>OX411880.1:19346144-20823791 GCA_948293265.1 Cheilosia impressa
TACCAGTACGACAGGCATCAAACAGTTGGAATCGAATTCATAAAGAGCCCCACAACCGTCAAAACCATACCCATCAACTGTACATGAAACACATAATAATTGTGTTGCGTTTAGACTTGGCATTAACCTTGAGTCAATCATTTTACGTTCCACATTTTGAATGCTACTCAAATTACGTTTTAATTACATTTGCATTACTATACCTATAACCTGCACGATTCGCCTTAACTATAGGTACTAAACTCGTTTGCCTATAGAACCTCATATAAAGTATAAGATTTCCTTGAGCTTGTCATTTGTGGTTCGACTTTTTAGCAGCGAAGGCATGTATTGGTTAATAGTTATCATTTTAGCGTTCAGTTTTACACAAACGGAAGCGAAATTTCGTGAGTTTTCCTTTAAGAAGTTAACCGAAATTTAATTTAAATTTTAAATATACAGCAAACAATCCAAAGCCGTGTGCATACGGAGACACAATCTGTTTAACGGGCTTGGTTAGCTTTTTGCTAAGCGAAAAATCTGGCGGTAAGCTATACATATTTGAGGGCATAAAATATGTAGTTAATATCTTTTGGTCACAGGATATAGCTCGCTGAATTTGGTGAAAATCGATCCGCTAAAAATCGCATCAATAGACATCAAGCAGGGAAATGATAGTCCTGTAAATATTGACCTCCGTTTTCGTAATAGTGACCTTTTGGGATTGCGGGACTGTAAAGTCAAGGAGATAAAGTATAAGAACCTAAATTATTAGCATATACGTGAGTTGAAAACACATATCTTTTTATCGGTTACAGGGGTTTCGGTAAGGATCTGACACAACGCCATGAGGTACTGTTGAAGTGTCCTTTTGTCAGTTTGGTTGGCGATTATAAGATCTCGGGAAAGGTACTCATTTTGCCCGTCCAAGGAACTGGCAGGAGTAACGTCACGTTAGGTAAGTTTTTGGAAACAAAAATCTAAGGGTTAGTTGGCAACTGTCAAATTATAAACAAAAAAACAATTGCCAGTTGCTCGTTTTTCAGTATATATTATTTCGTTCTCCTTTTGACAGTGAATACCGATTTGGGAATAAATTTTGTCGGGAGTCCGCAGGTAAAGCCCGATGGTACATACTTGACGATAAAAAATATGCGCATTTCAGTGGACCCCAAGAGAGTGTACTTTCACTTGACGAATCTCTTTAACGGCGACAAAACGCTGGGTGATAATTTGAATTTCTTCATCAACGAAAATTGGGAGGACATATTTCGTGAAGTAAAAGCATCAATAGACGCAGCATACTCGAAGGTCTTCGAGAGTGTCATAAATAATGTTTTTCAAAAATATCCTTACGATAAGTTTTTCGTGTAGCTTTTGATATTATTAAATACCAACGCATTAGTTAATAGAATGAGGGTAGGTAAAGGTTTTTTTTTCGTTCGGTGTTGCAGTAACAAGTTAGGCAGTGATTGTCATTAGTTTGGCACTAATCAGTGCTTTAACTGCAACAAAAGAACTCATCAGTTTCACTATTGAAGGCGAACTAAGATTTAAATAAAACACACTAAGCTAAAACTATGTACTTCAAACAAAGACCAAACTCGCATCACTTAACACACGATAACATTTTCGATATCGCTGTCGATTAATTCAATTGACCAAACCAGAGAAAATACCACGAATTTCGGCCGATTTCCTGTTACTTGCCTACAAGCTAGTGGCAAATGCTAAGTGCGCTTATATTAGGTCTGTTCCTTTACTTTTGTAGTAAAAGAAAAAGGAAAAGACGGTCAAAATTGCAGTGGTGGGGATAAATTCTCTCACGGAGAGAGACACTTACGAAAAAGTTAGGGAACGCTTTTTGTAGTAAAATACGAAAAATGACAGATACATAATTCAAAAATTCAAAAAAGTGCTACGAATAGTCGTTAAAATTTCGTATAAAAAAAAAAAGAATTTGCTAATTTTCTGACAAAATTAGTTTATTTGTCTCCCTAGCGATGAAAGTGATTCGAAATTATTCGAACTTCTTCTTCATATACCTATCTGGAAGAGTTTGTACTGATTGAAATACAAGCATTCAAGAAGAGGAAAAAGCGACACGGCATTAAAAATTTCGTGGAGACGATTGTCCTTTCTTACTCCTTACAGCAAGTAAGAAGTAAGAAAGGACAAGGATAACAATTAATTTTATTTTGCCTCCTGTTGATACCATTTTAATGCGCAAGAAATCAAAACAAATGTACTCATATGTAAAATAGGACAACAAATTTCAAATCAGCTGTTCATTGAAAGGTGACTGACAGCTTTTTCAATTCTACACCAAGAAATTTGTTGAGTAAAAATTCGTAAGATTCTCAGTGGAGGGGTAATAGCTTGCTCTCTCGATGACGCTCTCTTTTGCGAATTTTTCGAGTTAAGGAACGACATTGAGTAAAATTCGTACGAATTAGTACAAATTCGTAAGATTTAAAAGTAAGGGAACAGACCTATTGTTACATAGAAATTCGTATTGACAAATGTCACGTAACTTCAAAAATTTCAGCTCACCAACACACTCGCACATTGCATAATATGCCACTTCCACTTTGAGCAAAGTTGCAGGCAGCATTTATAGAATTTTATCCGTTTAATTTAAAATTGTTCGTTACGTGTGGATAATATTTCTTTTATAAATAAGTGTACATTTGCTAAAAAATGTTCATGCAAAATAAACAATGATTGGTAAAAACGTTTGCAGCAAATTTTCTTTATTATTTAAGAAAAGTGTACACACAAAATCGAAGTTAATAATATCCAAAAGCGGAAAATATGCAACAATGTTTGTCCCAACCAAACAAATCAAATTATTGACCATTAAGAAATTTATAATGAAAAACTGGTATCTTGACTTTTCCCTAGTGAATCGGCAGAGCGTCTTCTGTTTCGGAACGCTTTTCAAATGGCTACGCATACTTAATGGGTAGGTACATTCAAGAATCTACTTATCCTAAGTCGACTAGATTGGTCTGGATAAGACCTGAACGCAAAAACTACGTCTGTCGGGAACATCACTTTTACTGCGTCAGCTACATAAATATGCGAACTGTCCACTTAGTACTCAGTTGCGAATTCTTGACTAGATTCTTCGGCTACCCCTCCATAAACGTCAACTAAAACAGCTGCTCATATGACCGATTTCAGCCAATCAAAACGGAGATACATCTAGTCAGACAGCTGTCAGACTTACTAAACTAGATACTTTAATGTCCTCAATATCTTAAGAGGCTTGGGAAGGACTTATAGTTGAATTTTACAATCAGTATCAGCGTTGCCGTAAAGAAAAAAACAGAGAGGGCCATTTTAAAATTTTTTGCGGGTCAAATGACAAAAGTTGTGGCCAAATATTTTACACAAAAATCCTTCATAAAAAAAATTAAATTTATTAATATTTGTATTTATTTATATTATTTATTAAATTCATTGGATTGCTTACGCTATTTTAATTATGATTATTTGTTTGGGGTGGAAACACATTGTAATGGCTATGGTTTCTATTTAGTTTTGTAATGATGAAATGTTAAATCTTCTAAAATCTATATTTGCGGGCCATTTCTAATTGGCCCGGGCAAAGGGCCAAAATAAAAATCAGCGGGCCAAATGGCCCGATCGGGCACTTTGTGGCAACGCTGATCAGTATATCTCGTGTGTTGCCAAATTAACTTTAATTTAATTAATAATCTAATCACCTTTTTTTTTTTGTCCAATCAAGGTCAATTGTATTTCTAGATACCTACCTTGTTTCTATTGCCATCCAAATAACTGTCATTTTGAAATAAATTTTAAAGGAAAGTCCGCCTCAGCTATTCGCCAATAGATGGAAACAAGTTTAGTCTTTTTAAGGTTCGTCCCATTAGGAAACAGGTTTCTTTCTGTGACGTATTTGAGTTCCATTTTGCATTCTTATCGGTTCGAATCATATTGATGAAGCAAATTCGTAGCTGTTGAAGCTAAATAGTTTACAAAGACTCTCATCATCTACACCTAAAGCATGATGAACGATTATAGTTTTGAATAAAAACATGTTTATTTGCAGCACGAACAATAATGTTTTTTTTATTAACAGTTTTTTTGTAATTTTTAAATCGACAGTAGGTAGTGCGAACATTTATAAATGTTTGGTTATTGCGTTAACTGGCAAGCAAGACCTTTCGTGTTTATAAATAAGGCTACTAGTTTCCTTAAATTTGAGGTAATGAAGATTTAAGTGGCCATTTTTCGTCGAGTGCATTATTTCAAAAACCATATAATAGCAGTATTAACCAACTGAACGCACCCAGAGCGCGCTACTCACTCACACAGTCAAAGCCTCGTGAAAAAATAGAACGGAATAGTGGACAGAAACAGAACACCGCACACGCAAATTACATGGAACGCGGATCATAAAAAAAAAAACAGATTAAATTCAGTGCTGCCATTCCTTCTGATGAATTTTAATTAGCACATTATTTTTTTATAAAATAAATTTGTACCTTGGCCACAAATTCTAAAAAAAATATTGTTTTGGCAATTTATTAACAGGATTGTTTTTTAGCTTCGATTTCATGAAAAGCAAAGTAAAGTAAAATTTTCAACAAACTATTGCAGCAACTGAGCCCTACTTTACTTAGCTTTGTAAGAAATCAAAGTTCATTAAACATGCCTAATATTAAAAATACATTCTTTTTTATTTTGTTGGGTTATTATTGAGACAATTCATCAGGGAAATGTTTCTATAACATCGCAGATTACACATTATAAAATCAAATTATTGCAGAAAGATTAAAGTGAAGCTAGTGCAATATAATATACTATATTACTGTAAAATACTAAAAAATTCCCTTAAACTCGTAAAACCATCAAAAACTGGGTAAACTGCAAAAACTTAGCACATTGTAAATACATTTTACGCGTTCATATAAGCTCGGAAATCGACTGCGAAATGTTACGCAAATTTACAAATATAAAACTGTGACAAGCAGTCGTATGAATTGTTTTTAATGTTTTGAGAGTTACAGCACTGACAGTAATAGTTATTTTATTGCCTTATCATTATTCGCAGCGAATTACGCAAAGACATTTCCAATTGGTATTCGCTTAAAGCATCGCAGAAAGTTTTGAATTTCCGAGCTGCATAAAAATATGAGATTAAGTGAAAGTTGAATTTTTCCGAAACCTATCATTGATTTGAGATTCTTTAGTGCTTGAATGCAACCATTAAACATCAACTTAGAGAAGTTTCACAAATTTTCTCTCGGTTTTTTATAAAAAGAAATTATTTCCGCACAATTGTTATCAAAAGATTGAGCATTTTTTAGAGTACCTCAAAAAGACTTGGCAGCACTAACTCTTTCCCTCCAGTCCGCAGTGTAGGGGAACAGAATACAGACAACACAACATAAACCACCGTCTCCCTTCTACAGATCCAGATACAGACAATCTACATCTACACCAATTCGGCCAGCTGCCATACCGATACCATACCTACCAAAACAAACTTTGCCGGCTGGAGCGAGTGAACATGAACAACTTAATTCCACTCCATTTCATTTCAGAACCCACCACGTCACAGGTCACAGGGCACACCGAATACGCCAGGGCCAGGTCACATCACATCCAGCGCTGCCACTTTGCTACGATCGTAGCAAAACTGCTACGCAATTGCCCGTTTGCTACGCTGCTACGCACTCTCCCTAAAAACGCCTATTTTGCTACTTTTTTTTTAAGCACGAAATGAGAACAAAAATCTTGTAATTAAGGCAATGCTTACATGCAAAGCGCCTTTTAAGTGAAGTTTTTAATGTTTTTTTTTTGTTTGTTTGATTATAGTTTTGTAAAATATATAGTTTACCAACTATACTTGTACTAGTCCTTAAAAAAATATTTACTTTGAATAAAGAATTAAGTGTTTTTTGTTTATTTTCGAAAAAAAATTTATACTTTGGACTTTTGAGTTTTGCTTCACAAATTAAGTTTTGCTACGCAAATTTGCTACGCAAATTTTTTCCCTTGTGGCAGCACTGATCACATCACACCAACACATCGCCGCTGGCGTCGCCATCGCCACGCCATCTTAAACATAGCCGCTGTTTCAGTTCAGTTTCAATTCAATTGGAGAAGAGCGTGGAGTTTGCCTTCGTTGGCTTTGATTTTGCAACAATTTTTTCAAAATGTTACATTAACTGTGATTAAATTAAAATGTATCCGGAATACTTTAAATCGCACTGTGAATTCGAATTTGTTGATATCAAGACTAAATACGAAATGTGTGGATAAAACGGCATAAAATAAATAGCAAGAAAAAGTGATGCATATATAAAAATATATACGTCGACGCCTGTAATTCATTTCAGCCTATTAATGGCGAGCCTCATGGATCTTCAATTATTGTAAGTTAAATTTTTTCCTGTTTCTTAAGTTTTGCGTAGTTTTATGTATGCACTAACAACAGATTAAAACGCAATATGGAATCTGAAATACCTACATATTGTACCTATGCCTATATTATTTCAATATTTTTTTCTCTCTGCTGTGAGATGTGTATGAATACGTATTGCTAAGATTTCATATAAGTGCACATTGGTTTGGTTTTTTCCGTATTCAGATTTCATATTCACGCTGAAAACGTATTTTTCAAAACAGAAATTTTCTGTCAATTTTCTTTAATAATTCTACACATTTTCGGTTTCAAAGGATTCGTCCAGACTTTGTACTTGTATTTATTATCGACGCTTCTGCAGAAAAGAATTTGATTTCCTTTATTGGTGTTGTGTGTGGCAGTGTGGAAAAAAATACGAAAGTGAGAAAAAGATAGCGACACCCGAGTTTATTTTGCTCTTCATAGGCACATCCAAATCTACATCCATTTCTATTTCGAATACCATGACAAATGCTTATGCTTTTGTGTGTACGTACAAGGAAGAGTAGGAGCACATCTCAATGGAAAATCATTTTTTTCCTTTACTTGTTCAAAACTTGTTTAAAAATGCAATTCAGTTGAAATAAAACCCGTTTCGTTTTCGATTTTGGACTTGATCCAACTATCTCGGAGCACGCTTGGTTGACGGCAAGGGTTCCGCAGCACGATTTGGGAAGTTGGAATACAAGTAAGCGACTCTTGTGAAAATTTCTCTGCTCCTGTGTTTCTTAAATCATAATTATAAATCGCCAATGGCGTATAGTTTTAATACACCTTTTTTGAATTAGTCTAACATCTTTATTCTTTTTCCTTACAGCATCTTGAGTTTGATACGAACGAAGAAACGCTCGTGACAAACGGATTCGTTTGAAACAAAGAATGCTCAGATTCGATATAGCATTTCTTTCAACGTCCGTACTTTAGCAACAAGTTTTATAATACTGCACAACAAGGGAGTATTAATTTAATGGATAAACGCCAAATTTCTCTGGCGCTGTTACATCAACTGAATATCTGCAGTGACTGCTGGAAATAGTGTTACCAGCATGCGACCTGGAGATAGTTGAAATTATTCTGAATAATTGTGTGTCAAAACAATTCTCAATGAACCAATGGAAAAATGCAACAAGAAAGGTGGCGCAAAACTCCTAAAGGACTTGCTGCTGGATCACTGCAATGAAGAAACATAGAGTTAGACAAATTAATACCAATACCTTCAGTTCGATGGATTCGGAGATATTAAAAAAAAAATAGTTCAATTGGAGTCATCAACGAAAAACTATTATATCATATAATTTATGCAAAAAAATTTTCGGTAAGTGGACTTATTTAGTAATACTTGCCAACTAGAGTACAAAAATCGTATATGGACTTAAAATTAAGTCAGTTGCATAGGAAATAGCTCAAACCCATTTATTGCATTTACGAAACAGTTGGTTTAATATTGCCGCATTACACCTTAAAAATGTTGAATCCGTATCTGAAAAATAATTTAAAGGAAAACGGTGTTTACATTTGGCAAAGTAGCAAAAGCCATTGCAGTCGTTAAAAACATATTTTCAAAAGGTTAACGTTTGTCGGTCTTTAGAATAGAATGGAAAGAAAAAAAAAATCCCAGTATTAGAAAGCTCCTTTGTCAAAATGGCCGCCAGTAAATCAATAGTTTGATCTCGAACTATCGTGTTACTGACGCAGTACTTAGCTCTGTTATGGGTATTGATTATTTGAGCCATCGGAAAATTTGTCTCAGCATACCCACTGTTTCCTAACAGAAGCATACGATCATGAAGATGTTGTGTTGCAAAATAAAGACAAAAAAGAATGGCACTTGTTAATATAATAGTTTTTCTTTATTGCTTTACGTATGGTTTGGTGTGGTGTTTCCTTAAGGTGTAGTACAATTGGTTGCGTACTAACTCCATTGCTTTGTGGCCCATATACGACCCATCCCAGTCTTGTGCGTGTTGCAAGAGGCTCATACTGTTGGCCTTGTAACACCTCACTAGCAACGCTAAGATGGCAGTTATCCAACCCAATAAGGATTACGGGCTTGGCATCTAAGTAATTATTTATGGAGATGTTTTATTCCCTCCTTTTGGAACGATTGGGTAGGGAGATTCAGGTTTTTAACCGTCCTAACGTTCCGCATTGAAGAGGCTTGAGATCCATTCGCAATTCCTCGTACCTCAAGGGTTACCCTTCGGGATATTTCAGTAATTATTTTATGTCCGTACCACTGGAGGGTTAATGGATGTAGCTGACCTCGGAGTCCAAGTTCTATGGCTACTTCCTCTTCCATAATGGACACTGACGAACCTTCGTCGAACATGGCATACACTGTTTTTTCCTTTCGTCGGCCAATCAGGACAACTGGCAATATACGAAACAATTGGTTACTCTGATCCTCAGTGTGAACAGTGTACATCGGTGTTAATGGATAAGCTGGCTCTTCGTTGCTTCGAGATGTTGATACCTGCTGAAAGTCTGGTATGGTATTGGCTCCTAACGAAGGTGCACCCTCACTATCGGTTTCGTCGTGTAAAAGTTGATGGTGGAATCTGTCACACCCATTCTCACTGCATTTTTTTCGACTGCGGCACAATGAGATCGCATGACCCCTATTGAGAGAACAGAAGCATGGATGTCTCCTCTTCACAAAATCCCACGCTCCGCAATGTTGAGATCTTTGAAATTAGTGCATTCTGTCACTTGGTGATCTATACCGCAACAACTGCAGGACCGTCTACCTTTCTTGTTTTCAGGGATATTTTTCTCGATGGCATACATCAACCGACGTAGCTGAGCAGCTTGACTTCTTGTGGCAACTGAGTTTGTTGGTATGAGTTGGACGATGGTCGCTAGTTCGTTAAGCCAAATTGAAAAATTCTTGATAGAGGGATATGGTTTTATAGTGGCTGCATGTCTTGCTCAATCCAGTTTTGGACACATCTTGTTACTAAATCTTCTAACAGCATTGGGTTAGCGAGATGTTGCTCACACTTAGCCGACTCCAGGAAGGCTACCATATTTCCCACTTTTGTAGAAAATGGTATAATATTTTCAATGTGCGCCTCGCTTATCGACGGGAATTGCTGAACTTTGATAAGTTGAGCTTTCACTAGCTGGTCTGGGCGGCCAAAACGGGAAGCCAAAACATCCATGACTTTTTGAACATTGCTCGGGTAAATCAATAAATACGCAACTGCGTCTCTGGCTGCCCCTTGCAGGCACTTTTGCAGTCGAATCGTGTCTGGGTGCACAGTGGTTTCAGCTACGGTTGTGGATTCTTCTGATGAACTCGTTCGGGTGTCTGCTGTTTGACGGCGATGCTCAACAGCGGTATCGCCTCTGCTTAGGCGGGCGATTTCCTTACGAAGACGTTATGTCTGCTTGATTGTTTGCAGTCTCTTTTTTCAAATCATCGACATACTCTTTGAGTGCCTTTAATTGCGCCATCAAAGCAGTCATTAATTCAGACTGATCTCGTTTCTCTTGTTGGCCTTACATCATTGTTGTATTGAAGGCGTCCGAGAATGACTTCCGATTCCTCCTCAGTTTCGTCAGATAGGTATTCGTACTGGAACCATAGTGGTGGCTTTCCTTTGTTAGCACGACTACTTCTTCGGGGTGGCGTGGACACACGGCAATACAGGTGCACAGGTTGCGCGCTTTGCAAAGAGGTGATAGCGGAGGATGGAGGATGGTGATGGCGACTGCAGGCAGCAATGGTAAAATAAATCCAGCGACGGCATTGAAAACTATTAGGACGAGACCGTCAAAGGCAGCAGCCGAAAATGGCTGAAGGAAAGGCAAGCGACCAGGGCAGTGACAAAGCAAATCCAACGGTAGATGATGACGTCGATGGCAGCAGCAGCTGACGATGGCTTTAGCCAATATGTGGCTTTAAAAAGTCCGGGCATAAAATGGCTGCAAATTGTTGGCAGCAACGGTGAAGCGACTCAGGCGAAATGTCGATGGTAGTACCACGAAAAAAAAAACGGTCGATTTAAGCACAGTTAGCAACGGTAGTGGCTTAAACAAATCCAACGGTAGACGATGTTGATGGCATGTACTGTAATGAAGATCTGGACAGCAGTCTGGTAATACTTAAAAACACGGTTGTACTCACCGCGTTCAATTCAAATGTTTAGCAGCAGCGGCGATAGCTTGCAGAATCGCAAATTTCAACTCCTTCGTCTCGTGGTAATAATCGAATACAGCAGACGTTGTGTAGTATGTAGTTTTCTCACGTTTTGAATTTTATATTACCAAAATCTGCATTAACGGGTATAATAAAATGCACACACAAAGAAATGTTTAAACAAATTCCTTAAACACAGACAATGGCACAGAGACTTCACAAGATAAGTGGCGTGAATATTGTATTGCACAAGACAGTGTTCAAGATGGCGGATTTAACTTTATTATCCACCAACAGCAGCACAAAATTGGTTTTGTGGTAAATTTTTAAAACTGTTGCAAAAAAAAGACAAAAAAGAATGGCACTTGTTAATATAATAGTTTTTCTTTATTGCTTTACGAATTCTATGAACAAACAAAGTTCTAATAAAGAAAAATATCCGCGTTTTGGTAACGAATCACCATCGGGAGGATGTAGTAGCTAATGCTATTATGGTCGAACCCATATAAGAAAAAAAAATAAAAAATTATGACCCTGGCGGGCGAGCTTTTATTTTGCATTCGATGTCTTCAGAAATAGTTCAACGAAATAACTGACTAAAATTACAGATATAAGATTCCCAACATGGGGGACTTACCATGACCATGAAACATGCCGATGTTTCGTAGCCTTCTGCAGGGGTGATGTTGTGCACAGCATCGTCCTGAGGTATAGATGTTTCATGTACCAAACTAGAAAATCCCGCTACGGACAAAAGAAAAGATATTGAAAATTCTTTGGTTAAAAATTTCTCGGAAGGACGCTTAGGGCCGGTCGGTTCACAGATGGTCAAATCCTTGGTTAGGTTACCATCGATTTAGTTTAACCGATAATTACAAATCAGTGATAACCAATGAGTGTTTGTGGACCGTTTTTCACTTCGGTCACCAAACCATAGATTTGCGTCGTTACGTTTTGCCAGTTCATTTTGGATATGTTATATCACTCCATTCAGCGTTTGCTAGGCGGTAAATAAAATATATTTAAGTTCACTTTCTCGCACATGGAGAATTTACTTAGTTAGTTTAGTTTCTTTCATTTCCCACACAAGTACCACGAGGAAAAATAAATACTTTGAGTTACCCTCGAGCACGAACTCTCCAAGACTATCGACTACTCACGTCCGCTTCCAATTACCAGCACTACTTTCGGTGACTGGCACACTGTAAAAACGTAAACTTAAGAAAAATTAGAAAGAATCTGAATGATTGTTGGAATCCTCTTACATTACCTTACAAAAGGTTACTTACTTACTTAAGGTGGCGCTACAGTCCGGGGTGGACCTGGGCCTCAACCAACAAGCGTCTCCATCCAGCACGATCTTTGGCCAGCTGTCTCCAGTTTCGCACGCTAAGTTGGTTAAGGTCCCCTTCCACTTGCGCGCGCCACCTGAGTCGCGGTCTTCCTCTACTGCGCCGTCCCTCGGGTGTGGATTCGAAGATCTTCCGGGCCGGAGCATTGACGTCCACAAAAGGTTGGTTTATTTTAATTTGGTTCTTAGTTCAAAAGTTAATTATTCCTTTTAGTTTTGTTTAACGTTTTAGATTGAACAAAGCCGCCTTTAAGTATGTGCTGGACAATATTAATTTGCGTATAGGTGCACGAACTAGATATGTGCCTCCTATTTTGAAACTTTCCTTAACATTAGAGGTCCTGGATGGGGGTTATTTGGAAATGATTTTATTTCCCTCTTACCTGGGAATTTTCTGTCAATTTTGTTTTGCCATTGTTGTGCTTGTTAATTCAACTGAGAAGCACTAGTCTCAGTTGTGTCTTACCTTTTTATCGTGTTATCTGTAAGTCTCGAAAGTAAAACGACGTCAATTCTTCTAGCACTTTTTTAATACACTTAATTAATTTAAACTGAACGGCTTATAATTATTTAGTTTGTTGTTATATTTAGGTTTACGTTGGACGGTTTAGGTTTAGGAAATAGGATTTAACGATTGGGTTAAAAAGGATTAAGCAACTGGTAAAGACTGAGTCGAGTGACTGGTGACTGTTAGCAACTGCGTGAAATGAGTGCCGCGTTATTCCCTAAATTAAATCGAAGAAACCTCGTTTGAAGTGTTCAAAAAGAAAAAAAAATGAGTAATATACACAAACTATATTCCGAAGGGAATTCCCAGCCAAGTCAAGTAGCTCATGTTCCTTTGTCGCGCATACGATCGATACATAAAGTGATCGTATGGTGAGTGAAGTGCGACATCAGCATGATGAGCTATTTCATTTGGGCACTTAATTGTGCAATTCAAAGAAATGGAAATGAAAAAGCCGTACATAAACATTGTTTATGTAGGTCGGAAATGCTGGGCATTGACGCTGGAAGTGGCAAGCTGAAATAATAATTTGGGAGGATGTTTATTTGGGATAATCAATATATTGTTACAAAGTTGCAACATTGATCGTTGGGTTAAACATCTGCATACGAAGTAAGAAGTTGTAAAGTGCTTGGTATGCGTCAAGTGGTGCACTTTACAACACCATGAAGGGTTATATTTTCCATACCTATATTCTATTAATAACTTTTGTTGTGGTTGTGTTGCAGTTAAACTTCTATTTATGTAGGCTTTTTTTGGCCATTATTAAAGGCACCTTCTTTTCGTCAGTTGACCTAAGGGTCTCCAATTCAATAGCATAATTTAATGTAAAGAATTGATCCAGTAAGTTTTTATAAACGACCTTATCCCACTTCTGAATTGTAAAGGGATCAAGAAGACCCGGAAGCAACCTGTACAACCTACATTTATTAGCGACCATATCCCACTTCTGATTTTAAAATCGCATGACTGCTCTTATTGTGTAGGTACTGTGAACCACCTACACAGCGACAAGCTCAAGAAAGCTTGGAAGCAACCTGTTCAACTTACCTTTATTAGCGACCTGATCCCACTTCTGATATGTAAGACTTGAATAGGTCTTTTCTGAGGTTGTATCGGATAATATGCAGTGCTTTCCTGTTTCGGCAGGAGAAGAGCAAATTTCCGGAGAGTGAAAAGACTACAAAGATCAGCAGTACCACTGCAGCGGTCATGTCCCTGGTTTTTTTTTTCAATGCGTTGGACAATGCACTTTTACTGCGTTAAAAGTAAATTTTATTTTATTAATTCTAATTACCCAATACAAATTAGTATATCTCGGTACACGCAAGATAAACGCCGATAACCTCCAGCCAAAGGGAGAAACAGGAAAAAGAATGATGCCCTGACGAAAAAGCCGGAAACTGCGATAGGAAAAGAATGACACTTCGCATTTTCTATTTCGCTGCACTTCGGTGTGCTCGTGGGACATGTTCGGAATGCAATGATCAGTAGGTGCATTTAGCAGTTCGTTTCACATTTGCACCGAATAATTTGTGAATACTCTGCTCTCCCAGGATAGCATGCATAAGCCCAATTGCTTATTTTTCTTTTATAGAATTTGGGAAAATAAATAAATGTTTTATATAAATATAATTTATTGTAGTAGATAATGAAAAGTTCGTTTTTCTTCTCTAATTTTGGTTTTTAATTTTCGCAGGTAAAAAATACAGTTTTATTCTTTTCTTCCGCGTGTCTTGCCGCTTGGCAGTTTTTCTTCTCTTTTTTTGGCCGCAACCCGCTTTAAGTTGGCTGCGCTTGTTCTTTTCTATCAAGTACAGTCGTGACCATCTTGGACAGTAAGAACAGGAATTCTCTTAAAGCTGAAATGTACAACAATATGTACCTGTATTTTCAGTGAGATTGCTTATTTTGGATTTAATTTCATCGGGAAAGAAATGGACTCCTCTTTCCGTAAATTTGAGGGACATCTCTTTATATAAACTAAAAAAATTTTCGTTTTTTTTAAAAAATATAAAAGGATTTATTTTACAAAAGAAAAAAAATATTTTAAACTGTACAGCGTAATGTCCGGCTGATCACTGCGTGCTCTGGTTCTCGCTGATGTCCCCTTTATAGTAATGTCGATCTGCGATCGTTCGCCAGATGTTGTTCGATGGTTCCCACGATCGGTCGTTACTATACCAGATGTTGTTTTGAGTTGATCTGGTAGGGGTTGGATGATGCAGGTTGTTGCATCGGTTTACGATCGTTCGCCAGATAGCTTTTTTGCGATGGTTCTCGCGGTCGTCCGTTGTTCCCAAAATAGTGTGGGAACTCGTTTCAACCCCTTGCATTCCTTGGTTTGGCGTTACTTTAGTCGGGATATCTCAGCGGGAGAACTAGAGTGTATGTATTTATTTATTTGGCACACGGAGCCATTAAGAATATTAACATTAACATATATTCTATGTATGATCCAAAACTTTCGTATTCAGATGAAAATTCTGATTTTTGCGGAATGTTTTTTTGATTGAAAAACACAGTATCAAATCAATCAATATTACTTAAAAAAAAAAAAATTACTTATTGTAGGAATGACCTTATATTCAAATGAAACACAATAAGTTTATATCGTTATAATTTAAAATGCTTTTATTAATTATCTTAACACAATCAACACCATCAACTGTACACGTCGAGTGCTTCTTAACGACTCTGCCTACCTTGCAGTCACCGTCAGTATTTTTTCTTCTTCTCTCTTTTGTATTTTTTGACAGTGTTGCCACATTATTAATATTTTTTCCGCTGCTTGTTGTTTTAGACTTGTTGGAATATATACTTTGAACAGCTGAGTTGCTGCCATTTAACAAATTCCATTAAATTTTTCAGGGGTTTTATACTCTAGCAAAGCCATATCGACACTGATAAAATTCTGGTAATACATAATTATTGTATAATACTGAACTGTAAAACGTAAAAAAGGGATATAAAACGACCGAACTTTTTTGATGGGAAAAAGAGCGATGCTCAAAAAAACCCATGTTTTGCTGGCTGGTTGGAAGTCCCTCACAAGAGAGAGGTACAGTCGTACGCGCAGTAGTACGATGATACTCTTTCTATGTATTCGTGTACAATTTCATATGGAATGTTTTCCTTACGCTGGCTGTTTCGACTTTTAGCACCGCTGCTGGCTGATGGAGATCTCTGGCTGGACACAAGCAGCTGTTGTGATTTTCGCCACCCTCTGGCGGTGTCCGGCACGCTCACTCTGGAACTTGCTGAAGCGAGCTTCTGCCCGCGCTAATCGAGAGTTGTTGGCTAATTCCGCTAGCCTGGAACGTTCGCTGTGGGGTTGGTGGATGATTGCATCCGCTTGTTTGTCGAGAAACTCCAAGATCTACTTTGTGGTCGGAGTCTCAGAGCTACGCCGGAGCTCCCTCTGCTTCGCTGTTTTGCTGTCCAGTCGCTCATGTAACATGTGTACGACAAACATATCCCAATTTTCAACTGAGATGCCTTGCGCGCGTAGCTGGCGCAACGTCTTTTGGGTGACGTTAGACTTCCTCTGAAGGTCGTCCGCTTTCGGGTTCGCTGGCCTAGCTGGCAGATTGGTGAAATGTCGCAGAAGCTCACGACAGATGGAGTACTTTTTGTTGTACAGTTGATTGTGTAGGCTCCAGGCTTCGAGATAATTCTCGTCCGTCAACTGCCACTCTCCCATTGTGCTGGCTGCCTTTCCTATTAAGGAATTGCGCAGAAAAAATAACTTGTAAGCTGGCGTGAACTAGTCATTTCCGTGGATTGCTGAGAAAGACCTATCCCGGAACCCTTGCCATTTGGTGAAGGAACCATCGAATACTCCACACGAATTCTTAATGCCCTGCATTTTAATCGGCAGTTCCAATTGTACCGATATTGTTGTCGGTGGACTCGCTGTCATTGCGCTGGCTTTGCTGGCTCTCTGTCCTGCTTCTCGCTGGCTCCTCACCGTCCCCAGGCGGCTCGGTAGGGTTGCTTTGGTGTCGCAATATAGCGACTCCACTTGAATCAATCTGGTCTCTATTCCCGCTGGCTGCGTTTTCCAAGAATTTGGCATGGGTCTTGCCTAGGTTAATCCATGCCTCCTCTAGCCTCTCAAGGCGGACGGTCAACCCTTCGCTGTCCTCTAGAGAAAACCCTATGCTCTCGATGTGCGCTGTATAGCATTAATTGCCACGGTAAAGGCAATTATGTCCTACATAAATATATTGAATCAATTATGATGAACTTGGCTGCGTCTTCCAGTTGAAATTGTAAGCAAAGACTAGCTGCGCTGGCAGAGGCTGGCAAGAGATTGGCTGCGCTATTCCTTCTTCGCTGTCCGTGGCAAAACGAGTGAAAACTAACTAACCCTTTCCGTTAAGCTGGCTAGTTTGCTGGCTTTTCTTTTTGCTATCTGTGACAAAACGAGCATACGCTTTCCTAAAAATAAACTAAAAACACTCGTTTGCCACTGCTCGTTTTGCCACTTTTAAGTTTTCACTGCACACACCACACATATAGTAATTCACTTACTTCTTATTTTTGTTCATCTTTTGTATAGAATTTAATTAAAATTTTCTTTATTTGCTTATGACTGTTCCCTCGAGTTTTGTAGTCTTTGCCGAATAAAACTAAAAAACACTTTTACACTTTTCTTTTTTATACGACTTTATTTTATAAGGATCAAACTACGACATGATGTTGTAGGGCTTGGTTTTTGTGTCCATATTTGGTCATGCTTTTGTAGAGTGTAGTTTGCTATGCATACACATGGCTCTCGGACGTCTCAATTTGTAATACGCGGTGTGCGTCGTCATCCACCTATATATTCGCTATACGAAGAAGGGAAAAGAAAAAGGGGGGGGAAAAAAATCCCAGCCGGCTGGCTTGCCTGACCGCTAAGTGTTTTTGATCGCTGGCAGTATACTAATTTTTGATACTCGCTTGCTCTCTTCGCTGTACGCATGTGAGTGTGGTGGTGGTTGTGCGCTTGCTTCGCTGGCTGTTGGGCGCTGGCAATAATTCACATCTACCTGTGTGCCGCCCTTTGTAGGCTGCTTTTATGGGTGCAATTTTATTGCGTCTTTACACTTTTTGCATTTTGATACAATTTCACAGAACTCTCACTGAATTCCTTTTGTAATTATTGCGCTGGCATTGCTCTTTTGTGTTTCCAATTTTTTAGGCACTTCTTGACACGATTTCACTAATTGGGTTTTATTACGCTGGCACTTTTTCGCTATACCGGCACTGAAATTGAAAGACAGATCTATTGCTATCAGAAGATGAAAAGAAAGCTTTAACTAATTCTACAATTTCAGAATGGTTACAATTGCAGGTTGGACAGAACAGGACCTTTGTTCGAAACATAAAATCCTCCATGATTATTTTTTTGCTATCCATGCATAAATCGACCGAACTTTTTTGATGGGAACAAGAGCGATGCTCAAAAATTCCACTAATTTGAATACCAAAGTCTATTTCTATACTTAATTGATAAGGGGAATGGGAGACAAAATTCAGCACTCCTTTACACCCGTTATGCAAGTATACTCGTATAATACACAAATTCTTATCCTGATATAAAAAATATAATTTTTCATTACGTTACTTAGTTGAAAAAAAACAAAAATTTCTTTATATCCCAAAAACTTTCTGGTAAAATTATCAAAAACACTAGTAAAAATCAATAATTTATCAATGTAACACTTCTGAATCGGGCTTTGGTAGTTTCATCTTTTTAACTTTACTTAATAATTTGTTCATCTGCTCGGCTTCTAATTAGTTTTTCCTCTATGGAACTTGATAACATTAGTCATTTACGTTGAAATTGGTTATTAAACTAATTAACTTTGTAGTTTTTCTTTATCTGCTTTAAAGAATTCTACTTGGTTTTGTTCTTTATTTGTTTTAAAGATTTTTTACTTAAACTCTGGGTTCACTAGAGTGTATAGATTTTTATGAATTTAAACACTATGAAGGCTTTATTTTGTGCGTGACGATTTTCGTTCGAATCACTAGATAGCTATTTTATTTTTTATGTAGTATATTTTGTAGTCCACGCTTTAGATTTCAAGTTTACTTCGCCAAAATGAGAACACGTCCGACTCCTAGTAAATGCGACAAAAAACTGCCGCTCTTTATTCTTCTTTCTTTTCTTCTACATGCCTTACCTACGTATGCGTGCCCTCATGGGTACACATATATATACAAACTTAAATGTAATTTAACAATGTTGGTGTAAATGGTAATCATAGATATATAATATATGGGTAGATAAATACAAATGACAATGTGAGTCGCATGCTTGACTCGTACAAATGTAATTTAACAACGTTGGTGTAAACGGTAATCATAGATATATAATATATGGGTAGATAAATACAACTGACAATGTGAGTCGCATGCTTGACTCGTACAAATACTACTACAATTTGTACATTTTTCGATAGCTATCCTACCGACTGCGCCAATTTTAGTTCAATAAAAATAATGTTTTTATTTTTCCCGAGAGCAAGAGCTCTTCTTTTATTTATGTCTTCTTAAAATCTAACTGTTGCAAACACGAAACGCTACTATTTATATGGTTATCCATGTTTAAGGCGCGGTTTCCTGTTTGGTGCTCGCATCGTCTCCTTTGTTGGTGCATCTGCCGTTTTATGATTTCCATATATTTCAAATATCCAGGTTTGTTATCCATCTTGGAAGGTCGTCTTTTGTTGGCCTGTTGTATGCCTGATGAGGTCGGCCGGTAATTGAATGGTGGCCAAACGGTAGTTGCACTGGCGCTTTAAGCTCGAGCTTTGTTCAGTGGGGTGGGGCACGTCCGAACTCCAGCACAGATAATCAACGCAGTAGTAGGAATAGGTTGGATCCGACACAGGTAAAGTGGAGTATTTGGGTGGTGCCGAGTATACGGTTGTTGTCCTAGCTAAAATTTAGTCAGTACACTGAACATCCGGTGGGAATATGGTTTGTGTATATATTATTCTAGACAAGACTACATGTCGCTAGTAGTTCCCAAGCTTTATCTGCTAAGATCCAATTGGGATAGTTGGTTTTCTAGTCAAGACCCAACTCGATTCCAATTCTGATGGCGCTAGTACCTTAAATTTACTGGACTTGGTTTGTGTATCTAGGTGGGTTTGTGTAGATGCTAGCCGCCACTAGATGTCGCTAGTAGTTCCCAAGCTTTATCTGCTAAGATCCGGTTGGGTTGTGGTACACTAGATCTAGGCTATGAATTAGATGGCGCTACGCATAAGTCAGTATATAGAATTTTGCTGGTTTGTGTAGGTTACATATCCCACACGGAACCCGAGCCTCTCCATTTTTTCACTTGGTACACTTCACTTTGTCCAATTCTAGCTTAGTGTGACTTGTAAGACTCCAATTTAAATTTTGGTACTCGTTGATTTTATTAACTTAGTTATTTGTGCAGCTTAAACTGATTTTTAGTTTCACTGTCACTTTTAACAGAGTTATTGTGATTGAACTGATTTGTAGTTCCAATGTTGCACTTAACCGAGTTGTGTTATTCGTTCAGTGTGAACTGATTTGTAGTTACACACTATCACTATTATTTTGCTCGCGTTAAATCCGTTCTCGTTGGATCCCTACCGTTTATAAGGATCCTACCGACTGCGCCACTTAAATGTTTTAGTATGATTTGATTGAAAAAAAACAAACTTTTTATTTTTCTATGGTCGGAATCGACCGGTTTATTCAGCGATAAGTTACTGACTAACTAATACACTTTGTCAATTTCTTATTTCTACTTCTACTTTGCTGATTCAACTAAAATGATTTTGCGCGTGGCGACGGATATCTGATCCCGTTGCACAATTCGCCGGTTTGCATTGCTTTACTCGCGCGTGTATTTTGACCTTTGCAAATGTGGGAAAGAAAATAAAGAAACTCAAATAATTATTAAGGTGAAAAAATGGAGAGGCTCGGGTTCTGTGTGGGATATGTAACCAGGGGTCTAATCGCGTAAGCACAAAACGATAGAACGATATCGTCTCGACGATGCTTCTACTTCGTGTAACAACCAAAAAACGATAATCGTCGAAACGATTGGACGAGCATCGTTTTTTGTTGCTACACGTTACTAATTTAAACGTCAAGTACTCTCGTCGAAACGATTCGATTGAACGATGGCTATTTTGCTATCGTTTCATCGTTTTTGCTGCATTTTTCACTTTAAATTAGTTCTGAGAGAAGTATAAAAATATTAAAGGAAAACACACACATTATATTCTCTTTGGAGGCGACTTGCACTTATCCGAACTGTAAAAAAAATGTATTCTTTGCCAAAAAAAAAAAATGGTTATTGCACTTATTGGGAATATCAAATGAATTTCAGCTACTTGTTTTTTTAATTTATGCATTTCTAATGCAATCAGAAAAAAATGCAATCATAAAATTGCATTCATTGATTTCTTTTTACAATTTGCCCTTTAAAAATAAAAATTCTACTACCTAGCTATCTATTTTTGCATAAAATACCCAATTCCATGGCAACGAAGAAAAACAAAACAAATTTATTCAAGAAAAGAAAAAAAAAAGAAAATTCCATCCCTTTTTTCAGTTCTTTAGGTGTCAAAGTTTGTTTACAGTCATGCTCAAACTGTTGAAAACGAGGACGTTGAACGATTCGATTGAACGATGCGACGATGATGTTATGTGAAGCAAACTAAAAACGATATCGTTGTGTTCAATCGTTTCGACGACAATCGTTTTATAAATTACGCGATTAGAGCCCTGTATGAGAATACTTCCGGATAGCCAAGGCCGCTGTGTTCTTATCGAGTACCTACACCGAGTTTAGATAGTTACTTATTTTTTCAGCCAGATAGAGTGGAGAATATTTTTGTTGTTTGCTTAGATCTAAAAATATAATCGAAACGAATGCAGACGCTATAATGCTTTTGAACATGTTTCGATTTGATATAAAACAATTTTTCAAACTTTCTGGTTCAAATAAAACTATATGCTTTTTTTTAATTTTCTTTTAATTTTTTTATTTAAATAACATTTTATTCATAATTTTTTTTTTTCTTTTTTTATTGCGCACCCTCAAAAAGTTTGGTATATATATATATATATATTCAATTCCTAATTTGATTGAGAAAAGATCATAGTTGGACGAAAATTTATTTCAAATATGGAATCAATAATTTCAATAATAAACGCTGACCTGAAGACGTTCACATATGCCTACTGGGAGTTTCCAGCATTGAAGCAGGAACTGGAGGACACTATAAAGGAGCTGCGTGTCAAGAGGAGCTGGTTGCATTTGAAAGCTGCAATCCATCTATTGTTGGCTCTGAACGCTAGAGCCAGGGCAGGGGATTTTGTTTGTGAGAACATAAATCACATACTCCTCAGTTTATGTGAAATAAACTAAATAAAAAAACAAAAAATAAAAAAAAAAAATTGTTTTATTTTAAAAACATTTTTTTAATATGGATTTCTAGTAATCGATAAGGATATCAGCATAGAGAAGGGTCGCTACAAAAATTCCTTTAAAGAAATTGCAGTGCTATAAACATGGCAGTTGTAAAAAGTCTGCCCATGTGAATGCATCCGGGTAGAACTGAACTAAATGAACTGACCTGTTTGGAACCGCCTTGTATGAAACTGCCCTGTTTTTGGAACCGCCCTATGGAACTGCCCTGTTTTTGGAACCGCCCTGTATGAAACTGCTTTGGAACTGCCCGGTTCGAAACCCCTCCGCAAATATGGATGTCAGTGAAAGCGTTCTTAAAGATCTCATAGACACTAAGAGAGCTTTGAAGAAAAAGTATTCGTTTCTGAAAACTGGAAAAAATACCAAGGAAACGGAATTAAATTTGACTGAACCGTGTGTAGACATTTGTTCCTCCACCAGATTACGAATTATTATTTTCTTTTCACGAATAACATTTTATGCATCCAATTCGGACTCATCAGTGTTCACTATAGCAAAAGATATTATTCTTCCATTGAAAGAGGTTTTGATGGTGTAAACATTTTCACCGTATTGCTCTTTAACTCTGGCTTTATGAGCGTTGCTTCTTTGGTGTTGAGCCCAATTCTTACTTAATAGCTCAACATTACACACAGGACACATTCTTTTTTCTTGTAAACAAATTTTTGAAGAAGTTGAAGCACCTGTCGGATCTATATTTTGGACCGAATGATTTTCCCCACACATCACAATATGTTGATTAAGGTTATTTATGCGTGTAAATGTCTTTGCATAATTCGTGCACTGACCTTATGTGGCGTTTTAAAGCAAATACTCGGGAGAAGGTTTTTTTTGCAAATTGAACACACTGTAGTTGCATTAATTTTTTTTTTTTTTTTTTAAGTTATTAAAATTTGTACTGTAAAATGTATGTAGGTATCTACTGCGTTTAACTATTTTTGTTTATGTTAACGATCTTTTTGTAAATGTTACACTGGAAAATGTACTGCACTGTTGATAAATTATTTTAAGGTTTTTAAACAATATTTTAAATTTGTATTAAACAATCAAGGCACTGCACAGCTGATAAATTATTATTTATTCATTTATTTTTATTTTTTAAATATATATTCAGACTATAATTTACAATTCACAGATTTCCTTGAAAATATAAATTAGACGGACTTAAACGAACTTTACAATGCACCGCTACTGAGCACAATGAAATAATATTGCAACAACTGGGGATTTTGTTCACACAACTCCTATCATAACTTGGATACATTATGGCATATGACAACCCAATTTTTGTTTACATTTTAAATTTCATCTAACCTCCATTCACATCAGTCAAAGTTTTATCCTAGATATTATAAACAAAACAAGTGCAGCATTTTATTGCAGGGGGATCGATATGCGACACACATCTCCTATCAGAATTTGGATACTTCATTGTTATCAGCATTCTTTTTAACTATATGACCACTCAATGTTTACATTTTACATTTCATATAATGTCCATTCATATGAGTCAAAGTCAAAAAAATATTAGAATATGTTGGCTTAAGGGTAAAAATGTACTCTTTTACGGTTGATGATGGTGTGACTGTTAAAAGAGCGAAAGGAATCAAAAAATCGCTTACAAAAACACTAAATATGGGAAATTATAAAGATTGTTTATTTAATAAAACCAAGCTATATGGTAGTAAAAAAATTCGCAATGTTTTGACATTAAATCGGTCTTTCCTTCGACAAAAATTAACCCATTGCTTCGTAACATTCTTGTCTTTGGGGAAGCTATAAAACCAAATGCTATTTTCTTAATTTTTATTATTATTGCAATTATAAACCGCACACCTCATTTTGAAAACATAAACACAAAACCTCAAATTCAAATAAAATTTACCGGTTCACGAATGATGTCAAAAAAGAAAAGCCGACATGTCGGACGAGCAGACTTCGTAATCTTGTATTCTATTATTTTTGCGAGAAACAGAGAATGTCGACATGTATAAAAACGAAATTAAAGGGTCGAAGTGCGAATACACTTTTTCACAATTAAAGAAGAAATATAATTTCCAATACGTTATAAGAATTAATTAATAGAGAATCTCAAACATTTTAATTTTTAAACTGGAAAGCTCTTGTACCGTAAAATTAGCTTCATCGGTTTGGCATGTGACCCCTTCGAGGAAATTATGAGATATCGTTTTTTTTTTTGGCTCCTGCTACGCCTTTTTCCAAAAGAACCATTTCCGAAATTTTGTGTTTGGCTTCTTTCAGCAATGTACATATTTTTAGGAAGATATGGACTTACATCATATCACGGGAAATTTTCAAAAGTGCTATAAATACAAATTATTCGAATGTACACTTGATTTTCAAATCAAAACAATTACTAATGCTTACTTGTCGTTAGTAGAATCGACTTCTTTCTTCTTTAAGCAACATTAGATGGTCCATCGACTTCCAACCATAGTCAGCCATCATATATACCACCCATCTACCTGGATACCGTGCCTCCATGTTCTTTAGATCTCGGTGGAATCGTTTTTTGAAGTTCTATCATTGTCCTGTAGCGCACTTTATTATTTTTACCTGTTTTGTGTTTATGTTTTCCGTCCAATAAGGAACAATACCCCACTTTTTCTAGTTTGTTATTCTATTTATTATTTGTCTTTAATCTTATATTTATCACTTAACTAGTTTCACTTATTTATAAATTGCAATTCTTAATTAACTTTACTTAGTGCTACGATATTTAGGATATTGATTATGTTTTAGGAAGATTATTATAGGATTTAGGATATTGTAACGATTTAGTAAATTCAGAGACGAGACCGCACTTCTTGAGAGTCGAGTTAATAAACGTAGTACTCGCGTGAGAGATCGAAGGCTGAGTTGGGTGACTGTTAGGAACTGAGTGAACTGAGTGCCGCGTCACTGCCCAGTGACCAATATAAATAGCCTCGATTGAATCATTCAATTCGAGGTTCTTTGAACGAAAAAGAAAAACAAAAGAATTGGGAAATCCGGAAAGGGATTCCCGTACAAGTCAAGTGGCTCATGTTACTTTGTCGCGCATACGATCGATACATAAAACGATCGTTCGTATGGAAAGTGAAGTGCGACATCAGTACAACGAGTTAATTGACTTGTGCACTTAGTTGTGCAAGGGAGAAATAAAGAAAGACCATAAATAAACATTGTTTATTTAGGTCGGAAGTGTTGGGCATTGACGCTGGAAGTGGCAAGCTGAAATAGCAAGTTAAGAGGATGTTTATTTGGGACAATCAATATGTTGTTACAAAGTTGCAACATTGATCGTTGGGTTAAACATCTGCATACGATGTAAGAAGTTGTACAGTGCTTGATAAGCGTCAAGTGGTGCACTTTACAACAGTCCCAAAAAATGTTCATCCTTAATGAGCTGTCGAATCTGTAGACCGTCAAACACACCTGCCTTATCTTTTCAAAAGGCAATCTAGGAAATTGTTATATTCCCCCTTCTCTGCCTGTCCTAGGAGCAATCAAGTTGCGATATGAACTCGGGTTGGTAAGGTGGAAGTTCAAATACATCAGAAGGTACGGGTGCACGTCTAGCTATCCCTGACTACGCTTCGGCTGGGGGGGTTCTTAGGTGCCACTAACATATCTCCCTACTACTACCAGCAGGAGGTTGTAACAATTAAAATTTACGTGCACGTGAATATCTTTTTATCTCTCAGTTGGGCAACAACACTTACCTCGATTCAGGCTTTTGGTGGAATGATCCTCCCTTCCTGAGGGAATCCTCCTTGAACGCAAGAGAGGGGTGGAAATATCCATACACGTGGTAATTTCATCTAGTCGACTTCAAAGGCTGTATCCACATACAAGAGAAGAGAAATAAAACAATTCAGCGGCTCTAATCAATTATTTTTAAGTGAACTGACCGGTACACTAGTGCCAAGAATGGGTACATTTTCTGATTCGGTTTTACCGGGTAAAAAAAATTAACAATAAATTATTGCTGGAGCTCCTTCTGCCTTCATGCTGCTACACTGCATCTCGCCTTCTAGCCTCTGAGGTTGGCTACTCACGCCGTGAATCTTCCTCACCGAGCGTCGTACAATTAAAAGTTCGTCCGACTTGCGGGTATATTATAAAGTTCATCCGACTTGCGGGCACGAAGGGGTGTGGTCACTTAAATATATAGAGTTTCACTACGTTGTCCGTCAATTCCCGGAAATACCCTTCGGATTTCGAAAGAAGGTAATTCTTTGAAAACTGCTACTGGGATTTCAGCTGAATGAGGCACTGGGCGTATGGCTGATGGTAAGCTATGATATTCTATTTTACACTTGTTTTTTTTTGTTATATCCGGACGTGTAATGACATGTATTTTTATTGGTGGAACAAAGAAACCAAAAGTAGAATAAAAGACCAAGACGTTCACAACGTTACAAAGGTTTTATTGGAATGATCGAGAGTATTAAAAATTAATTGTACACTAAATCCAATTATGTATTATGATTCATGTTTCACAAAATATAATGTTTTTATAAAGTAAATGTCAACTGTTATTACAATATATTCTTTGTTTATTTATGTATTTAACTGTCATCGATGTGTCTAGCTTTCATGGATGGGTGTGGGCATTGTTATTTAGGAATGTGCATCCAATTACTTCGCAACAGGACGTTTTCGCTATACAAAAGTAACAGTCACTTGAATGATCTTTGGGCTCTCGCCAAATCATACTTACACCAATTAAATCGAATAAATCTAACTACAACTACTTAAAAATAAACAGCAACACTATTTTTATGACAGCAACACCATTTTTCTCTCTTGAAATCTGGACTACAACTGAACGCTGCGATTTTTGTTGTCGTCGTCTGTCTGACTTATTTCCCACATAATATATGCTTATGGACATTGGGTATTTGTGGGTACTTATGTAAAAGTACTGGTGTTGCTATATGCAATTGGGGTTATCTCACCTCCTTCTACAACACATCATACAACCTCAATACATTTATCATTGAGTTTTTTTTTTTTCCCAATAAACTTGGAACTAATGGGACAGAGGGACTATGAAAAAGTATACATATGTATTCAAATAAAACAAGAAATACAATACAAAAGCACAAGTTGAACTTAGAGACATAATACACTTAGTGGTAACTCGTTTTGATTTTTAGAGGCAGATGCGAAAGGACAGCTTCTTCTCTCTTTTACACTTTCTGTGCTCAGTTAATAAAAACAATCTGCGCCCCACCTGTTCCAACTTAACTTTATGTAAGCAATTGATCAGGGAAGTTTTCATAAGCGACCCAAATCCCACTTCTGAATTGAAGACGGATAAAGGCAAGAAAATCTGGAAGCAACAACCTACTTTTATTAGCGACCATATCCCACTTCTGATAATGTAAGGCTGGAATAGGTATAGAGAATATTGCTACGAGATTCATCCTTACTCACCACCCTACGTGATCTTATACTATCACTAATATCTAGATAACTTACACCAGCACTCCCTTAAACTGCATATTGTTATGGGTATGTAATATATAAAGACCTTTACTTACCAACCCACGTGATCTAATGCTATCGCTTGTATCTAGATAACTTACATATTGTTGTCTTTGTTGGGACTTATCCTATGGAAATAATGGTCGTTAAGGTTAGGGTTTTACTTGAGTTAGCAGAGCGCCTATGTTTTGCTTTCGCTATGTCGCCTCGCACAGTCAGAAAAGCGACCACACATTTAGGCGCGTCAGCAGGGTACAACAACTCCACGCTTTGGCTACCCACGAGTATAGGATACCTGTTCGAAACAATAAAAGATGTATTTTAAGTTTTAATTGGTTTTCAAATTGTATTTATTTATATTCGGAAAAATCTTCGGCGACTGTGCCGGCTGCTAACAAAAATGTAAGTGACGCTATTTTTTGACATTAAATTTTAGGCTGGATAGAAGGTGGCATGTCAATGGTTGGCCAATCATGGGGGATTTTTTATTTGTATGCCCCCCCCCATCTGTCGGTGAGCATCGGTTGTTGTAGGTGTCAATCCGTCGAGTATCCATCATCAAAAGCGATTACGAGTACGACTGCAATAATGAATAAGAAGTTTCAAAAGTCGACTTATATACAGTGCCGCTCACTTGAATAGCACCCCCCCTTTGCTGTCAGTTTTAAGTTTAATATCTTCAAAAATAATTATGGTAATAACTTTTTTTTTTCTAATGAAAGTTTATTAAATTCTGTAAATAAAACAGAAGGAATGGAATTTATATTTACAGTGGTAATTTTTTTATAGATTTTGAAGCGATATGACTCAAAATATACACATCACATTTTGGCTCACTTGAATAGCACCTCCTCATAAAAAAATTATTTAAAAATGTTTTCACACTGTTGGACTTAAAAATTTATTAGGAACACAATTAAGAATTAAATTTTGAATTGAATTTGAATTAACAAAAAAAAAATTGTAACGGGTGCTTCCGCTTTTGTTATAAATAACCTCATACATCCTGTTAGGTAGGGAATCATACAATTTCTTGATGTAATCCAGCGAAAAGGAGGCCCAGCTACTTCTAATTGCTGCTATTAGCTCCTCCTTATTGGAGTATTGCTTCCCTGATTCGTACACCTTCCGAGCAAGCCATCCCCAAACATTTTCGATGATGTTTAGGTCTGGCGAGTATGGTGGCCAATCCAACAATAAAATGTTTTGACGCCCAAGAAATTGTTTTACCACTCTGGCATTGTGAATTGGTGCGTTATCCTGCTGCAATTTCCACGGCAAGTCACCAAATAATCCATTAATGGAAGGGATAACGTTCTCTAGTACTCCAATGTAGGACTGAGCGTTCATACGAGGAGTTGGGAACTGCAACTCCAAAGTGCCATAGTACGTTATGGCTCCCCAAATCATAACACCGCCAACTCGACTGTGCAAACGATCCAATTGATGTTCCTCCTTCCGCAAATCATGAAAGTAATAATTAAAATCGTCGGAGAAAACAACACGGTACCATTCCTTGCTCCATGTCATGTTAGCACGTCAGAAACTAAGGCGTTGCTCTTTGCGATATGGGTTAAGCGGTGGTTTTTTCTTTAATTTCAATCGCTTTAAGTGCTTAGCCTTCGAAATAATCCGCTTTACTGTGGACACGCTTGCTTTAACACCACTTTTTTCTCTTATTTTGGGCTGCAGAGTCGTGCTAATTTCACGCGAGCCGCAGAATTGCTCTTTTTCCAGCTGTGGTAACGGCACTAACTGTTCGTCCTTTCATGTTTTTGCCATAGTTGGACTCGTTCCGTAAAAATGTGGATATCACTTTGCGGCTTCGTTGAGTTTTTTTGGCTATTTGGTGAATAGACAGGCCACACTCGCTGTAAGCCTTGATTTTAGCTTTCTCGTCCTCTGTCAATGATTTGCCACGACCCATTTTAACTAAAATTATCTTAAATTAATTAAATGATTATTATATATAGGGTCTCTCGCAGCCAGAGACAAAAGATGTGATAACAAAAAGTAAAGCGCCCTCTACGCGCTAATAGCATATTAGTTTATTACTTTAATCAAGATAAATCTGCACAAAGAAAGGGGATTGAATCGATTAGAAAAGCTGTCAACAGCTACGTATGAAGTAAGAAAACGCTAACACACTATTACTTTCTTAATTTTTTAAAATATCTATTAGAGCCTTTAAATGCTCATTCCCTTCTTTTTCTATTTCTAAAAACTGTTCGGTTGTTTCTTGGATAACTTTTAACGTTTTTTTCAATTTACTCATCGAGATCATTCTCATTCCCCTTTCTCTTCCTGGGTACATGATTACAGGTAACGCCCTGACAGTCGATCCGTTTCCAGTTAATGAGTGTAATATTTCGAAATAAATTGAAGCTTGTTGTTGAAAGTGTTTATTTAATGCTCTTTTGGTGCACATCGCTGGAATAACGTGGTCTTCAGACGATGGAGGATTCATGGAAACGAGCGGGTGAATTTAATTAAGTCTATCGCCGAACCGGGATTCGTTTGGACCGGCGAGAGGCTCAACTTAAACTTTACCGGGTGAGTTTACCCCGGGGTACAGTCACTGCTAAAACACTAGCACTAGTACGTATATTTGCACCCTTTTCAATCTGTTTTGCGGACTCTTTAGTCACGTCACAAAGAGATAATTAGAACACCACTAAGTCTGCGCGCAATTTTGTTCTCAGTTTCTAACTTTTCGAAAAAAAAAAACACTTTTTATATTTTTTTTATAATATTTTGTTATAAGTTGTATCAGAGCTTCAGATCCCTTACCACTGGTGGGGGGAAATCTTCAGCTATACGAAGGAACAAATAGAACTGCCTGTCACTGATCAGTGGACCAGTTTATATAGGCGATTTTTGTTTACACAAGAAATCTGTATCATACTGTGGACCAATGGGTATTCTATACAAAGTGCGCGATATGCATATTGGCGATTCTCTCGTCTTATTCAAAAGATGAGTTTGTTGCGCTGAAGGCAAAAGACATTAAAAGATATGTCGCATTAAAGAAATAACTATGTTGCGCTGAAGGCAAAAGACATTAAAAGATATGTCGCATTAAAGAAATAACTATGTTGCGCTGAAGGCAAAAGACATTAAAAGATATGTCGCATTAAAAAGATAACAATGTTTCGCTAAAGATTTCTTGTGTTCACATTACATTTTTATATTCTTAAATTTAACATTGTATGATGATTGTTTACAATAATTGTATTTTGGGATGTTCTGGGAACGTAACCGCGCGTCACTAAGAAGGTATCAGGTTAATTTCCGAACAATTAAATGGTTTTACCGAAGCAGCGCCCTGGGCACGCTAACGAATTTAAACGCTTTTTAAGAACAATTAAAAATTTTCCCTTCACCCTTTTGGGTGTCCCGACGCGCTCGGTATGTTTGTTTGCGATAATAAGATATGTGCGAGATCGTGATAGGGTTACCGAGTGGCCAATATGCCAAGCGACGGTACGAAAGGAAAAAAAAATATTTGTTCCCACTTTTCTCCAGAATTTTGTTTTCTTGTTGAAAAAGTCAGGAGTCCGATAAGTGGACATTACAGAGCTTGTTTTTGAGTGTATTTTATAGTTTCTTTTGGGGTAAAGACTAGTTACCAATTTCTTTAATTTAGTTGCTGTAGTAGAAATATTTTCAGGACAGAATGGTAAGTCGTTATGCATATCAAGTCAGGTATGGATTGGTGACGTTTGGTTTCAAAGCGGAGAACTTTAATTCAATTATATCTACTTGTGATGCCATGAGCATATTTTTCATATCCTCAAGCGTTGCCACATTAACAGTTTCTGTTATTGGGATATACCATACATCTTGCAAATCAACTATCCATTGGGCGTTGGTGATTCCTTCCATAATTAACGAGGTAATAGCGGGGTTAACCTCCCTTCTGTCCCAAAAAATATCATTGTTTTGTGCATTGAGGACCGTTTTTATAAACGACCTGATCCCACTTCTGAATTGTAAAGTAATCAAGAAGACCTGAAAGTAGACTACTACATAGTTCATCTACTTTTATTAGCGACCATATCCCACATCTGAAATGTAATTCTTAAATAGTCGTTTTTTAAGGTAAACATTCAAAAGTATATTTCCACTAAGGCCTTTTTGAAAAAGAACAGATTGTACTTTCATCTTAACAAAATACGAAAAAAAGGACTTACCTACGTATTTCTTCGTCAGTTCTTATTGTTTTTGAGCCCATTGTGGAGAGCATTTTGTAACGAAATTGCGGGTGTAGTGACTTGCTGTTGACTTCACTTAAATAAAAATGTAGTTCACCCTGACGATGGGTCTCCCAAGAAGATCCGACGGCTGTAATTTACACCGTCACCCTGTGATGGAATCCGAGCGGAAGGATCGCCTTTGATTGCAGTCCAGTCCGGTTTCCAGCTAAGGGCCGGGGAAGGAAGGGGGGCAGGGGTTTCAGACATACTTAATGGTGTGACTTTAGTTAACAAGGAGACTTTAGTTAAGTCTTTGTTTTTCAATTTTGGGGAAGTTACTTTTCTTTCTCTCGCAGTTCTCTGGGGAGGTCTGTAAGAGATTTTCTCTATCCACTTGCCTTGTTCTAAACACCAATTACCACGACACACAGGGGGGGGGGGGGGGGGGGAGTTTGTAGCAATACAAACACAAATAATAGGTAGGGGAAGGTCGGCCCCGTACTGACCTTCCCCTACCTATGACCTACCCATATGACGGTTGGGCTACAGGTCCTTCTATCAGTCCGGGCAGAGGCGAGGATGGGTGTCCAAGCATAGAAAGCGTATGGCCTGCTGGTGGTTGCTCGTGCGCTAGCTCGCCGGCTTTGGGGGGTGTCTTGCTTCCCACCTTGGTCTGCCGTCACGTTGTTTCAGGCCAAATAAACGTACAGAATAAATATTGAAACTGACAAACTGAATCCGTCCGCTATATCGGACGATCCGTCAACTAACTACTCCGCGGACCAGACCTCCTACCCCCACTTCGTATCGCGAGTGCAGTGAGAGATGATGTTCTCACCTGTGCATAACCCACCCTACGTCACTATTACACCTGACCGTTCCAATGGTCATAACCGTTGCGCAACCTTTTATACAGGTATGACCCCTGATAAGGCGCTCCGATACCGCTACCCTCTTCCTCAAATTACCTCATCTTTCCGGGTCTCCCTTGTGCCACCATCAACCCCTTTCCTCACCGAGACATCTCGTCGGACTGTTACCTCTGAGAAAACAAAACTTGAACCACTCGGGACCTTATTCCCTTCCCGCGTTGCCTCTTCTGCGACCCACGTTCCTCCGCCGTCTGGCCACCATAAAAAAAAAAATCCAAAGCAACTGCCAACCCTGGACCAAAAAAAAGCAATCAACACTCCGTTAGATGCACTAAAATCGCCGGTAATAAACCTCCTTAATTTCCCTGCTCGCTTGTGAATTACGTATTTATTCCCAAAAATCATATCATGCCTGAAGGGCCAATACTTCAAATTTCCACCTGCGCGATTGTCTTGGGATAAGCCCTAGGTTACAAACGATCGACTCCAAGCCGCGGTCATATACCGAAAAGAAAAAAGCGCAGCGTATGATGGCTCCAGAGAGATTGAGCTCCAACTAGCCGTACCAAATGATGTTTGGCAGACTTTACTGCCGCCTCCCACAGGCCCCCCTGGTGGGGAGCAGCAGGTGTGATGAAGTGCCACTTAGTCCCGGCGTGGGCCAGCGCCTGCTGGTTGAAGTGGCATTGGAAAATGGCGAGATCCTCCTTAAGGAGCCGGTTCGCTCCAACGAACGCAGTACCGTTGTCGCTATAGAGGTTCGGGCAGGGCCCACGCCTGCTGACGAACCTGGTGAAGGCATCCAAGAACGCCTGAGATGAGAGGTCCTCGATGACTTCGAGATGCGCAGCCTTGGTGGCCAGACATACGAAGATAGCCAAGTAGGCCTTTCCCACCGTCCGGGATCGTTTTGACCCAACACGGACCGTGAAGGGGCCACAATAGTCCACGCCGGTGGCTAGGAACGGGCGCGACTGGTTGACTCGATGAGCGGGGAGCGAAGCCATCTGTTGTCGGATGACTGCTCCGCGGTGTCTCCGGCAGGTGGTGCACTTGTGAATGAGAGTGCGGACCGCCTGTCTTCCATGAAGTACCCAGTACTTTTCCCGCAACGTCTGCAGCATAAGCTGGACCCCTCCGTGTAGGGTCTTCTGATGTATGCTGCGGATGAGTAGCTCGACTAGTGCGCCGGACCTCGGCAAGACCATGGGGAACCGTTGATCAGTTGGCAACCAACACAAGACGATGGTCGAGTCTGACCAGAGTTAGTAGGGGGCAGATTGTAACTCCATAGCGCCGCGGATGCTCTGCAAGGTGAGCGCCAAAAGACTAGCGGCGCATAGTTCCAGTCGAGGGATGGTAGCACCCTTGAGGGGGGCCACCTTGGTACGGGCGGTCAGCAAGGAAACCCGTACATCACCATCAGTGTAGGTGGTCTTCAAATAAATAACAGCGGCGTACGCGCGTGAGCTGGCATCGCAGAATCCATGGATGGTGGTGGTATGCTGGCTGTGCATGCCCAACCATCGTGGCACTCGAACTTGATTAAGTGCGATCAAACCCTGTCGGAACTCCGTCCAGGCAGCCAGCAGCTCGGGAGAGAGGGGTGCGTCCCAAGTGACACCTACTGACCAGAGCGCCTGTATGAAGATCTTTCCCAGGATCACGACAGGAGCTAGCAGCCCGGTCGGGTCGAAAAGTTGAGCCACTTCGCTCAGGACTCTTCGCTTTGTTGTGGCTCGTCCAGTCGCTTCTGTTTCCACATTGAAGAAGAGCTCGTCAGCAGGCGGATCCCAGCGGAGGCCAAGGACTGTGGCCGTTGGGCACTCGATGACAAGCTCTGTGGAAAGAGAAGAAGAGGAAACATCGTTAGATACGAGAGATATTACCTGTGCGCAATTGAAGTTCCACTTGCGCAGTTGGAAGTGCCCTGCCATTAGGACCTTGTTTACATCTGCGGCCAGTCCGACCGCTTCCGGAATGCTGTTGCAGCTGGTGAGGAGATCATCTACGTAGAAGGCACGCTCAATCGTCTCTCGAGCTGCCCGGGACCGCCCTGGGTCGGAGATTAGTGCTTGGTTGTCCTGGGCGCACTGTACCATCGATCGTACAGCCGTGTATGGACTGGAGGTCATGCCATAGCTAACCGTCGTCAAGCGGAAGACAGCAAGCTCATCGGATGGTGATTCTCGCCAGAGAATTCGCTGGAAGTCGCGATGCTCGGGTGCCACCAGCACCTGACGGAACATCTTTTCCACGTCGGCAGTAAGCGCAACTGGATAGCGGCGGAAACGCAAGATGACGTTGACGAGGGTGTCCTGGATGGTGGGACCAACAAGCTGGACGTCGTTGAGGGAAACGCCCGTAGTTGTTCTGGCTGAAGCGTTGAAGACCACGCGGAATTTGCCGAGGACCGCGTGGTGGGGGATGTAGTAACAGTTGGGGCGGTCGCCATGTTGACCGACCCGTTCCATGTGGCCAAGTCCTTCGTACTCGCGCATGAAGGCGATGTATTTCTCTCGGAGCTCAGGATGGCTCTTCTTCGGCAAAGATTTCTGGCGGTCCTTGGCGACGATCCTGCCAGAACGACCAGTTGGATGGGTCAGGCATGTGGGCCTGTGTGTTGGGGTTACGCGGGGATTGCGTGTTGGCTTCCGTTGTCGACTGTTGAGGCTAGGGAGCGGAGTTGTTCCTAGGGGCTTGCCTTGGCTGTGGCGCACCCGTTGATCGACACAGCAGGGTGTGGTGTTTCCCATTACACCTTCGGCATAGAATGGTTGACGGGCAGCTAGAGGCGGTGTGCCCTGGCGTCAGGCAATTGAAACATACCTCGGTCGACCTGGTGATCTTGAGGCGTTGATTGATATCCAAGTTGCCGAAGCTGCGGCATTGGTAGAGGCGATGCGGTCCTTGGCAATGAACGCATCGTTTGGTGTCGATCGCAGCAGCCATGGCGCGAGCGACGGACCGCTGTCTCTGGGGCGCCTGGGTACTTCCTCCATGTCGATGCGAGGTCGAAGGGACCACGATTTCAGTTGCTAAGCTATGGGCTCGCTGCAGCAGGAACTCCATGAGACTGACCAGGGATGGGATCTCCTTGGCAGGGCTGTTCATTCGCCAGGCCTGTTGCGTGATTGGTGGTAGTCGAGAGACCACCAGCGGGACCATAAAGGTGTCCCATTTCTCGACGGGTTGCTTCATCACCCGTAACGCCCGCAACGACTCCTGCACGGTATCCACGATCCGGTGCAGGGTGGAGGCACTCTCAGTCTGCGACGCCTGTAGGTTCAACAAACGGCAGGCGTGGGTCTCGGCCAGGACCCGCTGGTTGTCGTAACGATCGTTTAACTCTTTCCAAAGCTCGTCGTAGCCACCTGAGTAGATGTTTCCTACCAGGCCGACGTTGCGGACGGCGGCCCGCAGATGTTGAAGCTTGAATGCTTCCGGGAAGTCCATCCCGTGCACCAGGTGCTCGAAGGCATCCTTGAACGCCAGCCAGTTCTGCGCCTGCCCATCGAATACAGGGATGGAGATCGGGTCCAACCGCATATCCATTTTGGTTGGGGTGCTCGTCGTCGCCACCATGGCGGGAGCTGGTGATGCGGCTGGGGTTGGTGGTGCCGGCGGCTTCGATGCAGTCAGCCGCTTCAGTTGACGATGCAACACCACACACACCTCATCGTATAGTTTTTCGACGCGCTGTGCCAAGGTCTCATGCGTCACAAGTTCGTCGGGCGTGGCGCGAGCCACCAGAGCATCTTGTTGTGCCATGAACCGCGCGAACTGGCTACCCACATCGTCGCACTCGGTCAAATCAGCCGCCATCAGCCGTTCATGACACCGTTGAATGGCGTTCACCGCCGTCGTCCTCAGGTTGAGTTCAGACATTACGAGAGTTCACTTAACACAATGATTAATGATTCAAGGCCGCAGAAGTTACTTGACTAACGCACCACACACGACCCTGAGGGCAACAATTATCACTATCACCGCACTGAATACGGCCAAGATACTACCTAGTAGTAGCCAATCTCTACTACACATATATGTCCCTATTCACTAGGTCACCGTGTCACCGTGAGAGGCAGACCGCGAGGGGTATTTAAAACGCAAAAGTTCACAAATTCCTCACAGGAGGCACCAAAATGTCCGGGAATATGTCTTCCGGTACGTAATCTGTGAAAAGGTCCAGAGAGATTCAAAATAAAAACGAACCGATTACCAACCGAAAAATAAGCGTATTTTTATTATTTAATTATTTTATTACAAGTTGTCCGTTCGAAGTGATTTGTGCGAATGCCAAGTTCTTTGCCACCGCCCCAGCACCAAACCAGCAGCGCGGCCAGGTTCTCGCTGCTGCGTCAGCCAAACGCCCACAATCCCAGGGTGTCCAGTACCCCATACCAAGCCCAGGCATGGGATATCCATCGCCACACGACGAACAGCATTCCCACGCCAGCCACGATGATTAGTCCAATGCGACGATCCATTTTCTTATCTTCTCGTTCTGTGCAATATGTACGTATGCCCCATGGCCATGATTGCTACCGTATTTATTCCCCATCGGAATTGTGCCATTATATTCGACGCGAGGTGTCGGGTGACCGAGACAACGGCGAGTGGATGGCGATCCAACCGACACCGTCTGGCATCGGTTTGTCATATGCGTCAGCAATATGACTTGTACGGTGAGTAGCTGGCTGGGACGTTGATAGTGGGACGACGAAGAATGCAGTCATCAGGTGGATGACCGGAGACGTGCGGGGGGCGGGGGGTGGCGCAGCGTATGAAGGTCAGGGTGATTAACCAGCGCGGGGTTTTGGTCGGCGACGTACCAAACAATATATATATATAGTATCCTTCGTTCACCTTTCTGTTATAAGTTTATTTAAATTCGCACCCTTTTAAGACCGTTTGCGCACTTTCTCTGCTTCTTCCTTACAAAATTAATCTTTTCCTGTTTTTTTTTTTTTTCTTTTTATTTGTATTACATCTTTTTCTAGAAATTTTTGCACGGGTGGTTAATTTTGCCGAAATAGAGGTACCACGAAAAATTACACCAGAAAGAAACACTCGCGAGCTACCCCACTAACTCGAAATTTTTTTTTTGTTTTGCGACACTTACTTATGACCACAGTGGGTCCGCAGTTGATTTTCAGGGCTTGGCCCACAGTGGAGCCTCACTAAGTTTTAAGGAAATGGTAAACTTTCGTCCAGCTAGAGCGACGGCGACAATTTCGGGCATTTCCTTGTTAATATGCTTCTTTTTTCTCGGGCCTCGCAGTTCGGGCAGTTTTTCCGCCCACAACTCGACCAAAGCACCTCATCCCCTGACAGCCAGCTCTTCCTCTTTTTTATTATGCGTTTTTTGGTCATTCTCTGCAATGAATCAAAATAGATTGTTTAATATAGTATATAGCCAAATATAAATAAATACTTTCTTTTCGCAGTTGATTGTCTTCGGTCCCAAATTGATTAACGAAAAGAATGTATCGAAGATGTTATCCGAACTCTGAATTTAAAATTTAATGTAGGGCCCGATAATGCTCGATTGAAATTCCTGAGCTACACGGTGAAGAGCATTATATGGTAGCCTCCTGAGTATTTCTCATCCCGTCCAAGGCATTCTCAAAGAAGATCAACTTGTGCCAGCAATACACCAATATTGCTATCTGTACTCATATTTTTGTAGTAGATAACCCCTATTAAAAGTTTTATTAATAATTATTAAGCTCAGAAACTCATGATGGATAACCTTTAACCATGATTATTATCAGGCTATTTTTAGTTATACTTGTTTCTGATGTAAAGCTGGTTATAAACAATGGTATCCCAGTCATTATTGTATCAAGGTTTATCTTTTTGTTGTTAACATTAATCTTGTCTGGGCTAAGTATGCCTTTGTATCTTATTTTGATGGATGCACCCATATTGCCGACTGTTTTATATAAACTGAAATTAATTGACCCTCTTACTTGAGTGTCCATTTGTGCCCTTGCTCGGGACGTTTATTGGGTCACTTGCACTTTTGTTTTTGTTCTTTCTCGCCGACAGGTCGTTAGGCTGACTTTATTTAATTATAAAACAAAAAGTCACTCGAAGGTCCCGAACGGCGAATTCGGAATTCGCGAAAAACAAGCAAAATTATGCGCTACTTTTTTCGCGCGAAAGGTCGTAAGGCTGCCCGCAGCGAGCCGAAAAAAACTAACGTTTTTGCGTAAACTACCTATGTCCACAGTGGGTCCGCGGTTCATTTTCAGGGCTTAACAGTGGAAACTAAATAAGTTTTAAGGGAATGGTAAACTCTCGTCCTGCTGGAACGACTGCGACACCTGGTTCCATAATATGATGCCTCAATTCTTACTTTGAGGAGTTGACCAGTATAATCTTTGAAGCATACAATAGACCCAGTTATCAATGGTAAATTGTACATATATTCGATCTAACACATTTAACACTATCACATATTTTCACATCTGAAAACACGAAAGGAGTGTTGTCACAACAATCTGCCGGTATGATTAATGATTGTACAGCAAGTGCTCCAATTGCCAAACTTGTCAATGATTGGGGGCTTAGGGCAATTTTGTTGCATATGTGTGCTATATATTGGTGCACTTGGTTCAGCATTTCCTAGTTTGGTTTCATCATTGGTTGAGCTCAATATATTCTGTTTGTGCAGTGCAACCACGTTTTATATTAATTTTTTCAAAATACTTCTGTCTATAATTCATTGGCTGTCTGTAGGTTGGTTTGACAGATATATCAATACGTTTGTACGAGTCGTCGCGGTCAATAATTAAAACAAAAAACCAATCTTTACGGTGGTGCTGGCGTTATACGCCGCCACATGAAATTACACTTTATTAATCTACTGTGAAAATGGTGCTAGCGGTCGGTGCCGCCATGAAATTACAATTTTACGTCTTTATAAAGAAAAAAGGGTGGAGTGTCCACCATTGAATTACTACGAAGATGCCAAGAATAAGAAATCGTAGTGTCAAAGTCGACCTATATATAGGGTCTCTCGCACCCAGAGACAAAAGATGTGATCACCAAAAAAAACCAAGCGCCCTCTATGGGGTAATAGTATACTGATTAAAACTAGCTCCACTTTAAGGTGGATATAGCTTTTGGGAGGAAACACAACTGAACAACGTTTATCTAGTGATTTTGCATACTTATCCTTTCTTCTATCACACCATACATTATACTTGTAAACAATCCATTCAACAAGGGTCGTACACATCTGGTTTATAACCCTTCTTAGTATCCATACACATATAATTAAGGGAAATAACCCACACATTAAGCCTACTGTGAATGGGACCCAATATTGGTTGCATCCATCTATTAGTTGATTGTAATTACAATAGATGCCACATTGCTGACATGCAATATACAAAATTTTCTGCGTGCTCACAGGAAGTAACACTTACATTCTTTAACAAAAAAAAAACATTAAATTAGCTAAGCAAGAGAAAACTCTTGCACCGACAAATTGGCTTCATCGGTTTGCCTTGCGAGCCTTTCAAACAAATGTTGAGCCATCGGTTTTTAGGCTCCTGTTATTGAAATATGTTTTTTGCCGAAAGAACCATTTCCGACATTTCCTGTTTGGTTTATTTTATCCATAATTGGATTGAAAGATTGCGATTACCCATTCGTGTACAATCAACATCTAGCACATGGAAAGCGATACACTTTTATCGTAAATTAGATATTTCTTTACAAAACGTGTTTACAAAGCGTGTACGGGTACACTGCCTCCTCTATTACCGAAATGGCAATATGTGTGTCGTGGTTGTCCATTATTAAAAGTACCTTATTTTTTTATTATTTGACTTCAAGCTCTCTGATTCAATAGCACAACTTAATATAAGCAATTGATCCAGTAAGTTTTTATAAACGACCTAATCCCACTTCTGAATTTTAAAGGGATCAAAAAGACCTGGAAGCAGCCTGTACAACATAGTTCATGTACCTTTATTATCGACCGTATCCCACTTCTGATTTAATAATCGCATGACTACTCTTATGGTGTACTGTGAGCCACTTCCCAGCGATAAGGTCAAGAAAACCTGGAAGCAACCTGTACAACCTACTTTTATTAGCGACCATATCCCACTTCTGATAATGTAAGGCTTGAATAGGTATAGAGAATATTGCTACGAGATTCATCCTTACTCACCACCCTACGTGATCTTATACTATCACTAATATCTAGATAACTTACACCAGCACTCCCTTAAACTGCATATTGTTATGGGTTTGTTATATATAAAGACCTTTACTTACCAACCCACGTGATCTAATGCTATCGATTGTATCTAGATAACTTACATATTGTTGTCTTTGTTGGGATTTAGCCACAGCGGTAAGGTGAAGAAAACCTGGAAACAACCTGTACAACCTACTTTTATTAGCGACCTTATCCCACTTCTGATAATGTAAGGCTTGAATAGGTATAGAGAATATTGCTACGAGATTCATCCTTACTCACCACCCTACGTGATCTTATACTATCACTAATATCTAGATAACTTACACCAGCACTCCCTTAAACTGCATATTGTTATGGGTTTGTTATATATAAAGACCTTTACTTACCAACCCACCTGATCTAATGCTATCGCTTGTATCTAGATAACTTACATATTGTTGTCTTTGTTGGGATTTAGCCACAGTGGTAAGGTGAAGAAAACCTGGAAACAACCTGTACAACCTACTTTTATTAGCGACCTTATCCCACTTCTGATAATGTAAGGCTTGAATAGGTATAGAGAATATTGCTACGAGATTCATCCTTACTCACCACCCTACGTGATCTTATACTATCACTAATATCTAGATAACTTACACCAGCACTCCCTTAAACTGCATATTGTTATGGGTTTGTTATATATAAAGACCTTTACTTACCAACCCACCTGATCTAATGCTATCGCTTGTATCTAGATAACTTACATATTGTTGTCTTTGTTGGGACTTATCCTTTGGTGTAAAGTTGTTCCCCGGTCGGGGAGAACGCTTTCACATTCCCTCGTCTGTCTATTCCGCCTATGACTCAGACTCTATAGCACTTGTGCTCACAGAGTGGGTATGTAAGGTAAGAGTTCGCTTTGAGCAGAGAATGCTAATACAAAGGTATTGGCTCTCGTTTGTAAAATTAATCTTTATTACAATTTCGGGGGTTTATATACACAAATTATTGCTTACGTTCTCTACCTACTTCGATTCTTGAACCCTCAAACATATGTGTCATATGTAATTGCATACTATGAATAACTGCACTATGTCCTAACTCAGGTGTTCTTTTTGACCGTTTTTTCTCGGGCCTCGCAGTTCGTTCAGTTTTTCCGCCCACAACTCAACCAAAGCCGCCTCGTCCTCTGACAGACAGCTATTAATTTTTTTGCCCGGGAATCTTTCGGAACTGAGATATCTGATATATTATATACCAGAGAATAAATAAAACGCGAACACAAACACTTTTAAGCCTAACAGTTTTTATTTATAAAGGAACCACTGTTCCAGAAAAGAGTGCCTGATACCCAGGCGGCTTAAGCTTAATATTCCTGGCCGTAAATAAAAATTTTTTTTCTCTTTATCAAAAGAAAATGGCGACACTATGCGCCATATAAGTTAAAAAAAATTTGTTTGTGATGTGATACAAAATACTTTTATTTAGAGGAACTTGGTTGTCAAATTTGACGGACTTTTGTTTAACTTCAAAAAAAGTTTTAATATTGTGAGTTGACAAACTGTCAACTTGCATTCGATTTCTTACCTAGTCCTAAATTATCAAGGTATTCCGCATCTTCGAATTCAATTTCTTCATCGATGGATACGGTATTTCCTTTTGAGTTCTACAAAAACAATAAAGTTTCCAGTAAAACTAAAAAAATAATACCTGTTGTGCACGCCCAATTTTGTTCTTAGTTTCTAACTTTTCGAAAAAAAAACACTTTGTATTTTTTTGTAATATTTTATTATAAGTTTTATCAGAGCTTCAGCTCCCTTACCACTGGTGGGGGGAAATCTTCAGCTATACGAAGGAACAAGTAGCACTGCCTGTCTCTGATCATTGGACCAGTTTATATAGGCGATTGTTGTTTACACAAGAAATCTGTATCATACTGTGGACCAATGGGTATTCTATACAAAGTGCGCGATATGCATATTGGCGATTCTCTCGTCTTATTCAAAAGATGAGTTTGTTGCGCTGAAGGCAAAACACATTAAAAGATATGTCGCATTAAAGAAATAACTATGTTGCGCTGAAGGCAAAAGACATTAAAAGATATGTCGCATTAAAGAAATAACTATGTTGCGCTGAAGGCAAAAGACATTAAAAGATATGTCGCATTAAAAAGATAACAATGTTTCGCTAAAGATTTCTTGTGTTCACATTACATTTTTTATATTCTTAAATTTAACATTGTATGATGATTGTTTACAATAATTGTATTTTGGGATGTTCTGGGAACGTAACCGCCCCTCGCTATCAAATCTATTAGAATCCTTTTTGAATTAATTTTGAATGAGCTCCATTATATCTGCACATACAAAGTCAATATCGAATCGCAGCAATCTTTTTTGTATTTGTGTCTACACTTTTGTTTTGTATAGTATTTATTTGTTCTGCCACAAGGTTAACTCCCGGTACGGTAAACCTCTTCCTGAACAGGAGCATCCACGTAATCATCTTAATCATAATCATCGTTATCATCCAAAACGGCCTCTAACTCAAACTCTTGTTCAATATCGGAAGGATCGTCCACATTGTCATCTTCTTCTGGCACTTAGTCTTCATCGTCTAAGTTGTCACCTGATTCGAATAGGTCGAATTCCGGCCTCAAATTTGGCGCATTAAGTTTACGAATCAAACTTGTAATAACATCACCTTCACTGCCTTCTCGCTCCATTTTACTGTAAACGAAAAACAGAAACAAATTGACACACGAGCCAAACACTATTCACAAGGCAGCAAAATATCTCTCAAAATAATCATAAAACCAATATTACTCACTTGCAATTTTGTCAATAGAAAACTAAATAACACTTAAAAAAAAAACGAATATTAAATCACCAGCCAATTTACTTTTGATATTCGCACTACGCATTAACTGGGGTCTACTCAGACCTATGTGTGCATGATTCACGGAAGTCGTTTAAAAAAAAAAAATCCACTATAAATATATCGAAAACAAAATTTTTACCGCTCCATTGTGTTCACATCAGCATATTTGAAGAAGTCATGGACTGCTGCTACTCAGAAATACTAGGAAAAAAACTTAAGCACATTTAAAAACATTTATGGTCTGGCCAGACCCATACGCTCATCGGAGGGTTAAGAAAAAATACGCGTTTAGAAAAATAGGTTTGTTCGCAGTAGAAGCCCAGGTAGTCCCCGTACAATATTTTACAGCAACGTTAGTGAGATCTTTAATTATTACTACAAGATTATATATTATAACTACGACTGTCAGAAAAAAAAAGACTCGGCAGAATTCCACGGAGTGTGACTGTACAGAACCTTTCTGGTTTCATAAATTGCGTCGCATTCCTTTCGGTTTAGCTACTGATTTTTGGTTACGTTCTGGTTTGTGTCGTCCACAAACCTCCTGAAGCTGAAGCAGTCTGCTTTATCAAATCGAATTTAAGCAGCAACAAGTAATCTAGTGGCACAACTTTGAATTCACTGGACGGTGGTTATACTTGTTCGTTTTGTAGAGGGGGATTATTTTTCTCCGTCTCGTCGCTCCAAGTCTTTTCGTTGGTGCTCATTTATCACATACCACTGTTCTTTTAGACCCTTTAACTACGACTTTTTGAAAATTGGTTTGCATACGAATATTGTGAAAAATAATATTCCTGCACCAAAATAAAGTTTAATAAACTATGTGTTCAATTTTTTGCCGGTATTTTGCGGAAATGTATTACCAACTTTTTTAAATCAAATATTATTAATTGGTTAAAATAAATCATAACACTATAGATTGATATAATATATACTTTGGCAAGATATTACATTTTATACAAGTCCACATTTAACAACTGTATTTAAACAAATTTTTCCTCACAGAGACTACAAAGATTTGGATTCAAAATGTAAACATGTAAATCCATTCACAAAAAATATTTGTATTCCTAAACTGTTAAAATGTATGTACCTACACTCTCTCTTTGATTAAACATTTTCAGATTCAAAAAACAAATTTTGCTAACAGCAAAGTCTATACGAACAATTTGTTTCGGTAATAATTTAAGTTTCTAATTTAGGTACATCGTAAAAATATTTGTCTGTAATGTTTTTTTAAATTGAATTAATGTTTATTAATAATACACAGTAAATCCGGGTTGTGCTTTTTTTTTATTTATAAAAATATTGAAATCGAATAAAGTCTGAATCCGAAATCTAGTATATAATAAGAGCTTTTTTTTAAATGTTAAAAAAATCAATGTAAACAGAAAGTAAAAATCAAAAACAAATAAAACTAACTCTGACAAATACGATTTGTTTTATTTCCTAATTGCACAACTTCAGCTGGGTAATCTTAAAATTGGAAAGATTCTTGTAAGTATGTAAAAGGAGACCAGATAGCAATGACACTTTTTCCATTGTTGTGTTTCAGTAGCTTTGAAAGTTATTAATGACATCTGGCTCTCAAAGTTCTCAGTAAGGTTTGCCACTTCATGCGGATATTATTAAAAAATAATTTTCGAAATTCCTGTCCAGCATAAACGTCTTGAGGTCGGTCGTCATCTAGGCTTCAGTATGCAAGCAATTTGAAGTAATAGTTTGAGCGTGAGTACACTCTTTTGGAGCTTAAGCTACCAACCAGAAAGAGATTGGTACAAAATTATGAAAAAATTGCAGCCGCCCGTACCGGTCAATATCGAAAAATAACCGAAAAAGACGATTCGATCAAAAGAGTTGATAGAGTCAACCCGTCTTATTTTGGGGTTGGTTTCGAGCCTTCATCCATACAAGATTTAGCTGACCCAATAATTCGGTGGAAGCCGGATAATAAAACAAACGCCGTGCACTCGCTAATAGTGCGCTGGAAATGTTGGCCGGAGATCCGTAGGTGCTTTTTAAAAAATACTGATCTCGGCCGGGCCCATTTTCTTCCGGAAAAATTCTTAGGTGACATAAAGCGCACCTTGCCTCATTGCGTTTTACCGCGTTATGTCACTTTCTTTTGACAGCTACATGGCACATATTGGGCACGTTTAATTATCTAGTTTAGTTCCCAAATGCGCGGCGGATTGCTTTTGAATTTTTGTATGAACGAAAGCCTTTCCAACGTCATTTTATGATTACATTGAAAGCGGTAGATATTTAGGTGACGGATTGTTTGCGTACCTAATACAAATGTGGTCGACTGGAAATACAAAAATTCATCGGGATTATTCCAGGTTACATCTTATCGAGACTATTCTAGTCGACGTATTAGCTTGATGCGACAGACAAGTTGCGCCCACTTTCTCTATCAACAAATTGTAGGTCTCTTATATTTATGCAAATTTGACGAGCTATAACGAGAAGCCAAGCTTTGGATCCGATATAAATCTATTGAAAAGAGATTTCGGAGCAAATCCAAACGTCTCATCTTGTCGATGGAATTTTGCAAAAATACAGGCTTGGAATATGCGAGAAACATGCCCATTATGAAAATGGTCATTCAAATCAAAATGCATATCGTGCACTTCGTGATTCAATGGCCGTGTTATCTCATGTGGTGGCGATGTCAATTGGCCGCCAAGATCATGTGATTTGACACCGTTGGACTTTTTTCTTTAGGGCCATTTGAAAGAAAATGTGTACGTCGATAAGCCAGCAACAATTCTAGTAAACTTACCCTACTTTACTTTATATTTGACATCTCTCCCCTCTTCGTTTATACTCTAGGACATGTTCTCTTATAGGCCCAGGTCACGCGCATTAATTAACAATCGATTTTTTCGTTTTTTTTTCTACAAAATTAATTTAGTTGCGCGTATAAATACAGAAAAATAAAATAAAAAATTAAACCATAGAAGAGCTGCGTGGAAGCGATAATTAAATTACCCAACGTGGAAAATTGCTGCACAAGCATTTCTCGATTTGGATGATCTTTGGACAGCGACAATTGAGTACGAATTGTCCGCGAATGGTTCGCCCAAAACCCCAATTGATGCTGGAAAAGATCGCAGAGCCAGAAGCAAGCTTACCTCGTCATCGAACCGGTGAGCTACGTACATATATATCCAGAGCGCAAAGAATGCAAAACAGTTGTGGCAAAATTTAGCAGATGACTACTAAGGCAATGGGTCGCATGAATAAAACGTAGCAATTGCTTTTACTCAAGAGAAATGTCAAAATCGAAGCATTTGCTACATTTCGTATGAATAAAAACCAATTTGAGTTAGTTCCAATTTTTGACATGTTCCAAAAGCGGCGCACTGGCCTTTTACTCAGATCGGTATGAATAAAACTTATCAGACAAAGCAAATGCTATGCAAATTCTGAGTCTGTTATTTAGTTGACTCAGACCTTTTGCTAAATATTTTGTACGCACATTCTTTACATAAAACAGTTTAAGTACTGTGAATTTTCGATGTTTTGTTTATAAATAGTTAAATTAAGGCCGCCTATGACAGCTTTTATAGAGACGAGCTATACAGAGCAATGTCTAGTTTTAGCATCCCTGCCAAACTCGTCCGTTTGTGCAGGATGACAATGGAGAATGCACGCTGCTCCATTAAGGTCGGTAAAGAACTTACCGAGACTTTCGATGTCAAAAAAGGATTTAGACAAGGCGGTGTGCTGTCATGTGACTTCTTTAACATCGTTCTTGAAAGAATAGTGCAAAACTCAAACGCTAACACCAGAGGCACTATCTTCCAAAAATCCGTCCACCTACTCGCTTACGCCGACGACATCGACATAATCGGCAGAACGCAACGTGATGTCACTGGCGCGTTCGTGAGCATTGAGACGGAAGCGGCAAAGATGGGTTTGGCGGTCAATGAGGGCAAGACAAAGTATATGCTGTCATCAAGAAAGGACACCCAACACCGACGTCTTGGACAAAATGTCACCATAGACAGATATAACTTTGAGGTGGTAAAGGACTTTGTCTACCTAGGCTCCGCTATGACTTCAGACAATGACACCAGCGCTGAGATTAAACGAAGAATAACTCTTGCCAATCGCTGTTTCTTTGGGCTAAGAAAGCAATAAGAGTAGCAAAGCCCTCTCTCGAACAACTAAAGTGACCCTTTATAAGACCTTGATCATCCCAGTCCTACTTTATGGTGCAGAGGCATGGACTCTATCAAAATCGGATGAGGCTACACTTGGTTACTTCGAGAGGAAAATTCTTCGAGTAATTTTCGGTCCCGTCTGCATAGACGGTGAATGGAGGAGGAGATACAACGACGAACTGTACGGGCTGTACAGCGACATCGACCTGGCCAGAAGAGTGAAGGTCCAACGACTGAGGTGGCTGGGTCATGTAGAGCGAATGGACGTCAATGCTCCGGCCCGGAAGATCTTCGAATCCACACCCGAGGGACCGCGCAGTAGAGGAAGACCGCGACTCAGGTGGCGCGCGCAAGTGGAAGGGGACCTTAACCAACTTAGCGTGCGAAACTGGAGACAGCTGGCCAAAGATCGTGCTGGCTGGAGACGCTTGTTGGTTGAGGCCCAGGTCCACCCCGGACTGTAGCGCCACCTTAAGTAAGTAAGTAATTAAGTTCTGTTCGTGCAGGAAAACCACCGAAAATATGGATGCGATAAGTTTTCGCATTACACATACCTGTTTTACCTCTTGTTATTAACGTTCGTGCTAAAAAAAAACGAAAACAGTATAAACAAAGAAGAAATGGTGACGATAATAACTTCAAGCAATTGTTTCCTTTCACGCGTGAAAACTTGGACATTTTGACTAATACTTTTTTAAATGATAATTTTGAGACGTGGTGGTGCTCTTTCAAATATCCAGAAAATTAAATCTTTACTAAGGTATTTAGGAGATCGGTGCTTGGTGAAAAATGTATGTGTTTAGGTTGGTGTTGGAGAAGATCTTGGTGTTCATCAGTCAATCGAGGAAGAAATCAAACTTCACCAAATAAAATTTATGTTTCCATGTGCAATTAGAGCTATAGATTCCATTCATACTTCTTAATTTTATTTATTTTTAATTTCAATTTCCACAAAATTCGTTACAATCTCAAGAAAAATTCAAAAATTCTAATTTACTGGTCAGGTTTGTCAGGAACTGCAAGGAAAGGACATATACAGCCAAGTAAATGCTGTGTTCGAATTTTCGAACTTACTTTAGCAAACTTTAGCGTAAAAGTCTTAGATCCGTCCAAAGAGGTAATTCCCACTAGTTCATTAACTAAAAAAACTTTGGCGAATGGGTCACTTAAACAATAGAAGTCTAGACAAACTCAAAGGTGGCTTGGCAACAGGTATCGAATTTGCAAAAATGGTTGATAAATACTGCAAAATTTGTCCCCTTGGAAAACAAATTAGGCTTCATTTCAACAAGTGCGGTTGAAGAGCTACTTAGTTGCTCGAAATTGTGCACTCACATTTTTTTTGGACCTATGGAAACCCAATCGATTGGAGGTAATCGATACCTTCTTACATTTTTCTTCCTAAAATTATATCTAAATAGAACAGAACTTTTGAAATGTCAATTATTTATCATATTGTCCTCCCTTTCAAACCGAAGTTTGTGCCTCTCGCTCGTATTTGCTACCGCCAAAGGTAAGGCTATAATTTTACTTAAATTATATAACTTGAAATACTTTTGTACTGCTTCCTTAGAAATAAAATCTACTTGAATTTAACGTCGCGAGATTAATTTCGAGTCTCTCATTCGTCTGCGTAAGGAACAATTATAACGTAGAATTGAATTATAATTTTTTCTGATTTAAAAAACACAAGTACAAGTAAAATATCGCAATATATCCAATAGATATAGCACATAATGCTTTCCTTTCAAAGTTTTTATAATTTGAACCCTGGTACACCAACCACTCTTTAAAATAAATGAATTCATCCGTGTATAAAAATTAATATTGTCAATTAATAGTTTCACATATAAAAAAAGTTGTTCCCTTCAGTCGGATTAATACAATGGGGTAATTCTGGAGGTAGCCAAAATTCGTATATCTAACGAACAGACCTATCTAAAAGTAAATGTGACATTTTATCACTTTCGGCCGGCCATTCTAAATTTTGATTAGTGGTCTGTCATTAGTGTTTTTTTTTTTTTGTAGCTCATGTTATGTATTCACAGACAGGGATTGAAATTACAAAAACCACAATGTAAATCAATGTGTTTTGGGGGGGGGATAGACGTAGGAAAGATATCCATCTCTTTTATTCATGTCTGACTTAAAACCTGTGTTTGACATGGCTTCTAGGGCACCCTAGTTGTGCCATGAACTGACCCCAGTTAATTTGTCGCGGCAAGGATTCAGTGCTGGGTTTAGCTGTCATTTCGCTTGCTGCCATTCATTTTCAAACTCATCATCCATATTGCGAACACTTTTATCAACTATTTGCATTATGACAAACCCAAATTCAGAATTCAGTTCACTTATTTTTAACAATAAACGGCAAAAGTGTTACCAAAAGTTAAATATTTGTCATATCAAAAACTGACCGACTTCAGGGCAACATTTTGTGTTCGATATAGAAATTTTCAGGGTTATGCAGGGTTTTTGACAGGCGTAAAAATAAGCTGACACTTCCCTGTGCGCACTAGTGGGCACTAGTGCTAACCACGTCAAACAAACCAAACGTAAACAAATGGGTTTTTGTAGGATAGACGTACGAAAGCTATTCATCTCTCTTATTCATTCATCTCTGCTTCTAACACTTTAGGTCTGTTCCTTTACTTTTGTAGTAAAATGGAAAAGACTGTCAAAATGGCAGTGGTGGGGATAAATTATCTCACGGAGAGAGACACTTACGAAAAAGTTGGGGAACGCTTTTGTAGTAAAATACGAAAAATGACAGATACATAATTCAAAAATTCAAAAAAGTGCTACGAATAGTCGTTAAAATTTCGTATAAACTCAAAGGATTTGCTAATTTTCTGACAAAATTAGTTTATTTATCTCCCTAGCGATGAAAGTGATTCGAAATTATTCGAACTTCTTCTTCATGTACCTATCTGGAAGAGTTTGTACTGATTGAACTACACGGCATTAAAAATTTCGTGGAGGCGATTGTCCTTTCTTACTCCTTACAGCAAGTAAGAAGTAAGAAAGGAGAAGGATAACAATTAATTTTATTTTGCCTCCTGTTGATACCATTTTAATGCGCAAGAAATCAAAACAAATGTACTCATATGTAAAATAGGACAACAAATTTCAAATCAGCTGTTCATTGAAAGGTGACTGACAGCTTTTTCAATTCTACACCAAGAAATTTGTTGAGTAAAAATTCGTAAGATTCTCAGTGGAGGGGTAATAGCTTGCTCTCTCGATGACGCTCTCTTTTGCGAATTTTTCGAGTTAAGGAACGACATTGAGTAAAATTCGTACGAATTAGTACAAATTCGTAAGATTTAAAAGTAAGGGAACAGACCTTTTGTATTATCATTATATTGGCATCACTTTTCCAGTATTCGCTATATGGGTATTTTTGGCATACAAATTGCGATATAAATTTATGTCAAACTGACATCTTTAGCTAAGAAAAAAAAATATCGGATGGAGCAACCGCTGGGTAAACTCTTATTTTTTTCTGTAAATAACTTAAAAACTAACAATTTGTACTGTTGTATCCACAGGTAGGTGCAAAAATGTACTTGAACTCGAGACTTCCGAGTCTTGCAAATGCACGGTTAATTGCCACCCTTGTTGTATTATGGCTTACGTTGTACTTCGTTTGCGATTTCTTTAGATGGCCATTGATGCGAAAGGGTGTCGCCAAACTGCGCTTTGAGGGATATGCGGAGTCTCCAAGGACATTTTACAATGGTGGCATCAGTATATCTACACATTCGAACAGTGCAGATTCACGAAACACAGGAGCAAAGTGTATCCTTTCAGGAACTCCCAACCCTATATGCACACCTATAAACAGAGTGCGGTGGACAATAAGAAAACAAAGAATAACTCGACAGTTCCGTGATTGATGTTGATAGCGAGTATAAAACAAAGCCAATTGTATGTGTTAATCCTAGAATTAAAACTAAGTGTATTTAAATGTGTAACGTAAGGGAAATGTTCGTAAAAGGGTTCAGATTATCTGTCAATGTGTTTTCCTTATTTTTTATTCATGCCAAAGTCTGTGTAAACCAAATCCAATTATTTGCTTTAAGGATATCGTTTTTGTTTTCATGATAAATAAACTATTTTCAATGTAAAATCTGTATCTGTATCCTTTCTAGCATCACCTGTAGACCTGTAGTGGAGAAGAGAGAGGGAGACGAAGAGAGTTAGTGGAAAATCGATAATTGGTTAGGTTAGCCTGTAGCAGAGACAAATGAATAGAAAAGATGGATATCTTTCGTTCGTCTTACCCCCAAAAACCCATTTGTTTAGATACATTGTTGTTTTTGTAATTTCAATCCCCGTCTGTGAATACATATGACATTATAAAAGCATGTTGCTAATGGCCGGCCACCATTCCTTTTGCTTTTCTGGGCATCGCGCTGTTCAATTGCTTTGTGTTTCATATTGAACATTTTTTGGTTTTTGTTAAGGCTTCAGCGTAGTACGCTGCTCGAGCTAAACTAAATTTTAGCAGTTCTCCAACTTTTCTCTCCAAACATCAGCTAAAGTTCTAGCTAAATTTTGACATAGAGTACGCAGTGGATAAATGTCAGAGAAAACAGCTGTTTGTTGAAAAAATTTCCTTCAAAAATTTAATTCTCTCTTATTTCATCTATTTATGATTCCAGGTACCTACTTCTCGTCCATGTAATAATCCTTGCATACTTTTCCGGAACAGAGCAACAAATACACAACGAAAGGTGTTTTTCTTTTTTAGTTCAGAGCTGAGCTCTGAACTGAGCTTGAGCACAGTGTTGTTAGCACTCTCTCTTCATTTATCCCACGAAGCGTGGTCATTTTTCCCTTTTTTCCCTTTTCACAATACTCAAATTCCCTTTTCAAATCCCACGATAATTTTTGAGTTAAAAACCAGTTTTCAAAAGTAAAATTTGTATTACACGGAAAGAAAATCAAGTTAAATTAATCTTTAGTATAAGAACCGTAGTTTGTAATACTGCTATGATTTTTTTTTGGTACCAGAAAATTTTGATAAAAGACAATTAACATGAGCTGTTTTTTTATGGACTGTCAGTGTGTTGATTATCAGGTTAGGATATACAGGTTTTTTGGTAGAATTTCACAACACTGCTTGAGCATTATGAGCGCGCTCTGAAGCGAGCGTGCTCAGATTGTTCTGAGGTATTTATGAAACACACTTGAGCACATAGTTGTCATAAATGCATAAATTAAAATTTATTAATTGTTATTTATTAAATTGGTCAATTTTCAGTTCCAAAACAACAAGGTTCGTCCACTATTTCAACTATTTTGCTTATCCTGTGTTTTTTTTTTCTGTCAAATGTGACTGGACGTGTGCAATCAGCTATACACTCAGCCTGCTCAGTCAATTTATTCTGAGCTCATAGATCGCGCTCTGATAGCGCTCTGAACGAAAAAAGAAACACAAATTCTGAGCTCTGATGTATCTGAGCTAAAAAGAAACACGAACTTTTTGTATAACAGTTTAGGTTGTGCTCTGAACTAAAAAAGAAAAACGCCTGATCTGTCGCAATTTAGCTTGAGAAAATGTGCCTACCCATTAAATGGGCACGCTAAATTTTGACAAACGCAGGAAGTACATTCTGAAACAAAAGTTGATTATTTAGCTCGAGCTGCGTACCACTCAGCTAAATGGGTTCGCTTAGATTTAGCACAGCTAAATTTTGGGGAGAATTTTGTATGGGAGCGAAAATTTAGATCGAGCAGCGTACTAAGCTTAAAGCTTAGTATCCTGCTCGCGCTAAATTTTAGCGTCCCTAGTCTCCACTTCGTTTCTCCACACCAAAGATAAATACTCGCTAAATTATTATTACACACCATATAGATGGGACAAAAACTATTTCTTCATGACAGTAATCTGTAAATATAATTTTTACAGTTTTCGAATTTCAAACTTCAAAGACATCGCAGTATTTGATTCATTCCAAAACAATGGGTATGAGAAAAATTGAAGAAGATATTATTATTGCAGCAGCAGCTCAAATAATTTCTGTAATAGCAAGCAGAAGAAGACACTGTTCTTCGTGTCCCATAAATTCCTTTTTGCAAAAAAGGCTGATTTGCAAAAGATCTAAGATTATTTGAAGCTAAAAAAAACTAGGTTTCCATTAACATTGCAAAAGTTTTTTCTTTGGCTTTGCGTTTTCTTTTCTTTCTCTATTAAATTTTTCTCTGCGGTTTCCTTCAAACAAATATCCATAGTAAACGCAACACAAACTTCGTCCTCCGTTTTTTATGTCAAAATTTATCTTCGATTTAATGTACCGGACATTTATTTCGCGAGCTAAATGAGTGGAGACTTTTCATCGACCTACATGAAGTTAAGAATTTAGCGTGCGAGCAGGATACTGCTTTGCTAAACTGCCTCGCTAAATTTTATCTTTGTAGACATTTTTGTATGGGAGATAAAATTTAGCGCGAGCAGGATACTAAGCTTTAAAGTCCAATTCATGTACTCACAGGCACTAGAAAAGAAATGAACAAATTGCGTGACTTCATGAATTTTTCAGGAAAACAGCTTGTAGGCAGCCGCCTTACAACTAGAAAGCTATCCATCTCTGTATTCATTATCTTTGGCCCAATTGAATAGGTACCAGAGATCAATGAATAAAAGAGATGGATATCTTTCGTACGTCTATCCCCCCAAAACCCATTTGTTTACATTGTTGTTTTTGTAATTTCAACCCCCGTCTGTGAATACGTGTGACATAAAAAAAGCATGTTGCTAATGGCCGGCCACCATTCCCTTTGCTTTTCTAGGCATCGCGCTGTTCAATTTCTTTGTGTTTCGTATTGAACTTGTTTGGTTTTTGTTAAGGCTTCGATTAAAATAAAGAAAATAGTAAAAAAACACATTTCGGAATAGCGAATTGTTGCATTAAAGTCCAATTCATGAACTCACAAACACTTGAAAAGAAATGAGCAAATGTGCGTGACTTCATGAATTTTACGGGAAAACAGCCTGTAGGCAGCCGCCTTTCCACTGGAAAGTTATCCATCTCTGCATTCCATTATCTTTGATCTCTGCATTCCATTATCTTTGATAGGTACCTACGACTACCTAGGTAGGTACCACATAAAATTTACGACCGATACTTGCATTATAAAAACGACCGTAGGTATAAACGGAACAAACCTTTCTTTGAAAACTCTACTGCTTGTTATCTCTTTCTTAAGCCTTATAACTTCTGACGGCTGCTTCTTTCTAATTTCAATGTTCTCCTTTCTGCTTATTCAACAAGTGCTAAGTGCATTGTGCATATGAAAATGAAAATAACCAAAATAAAATCAAAATAAAGCCGGCCGGCCCAGCAGCCAGCTGCCAGCACATTGCTCATCGCAAAGAGCTACAGTTTAATTTTACTCTTTGCAATTGCAATAACTATTTGTGTGGTTGCAATTATTGAATTTTCCCCGTGGAAAGATTAAACATAAATTGATTGTGAATTTTTTACTATCGAACTCGAAACAAGTAGTGCAAAGTTATTTGTGATAAAAAGTGTCTACATTGCAGTTCTTCCTTGGATGTACCTTTCAATTATTCGCTGAACAGCAAAATGTGTAATGTAAGTGATATTTACATATTGTTTTTACTTATTGTTCCTCAGACCCTTATAAGGGGAAAAATTTAACTTAATTTTTTAACCTTAGTAGATTATAATTTTTGTTCCAAATCAATTTCGGAAATGTTCCTCACATCGTAGTTTGCATAAATTTTGTGCTTCTGTATTCTGTTTGTAAAGACCTATGCGATGTCTACTGCATAAAACAAGTGTTCGCCAAATAAATAACTAAAGCCATGAAAATGGAAATACAATACAGGAATCCAGGTGATGTAAAAATGGAATACGCTTATGCATTTGTTTTGAATAATGCCGTGTAAGAAATTTTTATTGGAAAATGCAAGCCGTCAAGTCACAGGTTTCGTTTATTGGCTGCTTGGTTGACAGAGTACCTAGATATTATTTAAATTGCGACAAGAGGCAATTATCATTTTGTGAATGGTATTGGCTTGGCTAGGTAAATGGGTTGGCAAGGCAGAAGAAACCCAGACGAGAGTAATTTCAAACCGATGACAGCCTTAATCGCGGCCTGACTGTCGACGAAGATGCATGTTTGTTTTTTCTGGGTGTCGCTATATTAAGTAGTGTTCTACCCTCCTTCTTCCGCTTGAAAGACGCTATCTGCATTGGGAAGGCGAAGAGTTTTAGAAATGTCTAGTTCTAACCCACCCCACAGCTAATTTAGGAACCATCTGTGCAGGGAGCACTTAGGGCCGTTTGTTCATACGACTCTTAACGATTTAAGTTCTACTTAAATACTTATGGGCTACTTTTTTCAGGTCATAAACTGTCACATAAGAGTTTATGTGGAACTTAGTTCGCTATGAGTCGTATCAGCAAACGGCCCTTAGTCGTCAAAAAAATTATCATCCAAGAGTGCCCGGCAGTGGCAAAGAAAGTGCGGAGTGTCCTCATGTAGGTACCTCCTCATCACCGCATCCTCTGTACGAGACATTCATCAGTTTTGATTTATATTTTCTTGGTGTGTAATAATAACATCTACAGAGAGGATAACGAATTTTTGTGTTTGTGATGGGTTCTATTTGCCTTCTGTTTCTCATAGAGTTTGCCCCATCTTTCATTATGTCGCCGTCAGTATTTTGTTTTCAATTGTCCTTCCTGAGATTTCAGGGAGAGTCTATGCAAATGGACTCCAAAACGGTTAAGAGCTGCCACGATGCCCTGCAAACCCTAGCCAAACACAACAAGGTCAAACTTGGTTGGGTACCTGGTCATCAGGGTATTGCCGGCAACGAACTTGCTGACAAACTTGCTAGGGCTGGATCCGAAACTGTTCTATATGGACCTGAACCTTACTGCAGAGTCAACTGGGCTACTGCGCTAAGACTGATTGATGAATGGATGTCGAATCCTCCGAGCACATCTTTTGTGACTGCCCGGCTTTTCATTGGTTAGGAAAACGGGTCTTTAATAGGGAGACTCGTACACCACCAGATCTAAGAAACTCTGCTACTGAGGACTTACTGGCCTTCATCAGGGAGGTCACACGTCTCTTAGAATAACTTATCCCCATTGATACAATAGATCTTTTAGGTCGCAATGTCAGGGCATGGGAACTGTTCAAAAAAAAAAAAAAAAATGCAAATGCGTGGACCCATGGTTAGGGTCATAACACTTCACTCCTTTGGGCCCGGCGCGCCAAGAATTGTAGCTCTTAGGACCGTTTGCTGATACGACTCATAGCGAACTAAGTTCCACATAAACTCTTATGTGACAGTTTATGACCTGAAAAAAGTAGCCCATAAGTATTTAAGTAGAACTTAAATCGTTAAGAGTCGTATGAGCAAACGGCCCTAAGCGACTAAGTCTAAATTTCATCTTAACGGCAGAGATCGCTTTTATTGACTGTTAAAAAATTACTATCTGCATGAGTTACTGCCATCATTGCAACCTGTTTTGCAGCCAAAGCCTCTGCCTGGAACACGCTGATATGGTCAGGAAGTCGAATTGTGTAGTACAAGTATTTCAGAGTATAACCTCGTTCCAACGCCGACGTCCGTATAGATAAATAAATTTTCTTTTGGCTATTCCTTCCTACAGCGAAAATAAGTGACATAAATTGTGATCTTTTGTGTTTTGGCTACACTGAGAGTTGTGTAGTCTGTGCATAGAGCTACATTATTGCCGCGTAATTGCTTATTTCAGATTGCAAGATCAAAGAAAGCAATCACCATTCTTGTAGCATTTCATAATTACATGCAATCTTAAATAGTTTGCGCGGTTTGAAAAATTAAACTGAAAAAATAAACTCATGGGGTATCACATACATAAACAAAAAATGTCAGTAAGGACAGTTTTTGACCAATTCCAAAGAATGCAAACAAAGCAATTGAACACATTGAGTGCTAAAGAATGCACAGCCCAGCGGCAATAAACGCGAAGTGGCGTCAAAAATCCCAACGCCATAACAATGGAAAGACATTGGTCTAAGTATGGGCGGGATATATCTTTTTCCTGTTTCACTAACTTAATTTTCCAACCCACCGATTGATGTATGGAATTGTCATGTGTGAGTTTGGGTTTTTCATTATGCAATGCTGACCTTTTTAAATCGCCAGCTACCTACTTCATGCGTTACAAACATGCACTTATGTTATGTTGTCATAAACAGAAAGTCCAAGGCCACCCACAAACTGTGTACCTAAAAGGCAAGTATGTAGGTAAGTCGAAAAAAGTATTTCCCTCGAATTTGGTCATTTTGGGCGCTCTGTTTTCCTAGTTTTTTTTTGTAACATGTGGTTCATAAAACGCACATGTCTTCCTTGAGGTTACCACAGCTGTCACATGTGTTCGTGTGATCCTCGCACAATCAGTGCGAGTCACCACAGCAATTCGATACTGGAGTACACAATTCGTACTTGGATTGTGATTTTCGAACAAAAGGGAATTTCCGTTTAAAATAAATAAATAACGAAGCTGGTGGATTAGCACAGCTTCCCACAGCCGTTCGATTGTTTTTTGAAAGGGCTTTTTAATTTTATGCTGAATTCGAGTGGTTGAGCGATTTTTTTCAGGACAATTATGCAAGTAGTTTTGTGTGTTCTATGGGGTTCAACCTGAAACTAGTGGCCAGAGCTACTTGGGCTACTCTAAACTGGTCTGCTTAAAGCGATGGATTTAAGAAATTTATGCAAGTGCAAACAGCTAGCGAAAAAACCATTCATGCCCTACATTAACAGTAGCCCTTGGAATTCACTTTCATACCAGTAACCTGTTGCCTGTACAAGTGGAGTACCAGTAGTTCGAGATCTACATAAATTTGTATGCCCATTCGCATTTGTTAGGTTAGGTCAAATGGGGCAGTTTGCTAGATGCAATTTGACCCAGAAGCCAATTGCGATTGTCCGTAAAAAGTACATGGTAGGCATGAAAGTCACAAACCCATTTGGATCTGTTGCTGAATCTTCTTAGATATGATGGAGGTATCGTTGCTACATCTTCCAAGACTTTAAAGAACCGTGCTCCCAAACAATAGTAGCGCCGTGCTTGAAGGACTGGGCAGTGATACGGGAGACGTTCCACAGATTCTATTGTGGTCTCTGGAACTTCTGCAGAATTCGTTTGTAAAGGTGTCCATCCTTTTAGCCATGTTTCGAATGACTGAGTGTTCGGAGCATTCGGATTTAGTTTCTATCCAGAGATGTTAGGATCTTTGATCTTTTCGTGTCAATTGCTGGCCACAAACTACGGATTATGATGCAGCCGTAAGTGTTGTTCCATCTTTTGCCAAATTGAATGTGGCATTTGCAATGAGGCTCTTAAATGCGTTAAAAGCTGCTAGTACTTGTCTGTCAGCTTATAGCATGTCCATTTCAGAGGCACTTCTGGCCAGTTTATCCGCTGCCTTGTTCTCTTCCACACCATCGTCTCCAGGAACCCAGCATAGCGGTATCGAGTGATGGTTTATCGCTCTTAATACCGAAAGGCACTGACTTATTGGAGTTGATCGATAAAAGTGTTGCTTGGCTATTCCTCGCTAAGACAGTTTGAGCCGGTTTCTTAACCGCATAGTTCTCTGCCTGGAAAACGCTTCAGTGGTTTGCCAGTCGCTATGACTGAGGTATCAGTTGTTCCGAGAAGACTTCTGCTTTGTTCCATTCTCTGCCTTTAAACCATCTGCAAAGATAGATATACATTTTCAGACAGTTCTCGGGTAGAGCCAGTGAAACAATCTTCGGAAGGTACTGGTATAGAAATTCCGTCCTGCAGACTTAAAATTTCTTGTCGAAGTCAAACTTCGGTTTCTTGCAGTCCATGAGTGACATAAATCCGCTCTGATCAAAGCCAGCAAGTATGCGCGAGTGACCGAATGATTCGGGCTTCAAAATTTTGTTCTCTCTTTGTATGAGAGCACGTTTGGCTGCGACGTTCCTATAGGTGGTATGTTCAGCAGCGTTTCTAGGCCTTGTTATGGTGTGGATTTTATTGAACCCCTTATATGTACATATAAGAGCAATCCTATATATCTGTTCAAATTCTTGAGGTAGGACTTAGTGTCTCATCCCTCACTAAACGACCGACCCATAGGTCAGAATTGGTCTTACAATCGCGGCGTACATCCAGTGGACTATGTTCGGTTGCAAGTCCCACTTCTTTCCGAAAGCGTTTAGTCCTTTCTTCATTCAGTCCTCCTAATTCCGTTTGCAGTTTATATTGGCATAAGTATGCGCATTGGCATACTTGGCTGGCCGCCTCGAAGAGGTACCACCTAATTTAGCACAAAAGCTTTTTTAGTATATTGCCACTACCACATTTGCCAAGTTTATATCATCATTTGTTGCAACAACAAACTTACAAAGTATAGGGAAGAGTTACTTTCTAAACAAGTTATGCTAAATACGGAAACCCGAATATGATTGGAAGTTTTAGAACTCACTCTTAAATCTCGTTTTATACAAAGCAACGGGTCGGATTGTAAACTAAAAATACAGCACCTCTGAGTCTTCAGTCCCATATTTCTGTGGTATCCTGAAATCGACCGTGCCGTTCTATGTTGTAAAGAGTATTTTTCAGTGCCTTCCAAAATGCAAGGCAAGCATAATTTGGCGCGTGCACACTATTACTATTGACCTTTTGAGAATCGGTGTTTATGTCGGTTTAGAAGAGCTCAAATTGCGCGATCCGTGTTACGCTTGAGTCATTTCGAAAAGTTAATATACGTTGAATCTTTTCTTTGTATCCTTTATCTATTATTTTCCTCCGCCAATGCCTCTGCATTTCCTGAAGTGCTGTGCTATTTCCCTTTTAGCAATCTCGCCTTTGCTTATTCAGGGTAACCCAACAATAACTTTCTCATTTGAAGGCTTATTTCTATCTTATTTGTGTGACTTTATTTACTCTATTTTAGTCTTTACTTTGCGACAACTCTCTCTTTAACAACTTTTAATCTGATGACCTCATTTGTTTTTCCTTACAGACACTGTACCTTCACAACCTTGCAACTGAGTGAACTCACAATCGAATTACAAAAATCATCGAAAAGAAAAAAAGTCAAGAAAAAAACTGTCAAACAATCTATTTGCACATACAAAGAAAATGATTAGCTCGACTTTCCAGCATTTAAAGTTTGCTGAAATACCGCTGAAGAAAATTGCAAATGCGTCAATCCCGAATACAACTGCCCAAACGTGCCGTAACTTTATATGCACATGCACATTCAGCAAAATTGGTTTAAAGTCGTCTTTCGTGAAACTCGTTACAAATGTGATGACGGCTTCAATAAAAATTGTCTTTCTGCAAGACAACACGTAGATGGCAGTACACAAGCTGTTTTGAAAAGCCTTTTCAACTTTAATCTGAAGAAATTTAAAGAAAGGTTCGACTTTGAAGCCACCGTTTCTGGGACGCAAAAAGAGCGTTCTTGGACAGAAACAGTTATTGGATTGGAAATCATCACTTGAAGCTGAAACTCTTGCTATGTGAGCAGTGAACCTGATATCTTCGGTGTAGCATAAGATTGTATTCAAGAAACCCCAGGCAATTTATCAGTCATATCATTGTACCAAAAATGTTAATGTTAATGGCAAATATGTGGGTAAGTGGACTTTTTTTTTTCTATAAATTTGTAGTAATACTTGCCAATTGAAAATAAAAATGAAATTAGGTTCCGAACAAGCAAGAAAATAAAAGAACTACTTGTTTTGTTTTCGGGAAAAGAGACTTCCTCCAAAATAAGAATGGTAATATGCATGAGCTGTTAAATATACTCAACGTGTATTACTCCTGCTTGATGGATATGCGCAGTAGGGCGACATATTTCACAATTCATAAACTCTGCTTACATTACGAAACGACGCAATAAGTCAGCTCCATCTTCACTTCTTTTATGTCCAAATTATGTCCATTTATAGGTTTTGAAAACAAAAACATTGCAAATCCGACCTCCTTTCTGTTGTATTTGTTATGCAAATACGTTTTATTAGTTTCAACAAACAGTCCAATTAAACGATTACAGAGGATGTTAATGCTTTCTAATCGATACAATTCTTGTTCGATTTCAAAACATGCTGCTTACGGAAGAGGACGTTTCGGAACAAAGAATGACTGGCTTAGCATATTGTTTTAGTTGGATATGCACTTTTTAGAGATTTGGAAAGGTCCTCGTTGCGCTATGTAGTGCGAGACCATGTGTTGATTGGTCTATTTCAAAGGTAGAATTTGTCAATCCAGTCCCATTGTGTTTAAATTGTCAACTTCGGAAATGAAACATCATACGGATTTTGTGATGTCACAGTCGATCTCAGAGTTTGCGTTCGCGTCAGTTGCGATATGTTCTGGCTCACCAAAGGCATCCCATGTAGTAGTCGAAATGATAGTGATATTAACAGAAATATGCTTCCGTAAATTCTGAAACTTGAGCGTTTTTGTGGAGTTGCCGTTGTGTGAAATTTCTGGTAGTTCTTTTATTCTTTAGAGTTTTCCCTGTTGCTTGAGGAATCGTTTGTCGAAAACTTATATTTCTTTCTTGCGCTTTTGCAAAAATTGTCTTGGTGTCCGACTTCACCCTTATTCCGCGTGGCGTTTATATTAAACAATTGGCGTTTTTTGAAATCGGTATTACATGTGGCGTGTTTCTATTCGTTTTATGTCGTTTAACGACTTGTGGCGTGTAAGTAGTGTGGAACACAAGTTCTACAAACGTCAAAACAATTTTTCGCATCCTGAAAGTCGTTTTTGTTGCGCAAAACGACTCAAAAAACGTCGATTATTGTCGACTACAAATTCTTGAACGACTAGGAGGCAAATTTAAATAAAAGCATGTGAGTTTTGGTAATTGTTTATATTTTATGCAGTGATTTCATAATTCTTTTATGATTAAGGGTGAAAGTAACAAACCGCGATCAAATGAAACGTTTGGTGGAAATGATGGAGCAAGATATATCGTTGGCAACAAATTTTAAAAGAGGTGTTCCACAGAGCGATGTTGTGAAAAATGGGTGGGAGTCGGTAGCTGCTACACTCAACTATTTAGGAATGCTTGGTGTTAAACTGGCTTTGAATACAGCCACCTTCCGCTAATCTAAATGGTGTCATCAGAAATGGTTCAAAGGGATACCCTGCATCACCTGCCAAATAAAAATGTTTACATTAATTTATTTCCCAAATAAATAATGGGTACAAATCTAACAGCCTAGTATTTCTTTCACCTAGGTCATACTTTCTTTGAAGAATTCCGCTTAGCTCACTCGAATTCCATATAAACGAGTCATGACTGGCTCCAGCGTGTCGGGCATCCACGAACCTAATACGCATCTGATGATCACAAACCTAAAATTAAATTAAAATAAATGATTGAAACTGAAATACCTAGTAGAGTAACTATATTTAACTTACAATCACAGCGTTTAAGCTAAAAAAAACCTTTCCTGTTATAGTACCTATGTTGTTCGCTTTTTTTCGGGGCCAAAATGCGTATGTGAGTACCATCCACACATCCTATGACTCCTGGAATTCCAGCCTTTTGGTAAAACATCATTTTTGCACAATTCCTTTCTTCTTCCGTGTAATGCATGTTTATCCATTGTGGGCATATATTTTCTTCCACAACTGTTAGCATTTCGCTAAGGATTTTACTAAAAGTTGGTTGCTAAGTCTAAAGTACATTTTGAATCTGGAAATTATTGGCATTATTTTCTACCTCAAACTATTTTGTATTCATATGTATTCAAAGGATTGGACTTTGACCTGATACTTCTTCTAAAAATTTCAGGTCTCTTTTTGCAGATTCATCTTCTTCGTAGCTTTCGCTTTCCAATGGTATGAACATTGCAATGCTATTCATTTTTTTTTCGTATATTCCGACGAACAACTCGAAATTTTCGATTTTAAATTTAAAACATAAACACTTACCCAACTGTCATTAGTTTGTGTGGAACTCATGTGGAATGTAAATTCAATGAAAGTGAAGGCGTTCAAGGAATAGAATACCGATACTAAAACGACACTAAAGCGACTCGACACAAAAAACGTCAGCTGTCGTTTAATATAAACGACATGCGGAATAAGGGGGGTGATTATTTGTGCTTTGCATAGTGGCTAAATTTGACGTAATGCTATCGCCACAGAGCCACATGGTGACTTTGGAAGTTTCGAGAGATGAGAAGAATGCTTCTCAATATAATATGAGTAGACTTGAAGTGATCCATGTTCAATCATTTATGTGCCACTTTTGAGGTTACGTAATTTTTCTGTTTCCTCCAAGAGTGCGTCAATGTTGTTGCTTTTCTTGCTTTTGTTTAGAAGGCTGAGCAAATGAATCCGAATGTCACTATCTTTGCTGTATTTGAGTCTCAAGACGAAAATTAAGCACTTTTATTTTCGGTGCTCTTTATTGCTTTGCGCTACGGGCAACAAGAGATTTTTCTTAGAAATATGTAATGCACAGGTGCATACTATTACTTAGAACTACTGGTGCAATCGTGAGAGCTGGTTGCTAAATTATTTCTAACTGTTGATTTTTGTCGGGGGATCGTAACTCGCTCGTGGACCAAGATGTTCATTTTTCTCGAAAGCAGCGCGACTTTGTCTACTTCAGGGGAAAATTTTGCCTCTCACTCCAAAACATCTGTATATCAGTCGTGCCAGGTTTCCAAAACAAGTCCATTATCTGCGTCGTATAAGAAGTGCCATAATGTGCTTGCATCTCAACAACTTTTTTAATTGCTTGATTCCCAGCTAATAATTCGGCGATTCTTTGTTTAACCATCTAAAGCCTTTTCTATATCCAGTAAGCAGTGCTAGTTTCATTTGCTGTAAAGAGCCAGCATTATTAATATTGTCAAGGAGGGACTTAACCTTGAATAGAAGATCATATAGATTAACGCCAAAGCTAAAGGCTTTCTGAGAGATTAAAAAATTTATTAAGACAATTGTTAGAAGAAGGACCGGAAGTTGGCGTGTTAACTGAGTCTTTAAAAAGACTGGCAAGAGATACTTTAGATGAGTGAGCACCGGAGAAATGTTACCTTATTTGGTAGCTGCTCTTCTGGTGATTTTTTTTTACGACTATCAAAACTTTTAAACATTTTGCAACTCTTGTAGTTATCGGGATGATCCCCTCTGCAGTCGATGCAAATAGGTTTGGATTCTTGGCTCTCGAGAGGGGGCATTCACCCGGACCATGGAGATCGCCGCATTTAACGCATTTATAATTGCGTGCACATGTTTTAGCAAGATGCCCAAAAGCTTGTCATCTTCTACACTGTAGGGGACCCCTGTTACCTTTGGGGGTTTCCCAAGTACTTTTAGTATGAATTAGAAGTACCATTAGTCTGACTAGAAACAAGTTGTAGAGGAAGCCACCCTTCTTAGAAGAGAGGGTTTCAAAGTAAGAGACCTTTTCAATAGTGTTGATTGCGATTCTGTCGCAGATGAATAAAAGAAACGAAGAATTCCGCAATTTGGAGAGTTGCAAACTCTCAAATTTTCCTGAGAAACATTTATTAGTATAATTTTATTTTTTTTTCTCTACTCTCATTGATTTACTTACGTTTAGTTTTTCTTTTCTTTTTTACAAATTTCTAATTATAAAAGATACTTTATTTTATTTTGAATTACCTCCGCCAATTCAATTCTAAAGGCGGCAACAAAAATCAGTAAAAACGTGGCGAATGAGAAAATGACACTTCTTCAAATAAGACGCCATTATTATAATTTTTTTGTGAACAAAAAAAATGCTGCCAACTCCAACTTGACCGGTCCGGCCAAGATCGCTTACAAATAGTATATTGGTCACGGAAGCATCTAATTCATTTTTAATTTCTTCCTGAGAAACCAAGTTAACTGTACTATCCTCGACTTGATTGAGTAGGCTTGTGTGTTCTTGTTGAAACGGAATTTCTCAAGGAGCTCACTGAGGACCGCACTATTATCAATTAATATTTTAGAAACGTTATTCTTAATGTTGTGGATGCCAAATCTGAATTTGTTTGATCAGCTTTAATTTTAAGTTCGTTTATGAACTTCCTAAGGTTCATGCTATGAATATGAAGGATAACATGTTATCATTGTTGATACTTATTCCAGTGTTGCTGCTGCTTCCCGTGTTGTTATTTATTATCACTTCTTTTGATATGGTTCCGCCCATGGTTTCAACGCCTTCAGTTTTTGTATTAGTTTTGCTTTTAGTTCTTTCTTTTTGCTTATTGTTATGAGCCCGTGAAGTTCTGCTCGTTCTTGCCTCAATTTAACTGCTCTTCCTCCTCTAGTTTTTGCTTTCTTTTATATCTTTTCGGGTTTTCGATAGCATTGTCTAGAGTTCTTCTTTATTCTGAAGTATTCCTCGACCGTCAATGGTTTCGGCCCAGCTTCCTTGGGTGTTGGTATGTTCGAAATACTAGATCAACAAATTAACTTTATCGTTTATTTAACTAATCTTAACAAATAATGGCTTATCTTTATTTTATTGGCAAATAACTTATTTTTATTTTGATTGCTTATTTATATTTTTTTAAATATAATGCTAGCTTAATTATAAGAATTTACTTATATTTGGTTTATTAGCAAAGCTACGAATCTTCGGACTTCATCAGCGTTGGCTGGTGCTGGATAATTAATTTTTCTATATCAGATTTAGTGGGAACAGGTAGAATGCCATTTTCGGATATAACATGTCCAAGGTGCAATACTTCCTTTCATAGGAAAGAACATTTTCCTGGGTGTATTTGAGGTTCACCTGACTGAGACGTTGAAAAACTTGGATCAAGTTGTTATTATGGTCTAATAAATTTCTACCGAAAATTATAAGATCGTCAAGATAGACAAAACATCGTGAATATGTTAGTCCAGACATCGCTATGGACATCATTCTCGAGAATTTACTGGGTGAGATCTTTAATCCCATTGGTAGTCGTTTTAACTGGTAGTGACCATTCTCAGTTGAAAATGCTGTAATTGGTCTACTATTGGCATCTAGTTCCATCTGGTAATATCCCTGGCTTAAATCTATGCATGCAAAATAGACTGCTCCACCCACCATATCATAAATGAAATTTGTCATCTTCGATTCGCTCATTTACGTGACGGTAATCGGTCACCATTCGGAATTTTTGCAGGCCTGTAACAGGGTCTTTCTTCTTGGGTACAATGAGTATTGGGGAATTCCTAGGAGAAATAGAGGGTTCTATTATATCGTCTGCTAGCATTTTTCGTATCTCTTGTACGTCTTGTTTTTGAGTATGAGGCAATCGATACGGTTTTGTGTATTTTGGAGATGATCCGTTTAGATAAAGAACCTGCCATGAAAACGTTTTCACATAATTCTTGTGGATAAAATATTCTAATTCCTGTGTGGTGGGTGTTTAACCAGTAAGTGGCTTCACACCTGGGAGCTAGTGAAACTGAGTTTATGTTGTGTTCTGTACATAAGTCGATCATTCACTCCTCTTTTCAGGAAAGCTAATCCTCGCCTGTCGTTGGCTATAGTAAGTGTTTCCCTGGTCTGTTCACCATGGCAAGAGACTTCGAGCTCAGTCATTCTTGCCATAAGGGTTTCGATCTCCGTTACGAACTCTCGTATGGGTCGGTTTCCTTGGTGTGTCCTACTGAGTTTTGTTTGTATAGTCTCAATAGTTTCTTTGGGACCACACTTTTCAACTAGAGCTTTCTTTAGGGCGGCAAAATTTTCAGGCTTTTGGTTTCCGACTTCGGTGAGTGCCTTTCCTGAAATTTTGCATTGAAGTAAAAACCTTACTAAAATGGCTTTTGCGGTTGGATCAAGCGTGTTGTGGTAAAACTCAACATTATTTAAAAAATCCCTACACTCAGAGAAAAAAATTGTCATTAATCACTATTTTTTGACTATTTGCATAGTCCGAATCGTGACCACTATTTCCATTAGTTAAAAGTAGTTACTTGTGACTATTATGGTAGTGAATTAATTTATTTCTCAAAATCAACTATTCAATAGTCAATTTTGACTATAGTAATAGTTACATATCTTTTACTTTAATAGTTGTTTTTAACTATGCACATAGTAGTTAAACAACTATTACATTAGCTGTTTCTGACTATGCACATAGTAGTTACATAACTATTACAATAGCTCTTTCTAACTGTTCACATAGTAGGAAGTAACTATTACAATAGCTGTCTGTAACTATGCACGTAGTAGAATTTAACTATACCAAGCGATTGTTGACTATGAAAATAGATACCTGTTACTATTTGACTATAAGACAAACCTATAAATAGTTAGGTGGTTTTAGCTATACAGAAATAAAGTTGTCCTAAAAGGATAGTTCACAAATCAGTAAAAGTAGTATCCAGCTATACTTTAGTAAAATTGTATGTAAATATACTTACCTTAAAGTATTTCACCGCCAACGATTATGATAAAACAGTGAAAACGATTTGTTTCCTAAAAATTGTCCGGAGCTTTACAAAGAAAATAATGGAATATATTTTTTTTCAAATAATTTTATTTTATATTCCACAGGTTTATAATTAATGACACAGTTTAATATTTCTTAAAGTGTCTATTTTATATCTTATGTTATGTTTATCTTATTACATTAGGAATTCCAAATTATGTAGGTACTCACGTTGTTCTCTGTAAATGTCGATGATCTACTGCTTGTGTTGTTTAGCTTGAGGAAGATGACTGCTCTGTTTCGTCGTTTTCCAAAAATGAACCAACACTACCATCCATGGTATGCATTACAAATCCCTTTAATAAGATAGTGAAGGAGGTATACATGAATTAAATTAAGTTGTTGCGGTTACCTGAGATTTTTTCCACTCAACAAACTGTCCAATTGCACATGTATGACTTTCTGTCGCTTCCCACAATTTCCTTCAAGTCATTATTGTTTAAAATTCTTAGCTTTTTAAAATCAAGACCTAATTCTTAAAATCACACATCAGTCGGGCTCAAAATTAAAACTAGTCAAATATTGACTTACCAATAAAGTTGTTGTAGAATGTTTCGAGGTGCCACGACAGTTAAACAGTGTACAGCTCTTCGTCAGTTTGTCTCGTCTGGATCTATTGTTTCCTGATTACCTTCAGGATGGTTGGTTGTCCTTAAATTTACAACTTGACAGTGCCCTTCTATAACGTTTAATACATCAAAGTTCTCATTTTCCAAAATATCACTTAGCTCATTAATAGGACTAAATATTTATACACTTCGGCATCGGCTTGTACTTGTACTCGGGGATGATTGTCGACACCATCTCCCCGAGTCGATCCGTTTCCCGCGTTATTTTCATTTGACGTGCTATAATGTCTGACATCGCGGCGTGTATTTCGAGGGGAATTATTAAAATTGTTTCTGTTAGGGAGTATCTGTGAGGGGTTGGGTTGTTGGTGTGTAGTTCGTGAAGCAGCTTCAATTTGAGCCAAACGTGTCCTACATTCGTTTTGGTGGTGGTTGAGTTTGTTGCAATATGTACATCTTAAATATTGCACTTCTCTTTTTATTTGTTGGGGAATGAAATTGGGGAGGTTCGTGTTCCTGTAACAGGGTGCGGACGTGTGTCCTATCTTGTTGCAGGTTTGGCAGATAAGTCGTGGAGTGGAGACTAGATTTTGATTCTTGTAACAGGTGGTGGATGTGTGTCCAACCCTGTTACAGATTTGGCAGATGGGCTTAGAGGAGGAAGACTTAGCTGGGTATTTTTTGTTTTCCCTAAGGTTGGCTTCTGCAGTACGCTCGAGTCGAACTGAATGTTCCTCTGCGTACGCGATGGCTTTCCTTAGGTCGAGTTCCCCGTGCGCTTGGACCATAAATTTTAAATTTTGGTTTCGAAGACCGTCTTCGAAAACCTGTATTGCTAACCGGTCGTTTTCGTTGGCTAGGAAGTTCCGTACGGCTTCGTTGCTAGTGCTGGCAAAGGTAGCGGAGTTCAAGGAGGTTAGCAATCGATTAATGCGATCACCAAATTCCTTTACACTTTCCGTCAGCCTTTGCTTCGCGTTTAGCAGCTCATTTTGTGCCGAGGAACGAGACTTTTGCTCTTTAAATTGCCTCTCTAGTTCCGAGACTAGTTCACTCCAGTTGGTGAATGACTTTAGTTGGACCAGCTCGAATGCCGGTCCCTGGAGTCTCGTTTTCACGACCTCCAAGAAAAGTTTGTGTTCTGCCTCTGTTTTTATTGAGGTGAACAATATATTGCCACACGCTATGAATTTGTTGAGCTCTTCAGGATTTCCGCTGAAGGCTGGGATAATGTTATAGATGTCGTTTAGACTAACTTTATATTCTGACATGATGGCGTCAGATTCTGAACACTCGATTTCTTTCAGGGAATGTGGGAAAAAGGGGAGTTGTTCAAAAAGCTGGATTCTCTTAGCTTGGTTTCGGGTAGTAATGTTGGAAAGAATTTGTAAGTGAAATGTTGGAAAAATTTTGTGTTTTGTGAGTATGGCGTGTAGGAATTGAATCAAAAACCACTATGATACACTATTATGTTGTGTTTGTTTTCAAAAAAAAATATTTTTGTTTCTATGATAGGACTACAATTATAGCTTACGATATATATATTTATTGCTGTTGTTATTTCCGATGTTGAATTGCTGCTGCTGTTTCTGCTCGTATTGTGATCGCTCGTATTGCTGCTGTTATTTCCGATGTTGAATTGCCAGGTAGGCTTCACGCCCTAAAGTTGTGTGTTACACCTGGTCTTTTAACACTTGCCCAACTGTTTGCCTCCGGCGTCTCGCGTAGAGAATTCGCCAGGTCTTACGATCTTCGGGACTTTCACTTTCACTTTTTACTGCTGGTGTATAGCCCCAGTACGCATCGAGTGCAAAGTAGGCTCGTTCTTTGGTAGAGTGGATCCCTTTTTTCGTGGAATCCCACCGCTGCCACCAAATGTTATGACGTTACAGTTCGCCGTGCTTTCCTGTCTCCAGGAGAAGAGCGAACTCACGGAGAGTTAAAATAAAATCAAAGACGTTAGGTGTTTTTTTTTCTGCTGCGACTCTGTATGATTATTTTATTATATATATATGTTATGTCAGAGCAAACTTGTGAAGAAACGCTCGACTTCAAATTCAATTAACAAAAGTCAATAAGAAAATACATTTAATACAATGATGCGATTGTGAAATACCATAATGAAAAATGAAATAAACAACACAGATACAATGATGCGGACATTAAAATACCATAATGAAAAATGAAATAAACAACATAGATACAATGATGCGGACATTAAAATGACATAAAATGATTACCAGAACTTTTAGCCTTCAGCATAAAAGAATCACAAACATAAACAAAGTAACACTTTAGCCTTCAGCATAAAAGAATCACAAACATAAACAAAGTAACACTTTAGCCTTCAGCATATGAATCCGAACACAAGTATCATTGCATCATCCATAGTCATACGAATAGTATAAAAAGGGATCATTTGATCTCATTAAGTTCAGTTCTAAGAATTCTGTCACGACGTATAGCCTAAGATTTCCCCCGACCAACGGTAAGGGATCTGAAGCTTTTCTTTAGAATAAGAGAATAAAAATATTATAAAAAGTAAAAGGAAAGTGTTTTATTTTTTTTATTAAATACAAATTCCTTTAACGAAAATGGCGCAGTCGGTAGGATTATTAATCAGACAAGAGATATGGTAATCCAGTGATCGAACCGAAAAATTAAATTTTCTCGCGATCAAAAATTTTTGTGAAACCAGTGAATCGAATGAATATCGGTATAACTAGTACACAAGTAAAACATTGAAAAGTGAAAAATAAAATCGAACGAATATCGATTTTACACTTAACAAATCCGTGACAAAAATTAAATCGAACGAATATCGATTTTACACTTAAGAACTCAGAAAAAAAAAAATATAAAATTTTTTTCGAACGAATATCGGAAAAATTGTATTACGAAATTATTTAGTAATCCAGTCAACGAATATGACTTATATTACGAATTCCATAGAGGAAAAATAATTTCAAGTGAAAACAGATGTGAAAGTTTAATCAAAAATATACGAACATTTCAATTAAACAAAGGTTCATAAATACGTGGAACCCAACGAAAAGTGGCAAATATTTCGAAAGCCCCAACGTATTAATAAATGAGAAGCAACAATAAACGAATTGGACGAGATTCGCAACGTGCCGAGCTGAGACAACAAAATTTCAACCAACAGAGGACAATTCACCAAATTAAGATGGAGCCCGCAGTAGCAGCACACTTACAACAACAACCACCAGTAGCAGCAGGTAATAATATATTAAGAAGTTTAGAATTAAATCCTTTAAAATATATTGAAAGACTACAAAATTTTGACGGTAAAACAGAAGATTTGCCAATATTTATTTCTAATGTAGACGATATAATTCCTACATTACTCACTTATAATGAACAATCACAGAAAATGTGCATCAATATTTTAAAAAGTAAATTCATTGGAAGAGCTAGACAGGCAATAGAAATTCATACACATCTTACAAGATGGGTAGATATCAAAGGTATGTTATTAGAAAATTTCGGCGGATTTAAAAATTCGTATCAGCTATATGAAGATTTGCGAGCTTCTCAATTTAGAGGCGACACACTTAAATTTTACAATCACATACAGCGCACCCTATCACTTTTGAATCAGAAATGTTTGCAGGAAAGTAATAGCACAGATATTCCTCGCAATAATGAAACTGCACTTAACATATTTAAAGAACGGCTTCCAACACATATGAGAACCATACTCTATGCATTGAAACCCAGTACCATGGAATTAGCTTTACACGAGCTTAGTAACGCAGGACTCATCACAAAACAGAATCATGATACAAACTATAACGACAAACAAAGACACAATGCTAAGAAAATAGAAAATAGGTATGAACAAAAATCTAATAACAATAACAGTAGTTTTATAAAAAACACAAATAATCCATTCAGAAACTGTAACAGTAGAGAAAATAATTTTATACCAAGCAACAGAAATATTAATAAAAATCAAAATTGGCAACCAAGGCAATACATTCCAAATAATAGCCAACAACAACGCCCTTATGATAACTATAATAACAATAATCATAATAATAATTATAGACAATATCCTCAAAGGTTTGAGCCTATGGATATAGATCCTTCATCATCTCAAATGAGACGTGTACCTAAAGCTAATTATGTTGAAGGAAATAATGTACAAGAGAATATAGAAAGTGAAGCAAATTTTCGGCATTCAGCCTCGGAACATCACTTCCCTATATTAAATTAGGAAAAGGAAATAAAAATATAAGGCTACTTATTGACACAGGAGCAACAAATAGTCTTTTGCGTGAGGAAGATTCACCAATAGAATATACTAAATGGCGTTTCAAACCTATGACAATATGCACAGCAGGCCATAACCCAATAGTCGTCACGAAAGACGTAAAAATCCCAAAAACAATATTTGCACTATCAGTTAAATACGATTGTGAATTCCAAGTATATACTTTCAGTGAAGAGTATAATGGAATTATTGGAAACAACATTTTGATTCCAAACGATGGAGAAATAAATTATAAGAAAAAAACATTGAAACTGAATGACAAAATCATACCTTTGTTCTTCAACGAAAATGAAGAAAAAGAATATGAAAAGACTATCAACTATTTCAATGAAATTGTTCCTATGGACTCCATTATTAACAATACAATAATTAAAGACCTAAGAACGGATCATTTAAATAAAGAAGAAAAACAAAATTTGTTTAAGGTAGTAAAAGAATGCGATGGAGCATTTTATAGAAAAGGTGACGATTTGTCTTTTACTAACCACGTAAAACACAACATCCCTACTGAAGACAGTTCTCCAATATACACGAGGATATATAGATATCCCGAAATCCACAAGAAAGAAGTAGATAAGCAAATAGAGGAAATGCTTGAATCAAAAATAATCCAGCATTCCACTTCACCCTATAACGCTCCAATTTGGGTAGTACCTAAAAAAGAGGATAACACAGGCAATAAGGAATGGCGAATCGTTATCGATTATCGGAAATTGAATAACGTAACTAAAGAAGACAAATATCCTATCCCAAACATAGACTCAATATTAGATAAACTAGGACATGCAGTGTATTTCACTACACTAGATCTTACAAAAGGGTTCTATCAAATAGAAGTAGAAGCTAAGGATAGAGAAAAAACCGCTTTCAGTACATTAACTGGACACTATGAATTTGTACGAATGCCATTCGGACTAAAAAATGCGCCCGCAACTTTTCAGAGACTCATGAATGAAGTTTTGAAAGAATTCATAGGAAAAATATGCTATGTCTATTTAGATGACATTATAATATTTTCCTCAAGCTTACAGGAACATATAGATTCAATTCATAAAATCCTAATGACACTAAAGAATGCAAAACTTAAAGTATCATTAAACAAATCTGAATTTCTACGTAAAGAAACAGAATTTTTAGGTCATGTAGTAACATCAAGTGGTATAAAATCAAATCCGAAAAAAATTGAAACAATAAAGAATTTCCCTATACCAAAAAATGTAAAAGAAATTCAAAGTTTCCTTGGTTTAACAGGATACTATAGAAAGTTTATAAGCGATTATGCGAAAATCATTAAACCTCTAACTTTATGCTTAAAAAAGGATAACAAAATAAATATAGAAGATGATTGTTATAAAGAAGCATTTCATAAAATAAAAACTCTGATGTCAGACGATCTAATAAACAGACACCCAAATTTTTTAAAAGAATTTATATTAACAACCGATGCTAGCAACTATGCCCTCGGAGCAGTTTTGTCACAATCACACGGACCTCTAGCATTTGCTTCGCGCACTTTAAATAAACATGAATGCAACTATTCAACAATAGAAAAAGAATTGTTAGCAATAGTTTGGGCAACAGCACAATTTCGACATTATTTATATGGACGCAAATTCATTATAAAAACAGACCATAGACCATTAGTATGGCTACAAAATTTAAAAGAACCAAATAGTAAATTGCAAAGATGGAAGATCAAACTTGAAGAATATGACTTCGAAATACAATACATACAGGGGAAAGAAAATAAAGTTGCAGACGCACTGTCCCGAATAAAACTTGAAAATAATATCAATATGATAAATAACGACAACGATGATGACGAATACACTCAGCACAGTGCCGAATCAGATAATTTAAGCTTAATCCCTATTAGTGAAAAACCGATTAATATTTTTAATCGACAAATAATTCTCAAAGTCAATGCAAATGACGAAGAAACAAAAATTATTTATCCACATGTTGGGAAAAGAAGAATTATATTTACAAGAAAAGAATTTAAAGAAAATGACTTCGAAGATATTATTAAAGAAGTCGACCTAAGAATATTAAATGGCATTTATATAGAAAATGAGGAAACCTTTACGAATTTCCAAAACAAATGGAAATTAGAAAATACAAAATCAATTCAAATATTACACAGAAGCACAAAACTTTTACAGGATCTAAAAATTGACGAAGCAAACGAGATAATATTCAAAACACATAAAAATAACAACCATGTAGGCATAGAAAAAGTATATTTAGATCTTAACCGAAAATATTACATACCAAATTTTAAAACCCTAATAAATAAACAAATTAATAATTGCCATCTATGTATGACCAAAATCGAAAGAAATCCAATAAAGTTACCTTACGAAAAAACTATAACTCCAAAGAATCCAAATGAACACTATCACATAGATATATGGTTCTTAAACCATAAGAAAAAATACATTTCATGTATCGACAAGTTCAGTAAATATGCGGCAGTAGAACCTATTAAACATAAAACATATACCGATGTTTTAAATGCTTTAATGAAAATATTTACATATATGAAAAAACCCAAACAGATTACCCTTGATAATGAAAACGCTTTTGTTTCTGAAACATTAAAAAATTTTTTAGAAAATAATGAAATAAATATTCATTATTGTACAGCTAATCGCCATACAGGTAATTCAGACATAGAACGTCTCCACAGCACACTCAATGAACATATCCGAATCCTAACACAAATACAAGAATCAGGTGAAGAAATTGAACCCATTGAACATACAATCAAAGCCATAGACACTTACAATAATGTCATACACTTAACAACAAAAGAAAAACCTATTGATGTACACTTTAATAAAATCAACAATGAATTAATCTATAAACGTATCGAAGAACGTAAAACTAAAATATTAAATAAACTAAACATAAATAGGAAGAATGTTAGTATAGACGAAAATTATGCAAAAATAACGGAACCAGAGAAAATAAAAAACAAAATAGCCCCTAAACATAAAAAGGTAAAAGTAATTAATAGATCTAACAAAAAATACACATTGGAAGAAGGAAACAGATTTAAGAAAAATCCTAATCGTATTCTTCATAAAGATCAATTTAGGAAAAAGAAAAAATACCAACAAATAAAAACATCCCATTCTAGAGATATCGCATCAAACAACGCAACATATGGTGACAATCCAGAAAATAATTATAATTTTGATGATTATGACAACCCTCAGGCAAGTACAAGCAGAGCTAGAAGTCATTGATTTAAATAAAGGAAATGGTTTTACTTTAATCCAACTAAAAGAATACCCATTAATAAAAAGTTATGATACAATTATCCACATAATAAACTTGACCGAGTATGAAAATAATATAGAAATTATGGAAAGAAATGTTAAAGAAATGCCCGAAGAAAATGATAGTATAACTAGGAAAATGTCAAAAATACGTAAAGAATTTGAAGTTCTTTTACCCCATCCTAAACAAAATAGGCAGAAACGAGGATTGTTTAATATTATAGGCACAGGTATGAAAATTTTATATGGTACTATGGACGACAATGATCGTGAAGCTATTGAAGAACGTTTAAAAATAATTGAAACGAACAGCAATAACGAAATTTCAAATTTAAATAATCAAATAATAATTAACGATAAATTTAACAAACAAATAAAAATATTAACTGAAACATTGAATAATGAAACCAAGAACATAATAAAGAGAATTAACACATTTATAGACAGTTATAATTACGAAAAAGATATAGCTAAAATACAGTATGAAATAAAGTTGAGAGAAAACCTCGACTATTTACATGAGGATATAGGAAAAATAAAAGAAATAATAATGACGTCAAGGTTAGGAGTACTAAGTAGAGATATTTTAACTACAGAAGAAATAAATAAATACGGAATTAATATAAATAACTTAAAAGAATTGAACCTCAGTTTAGCTCTATATAAAAGTAATATCATCTTCATCATTAAAATTCGCAAATTTACAACTGAGTTATATAAAAATATTTACGTTCAACCCATTCCAAATAAAGAAAATAATTCACAATTAAAAATAAATACAAACCAGTATTTAACCAAAGACCAAATTGTTTATGAAAACACAAAATACGTAACAAATTTAAGTAAAATAAATGATGATTGTATTGAAAATATACTTAAAGAATCAATGAACTGTAAACTTGAAACAAATTTTAATGAAGCTGTATTAGAAATAGGAAATAATAATCTTGTATTAATTAATATAAAATTACAGGAAATAATTCAAAACTGTAACAATCAAAAGATTGTAATAAAAGGCAACTATCTCATCAAATTTGAAAATTGTAAAATTAAAATAAATAATAGAGAGTATGAAAGGAAAAACTATAAACATGAACCATTAATTCCAAATACCATTTTAGATATTAATTATACTAAAATAGATGATTTAACTTTCCAAGAAATACATTATCAAAGTATTAACAATTTAAAAGAAATTCAAGAACTCAAATATAAACATAAAAAGTCAAATTTAACGATATACTTTATCTTTGTAACCATAGTAATCATTGTAATCATTTATATTTACATAAAAATAAGAAATAAAAATGAGAAGATTATAAATAATGTAAATCTTCCAACGGTCACTTTCCGACCATTAGAAGACTCTAAAGGGGGAGGTGTTATGTCAGAGCAAACTTGTGAAGAAACGCTCGACTTCAAATTCAATTAACAAAAGTCAATAAGAAAATACATTTAATACAATGATGCGATTGTGAAATACCATAATGAAAAATGAAATAAACAACACAGATACAATGATGCGGACATTAAAATACCATAATGAAAAATGAAATAAACAACATAGATACAATGATGCGGACATTAAAATGACATAAAATGATTACCAGAACTTTTAGCCTTCAGCATAAAAGAATCACAAACATAAACAAAGTAACACTTTAGCCTTCAGCATAAAAGAATCACAAACATAAACAAAGTAACACTTTAGCCTTCAGCATATGAATCCGAACACAAGTATCATTGCATCATCCATAGTCATACGAATAGTATAAAAAGGGATCATTTGATCTCATTAAGTTCAGTTCTAAGAATTCTGTCACGACGTATAGCCTAAGATTTCCCCCGACCAACGGTAAGGGATCTGAAGCTTTTCTTTAGAATAAGAGAATAAAAATATTATAAAAAGTAAAAGGAAAGTGTTTTATTTTTTTTATTAAATACAAATTCCTTTAACGAAAATTATATATATTGTGTTTTTATTTGTATAAGAGTAGACCCGCTGTCTTTAGCTTGGCTGCAGTCTATCTTATTTGCTATTATAATTAACTCTTCCAAAATTCTCAGTCCTTTTATACCACTTTCCTAGTTCATCCATGTTCATTTGCGTTCCCCCCCAACATACATTCTTTCGCACTTCTTGGAAATGCGTTGCTCAACCATGCTGATGCAGTTCTTCATACCTTCGCAACCCAAAATACCATCGATGTCGCAACAAGTCATTGGCGTTTTGCCCTAGCTGCGCATAGTGCATTATCAGCATATGTGCGTCAGAATTACCAGCATGTCATTCACACTTCGCCTTAGTTACACACAGTGCGACATCAGCATATGTGTACAGAACTGAAGTGGAGTTCCCTTGCTGTCCCATTACTCATATTGTTTATGGGTTCTGTGGCGATTACTCAAATTGTTTATGGGTTCTGTCGGCGATATGTGTGATATGCTTTGACATTGACCTAGTGAGGCGACTTGTTGGAAATATTAGAGTATTGTGACGTTAAAGCAAAACACCAAACGAAAAAAAAATCAACCAAAGGAAAAAAAACCAGAGAAAACAACACAGCTTTTCTAGTGTTAATTCTTTATTTTTTTCCACAAATATAGTTTGTTGGTTTTCCGCTCGCTGATAGTTGACTGACCCCCGTTCTTCCGTCAGACTCTCTTATATATCGATTCTTATGTGGTCAGCTTCCGATATCGCGCGGCAGTCAAGTCGTGTTCTGCTTGTCCGTTAATACGGTCGCCAACCATGTACTACTGCTTAGGCAAATTCAAGGGCATCGACAGTCGACATGGGCGGACGCAAAATGAAATAAAGGGCGCCGACTGAGATGTTGTGAAATTGTGGGTGGGGGGGAAAAGTTTTTTTGAATAAGGTGTTACAGTATGCATTTTTGGTATGCGGTAATATGGTAATATGGTTCTGCAAGCAGTTGTGGTTGGCAAATAGGAAGTGTATGGGAATAGGTGAAACGCAGATGAACAGGTGGTGCGGGGTACTACAACACGATAAAGAGTAAAGAACACCACGAGTCAAACATTCACTGCACAATAAACGAATTTCCACTGAGACGAACTTGTTGCACTTACTTACGCAGGGGTTTCTTATTAAATGACTACGCAGTAATCATTTTTGACTATTTTGTTGTGCTGTTTGACCACCAAAATAGTTATATATATATTATACAATAGCTAAAAATTAATGTTAATTTGCTATTTTTCAAAAATTTTATAGTAACCATCCATGCTTTGCATAGCGTTACTATCAAAATATTCGCAGTCATTGTATAAATTAATTACTTTCTAACAATTTGAATGTTTCTAAAACGTTATTATTGAATAGTCAGAATTGACTGTTTAATTGTTACTTTTGCAAAAATTGTTTCGTTACCATGTTCTGCATAGCGTTACTATTAAAAAAGTCATTTTGATTATTTGTATAGTCATAAAATGAAGTGATTCCTTTTTAACCATTTTATTACTATTTTGAACTATTTTTTAACTATTCTCAAAGTATTTTGGTTCACAAATAGTTATTCGATAAATTTCATGGAATTTTATGAAATGACTACGACAATAGTTGCAAAAATAACTATTTTTTTCTCTGAGTGTAATGTCCTCGCTCTTTTGGCCTCCTCATCACACTTAAGGGTCGGCAGTTTTTGAGCGAGGCTGAAATTAAATGACTCGGTCATGATGGCTTTTGAATCAATGGATAATTTGGATTCTATGGGAATTCTTATTTCTATTTCTAGGCTATTTTTGACAATTAGTTCTGAATCTTGTTTGAGACCGGTTGCTGTAGCAATAATGCTTTTCAGGATAGCTCTGTCTAACGCCCACATTGTTTGTTGATCTAATTTTTTAGTTTCCTCGTTCAATTGGGTGATTTTCTTAGACTTTCGTAGCAGGTTTTAAGCGCATCTAGGGCCTCTATGATTTGAATAAAGCTCATTGGGTGGAATGGGTAAAATAAGATAAATTCCTAGAATGAACTGAAAATAGATCCCATCCTTACAAGATCCAACAAAGATATACGGCAAGCTAGTAATATACACATATACATATATTTTATTTATATATTTAATACAGTAACATGATTTGTTTAAATATTTCTTTTTTTTTCCATATAATCTATATATGTATATTTTTTTTTTTAAACAATGGATTTTATTTTTATTCTAAAGGTATACCTATTGTTCTTCTTTTATACCTGGGCAGGTCTTCTTTCCAAATGGGAAATCGTATCGGCAATTAATTTTCATTCTGTATTGTTGGAGTCCTAAATATACCAAACCAATGGCTATCGCGGTTATAAATATTAAAAACAGAACTGCGGCGGTCATGTCCGTATGCTGTCCGTGTTTGACATCAGGGGCGATTATTTGAGGGCCGGTATTAATTATTTCCTTGCCCTCTTGTCCTCCCATCGGATCAATTTTGAAGGTGCTGAACCGTTTTGTGGAAAAGTAGGTTAAATTTGTTGGTCTCTGCTCCTTCTTGGAGTTGCCTTAAAAATTTGTCCTTAATAAGGCGGGGTTGTCCCGGAATGTTGGCCAGTCGCTTTAATTCGGCTAGTTCTTTCCGCTGCCGGACGCGCAGACCACCTCGGGTCGATTTCGCTTACACTGGAGTTATTGGCTTTTCCGTGGTTCTTGCCTCCGTCCGCCGCCTGTATACTCTTCCAGAGTAAGTGGTTTTGGTCCAATTCTTAGAATGGGCTCCGGTGGGGACGTTTGCTTTAGCAGGGCCTCAGCTTTCTGGATATACGTGGCGGCGAGGGCCAGATACACTGGGCATAAAGGTTAAATTTTTGGAAGGTTGCGGCTCGTTATATCTTAGCTCCTGCAATCTTCTGATTTGCCTCCTGTCAGGATCGCCATGTAAAGCCGGCTGGTCCTATGGCCAACTTTCTGGTTGTTGGTACCCACCAGCTCTGGCTATTGTGCCTTCAGCTTGAACCTTCCGGCAGTGGTCTGCACTCAAGGCGGGGATCCCAAACAATTCAACTTATTAACCTGGATTTGCGGCTCGCAAACCAAATAAAAAACAAGTGTTCTCGTTGATGATGGAAGTAGAAGTTCATCTTTTATTTGAAAGATCGAAATATCCACTTCGAATATCGATACCCCAACCCAACATTATGCCTTATCAGCATATTCGCTTGACGAGGGTAAACGGCCCAACACTTCAAGTGTTAAGGGTTCACTTTCGTACGATGCTTAGTTGACATATTTAGTGTCGTCCACAAGTGCACCCTGATCGTGCCCTCGATCCAATATCGCATATTATGCACACATTTGTATACTCATTTGCCTTCATGCACCGAGTGTGCCATCAGAGTAATATGACTCTTTCATTTAATTGTTCACTCCAACAGTGTCTGTATGTAGTTCATATCACTCTGATGTTTGAAGCAATATTATGTACGATGCCATAAATTGGGCGAGGTTCTGGGTATCAGGTATCGAAGTGGATTTGGATATTATTAATTGCTTTTGGCAATTAATACGCTGGTGCGATCCCTTCACGAAAGATAATAACTTTGCTGAACATGCAAACGCTTGAGATTAGTAGGAATAGGTTGTTTCTGGCACTCCTAAAGTGGTGCAAAGTATCCGGTGATTTGTGTCTTTGGTCTGTGTCCTATTAAAGACACGTACCGGATAAAGGTTTGGGGTGTGTGTATGGTTGCTTCTAGCGAAGACACACACTAGATGCGCTACGCATCAGTCAGTACACACAATTTTTCTGGTTAGTGTATATGAATACTTCCGGATAGCCAAGGCTGCTGTAGATGGCGCTGTGTTTTTATCGAGTACCTACACCGAGTTTAGATACTTACTTATTTTCAGCCAGATAGAGTGGAGAATATTTTTGATGTTTGCTTTGATCTAAAAGTGGAATCGAAACGAATGCGGACAGCTGTAATGCTTTTGATATGGAAAATTTTTTCTAAACTTTCTGGTTCAAATAAAACTAAATGCTTTTTAATTTTCTCTTAATTCTTATTAAAAAAAACATTTAATAGATAACAATAATATGTTCAATATATTTTTGTTCATAAAGTTAAATTTTTTTTATTTTTTGTTTGTAACTGTACAACTATTTTATGATGATTTATACCGTCAGAGCGTATGCATCGCTTCGTGTCACTACAGCTTTGAGATAGTTTATTTAAATTTTGGGTATAAATAACATGTAACTTACTTCTAAAAATTAACATACTACCATATAGCTTGGTTTTATTAAATAAACAGTCTTTATAATTTCCCATATGTCGCCGAGTCCTGAGTAAAGTTGATTGAATATAACTATCCTTTGTGAACAGTTGTTTATTCTCTGATAACAAAAATAAGGGAAACAAGTTAAATAGGCAAATGGTTTGCATTGATTCAACTTACTTTTCGTCAACTTTGTTGGGCTGCTTCTGAACTCGGTGACGGATGGCTGCGAAATGTCAATATAAGAGGCGAATTTGAATTCGTTATATTGACTTAGCGTTAGCTCTGTTTCCTCGAGTTCAAAATAAACCCAACTTAGCCGACATCTAGTGGCAATTTGTGCATTCTAAGGGTGTGTTCACGCTTTTAATATCTTCGACACCATATTGGGTGTTTTTGCAAGCGATTTTTTGATTCCTTTCGCACTTTTAACAGTCACACCATTATCAACCGTGAAAGAATACATTTTTGCCCATAAGTCAACAAATTCTACTATTTTTTTACCCTGAGTCTCATCTTTGAACATGCCTAAGACTTTTCGATTGACTTGTGGAAAACTATGAGGGTTTGTATTTTCATACTCAGAGGTATCAAACTTCGAATTAATATCATTAAAAATGTCTGCATAGAAGTCATCGGTTTTGAAGGTATAAATAAAAGAATCAGTGTCCATATAATTTAAAAGAATATTATCATCAAATTTGGGTTTAATGTAATCGTAATGAAAATCATACATCAAAAGCTTTGACAGTTCAAGCACAACAAATGCTAAATATATTGGTTTATCGAAGGTGATATTGACTCTTCTTAATTGTACAGCAACCATATTCTTACAAACATCGAACAGCTTTGAAAACTTGTTCTTGCAATTAGAGCTCGTGCTCCTGAGGGTTTTCCAATATTTTCCCAAAGTGGCGTTTTCCGAATCATTGCCCAAGTTGTGGGGGGCTCTATATCTTATGTCACGATTTCTGCCGCGAGGAGGGTTATTAGAGATGTTGGGGTTTGGCCTGGCGTTATTTTGGGAGCTATCTGTAGTATTAATATTATTAATATTACCATTTGTCGGGGGTCTAATTTGCGCCAATCTCACTCGGCACTCGTTGTGAGTGTGATTATAACGATCACAATAGCTACATTGGGATGAATTACGGAAGATTTTGGTTGCGATAGCAAGTCGTAGCAGTGTGTCCTACTTCATTGCAGGTTTGACACCCTGGATTGTGCGAGGTGTAGTTTGTCGTGTGTTCCATTCGAGCTGAATGTTCACTAGCATAAGCGATGGCTCTTTTGAGGTCTCTTTCGCCATGTGCTTAGACGATCAATTTAAGGTTTAGGTTCTTTAGTCCATCTTCAAAGGCTTGAACTGCCTGCTTTTCGTTTTCAGAGATCAGGTATCGTCTTACTGTTTCTTCACTGGTGCTGCAGAATGTGGCAGAGTTCAATGAATTCAGTAGTCTGACAATTCGATCGTCAAACTCCTTGAAACTTTCCCCGTTTTTCTGTTTGACGTTTATTAATGTACGCTGGGCAGAGGAACGTGATTGTAATAAAGCGTAGGTATATGTTTTTAGATTTAATTAAATAATAGAGCTACCTTAAAATATTCTTTCTCCTTGGTAGTGGTGGTTTGTTTTGTGGAGATTGTGACGCCTTCTAGCGTTTGATGTCGTCCCTGGTGTGGATGTGCCAGGCAGGCTTCACGCCCTATAGGTGCAGTTACAGCCTGGTCTTTTGTTGCTTTTTTTTCGTCCCAATTCAAATTGTATGTACTAAGATTGTTGTATCAATCTTTCCCCAACCCTGAGAGCCGGCTCTGCGTTTGATAAATGGTGGTTGTATCGTCCCACCCATTTAATTTAGCCAGTTGATAAATTTTTTAAAGCCACTTATCTGCACTCATGTTTGGGTCACCAGGACTGAATTCTGGAATACAGTCGTTTTTCAGCACATATTTCACTGGTGCGCTACCTCCTCGCAACCATTCGAATTGGATGAATGCGTATCCGAGCTCACTAAGCGTTCCACTAATAATTCTAGTTGGAGTAAACGTTCATCAGCTTGATCCGCTGCTGATGACCGCCGATTTTTTTTTTCGCGACCGATTTTCACTGGGCGATTTTTCCCATTTTTTGTTTTGAGTAATCCCAACGCTGCACTATAATTAATTGTATTAAAACAACCAATAAGAATAATATTTTCAATTTCTTTTCTTTATTGATGTTGACTTGTCAATGTCTCAACTCACAATGCCCCACAATTGTCCCATTCCCATATTCTTCAACTTCGCATATCATCCTGTGCAGATGTCATTTATTCCTTATTTCTTATTCCTTAATATTTTATTTGTGTGTGCCGTCTAGACACTGGCATCGGGTGTATAGCAGTAGCAAACCTACATGCAGCTGTCCTCGCTTGAACGATCGTTCGTGATTACCGTCCGATATCAGGATTTGCATGAATTTGCTTACACTGTTCCGAATTGGTCTGGGGTGACTACTGTCGGATGAGGTTTGCCATTAATTAGCATTGCTCACGAGGTCTATAACTTTATCTACTGTGTTTCTATCAGGGTGATAAGTGAGGTTAGGAATTTTATTTTTGGCGATAGTTCTTGCTCGTATTCTAAATTGTTGATTTTATTTGTTGACACTCTCACGGTCTCGAGTTTCGAATTTGTAGTCAGAAGTTGATTCTCCATAGCTAGATCAGACTTATTTAAAATGTTAGCTGTAGTCTCGAGGATTATAGTTTGGTTCTTAACCAAAGAAAGTAAATGTTTTTCGTTCGTCTCCAATTTGTTTATCTGCCTATTATCGTAATGAATTTGCGAGAGGGGGAAAGGATAATGTCTTAGCTTAACAACAGCAACCGTCTCTAAATATAATGATTCGCTACGTAATTTTAGATACAGTATCAAAACTTATTTTATCGATGGCGTAAAAAAAAATAAATATATAAAAAAAATCTTTCGAACAAAAGGTAATAAAAATTGTTTGTTTACTTTATTTGTTGTTAATATGAAAATTATCTGACCAGCGTAATTTATCGTTCAGGCGAAATTTAAATAATATCGGTGAGTCTGCACCACGTGGCGTGGCTGATGAAAGGACCGATATCAGTCTTGTTACGACGCGATACCGTGCTTTCCCAATAAAGGGAGAAGAGTATCGTGCGGAGAGTAAAAATAAAAGATGTTTGTTTTAGTTCCTTACTTTATCTGAAGAGCCCGCTGTCTATAGCTTGGCTGCGACTCTCAGATAGTTTACTTTTTATTTGTTATTATTAGATTTATTGGTTTTTGTTATTGGCCCGCCGTCTTTTGCGTCGCTGCGGCCTTCTAAATACAAGTCCGATATAACTCTGATTTTACTCTGTCTTTCCTGCTCACAACCTTTGCCTTTTATACGATTTTTGCTCATGACCCATCTCCTATCTTCCCCCTCCACCATTAGTTTTCTCACCAATTACCATATGTGCACACGCGCTGTTTTTAGGTATTGCTTAATTGTTTTCCGTTCTGTTTAAATTCGTTGTTCCCCTTTTAAGCTTAAATTTTATCTTTAAACACCTTTGCCTTTGGCAAATCACCACACCAATTTTTCAAAATCGTGGACGCTCTCCACCACTCGCGCACACCGCCAGACCACTCAACTTCACCCTTGCTCGGTTTCTTCCCGACTGTCTACCAGAAATCTTTTTCGCACCCAGCACAATCCGATGACACCACTTCCTTTAGGTGGAAAAGTTCTCCGCTTTCTTTGTAAATTGCAGCTATTAAATCCTCTACTAAAATGTATTCATCTTTAGAACAGTCCGTTATTTGTTGGTCCGCTGTGGAGGCAACTAGCATCAAGATTAAAAGCATCATCTGTAAAGTTAATTTCTTATATTATCTTTGTGAATCTGTCTATTATTTACATCTATTAAGGTATTCCCTATGTCTCTCTTAACCTTTTTTTTTTTGACAAAAGGAGGTTTGTTTTTACTTCTCATTTTACCTGTGTCTACGAAAATTGTTTCTCCTTCTTTATAAGTTATATTTTTCCTATGCTTATTAAAATATCTTATCATTTTCTGTTGATGAAAACCTATTCTATCCTTAGTTTCATCGTTAGCTTTATAATTGTGGAATATGTCGATTGGTCTTTTATTTGTTACCGCTTGAATTGTTTCATTATATTTCCTAGTGGCTAGAGGCATAATATTATTAATGTCTGTTAAATGCGCTGATTCTTTTAGTATTCTTATAAGTTCAGTAAGTGTGGAATGGATTCTTTCTATGGTTCCATTGCTTTTTGAGTGGGCTGTAGTTTTATGATTGATGTTTAAAAGGTTGTAGGCACATTGTGCAGAAGGTGAGCAAAACGCAGACTCGTTATCGGTGATCAAAGTCTTTACGTTACCGAATATTGGTAACAATTCAATCATCCTATCTTTGGCTCAATTCAATCATCCTATCTTTGGCTTCGGTTTTTGAACTTACTTGAGTGGTTATTAGATATTTAGAGAATAGATCTGCCATTGTGAGGAAGGTTGCATTGTCGCAGCAATAAATGTCTGCGTGGACACGTTCTCCTCCTTCTTTAGGAATTGGAGTCTCTCCAATTGGCTGTTTATTGGTGTGTCTCTCGTATTTGTTTTTTCTTACATATTTTATATCCAGCATTTATTTCCAAAATTCGTTTGAATGCATTTGGCCAGTAATATTTGTTAATGATTTGCTTGTATACTTCTTTAGCTTGCCTATGAGCTCTATTGTGTTCATTCCTGACTATTTTTAACTGTTCTTCCTTTTCCGTTATATATTCTACTATTTGATTTCAAAATATAAATTTTATTGTTGGGAATGGAATGCTTGCAAAAGTTTTTTTTTGATTCTAGAGAATTTCTCCTCGGTACTATAAATATCTACAGTTAGACCTTTCTCGGTAATGTTTTTAATTTTTCTTAGTATCTCGAAATCTTGAAATAAAATTGTATGTCTCCAGTAACCTGGGTGGATTTCTTTTGAAATAATGTTGTTATTCAAGGCTTCGTAATAAATAAATTGTGTTTTAAAACTATTAATTTTTTGGTTTACTCTTTTGATTTCGGGTATGGGGCTACTCTCTGCACTATTGATGATTCGTCATCGTTCATCATGTGTAGCTCTTGTCTGCTAAAAGCGTCGGCTACAACGTTTTCCTTCCCCACTATCTTGTTTCTAACTATATTCACAACTGAACAATACCTAGCACTACGCCTAGTATACCTTCATTGCGTTTGTTAACGCCGTACGCCAGTAGACGTAATTATCCCCATAAAAGTTTGGTAGGCACTTTGCTACTTCTAACCCTTCCCCATCTTTTGTTATATCCTTGTATAATTCGATATCATCACAAGGGGAAAGTGAAGCTAACTGTCCTGTGAGGAATTCTATTTGTTTCTGTAAGCCTGCTGTGGATTCCGCCACCAGTTTACCTACGATTCCCGATAGCTGTTCCACTGCCATATTCATTTTGCTAAGTTTAGTAATTTTCGATTAACGCGAATACAAAAATATCTCTTAGCTTAAATACTTGACTTTACACAGTATATCTTAATATATATGAAACGATAATTTTAAAATTCCTTACGTGGATTTATTTTTGTTGTTACTGGAGCTTCGGCTGCTTATGTGCCTACTTTTCCTGATCTGTTGGTCCACTTGATGTGTCCTTGGTTGCTGCCAGGTCTATTAGAGTTCGGTGGAGTTTGTTTATCAAACCCTTTCCCTCGTTGTTCAGATTTATATCCCAATTTTTTATTTTATTTTTGGTGGTTTACGCCGCGAAGGATACTTGTTAGTTTTTCCTTCTTGACTGCGGTAGTGCTTTCACTTATGTAGTTTTGTTTAATGTTCGAGAGGTGATGTTTTATTTTCACGTCACTTCGATTGCTACACTTGATAACTTTGCACTTTTTAAACGTGTCCCTGCTCGGGCGCCAATTAATTTTACACAACAACTTTTACTTAATCAACTTTATTTATTTTAAATATTTCTTGTAGTTGTTGATGCTACAGTTGACCTGTCTGTTGTCGGCTGTCGGTTGAACTGCTCCTGGTGGTTGTGTTGTCTATTTATATGCTTAGAGTGGTGCGTGTTTTGAGGCCCTTTTATACATAATTTTAGCCATGACCTGACTCTTGACTTCCGCCTTCATAAACCAAACGTTTCCTTAACAATTCCCATATGTGCGTATTTACTTATTATTCTGGGTATTTCTTAATTGTTTTCCGTTCCCATTTAAGAAATGCCCAATCGACATCTTGGAGTCGATTGCCCTTGCACTAGTATCAAGTGTCACCCATTCATAAATCGTAAAACAACTTAAGTGGTTGCACATCGTAATATTCCTCCGATATGCACTTGTTGCAGTTTTGCCATAATGTTGGCGTGCCGCTGAGAAATCTCGGTTGTATTGTGTGTGTACCCGTGATACTCGATCCAGTTGTGCTGGGTATGCATTTGAAAACGAAAACAAAGCGAATGACCGATTAATAGCCGTAGCGCTTGGCAATGTTACTGGATACATATGCGGAACATATTACGTATGGTTCGGTTGGAGGATCGAAGGTAGGTCATGGTCTGGGTAATGTTGTGTGGATTACAACATCCTACCCCCCTGAAGGGTTAGAATTTTCTGTATGCGGCGGTTACTAAATCTAATATATCATTAAGAGTGTTTTGGTATCGTATAATGATTAAAGTGACCAGGGAGGTTAAAGATTCTATTTCGAGGAATACCTTCTGATCGTGCGTAGTGTTAGCCAGGATGTTTATTATGTGTTTTGCGTTCTCTATTTTTGCGTTGATTGCTGTCATTTGGTTCTCTATGGTTTGCTCAGATTTGCTAAAAACGTTTTTAGTTGTTTCTAGTAGGACTGTTTGTTTCTGTATTAGTGATAATAAGTGTTTTTCGTTAGTTTTGGACAGTTCAATTTGTTTGTCGTAAAACCTAGCGTCGTCTTCGTCTAATGTTCCAAACAGAGATTTGCTAATGGTACCTACTATATTAATCAGAGCTATTTTGTTTCTATACCTTGGATTTAGTAGTCTGTATTTGGTTTGGTATGTCCGTCATGAGATGGTTCATCTCGGTAACCGCACCGTTGCATATTATTCCAAAGTCTGCATGGTCTTTAAGTTGTTGGCATAGAGTGTTGATTTCTCCTACGTACCCGGTAGCGTGTGCTAAAGCTTTTGTAAGTTGTTCCAGGTCGTAGTATACTATGAGTTTCCATTCGTGGTAGTATATTTCAGCGTCTCCCATCTCCTCGAAATATATGCCTGGGTTGGGATTTACATGGTCGATTTTTAGACTACCTTCACTGAACCAAAAAGGTACATGATGACAATGAATAAATTCATAGACCGTATGAAAAAATCATTGAAATTGAGCTAAAGTAGGAGTTCATTCGATCAATGTATCTCCATTCATTTGTGTATGAAAATATTCATAATGGTATGAAACTTTCATAAGATGCATGATTGTTCATAAAAGCAATGAATAGAATTCATAAAAAAGTTATCCCTTTGCTTATGTAGACTTTCATGAATGCAATGTATCCAATAATTGTAATTATGAATATTTTCATCAAGTCTTTTAGACTTTTCGGAAAACGTTCATGTGGTTTATGTATTTATTCATTGAATTTATGTAAGATCCCACAGTTTATATGAACAAAGACTTAAAGTAGATGAAACTTTTCTTTAACTTTATAAACGAATTCATTGTTTCTCTGTAGATTTTCATACGTTTAAGTATAACATTATTTAATATGTATGAATAATATTCTTATTATGTTCTGATGAGTGATCTGAAAATTCTCGAATATAAAACCGTATTAGAAATAAAACAGTATCTTTTTTGCTTGTATTGGCTGTGCATTTTTTTATTGTTACTAGTAAGAACTTCATGTTAAGTAATATACAAATTTAACAAAACTAAAATATATTAAAAAAAATGTATTAGATATCAGTTCAATGTGTACGTTAATAAAAGAAACCATTATGAAGATTGGGTATTAGAAAACGAATTACCACTATTAATAACTGCTTCAGCTATTTTTTCCAGCACTTCCCTCATCGACTTGTCTCTTGAATGGGTTTCCTTTAAAAGGAACTTTCTCAAAATGCTTACTTGTTGGGATCATCGCGGAGGGATTCCTGGACGACTCCCAAAAATAATTCCAAAGTCATTGTCAATCTTATAAATAAATACTAAAATACTAATTGTAATATTAATTTTGAATAAATTAAGCTTACCAAACGATATCCACTTGGCTTCTTGTATTCAGGCCATTTTGCAAAAATTGTTGCTAGAGAGCTCGCTTCCCTCATGTCCTGCATCCAAATTGGCTGCATGCCTGCCAACATTTCGGAGGCTGACAAATTGTCGTATTTTAGGCATTTGACGTATTCACTTTCGTCCAGTTCAGGAGCTGTATAGATATAGTTTCTTTAGTTTCTGCTTTTGGCGTTGCAGAATTTTGCATATATTTGTCCTCTTTTGCTCACGCGATAATATTCTGTCTTTTCTCCTGGGAACCGATTTATTATCTCGTTTTCCAACCTATAACTGGTTGCCGAAGACATGTGGTGGTTATTTTCTGTAAAGTATTCGCATATAATATTATATCAGCGTCTGTCTATGTTCCTCAAGCAGCTTGAAATTTTATATTAATTATTAGGAAAATTTTCGATTCAAATAGCTATTCAGAACATATTTTTTGTATGCATTTACCTTAACAATGATAATACTTACTTGAAAACACCCAAATGAAAAATGTAGGCACTTCTTTAACTCAGCACTTAAAAATCAATAGGAAAAACCCGACTGAATAAAATAATATAAAACGCACTACGCACCGCACATGTAAACTCTTTTATGAATGATTTACGAATGAATAAAAATCTTAATCAGCAACAAATTTACATACGACTGTAACTGTTTAAGTTTGTACTTAAAGAAATATTACATTAAAACGAGTAAAGTAAATATGCAGTGTATGTAAAATTTCATACGAATGAAAGCATTCATAAAATCAAACATTTTTTCATATGAATTATGAATTTATTCTTACAATTTATGTATTTGATCATTGAACGCTAGAAGATTAACTGCACAGTTTTTCAAAACTGACTCATTCTTTATAACGGTTATAGTTTGCACTTCAATGAAATATTAGACTAAAACATGTAGATATTTGTAGATAGATACTTATTAACATTTCTTCAAAATTCTTAGAACCATTTAATATAAGTATGAACAAATTCACCAGAAGAAAAAAATTTGCTTCTAATGATCGCCTTCACAAGACATATGAATAGTTGCATGCTTTTAATGTTATCATTCATAAATTGACACAATCAAGACTAGTGGACCAAACCGACGCTTTTAAGAATCGTTCATACACTTGAGAACATATTCATTGAAAGTCGGATTCATAATTTTCCAACAACAATATTAGAAGCGCAATTATTAATGAATCCAGTTTCATGAATTCAATGTTGTGGTCATGAAACCAAGTGAAATATTCAAGAATTTTTACATTACGTTAATGAATATTTCATTAAATGTAAAAATTTCAGCTCTATGAATGGCATTCATTGATATTATGGACGATAAGTTTTTCAGTGTTGGGTGATGGTCATGATCAGAGTAAATATCAGCGTATGTAGCATGATCTGGAAAGTGGTTTTGATTACCTTTTGTCCAAAAGTTTGAATACATAGGAGGGCATGTAGGGATATATCATTCGGATAGCCTCTGCTTATTCTGTTGGGTCCGCGACGCAGATGGATTTCAGTTCTTGACACTGTAGCCATGTTGTAATCGAGCTGATGAACACATTAGAATAATGTTGTAATAATCCCACCGCTGCCACCAATGTTGTATCGTCACAGTTAGCCGTGCTTTCCTGTCACCAGGAGAAGAGCGGACTCACGGAGAGAAAATAGTTTAGTCGTTTTAATTTATTACAGAGCCCGCTGTCTTAAGCTGGGCTGCGACTCTGTAGTTATATTTATTGGTTGTATAATAAGTATAATTATAATTGAGAATAGACCCGCTGTCTTAGGCTAGGCTGCAGTCTATCTTGTTTGGTATTACTATTAACCCTGTCTTTTCCTTCCAAAACCATGCCCATTTATACATAATTGTAGCCATGTTGTAATCGAGCTTTGCCGTTGGCGTAATTTTCGTAGTTGTACGAGATTTGTGGATGTCTGTTCAGTGAACTGGGTATTTTCGGTGGACAACCGTATAGTAGTTCATGTGGGCTAAAAGTCGTACTGGTGTGTGGAGTCGTATTATAGACGAACATGGAGTATGGGAGCCATGTGTCCCAAGTGAGTTGGTCTTGATTAACGTAATGTCTCAAGTATTCTGCTAAGGTCTTGTGACTTCGTTCAAGTGCGCCGTTAGTCTGAGGATGGTACGATGTGGTTTGTAGCTTCTTTGTCTTCAAGATCTTGCATACTTCTTTGAATAGTGTACTGAGGAAGTTCGTACCTTGGTCCGTTAGTATTGAGTCCGGAATTCCGAATCGACAGATTATTCGCTCTATTAGTATTCGGGCTATTGTATTAGCTTCTGCATTTGGAATTGGGATTGCTTCGCTAAATTTTGTAAGGTCGTCCTGGAAAGTTAGTATGTATTTATTGTTGTCGTGACTGCCAGGTAAGAGACCCACAATGTCCAATGCTACTCGTCGGCCAGTAGTAACTCTGTTTTATTCGTTTGATAGTACGAGTTACTCCTTGATGTCCTCCAAAAGGAGGCTCGTGGTTTTCGTGCAAAACTCGTGCTATGTCTTCTGATTTGTCTATTATTAGTCTTTTGTCCGTATACATGTAAAGGGTTACATGTTCTTGGTTGAAAAGTTCTTTAATCATTTTTTTCATATCATCTTGGTTGTTACCATTATTTGGAAGGGAAAATGCCACTAAGTTCTGCTTCTTTTCTTTACGTTCTTGAAGGATGTTTTGTAGACAGTCTGTTACGATTTGTCGATCAGTGGTACTCCTCAAATGAATCTGTAAGGTGGCTATCTTATAATAGCAATTAGGTTTCGTTTGGGAAATGGTCAAGGTTTGTCCTAAATCAGGTTTTGTAAACTGTTGAAATTGTTTTTGTAAAATTTCCTCATCGTGGGATTTTAAGATTGGAAGGAGAATAATTTTAAATGGAACTCTGTTGTCTAAAAATATTGAATCAGTTTTTTCGATAAGCTGCAGGCTTGAAGTAGGTTGAAAAAAAAAAAAAAAAAAAATTCTTACCTGAAGGGTTAGAATTTTCTGCAAGTAGGCTTGGGTGTGAACAAGAAAGAGCTTACAATAATTTGGTAAGACTATTTAGTAAATGTTACAAGTAGTTGTGCAAGTCTGTCGCCGAATTCATAGACACTTTCCTTGGCCCCTTGTTTGGCGGTCATTAGTTCGTTTTGGGCGGAAGATCGCGACTTCTCTTGCTTGAATTGGCTTTCGAGCTCTTTAACGAGTTCGTTCCATGTGGTAAAAGAATTGAACTGAATCAGTTCGAAAGCTGCCCCCTGTAGCCTGGTCTTGACGATCTCAAGGAAGGTTTTATGTTTGTCGGTATCGACAGAGGAAAACAATATGTTACCGCATGCGATAAATTTGTTAAGGTCGCCTGGACTTCCGTCGAAAGTTGGCACGATATTGAATATATCGTTTATGCTTACTTTGAATTCCATCTTGGGTTCTTCTACTATGGAATGGAGAGGAAGGAATTCGAATAATTCCGCTATTCACTTATTTCGACGCGTAAGAATTTTGACAAGAAAATTTAAAAAAAATGCTCACAAAAAGATACCGAACTTAGCACAAAATAGTAATTTGGGGAGTGTGTTTAATTACAAAAATATTTGGTTGTGTTCTGTATGTATAAAAAATAAAATATCTTAATAGAAATACCTTATTTAATCTTTACGCTGCTACTGGTGTTAATGATGCTGGTAGTGCTGGTCTCACTGGTCCTTGGTCCACACTGTTTCCTGTGCTGTTACTGTTTCGTTGTATACACTGTTTCTGGTGTAAGCCCCAGAGACGCTATCACTTTAACACAAATATATATAAATTTGATTGAGGTCACGAAAGAGAAAAAAACTATTTTAATTTTAGTTTAAAATGACTTTTATTTATTTAGTACAGCAGTTCGTACTGTTGTTGAAACCCAAGTTCTTATAGCTTGTTTTTTTTATTTTTACAGCTTAAAAATCTGTTAAAGAACATTTATTATACATGGGAAAAGCTTATAAATTAATTCTTACCTTAGGTATTTGAAAAAATACGATTAACAATCTACGGTCTTTATTAGTCGGCTGATTCATATAAAAGAAAACTAGGAAATGCATCCCAGGAAAAACGTGTTACAAAGGAATGTGACAGATAAGTAGATCTGATTTACCCCTGCCGGGTAGATGTCGTAGCTTAAGACGGCGATAACATGCTGTTGCTTCCGCGATAACAATGCCCTTGATTCTTGTTGCCTTCTCTATTTATACTGTCTCGCAGGACAGATTAAATAGATCTATAACCAATGAGCGACGCAATATAGATTGCTGTTACATGTGTGTTTGGTTGTTATGTAGCGCACTTTATTATTTTAAGCTGAGAGGTGCAACTCTCAGTTGGGTTTACCTGTTTTGTGTTATTTGGTATATCCAAACAGTAAAACAACTTAGTACACTTAAAATTTACTAACTTTATTAATATAGTAATTTTCTTATTTGTAAGCTTATGAAACTAATACACTTGTTTTAAAATAGACGCTTTAGTTTAGCTTATTATTGATTTAAGATTCAATTCATATAGTAGTTAAAGTTTTAATAGATTTAGGATTAGACGAGTGACTGCCTGAAACCAGGTTGTATGAATGCCCGAAACTGAGTGCCGCGCCATTGCCCAGTGACCAATACAAATAGCCTCGATTGAATCATTCAATTCGAGGTTCTTTGAACGAAAAAGAAAAACAAAAGAATTGGGAAATCCGGAAAGGGATTCCCGTACAAGTCAAGTGGCTTATGTTACTTTGTCGCGCATACGATCGATACATAAAGCGATCGTTCGCATGGAAGGCGAAGTGCGACATCAGCACAACGAGTTAATTGACTTGTGCACTTAGTTGTGCAAGGGAGAAATAAAGGAAGACCATAAATAAGCATTGTTTATTTAGGTCGGAAGTGTTAGGCATTGACGCTGGAAGTGGCAAGTTGAAATAGCAAGTTGAGAGGATGTTTATTTGGGACAATCAATATATTGTTACAAAGTTGCAACATTGATCGTTGGGTTAAACATCTGCATACAAAGTAAGAAGTTGTAAAGTGCTTGGTATGCGTCAAGTGGTGCACTTTACAACACCTCCCCACTTAAGAACGAAACTTGTACCTAGGGTTGGTACGAGTTTCGGTTGAAGACGAAGAAGAAGACGGACCATTAATGGTTTGAGTTTTTGGTAAGGGAAGAGAACGTGAGAGATTTGATGACGATCTACGTGGAGTTAGAAATGGAGGCGAAAGATTTGTGGATGATAGTGGTTTTGGTAGAGGCAGAGGGTCAGAAATCACAAGATCTTTGCGTATCTCCTTTTGTTTATATAATTTTCTTAATAAAGCGATAACGATGGACATCATAATAAAAAGAATGGCTAAGAGAATATAGATTGTAGTTATATGTTTATTTGAGGAACTTTCAATGGGATGTAAGATTGGGTGATAGTTTATATCGTCTAAGCTCTTACTTATAGCGTTTAGGTCATTAATTTGGTTTCGAATGGTAAATGTTTGAGTTTCTATGGTGGGTAGTTTGGCGAAATGAAATTGGGTAATATTTGGAGCTGATACGGGAATGGCAGATGAAATAAAGTTTAATTTTATATCTGTTTCATAATTAGTTTTGGAAGTAAGGGACTGATATTTTGTGTTTGCTACACAATTAGAATCGATTTTCAGTATTCCAGTTCAGTTGAAGGTTAATTGGGAGTTAAATTTTTGGCATTTGAATATAAGATTTTCGGGATTTGGGGAGACGAATAGCCAAGAATTTGAATCGGCTAGTTGTAGGAATATTGGATGAAAAATTTGCATAATTTGCATTTTACAGCTATTGGGAGTACTTGGTAATGTAGAAAACAGGTTAAGTTCACAAGAATTACTGAGATATGAGTAAATAAAATTGGTCCATTCTGTTCACAAATGTAATTATTTTTATGGGTATTAAAACATTTTTCTAAATTTTTTTCTTCGTAAAGGAAGTAAGACTGTTTTTCAGAATCAATAACGAGTAAGGGTTTTTCAGGAATTATTACGGAATATGAGTTGTTTCCAACATGATAGGGGATACTGGTCGTTTTGTAAATGCTATAGCTTTTAGATGTGGTTAGTGGAATTTTCAATAGGAAATGTATTTTGTCGTTGAAAAAATATATATGTATGTGTTTCTAAGATGTTAAAGAGTTTATCGATGTATTGTTCCAGTAAGGGGAATGGGAGACGATTGTCTTCAGGAAGGAAAGATTGAATTTTTCTGATTTCTTCGGTCAGTTTTGAGGGATCTATAAGGTATGGATGTAGTTTTCCATGGGCTGCGGAATAAATGGCTTCCAAAAGGTGGCTTTTTGCTGAATAGTAGTATTCGGATAAGGAATTAAACATAGTAAATAGTTCTGTTAATTGGAAAAATGATTCGGTTAAGTAGTCATGGTTGTTCTGATTAATTTGGATTTTCTCCATGTTTAGACTAGTTTTTTCTAGTTTTTCTTCTAGAGCAAATAATTGTTCGTTAGTAAGATTTAGTTGGTGTATAATATTTTTTGAAACAGATATTTGCTTTTCATAAAGATTGAAAGCATGGCTTTGTTGTTGGTCTAGATTATGTATGTGCTCAGAGAACATTTTGGCATCGTTGTCATCAAGGGTTCCAAACAATTGCTTAGAAATAGTCCCTACAACATTTAGAAGTCCTCGTTTGAATAAGCGGGGTTTTAAAGTGGTACCAAGATATTTATTTATAATGAGATCCTGTTCATTAAGTCTGTCCAGAATCATGGATGATTGAATGGGTAGGGTAGTACATTGGTTTAAGGATTCTTGATTTGAGAGGAATTGTTCGCAAAGGGTTGAAATTTTTTTGTGGTATTGTAGAATGGATTTATATTGGGTATCAAATTCGCTTAGACTAGAATATATTACTAAGTTCCAATGGGTTGAAAAGAGCTTGACGTTACCGATGTTTTCATAGTAGAGTCCAGTTTTGTTTTTCAAATCGGTGATTTCATAAGATGTTAGTGGTTGATTGTATATAGCCATTGCAGAAGTAAAATACACGAGGGTGCTTAGAAGGAGGATTTTTATGTAAATTCCGTCCATGTCTAGAAAGATATAGGAATGATTTCTTTAGTTATTAAGGTGAAAACAATTTGAGTCTATTGTTGTGTACTTTAAGAGTTCGATTCTTGTATTTAAGTACGGAATTAACTCCAAAGGAAGAGATGATTTCATATGGACCATTCCATATTGGAAGTAACTCGTGTATCCTACCATTGCGCCAGGGTTGTTGGTGGTCTGATATAACATATAAATTTTGTTTATTAAAAAAAAAAAGATTTTCCTTTTTATTTTTTCAACATTTATTGAAACTTTATACTACTGTACAGTTTGGTGGTTGGTTAAAGTCTGACGTTTACGAGATGCTGACCAGAGTAAGTCACCTCATCATCTTGTGTCTGGTCTCTGGTGTGATGTGGATGGGGGTTGAAATTTGAACCAATGCACATGTTTGAATGGCATTCTGATGTTCAAGTGATCCTGGATTTCGGGTGTCGTTTGGTCATAAAGGATATCTATTTATGACTTCCAGATTGTTTTTGAATGGACCGACCTAGGGTCACAGCTGCATCTGGGTGGTCCTAATAACACTTCAAAACCATGTGTTATTCATATCCAGTCGATGGTGTCCTGTTGAACATAATATCATGTTCAATTTCCGGGGTTGGATTTCGGCGTTCTGGAGCATGTGTAACTTATAAATATTTAGCATATCTTTTTTTTTTTTTTTTTAATCTCTGGTAATAAGTACCATTCTGGGAATAGGATTTGGAGAAAGATTTGTTGGGGTGGTTTTTATATTTACACTAGGATTAGGATCGGGGAATATGCTTGTATGAGGTATCTGCATTTCTAAATTGTCAATTTTTGGAGTTTCAATATTCCAGCCCCTGAGGTATCTGATCATGATACATATTGCGAGTAATAGGATTGTTAGAGTAGTGTAAGTCAGCGTGTAATGATGTATATCATGTTTGCTTAATGTTTCTATACCTGCTCTTTCACCACTTTCTAAGTTTTTGATATCTGCGGTTAGTTTCTTTAACATATTGTCGTCATCGTATTTTAAAAAAATTGACTGGGTTATCGTAAATTTGAGCAGGTTTTTTGGCTATTGGGGCTAGTACGGAAATGTTTATAGCAGGAATATATGCGTTTCTTAGAATAGTTTTTCCTAAATTATGGCCAAAAATAGTTAGATATTTACTGCGAAGGTAGCATTGTCCTGACAGTTCTACTACACCGGTGCCGGAAAGTGTATGTGGGATTAGTTGATTTCCACAGACCTCGTCCATTATGTAATCTTCGCGCGAATTAAATACACTCGCGTATATTTCGTAATTAAAACAAATTTTATTTTTTTAGGATTTTATAGTCCTGTTTATTTATATTTATTTTAATTATTAGTTCAAGTTTATTATCACCGAACTGTGGTCTAAGTCGATGTTATTTCTAGACTGCCCCTTGCGTGTTCGTATCTTATATTTATATCCTACTTAGTAATCTATGTATTTGGTTCAAAATAAAACCTTTTCTTTATTCTTAATCTATCTTTTCTTATCTACTGTGTGTTCGAATACAATCTCTTTTCATTTCTTATCTCATAGTTCTTATTACATATTTTAGGTTACAATACAATCTCCTTTCATTTCTTATCTCATAGTTATTATTATTATTTTCTACCCTTATCTAGGTAGGTACACGTTATCTAACGTTTATTTTAGATAAATCTTAATAGATGGTCCTTAGAGTATATGGTTAAGGGTCCTTAACTCGCGTGGAAAATAACCATTTGCCTGGGCACTCATTCCGTATGTCGATTATCGCCAGACGATAGCGTTTCGACGATAGTTTTGCTTCACGTAACTTCAATAATCGTCTATCGTCCAGGCGATATCGTTTTGACGATTGAACATTTGCTTCACGTAACTCAATAATCGTCAAAACGCTATCGCCCAGACGATACAAATTGAGCGATACCTAATGAGGTATCGTTTTGTATTGATTTTTATGTTTTGCAAATTTGCAAACCAGCTGAAGATTTATTGAATTTCAAGAAAAATAATTGACTTCAGATATTTTTTAACTGCTACCGAATTAAATAAATAACTACGTCTTAACCTTTATTGTATTAAATTATTTATTAGATACTTCTCGACTGAAAAGGTAAAACATCTTAACTCGACTTAAGATGTTTCCATTTTTATTAATGTACGATTGCACATTGTCTCCAATTGTGAAACATATACTTCTATGTTATCACCATTTCATCACACTCCTTTCCCCATATAAAACGTATAATGGTTTCATCTTAAGTCAGAAAATCTTATGATGACACAATATTCCTCTTTTTAACTGTTTTTCGTTCTCCTGAAAAATGTTGAAAATTGACTATAGGCCATAGTGTTTGCGAAATATTAAAATTACAGTTGGGTGTTAATACAAGAAGTCATCCGATGTTGTTTGGCTCTCATTTTATTTCTAAATGAAAAACTTCGATACAGTTTTTTGATCATGTTTATTTGAATCTTCAGAATTTTATTGGTCAAGTCGAGAAGATGATATCGGCCAAATGGGCGCTGTCGCAATTGATTGCCACACGGGCTCGTCTTAGCAATGGGATGTATTACAACAGTGCGCGCTATAGGGCCATGTTAACTGAGTTTTTTCTGCCGCAATTGGAAGAATTAGGACTGGAGGACATGCGATTCCAGCAGAACGGAGCTACGGCACACACTGCGTGAGCCACAACCGATATTCTGAAGGCGGCGCCTCATCTCTGGTTTTGGCGATTTGAGCTTATTTATTCTTATTATTAAAAACGTAAGGAACAAAGTTAAATTACTTACATTTTGAAATTTTTTTATTTACCGGCGACAAAAACAAACTCATAATTGTTGCAAAAGTTGTCATTTATGACATTTTAGACGACGTCTGATTGAAATTTCATACATAGTTTGAGAGTCTCTGAAAGAAACTCAATTCTCTCAATGCTCTCTCTCTTAGTACAAAATAAACGATAGACGAGACGATAGTGATAGAGTTACGGAAAGCAAATAGATGACGAGATCGTTGACTACTATCGCGCAAACGATTATCGTTCTGAGAGTTACGGAATGAGTGCCCTGGTTGTGAGAGTTGTATCCACACAACTGTTTGAGTGGATTCTTGTACGATACAGGACTGTGGTTTAATATCTCTGCGCAAGAGTTGGATTTCGCAATGGTCTTGATTAGAGCTGAAGTCGTATAGTGGGTGTGTCATCTGGCACAATAGTAGGCTGTCGGTTTGCCTGATGCAGTTGTTGATATCAGTAGACGTTAAGTCATAAAAATGTTTTTTGTCAAAGTCTATAGTTAGGTAGTTTATGCGGGGTTGAATGTATAGGAATCTGTCTTGAATTTTAGAGGGAAATGGCACTACCTTAAATAATTGGTATGTTTCTTTGAATGGTAATGGTAGTTTTATTTCGTGGATGATCCTTTTAGATTGAATTGAGGCTGTTATTGGACATATTTTGTATAAATGCAGAATTTCGTATTGTTTTATTGTCATGGGTAGTTTAGTGTTATTTGGTATTTCTTTAAGTATTGTTGTTAATATGATTTCTAGCTGGTCAGGGGTTATAATGAAAGGATGAGGTTTTCCCTGTTTGACGTTGTTGATTAACTCTAATACATCGTTTAGAGTATTCTCGTGCCGTAGAATGATGAGTGCAGTAAACGAGACTAATGCTTCTAGTTCATCCATGATTTTTTCATTCTGGTTATCGTTTATGTAGTTGGTTATAAGATTTGTTGTTGATGTTAATCTCGAATTCATTTGATTTATTTGATTATTTAAGTGTGACTGGGATCTATTAAAAATGTTAACTGTGGTGTCTAGAATGTAAGTTTGATTTTGTATTAGGTTCAGTAGGTGCCTTTCGTTAAACTGGGTTTTCTCTATTTGCCTATCATAGTAGTTAGCGTCGTCTTCGGACAAAGTCCCAAAAAGCGTTTTGCTTATAGTACCAATGGCATTGATTAGGGCACGTTTTCCCTGGGTTTGAGATTCAGTAACCTGTATTTCTGATAGATATCTTGCATCGCATGATTGAACTCGCTTATGGTGCTATTGCACAAGCTGTTGATTTGGTCGTTAGTGCGTAGGGATCTACATATTTTGTTAATTTCGTATATATATTGTGCTATTGTATTAGTGGTTAAGAATAGTCCCTCTAGATCGTAGTAAGTAATTATTTTCTATTCATTGCTGTATAGGTTTAGGTTGTCGAGTTCTTCGAAGTAGATACCCGAGCTTTGTTTGATCGGGGTATAGACCATCGTGCTGTAGGTTAGGGCGAATGTGAGCGAGTATAGTACCAGGCGGGAATCCATGGTCTGAAATTCAACGCAAAGGGGAGTACTTATTGTGAAAAAAAAGATGGATCAATGTTGGATCAAAAGTGTCTGGTGTGGGGTGTGTAGTGGTAAGTGATAGACTATCTTTATTTTATAAAAACATTTATTTATTAAATAAGGATGATCCCATTTTATGTATTAAAAGAATATTGTTTTTCGTCTTCCCACAAGATTAGAGCTTTAATGTGGTCGTCGTAGTCGAGGGAGTCGTTCGAGTCTTCATCGTATCTACGGATGTGGGCATTGGGTTCCCATATTAAGGTGTCTGAAGAACTGTTAGATGTTTGGTCATCATCAAGGTCAGCTATGGAGAGCGGGTTATTCCAGCGTAGGATTGGCTGTCGTTTTAAGATATACGTTGGGGAGCAGTCTAAAATGAAATTCTCTTCACGTAGTCCGAAACCGACTTGGTCTCCGAACGTTAGCTCTCGTGTTTTCGGACCCCGAATTCGTTTGCCATTTACTAATGTATCAAAAAATGGTCCGTTTGTTAACGTCACACGTTTTTCATCTTGGCTGATTTCGATTGTCGCGTGAGTATGTGAAACAAAACCTGAGGGGATAGCCATTCTGTTTGGGTCGGCTGGAGACGAGTGGATGTGGGTTTGGTACGAGTTTCCAATTATGGTCGAACCGATTCGTAGAGGAATTTCGACGATTACAATAATTGCACGTTAAGTGTTGTATTTCCCTTTTAACCTTAGGGTGAAAATTCGCAAAGTTTGGAAGGTTTTTAAAACATGTTTCCCGCGTATGGCCAATTTTGTTGCAGAGTTGGCACATTGGTTTAGGAGGAAAAGAATTGTACGGGGGTCTTTCAGTGGTGTTTCTATGTGCCATTGCGCATCTTTCAATGCGGGTAGAATGTTCCTCGGCAAAAGAAATGGCCCTTCTAAGATCTGATTCTCCAACCGCTTGGATCATCAGTCGAAGGCTTTCGTTTTTTAGGCCGTCCTCAAAAGTTCGTATTGCCATTTTTTCGTTTTCTTTAACGAGAAACGTTCTTACCGCATCTTCGGTAATAGATGCGTAGGTGGCTGAATTAAGACGACTCAGAAGATCGCTAATTCGGTCGCCAAATTCTCTGACTGTTTCCCGGGTGTTTTGTTTCGCGGATAAAAGGTCGTTTTGTACAGAGGAGCGTGATTTTTGCTCCTTGTACTGCGATTCCAACTCCTGGACGAGGTCCGTCCATTTTTTGAAGGACTTGAGATGTATAAGTTCGAAAGCGGGACCTTCTAATCTGGTTTTAATAATCTCCAGATAGAAAGCTTGTTCTTCAGTGGTTTTAGCTGAAGAGAAAAGGGTGTTTCCACAGGTTATAAACCTGTTCAGATCTTTTGGATTCCCGTTGAATAGGGGGACGATCTGATAATTGACAATTAACATTAATTTTGTACTCCATTATGCTTTCAGGCTCGGGGAAGGGCAGGAATTTGAATAATTCCGCTACGCGACGATTGTTCCGCGTGAGAATATTGAATAATTATGAGATTTAATGATGGGAAATCAGATTGGATGTATAGGAGGAAATGTGTAAAAAAAATTTATAACAAAAATTGTTTAAGTGTACAAAGGTGTATATTTTTTATTTTCTCTGGTGTATAGCCCCAGAGAGACGCCTCAAGATCTTTGTCTTGTTTTGGTTTTGGTAGTTGGGACCTTTTGGGTATCCCACCGCTGCCACCAATGTTACGATTTAGTACCGTGCTTTCCCGTGTTACCGGGAGAAGAGTACCAAACGGAGAGTTAAAAATAAAAAATGCTCGTTTAATTTATTACAGAGCCCGCTGGCTTAAGCTGGGCTGCGACTCTGTAGTTATCTTTATTGGTTGTATAATAGTTATTATTATTATAATTGAGAATAGACCCGCTGTCTTAGATTAGGCTGCAGTCTATCTTGTTTGGTATTACTATTAACTCTGATTTTCCTTGTCACAACCTTTGCCTTTTATACAATTATTGTTCATGACCCGTCTCATATGTTCCCCCTCCACGCACCATTGGTTTCCTTACCAATTACCATTGCGCATACGCGCTATTTTTTAGGTATTGCTTAATTGTTTTCCGTTCCCATTAAAAGTACCCAAATGACATCTTGGGTGTCATTTGCCTTACGCTGGTGTCAAGAGTCATCCATTCATAAATTATTATTATTCCCTGATAGCACAACGTAGTATTCCTCCGATATGCAACTATTGCAGTTTTGCCATATGTCGGCGTGCCGCTGTGCAATCGGAGTTAGGTTACGTGTGTGTCGTATCGGGTAGGTATGCACTTGATTCATTGCGCTTGGGTGGCGTTTGGATAAATGGAAGAACAAGTGTAAACAAAGCAAATGACCTATTAATAGCCGTATGCTCCGGTAATGTATGAAATGGATTGCTAGTGAGAAGGTGATGATTAGGGTAGGTCATGAGTAGGGTATGGTTGTGCGGATCACAACACTGGTCTTGGTAATGATTTTCGTTCTGATTATGATTATTGCTATTACGGTTTTGATAATTATTTTGATTATGGTTATTATAATTGTTGATATTGCCCCTGTTTTGTTCGTTTTGAACATTTTGTCGAGCTTGCGCTAGACGAGTCCTACAGTTTTGGAACGAATGATTAGGTTTTTGGCAAAATGTACACGAGAGGAATTGCACTTCTCTTTTAACTGAGTTTGGAAATTGTGGGAGTCTGTTAGTATTTTGGTAGCATGTTTCAGACGAATGCCCTACTTTGTTACATGCTCGGCAAATGGGTCTGCGTTTGATGTGCTACCGGTAGGTGAAGAAAAGTGATGAGGAGATTGGTCCAGTCGAAATGACTGTTCAACTGCGTAGGCTACTGCGTTTTTGAGGTTACCTGCCTTATGAGCTTTAACCAAAATTTTTAGGGTGTGATTCCTGAGATTATCTTCGAATGTTTGCAGAGCCAATTTGCTGTTCTCTTTCGTTAAGAAATCCCTGACTGGTTTTTCACTAACAGTTCCTAACGTGGCTGAATTTAAAGCAGAGAGTAGTTGTGCAAGTCTGTCGCCGAATTTATAGACACTTTCCTTGGCCCCTTGTTTGGCGGTCATTAGTTCGTTTTGGGGGGAAGATCGCAGCTTCTCTTTCTTGAATTGGCTTTCGAGCTCTTTAACGAGTTCGTTCCATGTGGTAAAAGAATTGAACTGAATCAGTTCGAAAGCTGCCCCCTGTAGCCTGGTCTTGACGATCTCAAGGAAGGTTTTATGTTTGTCGGTATCGACAGAGGAAAACAATATGTTACCGCATGCGATAAATTTGTTAAGGTCGCCTGGACTTCCGTCGAAAGTTGGCACGATATTGAATATATCGTTTATGCTTACTTTGAATTCCATCTTGGGTTCTTCTACTATGGAATGGAGAGGAAGGAATTCGAATAATTGCGCTATTCGCTTATTTCGACGCGTAAGAATTTTGACAAGAAAATTTAAAAAAAATGCTCACAAAAAGATACCGAACTTAGCACGAAATAGTAATTTGGGGAGTGTGTTTAATTACAAAAATATTTGGTTGTGTTCAGTATGTATAAAAAATAAAATATCTTAATAGAAATACCTTATTTAATATTTACGCTGCTACTGGTGTTAATGATGCTGGTAGTGCTGGTCTCACTGGTCCTTGGTCCACACTGGTCCTTGGTCCACACTGTTTCCTGTGCTGTTACTGTTTCGTTGTATACACTGTTTCTGGTGTAAGCCCCAGAGACGCTATCACTTTAACACAAATATATATAAATTTGATTGAGGTCACGAAAGAGAAAAAACCAATTTTAATTTTATTTTAAAATGACTTATTTATTTAGTACAGCAGTTCGTGCTGTTGCTTCCGCGATAACAATGCCCTTGAGGATTGTTGCCTTCTCTATTTATACTGTCTCGCAGGACAGATTAAATAGATCTATAACCAATGAGCGACGCAATATAGATTGCTGTTACATGTGTGTTTGGTTGTTATCTCTTTTAGGGGTTGTTGGTGGTCTGATATAACATATCGTCACCTGAGTGCAAGAACCAGATAACTCCATTTTTTTAATTTTTGAGATATCTGGGTTTTCCGCTTCGTTGAATCGATTTGCTTTAACTGTAATAAACAGATAACTAGTTTTTCGGACTTGCTGCCATCTACTGGGCTATGAAAAAAACAGACTACTAGAACAATCGATGAAAATTCAGTGCAAGAAGTAGATATCTTCAGATAGCTGTTTTTTGCATGATTTTATGTGTCGATCTGGCGTGCAATAAGTAGATAACTCATATATTTGAACTTCAACATGCCATAATCAAGTGTTCTCTGCATTTCCCGTTAGTTGTACCAGCCTTAACTGTTTGACCCATTCCATGTTTGGTTTTACTTGCGTTTGTTTTAGTACTGTTTCGAGACTTTGAATTTTCGGTTTGTAAGTGTTAAGGTGCGATTAAAATGATCTCAAGGGGACAAAAGCTTGTTAAACTTGCATTACAAAAGAATGTAGATAAAGATAGTAAGTACAAATGAATTATACCAGAATTGTGCTTAGATTATAGCCCTGTTTTACAGAGGCGAATATTTCAAACTCGCTAGATGAAAAACATGAGCAGGAGTGCGTCTTTGAAAAAATGATGGATATTGCTGGTGATGTAGCGGTGGAATCAAGTTCTAACGAAGGTGTAATTGTAACAGGTGAGACGAAGTGCAATAACAAATGGTTCGATTGACTAACTAAATATTGGTTCCCTCTTGTTTTTGAAGGTGTGTTAGATGTTCAAGATGTGGCTCCTGAACAAGAGGTGGAGCTTAATCTAGATGAGGATGATTTTTCACCAGATGAATCGGAATACCACCCGGATACAAGTGGAAGTAGTTCATCTTCTGACATGGACGATAATAACAGGTTAACTGGCATGCAAGAGTTCCCTCAAGTAACATCCAAACCGCGGAGGAAGAAAAGGCAGATTAACCAATGGCAAAGAAATGTAAGAAAACAAAGAAGACTCAATGGAGAAGACTACGTTTCCACTAATGGTAGGACCATACCTGCTGCTTCCATGGAGGCGGCTTGCAATGTTAGCTGCAGGTTTAAGTGCTCGTCAGCAATTTCCGAACAAGATCGCAATTCTATTTTCAAAGCCTACTACAAATTGGGAGATTACTCGCGTCAGAGGGATTTTATCAACGCAAACACTGAACAGCTAACAAAGAGAATAACAACCACTGTGAACATTTCTAAAAGACAATTTTCAGTGAAGTACTTTCTTCCTGTAAATAAGAACAAGATTAAGGTATGCAAGACAATGTTTCTAAATACATTAGGCATAAAAAAAGGGGTAATCGAATACGCTAGGCAAAAGAGGTCGAGTGAAAATTTAGCACCGTCCGATGGAAGAGGAAAAGGAAGAAGTGCGACACTCAATCCGCTTTTAATTGAAAGAATTAAGAAGCATATCATGAGCTTTCCTTGCGTACCGTCACATTACTGTCGAGAAGGGACTGCCCGAAAGTATTTGGACTCTTCTTTAAATCTTGCTACAATGTACAGGATGTACCAGCAACATTGTGAAGAAGAAAACCTGCCATCCGCAAAACTCTCAATGTATAGAAAGCTTTTTAATGACAACTTCAATTTAGGATTTCACAGTCCAAAGAAAGATCAATGTAGACTGTGTGTTGCATTTGAAAACAACTCTTATAAGACGGAAATCGACGTAAATGAGCATGAGGTCCATATCAAAAAAAAAGAGGAGGCTCGAAATGATAAGAAAAAAGATAAGGAAGAAGCAGCAAAAAGTGGAAACAAGATTGTCAGCTGCAACTTTGATTTGCAGCAGGTTTTGCTTTGCCCTTCTGACCCGACAAACAATGCACTTTTTTATAAGCGTAGACTAGCAACGTACAATTTCACAGTTTATGATGTAACATCAAAGCAAGGAAACTGCTATATCTGGCACGAGGGACAAGGTGGAAGAGGAAGCTGCGAGGTGGCGAGTCTCCTCTTTCATTATTTCAAATCTCTCCCAGAAGAAGTTGAAGAAGTAAGGTGCTTTAGCGATCGATGTGGTGGGCAAAATTTAAACCAATATGTGTTCGCTATGTGTATGTACGCAGTGCAAGCAATTGCAAATTTAAAAACAATACACATCAAATTTATGGTGTCGGGGCACAGTGAAATGGAATGCGATTCCATGCACTCAGCGATCGGGACGGAATCAAGGCGCGTTGGAAAGGCTTTTTGGCCAGGAGACTGGAAAACCATAGCTCGTGGGTCAAGAAAAAACGGACATAAGCCCTATATCGTCCACGATATAAGCCCTGAAAATATAATTGATTGGAAAAGGTTTGTTAACGAATACCTCACTATCAGGAAAGCAGACACATCCAAAGAAACCGTGCTTATGCAGAAAATGTGTTGGGTTAAGGTTAAAAAAAGAAAGCCCATATAGATATGAATGCAAGAAATCGTTCAATAATGAAACTTTTAGAACTGTTGATTGCTCAAAGAGGGTCTCAAGAAGTCAATTGGTTGCCAACATAAAGCTCCACATGTGTTACCCGGAAGGGCACCCTATTACAAGTGCTAAGTACAAAGACCTGATGTCTCTTTTTTTAATGAAGCCTCCAGCAATGAGTCTTGACTATTTTGACTTTTACAGCAATTTACCGAATGGTAAAGCTGAGGAAAACGACTAAAAGCAGTAAATTTGAGAATGAACAACTTTCTGTAACTTTTAAATTTAAATAAAAACGAATTCTATCCAACAAAATTTGATTTTTAGTTAACATTTTTCAAAAATTTAGGTACAGGTTCCAAATAAACATCAAAATTAAATTGTTTTCTATTAATAATGAAAATAATGAAGCAAACAAACAAAATAATATCACTACGAATAAGTAGTTAAATGAATTTTTAAGATTTTATCCATTAAAAATAGTTAGTGCAAGAAGTGGATAACTGCCTAATTTTTTATAAAACTATTTTTTTCTCAAAATTAACTTAATGAAAAAATCAATGGATTTCAAATTTCTATACTTTACTTAAGCCAGTAGCGCTGAAAAAAATATAGTGTTGTTCTGTCAGTATTTTAAAGAAAAAAAAGGGTCTGACCTACAGGTAAATAAGTTTTTTGCAATTTTCTCAAAACTACGAAAACCAAGTTAGCTTCTTCTTGCATTCAGGTGACGATATATATATTTTTTTTTTTTTGTTATATTGACGGTGTTTAGCCCCTGTCACGCATCAAGATCTTTGCCTTGTTCTTGGTAGTTGGGATCTTTTCAGGTATCCCACCGCAGCCACCAATGTTACGTCTCTGTCCGTGCTTCCTCGATAATCCGAGGGAAGAGTACTGAGCGGAGAGCCGAAATAAATTAAAGACAATTTGTTCTTTTTATTTTAACTGCAGAGCCCGCTGTCTATAGCTGGGCTGCTACTCTGAGTTTGTTTATTAAGTTCAACAAAATAAGTCGTTTAATTGTTTAAAGAAATAAAGGTCCGCTGTCTTCAGCTGGCTGCAACCTTGTAGTTTTAGTGTTTTAATTAGCTCTCCCTTTCCTTGTCACAACCTTTGCCTTTTATACAATTATTGTTCATGACCCGTCTCATATGTTCCCCCTCCACGCACCATTGGTTTCCTTACCGATTACCATATGTGCATACGCGCTACTTTTAAGTATTGCTTAATTGTTTTCCGTTCCCATTACAAGTACCCAAATGACATCTTGGGTGTCATTTGCCTTACGCTGGTGTCAAGTGTCATCCATTCATAAATTATTATTATTCCCCTGATACCACAACGTAGTATTCCTCCGATATGCAACTATTGCAGTTTTGCCATGTGTCGGTGTGCCGCTGTGCAATCGGAGTTGTGTTACGTGTGTATCGTATTGGGTAGGTAAATGGAAAAACAAATGAAAACAAAGCAAATGACCTATTAATAGCCGTATGCTCCGGTAATCTATGGAATGGATCGCTAGTGAGTATGTGATGATTAGGGTAGGTCATGATTAGGGATTGGTTGTGCGGATCACAACAAGATCTCCAAATTCTTTAACCGATTCTGCTGTTTTTTGTCTTAATGCTGTCAATTCATTCTGGATAGTGGACCGAGATTTGGTAGCTTTGGACTGGGCTTCCAATTCCGCGACCATATCTGACCAGTTATTGAATGATTTGACCTGAATCAAATCGAAGGCTGGTCCCTGCAGTCGGGTTTTAATTATATCCAGGAAAAGCGAATTGTTTCGGTCATCACCGATGTAAGAGAATAGGGTATTGCCGCAGGCAATAAATTTATTTAGTTCTGCAGGGTTGCCATCGAAAGTTGGCACAATGCTATATGTCGTTAAGACTTATTTTAACTTCCATCCTAGAATCACTACTGGGACGGACGGGGTTATTGGTGGGAAGGCTCATTCCTGCAAACGGTAGGGCTTTGAAGAGCTCTACTATTAATTTCCGTTGTCTCGTAAAAATTTTAAAAACTTTTATGGGGCAAAAGGTATGTGTGTTTTATAAAAAAAAAAAAAAAATGTGTGCACAAGGGAAAATTATTTATAAAGGTATTTATGTGAAAGAAATTGTTGGCGTATGTATTTATGTTTATTTTTCTTAGTGCCTTATTGGAAATACCTTATAATCTTATGCCGCTGCTGCTGTTGATGAACTGTTGGTGGTGCTGTATTATTACTGTGTGTTTTATTGATCCTGTTCTTGTTGTTTCTCGCCAGGCAGGCTTCACGCCCTAAAGCTGGGGTCTCCTGGTCTTTAAAATACACTGCCCAAACTTAGCCTCCGGCGTCCGTCAAGGGAATCCGCCAGGTCTTACTTTTATGGGACTTTTTACACTTTAACACTTTCACGTTTTTGCTGGTGTATAGCCCCAGTACGCTCACTATTACAAAAACTTGACTTACTGGTGTATAGCCCCAGTACGCATCGAGTTCAAGGTAGACTCGTTTTTTGGTTCGGTAGTTGGGACCTCTTTGGGTAATCCCACCGCTGCCACCAAATGTTGTATCGTAGATTTCTCACCGTGCTTTCCGTATCAACGGAGAAGAGTGTGGATCGCGGAGAAGTTAAAAGTAAAAAGACGAAAGAATTTGTGTATTAACAGAGCCCGCTGCCTATTGCGAGGCTGCGACTCTGTATGTAGAATCAAAATCAAACAAAAATAAAAAAATCTTGACTTCTTATTGAACAGGCGTTACATTTATTTTACTTGACTTCTTATTGAACAAACGTTACATTTGTCACCGGACCGCCGACCACATCGTCTCACTGCTATCTAAAGACTGCCTGCCGTTGTTCTCGTCTCCTTCCTTGTCAGCTCATCCCATCCAGTCCCATAGGCCAACCGCACTCAACACCTGGTGCCAAGTCCATAGTTTGACGGCCAACGTCAGGGCCATCCATCCGCCGCAGGCGCCCAGTACGATCAATGCTAATTTCGACGGCGTCATTGTATTACGATCAAATGCTGGTCGTCTTTGCCTTTTATGACCGCCAATCTAGGTCAACACTTTCATTCGATCTTATCGGTTGCATTCCATTCCCGATGAATCAATGCAATCGATACTCTTCGGTTGACTCGAAAGGAAAGCGAGAACAAGCGACCGATATCTCATCACGATGATATTGTTACCTAAACAGAAACAACGCGGCCGGCGGTCGGCGATCCCAGAGTGAACATATATTGACCTACAAACTGAAATGAATGGCCATTAATGACATTGATATAAAGTAACTTAAAATAACTGACAACAACCGACATTGATACCAACCAACCTACACTCGGCCATCCTGGAGCTTCTCGACTGTCCTCAGTCGAGCGGTCGAATAGCTTCTTAGTCCTCTTCGTCTTCTTCCGCATCGTCGCCGTCGTCATTGGTGACCCACGGCTTCATGCAGTCGGCTGCTGTTGACGTATTGTTCGGTCCCTCGTGCTGTCCCACCTTCCTGACGTCATACCGGTCGTTTCTTTTTACCCTTACCACCTCATAGGGCCCGAAGTACTTCGCATGCAATTTTAAGCCCACGCCGAACTGTGTCCTCATTATTGCCACAAGGTCGCCCACCTTGTATTCTCGGGCTGCCTTTCTTCTCTGGTCATAGGTGCGACGGTTCTCCTGCTGGACCTTCCCTATCTCTTCCCTAGCGGATCTTCTTAGCTCATCGCGCGTCGTCTCGAAATTTTCCAGTGCCGCTTCTTCTAATAGTTTCTTCAGTTGTTCGTCTTCTCTCTGTCTCATGTCCACTCCGAACATCAGACGGAATGGACTGTGCTTCGTACTTCTTGACACTGTGGAGTTTATCACCCGTTGTACTCGATCGGTGTGCTTATACCATTTTCTGGGGTCCTCGATTGACATCCGTGTAAGCATACCAATAATGGTGCGGTTCATCCTCTCCACCTGACCATTTCCTCTAGGTACGCCTGTGGTGGTCAACACGTGCTGTATGTGGTTAGCTCCGCAAAATTCTTTAAAAGCGTTTGCGGTGAAGGCGGCTCCTCTGTCCGACACGATGCGGACTGGCTGTCCAAATACTTAACCTTGCAGTTCTAGTTTCTTGATGACTTCTTCGCATCTCGTGTTCCGTACTGGGTAGATCCAAGTGAACTTCGTAAAGGCATCTACTACAACAAAAACATAATTATACAATTTATTGGTAGATGGAAGCGGACCCATATGATCGACGTGATACGTGTGCAGTGGTACATCGCTCTTTTCTATTGGATGCAAATAACCCTCCATTTTTCCCCCTTTTCTTGCTGCCAAAATGCATGCCACGCAGTTCGACAACACGTTCTGCACACAGTTTGCTAGCTTTGGGATGAAGTAATCCCGTTTACAGACTACTTCCACTCGTTTCGCCGACAAGTGACCCTGCTCATGGATTCCTCTCACTATCTCCTTCTGCATAGACTTTGGAAGCACCAGTAGGTATGCTCCCTCTTCGAACTTGTAGAGTATATCGTTCCGTCTTTCAAAATCTTTGTATTTCCCCGTGGCTGCTATAACATTCAGAATTAATTGGCAATATTCGTCCTTACCTTGAGCCGTCTTTATGCGGTGTAGTAGACCTTCTTCTACTCTCATCACTACTGGATATCGGCTTAGGGCATCCACGTGTTGCATTGTCCTCCCCGCTCGGTGTATCACTTTCATTGAGTACTCCTGTAGCATAATGGCCCATCTGGCCACTCTTGGACATAGGTCTCTCTTCGCCATTGTTGCCTCAAACGCCTTACAGTCGGTTACGATAGTAAACTCCAGCCCTAGCAAGTAAACTCGTAACTTGCTCAGACACCTCATAATGGCCAGTACCTCTAACTCGTAGCTCGTGTACTTCTGTTCTTGTGGTGTTGTCTTAAAACTTAAAAAGAATGTTGGATGTAGCTGGTCGTCGTCGTGTTTTTGTAGTACTACACCTCCGTAGCCTACAATGCTCGCATCTGTATGTAACTCCGTATGTAGCTGGGGGTTGAACAATTTCAACACTGGATCCCTGCAAAGACAAGATTTTAATTCATTAAACGCTATTTTTTCTTTCTCCCCAAATTCGAATTTACTATCTTTTCTTAGTAAATCCGACAACGGCTTCGCTATCGTCGAGTAGTCTTTAACGAATTTCCTGAAGAACCCCGTTAGCCCCAGGAAACTTTGAATGGCCTTTACGCTGTTCGGTTCCGGATATTTCTGCACTGCCCTTACCTTTTCCTGCGATGGTTTTATGCCTCCCTCGCCTACGACGTGTCCGAGGAACTCTACCGACTTAGCTAGGAAACTGCACTTCTCCCACTTAATCTTTAGCCCGTACTCTTCGGCTACTTTTAGCACGACTTTCAGTTTCTCCAGAGCCTCATCCTCGCTAGTTCCGTAGATTATTATGTCATCCACGTATATAAGCAAATATTCCTGCAGTACCAATTCCCGAAAAATCTGATTAATAAATCTCTGGAAGGCTGCCGGCGAGTTACACAGTCCGAACGGCACCTTCTTAAACTCATATTGCCCATCTGGTGTGATGAACGCAGTATACTTCCTGCTCTCTTCCGCGACGTCAACATGGAAAAATCCGTTTCTTAGATCTAGAGTTATAAATACCTTGGCGTTGTGCATCTGCTCGAATACCTCTTCCATTACCGTCATCGGGAACCTATCCTTTACTACTTTTTTATTCAGCTCTCTATAGTCGACGCACAGTCGATAGGATCCATCTTTTTTCTTCACTAGCACTATTGGGCTGGCGTATTCCGATCTGCTTGGTACTATTATTCCCTCTTCTAGCCATTCCTGTATTTGTTGGTTTACTGCATTTCTTTCTATCGGTGCCAATCTCCTTGCTCTTCTGTATACTGGGACTTCGTCCCTCAGTACAATTCCCATCTCGACGCACGACTTTGTAACATTCTTTGGTGAATATGACTTTATGATATTTGTGACCAATTCCCGATATTCTTCGTTACCCACTCGCAACTCTGGTTCTTCACTCTCCTTGTCGTCCTTCCACTCGATTTTAAAGACATCATTTTCTTCCAAAGCGTAGCTGTTCTCCACTTCAGGATCCACTGGACCTATGTTTTTTACGCTCTTTATCTTACCTTTACTCATGACAAGTTCCACGTTCCTCAGAAAGTCCTTTCCTAATAGAATTTCGTCTGGCACCCACTGATCTGGCACCACGTGAAAACGGATCCAGTGACTGTCTTCTCCAATGTGAATCTCCGTTAGGCAAGCTCCTAGAGTCCTCAGCGGTCTGCCTCCCATTCCTTTTAACATAACCCCAGACGTCTCGAGTTGTGCTTTTTTGATCCTCCTTTGCACAGTTTCGTTCATGATGGACACGTCACTTCCGCTGTCTATAAACGCGAAATACGACCTGCCTTCAATCTGTATTGGTAAGTGACTTCCGTCTGACTCGATACGGTTCACGTGGCTTATTCCTCTCGATGTTGATGGTGCTTCATTTTTTACCGGACAGTTTGGAGATATATGTCCGAATTGGTTGCAATTAAAACAGCGTGTCCCTCTTGTTCTGTCTGGACAGTTTATCGCCAAGTGTGCTGTAGAGCCGCAGTTGTGGCACCGTCTGCCTTGGGCTGCTGCACTCCTAGCTGCTCCTCTCGCCGGCGGTTGATGCCTCGTGCTACTCCTGTTCGTGATTTGTACTGGTATAAATCTTTTCATTTGGCTGTAGCATTCTAGTTTCCTTTTTAGCTCCTTTACGCTAGTTGCTTCGTAAAATATGGTCTTGTTCTGTACCGAATCCGGAATTCCGTTGCGTATGTACTCGACTAATGATACTTCCTCGACGGCTCCTTCGTTCGCGAGCTGTTGCATTGAGTATACGTACTCCAACAAACTCTCAGTGCTCTTCTTTTTGCGCGCTTCTAAGGCTCGATGGACTTCGATACTAGCCCGCTTAGTTTTGAACTCCGTTTCCAAAATAGTTTTTAGCGCTGCATAACTAGATATACCTGACCTCGCCTCCACTGCGAGCCTGGCTGCTCCTCTCAGTAGTCGCTTTGTATATAGGAATTTCTGTATCTCATTCCATCTGCACACCGTCGCGATTTCCTCGAAATCTTTTATCCAGGTTTCGAATCCTTTTCCCACTTCTCCTGAAAAATGCTCCAATGAGTCTTCGACGTCTCGGAACGCGAAATTATTTTCACTCGTCATGTTGATTCCTGTCCTGTCGCCTGGTTCCCCTTCTCCGTTAATTCCTTCTTGTTTTGTTTCTTCCGTGTCGCTGATCTCCTCTTCGTCGATATTCTCCTCCTCGTCGCTGGTCTCCTTATCGCTACCCCTTGAGGCTGCTAAGATTTCTTCCTTCGTTATGACTCCTCTTCCAAATGTATTGTTGATTCGAGTCAACAAATCTGTCTTCACGTTGTAACGGTATGACAAGTTCTTTCCTTTCAGGAATGCCTGTAGCTGTCTAACCGTGAGTTCTTGTAACTCGTCCATTCACTTAACCCCCCTAGACTTAACACTTCTTCTCCTCTATCTTTCGTATCCCACCGTAACTTCGTAACTGGGATGCCGCACAGTTCTACCTCGTATCTTGCCGCACGCACAATTTTTCCTCGTAGCTTGTCGTGACGCACAATTTTTCTCGTAACCTTCGTTTCCTCGTAGCTTGCCGCACGCACAATTTTTCCTCGTAGCGTTGTAACGCACACTCGTAACCCTCCGTTTACTGTTTTTCGGTTAAAACCAACGTCGTGACACTTTCCACACATCCGCCGTAACTTTTCAATGTTCCAATAAAACCCCGTTACACCTCTTTTCGATTAAACTCCGTTATACCTCTCAATATTTCAAATCCCGGACGAGCCCCCATGTAGAATCAAAATCAAACAAAAATAAAAAAATCTTGACTTCTTATTGAACAGGCGTTACATTTATTTTACTTGACTTCTTATTGAACAAACGTTACATTTGTCACCGGACCGCCGACCACATCGTCTCACTGCTATCTAAAGACTGCCTGCCGTTGTTCTCGTCTCCTTCCTTGTCAGCTCATCCCATCCAGTCCCATAGGCCAACCGCACTCAACACCTGGTGCCAAGTCCATAGTTTGACGGCCAACGTCAGGGCCATCCATCCGCCGCAGGCGCCCAGTACGATCAATGCTAATTTCGACGGCGTCATTGTATTACGATCAAATGCTGGTCGTCTTTGCCTTTTATGACCGCCAATCTAGGTCAACACTTTCATTCGATCTTATCGGTTGCATTCCATTCCCGATGAATCAATGCAATCGATACTCTTCGGTTGACTCGAAAGGAAAGCGAGAACAAGCGACCGATATCTCATCACGATGATATTGTTACCTAAACAGAAACAACGCGGCCGGCGGTCGGCGATCCCAGAGTGAACATATATTGACCTACAAACTGAAATGAATGGCCATTAATGACATTGATATAAAGTAACTTAAAATAACTGACAACAACCGACATTGATACCAACCAACCTACATGTATTAAATCTTTATTGTTCCTCTTATTTTGTATTAAGCTTATTGAAGTAAACCCGCTGATCACAACACCTGAACCATCGCTCGAGAATGATTGTTCACAGTCTCCTCCCGAGCACTCTCGTTTCCCGAACTACGAGGTGCATTACGAGAACGCCCAGGCGTATGGTGTCTCACATTGGGGTTAGAGGGTCTGTGGTTAGTGGGATTTTGATTGGTTCCCTGACCTGAATTTTGTCGGTTTTCCCGAGGTAAACGAGTCCGGCACTCGTTTATAGAGTGGTTAGGTCGGTTGCAATATTCGCACTGAATTACCTGGACTTCTCTTTTTATGTTAGGAGGTACAAAATTAGGTAGGTTTATATTCCTAAAACATTTTGCCGAAGTGTGTCCTATTTTGTTGCACGTTTGGCAGACGGATCGAGGAGGTTCATTGGCGTGATGGCTTCTTTGGTTTCTGTAGCAAGTGACAGCCGTGTGTCCAACCTTGTTACATATTTGGCATGGTACGGTTGTGCGCGTGTTTGGGGTTTTGGAACTTAATAGAAGGGCTGGTTCTAGACGGATTGATTGTTCGACAGCGTAATTTACAGCTGTTTTTATATCTCTAGTGTTTTAGGCTTTGACTAGGATCTTCAGAGTGGGACATTTAAGTCCGTCTTCAAATATCCGTAGAGCCAGATTTTTGTTTTCTGTCAACAAAAATTCCCGTATGGGCGCCTCTTTGATACTGTTAAAGGTAACAGTATCTAATTCGTTTAACTTGGATACGACTAGATCTCCAAATTCTTTAACTGATTCTGTTTTTTGCCTTAATGCTGTCAATTCATTCTGGATAGTGGACCGAGATTTGGTAGCTTTGAACTGGGCCTCCAATTCAGCAACCATATCTGACCACTTGTTGAATGATTTGACCTGAATCAAATCGAAGGCTGGTCCCTGTAGTCGGGTTTTAATGATGTCTAAGAAGACGGAATTGTTTCGGTCATCACCGATGTATGAAAAAAGGGTATTGCCACAGGCAATAAATTTGTTCAACTCCGCAGGGTTGCCATCGAAAGTTGGCACAATGCTGTATATGTCATTAAGACTTATTTTGACTTCCATCCTGGAGTCAATATTAGAGCGGACGGGACTATTGGGGGGAAGGCTCATATTTGAAAACGGTAGGGCTTTGAAGAGCTCTACAGTTAATTTTTGTTTTCTTGTGAGAATTTTTAATTTTTGTTTTTTATGGGGCAGAAAGGTATGTGTGTTCGTGAATTTATTTGTGTATAAAGATATTTATAAAAGTTTTTTTTTTAAATGTATGTTATGTATATAATTTTTTGTTAATGCCTAATGGTCTTGTTGATTTCCCGACTGCTGCTGTTGGTACTGTTGTTGGCGTTATTGCCAGGCAGGCTTCACGCCTTAGAGCTGGGGTCTCCTGGTCTTTTGTATTTTCACTGCCCAAATTTAGCCTCCGCGTCTCCTAAGAGAATTCGCCAGGTCTTATATTTATGGGACTTTTTTTTTTCACTTTTCACTTTCTGACTGTACTTCACGTCACTTCACTTTCTGGTGTTTAGCCCGAGAAACGCCTCAAGATTTTTCTTGTTTTTGGTAGCGGGAACCGTTTTTGTGGATCCCACCGCTGCCACCAATGTTACGTTTTACACCGTGCTTCCTCTTGAGAGGGAAGAGTGCAAAGCGGAGAGTTTGAAATAAAACAATAGGTTTTTATCACAACAGAGCTCGCTGACTCTGTGTTCTTTATTACTACTTTATTATTTCTACTATTACAAAATAGACCCGTTGTCTTTAGCTTGGCTGCGATCAGCTTGCTAGTTAAGTTTACTCTGAGTTTTCCTTGTCACAACCTTTGCCTTTTATACTATCGTTGTTCATGACCCATCTCCTATCTTCCCCCTCCACGCACCATTGGTTTCCTTACTAATTACCATTGCGCATACGCGCTATTTTGTAGGTATTGCTTAATTGTTTTCCGTTCCCATTAAAAGTACCCAAATGACATCTTGGGTGTCATTTGCCTTACGCTGGTGTCAAGTGTCATCCATTCATAAATTATTATTATTTCCCCGATAGCACAACGTAGTACTCCTCCGATATGCAACTATTGCAGTTTTGCTATATGTCGGCGTGCCGCTGTGTAATCGGAGTTGGGTTACGTGTGTATCGTATTGGGTAGGTATGCACTTGACTTATTGCGCTTGGGTGGCGTTTGAGTAAATGGGAAACGAATGAAAACAAAGCGAATGACCTGTTAATAGCTGTGCGCTCTGGTTGGTGTATGGAATGGATTGCTATTGAGAAGGCGATGATTTGGAGTAGGTCATGGTTAGGGTATGGTTGTGCGGATCACAACATCCCACCCCCCTTAGAAAAAGAAAATTCTTACCTGAAGGGTTAGAATTTTCTGCAAGAGGCTTGGATGTGACGAGGAGTTTACAATTATTTTAATGCTGATGAAAATTTTTTTTTGAATTACAATAAAATTTCTTTAAAATTTAAGTGCTGTGCTTAAACTAAAAAAAAATGCTTGGATTAAGTACAACGTTCGAATGCTTATAAGGAAATGCTTAATTTTTATGTATGAAGTTTTAAAGGAAGTATAAGCAACATTCTTTTGCTAAGGGTAGTATAAAAATTATTTTTAAACAACTAGTACAAAGATGTATTTGAAAGTTCTTAATGCATAGTATAAATATATATATTTTTTTTCTTTTTCTTTTTTTATACACACATACCTTTATTTAAGTACAAAAATATGAGGAGAGGGATTTTCGGAAATGTTTTCTTCTTCGGGTTTCTCTTTAGGATTTCGTGAAGTGTTATTTCTTGTTCTTTGATTTATTTTGTATATTTTATAATTTTTGTATGTAATTACGATTATTAAAACTGCGACTACCAGGTAAATAAGAATGTAATGGTGGATATCATGTGTGTCTAGAGTCTCTAGTGGTATAAGTTCACGAGACTTTAAATCTGTTATGCTCTGAGATATTAGATTTAGATCTTGTTGGCTAGAGAATCTAATGACAGCAGTTTTATTATTATTAACGAAACTTATACCGGCGTTGGTTAAGAATTTGGAGACATTTATAGGAGGAATGTAGAAGTTATTTAACCTTGATGATCTCTCATTAAATGTGTATATGGTTAAATCTTTGGTTTCCAGATAACAATTACCGTAAAGTTCTATAATGCTTGCATTTTGAAGTGTGTGTTTACAAATTATATGTTTTTTTTTGTGTGCTTAAGGCTCCCATACTACAGTGTCGGTTGATTCGTAGCCGTCTGTTGATTCTTCATCAAATTGATGTTGTGCAGTAGGGTATTTATGAGTGGGGGTGGTGGACTAACGCTCCTTGGATTGTAAAGTCGAGGAAGAGGGCCTTTCAACACGTAGGTGGGACAGAATTCTGAATCATAATTTTCTTCTTGTAAACCAAAGCTTATAATATCCCCAAAATAGAGTTCTCTTGTAGTACTTGGCTTTTCCTAGTTGATCCAGAATATCAGTAATGTTCGGCAGGGGATATGCATCACCAACTGTCAAATCATTTAACCGTCTGAAATCGACTACTACTCTCCACCTCTTGTTGCCTTCTTTGTCCGGTTTCTTCGGAACCAGGAGCAACGGAAAGTTCCATGGACTAGCGCTGGGAGTAATTATGCCATCTTGTTGTATCGCTAATGTTCGCCGTGCTTTCCTGTCACCAGAAGAAGAGCAAACTAGCGGAGAGGTTGTAAGAAAAACAAGAGATTATTTTGTTTTATATTAGTAAGACCCGCTGTCTATAGCTGGCTGCGACCTTTACCAATGTATTTTATTTGTTTACTTATAATTTTTTAGTTTATTCTTAATGAACAGTAAGGCCCGCTGTCTATGCGTGGCTGCGACCTTTATTGTTTGAAATTTCTTTAACAACTCTCTGCCTGACCTTTCCAACCACTCCTTTTTATTTTATTTCTTATCCCAAAAACCTATTTTCGTAATCATTGTGTCCAACAATATACGCTATGCCATCAATGTGTCGCAACATGTCATTGGCACTTCAACCATTCTGAGTTGTACCCAAAATGAGTCAATGCGCTATCAGCATTACCCATGTCATTAGCGCCTGTGTTCCTTTTCGCGTTCCCAGCGGTCGCCATACGTCACCATTCATTGATACACGATACTCATAGTATACTCGTACTCGTAGTATGTAGTATTTCGCATGAGTGTGCCTGATGAGTATGTTGCTTGGGTACCAATATGCAAGGGTTGCATTTTGATGTTTACGGAATTGAGGTGGATTGCGCAAGCGAAATGCATTGGTCTGATAGTGACCTAGTGCCGACACATTTGTAGGTCATTTGTTTTATATTTTATGTGGACGTATGACATATTGGAATTACGAAAGATAGAGTTTAGGGTAAAGATAGCATAATGGATGTTGCTGTGAAAGGAGTTGTGTGGGAAAACAGAGATAATATGATGGGATACTGTGGGGTATGTAGCGTGGATACTAAATACATTCTTGCGGCATTTCGTTCACTTGTTTGTGGATCTCACTTTTTTGTGATTCTGGAAGTCTGTAAGGTTTCACAAACAAAGGTGGTTGATGGGGATCAGTTATGATAGGGTGTTTAACAGTGTCGGTAAAGGTTAGCTGGTCACCCTCTAGATAGAAGAGGTCGTTGTATTGTCTGCAAATTTCGAGTATTGAATCCTTTTCTTCTTTATTGCAGTTCTATTACCGACTCTAATTTGGTTAGCCTTTCTTTAATAATATTTTGGGTTTTACCCGTTATAATGTTAAAATTGTCTAACTTGTCCCACTCGAGATCGATGTCCTGGTACCGAACTTCTTGTTCAGTGTCCGAGGTGTTCATCATCATGACTCTAACTTTAGAATCTGTGGGTTTGGTTACAGACTCGCCTAGGTAAATTCCTGGCTTGATTATTTGTTTTTTTGATAACGATATTAAAATTGGTTTTGAGGGGAACAGGGATGTCTACTTGTCTACTACCTGCTGAGTTCGGGGTTTAAGTGTCACTACGTTTTGTTTAATGAATTTTTTTGTTATTGCCTCAGTCTTGATATGTGCTGGGTCTTTCTTAGCCTCAGTCTTATTTCGTGCTGGGTCTTTCTTTGCCTCAGTCTTAATATGTGCTGGGTCTTTCTTTGCCTCAGTCTTAATATGTGCTGGGTCTTTCTTAGCCTAAGTCTTACTTCGTGCTGGGTCTTTCTTAGCCTCAGTCTTATTTCGTGCTGGGTCTTTCTTTGCCTCAGTCTTAATATGTGCTGGGTCTTTCTTAGCCTCAGTCTTATTTCGTGCTGGGTGTTTCTTAGCCTCAGCCTTACTTCGTGCTGGGTCTTTCTTAGCCTCAGTCTTACTTCGTGCTGGGTCTTTCTTAGCCTCAGTCTTACTTCGTGCTGGGTCTTTCTTAGCCTCAGTCTTACTGCGTGCTGGGTCTTTCTTAGCCTCAGGAAGTAGTGATTGCGAACAGTGTAACCCGGCCCGGAGACAATCGGTGTCTACTTTTGGTTCGCTATCAAAGTTTGGTTGGGACCCAGTGGTGTCCTGATATGGATGCGCTGGGCTACAAACGGCTACTTCGTCATGGCGTATTTTATTGTGAATATTTTCTTTATTTATTTTCATTTGTACTTCATTATTTTTGTAGTTTATGTGACACTCAAATCTACTTAGGAAGTCATTACGTAGAATATATGATCTAGAAAAATTTATTGATTATCTGCTTTAAATTCTAGGGTAGCTGGAATTTCTCCTATGGTACGAAGAGAGTCCCCAGCCAGTGTCGATATTTGGCAGGTGTTTGCTGCCTGTCTACAGGGCCTGATTTTGTCTCTTTTGACTAGGCTTATATCGGCTCCTGTGTCAATTAGGAAGGTTAAATATTTGGCGTTAGCTCCAGGATGAAATTTAATACGGATCACTGGTTCCTTAAATTCTGGACGCAGTGATACGGACATTTGAAATGTAACAAGGGGACTTAATCTTGGGATTGGTGAACGGTAGCCTGAACTATCGCTCGAGAATGATTGTTCACAGTCTCCTCCCGAGCATTCTCGTTTCCCGAACTACGAGGTGCATTGCGTTGACGCCTGGACGTATGGTGTCTTACGTTTGGTAAATTCGTGTTTCGATAACACGTTTGTGAAGTATGACCTACTTTATTGCAGGTCTGACAGATGGGTCGAGGAGTGTTATTCCTCGCCGAAGATGTGGAATGAGGGCAGTCGTTGTCTATGCGAAGAGATTGATCTACTGCGTAAGAGATGGCCTCTTTTAATTGGCTCGCAATGTGGGCCTTCACCAATATTCTTAGATTGGGATTTCTTATTCCATCCTCGAATGTTTGGACAGCTAGTCTGCGATTTTCAAGAATTAAAAATTCTTGTACGGCTTTTTCATTTGAACTATAATATGTCGCGGAATCAAGTGCAAGAAGTAAATGTGATAGCCTGTCTCCGTATTCTGTCATGGTTTCTTTGGGGTTTTGTTTGGCTGCCAGAAGTTGATTCTGCGCCGAAGTGCGAGACCTATATTCCTTGAACTGGGATTCTAGTGCCGAGACTAGTTCTTTCTAAGTGGCCAGTTCTTTGTGCTGTATCAGCTCAAAGGCCGGACCTTGGAGTCGGGTCTTTACTATACTGAGGAACAATTTATGTTGTGCCGCGTCAGTTATGAAGCAGAACAGTGTGTTGCCACACGAAATAAACTTACACAGTTCGTCGGGTTTACCGTCGAACGTGGGAATGATGTTATTGACATTGTAGAGTCTCGGACGGACTCTAAAATAAACTACGGGTTTGTAGTCGCGTGATGCACGTCTCTTTTTCAACTGCCGTCTGTTTATCGTCTTCGCCACCTTGTTGCCTCCGATCGTCACCAGTTTCCAGGTCAACCACGCAAAATGACTCGTACCCTTGACACAGTGTATTTCATAGGAAATGCAACACATGGGTCCCAGTTGGTTACCTCACGCTGCGGTGGGTCAGTATTGCTTATAGGTTTGCCATATGACCCCGCAGTGTGTTGTGTTGCTTTAATGCCTCATACGTTTGACGCAATTCAATAGACACCTGATCGTTTTACGATGCAATTCTATGAATTAGAGTTCTAGGGCACATGTGGCCACCATCGACATTGTATGTCATTTGTTGTAGGGCGAGTATCTAGGGCGTGTGTGTGGTCTCTGTTTTGAGGGCACAACAACATCGTTCAATGAAAGCGCAACGCTCATGGTTTTGGGTGATGTGGGGTCTGGTTGGATTGAATGGTCGGAAAAGGGTAGGGCTTCGAAGAGCTCTACGGTCAATTTTTGTTTTCGCGTGAAAATTTTTAAAGACTTATGGGCAAAGGTATGTGTGTAAAAAAAATTTTATTTATAATACATAGTTATAAAATATCTTAAAACTGCTGCTTGTTGTTGTATTAAAGATGAGTTGGTGTTGCGATGGTTGTCAGGTAACTGTAGTTGTTGCCAGGTAGGCTTCGCGCCCTAAAGTTGTGTGTTACACCTGGTCTTTTGTTGACACTGCCCAATGTTTGCCTCCGCGTCTCTTATGAGAATTCACCAGGTCTTATATTTTTGGGTCTTTTTATCACTTCACTTTTATACTTTTTGCTTTGCTGGTGTTTAGCCCCAGTACGCCTCGAGTGCAATTAGACTCGTTGGTTTGGTTTAATGGTAGTTGGGACCTTTTTAGGTATCCCACCGCTGCCACCAATGTTACAGTCTACACCGTGCTTCCTCTTGAATCGAGGGAAGAGTGTAGAACGGAGAGTGAAATAATTAAGAGAAAGGGAGTATTTGTTTAGAGAGCCCGCTGTCTAAGCGTGGCTGCGACTCTCAGATATATTTATTTATTACTATTTTCTTAGTAATTGACTTGGTCCGCCGTCCTAAGCGTAGCTGCGACCTTATGCTATTGTTCTCAAAATTAACTCTGCTCGTCCTGGTCACAACCATCGCCTTTTATACTATTATTTGGTCGTGACCTACCTCCTGTCTTCCCCCTCCACGTACCATTATTTCCATTATTAAAATACCATATGTGCATAAACGCATTATTTAGGTATTGCTTAATTGTTTTCCGTTCCCATTAAAAATGTCCAATTGACATCTTGGTGTCAATTGCCCTTGTACCGGTGTCAAGTGTCACCCATTCATAAATCGTAATCTTACTTCCTGGATGGCACATCGTAGTATTCCTTCAATATGCACTTGTTGCAGTTTTGCCATATGTTGGCGTACCGCTGTGCAATTGGATATCGGAGTTTTACTACGTGTGTATCCCGTTAGGTAGGCAGGTATACGACACTTGACTCGGTTTTGCTTGGGTTGGCATTTGGATAAGTGGAAAACGAAAACAAAGCGAATGACCTATTAATAGCCGCACTCTGGAAGTGTGTTTTGGTATATGAGTGAGTAATTATTGGGAAATGATATGCGATTGTATGTTGCTTGGTGGAAAAATCGGAGAGAGGTCACGATGTGGGTGTTCTGGGTATGGTTGTGCGAATCTCAACAAAAGAGTACCCCCATTTCCTTTAACAGCATCTCCATAGGTAAAGACACCATATCCACTCTGCTGTGCAACCATTTCAGTGCTCTTCCCTTTAGTTTGCCAGAAATTAACGCTCTTTTGTTTAGATCATCCAGCTCATAGTTTCTGAAGATACTCTTCAGCTGGTACACCCAGTGTTCAAAACTGTCTCGTCATCGTTCCGCTCATCATAGTCGTTGCTGCAGCAGTCACTCTCGTCATCCAGGAAACTTATTGCGGAAATATTCATTCCATCATCGTTCTTTTCCTTTCTAGCTGCCTTCGACATGCTTGGGCATGTTCCTCGCACTTCCACCGTACGGACAACAAACGCAACAGTAGCTCGCTTTTGTTGCCAGTTGTCTTTTCTCCTACTTCTTCCAACCACTTCTTTAACTCAACCGCCGTATATTTTTTAAATTTCTCCAGCTCAGACATCATCACTCATTCGTTTTCCACTTTTATCAGTTTTTTTTTTTTTTTCAGTTCAAATGAATTGTGCACTCGTTTTAAGGGTGGAAAATGTCAGTCGCAGTAAATACAATGAACACAGTGAATTCGTGCAAGTTTCTACTTGCACCTTGACCGTCTACTTCAGAAAAACCCAGAAAGTTATTTATAGATATGAATTATTTCTTCTCTGGCACAGTGACACACACATGGGGACTTGGACACGTTTCAGCTTGCACAGAAAATTCTCGAACAAACGATTTGCACTGTTTGCTTTGCCTTTTTTTACGTGTGTATATTGTTATGCCTTGGGATTGGGCACACACAATGATTTCAAAATTAAAAGAAGAGACTCCGTCGGGCCAGTGTGTCTGTCCGGGGACACTGGTGTTAACCTTCTGGATGTAAGATAAATCGTTCGATGAAAATTCCCAACCTTAATTGGAAATTGATTAAACTACAATGGATGACGCCACACTCCAGCGATGATTCAACAACAACCCAATGTTTTACTTTCAGAACAAATTCCAGCGATCAAACAAACTCATTAAAAAGCAACAAATACAGAACACCACTTTTAGAGTTAAATGTAAAATTTATTGGTTTACTCGACTATCAATGTTTAAAATGAATGCACAATTTCTGTAGTTCTTAATTGATTAACTTCACTCCAACAAATCCAATTCGATTTCTCAATTTACTTCTATAAATAATGCTAATTTGTTGACACCTCAATTTCTGCTGCTACTGTTCCCACCAAGTTTTCTCGCTGACCTTGCGTCTGGCTACGAATGCATAGGTAGAATTACGTTTCCGTTCCATACGTAATTTGCGCTGTAGTGACATCCGTAACAATATACTATGCTCGCGCGTGATGGCGAGACACTATTTTTTTTTCAATTATATTTCTTTTACCGGATTACACTCGTTTTATTATTTTTCTATTTTGCCGAACCCACTTCTGAAATTGTAAGAGGTGGCTGAGGGATTAAGTATATTTAAATTAAAACACGCTGATTCAGTTCGATATATATACATATATATATATATGTTTATTAAGCACTCTTTATTTCGACTTCACTTTCTTTATACGATATACTCGGTTCCGCGGTCAGACTACAACTGAACTCAAATTATTCTACAGCCGGCAATCCTATCGGCTATCGCAGTCGGGAAAACATGTTCGATCATGTTTGCTTTATTTTTCGCCTCTCTTCTTTACATTTCATACGAATACATAAATATAACGTCATAAATACAATGCCTTTGTGTTTGTGCTCCTACAATATGTTAATTCTTTCTTCATAAAATACAATTTTTCAGGCTGAAGTTTTAAATTATTTTGGCGTAATCGATCAAAAACTCTTTCTAGTTTGTCGTGTCGTTATGGTCCTTCAGGTCGTATCCGTATAGGACAATGTCATCGACGTATACGAAACAATCACATCCTTGTAGACCAATTAGTACTGTATTCATCAGGCGTTGAAAGGTTGCTGGGGCGTTTCTCAGGCCAAATGGCATACGATTATATTCGTAGTGTCCATATTGTAACGAACCTTATACGGTTTTAAAATTAGTGAAAACACCGATTTAAATATCTGAGTTATTTATTTTTGCGACTGCACTCCACGACGGGTACAATGATAATGAATACTGTGTGTGTATCTCCCCTACCGGGAGATCACTTTTCTTCTTGGTTTCTGTCTTTGTTTTTAGTCTTGTTACAATATGGAGTACTGAAACCCGTCTTGCACCTATCTTTCTTCATTCATACGTATTCGGTGGAATCCATTAGTCAAATTTTGCTCTACCGACTGTTAATTCATTTAGCCGGACGAAAATCTACCGCGACCCGCCATCGCTTATTGCCTTCTTTATCCGGTCTCGTGGGAACAAGAAGCAAGGGGGAGTTCCATGGGCTTGCACTAGGCTGGATTATACCATGGTAGGTAAATGGGTGCTCTTGTGGCGACTATGCCACAGCTTCACTTAGACCATCAGTTGGGTCCATTGTGTCCAGTTACGGGAACCATCCAGTGTGACCTGTTGAAAGACAAGAAAGAAGACCGCTTTTCATATTAGAGCCACATAGATTAGTATGAATCTCATGGGTTCTTAAAGCTCCGTTGTAACATGACCCTCTAGTACCTCCTACGAGTAGCCAATGATATGAAGTCTGTTTATCTACTGGAACCACCCGGATTTAAGTATGAATCTCAGGAGAACTTTGAGATCAGCATTCTTCAAATCATCTGTGTCGTCGAAGAAGTAACTGTTGAGGATCCTGTGTCTGCTGTTCTTGAGGGCTGGGCATTCGCAAAGTAGGTGGCGAACAGATTCTATTTCTTCAACTTCCCTACAGCTTCTGCAGAAGTCATTATGCAGTATCCCCAGCCTTCCCGCATGTGCGCCTATCGTACAGTGCCCAGTAATGACCCCCGTGAGTATGCGAATCTCTTTGCGGTTTAATCCGATCATACATTTAGATCTCTTTTTGCTCACCTCTGGCCATAGTTCTCTCGTATGCCTGCAGGTAGTGAGATTGGTCCAACGTAGGTTAGTTCTACTCCAGGATTCAATGTCAATCCTCCTCGTGAGCGTGCTTAGCGGAGTTCTTACTGATTTTAGGGCCATACATTCAGGCATCTTAGACCCGTCTCTTGCAAGCTCGTCCGCATGTTCATTACCTGGAATATCCATATGCCCTGGGACCCAGCATACGGTCACCATGTTGGCTTGAGATATTTCCTCTAGATATTTCTTGCAGCGACTTACTGCCCTTGACTTCACCACGACAGACTCCATGGCTTTTATGGCCGCTTGGCTGTCCGAATAAATAGTGATTTGTTTGCCGACAATGTGCCGTCTCTTAAGGTCTTTCGCCGCTTGAGGATTATACCATCCTATCGCATATCGTTAATTTGCCTATGGATCTCACTTGTATATGCATTAGGCAGTCTGTAAGGCTTGACGTATAGTGGTGGTTTGTTTAGGTCAGTTATGATTCTGTGGCTTATGGAATCCGTGAAGGTAAGCTGGTCGCCTTCGAGGAAGAACAAATCGTTGAATTCTCTGCAAATTTTGTGGATTGATTCTTTTTCTTCCTGGGTTTATATTGGGTTGTACCTCAGTCTTACTTTTTGCTAAGTTCTCTTTTGACTTAGTCTTACGTTTAGCTGGGTTTTTACTTGGTAGCTCAGTCTTATTGACCATTGCTGAGTATTTTCTATTCTGCTCAGTCTTATTGACTAAACCGTTTGATAAAGTTTTGATTGTTACTTCCCTCTTTTCGTAATTAATATAGCACTGGAATTCGGTTAAAAAATCGTTACCGATTATGCCATCGTATGCTAAACTTAAATGGTTAGGAATTACTGGGAATGGACGGTCCAGAAGAATCGAGTGATCTTCTGCTTGGAATTCCAAAGTTCCTGTGATTTCTCCTATAGTGCTAAATTCTTCGCCTGATATTGAAGATACGGTATATAGGGTTTTATTGGAGATGCTAGGTTCGGTTCTTGTTGGTTTTATTAGGCTGATGTCAGCACCTGTGTCAATCAAGAACGTGGATGCATTTTTTTCTGAAGGATGGAATTTTATTTGTATCACTGCTCCTGATATTCGGGGCAAAATGATACAAATATATTAAAGTTTAGTTTGGGGTTCTGTGGATGTCGACTTGTGTTTGTACTCGAGAGTGATTGTCGACGCCATCTCCCCGAGTCAGACCGTTTCCCGCGTTATTTTCGTTTGAAGCATTGTAATGTGTGACATCGCGACGCATATTGCGTGAGGAGTTATTTTTATTGTTTTGTTGTAAGGGGTTGGGTTGCGTATTTTGCGGAGGAGCTTTAATTTGAGCCAAACGCGTCCTACATTCGTCCTGATGATGATTAGGTCTGTTGCAGTATGCACACCTTAAATATTGTACTTCCCTTTTAATTTCCTGTGGAACAAAGTTGGGAAGATTGGTGTTTCTGTAACAGGTTGCGGACGTGTGTCCTACCTTGTTACAGGTTTGACAAATGGGCCGCGGAACGTTACTTCTTGCTGAAGATGAGGAAGGGGAGTATTTTTTATTATCAAAAGGAGGGTTTGCCGTCGTGCGTTCAAGTCGAACGCAATGTTCTTCTGCATATGCAATGGCTTTCCTTAGATCGCCTTCCCCGTGGGCTAGAACCATAAATTTAAGATTCTGGTTTCGAAGACCGTCTTCGAAAACCTGTATGGCTAACCTATCGTTTTCATGGGAGAGAAACTTCCTCACAGCTTCGTCACTGGTGCTGGCAAAAGTAGCAGAGTTTAAGGAGGTTAATAATCGATTGATGCGATCACCAAATTCCTTAACACTTTCGCTAGCTTTTTGCTTGGCATTCAGCAACTCATTTTGTGCCGAGGAACGGGATTTTTGTTCCTTGAACTGTCTCTCTAGCTCCGAAACTACGTCACTCCATTTAGTGAAAGATTTTAGTTGGACCAAAAAAAAAATGGATAGGAAATGCAAGAATTTCAGGGTTTTATAAAATGTGTGGATTTTTTTTTTTTTTTTTATTTTTTTTATGTGGTTTGGATCAAAAAAGTTTTCAGATGTTTGTGTATAGATATAGGTATATAAAAAAAAAAATTTTTTTTTCTTGAATACCTTAAAATTTGGTTGTTTTCTGATAGTGGTTACAGCTGCTGATGATGGTGCTAGCTTCTGTCGTGGATGTTGTTCTATGATTGCTGGGTGTTTTATTGATCTTGTTCCTGTTATTGTAGTTGGTGTTATTGTTGCTTCTCGCCAGGCAGGCTTCGCGCCCTAGAGCTGCAGTCGCCTGGTCTTTGAAATTTAAAACACACTGCCCAAACTTAGCCTCCGGCGTCCGTGAAAGGAATCCGCCAGGTCTTACTTTATGGTACTTTTTTTTACACTTTAACACTTTCAAGTTTTAATTTTGCTGGGGTATAGTTGGCATATAGCGCTCACTATCACTTTTCTGTGGTGTATAGCCCCAGTACGCATCGAGTGCAACATTGACTCGTTCTTGGTTCGGTTTGGTAGTTGGGACCTCAATGGGAATCCCACCGCTGCCACCAAATGTTGCATCGCTAATGTTCGCCGTGCTTTCCTGTCACCAGGAGAAGAGCAAACTAGCGGAGAGGTTGTAAAAAAAACAAGAGATTATTTTGTTTTATATTAGTAAGGCCCGCTGTCTATAGCTGGCTGCTACCTTTACCAATGTTTTTTATTTGTTTACTTGTTGTGTCGTCACAGTTCGCCGTGCTTTCCCGTCACCAGAAGAAGAACTCACGGAGAGGTTTAAAGAAAAGGAAGTTTTTGTTTTATTGTATCAGTTATATTTTATTTAGTTTAAATGCAGAGTAAGGCCCGCTGTCTTTTGCTAGGCTGCAACCTTTACTATCTAATTTTCAACTCCTGTTTACCCATTGTTGAAGATTTCTATAATGCTTAACATATTTTGATTTATTTGTTAAATCTGAGATGAGTTTCATAAATTTTGCAATTGGGGTTTTTCTAATTCGCCACGCAAAAAGGAAAATCACTATGATCGTCGTGAAGATGCTCTGGATATTCCAGATCAACTTTCAAATGTTGTGAATCTGATGGTGTATTGACCACATTAAAGTTATCGATTTCTAACCATTCAAATTCGCCATACGGCAGACTTTATGACATTGCCCTACCGTATAATATATAAATACTATTATTTCAATTAATTAAAACACTCGATATTTTTTACAAGAAACAATAAAGCACGCACTCGCCGTCCCAACTCAACTAAAAGTAGAACCTCTATCAAATGCATGCACAGGCAAAACACAAGTAGCAAGCAGCTGCAATGCAACAACGTCAAAGGAGAAGATTAACAGAAAGTCCTGTTAATTCTCGTGTTCTCTTTCTCGTTATGCATCTCAATGTGACTTTTGCCTATACATACATTTTCAACAAATACAAAATTGCTTTTGTATTTCTCTTGAAGTAGAGTTTTGAGTGAAATCACTTAAATACGAAAATAAACTTTTTCTAAAATGTTGCAGTGTTATTTATATCCCAGAAACGATTCGTTAAATGCAAAATGCACGCTTTGAAACTTTTCTTTTATATCAATAACAACTAGATACTTACTTCTGGAATCTGTAATCGATTGAATTGAAATCAGAAAACAGTCAATAGAGAACTTCTAAAACCAAGAAATTTATCCTGTATTAAAATATAATTTAAGTAGTCATATATTGCATAATTGTGTATTACCTGAAATGTAAATAAATTAAATAGTAGAGCTTAAAGCGTTTATTTATTTTTTTATTTAGAAAAACAGGTTGAAGTTTTATTTAAATAATCTTAATTTATTGAATTTAAGTGCTTATATTTCCATATTCATTACAAATGCATTACACTTTGTAAACATTTAGGGTATCCCTTTTTTTATTGGGTATAATGTATTAACTTTAAAGGCAATTTTGCTTAACAAAGCATAACATTTGAAATGGAAAATATTTCTCCAAATGGATGTTTTACCATATTTAATTTTGTGTTAGTATTAAATATTTCTTTTCTTAAAAACTTTGCTTCCGTCTGGTAAAACACTTATTATAAATGGTTTAGTATATATTTTATCAATTTTTAAAATTTTATGATTTTCATTTTCCTCTCCAACAATCTCACAGCAAAAATGATAATCATGAGAGCCAATGACTTCAAGCAAAATAAATAATATTTCTTCTTTTTGAACAAATATGTAACAAATTCGGAATAGTTCTTCTGATATCAAAAGATTTAAATTTTTCTTGTATTTTTGATGTTTGATAAACTTTGAATACTTTATTATCAAAAGGAAAGATTAACACTTAACACTTTTATTTTAAAAACACATTTTAGGAGACACTTGAACTGAATCGGCTTGATTAAAATAGAATGGATGATTGACTGCGTCTAGCTTGCAATACAAACATCTTGTTCCCTTGCATGAGTGGTAGATCAGGGTGAAGCTGCTTTCTTAAAGCCTACTCTAATTTCTATATGTAAGCATTTTTTGCTCACATATAGAAAAAAAGAGTAGAAATAATGTCAACCGAACACATAATATGTCACACTCTACGCACACTTCAAAATATTTTGGTATTTCTCGATATAAGAAATTGTTTCTTATAAGTAAGAAATATGGATGAAGTAAACCTTGAAATCGAATGGCTGTGTCCGTGTCTGGTGTCTGCTTGATAGGTAACAACCGAACACATACAAAACTGGTCAATATACTATATAAAAAGAAGAAAGATGTTTCGTATACTCAGCCTTGTTTTCTTAATATAAGAATCTATTTCTTATATGCAATAGATAAAGAAGTAAGTTGAACGTCAGCAACAGTATATCGAAACAATAAAATAAAATAAATTCGATCCAAATTATGCTGGAATAGTTTAAATAATTCTTCTAAATTGCTGCAATTATTTTCTTGTAACTAGAAAATCTACTATCAAATAATTACTTCTTGACTGCAGAATATATTTCTTTAGTTTTCTATACAAAATTCCTTTCTTAAATCAAGAAATATTTGATCGTTTAGGTAAAATGATATTTTTTTCCCAATAAGAATGATTTTCTAGATCCAAGAATTAGTGTTTAAATACTATTAAATTAAATTCGAACAAAGAAGAATTTGTTAATTTTTAAATTTTCTCGATTCAAGAAACGAAATTTCTTTGTGTAGAAAATAATTTTCTTTCCGTGTAATTCCTATGAATTCAAATTATTCTTTTAGTTCATTTAATAAAGTTGATTTTTAAATTATAGTATTTTTTGTATAGGGTCTCCCTGAACTCTTTTTAAAGTTGATTAATATTGTTTCTATTTGGGTTTTTATTGATTCCATTTATTATTTGCTTAAACATTTATACATTTGTTATTGTATTATTTGTCTTTTGTTTGTGTACATATTGCTTTAAATATTTATTTACTTTGTATGCTATATATAAAATGATGCCTATTATTATAGCTGTCACCATTTATTCTGGGATTAGGGATGTCTTCGGGATGTGCTCTTCTATGTTGTTGACTACGGTTGGCTTTGGGTTTTTCCCATAGTTTCTTCTGCTCTTCTTTTATTTTTTCGATGAGTGTGTTTTTTTGGTTTTTATCTGTCGTGATCGTGATTGCTATTATTCGGTGTAGCTCCGCAATTCGTTGTCAGGTTTTGACCTGTCGTCCTCCATGCTTTTTGGTTTTAATTTAGTCGTTTCTTCTTGTGGTCTTCTGATCTGCTGTTTACTTTGCTCTTGTTGTCTTCTTGTCCAAGTCATCTATAATCAAAAATCTGGCAGGATCGACTTGTAGTGAATTCTAGAAGTTGTTTCCTACTTTTGGTATTCAAGCGTACCACGCTGATTACTCGCCGCAACTAAGAGAAAAAAAGGCAACTGTCGAACAATGGTATCCAAATCATATTCTCCTTTATTATTAAAATTTCAATCCTTAAATACTATTTACAGTAACTGTTATACTTGTCGGAATTTGGTTCCCATCATCAATGAATTCCTCTTCCTGTGCTTTTCTGTTCGTGTCACGGGCCTTGCGTTTCCTCGTCGACATTTTTATTTTTCGTGGCTGTCTTGCCCAAGTATCAGGTTCGAACTGCACGAATTTCACAACGAGTATCTGACTGACGCCTGTCGGTTATACACTATAACCCTCACGCTCTAATTCACTGTCGCACCAAGGCTACACAGAACAGAGAACTCTGTCGGGCGCGCAACATCACGCAGACAGAAGGCAGCGATATGAAGAACAAAACAGAATGAGGGACATACCAAACTACGCATTATACTTCATTACATTCTGTTTCTTTATTGTATTTCATAACTAAATAATTATACGACATACTTGTCTTCTATCCTACTTACAATAGCGATAGTGAATAACTTAATCTAAATTCCTATTGGCTATGCGCCTGTTGAGATGATTATTAGATTAGATATAGCAAGCAGTAACACTTGATATCTTGTTGGCTGTGTGGTGAAACAAGCACTTGAACCTGTTCACCGTAAAAGGGGAGTAAAGAATAGCTAAAAGAAAGACGTGTTATATTAGTCAATAAATGATATTGAATGATTTTATTTTTGGGCCAACGCCTCTTTTATACTTATAATTACTTACTTAAAGTGCTACGATCATTACATTTACGTTGATATGATTGGTAAAAAGATGGGTTTTAAAATTGTTTTTTTTCCTTCCGCGATCACGTCCGCTGCCCTTGGTGGATACTTTTCTTCTGTCTTGTGCGTTGTTTGTCTGTGTAGTTTGCGATAGAACGAATTTTCTGATTGGTCGCCCAATCAATGACGACGTTCTATTTTGTGACAGCGACCTCTGACGCATGGTAGATTATTTGCTTAGCTGTCATTCTTCGGCGACGACATGATAGCTCTCGTTTTTTGGGGTCTGGATTCGTTTGCCATTTATAAATGTATCAAAGAATGTTCCGTTCGTTAAAGTCACAGGTTTTTTATCTTGACTTCTTTCAATTATTGCGTGAGAGTGTGAAAAAATTAGTTCTAGTATTTCTACTGACCCCTTACCTCGGGTGGGGGGAAGTCAATAAAAATAAATGATACACTCAGAAGTCGCTATCATAACTCCTCGTTTTTATTTAATGCACTACCTTATATACTAAATTACAGCTGAATTTACAAAATTTTATAATTTGCCATTCGCGGTTGTTTCGATATACGTATGCTCAGAACGAACGCGAATGGCAGAAAACAAATTTTGTAGTCTTTGAGAAGGGGTGTACTTGGATGAAATTGTGGTTGGGAACGGAATAGATTGAGATCTCATAGGGACCTTCCTATATTGATGAGAATTTATTTTTCCGAGTTTGGTTTTTCAAAAGAACCTTATCTCCAACGTTAAATTTGTTGGCTTCAGTACTTTTGTCGTACTGTCTTTTTCTCACTGAGATGACTTACGGAAAGTGGTCCGACTATATATAAATGCGACCCTTTCGAAAGGTCTTGAACTGGTTATTGTCATCCTCATGGGTACTGGAGGATGTTTCCTACTCTTATTGAGTTGACAAGATTTACATTTATTAATGTAAGAAGTAATGTACTGGGCCATAGTAAGCCAAAAGTACAATCCAACCGTGCCAAAAAGTTCGTTTCACCTGACAACTTGGTCGCCAGCCATTATCCACTATCTTGTCACGTACCACACCTATCGGAAAAGGGTATCCCTTTAGATAAGGCTTTTTAGTTAAGCCAGTCTTTTTCTGTTCCTGTTTTGCCTCCTCTTTTTCTTTTTGGTTTGGTCTCTTTTATAGGAATTTCTGTCAATTTGACTTCCTTGTTTTTTAGCTGTCGTTTTTTTTTATAGTCCTCTATGGTTCGAGGTTTAGGGGTTAACTCTGTCTTTCCTGATCACAACCATTGCCCGTCTCCTATATTCCTCCTCCCTGCACCATAGTTTCCTTAACAGTAACCATATATGTGCTGTAGGATATCGGACGGATTTTAAAAATGAAAGACTGCCCGTGAGCGAGTTCGATTTACAACTGGTCTCATCGCCACGCTCATCGACACCTTCTTGCCTCCGATCGTCACCAGTTTCCAGGTCAGCCATGCAAAGTGGTTCGTCCCCTTGACACAGTGCATTTCATAGGAAATGCAACATATGTCCCACTTGACTTCGTACCCTTGTCACCGTATATCTTATGCGACATAAAATGTGCCATGTGTGTCCCACTTGGCGACCTCACGCTGCGGTGGGACAGTATTGCTTAGTTTTACAATATGACACCGCTGATTGTTGTGTTGCTTTCATGCTTCATACGTTTGATGCAATAGACACTCAATTGTTTTCCATAAATCACAATTATAGTTCTAGGGCACAAGTGGCCACCATCGATTATGTGTAGGGCGAATATCTGGGGCGTGTATGTGGTCTCTGTTTTTAGGGCACAACAGTCCTCCCCCGTTAAAATACGAAAGGCGTACGAGGTCACGAGTGAGTTGGTACATAGGTTTTGGTTTTATTTCATATTTTTTTTTTTATATACATGAGTCGTTTCGTCATCGGACGTTACATTTGTTGTTTGTTCTTCTTTATTTATTGAACATTTACATTTTACGTATTTCTAGATTATTATTATCAAAGCTTTTATTATACAAACACAAAAGATAAAGGAAATGGAAAATTTCGCCTCGTAATGATATGATGGGTAAGATTCGTTTAGATTGGGATGCGGTGGTGGAGAACGTCCCACTGGCATTTGTCTAGTGTGTGGGTTTAAGAACCCACTGTTGTTGTGGTCACAATAAATGAACAATTACACAAATTAATATCATATATTCGCTTTATTTTTGCGATAGACTTACAAGTATTAATTATAATTTAAAGTTGTCGGAAGGACTTAACGCAAATGACAGACGCCGCCGCCAAGCACGAGATTAATATGACCAGCAAATGAGGAAGGGCTGGTCTAGCTGCTCTCCTCGATTTATATACCTCTCATTTACTTAAAACAAAACGATACTCGAAGTTGGTTGAGTTCCGTCGACAACTTGTTAATCTTTACTGATGGTTGTGTCCAGTAGTGTTTGTATTGTTGTTTGTCGGTAATATGTCGCCACAATACTCCCCCACTAGTTGAATGTCAGGATGTGCTTTCAACGATATCTGCTTGGACAAACAATACTTCGCCCTGTTTTGGTGGTCCGGTTAGGTGACATATGGTTTGCCGCGAAAGATACTCGTTTCACGACGTTGTTACTCGTTGCTTTGGGCTGTACTACTGAAGAAGTTTCGTTAGTGTTTGTTTCAAAACATGGTTTAAGTCGATCGATTCCTATCATTGATTTATTTCCATTTATGGATAATTGAAAGGTTTTTGCATCGCGCTTGAGTACCTTGAAAGGCCCTTCGTATGGTCGTTGCAGTGGTTTTCTGATCGCATCGGTGCGGACGAAAACGTGTGTGCAATTCTTTAACTCTTTGAAAACGAATGGTTTGAAAGTGCCATGTCGCGACGGCGCGGCTGGGCGAACTTTCTCGAAATGTCGACGTAGGTCAGTTATAAATTCCGATTGCGCAGGTGCCATTTTGTTCGGTGTAAGTATGTCTGACGGTAATCGAATGCTTTTTCCAAAAACTAACTCGGCAGCACTGGCCTTGAATTCATCGCGATATGTGGAACGCAACCCTAGCAAAACGTACGGTAATGATTTGGTCCATTGCGGATTTTCATAACATTTAAGAGCGGTTTTCAAGGTGCGGTGCCATCTTTCAAGGAAACCGTTGGCTTTTGGGTTATACGCCGTTGTGCGGCGGTGTTCGACACCCATTTGATTACACAATTCGTTGAATAAAGAAGATTCGAATTGCGACCCTTGATCCGAAACGATGATCGATGGTACCCCGTATCGCGAAAACCACTCCGAGAATAGAGTTTTTGCTACTGTTTCTGCGGTTATATCGCAGATCGGAATCGCTTCCGGCCAACGCGTATACCTGTCAATAATTGTTAAAAGGTATCGATATCCCTCGGATGGCAGTAAAGGTCCAACTAAATCAATATGTAATTCTTCGAAACGCCCGGTTGGTAAAGAGAAATTACCCAGGGGGCTTCTAACGTGTTTGGTGATCTTTGATCTTTGACAAGCCAGGCAGGATTGCGCCCACCTGCGGCATTCTTTATTCATTCCAGGCCAGACCATTTTTCTCCCCACCATTTTAACTGTGGCCCGAATACCAGGATGTGATAAGTTGTGAATTTTGTCGAAAGAACTCTTTCTAAATTCTTTAGGTATATAGGGTCGTGGTGTGCCTGTTGAGACGTCACAAAGGAGAAATGTATTTGTGCCGGAAATAGCAATTTTCTTAAAACGCAAAGTAGTTTTCGAGGAAAAAAGATTATCGAGCTCGGTGTCCACCGCTTGAGCTTCAGCTATAGCCTGGAAGTCCATGTCAGGTGACAAAACGATTTCATCGAGCCGCGACAAGGTGTCTGCAACTACATTATCTTGCCCGGGTATATACTTGATATCGGTGGTAAACTGACCAATGAAATCTAAATGGCGTAACTGTCGTGGTGACGCTTTTGAGAGTTTTTGCAAGGCAAACGTCATGGGTTTGTGGTCGGTGAAGACCGTAAAAATTTGACCCTCCAGAAAGTGTCGGAAATGTTTAATTGACAGGTAGATGGCTAACAGTAGGCGCTGTACTTGCATTGAGCTGGATTTAGTTTGGCGGAAAAGAATGAAAGCGGCTGCCAAGCATTTTCTTTCCATTGCTGTAAAACACTACCGACCGCGAAGTCTGATGCCTCAACACAAAGGGATAGTTTAGCGGCTGGCGAAGGAAATGCTAATAATGTGGCATTGCATAGCTCGTCTTTACAACGCTGGAATGCCTTCATCGCATCACTTGTCCACTGAATAGCAGTTTTATCGTTCTTTCTTTTGTGCGCTTTGAGCAATACAGTTAAGGAATTTGTGCGTTGGAAGCTCGAGGTATGAATCTACGATAAAAATTAAGCATTCCAAGGAACCTTCTCAATTCGCAAATATTGCCAGGGCGCTTAAAATTTGCGATTGCTTCTACTCTTTCCGGTGACGGTCTAAAGCCTTCTGGCGTAATGAGATGACCGAGGAATAGGACATTCGATTGTGCAAATTTACATTTCTCTGCATTAATGACCAAACCGAATTCTTCCAGTCGGCCGAAGAGGATTCGCAAATGACGCATGTGTTCAGACAAATCTCTGGAAGCCACCAAAATATCATCTATATAAACGAAACAAAACGGCATATCTCTAAGAATTTTGTGCATAAATCGTTGAAATGACTGGGCAGCATTTCTGAGACCGAATGTCATTCTGACAAATTCGAAAAGACCAAAAGGAGTAGATATTGCCGTTTTCGGTATGTCCCCGGGTTCAATAGGTATTTGATGATATGCTCTGACAAGATCTATTGTTGAAAATATATTTTTGCCGTGTAGTTCTTGAGCAAAATCTTGGACGTGTGCGATAGGGTAACTGTCTGGTTCGGTGACAGCATTTAGTTGGCGGTAATCGCCACACGGCCTCCATTCACCATTCTTTTTTTTTACGAGGTGTAAGGGCGAAGCCCATGGGCTTTTAGTTTTCCGAAAAACTATTGAATAGCGATCGGAAACTACAGGGGTTTGCACATCGTCTGGCTTGTGAACCGAATCTGCGGTGGTATTTGCACAGATGTTGATCGTAACGTTCCCGTGACGCAGAACGCGAAGACTGACCCGAAGAGGGCGAGCGATTCCGCTGGTACCGATTGGATTGTTGTTTCAATTGGCGAGGTAACATGGCATTTTCTTGCTCCAAGTCTTCGTAGCTCCGTTCACGCGAGTTTGACGCGTTAGGTGCATCGCGGGAACTATCACTTATTGCCGAAATGTCTATGTTAGATGGCATTACACCAATCACCTTGTCCGCCATTTGTGCTATGCTGTCCAACCCTTCGTTTGAACATGCTAAGATTGCCTGCGACGTTGGAGGCAGTCGTTGCAACCATAAACTTTTAAGTACCGATTCGGGAAATTGTCTACCAGCCAATGAACGCATTTGTCGTAACAACTCGCTGGGCTTTTGATCGCCTAAGTTAGATTCATTCAATAGTTTCTGTAAGCGCGTGTCTTCCGATTCTGTTAGCCGTGACAAAACGATTGATTTAAGATTTTCGTAGAGTCCGCTCGCGGGCGGATTTAAAATCACGTCTCTACATATGTTTATCGTTCGCGTATCTAAAAGACCGAGTGCGGTAAAGTATTTAGTACTATCGGATCGAATTTGACCTACCGCGAACTGTCCCTCTAACGCGACAAACCATACGTCCGGACTATCCGGCCAAAATGGAAGATTTCTAAAAGTTACAGCACTTACTTCATTCCCTTGCACGTTGGTATTGTCCAATGATGAACCGTGAGTTACGTTTACTGACGAACCAGTGGGGCTTGGGTTGATCGTATGTTCACTGTCCCGTCGTATCGTTGTCTGTAGATTCTCGTTCATTTTTGGCGGAGGCGCTGTTCACACACGAATCTGTACACAAAAGAAAAGTGAATTAAAATTTGTAGCTCCAAAAAAAAACTAAATATTAAAATAAAAAAAATTTACATAAATACAAAAAAAAAAACACGACACAATTGACAAACATGATACACAAAATTTTCTGCGGCAAAATTCGGTCAGGATCTTGCTGTTCTCGGCTTTGCTGTAGTGATGGTCTTCGTCTGCTTTTATGTGCCGTCCGTCCGTTACAGTAATTTCCCACACGCTGCTGTATAAGTGTGTTGAAACGTCGTGGCTGCTGCTGTAGTTGATACGCAGTCGTATAGTCGTCATGCACTTGCGTACCGTTGAAACTGTTTGCTGGCTTGCGTGGTGTCGACAACCGTAGTGGTAATGGTGCCGTTATGACGTTGTGATACAGTTCACCGTTGCTCTTTGTCTTCCGACTCGTTTCGCTTAACTGTTTTTGTTAAATTGGCAAAATCACGTCGGGGTCACCAATTTGTGGGTTTAAGAACCCACTGTTGTTGTGGTCACAATAAATGAACAATTACACAAATTAATATCATATATTCGCTTTATTTTTGCGATAGATTTACAAGTATTAATTATAATTTAAACTTGTCGGAAGGACTTAACGCAAATGACAGACGCCGCCGCCAAGCACGAGATTAATATGACCAGCAAATGAGGAAGGGCTGGTCTAGCTGCTCTCCTCGATTTATATACCTCTCATTTACTTAAAACAAAACGATACTCGAAGTTGGTTGAGTTCCGTCGACAACTTGTTAATCTTTGCTGATGGTTGTGTCCAGTAGTGTTTGTATTGTTGTTTGTCGGTAATATGTCGCCACAAGTGGACTGAGCTACGGGCACTTCGCTTTCAGAGGAGCTACGATTTCGTTTAATTTTACTGCTTCTCAAGGAAATATTTAAGTTCAAGTTAGACATCAATTACGTCAATTAGGTTAATGGTTTAATTATAATTATATCACAAAAGAAAGACGTCTATGTGACTTGAAGATTTTATTAGGACTCAGAAAATGAATTAGAAATAACTTACAACTAGGTGCATGTGCGACCAAACTCTTATCTCTATCTTCCCACGAAGATGGAGACAGAGCTCAGGTTTCGCTTGCGAGATTCCATTGCACGCTTGACATTTGACGATCAAATAAGCAAGTGTGCAATGGAATTCGCTTTATGTGCACTTTACAGGTGGAGGAGATATTTTACAGTTAATAATATAAATACAATGTTGTGCTTTTTGTCTTTTATACTGAGAGGTACTACTCTCAGTTGGGTCTTACCTTTTCGTCGTGTTATTTCTTTAAGTCCAAACAATAAAAACCTAGAACACTCGCACTTTTTTGTAATTACTTTATTAATGTTAACTTATTTCTATTTCTATATCTAAAAATATTTTAGATGTATAATAGGGAAATTGGAAAACGATGTGGAAAACGGGATGGTAAACGATGTAGAAAAATGACTGACCCGATACTGAGGCGTGAACAAGAGAGTGATCAAGTTGGGTGAATACCGGGAACTGAGTGCCCCGTCATTGCTCAGTGACCAATATAAATAGCCTCGATTGAATCATTCAATTCGAGGTTCGATGAACGAAAAAGAATTGGAAAATCCGGAAGGGATTCCCTGATTAGTCAAGTGGCTCATGTTACTTTGTCGCGCATACGATCGATACATAAAGCGATCGTTCGTATGGAAAGTGAAGTGCGACATCAGCACAACGACTTGACTTGAGCACTTAGTTGCGCAAGGGAAATAAAGAAAGACCATAAATAAGAATTGTTTATTTAGGTCGGAAGTGTTGGGCATTGACCATGGAAGTGGCAAGCTGAAATAACAATTTAGGAGGATGTTTATTTGGGACAATCAATATATGTATTGTTACAATGTTGCAACATTGATCGTAGGGTTAAACATCTTGCATACAAGGAAGAAATGGTAAAGAGGCTGTAAAGTGCTTGGTATGCATCAAGTGGTGCACTTTACAACAGGGCTACTCTCTGCACTATATACAGTCTCTTCAATTGATGATTCGTCATCGTTCATCATGTTTAGCTCTTGTCTGCTAAGAGCGTCGGCTACAACGTTTTCCTGCCCCACTATCTTGTTTCTAACTATATTCACAACTGAACAATACCTAGCACCACCTTTACACGCCTCGTATACCTTCATTGCGTTTGTTAACGCCGCAGGAGACGTAATTATCCCCATAAAAGTTTGGTAGGCACTTTGCTACTTCTAACCCTTCCCCATCTTTTACTGTAGGATCTTTTGTTATATCCTTGTATAATTCGATATCATCACAAGGGGAAAGTGAAGCTAAATGTCCTGTGAGGAATTCTATTTGTTTCTCTAAGCCTGCTGTGGATTCCGCCACCAGTTTACCTACGATTCCCGATAGCTGTTCTGCTGTCATATTCATTTTGCTAAGTTTAGTAATTTTCGATTAAAGCGAATACAAAAATATCTCTTAGCTTAAATACTTGACTTTACACAGTATATCTTAATATATATTAAACGATTATTTTAAAATTCCTTACTGGAGCTTCGGCTGCTTATGTGCCTACTTTTCCTGATCTGTTGGTCCACTTGATGTGTCCTTGGTTGCTGCCAGGTCTTTTAGAGTTCGGTGGAGTTTGTTTATCAAACCCTTTCCCTCGTTGTTCAGATTTATATCCGAATTGTTAGTTTTTCCTTCTTGACTGCGGTAGTGCTCTCACTTATGTAGTTTTGTTTAATGTTCGAGAGGTGATGTTTTATTTTCACGTCACTTCGATTGCTACACTTGATAACTTTGCACTTTTTAAACGTGTCCCTGCTCGGTCGCCAATTAATTTTACACAACAACTTTTACTTAATCAACTTTATTTATTTTAAATATTTCTTGTAGTTGTTGATGCTACAGTTGACCTGTCTGTTGTCGGCTGAGGGTTGAACTGGCCTCCTGGTGGTTGTGTTGTCTATTTATATGCTTCGAGTGGTGCATGTTTTGGGGCCCTTTTATACATAATTTTAGCAATCCTAGTGTCGCAGCTGGCGGGTTTTATATTCGGTGATGGTGAGCCTCTTTGGTCCCTGTGTCTGGATGTCGGGCTGTGCGGCAGGTTTAATTCCTGACGTTTTTAATAGTCGTTCGGCCTCGGCAATATACTGCGGGGCGATGGTCAATATTGACTGGTGGTTAGTGGGAGTCGGTCGGAATTAATGGCGCAATGTGTTCTTGCCTCTGAATTTCTTTGGAATAGACCTGGTTCGAACTCTCAACTCGTATGCGGTAGAGCAGGTAGTGTGAAAGGGATTTGGGCTGTATAGCCAGTAAAACACCATTCGGTTTGACTGTCGTTTGAAAAGTCCGTTTATTAAAATTTCGGGGTTTATATAAGGTTTTCAATTCTTAAAATCTTTACCTACTTCGATTCTTGAACCCTTACCGTCGGCGTGTTTCTGTCCCGTCTTACTTCCAATCATTGCATTTAAACTGTAAAAACCTTTTTTGTTTAACTATTAATGCGTAAACATTTTAATGTGTGAACCATCTACACACCCAATGAAGCCGGGAAACCCAGTTTTCTCGAAGAAGAAAAATTTTGACTCCTTAATTTCTTCAATTCAATGACGTCTATGGTTTGTGCAAAGCATTTCCTTACCGTTGGTTGAGCAAGTCCCAAATTGAAATCATTTCCAGCACCGTTTTGATATCCTTCTTCCGCGAGCATTCTTAAAGTTGCTCCTAGCCTCAACACAGGCGGCCCTCTTTTTTTTCACTGAATTTGGTTAGATGTGTCTTTGTAAAATATATAAATTTTGTTATTAAAACTAAAAGAATAAAACTTTATTTATGCACGAGTATAACTACTGCATAGTTTGATGGTAAGTTAAAGTCTGCCCTTTTGTGAGGTGCTGACCGGAGTAAGTCGCCTCGTCATCTTTTGTCTGATGTGATGTGGATGGGGGTTTTATTAAATAAACAGTCTTTATAATTTCGCATATTTAGTGTTTTTGTAAGCGATTTTTTGATTCCCTTCCCCCTTTTTAACAGTCACACTATCATCAACCGTAAAAGAGTACATTTTTGCCCTTAAGTCAACAAATTCTACTATTTTTTTACCCTTAGTCTCATCTTTGAACATGCCTACGACTTTTCGATTGACTTGTGGAAAACTATGAGGGTTTGTATTTTCATACTCAGAGGTATCAAAATTCGAATGAATATCATTGAAAATGTCTGCATAGAAGTCATCGGTTTTGAAGGTATAAATAAAAGAATCAGTGTCCATATAATTTAAAAGAACATTATCATCAAATTTGGGTTTAATGTAATCATAATGAAAATCATACATCAAAAGCTTTGACAGTTCAAGCACAACAAATCCTAAATATATTGGTTTATCGTAGGTGATATTGACTCTTCTTAGTTGTACAGCAACCATATTCTCATCAAATATCGAGCGGCTATGAAAATTTGGTCTTGCAATTAGAGTTCGTGCTCCTGGGGTTTTTCCAATGTTTTCCCAATGCAAGACAATTTTGACATCAGTGCGCTTTTCAATATTTTCAATTGTCTTTCCATATATCACATTGTTCATTAGTTTAAAAAAATTCTTTTCGAAAACATTCTTTGAATTCTTACGATGGTGTGTATTCAAAAAGATATATTTTTGTAGCCAAGTTGACTGTTTGAACATCAGTACACGATGTACCTTCTTCAATATCAATCCATTTTTAAGAGCTTGTTGCAAATTTTGTAAGTGCATAACATAGTTTCTTTTGGGGTAAAGACTAGCTACCAATTTCTTTGATTTAGTTCCTGGAGTAGAAATATTTTCAGGACAGAATGGTAAGTCGTTATGCATATCATGAAGCGATTGTGGATACTCTAAGTCAACTTCCAACGCGTATCCATTTTCTCCGTTAGGATTTAGAGCCTTTACATAATCACTTGTAAATAATTCATGGTTTTCCCATTTAAATGCTCCATACGGAAGTAATTGAGACATTGCCCAAGCGTACAGATTATTTGCATCTAAATATACGGTGTACCGCGAAGGTATATCAGGATCAAATGTGGAAATAAATTTATTATTTGATTTCGAATACCTATGACTGCATTGCGTTAAGCCTCCTTTTATTCCTTTTTGAAAAAAGTTTAACATCTCCAAATCTGTCAGAAGCTCTAGTTCTACTCCGGTTATTTTCAACATTGCATCCCAAGACAAACCGGGTGCCGTATAATAATGGCAAGGATCTAAATGATATATATTTAGACAGACTTTTCGAAAGTTTTCGAATATATCTGCAAGCAGAACTACATCACTTCTCAAATATATTTCTAAGTAATCCTTAATAGTCCTACACTTGAAGTGATTCCAAATTTTTAAAGCAAAATTGTAATCCTTCGTCGAGCATTCCTCATTAGTCAATTTGTTGAAAAATTCTTGTCAAGGCGGAAGAGATATTTCATTTAGCCTATCCCATGAATTTAAATAATCATAGGGAAAAACACCCTTTCTTTGAACTAAATTTATGCTCTCTTGTTCATTGCAAAAATGAGCCGCTGTGATTTTAAAATCCTCTGGAAGAAGATTTTTTGTCAGCGAATCGATGCTCTCACCCAAAAAGCGAAAAGAATCCAAAAACCGCAACTCTATAGTTTTTTTATCGCCTACAACTATTCTCTTAGATATACATGTATATTTTTCCTTATTTATAGCTAATACTTTTATGCCTCCTTCAATCTCTTGAATGGATGTAAAAAAAAGATGACTGTCATACCCTGTCATATTGTGTAAAAATATGGGGAAAAAGTGGGGAACTCTGTATTTAAGATTACAAGAGTTATGTACAGGACCCCTATAATCACCAGTTAAATGACAGTGATCTTTTACTCTATATTCAAATTCAGTAAATTTTTGCTCACATATAAAACAGGAATCCGAATAGATATGGATGACCTCTTCTGTATCAGTCAGTTGCCTCATCGGTTTAGGATTCCTCATGCACTCATTGTAGGCTTTAGTGGTATCCTCAACTAAACCACGCACAAAATCCCTGGTACAATTTTGACCTATATAAAAAAGAAAAAAAAGAAAAAAGGAACATTTTATAAAATAGGATGAAGCAGAAGGATCCGGAACACACCCAGCAAGCGGTTTTAGTATGCACTCGAAATCGGCATATGTTACAAACGGCACAACCATTTGGCTTTCGAAATTTTTAAATTTAAGGATTTTGTTATCATCCTTGGGCATATTTGTAACAATTTTTTTGCATTCATTCTTATGCTTAAGCAGACTGGCTTCACTATAGAAGTGCATTAAACAACTGTTACAGAAGAATAGCATGACTTCTTTCTTTCCCAAAACTGCACTCCTTAACAGTCTGCTAATATTTTTGATCCACATGTAATGTTGGTTAAGAAGCAATAGGTTGATGTGGTGTTGCTTTTCGTTTGAGGTCATATAATATGGGCCCTCGATATGGGGTTTTTCGCAATTTTCTTCTTTACCCGAAAAACCAAACACTTTGATGCTGACTTCGTTATTCATTTCGAATGTTCTTATGTCTTTCAGTTTCAGAGGGAACCTGAGTCCGGTGAAATTCAAAGTAATGCCATCCAAATGTATTATTTCAGCTGTTATCGTCGAGACATTATATAAAACCGTTTGCATTTCTGTTGCCATGGATTTTATTTCAGATTGAATGTCATCTTCGTCACGAATTTGTATGTATTCGCCAAACAGTTCTAAATTAAATTTTACTGAACCGTGTGTAGACATTTGTTCCTCCACCAGATTACGAATTATTATTTTCTTTTCACGAATAACATTTTATGCATCCAATTCGGACTCATCAGTGTTCACTATAGCAAAAGATATTATTCTTCCACTGAAAGAGGTTTTGATGGTGTAAACATTTTCACCGTATTGCTCTTTAACTCTGGCTTTATGAGCGTTGCTTCTTTGGTGTTGAGCCCAATTCTTACTTAATAGCTCAACATTACACACAGGACACATTCTTTTTTCTTGTAAACAAATTTTTTAAGAAGTTGAAGCACCTTTCGGATCTATATTTTGGACCGAATGATTTTCCCCACACATCACAATATGTTGATTAAGGTTATTTATGCGTGTAAATGTCTTACCGCAAAATACACAATGATGTTTGCATAATTCGTGCACTGACCTTATGTGGCGTTTTAAAGCAAATACTCGGGAGAAGGTTTTTTTGCAAATTGAACACACTGTAGTTGCATTCATTTTTTTTTCAAGTTATTAAAATTTGTACTGTAAAAGGTATGTAGGTATCTACTGCGTTTAACTATTTTTGTTTATTTTAACGATTGTTACGACGGGCTGGGAAAAGAATGAAATATTCCCAATGATTATCTGCGGGTCTCGAGCACCTGGTAACTACGGCTGCTTCAGTCCGGGGTGGGTTGTTGCAGAATCGTACCCAAAACAAATATAAAATTATGCTCGATTGGAAGAAAAGAAGAGATAGGAAAGTACGTGGAAATCTAAGCATATGCGATAAAGGGAGTCCGGAATTTTACGAAGACCCGAGATGGAGTAGGCATCTTACCCTCCCTACCATGGCTCATTCTGAGTAATTCTCTAGAAATATTAAACGAATGGCCCCTTAAGACGAAAGGAACTCTTCAGCGATTTACTTCATTACCTCACTAATAACAATTTATTCCATATTTGAATTTCTTAACCACTAAGTATATTAATGTAAGTGACAAATAGCATATTTGCTCAACTTATATTTCCTTACTTATGTACTAGATAGCATTCGAGGGGAAAAAAAATTAAAAAAAAAAAAAAGGAAAATCCTAAATGTATAAGTGATCTATATATATGTAGAAATATTTTCGTATAAAAACAGGAAAACCAATGAAAATGACTCACCCAATCACGAAAACTCCGTCGAAGGAAGGCCTGCCGTCGAGGATGAATGAAGGTGCTATAAAAAAACGTTAGGCTGCTACTTCTACGTATATATGCATAACTACTTAGATATACCGAATGCTTGTTTACTTTGGAACAAGAAATCTTATGAAGGTCGATACCTTAACGCCAAAATGCAGTTAAATGTATCTCGCTTATTTAAACTCACTAGATAATGAATTAGCTCATTTACGTCTTTAAGATTAATCAAAAAGAAAAGTGGAATAGTGAATTAACTTATTTACGTCTATAAGATTAATCAAAAAGAAAAGTGAAATAGTGAATTAACTTATTTACGTCTATAAGATTAATCAATGAAAAGATACAAATATCTTTGAATTAACTTATTTACGTCTATAAGATTAATCAAAAAGAAAAGATCAGCACGTGGCATGTAATGGCCGATTGAAAAGATCTGAAGCACATCGCGAGCACGTGGCAATCAATCAAGAACACAAGATATACTAAAATGATATGATAATCACAAGAAAACCTTAGATAAACTATATTTATCGACAATACAGTATTTAATTGCCTCAATAGGACGTCTTGGACACAGTTAGTGCGGTGAATCAAAAAAAAAAAACAAGTTTTACGTTAAGCACTGACAAACATTGTGTCTCAATAAAATGTACGTTGCGTTTAAGCCAACGAGAAAAAAAAATCAAAGGTACAGATGTATATATAATGATAACTGATGTAATTTATATCAGCGGCAATCGCACGCTGGTCAATATCTGCTTCGGTCGCTACCGTATAGGGATTACAGGTGTTCTGGAACGTGCTTCCAATCCAATGTCGAAATGTCGACACTGACACGTCTACCAGTATAACAACGTGGCTCAGATCGAAACGTAGTTCGGATTATTAACTTGGCATCCAAAACCAACATTAAAATTGATATTCTACTTACTTACTTACTTAACGGGCTCCCGACCCGTGGAGAGTCTCTGCCTGAGACACTGCAGCCTTCCATCCTCTGCGATCCCGGGCACGCTGCTTCCAGTTATCCAGACCAAGCGCTCTGGCATCCGCGATGGCTTGGTCTTTGAAACGGAGGTTCGGTCTTCCTTGTCGTCTCGAACCTGGCGGCTGGGATTCGAAGATCCTCTTAGCTGGAGCATTATTGTCCATTCGCTCGATGTGGCCGAGCCAATGTAGTCGACGTATTTTGGCCTTTTGGACTACATCCACATCTTGGTACAGCTCATAGAGTTCGCGGTTGTATCTTCTCCTCCATTCGCCCTCCTCGCACACAGGACCAAAAATCCGCCGAAGAATTTTTCTTTCGAAGGAGCCCAGTATCAGCTCTCCCTTCCTGCTTATCGTCCAGCACTCGGCGCCATAAAGCAGAACTGGCAGGATAAGGGTTCTGTAAAACATACATTTTGTCCTTCGAGTTAGGAGTTTTGAACCCAATTGTTTTGCCAAACCGAAGTAGCAGCGGTTTCCTAGGGTAATTCTTCGCCGGATCTCCACTAGGATGTCATTTGTGGAGTTCATGTTTACTCCGAGGTAGATAAACTCCTTAACTACCTCGAAATTGTTGCTATCAATAGTGACGTTCTGTCCTAGGCGGTGGACAGATGCTTGTTTGTTTGTTGATAGCATGTACTTAGTCTTGTCCTCATTTACTACAAGACCAACGAATTTCGCCTGTTCTTCAATCGCCGTAAAAGCCTCTATCACGGCACGCTGGGAGCGACCGATGATGTCAATATCGTCTGCATACCCCAGTAGCTGGACGGATTTGTTGAAGATAGTGCCTTCCGTGTTGACACCTGCCCTACGCACTATCTGCTCTAGCACGAGATTGAAGAAGTCACATGATAATGCGTCTCCTTGCCGAAATCCGGTGCATGTTTGGAATAGCTCGGAGGAACTACTTCCAAATTGCACGTTGCAGCGTGTGTTCTCCAGCGTCACGCTACATAGCTGGATCAGTTTTGCTGGGATCCCGAATTCGGCCATCGCCACATAAAGCTCCTGACGATGAATGCTATCATATGCGGCTTTGAAGTCGATGAATAGGTGGTGAGTCTCGACTTGAAATTCATTGGTCTTTTCCAGGATTTGCCTCAGTGTGAAAATTTGGTCTATAGTCGATCTGCCGGGCCGGAAGCCACACTGGTACGTGCCGATTAGTGTGTTGCAGAACGGTTTGAGACGTTCACACAGTACGTTGGATAGGATCTTGTATGCGACATTAAGCAGGGATATGCCTCGATGGTTCTTACATAGGATCGCCTTTTTTGTAGATGGGGCAAATGGAGCTGATAGTCCAGTCATCGGGCATACTTTCTTCCACCCATACCTGGTTGATGATTTGGTGCATGCGCCCTACCAAAACATCACCACCGTATTTAAAGAGCTCCGCTGGTAAGCCATCAGAGCCGGCGGCCTTGTTGTTCTTTAGCTTTTTTATTGCTAAGCCAACTTCTTCTATACTGGGCGGTGGAACTGGATCTTCATTGACTGGACGTGGGTTCTCTTCTTGCCCTATCACTCTCTCTACATGATGCTCATTTAGCAGCTGCTGGAAGTGCTGCTTAAACACATCTACTATTCCCTGCGCTTCGGTGACTAGGTTTCCATCACTGCTTCGAAGAGCCTGCGTTCCGGTCTTGAAGCCAGCAGCCAGTTGCTTGGCTTTCTTGTAGAACTTCCGGATGTTGCTTCGATCGCGGGACTCTTCGATCTCCTTGAGCTGGGAGACTGCGTAGGCCCTCTTCTTTCTACGCAGAATTTTTTTCTCCTCCCTCCTCCTGGCTCGATACTCTTCCCTCGCTGCCCTTGTTTTGCGCTGCAGCGCTTTTATATGTGCATCTTCTGTCACCTTTTTCCTGCGTACGCATTCATCATCATACCACGGGCTCTTTCTCTGGGGTGGCTGGTACCCTAAGGTGGTTTCGGCTACCTCTTTGATGATGTCGCGATACAGGGACCACTGGGTGTTGGCATTTGTGGTAGGTGAATGCACTGCGGAGAGTTTCTCACTCAGGCGCTCTTTGTAGACTCTGGCTACTCCAGGTGTGCTAAGGTGTCCAACGTTGAATTTCTTCTTCTGGGCGGAACGCAGCTTCTTCTCGTTGGATAGTCGAGCTCTGAACTTAGCCGCAACAAGAAAATGGTCAGAGTCGACGTTTGCCCCTCGGAATGTGTGCACGTTGAGGATGTTGGATGCGTGCCTCGCGTCGATTAGCACATGGTCGATTTGGTTGGCGGTTCGACCGTCTGGAGAGCGCCAGGTTGCTGTGTGGATCCTTAGCCTTGGAAACCTAGTGCTACTTATCACCGTATTACGAGCTGCCGCGAAGTCAGTTAGTCGGTAACCGTTGTCTGTGGTCGTATCGTGGATTCTGTGTTTACCAACTAACCCGCCAAAGATGTTTTCCTTTCCGATTTTAGCATTGAAGTCCCCGAGCACAACTTTGACATCGTACTCCGGACAGGCTCCGTAGGCTCCATCCAGGAGGTCATAAAACTCCTCCTTGATAGGGTCTTCAGCCTCGTCGGTAGGGGCGTGTGCACATATTAGGCTTATGTTTTGGAAAGTAGCTTTGATGCGGATCACAGCTAGGCGATCACTTATCGGCTTAAAGTCAATGACTTTTGTCCTAAGCCGGTTTCCCACGACGAATCCGCATCCTAATACATGCAATCTTTTATGGCAGCTGTAATAAATATCGCAATTTTTCCTTTTCATCATACCTGATCCTATCCATCGTATCTCCTGGATCGCGGTAATATCTGCCTTGTACCGCGTGAGGACAGACTCAAGTTTTTGAGTAGCACCTGGGGTGTACAGCGTTCGCACGTTCCAGGTACATACTCTCAAATCGTTGTCCGTTGACGTTCCGGGTCTAGTTGCCCGGATATTCGACTCAGCCTTAATCCTCAAAATTGAAATGAAAATTAACATTAACATCAAAATTTTGAATAACTTCGAAACCACAATTAAAACCCTGCAATCACACAAAAAAACACGTGTGAATACTAGCACAAAGAAACTGTACAAATCCCTTACCTCGAGAGGGTTTACTGTTTTTTTTTTCTTGATAATTTCCGAAACCTGCCGGAAAATTTTACTTCCTTTCCTTTTTCCAGGATATCGTCACAAATCCTTAATAATTGCAGTTAAACGCACTGAATTTTATTGAGCTCGGTCACTGGAGCAAAAAGTTATAATACAAAAAAAAAACCCGCTTGCAAAAATTTATTATTTTTTTTTTCTTTCCAATTAGGAACAGGGACAAAAAAAACTGTACACACGAAATTTAAAGTGTGGGAAGCTCGTCCACCATGTATGTCTGCCTCTGCTGCTTGATTCCAACTGACTGTCTGTCTGTTTGAATTGCGCATTTACATTTCATCAGCAAAATGTTCGCAGTCCTATATAACATAGGCCGACCTACTCTCACCAGTATAATTCCCCTTTGGAATTGTTCAAGGGTGTTTTCACACAATCGCTTTATCTTCCTCGTTACTACAAAAAAAAAAATTCTTGGCGTCACTCATACTTTGATATAAGTAGAGGAAAATTTATTTTGTCGCAATGCGGCAAAAATTCCACGTTCCTATGCTGAACATGCGTACGAACGAGGTAACGATAGGTTTCGCATCAATCAGACTCTCCGATCTCTCGCAAGACAGATCTCACCTGTTATACAGTGAGAGTGTGAAAACACAGTGAACATCGTACAACAATACATTGGTGTGTGCATACAACCGAGAAAGAATAAAAAAAAAATATGCTGGCTGTGAAGAGCGTCTCGTCCAGGGTTCGGACTTCAGTTATAAAATTTCGCAGTAGATCTTAAAAAAAAGTGCAGTAGATTCACTTTTTTTGCAGTAGATTTTGAATTTAGAAAAAATACAATAAAAATGAAGTTTTAAAATATTTTTTTAAAATTTATTAGTTTAAACATAAATGTACATTTCAGTTGAAATAAAATGAGATCACAAATCTTTGATTTTGTAGGCTCTAGTGTTAGGTATATATAAATAATATTATATTTGAATTCAGTGTTTAAGTAAATATGTTTTTTTTAAAGAATATATAAGTTTAAACATAAATTGCACATTTCATTTGAAATGAAATTAAAATTAAATCACAAATCTTTGATTTTTAAAATCTGTTCTTGTTACATATAATATGAGAAGAACTAAATATTTAGAACAAATTTACCATCCAAAAATTTATATTTTTTTAAAAACTTTACTAACGTCAATGGAGGTTTATAAATTTGAGTTCTATTTTCCATTAAGCATCTAGCAAACATAAGGTTTTCGACCGTTTTTACATTTAATTTATTTCTAAATTTAGTTTTTATTAAATTCATTTCAGAAAATTTTCTTTCCGCAGCAGCGCTACTATGGGGTAAAATAACAAGAGTCAACATATATTCTGCCAAATTCCTGAACATATATTCTTCAAAAATATTAATTTTGTCAGATAAGGATAGACAAAACTTAACTACATCCTTTTCTTGAAATTCCTTTATATCATGCATAATTAAAGATCTCCATTCATCATTCAAAATCTCTACTGAAGTATTGTTAAAAGGGAATGCTTCAACGAGTTGCACTATAGAAGGCAACTGACCTTCTTTAATTTTGTTGGGAGAAATATACTGCAACAGAATAATTTTTTGATCATCGAAAGAAAATCGTTTTTTTAGTTGATCGCAAAGTGCAATATAATAGCTCAGAATATGTTTTTTAATTAAAACAATGGTTTCATCTGACAAATTACATTGATGTTTCTCGAATTCGATTCCACAATAAATCAAAGAAAGAGGAGATTGGAATTCTGCATTTGCATAAACAACATCAATGCTTAGAAAATCTTTTTTGATGAAGTTGTTTAGTAAAGTTAGAAAGTGTTCTTTAATCACTGGGTAAAGAATATGTATCACAGATTCTTCCGACTGGAAAATCCTGTTTATTTTGTTCACTAAATTCAAAATATAAGATAAGAAGAGATATGCTTTATTAATATCATTTAACCCATCTACAACTGCTTCTATGCTATTTTCTCTTATGTCTTCAAAAGAAAACAGGAAAAAATAATGTTGCAGAGCTACCCACTGCTCCAAAATTCTATCGACAGCTGCCTGTATTGACAGCCATCGAGTAGAACATGAGTTCAAAACCTTGTGTACGTGCAAGTTAAAGTACTCCTGGAAAGTTTTGAATTCAACTTGCCGCTTTGAACTGTGAGAAAAAAAGTTGAAAACTGATTTTAATAGGAGTTCCACATCTATTGGGATATTTTTAGCTGCTGCTTTAGCACATAGGTTGAGGGAATGGCATGTGCATCCAATGTAAAAAATATTCGGATTTATTGACTTCAATTGTTGTTTCACCCCATGTAATTCACCCTTCATAACTGCAGCATTATCCGTACCCAAGCCAATTAAATTGCCCCCCGGAATTTCTAATTCAAGTAAATAATTTCTAATTACATTTGCAATGGTATTTGCAGTCGAATCTTCAAGTTCGATCATACCAAAAAAAGAGTCCTGTACAATATTATTTTTTCGAGACCTAGCCACCAAAACCAAACACTTCTTAGAACTAATGTCCGTACTTTCATCGATTATTAGTGAAAATTTGTTACTTTTTAAATGCTGTGAGATTTGATTCAACGAAAAAGCTGAAATAAGCCGAACCAATTCTGTTGCTGTTTTTGAGCAACATTTTATTTTACTTTCTTTTGGGTCCGAAAGAGCTTCAAATAATGCAGGTAGTGTATCCATAATAGTGAAAGGTAAAAAATTGGACACGCAATACATGACCATCGTAACCTGCCTCTGAAGCCTTTTATCCTTTCCATCAACATATTGATTTTGTATTTCCAACAGTCTCGGCAAATCGGCTTGATTTTTAAATTCATTTACCTTCTTCTTGTGATACGCTGAGTTAGAATGGCGATCCAAATTGGACACGTTATTATGCAAACATTTCATGCATAACTTGCAATATGCTCCTTTTGCTGATTCATTCTTCAACCATGGCCTACTTAGCTCCCATTCCTGTTTATACTTCTGTAAGTACTTCAATTTAGTTGTTTTCCTTTCGCTTTCTAAATTACAGATATCATCTTCGTCTTCGGTAAAATTTCGCAAAACCATGTCGCTTTCTTCGGGATAATCGGGATCATCCACATCTTCTTCATGCCTGCTATAAAATCAATAATTCAGCGCTAAAATTCATTAAGAAAATTGCAGCACTTACGTCTGAATTGTTTTAAAATATTTTTCCATTACTAAACACTGAATTATTAATTATACACCTCGACTTCGACTGACGTGACGACTGCTGCTTTGCTTCTACAGCAGAGCAGATCAGCAGAACAACGAATGAACCAACAACAATCAACGTTCAACGACAATAAATTTAGAAACAGAGAAAGAGAAAGACACACTTGAGACTTGACTTCAGCAGTACATGCAACATGCAAGGCAAATGCAGTGAAAACGAGATGGCATGCACATTTTCTTTTAAAATATATTGTAATAGATTGCAGAATCAATAAACAGTGCTTCCAGTAACTGATTATTTGCAATGGGCTTATAAAAATACACTAAGAAACGAAAATGTGTAAATATATTCAATTTTGATTTAAGATTTCCGAAATTTACATAAATTGCAGTAGATTGTCAGTCGAGCGCAGTGGTGCAGTAGATTTTATTTTTTTCTTAAAATTGCAGTAGATCTACTGCAATTGCAGTAAAGTTCGAACCCTGGTCTCGTCTGATGACGATTGTTGTGTTGTATACACAAGGGTAGGGTTGCCATGTCACAAGAAAAAAATTCTTTTCTTTTTCTTATATTTTAAAAGCGTACGAAATAAGTGCATAGTACACGATCTTTTTGTAAATGTTACACTGGAAAATGTACTGCACTGTTGATAAATTATTTTAAGGTTTTTAAACAATATTTTAAATTAGTATTAAACAATCAAGGCACTGCACAGCTGATAAATTATTATTTATTCATTTATTTTTATTTTTTAAATATATATTCAGACTATAATTTACAATACACAGATTTCCTTGAAAATATAAGTTAGACGGACTTAAACGAACTTTACAATGCACCGCTACTGAGCACAATGAAATAATATTGCAACAACTGGGGATTTTGTTCACACAACTCCTATCATAACTTGGATACTTTATGGCATATGACAACCCAATTTTTGTTTACATTTTAAATTTCATCTAACCTCCATTCACATCAGTCAAAGTTTTATCCTAGATATTATAAACAAAACAAGTGCAGCATTTTATTGCAGGGGGATCGATATGCGACACACATCTCCTATCAGAATTTGGATACTTCATTGTTATCAGCATTCTTTTTAACTATATGACCACTCAATGTTTACATTTTACATTTCATATAATGTCCATTCATATGAGTCAAAGTCTTATCTTATAAACGAAACAATTGGTTGATTTTTTTAAATACAAAGATGCTCGAAATAAAACTCAAGAGCAAGCATCGATTGGAGGAAAGGATATGCTACACACTTCTCCTATCATAATAAGGGTACTGCATAGCATATTTATTTTTGTTTACATTAGGCATTTCATCAAAGAAGGCGAAATCTTTTCCTTCAATAGTAGAGCCAGTGTAAAGTGCATGAATAAGGGATGGTAGTTATGACCGTTGGATCCATTGCTCTGTATTTGAGGGAACTCATACCATTAATTTTTAACTATTGGTGTCGATTGTCAATAAATAATGAAATTTATGATGAGAACGCATTTGGATGGAAACCCTTAAGTAAAACTAGTATTGAAAGGACAGAGGATGAAATAGAAAAAAAATGAGTATTCATTTCTATTTAAACCATAATGTCGTTAACACTAACGTTAACCGGAAACCAATCTACTCTAACTGCAGAGTATTTTCCTCCAATTACCCTAAACACAGATAACGTATGTGGCTTAGTTGACTTCCAGACCTATAATTCAATACCTAATGTGGATGTATTTAATAACTCACTTCATATTGGTGATATGGTTATAACACTTCCTACTGGCTCTTATGAAATTGAAGATATTAATAACTATGTGCAAGAGATTGTTAAAGTGCACAATACGAATCATCCAAAAACTAAAATAGCAATCGATATAAAGGCCAATAATAATACTTTAAAATGTGAAATTTATAGCACAACAGAGATCGATTTCTCACAACCTAACTCTATTGGATCGCTCTTAGGATTCAGCAAGAAAAAGATAGCTGCCAATAAATTGCATGAGTCTGACCTTCACGTTGACATCAATAGAGTGAATATTATCCGAAATGATTGTAATTTAATCGATGGTACATATATCAATAATGCATTAGCTCATACGCTTCATGAATTTTCGGTTAATATTAGCCCAGGCTATAAAATAGTTGAAGTTCATCGAAATGTCATCTATTTGCCTTTGAACGCCAATAGAATAAGTTCTATGACACTGAATCTCTTTGATCAAGATGAAAATATTATAAATTTTCGAGGTGAAACCATAACAGTTTGTTACGTTTTACACCGTGCTTCCTCGAAAGAGGGAAGAGTGCAAAGCGGAGAGTAAAAAGAAATAAATTGAATTTTATCGACTTTGACTACAGAGCCCGCTGTCTATGCTTGGCTGCGACTCTGAGTATTTATTTATTTATTTACTTTGGTGTTTTTAACAATTAGACCCGCTGTCTTGAGCTGGGCTGCGATCTATTTGCTTGATTATTCTGCTCTACTCTGATCTTTCTGTTCACGATCCTTTGCCTTTTATACCATTTTAGCTCATGACCCGTCTCCTATATTCCCCCTCCACGCACCATTAGTTTCCTCACCAATTACCATATGTGCATACGCGCTATTTTTAGGTATTGCTTAATTGTTTTTCCGTTCCCATTAAAAAGTACCCAAATGACATCTTGGTGTCATTTGCCTTACGCCGGTGTCAAGTGTCATCCATTCATAAATTATTATTATTCCCTGATACCACAACGTAGTATTCCTCCGATATGCAACTATTGCAGTTTTGCCATGTGTCGGCGTGCCGCTGTGCAATCGGAGTTGGGTTACGTGTGTGTCGTATCGGGTAGGTATGCACTTGACTCATTGCGCTTGGGTGGCGTTTGGGTAAATGGAAGAACAAGTGTAAACAAAGCAAATGACCTATTAATAGCCGTGCGCTTTGTTTATATGTTTGGTGTATGGAATGGATCGCTAGCGAGAAGGCGGCGATTAGGGTAGGTCATGATTAGGGTATGGGTATGGTTGTGCGGATCACAACATCCCACCCCCCTTAAAAAAAGAAAATTCTTACCTGAAGGGTTAGAATTTTCTGTCAGTAGGGTCGGACGTGAACAAAAAGGTCTTACAATAGATAACTTAATCTAGGAATTGTTAAAGAATTTCAATATTGTATTAATATGCTAGGTTGTAAATATTTACATACGTGTTTTTTTTTTTTTTTTTTTGACATACCAAAATTTTTGTATATGTAGTAAATCTTATTTATATAGTTTTTTTTTTTTTTTACAATATAGTGTACAAAGTTTGTTTTCTTAGAATATATTTTAAATAAGTAAAATTTTTGTATATGTAGTAAATCTTATTTATATAGTTTTTTTTTTTCTTTTCTTACAATATAGTGTACAAAGTTTGTTTTCTTAGAATATATTTTAAATAAGTAAAATGGATACATGTCTGCTTATAATTTGGTTCACATGATTTTTAAATGAATTGTCTTAGTAAGTTAAGAAAGGAGAGGATAATAAATGGGAATGAGTAACTGTCTTTCTTTTTTTTTTTTTTTTTTTTTTTTTTTTAAACACCGGTTGTCAGAACTAACTTTGGTCCTGGACATGAAACTGGTTCGTTTTTTATTTGGGAATGGGATGGATTTGGTAAGGATTCTTTGGTTTCGTGCGGTTCGTTAGTGCTTTTTGTTTGCTGAGTTCCCGTGTGTAGATACTTAAATAGGTGATATAGACAGATGGCAATGATTAGGAGCAGTATGGTATAGATCAACGTGTAGTGGTGTATATCATGAGGGTCTAATGGCAAAAGAGGTTTATTTTCTTCGAATTTTACACCTTTTATTTGCTCTGAAATGAGTTTAAATCCGTCTTGGCTAGAAAATTTTATAAATGCCAGGGGATTAGGGTTTTTGGTTTCCGGAAGAGTAAGGTTGATTAAGGATTTTGAAATATTTATGGGCGGTATATAAAAATTATGTGAGATCGACTTTTGCTCGTTGTATGACCGAATAATCAGATCCTTAGATTTAAGGTAACAATTTCCGCTTATTTCGACCATAGATGTTCCTTGGAGGGAGTACGTTGTTACATCCTCCCGGCAAATTTCGTCTAAGTCATAACTTTGTGTTGTAGAGAACAACCATTTGTTATGAGTAGATAGTTGTAACCATACGGTTGAAATGTTGGCCTGTTTTAGTTCACATGAGGGTGGTAAGGTTTCAGCTCGTCGCAATAACTCTACTTCACAGGTGGATAACTTAGAATTTGAATTAAACAAAGGGTGTATCATTGGGCATAAAAACGTTGTTTTTTGGCTTTTGCAACTTGCTAAATCATTTGCATTAATGCTACTGTAATATTCCTTGTTGTAATCTATTATTAAATACTTAGTCGTTGGTTGTAGAAATACGAAATGACCATCGAAATTTGTAGGGAGCGGAATTATTTTAAAAACGTGAAAGTTTTCTAGATCGGGGAGAGGGATTTTAATTTCGTAAATTACCTTTTGCTGACTTATACTGGCGCTAATTGTACTGATATGATAAAGGGTCAAAATATCATTAGTGATAATAGATGAAATTTTCGTACCAGTTGGAAGATCCTGCCTAATTTTTGCTAACACGGTTCTGAGCTGATCCGGGGTGACTATGGATGGATGAGGCTTTCCATGATTGGCGTTGCTTACAAGGTCGATAATTTCGTCTACTGTGTTCTGATAACGTATTATCGACAGCGTGATCAATGAAGTTAAAGATTCTACTTCTGACAGTAGTTGCTGTTCGTGGTTTAAGTTGTTCAACTTATTTGTTAATTCCCTCACAATATCTAGCTTTGAATTTATGGCTATAATTTGATTTTCCATAGCTAGTTCTGATTTATTGAAAATGTTGGCCGTGGTCTCAAGAATTATGGTTTGATTTCTTACAAGCGTTAAGAGATGTTTTTCATTCGACTCTAATTTCTTTATTTGTCTGTTGTAGAAGTCGGCATCTTCTTCACTTAAAGTACCAAACAAGGCTTTGCTCAGCGTCCCTACTGCATTTATTAGTGCTCGTTTTTCTCTGTTTCTATAGTTGGTAGTGATTATACTATATTTTTGGGTAGCATCCGAAAGGAGGTTGTTCAACTCGCTAGTGACGCCATTACATATGATATCGCAACTTAATTTACCTTGTAGTTGCTCACACAGCTGGTCTACCTCGGCTACATATTGATTGGCCTGACTTAAAGCTACTGCCAGCTTTTCTAAATCGTAGTATACGACCAGCTTCCATTCGTTGGAATATAACTCCGCTCTTCCCCACTGTTCGAAATATATTCCTGGACTGTCCCTAATGGGAGTTATTTGTAGGATTCCACAGGTTGTCATGGTAAGTCCGAGTAATAATATTAATCCTAGCAAGTTCATTGTTTGCAAGATGTTTTAATAAAGGTTACGTATGTTTCTTTTCCTTTTCTATGTTTTGGTTGATATGTGTAAGTGAGGTGTGTGTTGTGTGTAAAAAAAAAACCTTGAGATATGCATATTTTTTTTTTTTTTTTTTTTTTTTTTATTGTTGCCTGGTATTTGGTGGTTCCCACACTACGGTGTCGGAAGATTCATATCCCGATGCATCGTCGTCGTCGTCGTCGTACTCGATTCGGTGTGGTGGACTACGTGTAATGGGGTTTCCAACGTCGTGGGAGGGGACCTTTCAGGACATAGGTCGGGCAGAAGTCTATTTCGAAATCTTCTTCCCATACTCCAAAGCCTATTGTGTCCCCGAAATGGAGCTCCCGTATAGTGCAAGGGGTGAGTCTTTCTCCATTTATGTATGTTCCACGTGAGACATGGTAGTCTGCTATGTGCACTCTTTGATCGTTGAGATCTATGTGTATTGCTGATTGACCAGGGGACACAAGTGGAGTATCTAATTCTATGTCGTTTGGGTATCCTCTGCCAATCTTAATAGTTCCACGACGTAACCGGAGTTCCCTTTGAGTTACCGTATTAGACAGTCTCCATTCTGAATCTGGCTCGTAGTATGCTGACTCCATCTTTTTAAAAGAAGGGGAGATGTTAAGATGGGGTCGTTTGACAATATATGCTAGTCTATGTGTTTGTGTAAATGTGAATGTTAATGATCTGCTGGTAAGTTCATTCCGTGAAGGATTTAAGGTCGTTATTATGGACTATTTTTGTTTTGTTCCGAACTTGAATTTCAGTATTTTCTGAAGAGATGATGTTCGTTACGTTATAGGGTCCTTCCCATAACGATGAGAGTTTGTTACTTCGAGTGTGATTCCTAATTAACACTTTGTCGCCTACGTTAAATGTTTTATTGCTTGAACCCTTGTCATAGTACTTTTTAGATTTTGCCTTTTTGTCTTGTAGTATAGCCTTAGCGGTCTGGTAGCCATGCTGTAAACGGGCTTTAAGCTCGTTGGCATAGTTATCGTAATTGTATAGTGTTTGAGGATTCCTGATAATGGAATTAGGTATCCGTGCAGGAAAACCATAAAGTAATTCAAATGGACTAAACGAAGTGCTGTTATGGGGTGTTGTATTATAAACAAACATTGCGTATGGTAGCCAAGTGTCCCATGATAGCTGGTCATTGTTAACATAGTGCCTGAGATACTCGGCTAGCGTTCGATGGCTACGCTCCAAGGCTCCGTTCGTTTGAGGGTGATATGTGGTTGTTTGTATCTTTTTGATTTTTATAATCTTATATATTTCTTTAAATAGATTACTTAAGAAGTTAGTACCTTGATCTGTTAGTATCGCTTCGGGTAACCCGAAACGACATATAATTTTTTCCACATAATTTCGGGCTATAGTAGGTGCCTCTGCATTAGGTAGTGGTATTGCCTCTGTGAATTTGCTCAAATCATCTTGAAATGTTAAGATATACTTATTGTTTTCATAAGTGGTTGGAAGTGGTCCGACAATGTCCAAGGCAATTCGCTCGAAGGGACTTGTGCTCGTCGTAGTGATTTTCATAGGAATTCGTGGATTCTGCCTTAATTTGTTTCTTTGACATGATTCACATTTGCGAATAAATTCCTTAGTATCACCTACAAGATTCGGCCAGAAGTACCTTGTTCGGAGTCTTTTAATGGTTCGGGAGATACCTTGGTGGCCTCCGAGGGGTGAATCGTGGTACTCGCATAGGATCTTCTCAATTTCCTGTGGATCGATTACATTGATTCTATTGTCTGAGTAGATAAATAAGGTGATTTTTGTTTGAGAGAATACCCGCAATATGCAGTTTTTAAGGCGACCGTTTATTGGCTCGCTAGAAGGAATGGAAATATCAATCTGCGTTACGTCCTCTTGCAAACAATAGTCTCGAACGTTTGAAAGGTTTTTCTCAAGAGTGGATGTGTCTATTAAATGTAAAGGGAGAGTGGTAATAATATACGTAGAGGATTTCACTGCGTTTGGGTACGTTTTTATTTCGTTTGGATTTGGGCGAGTATAGCCAGTAATATTCTTGAGTAATTCTTCCTCTTGTCGTTTTTCGTGGGATAAAATGAAAATTTGAATGGATGAACGGTGTTCGGCAAGTGTTATTGGTTTAAAGGTTTCGATTATCTTGCACTCTACTGGTGGAAGTGTGATTTCTTCACTACCTACCACTGTTATTTCATTGAAGTCTTGACGCTTTGCTTTACTTCTAGTGGTGACCAGCACTTTGCTCGTGGTTTCTGCATCTTTGCTATTTGCTGGGATACGACTGAGGGCATCCGCATTAGAGTTGTATTTTCCTGCCTTGTACTCAATTCTATATTCGTATTCGGCTAATAATATTCTCCAACGGCCTAGTCTTGACGTCGGGTCTTTAAGGTTCATAAGCCATTGTAGTGGCTTATGGTCCGTACATATCGTGAATTTTCGTCCGTAGATGTAAGGTCTAAATTGTTGGACAGCATACACGATCGCCAGTAGTTCCTTTTCGGTAGTACTGTACCGAGTTTCGGCGTCGTTCAATGTTCGACTGGCAAAGCAAATTGGTTTGTCTTGACCAATTTCTCCTTGTGATAGTACGGCTCCCAGCCCAATGTCACTGGCATCGGTTGTCACTATGAAGTCTTTGCTAAAGTCTGGGTATGCTAAGATGGGAGGTTTTATAAGTTTACCTTTTAGAGTTTGGAACGCCTCATCGCAGAATGCATCCCATTTGAATACGACATTCTTCTTCAACAATTTGGTTAGTGGCTTTGCTATGGTTGAGAAATTTTCAATAAACCGTCTGTAATATCCTATGAACCCAAGGAATGACTTTATTCCTTTTACGTTTTTGGGTGTTGGATATGTTTTTGCTGCCTTAATTTTTTCGGGATCTGGTTTTAGGCCTTGTTCAGTAATAATATGACCAAGATACATAAGCTCTCTTCGCAGAAAGTTACATTTGTCGGGTTGGAGCTTTAAGTTATGTTCTCGTAATCGGTCAAATATCCTTGTGAGTTTGACATTATGGTCTTTAAGGTCATATCCGTAAAGGACTATGTCATCAACATAAACAAAACAGTCGAATCCTTGTAGACCAATCAAAACGGTGTTCATCAACCGCTGGAAAGTTGCGGGAGCATTTCTCAAGCCAAAAGGCATACGATTGTATTCGTAATGTCCGTATGGAGTGCTGAAAGCAGTTTTGCATCTGTCTTCGTCATCCATTAGGATTTGATGAAATCCGCTTGCCAAATCGAGGGTACTAAAGTAGGATGCTCTGCCTAACTAATCCAGGATGTCGGTAATGTTTGGTAGAGGATATGCATCGGCAACTGTTAGTTCATTCAGTTTGCGAAAATCAACTACGACACGCCATCGCTTATTGCCCTCCTTGTCTGGTTTCTTGGGTACAAGAAGTAGAGGAGAATTCCAAGGGCTAGCGCTTGGCTGAATAATGTCGTTTTGTAGCATATCATTTACCTGTTTGTGGACCTCGGTTTTGTGTGTATCAGGAAGCCTATATGGTCTGACAAATGAAGGAGGTTTGCTTTGGTCTGTTATGATCCTATGTTTTGATGTTTCTGTGAATGTAAGGTTATCGCCTTCGAGAAAAAATAAATCATTGTATTCCCTACATATTTTGAAAATAGATTGTTTTTCCTCCATGTTACAGTGACTGAGATCTATGACGGATTGCAGTGCATTCAATCTGTTTTTGATTATGTCGTTTGATTGGTTGGATACTGGGTTGAAATTGTCCAACCTATCCCATTCGAGATCAAGATCTTCGACGTTTACTCGTTGTTCAGTTTCCAACGTGTTCATCATTAATATTTTTATTCTTGAGTCATTTGGTCTGACCAAAGTTTCGCCCACGTACAGACCTGGCATGATTTGTTTCTTGTGTATGATAATATCTTCAAATGTGGATTTGTATTTATCATTTAACTGAACGTTCAATACCTGTTGGCTTCGGGGTTGAATGATAATTGGTCTTTGCTCATTCATGGGTGTTAGTTTGGAATTCGATTTTTCAGCCCTTGTGCCCGTAGGCAATTCCTCGTAAGGAATGACTGTTATTTTATCTAAATCCTCTAAATTATTGTTATTTAATTTATTATTATTCTTGAAGTCAGTCTTACTTTCTGCTAATCGTTTCGAGTGATTAGTCTTACTGGTTGCTTGACTTGTACTTATATTTTGCTCAGTCTTATTGGCTATTGCTGAGTCTTTTGTTACCGCAGTCTCATTTTCTGCTGAGGTTCTTGTGTCCTCAGTCTTACGTTGTGCTGGGTTTATTTTATTTTGCTCAGTCTTATTGACTATTGCTGAGTCTTTTGTTACCGCAGTCTCATTTTCTGCTGAGGTTCTTGTGTCCTCAGTCTTACGTTGTGCTGGGTTTATTTTATTTTGCTCAGTCTTATTGACTATTGCTGAGTCTTTTGACTGAAAACCTGAAGTGAAATTCTTCCCTTCTTCCAATAGGCTGGGCTTAGGTATTATAAGTAGATTTTGCTTATAATCTATTATGCATTTATACCTAGTTAAAAAGTCGTTACCTATTATCCCGTCATAGGGTAGATTGATTTCTTTTGTAAGTATGTGGAAAGGATGATCTATGTGCATGGTATGCTCAGTTGTCTGGAATTCCAGGGTACCATTTACCAGTCCCAGGGTTTTTAGAGAGTCCCCGGCTATGGTAGAAATGGTATATCGACCATCCTCGCCTTCTAAACCTTTTATCAGAGAATTTTTTAGTAAGCAAATATCCGCTCCAGTGTCTATCAGAAGGGTGGTATACATTTTATCCGAGGGACTAAACTTGAGTCGTATCGTTGGCTCCCTAAATTCTGGACAGAACGATACAAGAAACTTCAGGTTTAGTGTTGGATTTGATGGACTTCGGCTTGAGTTATAATTCGAGAGGAATTGCCGGTTGATTCCTCCCGAGAGTTCTCGTTTCCCGATTCGGGCATCGGATTAGCGTTGGAATATCTTACGCCGCGATTATCTTGGGGCCATGGATTGTTGGGAGGTCTTCCGCTAAAACCGGGATTGGCAGTGTTATTTCCTCTGGGCCGTACATTATTTTGTACTGCCGGAGTACCCTGAGGGTAATTCATTTGAGGTTCAGCTCCGGACAAACGCAATCTACATTCATTTTGAGTGTGGTTACGTTTGCCACAGTAGTTGCACCTAATGAAATTCACCTCTTGTTTTATGGGTGGTCTAGGGAGGTTTGGGAACTGCCGGTTTCGGTAGCACGTCTGTTCAGTGTGCCCAATGATTCCTAAGTGGGCTTAGGTGGTCTACTTGTTTTAAAAGAAGGGGAACTTCTTTCAATTCGAGCAGCATGATCTTCTGCGAAGATTATGGCTCTCTTCAAATCCGTTTCACCGTGGGCTTGTACCATGAGCTTCAGGTTGGGACTAAGTAGACCATCTTCGAAAGTCTGGATGGCTAGTTTGTTGTTCTCTTCAATTAAATATACCCGTACTGCTTCGTCCCTAGTCATGGCGTATGTTGCTGAATTCAGATGGCCTAAAGCGACGCTTACTCTATCACCGAATTCTTTGGCCGATTCCTTAAATCGCTGCTTTGTAGAGATCAACTCATTATGAGCTGAGGAACGTGATTTTTCCTCTTTATACTCAGCTTGGAGTTTTGCTTTTAGTTCTTCCCAGGTGGGCAGGGAATGGAATTGAGTCAGTTCAAAAGCCGAGCCATGTAACCTCGTCTTGACGATCTCTAAGAATGTTGGTTTTTCAACTTCTCTCGCCGCATTGAAAAGAATATCTCCGCAAGAGATAAATTTATTGAGTTCTGATGGTTTCCCATCAAAAACGGGGATGATGTTAAAAACATCAGAAATTCCAACCTTGATATCCATATTGGGTGGATCTTCGGAAATAGATTCCTCGAGGGGGTAATGAAAGGGTAATCTTTGGAACAGGTCAACAATGGATTGAGCCTGCCTGTGGGTTTGCCTCGTGACTCGTCTAATCTTGAAAGATTAAACGTTCAGAGAGAAAAAAAAGGAGTGTGAAAACACGAAGAATGAAAAGGACACGTAAGATTGATAAAACAATTAAACAAGGGTTTTAAAAAAGCTTAGTGGGAATATCAGTGACTTATGTATATAACAAAAATGTGTTTTATTGTGTGTTTTTTTTTTTGTAATAGAGAAATTAAAGTACTAAAAATACCTTATGATGCTGTTATTGTTGTTATCTGGATCTGGATACTTCTGCTATTAATAGTGCTGTTATTGTTAGAGCTGCTTGTTGATGTGGATGTTGTTGTTGTTGTCCTGCTGCTGTTGATACTGCTGCTACTTGGTGGTGGTAGTTATTGCCAGGCAGGCTTCACGCCTTAGAGCTGAGGTCTCCTGGTCTTTTGTATTTTCACTGCCCAAACTTAGCCTCCGCGTCTCCTAAGAGAATCCGCCAGGTCTTATCTTTATGGGACTTTTCACTAGCACTTAACTTAACTGATGTGTAGCCTCAGTTACGCTTCACAGTAATCACTTTTAGCACTTTATAAAATTTTGTTATCACTTTTCTTTTCTCTGGTGTATAGCCCCAGAGAACGCATCAAGATCTATAGTCTTGTATTTGGTTTGGTAGTTGGGACCTTTTAGGTATCCCACCGCTGCCACCAATGTTACGTTTTACACCGTGCTTCCTCGAAAGAGGGAAGATTGCAAAGCGGAGAGTAAAAAGAAATAAATTGAATTTTATCGATTTTGACTACAGAGCCCGCTGTCTATGCTTGGCTGCGACTCTGAGTATTTATTTATTTATTTACTTTGGTGTTTTTAACAATTAGACCCGCTGTCTTGAGCTGGGCTGCGATCTATTTGCTTGATTATTCTACTCTACTCTGATTTTCCTGTTCACGATCCTTTGCCTTTTATACGATTTTGCTCATGACCCATCTCCTAACTTCCCCCTCCATGCACCATTAGTTTCCTCACCAATTACCATATGTGCACACGCGCTATTTTTTGGTATTGCTTAATTGTTTTCCGTTCCCATTAAAAGTACCCAAATGACATCTTGGGTGTCATTTGCCTTACGCTGGTGTCAAGTGTCATCCATTCATAATTTATTATTATTCCCTGATACCACAACGTAGTATTCCTCCGATATGCAACTATTGCAGTTTTGCCATGTGTCGGCGTGCCGCTGTGCAATCGGAGTTGGGTTACGTGTGTGTCGTATCGAGTAGGTATGCACTTGACTCATTGCGCTTGGGTGGCGTTTGGGTAAATGGAAGAACAAGTGTAAACAAAGCAAATGACCTATTAATAGCCGTGCGCTTTGTTTATATGTTTGGTGTATGGAATGGATCGCTAGCGAGAAGGCGGCGATTAGGGTAGGTCATGATTAGGGTATGGGTATGGTTGTGCGGATCACAACATCCCACCCCCCTTAGAAAAAGAAAATTCTTACCTGAAGGGTTAGAATTTTCTGTCAGTAGGGTCGGACGTGAACAAAAAGGTCTTACAATAGATAACTTAATCTAGGAATTGTTAAAGAATCTCAATATTGTATTAATATGCTAGGTTGTAAATATTTACATACGTGTTTTTTTTTTTCTTTTTTTTTTGACATACCAAAATTTTTGTATATGTAGTAAATCTTATTTATATAGTTTTTTTTTTTTTTCTTACAATATAGTGTACAAAGTTTGTTTTCTTAGAATATATTTTAAATAAGTAAAATTTTTGTATATGTAGTAAATCTTATTTATATAGTTTTTTTTTTTTCTTTTCTTACAATATAGTGTACAAAGTTTGTTTTCTTAGAATATATTTTAAATAAGTAAAATGGATACATGTCTGCTTATAATTTGGTTCACATGATTTTTAAATGAATTGTCTTAGTAAGTTAAGAAAGGAGAGGATAATAAATGGGAATGAGTAACTGTCTTTCTTTTTTTTTTTTTTTTTTTTTTTTTTTTAAACACCGGTTGTCAGAACTAACTTTGGTCCTGGACATGAAACTGGTTCGTTTTTTATTTGGGAATGGGATGGATTTGGTAAGGATTCTTTGGTTTCGTGCGGTTCGTTAGTGCTTTTTGTTTGCTGAGTTCCCGTGTGTAGATACTTAAATAGGTGATATAGACAGATGGCAATGATTAGGAGCAGTATGGTATAGATCAACGTGTAGTGGTGTATATCATGAGGGTCTAATGGCAAAAGAGGTTTATTTTCTTCGAATTTTACACCTTTTATTTGCTCTGAAATGAGTTTAAATCCGTCTTGGCTAGAAAATTTTATAAATGCCAGGGGATTAGGGTTTTTGGTTTCCGGAAGAGTAAGGTTGATTAAGGATTTTGAAATATTTATGGGCGGTATATAAAAATTATGTGAGATCGACTTTTGCTCGTTGTATGACCGAATAATCAGATCCTTAGATTTAAGGTAACAATTTCCGCTTATTTCGACCATAGATGTTCCTTGGAGGGAGTACGTTGTTACATCCTCCCGGCAAATTTCGTCTAAGTCATAACTTTGTGTTGTAGAGAACAACCATTTGTTATGAGTAGATAGTTGTAACCATACGGTTGAAATGTTGGCCTGTTTTAGTTCACATGAGGGTGGTAAGGTTTCAGCTCGTCGCAATAACTCTACTTCACAGGTGGATAACTTAGAATTTGAATTAAACAAAGGGTGTATCATTGGGCATAAAAACGTTGTTTTTTGGCTTTTGCAACTTGCTAAATCATTTGCATTAATGCTACTGTAATATTCCTTGTTGTAATCTATTATTAAATACTTAGTCGTTGGTTGTAGAAATACGAAATGACCATCGAAATTTGTAGGGAGCGGAATTATTTTAAAAACGTGAAAGTTTTCTAGATCGGGGAGAGGGATTTTAATTTCGTAAATTACCTTTTGCTGACTTATACTGGCGCTAATTGTACTGATATGATAAAGGGTCAAAATATCATTAGTGATAATAGATGAAATTTTCGTACCAGTTGGAAGATCCTGCCTAATTTTTGCTAACACGGTTCTGAGCTGATCCGGGGTGACTATGGATGGATGAGGCTTTCCATGATTGGCGTTGCTTACAAGGTCGATAATTTCGTCTACTGTGTTCTGATAACGTATTATCGACAGCGTGATCAATGAAGTTAAAGATTCTACTTCTGACAGTAGTTGCTGTTCGTGGTTTAAGTTGTTCAACTTATTTGTTAATTCCCTCACAATATCTAGCTTTGAATTTATGGCTATAATTTGATTTTCCATAGCTAGTTCTGATTTATTGAAAATGTTGGCCGTGGTCTCAAGAATTATGGTTTGATTTCTTACAAGCGTTAAGAGATGTTTTTCATTCGACTCTAATTTCTTTATTTGTCTGTTGTAGAAGTCGGCATCTTCTTCACTTAAAGTACCAAACAAGGCTTTGCTCAGCGTCCCTACTGCATTTATTAGTGCTCGTTTTTCTCTGTTTCTATAGTTGGTAGTGATTATACTATATTTTTGGGTAGCATCCGAAAGGAGGTTGTTCAACTCGCTAGTGACGCCATTACATATGATATCGCAACTTAATTTACCTTGTAGTTGCTCACACAGCTGGTCTACCTCGGCTACATATTGATTGGCCTGACTTAAAGCTACTGCCAGCTTTTCTAAATCGTAGTATACGACCAGCTTCCATTCGTTGGAATATAACTCCGCTCTTCCCCACTGTTCGAAATATATTCCTGGACTGTCCCTAATGGGAGTTATTTGTAGGATTCCACAGGTTGTCATGGTAAGTCCGAGTAATAATATTAATCCTAGCAAGTTCATTGTTTGCAAGATGTTTTAATAAAGGTTACGTATGTTTCTTTTCCTTTTCTATGTTTTGGTTGATATGTGTAAGTGAGGTGTGTGTTGTGTGTAAAAAAAAAACCTTGAGATATGCATATTTTTTTTTTTTTTTTTTTTTTTTTTATTGTTGCCTGGTATTTGGTGGTTCCCACACTACGGTGTCGGAAGATTCATATCCCGATGCATCGTCGTCGTCGTCGTCGTACTCGATTCGGTGTGGTGGACTACGTGTAATGGGGTTTCCAACGTCGTGGGAGGGGACCTTTCAGGACATAGGTCGGGCAGAAGTCTATTTCGAAATCTTCTTCCCATACTCCAAAGCCTATTGTGTCCCCGAAATGGAGCTCCCGTATAGTGCAAGGGGTGAGTCTTTCTCCATTTATGTATGTTCCACGTGAGACATGGTAGTCTGCTATGTGCACTCTTTGATCGTTGAGATCTATGTGTATTGCTGATTGACCAGGGGACACAAGTGGAGTATCTAATTCTATGTCGTTTGGGTATCCTCTGCCAATCTTAATAGTTCCACGACGTAACCGGAGTTCCCTTTGAGTTACCGTATTAGACAGTCTCCATTCTGAATCTGGCTCGTAGTATGCTGACTCCATCTTTTTAAAAGAAGGGGAGATGTTAAGATGGGGTCGTTTGACAATATATGCTAGTCTATGTGTTTGTGTAAATGTGAATGTTAATGATCTGCTGGTAAGTTCATTCCGTGAAGGATTTAAGGTCGTTATTATGGACTATTTTTGTTTTGTTCCGAACTTGAATTTCAGTATTTTCTGAAGAGATGATGTTCGTTACGTTATAGGGTCCTTCCCATAACGATGAGAGTTTGTTACTTCGAGTGTGATTCCTAATTAACACTTTGTCGCCTACGTTAAATGTTTTATTGCTTGAACCCTTGTCATAGTACTTTTTAGATTTTGCCTTTTTGTCTTGTAGTATAGCCTTAGCGGTCTGGTAGCCATGCTGTAAACGGGCTTTAAGCTCGTTGGCATAGTTATCGTAATTGTATAGTGTTTGAGGATTCCTGATAATGGAATTAGGTATCCGTGCAGGAAAACCATAAAGTAATTCAAATGGACTAAACGAAGTGCTGTTATGGGGTGTTGTATTATAAACAAACATTGCGTATGGTAGCCAAGTGTCCCATGATAGCTGGTCATTGTTAACATAGTGCCTGAGATACTCGGCTAGCGTTCGATGGCTACGCTCCAAGGCTCCGTTCGTTTGAGGGTGATATGTGGTTGTTTGTATCTTTTTGATTTTTATAATCTTATATATTTCTTTAAATAGATTACTTAAGAAGTTAGTACCTTGATCTGTTAGTATCGCTTCGGGTAACCCGAAACGACATATAATTTTTTCCACATAATTTCGGGCTATAGTAGGTGCCTCTGCATTAGGTAGTGGTATTGCCTCTGTGAATTTGCTCAAATCATCTTGAAATGTTAAGATATACTTATTGTTTTCATAAGTGGTTGGAAGTGGTCCGACAATGTCCAAGGCAATTCGCTCGAAGGGACTTGTGCTCGTCGTAGTGATTTTCATAGGAATTCGTGGATTCTGCCTTAATTTGTTTCTTTGACATGATTCACATTTGCGAATAAATTCCTTAGTATCACCTACAAGATTCGGCCAGAAGTACCTTGTTCGGAGTCTTTTAATGGTTCGGGAGATACCTTGGTGGCCTCCGAGGGGTGAATCGTGGTACTCGCATAGGATCTTCTCAATTTCCTGTGGATCGATTACATTGATTCTATTGTCTGAGTAGATAAATAAGGTGATTTTTGTTTGAGAGAATACCCGCAATATGCAGTTTTTAAGGCGACCGTTTATTGGCTCGCTAGAAGGAATGGAAATATCAATCTGCGTTACGTCCTCTTGCAAACAATAGTCTCGAACGTTTGAAAGGTTTTTCTCAAGAGTGGATGTGTCTATTAAATGTAAAGGGAGAGTGGTAATAATATACGTAGAGGATTTCACTGCGTTTGGGTACGTTTTTATTTCGTTTGGATTTGGGCGAGTATAGCCAGTAATATTCTTGAGTAATTCTTCCTCTTGTCGTTTTTCGTGGGATAAAATGAAAATTTGAATGGATGAACGGTGTTCGGCAAGTGTTATTGGTTTAAAGGTTTCGATTATCTTGCACTCTACTGGTGGAAGTGTGATTTCTTCACTACCTACCACTGTTATTTCATTGAAGTCTTGACGCTTTGCTTTACTTCTAGTGGTGACCAGCACTTTGCTCGTGGTTTCTGCATCTTTGCTATTTGCTGGGATACGACTGAGGGCATCCGCATTAGAGTTGTATTTTCCTGCCTTGTACTCAATTCTATATTCGTATTCGGCTAATAATATTCTCCAACGGCCTAGTCTTGACGTCGGGTCTTTAAGGTTCATAAGCCATTGTAGTGGCTTATGGTCCGTACATATCGTGAATTTTCGTCCGTAGATGTAAGGTCTAAATTGTTGGACAGCATACACGATCGCCAGTAGTTCCTTTTCGGTAGTACTGTACCGAGTTTCGGCGTCGTTCAATGTTCGACTGGCAAAGCAAATTGGTTTGTCTTGACCAATTTCTCCTTGTGATAGTACGGCTCCCAGCCCAATGTCACTGGCATCGGTTGTCACTATGAAGTCTTTGCTAAAGTCTGGGTATGCTAAGATGGGAGGTTTTATAAGTTTACCTTTTAGAGTTTGGAACGCCTCATCGCAGAATGCATCCCATTTGAATACGACATTCTTCTTCAACAATTTGGTTAGTGGCTTTGCTATGGTTGAGAAATTTTCAATAAACCGTCTGTAATATCCTATGAACCCAAGGAATGACTTTATTCCTTTTACGTTTTTGGGTGTTGGATATGTTTTTGCTGCCTTAATTTTTTCGGGATCTGGTTTTAGGCCTTGTTCAGTAATAATATGACCAAGATACATAAGCTCTCTTCGCAGAAAGTTACATTTGTCGGGTTGGAGCTTTAAGTTATGTTCTCGTAATCGGTCAAATATCCTTGTGAGTTTGACATTATGGTCTTTAAGGTCATATCCGTAAAGGACTATGTCATCAACATAAACAAAACAGTCGAATCCTTGTAGACCAATCAAAACGGTGTTCATCAACCGCTGGAAAGTTGCGGGAGCATTTCTCAAGCCAAAAGGCATACGATTGTATTCGTAATGTCCGTATGGAGTGCTGAAAGCAGTTTTGCATCTGTCTTCGTCATCCATTAGGATTTGATGAAATCCGCTTGCCAAATCGAGGGTACTAAAGTAGGATGCTCTGCCTAACTAATCCAGGATGTCGGTAATGTTTGGTAGAGGATATGCATCGGCAACTGTTAGTTCATTCAGTTTGCGAAAATCAACTACGACACGCCATCGCTTATTGCCCTCCTTGTCTGGTTTCTTGGGTACAAGAAGTAGAGGAGAATTCCAAGGGCTAGCGCTTGGCTGAATAATGTCGTTTTGTAGCATATCATTTACCTGTTTGTGGACCTCGGTTTTGTGTGTATCAGGAAGCCTATATGGTCTGACAAATGAAGGAGGTTTGCTTTGGTCTGTTATGATCCTATGTTTTGATGTTTCTGTGAATGTAAGGTTATCGCCTTCGAGAAAAAATAAATCATTGTATTCCCTACATATTTTGAAAATAGATTGTTTTTCCTCCATGTTACAGTGACTGAGATCTATGACGGATTGCAGTGCATTCAATCTGTTTTTGATTATGTCGTTTGATTGGTTGGATACTGGGTTGAAATTGTCCAACCTATCCCATTCGAGATCAAGATCTTCGACGTTTACTCGTTGTTCAGTTTCCAACGTGTTCATCATTAATATTTTTATTCTTGAGTCATTTGGTCTGACCAAAGTTTCGCCCACGTACAGACCTGGCATGATTTGTTTCTTGTGTATGATAATATCTTCAAATGTGGATTTGTATTTATCATTTAACTGAACGTTCAATACCTGTTGGCTTCGGGGTTGAATGATAATTGGTCTTTGCTCATTCATGGGTGTTAGTTTGGAATTCGATTTTTCAGCCCTTGTGCCCGTAGGCAATTCCTCGTAAGGAATGACTGTTATTTTATCTAAATCCTCTAAATTATTGTTATTTAATTTATTATTATTCTTGAAGTCAGTCTTACTTTCTGCTAATCGTTTCGAGTGATTAGTCTTACTGGTTGCTTGACTTGTACTTATATTTTGCTCAGTCTTATTGGCTATTGCTGAGTCTTTTGTTACCGCAGTCTCATTTTCTGCTGAGGTTCTTGTGTCCTCAGTCTTACGTTGTGCTGGGTTTATTTTATTTTGCTCAGTCTTATTGACTATTGCTGAGTCTTTTGTTACCGCAGTCTCATTTTCTGCTGAGGTTCTTGTGTCCTCAGTCTTACGTTGTGCTGGGTTTATTTTATTTTGCTCAGTCTTATTGACTATTGCTGAGTCTTTTGACTGAAAACCTGAAGTGAAATTCTTCCCTTCTTCCAATAGGCTGGGCTTAGGTATTATAAGTAGATTTTGCTTATAATCTATTATGCATTTATACCTAGTTAAAAAGTCGTTACCTATTATCCCGTCATAGGGTAGATTGATTTCTTTTGTAAGTATGTGGAAAGGATGATCTATGTGCATGGTATGCTCAGTTGTCTGGAATTCCAGGGTACCATTTACCAGTCCCAGGGTTTTTAGAGAGTCCCCGGCTATGGTAGAAATGGTATATCGACCATCCTCGCCTTCTAAACCTTTTATCAGAGAATTTTTTAGTAAGCAAATATCCGCTCCAGTGTCTATCAGAAGGGTGGTATACATTTTATCCGAGGGACTAAACTTGAGTCGTATCGTTGGCTCCCTAAATTCTGGACAGAACGATACAAGAAACTTCAGGTTTAGTGTTGGATTTGATGGACTTCGGCTTGAGTTATAATTCGAGAGGAATTGCCGGTTGATTCCTCCCGAGAGTTCTCGTTTCCCGATTCGGGCATCGGATTAGCGTTGGAATATCTTACGCCGCGATTATCTTGGGGCCATGGATTGTTGGGAGGTCTTCCGCTAAAACCGGGATTGGCAGTGTTATTTCCTCTGGGCCGTACATTATTTTGTACTGCCGGAGTACCCTGAGGGTAATTCATTTGAGGTTCAGCTCCGGACAAACGCAATCTACATTCATTTTGAGTGTGGTTACGTTTGCCACAGTAGTTGCACCTAATGAAATTCACCTCTTGTTTTATGGGTGGTCTAGGGAGGTTTGGGAACTGCCGGTTTCGGTAGCACGTCTGTTCAGTGTGCCCAATGATTCCTAAGTGGGCTTAGGTGGTCTACTTGTTTTAAAAGAAGGGGAACTTCTTTCAATTCGAGCAGCATGATCTTCTGCGAAGATTATGGCTCTCTTCAAATCCGTTTCACCGTGGGCTTGTACCATGAGCTTCAGGTTGGGACTAAGTAGACCATCTTCGAAAGTCTGGATGGCTAGTTTGTTGTTCTCTTCAATTAAATATACCCGTACTGCTTCGTCCCTAGTCATGGCGTATGTTGCTGAATTCAGATGGCCTAAAGCGACGCTTACTCTATCACCGAATTCTTTGGCCGATTCCTTAAATCGCTGCTTTGTAGAGATCAACTCATTATGAGCTGAGGAACGTGATTTTTCCTCTTTATACTCAGCTTGGAGTTTTGCTTTTAGTTCTTCCCAGGTGGGCAGGGAATGGAATTGAGTCAGTTCAAAAGCCGAGCCATGTAACCTCGTCTTGACGATCTCTAAGAATGTTGGTTTTTCAACTTCTCTCGCCGCATTGAAAAGAATATCTCCGCAAGAGATAAATTTATTGAGTTCTGATGGTTTCCCATCAAAAACGGGGATGATGTTAAAAACATCAGAAATTCCAACCTTGATATCCATATTGGGTGGATCTTCGGAAATAGATTCCTCGAGGGGGTAATGAAAGGGTAATCTTTGGAACAGGTCAACAATGGATTGAGCCTGCCTGTGGGTTTGCCTCGTGACTCGTCTAATCTTGAAAGATTAAACGTTCAGAGAGAAAAAAAAGGAGTGTGAAAACACGAAGAATGAAAAGGACACGTAAGATTGATAAAACAATTAAACAAGGGTTTTAAAAAAGCTTAGTGGGAATATCAGTGACTTATGTATATAACAAAAATGTGTTTTATTGTGTGTTTTTTTTTTTGTAATAGAGAAATTAAAGTACTAAAAATACCTTATGATGCTGTTATTGTTGTTATCTGGATCTGGATACTTCTGCTATTAATAGTGCTGTTATTGTTAGAGCTGCTTGTTGATGTGGATGTTGTTGTTGTTGTCCTGCTGCTGTTGATACTGCTGCTACTTGGTGGTGGTAGTTATTGCCAGGCAGGCTTCACGCCTTAGAGCTGAGGTCTCCTGGTCTTTTGTATTTTCACTGCCCAAACTTAGCCTCCGCGTCTCCTAAGAGAATCCGCCAGGTCTTATCTTTATGGGACTTTTCACTAGCACTTAACTTAACTGATGTGTAGCCTCAGTTACGCTTCACAGTAATCACTTTTAGCACTTTATAAAATTTTGTTATCACTTTTCTTTTCTCTGGTGTATAGCCCCAGAGAACGCATCAAGATCTATAGTCTTGTATTTGGTTTGGTAGTTGGGACCTTTTAGGTATCCCACCGCTGCCACCAATGTTACGTTTTACACCGTGCTTCCTCGAAAGAGGGAAGATTGCAAAGCGGAGAGTAAAAAGAAATAAATTGAATTTTATCGATTTTGACTACAGAGCCCGCTGTCTATGCTTGGCTGCGACTCTGAGTATTTATTTATTTATTTACTTTGGTGTTTTTAACAATTAGACCCGCTGTCTTGAGCTGGGCTGCGATCTATTTGCTTGATTATTCTACTCTACTCTGATTTTCCTGTTCACGATCCTTTGCCTTTTATACGATTTTGCTCATGACCCATCTCCTAACTTCCCCCTCCATGCACCATTAGTTTCCTCACCAATTACCATATGTGCACACGCGCTATTTTTTGGTATTGCTTAATTGTTTTCCGTTCCCATTAAAAGTACCCAAATGACATCTTGGGTGTCATTTGCCTTACGCTGGTGTCAAGTGTCATCCATTCATAATTTATTATTATTCCCTGATACCACAACGTAGTATTCCTCCGATATGCAACTATTGCAGTTTTGCCATGTGTCGGCGTGCCGCTGTGCAATCGGAGTTGGGTTACGTGTGTGTCGTATCGAGTAGGTATGCACTTGACTCATTGCGCTTGGGTGGCGTTTGGGTAAATGGAAGAACAAGTGTAAACAAAGCAAATGACCTATTAATAGCCGTGCGCTTTGTTTATATGTTTGGTGTATGGAATGGATCGCTAGCGAGAAGGCGGCGATTAGGGTAGGTCATGATTAGGGTATGGGTATGGTTGTGCGGATCACAACATCTTTTACTTTGGATGTTTTAAAATAAATTCATTTCTTTCTACACTCACAGGACATTCTCCAATATATGAAACAAAAACCACACCACAGCCACAGATAACTATAGCAACAGTTAAAAACAAAAACCAAGCAAACAGTACAAGTATGCAAATTAATACGATATGTTTTTTCGTTAATAAAAAAAAGAAAAACTTTATTTCAATCTAAAATAAAATACAAAATACAAAACGCTGTCTGCAACTTTCCTGAGACTGGACATAGCAAGTCTGATGTACTAGTCCTTTATATTGTGAAGAAGTAGATAAGGATGTTGTGTGATGATGATAATACTATTTTCTGGTTCGTTTGTTGAAGGATGGTATTTCTGGTTTGTTTGTTGTTTTTATCGGGTCTGTTTGCTCAGGTGGTCTTTGGATGGTATCTCTGGTTTGTTTGTTGTGTCTGCCTATTCGTTATCGGGAGCGCGTAGTTCGTGCGTTTGTGCTTAACTGTGTTAACTTGCATATACAATACATAATTTAAATTTAGTATATATTTTTATTTTTTTTTACAATTTTGGCTTGATCTCCAGCTTGACGGTTCTATACCACAGACCGTGATACGTCAGAGTCCAGGCCCCCAAATTTATTTCATCTAGAGTCTCCTAACTCATGGCCGTATATCTTTCAGGGAGTAAAACCTAATAGGACAAAAAAAAATTTCTTAATATTTCGTTGATTGTAATTAATAAAACGCAAATTTACCTGAAACTCTCCCAGATTCACAATAACTCTCACACCATATTTGGTCGTTATTTTTTTCATGCCCTGTATGTCATAGAGCCTATCTTCAACCGAGGTCTTAATTGCGAGAGTTGGGGGGTATCCCAATGCAAGAGACTGAAGTTCTTCTAAAACGTTTGCTGACATCTTTGCGTTGACTGATGTCGTTTTCCTCTATTATCGACAAACGCTATGTTAATAGAGCGGGCCTGGTGGTTCAAATTGAGCGAGTTGCTCGTAAAATAAAACAGTTCTTGTGTTGTTGGGAGGTTCCAGGAAAAGTACATTTATTTTTCAATTTCAATACCTATTTATACAAAATATTTTTTTCAATTACAAAATATTCTTGGTCAATTTGGTTCAATTTTCAATCCTCTCAAATTTCCGGCCTTCGATAATTGAACCCTAATCACCTCACACTTCGCTCGCGTATATCAGCATTGTATAATACGTAAAAGGTCGTGGTGTCGCTGTCAGTCGTCTCGTTTAGTGATGAAGCAATCACAGAGTACATTGTGGAGTAGGGCGTGGCGTCCATATTGTCGGAAGGGTATATATGCGTGGTCTCGACGAGGCGGATGGGTACAGAGGCTACTCGGGCGTTGATAGTCGGGTTAGAAGTACGGTTGGTAGAGCCGGACGGGTTGGCGCTTTCCCCGTCGGCAGTGTCTGGTGCTGCGCCATTAGCACTATCTTGTTCCGAGCTGGCTGTACTTGAGTTAGACGCGGTCTGTGAGCCCCGGGGGCAAGCTCGGGGTGATCTGTGTCACGAGTGGAATGTTCAGACTCGCTGGTGTTTGGAGAGCTAGTCGGGCTAGCTTCCGCTTGAGGGACATCAATGGTACAAGGCCCTTGGCGGTGGTGTAGACCAGTTCGCCTGCGGCGTACGCTTCTTGACGTGAGGCGTCTAGCTTCGCATTCTCCGCTAGTGGTGCGGTTACCACTACCCACTCTGCGGGTGTCTGTGTCTGGCTGGTCTCTGTAGGTGGGCGGGCTCCGGGTGCCGGTGACGAAGATGAACAGCAGAAGTTTGTATATCGTTGTCCCTTGAATCCAACCTGGGACGCGTAGTCCAGTCCAGCGGGATATGCATGTAAGGGCCCTACTGTTGAACCCATGTTCGTGAGTGGGGCAATCGCCCAGGCTGACACGTTGGTAGCGGATAGTTGGTCCATTAATTTCGACTGAGCTGTTGTGTCGTAAATGCTGTAGGAGTTGTTGTTGCTTCCACGTTTTCTGCCATCCATGAATAAGTTTCGACGTCACTTACACTTTATTTTTAATCGCTTTTAATAATAATTTTAGTTGGTGAATGAATGAATGGTGAATTCATTTTGACATTTAACTTCGAAAATGAACACTAATACCAAACAAAACCAAAAAAAAAAAATTAATGGAGCTCCATACTAAAATGACAATATTATAATAATTCAAATAGGTAATTAGAATTATAATCCTTAACATTCTCCCCGCGCGAATTAAATAAAAAAAACACAATTTGTTTAAAAATATATATTTATTTAATACTTGAGCCGATCTGCTCATTTACGCTGACAAAATCTGACTGACTGTTATTACAAGAGTTTGTTCTTATATACTACTTAAGATTACGGCGTCCGTCATACATCATCTAGTTTATGTTTACAGATAACGATAAACTAGATTAGGTTGTGGCGTCGGTTATAACTCATAGAGTTTATTGTTTGCAGCTGGGGTTGAAAGTGGACACTTGCCCTTTCAGTGATTAGAGGAATAGTCGTCCCTCTACTGGTGTTGTATTACTCGATTTGGTGTGATCGTCGACAGGGTTGTGTGTTCCTAACATAACTCGCGCCGTGAACTTGTTCGCAAATTTACATCGCCCTTATTGAGTGAAGCTGGTAACTCTCAGTTGTCTTCTTAATTGCGAGGCGTGTGGTAGCCCTGTTTCTGTTGTCGCCCCAACATATTCTCCAGTGATATACGGTATCTGTTATTTACTGTACGCACCTCTTGCATGAGAAGAAGAACGTTTTTATTAATGCAGACGACACACAAACATATAGGAAATCAGACAACATAAACGGAGAATTACAACGAACAACAATAAGTGGTAGTGCAGTAGCTGTGGTTGGCTTGATATAGCTTGCAAACGAGTTTTTTTTTGTTTTTGTTGTGATAAGCTCCTGCAGCCTGGAGTGCTGGTGTTGCGTTATCTTAGTAGTTAAGTAGATTCATTATGTCGCGTGGGTCATGATTTCGGTTTATTCGTGTGTTATTGATTCGCTTTGTTAGCATATATTTTTTTGTTTACTTACGCAAATGGTGGTTGGTGGTTGGTTAGAGTCTGCCTTTTATGAAATGCTGACCGGAGTAAGTCGCCTCGTCATCTTGTGTCTGGTGTGATGTGGATGGGGGTTGAAATGTGAGCTGATGCACATGTTTAAAACGGCATTCCGATGTTCAAGTGGTTTCCTAGATTTGGGGTGTGTCGTTTGGTCATTAACAAGAATATTTATGCTTTCCAGACATTTTTGAGTGGACTGACTTATGGTCACAACTGCATATGGCTGGTTCTAATAACACTTCAAAACCATGTGTTATTCACGTCCAGTTGATGGTATTCTGTTGAACATGATATCATGTTCAATTTGCGGGGTTGGATTTCGGCGTTCTGGAGCATGTGTAACTTATAAATTATGAAAATAAGCCAGTTTGTTGCATGGCAGATGCTTGCAGTATTTTCGTATAGGATTGCGTCACCAGTTTCGATTAGCGCATAATTGAAACTGGTGACGAAAGGAAATTGTTGTCATAGTCACTAAGATATGCAGTGATGCGCTTGCTTAACTCGATGCAGAGAGCGTGAAACAATTTACCGCATAGACCATTACGTTTCACCCAGTCAGCACTAAGATCTTGCGATGATATCGCACAAACAGAACTACCACACTTTGTTTTACATATTAAACGTGTGGTGGGTCAGTTCTTTTAAGTAGGTAAAAGCGATGACCAAGAAATAGGTGCTCAGGAAAAAATTGCAAGTACGCAAATTGTCGGGGAGAAAGTCACTAAGCGCATAAAAAACTCAATATAATTTATATTAAATTAATATTACGCGACAACTTTTATTTATCAACTTTATTTATTTAAATATTTTCAATACTTTGTTGATGCTGCTGACAGTCGACCTGTCTGTTGTCGGCTGATTGTTGAACTGGCCTCATGGTGATTGTATTGTCTATATGTTTTGAGTGGTGCATGTTTTGGGGTTGGTATGTGGTTGCGCTGTTGACGCTGTCAAGTGGGTAAATGATCTGGAGCAGATTATTATCATCACATTTAGTCCTGCATACAAGTGGCTTGGATCGGGTTTCGTCCTATCGTAATGCGCACATGTGGTTTAGGACGGGTGTCCTCTGTGGAATTTATATCAAAATGTTATGCTCCGTTTATTTATATATTTAGTCAAAGTATGTACATAATTAACTGGTTAACAAATAAAATAAATACGCTCCAACTGCTTCTCTTCACTGCCACTCGAAGAATGACTGCTCTGTCATACTCTCGCGAATTAAGTAATTAACAAAGTTTATTATTTAAAAAAAATATTCTTTTATTAATTAGGTGAGCCGATCTGCTCACATGCGTTGACAAATCAAGACTAACTATTCTTTACAAAGGTTTGTTCTTATATACTACTTAAAATAACGGCGTCCATCATATATCATCTGGGTTTATGGTTTCCAGATGAGGACATTCTAGATCGGGTTGCGGCGTCCATCGTACATCATCTCGTTTATTGGTTCCAGATGTTGGTGATCTTGGGATCGTCTTCGTTGTTGTGAGTCTCTAACATAACTCGCGCTCTCTGCCAATTCATCATCATGTTATGTACGCGGATGGGATATGCTAGTCTAAACTATGTTTTTTTTTTTGTTGATTTTTACGTTCGAAGAAGTTAGCTTGTCCTATGACCCACTTGCGGTGATGCCTCCAAGACATTACCTTTTGGCAGTTGGGTTCTCCCAAGGTATGAGGATTAAAATCCCTAACGGGACTACCCAATTTGTTGGCAATTCTTAAGCTAATAAAACAGTTTGGTTTGGTTTTTATTAAATATGAAAATTAAATTCACTTTGATTGATTTTTCTCTAAAAAAAAGGCGACACCTAGGGCCGGTCTGTTCACAGCTGGTCAAATCCTTAGTAAGGTTACCATCGATTTAGTTTAACCGATAATTACAAATCAGTGATAACCAATGAGTTTTTGTTGACCGTTTATTTCTGGCTCCTTGTGTTTTTGTCTAGGTAATTTATTAATGAATAATGCCTGCCTATACCCTCTCCTTCCATAGAATAGCGTGCAGTGCATTGTATACATTTGTCAGTTGAAAACGTTGACTTAACCGAACAGAATTTAAAAGTTCAGGGCCTTCGCTCCATCTTGCGTTATATTTACGTTTATATCCAATTACGAATTTCAACAGAAGTCACTACGCGAAATCTAAAGAGAAGAGCGATTTTACCAAGCCGTGATGCTTAAAAACCCACGGGAAAATCAAAATGGCCGCACCACGTCCGCTGGACTGCTACATGATCGAGCTGCGAGTGATGGTGGATGGTGGGCGATATTATCGATTAATCTGCAGCTCACAGTATCATAGGCCTTCATCCCACACCAGTTCGTCATAATGTGGTGGTTACTTAAAAACCATTCCTCCTTTGGGAGTTCGTGAGAGTAATAGTTGTAGCTCTTCTGTCCACCCAGATTAAATTTTCCTTTCATCGGAAAACACGACAGTGTTCCACTCCTTTGAAGTACTTAAGTAGAGTTTTTTCGACTGTTTCTTCGTGACATCTAAGTCAGAGTTAATCAGCCTTATTGTGAGTTTTGCCCGAACAATATTCCATCCGAAAAAAATGACATTTCAGAACAGAAATCTGTTTTTTTTCGGGTGGAATATTGTTCGGGCGAAACTCACAATAAGGCTGAATATATAACAAAAATATTTTACCATGGTTCCCTTAAACAAAATGAGTAGCTGACTCCATATAACAATAAAATAAAAAAACTACCATTGCTACCTTTTAAACAAATAATACCTTTTAATAATTAATAATAGTTTTTACAATAATTGGCAAGCTATTACACACATATTTTAGAAAAAAAAAAGTTCAAGTTCTTTAAAATAAGTTACCTACATTCATACAGTTACATTTACATTTACATTTACAATTGTTTAACTACTTTTCTTAAATATTATAGAAGTATGTATATAGAAATTTACTTAATTTTACAGAACAAAGCGAATATCTTGTTTACAATATTAACAAATTTAATAATTGTTAATCCAAACCCAATTAAGTGAGAAAATCAACTAATTATTCATTAACTAAAATCAATGCTTGATACCGGTAATTTTAAGAGTTACTGTTACTGTTACTTTTCAATTGATTATAAAAAGAGAATTTAATCGACACAAAAAAAAAATTAAATTTGTCCTTTATATTTATATTATCACAATTTCAAAAATCTAGTTTATTTCTTGCACTCTTACATTTGGATTCTTATTTTTTAAATTTATGTAACAAAAAAATATTCCGAACGGCCTATATTCCGCCCAAGAAATGGTGTTTATTATTGTTACGCTGTTTAAAGTCACACACGACTTACTTAGTTCTTTTTTGCATAAGTCAGCTTTGCATTTCACTTAAAAAAAATTTAAGTTTGAACGATTTGGTATTAGAAATTACATAAATTTTACCTTAACATAATGTTTGAATTTAAATTAACAGAATATTGTTCTATGCTCCAATTTTAAACAAAATATTGTCAGCCTTCTATAAATTAAGAAAAATATTGTGAATTAAATAAATAAATAAAAGAACTAAAACAATTGGCACTAAATTTAAACAAGATAAAAACATGTAGGGTGACACAAATTTGTATAATTTGACATTATTCGTTGATATGATAAGTATATAATAGTTGTAAAAAATACATACAAAAACAAAAAAAAATACAAAATAAAGATTTAAATGTATAAAATGAATTTATACTGTTTGACTTTGTTTCTTTCCTATTTTCAGCAGGGTGAATTTTAATATCACCTATAAAATATAAGGCATCGTAAGTATCTATCACTTTATGTCTGTTGATGTTGGTTTTTCTCTCCTGCAATTTCCAGAGCCATAACATGACAGTTTTCATCTGCTAAAAATTCTGTGCAGACATTTTTATTGCCCGTGTTTTCACCATCAGTTCACAATAATAAATAATAAAGGCGGCGTTTTTTTAAGACTTCCCTTGACCGGGAAACAAAGTCCTAGCAGCGACATGCAATTTTGAAAATCGTTCAACATTGTCAAATCGTGGCATTCTGCTCAGATTACCTATTACACTTAATGGCAATTTAAGGACAAATTCTGTAGTGACGTTAGCAATTCAAAAATTGACACGTTTAATACCATCATATCTTGACAAAGGGCTGATATTTTTCCGTAATACGTTTATAGAGAATTTTATTATAAGCTCCGCACATCCTTGGCAAATATCACAATGCCGTTGACTTTATTTAACGGGCTCCCGACCCGTGAGGAATCTTTGCAAGAGACACTGTAGTCTTCCATCCTCTGCGATTCGGGTCACGCTGCTTCCAGTTATCCAAACCAAGCGCTCTGGCATCCGCGATGGCTTGGTCTTTGAAACGTAGGCTTGGACTTCCTTGTCCTGTTGATTTTAGAAACAGCATTTAAATTTTATCTTCTAATCTACTTAGCGCAAGAGCATAAGTAGCGCGTGATCGAGGAAATAGAGAGAGAGAAACTCTCCCGGAACAATGTTCGAAAGTTTTACTAAAAAAGGCAATAAGAATGTGTCATGGCAACAAGATTTGAGCAGAAAACTGTAGAGACGAACTAGGAAACCCTGTAGTCGATTCAAGGACGGTGCTGATAACATGGGAAAACCAGGCAAAATGTATCATTCAATCTAGGCGATGAAAGCCAAGACTTTCGTCCTCCTGACCAAAATGAAGTGAGAATAGCAATATCCAAGTAAAATGCATACACCAATTCGTCTCCAAGATTTGGTCAAAGAAAAGTGTGCCTGATAAATGAAGCCTTAGCATTGTTTGCTCGATCTACAAGAAAGGACATCCTCCAAATTGCGACAACTGTAGAGGCTCAGTATTCTTAACATCGCACACAATATCATGTCTGCCGTACTGTGTGAACGCCTGAAACCATTTTTTAACGAGCTGATTGGACCCTATCAGTGCGATTTTAGGCCCGGAAAGTCCACACGCGACCAAATATTCACGCTACGATAGATCCTGGAAAAAAAAACTAAGAAGTCCCAATCGATAGACACCACCTGTTTATCAAATTTAAGGCCGCATATGACATCATTTATTAAGACGGGGTATGTAGAGCCATGTCTATTGCCTAGTTTTGGCATCCCTGCCAAACTTGTCAGATTGTGCAGAATAGCGACGGAGAAGGCTCGCTGGTTTGATATTAAAAAATGGTTTAGACAGGGTGACGCGCTTTCATGTGACCAATACTTGGGCCTAAGAAGGTAATTAATGTGTATGACCTTGTCGAGAAACTCTGAGGAGAATCTATATAAGACCCTCATCATCCGAGTCCTGCTTTATGGTGATTAAGCATGGACCTGCTCAGAGGCAGATTGGGCACTTCGAACGCAAAATTCGTCGAGTAAATTGCAGTCCCGTTTGTGTTACCGGGTTTTGGTGCAGAAGATTTAAGAGTGAACTCTACGAGCTGTACAGCTACTTAGAAAAGTACGCTGGATCATGTAAGCCGATAGGTATAGCTTTACTTATACCTTTTCCCTCCTAGCAATATTCGTGAGTGCGTAGATTTCATTTGATTTACTATCGCCATATGATTTGGTGACTATTTGGGTAAATCTGTATCACACTTTTCAAAATTGAAGCACTTTACGAGGGAGAAGACCACGATTATGTCTATCACAGGGTATGCTTCATGTACCCCTGTTTTCATTAGGACTTACAGCGGTTCAAGTCCAAAGCTAACACTTTTCTTCCCTAATGTAAGGCTTTTTGATCATGTATCATTGAATAGACTTAGATTAGTGATTAGATTAGATTTTGAAGCGGGAGAGCCTTCAAGGGGCTCTGGAACTGCGGCTTCCTATTGTGCCTCCCTGGTAAGTGCCCATAGCCATCTTTCCGCTCCAGAGGCAGTCAGGACATACTCCTCTGGGTGTATGTCAGCAAGGGTTGCTGAATTGACAATTTCATCGCCCAGGATGTTTTTTCTGATAAGTATGTGAAGAGAGGATTCGTCACTCACAAGACACGGTCTGTAAATAGGATCCGGTGAGACTCCAATGCTGTGGAGATGTTTTTTCACGAGACCATGGCCGCTGATTTTTTATATCAGATTAATCAGGAAACGACATTCTGGAGGAGAATTTGGCGAAAAATTATCTGGTGCATTTCTGACCAGCTGCACCATGCCAGATCTCGTTTGACTCGATGCAGGATAGGCTCGTAATATGGTTCCTAAAATTGTTTTTGCTGACTCCGCAGAAGGGTTTAGGTCCTAAATATAAGTTGCTCCGATTTAAGCCAGTGAGTCAGCTGATTCGTTAGTCTCAAATCCTCTGTAGGCTGGAGTCCAGTGGAGGATGACTAGGTTTTTCTTAAAATGCTCTTAGATGGTTGCGAATGTTTCTAAGATAAGTTTAGATTTTATGATAGATGAGTCAAGAGCTTTGAGAGACGCTTGGCTATCTGAAAAGATAAAAATGGTTCTTTCTCGTGTGTTAGAATTTAGATTCATTCTAGCGCAATGGATAATTGCAAGGACTTCAGCCTGACTGGCTGACAAGTGCACCTGGGGCGACTCACCATAGATTCCAAAGCCAGTCCCTGGCTCGATCTTAGAACCGTCTGGTACCAGATGACGGCAAGAATTTATATTTTTCACTGTCTTCCCTTGGGGGATGAATATGGAGAAGTTCTTATGGAAGCCATATCCCGGTAGCATGTCATCAAGAGGCATGCTGAATAGCCCATTCAGCCCCTATTGCCCATGAAGGCAAAGACAGACGACCTCCCTGATTGGTCAAGGTTGTTCAAATGAAACAGACTTATTTTGGTCGGATTATCTCAATCAACCAAAGCTGAATGTTAGCAAGCGGCATTCCCTCTTCTGCGATTCGACCGAGTACATCAAAAAAAAAAAAACTGTGCTGACCTATAAAGTCTTCGATCGTTTGCTGTCGTGACGACCTGTTCATTTCAAAATGCAAGCCAACGTGACAAATATTTATATATGGGCTGGGCATCTCTAATGACGCCCCTATGTACTGGTATCCTTCACTTATTTGTTCATTTGCCTCTGCCTTGCAACATATGACGCTGTAGGAACTCTCACGCAGTCGAATCTTGGAACTTATGATCTTCATTCAATTGCGGCAATAGAGCTCCTACACGATGGCGGTCTTGTACTTGGATCTGAATAGTGGAAAAGAAATGGGACATTTGATCCATATTGGATATATGGGACAGTTCGTCTGATATTACCCTAAAGGTGGAATAACAATGGTTCAAAATTATATCATTAGGAAGCAGCCGCTGTTGGCTGAGGTGGCGGTGCCAAAACTTGTCCCCTTGCACACCACAACTTAAGCTTTTCCATTGACAACTTCAATGCCTCCTTCCCATACCAAATTGAATTTGTAGATATTGCTGATTTTGACCCCTAGAAGTGTGCGAATTCGGGTTTTCAAGATTTTCAGTCTTTTTCACTAATTTTGCGGCTCCGTTGTGTGTTTGGTTCAATGCAAATCCAACAAAAAATTCTCCTGCAAATCGGATGATGTTTAGATTTCGTCGACTATGGCGTATACGTAACATTTTTTATTAGGTGCAAAGTAAGGTAACGAACTACTGAATAAAACTGAAATCATTGACTTGAAAGAAATTTGTACGCCATAGGGCTTTAACTTATCAAGCATGATTCAAAGGCGGGGTCAAAGAAAGTGCTATATGAGTAGGCTGGCCTGGTGGACATTTGACACATATACCGTTGCCCATGCGCCTAACAATTTCCTATAGCTTCAAGCGTTTTCCGCCGCGGGTATGTAAGCTCTACTTGGGTATTTGTTGGATAAGAAGCCAGACAAGCTACATAAACAAAAAACAAAAACAAATTAATACTGGAGCAGTTACAATAGGGGCTGGATTAGTTCAATACTACTTTTAGATAGCATGACCCAGCCATCAAATGGGAGACTCCAAAAACTTAGAAGAGTTCTTCCTTTGCATCAATTGAAATGGAATAGGCAAGGCTACGTTTTTTTGCACGTACAATTGTCTCGTAGGTAACCGTGGACTGGAGCCAGAGCTGTATATGGCGATATACGGATAGGCAGTTCGTAGACTTGTTGCACAAATTTTCATTTCCAAATTTAAAGTACTTAGCCCAGGGTGCACATCAGTTATAATGTAAAATTGTATGCTACCTGACGTCTGATCTCTAGTTCAATTGTGGCCAATTTTTTTGCAACACGATTATTAGTGAATACTTACAAGGTGGAAATTTGGTGAAATTTTGATTCTTTAGGTAGGTATCCTTGCTGAAATTAAAAAATAAAAACTAAGTGAATTAGATTTTAAAATACATTTCTTTTTAATTTCAAGACTCATTTTAAAAATTAAATAATGACATAAGCATTGTTCAAGTATATACACACGTTATTTAAATAAAACAAATAACTTGTCACAGGAGGAACATTCTACAAAGATAAATTAGTTTGTCTTGTTTAAGTAAATTAACAAAAAAATAAAGCATTGCAATTTGGACTGCCAATTATATTTAATAAACGAAATTAATTTTTTCATGTGTTTTTATCGGTTTTTATATGGTTCTATATTTGTTTTTTTTTTTTAATTTACATTTTAGCATTAAAACTTAACAACAGTTGACGATGGAAGATGTTTTTAAGTAATTACTTTTATTTTTCTAGATAAAATATTCGGATTTCAAATAATGACAATCGATTTATGTACAATTTTTACAAATACAATTTTATTTCAGTAAATTCATGCTGTATAATAGAATTTTAGTTCAAACGGAAAGTGAATTTTTTTTTTCTTTAAACGTGCTATAATTATTAATATATTTATATATAATTATTACTGCAGCAAGAATTTTGTCTTTAATTGAACATTTTTAATTTACTGAATTTATTAAAATTTAAAATTTAAAAAAGTTAAAATTTGCTCTTCTGAAAGTGTTAAATGCCTTCTTTTGGAAATATTTTTTGTTTCTTATTTATATTTTCTTTTTTAAGGTGTGATGTAGAGTAGTTTTTATTATTTATTGTATTTGTTTTACATTTTGTCTACATCTATGAAGTGTTTTTTTTTTCTTAAGAATGTTTTATTTAATTGAAAGTAATTATTTCGTTTACATGATGTACGTTTTACGTATACATACATTATTTTTCTGTGATCCTAAAGAAAGATGGTTAAAAATATTCAAATTGCTTATTTTACATATAAAACTTACAATCAAATGGGGTACCTATATTATTTTTTTTTTAAAAAGCGGATCTGTATAAAATATTAAAACTTGCCAATTTTATTAAATTTTTTATTGAATATATATTTTTTGAATAAACAAGACGGAGTGATGAAGAAATCAGCCACGTGTTTTATTTTTTGCAAATTTAGATAGTCCATAAATATTTCTTTAATATACTGACTTAATGCTATTGATGGATAGTATGCAAATAATAAGTTGAGACACAAATGTGATTAAAAGATTGGATGGTCAAAAACAGATTGACAATAGGATGTCTTTGGGTTTGAGTTTGTTGGAATATCTAGTATTTATTATTAATCAGTGCCGCTCTGTGAACAAGTTCGATTTCATATTTGTTTTGTCGTGTAAAAGTTTTCAGAAGCCTCAAATTTTATAAACCAATTAGAGTAACTGTACTACTGGGTGGACTAGTGAGAAGAAGATGGACCTACAAGGTAATAAAATATTTTTTGCATGGGTTGGTGCGTTACTTTCACAGTGATCATTTCTATTATTTGCCCTCATCAGATTGGTAAGAAAAGAAAAAAACTCATTCAAACTATTTATAAATAAGAGCAATAATAAATATTATTTGTTTCCCAATGATGCGGCTCTATTTTCAAAAAGTTTTGATATTTCGTTTCATTTCAAAAAGGTTTATATTCAGATTCAGCTGGACCGATGAATTGCTCTAGGTAGGTAGTAGGAATTGCTCTAAGGTGGATATTCTTGCCAAGGCCAGGATCGAGTTATCCCTCCAACGCAATTGTTCAAACAATAGTAATTCGAGGCGGTTTTCGATGAGGTAATAAATATAACCAAAGTATAAGGAGGGCAGAAAAGATCATAAAGTCGCGATGACCAAGCACTTTTATATAATTACTTATTATTAAAATTGTGGAAAAGTGGAAACCTGAATGTCATCCTTTTTGTACTTTTAGTATTTCACTAAGATATTTGTTTTATGGAATTTATTTTTACACAAACTTGTTGATTAATAGTGGTTTAAGAGTTTGTCACCTAGTCGTAGATTAAACTCATCTTATTTATTTATTGCTACGATCAACGGTACAAACGCATAGGGATATTCTTTTCAGCAAAAACTAAAAGCAATGGAAATGTGCACCAGATGAAACTATGTACATACTACATACAGGTTCTATTCCCAGTCCCATACTACTCCCATACTATGTGATTTCTGGCCAAGAAAATGGGTCAGCATTCAAGGTCGATGATGATGACGATGGTTATAGTGTGTGTATGCATGCGATAAATCAAGTTCAAGATAAGACTTGTATGTATGCGATGAATCAAAATCTTGGTTAAGCAAAGCATGGTCAAGGTAAAAAAAAATTTAGATAAGAGACTTAAAAAAGCTTCAAGGTCCATTCCACAAGGTTATGCAGAAAAAAAATCTTCTCTTATGTAGATAGAATGTCATGATGTTCCGTCATGTAAAAAGAAACTCCAATCCGTCTTCAAAACAGTTGTGCAAAGCATGTTAATATCCTAATCAGTAAAGTGTAGATTAAGAAGACAAAGCGAAATTATTGTTGTTATTAAGTGGATATTTCAATTACTGCATTTATGTACATGCATATGTCGCATAAATTAACTATCGTTTTATGAGAGTAGAACTAAAGAGATTGATTTGCATATATCGGCAGTAAAAAAGGGCGATTCCACTCAGCGCTCGAAGAGAAGTTCAGACTTACTGTAAAGCCTATAGAAGAAAATAAATGAATTTTATTATCGTCCCATACAAAGTTTGTATTCGTCGGCGCCCGCAATGGAAGAATTTTTGATTAAAGTCTAAGGCCGGCTTTTAATTTATCTGTTTTAACGCGAATGGTTTGGTAAATGACAATGACGTCTAAAAATGTGTGGGTGTGCAAGATTGAGATAAGAAGAAACATTTTGTTTTTGAGTCGTAATTTTATAGAACGAAAACCCAGACGAACTTTTGTTAGTTTTAGGGAAAAAAGGATTTTCCATTGGGGCACTATCAGCCGGCGTTTAAACTTTCATTTAAGTAAGGCATAAAAAAAACAGTTTTAAATATTTTAAGAAATGCAAAGCAAATCCCGCCAGAAATGTTGACACAAATGTTGGGCACATCAACCCTGAAATGCAATCCGAGTCGGACATTGAATAATTAAAACAAAAGTACGGAATTGCATAAAAAAAAATAATAAGTTGATGCAACCGTCAAATTTAAAATGCAATCCGAAACATCAATTAAACTTAAATGCGGAATTGCATAAATTCTTTGATACTAGACATTTGGGGGCGACGACGGTAACAAAACGATACTTTCAAGTTGAGTTTTATTTGTACACTCTGAGAAATAGGTGATAGTCTAAGAAAAATAAAATTCATTATTTTTAAAAATAAATAAAATAGTTCCTTGGCATACAGAAGGAACTGCAGGAGGTGATGAAGGAGCTTCAGCGAACAAGAAGCTGGGATTACTTAAAAGCGGCAATCCACCTACTGATTGCTCTTAATACAAGGGCAAGAGCAGGGGATTTTATGTCAAAAAATGTAAATAAATTACTAATAAGCAACATCAAATTTTGGTGGTTTTTAAATTTTTACACAAATTCCCATGATTTTCTGGGTATACAAAAACTCCTTGAAATCTAAGCAATCACTTTATTCAAATCAGTTTAGTTGGAATAATATCATGGAAGCTTTAATAACCTTAATTTACGATGATCTAAAACACATCACTAAGGCCTGCTGGGAGTTCACCGGTACACTAAAGGAACTGGAGGAGGTGCTGAAGGAGCTTCAGCGAACAAGAAGCTGGTTGCAGCTGAAAGCTGCAATCCATCTCCTGATTGCTCTTAATATAAGAGCAAGAGCAGGGGATTACATAACAAGAAATGTAAATCCCATATTAATGAGTCTAAGCGAAATGAAATAAAAAATAAATAAAAAATATTTAAAAAAGCAAATCTTTATTATGTACATTTTTTTTTTGTTCATGTGAATGGGTTTGTTTTGAATTTAAGGGGTTCTTAGATATGACTGCATACTGCCATTTTTGAATGTTGTATCTTTCATTTCGAATTTATCTTTATTCATCCTTCCCCCCGTTTAGATGCTGGGACAAAACTGATCCAATTTTTCGTTCTCTTTTCATCCCAATATGCAATTCATTTCACAATCTATGATATTGTCATATCATATGTTTGCTTATACTTTTTTACATCAATCAATTCAACATCGGTACGAAACGTCGTGTCTTGTGATGTAAATATTTCAATTTCACCATTACTCGTAATTCTTTCACTGGAATATTCACGATATTCGTAACAATTTATGGCGAGTGTACGTTTCTCATAATTACTGTCGTAAGAGCACCGTATTGTTAGATCCAACTGATCGAATTCTAATTTAAAATGTCCGTAAAAAATATTTTCACTTTCGATTATTCCTTGGATATCCTTTTCTTTTTTCAGCAAATCTTGCCTGAATGCTTCTATGGCCTCTATGACAGTAAAATATTTTTTTACTGCAGGTTCTTCTGTTGTTGTTGCTTTGATTGTGTCATTATTTTGTTGATCATTTTGAATGATCTCATTGATCTTCATCAATTGAAAGGACAAATCAATTTTTAAAGTATCGTTACTAGGCAGCAGCAAAGAAAATTCTAAATTTCCTTTATTATTTGCATTAGCCGATAGATTTAACGGTATTGGGATGGCTTGTAATAAACCCAATGAAAGGCAGACTATCAGAAAGAAGAATTTATACATTTTGTTTGATTTGATGTATATATATATATAGAGAGAGAGAGACACATACCACACCACTGAAAAGTCTGTCATACCACAATTGGGTGAATCAGCTGTCAATCAAACTCTAAAAACCTTTTATAACTACTACCTTCAATTCGAAGAAACATCCAAATAAGGAATTTTTGAATTGTTGCCAGGCACGGGCAAAGCCGGTTGCGCACTACTAGACAAAAATGGACGACAGATGTGGTATCAAAAAATCTTTATTATCCAGTGAACTGGTTTCATCGTGAAGTACTTCATGCCAACCAGTGTACCGAATTTTTCATCCGGAGATATCCCGAAACTTTAAGAAAATCTGTGAATCCTTAATCCCAAATTAAACCATTATGGTTCTGATAAAGCCAATAAGCTAGTTGCACAAACTGAGATGAGTGTTAATGTTTTCGGATACTATAATGATGATAAAAAGAGTAAACAATGTATTGAGGGTCCTCACTACTATAACGAAGTAACACATTATGTGTGCATAAAATGTTTAAGTCGGCTCCTACGCGATAGGATCCTCAATGTGAAAGAGAAAAAACTATACTTTTGTAATAGTTGCTTGCAGCACTATTACAATGAGGAAAGTTAGCAGAATCAGAAGAAAGAATGCGCTGGTGTTGTAAGGCTTTCAAATGTTGAGAAATCTGTCAGTGTACCTTTCGTAATATATGCAGACTTTGAGAGCATATAATTACTTGTTAGTAGCTACGTACTTGTCTTCCTGATCCATCTATATCGTCAACAACAACAACTCAACAGCATTTGCATACTACAACAATAATTGTTTCTTTGATACCAGCAAGAATTCAATGAAGACATTTACAGGTATATGATGTTTGCAATTTTTTTTTATAGGACCAGACTGTACGAGTTACGTCAACAATAGTCTAGATGAAGATATCCAACGTCTGTATGCTGATTGCTACAAACATGCAGTACCGATGAAAGAAATTACACCGCAACAAAAATGGCGCCAGACGAACGAAGAGTGCGGCATATTTTGTGGAAAAAGTAAGAGACCTTTGTCATGTTACAGGGGAATAAAGAGGGCCTAGTCATAACAGTTGTAATTTACGAACAGGTCTTCCCAAAATTATGCCGATTTTCTTACACAGATTATGATAGTCCTTTGTTTTTTTCTTCATTGAATAAAGTGGAAGGAGAAATGAAGGTCTTGAATTATGAGAATAATATGTCTCAATATCCAAAAAGATACTTGTAGATGAAAAATCGATTTGAAATGAGATTTCTTGATTCATATCGCTTTCTCAGCGAATGTATTGATTCATTAGCGCAGCATTTAGGTGACAATGATTTTAAATTCACAACATTATATTTCAATTGTGAGGAGAAATTTTTACCCGAAAAAATTGCGTTCTTCAACAAACTAACTTTGAAATTGCTCATCAATTTGGTCACATTTCAATTGTTAAAAAAATGAGGGAACACCTGGAAATTAACTTACAAAGTGATGTTGTTTTACTTGTCGATATCTTTGAGAATTTTCGACAAATAGTCAAGAAATCTATAAACTAGATCCGTGCTATTATTATACGGCACCGGGTTTATCTTGGGATGCAATGCTCAAAGTTACAGACATTGAATTGGAATTATTAACCGAATTCGAAATGTATAAGTTTTTTCAAAACGGTGTCAGGGGTGGTTTAACTCAGTGCTGTCATAGATATTCGGAAGCAGACAACAAATTTATGAGTACATATAACCCAAACCTACCTTCATCATATTTGATGTACTTGGATGTTAATAATCTCTATGGTTGGGCTATCAACCAAACTCTTCCCTATGGTGGTTTTCAGTGGGTGTCCAACACAGACCACAGTAGGTAATGCGACGGTTGGGCATGGGAACTTTTTCGATGAATAAAATAGGGGATGCGTCATCCGCGGTTGTATTTGAAATTTCTTATCAGAGCTTTGTGGTCAGCGACGGACGGCGAGTGTAGTTTGTGGTTTTTCTTTTTAGTGGTAGATGGCGCCACCCGAGTAAATTTGGCACGCGTCGTACGGCGACTATATTTTAAGGAGGCGATTATTAATAGCATGCTTGAACATGATGTAACATGTTTAAGATGAAGAGGCGAAGTTGAGTTTTCTTATCTTTTCAAGGTTGGATTTTTGGCAAACACTAGTTGATATTTAATCTTGTGGTTTCGAGAGTATAAAACAGCCAAACTTGTGTTAATTTCAGAAAATGTACTTTCAATGGACATTTTCACACGGTGTTTGGATTTTCTTATCAAAAATCATTTAGGCAAATCACGAAAACAATCGTATAAAATTGTTGAAGAATGTTAAGGAAACCGCATCAAATATTTTATCTATGGTTTCGAGAGTATAAAAGCTGATTGTTGCGAAATTATGACATTAGTTTACATTTTGTGTTCAAAACATAAGAGTTAAAGTGAAATTAATGTCGTTGTTAAAGAAGTTAAATATTATCGGGAAGAAGCAGCACGCTAAGCCAATAAAAAGCCTTAAAGAGCTGAATCTCAAGGAAAGATACAGCATTTTAAAAGCTGACAAATGTGACTCACAATTCGGTGAGCAGGTGATGCTGGAGCTCCCGGAGTGCATCATTTTTCTCCCGAAGAGATTTACCAAGGAACTGACAGCAGATGACGTACTAGAGATGTCCAGCTGTGACATAGAGCTGTTGGAACCGCTAGGACAGTCGTTCTCAATAGCTTTTCATGAAAAGCTAATTTCTAACATCGAAGAGCAGGTACAACTCAGCTTTCTGCAATCGCAGAAGCATGCTTTCTACGGAAAATAGTGGAAAAATAAAATATAATAATAAAATAAATAATAAATAAATTTATATTGATTAAATGAAAAATGATGTTCTGTTTTACTTATTACTTATTTCTAATGGTTGCTTTTCCTGTATTTTTTCGAAAACACAAGTTCCTATACTCCTTGATTGCATGCATTTCGAAAATTTGTTGTTGTATAATGCTTTCTGTCTTCTCTCTTTTTAAATGCATATAGCGATTCGAGGTGTTTAATGACTTGGAGTCTCATGTCAAACGATTTGACCTAAGAGGTCGTAAAATCGAATTCAAGATTAAACCCATCCCCAAGAACAGAGAACCAACTTTATGGATAAAGGAGGCCATAAATAGTATGCTCGAATATGCTGCAACAGGTTTAAGGCCAACGGATAAAGTAGGAATTACTTTCTATGGAAACGGTTTTTCTACTGAACGGGGAAATGGATGGATTAGTTACCGAAACTGTTCGGAACTAAAATTCGACGATGTATGGGATATGATTTCAAAAATCTTCCAGAGCAACTCGGAAGGTCTGAGTACGGATAGTTTTACCATGACAATAACTTCTGTAAGACTCCCTTCAGGGAGAGGGAACAACAGAAAGCCCCACGTTATGTTTAACTCATTCAATGAAGAATGCATAAGACGGAGAGGTATAATATTCATTCAAAATAAGGATAATTTATGCCTACCTCGTGCCTTGGTTGTTGCAAAAGCTTACGCTGACAGAGAAGTTAGTTTCAAAAGACTTAGACAAAATATTGGTAAACTTCAAACCGTAAGAACTTTGAAGCTAATAAAAGATGCGCAGATAAATATACCAGATACAGGTTGTGGAATTCCAGAGCTGAGAGCCTTTCAAAATTACTTACAAGGATATAAGGTTACCGTATATGAATACGGAACTAAAGGCCGAAAAGTGCTTTTTGAAGGAATTTCTGAGGAGAAAAAAATAAATTTATTGTATTGCAACAACCATTATAGCGTAATAACATCGTTAACCGCCGCATTTTGCTGTAAGTACTTTTGCGAAGTCTGTCGCGTACCATACGATACGAAAAGTCATCATAAATGTGGGGAATCCTGCCCACAATGTCAGCAAACACCAAGTTGCAGCAAATCAAAAGAAATTCTTTGTGACGATTGCAATCGAAGCTTTAGGGGTAAACCCTGTTCCGACAATCACAAAGCGAACGGTTCTTTAAGAAAAAATTCTGTTTGCGAAATAATGAAAAGATGTCTACTATGCTTGAAAACATACGGGGCAAAAAGAAATCATGTTTGTGATGAATACTTTTGTAAACATTGTCGCCAACATGTTGAAAAAATATTTAATGGTGAAGATGATGATGAAACAAAAATTTCGCCAATAAGAATACATGAACCCAATTTGTGTGTATTTCAGCAAAAATGTGACCACTGCCTGGATCTTCCAAATTTGTATTTTTGTCAAAAGTGCAAATTGTCGTTGAATGTCATTAAGCAAGAAGAATAAGAAGACGTGGTATCCAAATTTGTAAAACACAAACTAAATGTTCGGCAAAATTTTAAGAACGTAATTGTGATAGCTCATAATGGGCAGGCATATGACCATCAATTCATTTTGAGCTATATTCTGGAAAAAACAAGTCTGACCCCCGAATTGATCATGCGTGGTACTAAAATAATATTGATGCAAATAGGAAATGTTAAATTTATAGACTCGTTAAACTACTTTCCTATGGCTCTGTCAAAGCTGCCAAAAGCATTTGAAATGTCTCCTGTTTTGAAAAAGGGGTATTTTCCCCATTATTTTAATACCAAAGAAAATGCTAAATATATCGGAAAACTACCTCCTATTGAATATTACAGTCCAGATACAATGAAAGCTGAAGATCGCAATGTATTTTTGAAATGGTTTGCAGAACATCAAAATGATGATTTTGACATGCAGCGTGAGCTTGTCGAATATTGTATCAGTGATGTTAAAATTTTGACAGAGGCTTGTCTAAAATTTAGAAACTTGTTCCTCAGTCAGAGTAATGTTGAACCGTTTTTAGAAGCAACAACCATAGCGTCAGCATGTAATCTTGTATTCAGGCGTAACTTTCTTCTACCTAACACCATTGGCTTAATTCCTAAAAAAGGCTACAGGTGTGTGGATAATCAATCAACAGAAGCCATTAAGTGGTTGATTTTGGAAGAAAAGAAGCGAAAAATTTATATAAAGCATGCATCTAAAGGAAGAGAAGCAGTTGTCAATGGGGTAAAAGTTGACGGTTTTTGCGAGGAAAAAAGGCTAATATTTGAATTCCACGGCTGCTACTATCATGGCCACCCTAAACCGCAGATATGAGAGAACACAATCTAAAACTGCGCTATTAAGAAAATTTAAGTCATTGAAATGTGGTCTTGTCAATTTCAAAGTGATTTGCAGTTAATGAACAAAGAAGATTTAAGTTTCTTAAACACACATACACTCATACAAAATTCACCATTGAATCCTCGTGATGCTTTCTATGGAGGCCGAACCGGAAATACTTTTAATTATTATAAATGTAAAGAAGGTGAACAAATTCATTATATAGATGTATGTTCTCTATATCCGTGGGTTTGTAAGAATGGAAAATTCCCTATCGGCCATCCAAAAGTGCACACCACTCCTGCTACAAAATTGGAAGGTATAAATGGACTTGTAAAATTCTACCACCAGAGCATCTATTTCATCCTGTCCTGCCAGTAAAACAAAATAATAAGCTTATGTTTTCTTTGTGTAGAAGTTGCAGTGATGAAAAAAATCAAGAACAATTTTGCAATCATACTGATGAAGAAAGAGCTTTATTCGGAACATGGGTAATTGATGAAGTACTTAAAGCAATCGAAAAAGGCTACAAACAACTTTCCGTTCTTGAGATTTGGGAATATGATGTAGTCCAATATAATCGAGATACTAATTCTGACGGTCTTTTCACTTCAATGATGAATAAATTTCTAAAAATCAAGCAAGAAGCATCAGGATGGCCAAGTTCATGTACATCCCCACAGGAAAAAGATAAATATCATTCTGACCATATTGTTTTCTGGAATTTCTTTAAAGAAGCATGGTGTTATCCGAAAAACCATATTGTTTTTGGAATTTAGTATTGGCGTCTTAGTAACATCGAAGTGGAGTAAAATGTAGTAAGGAACATATTAAGTTTATCTTACTGACCATATTGCTCCGTGTTACTTTTATCTTACTGACCACATTGTTCGAAAAGAAATTGTGATATTTTCAGAGGTATTTTCATGTATAAAAGGCGAGTGTTGAAGGTACTAAGTAACAGATTACTTTCAATTTAATCGTTGCAAAGAACATGGATTTCCTTAACCAGATCAAGTATGGACCAAGGGTCCTGGTAGAGCTGGAGGCGAAAAAGGTATTTTTGCCTCTCCGATTCAACGCAATGGAGGAGGACACCATTACCAACTCCCCTTATATGAGATGGAAGTCATCAAAGTGGCTGGAAACTCCTTTGAGCTGGAGTTCCATCCTGTTGCAGAGGAAGACGATGAGGTGCAAGTTCTCTACTCACAACCATTTTTATAAAATAAAAAAAAATAAATTAAAAAAGTAAAACAAAGAAATTAACTGTTCTTTTTCTTTTTTTATTGGTTTATTTGACTTTTAAGTGCTTTGAGGTGGTTAAAGATTACCCAAACTTTGTGAAAAGATTCAATTTGCGTGGTCGTAAAATTGAATTCCGGATTAGGGATGTAGCAGACAACATTGAACCATCTAGCTGGATTCAGAATGCAGTGAAAGGGATATTTAAAAAAGTGACTGACGATTTGGATCCTTCTGATATGGTGGGTATAACATTTACAGGGAATAATTTCGAACACTATGGTCCTGGTTGGATTAGCTATAGAAAGGCATCCGATTTAAAGTGGAGCGAGGTATGGGATTTAATCACTAAAATTTTCCAAAGCAATTCCGAGGGCTTAAGCACGAATACTTTCCGTATAAATCTTACATCGATAAGACCTGCTAAAGGACAAGGAAATGTTCGAAATAAGAAATACAATTCTTTCGATGAAGAATGCAAAAAGCGGAGGGGGATCATTGTAATAAGAAACAAAGACAACCTATGTTTACCTCGTGCTTTAGTTGTTGCAATTGCCTTTATTGATAAAGACTCAGAATATGTAAAAATTCGGCGCAATATTGGTAAATCTCAAGATCTTCGGACGGCTAATCTAATAACTTTGACCGGTGTTAGTATACCTTCCGAAGGTTGTAGTATTCCAGAGCTTCGCACTTTTCAAAGGTATTTGAAGAATTATAAGATCACAGTCTACGAATATGAGCAAAAAGGACGAAGTATTATATTCGAAGACGATACATATAACAGTGATAAGAGAATAAATTTACTGTATTACAAAGGTCACTTCAATGTTATAACATCTTTGACAGCGGCATTTTGTTGTGGTTATTTTTGCGAAATTTGTAGTGTACCATTCAATAATAAAACCGATCATAGATGTGTAAAGTCATGCCCTCAATGTCAGCAATCACCTATATGTCCTCAAAATCTATCCGAAATTGTATGTAAAGATTGCAATAGAAGTTTTAGAGGACAGGAATGTTTTGATAACCATAAGGCTTCGGGGTCAACAGGAAACCGAGCAATTTGTGAAACAGTTAAAAAATGTGTTGAATGTCTGAAAACATATAGAAGAGATAGAGAACATACTTGCAATGAATACTATTGTAAAAATTGTGATAAACACGTTTCCCAAGAACACTTGTGTTATATTCGACGCGACACTAGAAGACCAAAATTAGGCAATGTTCTCTATGTGTTTTATGATTTGGAGAGTCGTCAAGAAACGATTATTGATGAAAAAGTGATAAAAGACTATGCTGTTCCAGTAAAACTTCATGAACCGAATTTATGTGTTTCTCAGCAAAGATGTGACCTTTGTTTGGGTGAGAATAATCTACACTTCTGTCAGAAATGTAAATTCAGACTTAATATAAAAAAGGGTCAGAATGTTATATCCGAGTTCTTAGAGCACATTTTGAACGCACGAAAAAGTACGGCTAAGGCAGTTCGGGTACGAGGTAATTGAAATGTGGGCTTGTGAATTCGAGAAACAATTGAGTACTGATGATGTCAAATATTTAAAAACACATCCTTTAATACAACAAAGCCCATTAAATCCTCGCGACGCATTTTACGGGGGCCGTACGGGGAACACATATAATTATTATAAATGTTTTTAATTGACAGGATCCAAATCCTTTACTGGCACAATGACACTTTATTTGAATTTGTTATCAAAATCATTAAGACAAGCCGCAAAAAAAATCCGTTTTAGAATATTTCTTAAAAAAGAAATCGACTTGATAAATGTTATCGGTAAAAAACAGTATAATAAACCGATAAAAAGCCTAAAGCAGTTAAATCTTAAGGAAAGGTACAACATACTGCAAGCTACAAAATGCGGCTCACAATTCGGTGAACAAATAATGGTGGAGCTTCAAGACTGCGTAATTTTTCTCCCTAAACGATTTACACAAGAGCTGACTGCAGTTGACCTAATAGAGATGGCCAACTATGACATGGAGCTACTGGAACCACTGGGACAGTCGTTTTCCATAGCTTTCCGTGAAAAGGAAGGCAGTTTGAACAACGAAGAGCAGGTACAGTTCGACTTTCTGCAATCGCAGAAGCACTCTTTTTATGGAAATTAAAGAATCAATAAAAAAAAATTATATTGATTAATATGAAAAATTATGTTTTGTATTACTTATTTTCTAACTCTACTTGATCCTAATAAAAATGGTTGCTTTTCCTCTATTTTCGAAAACACAATTCCTACTGCTTAATTGCAATCATTTCGAAAATTTGTTGTTCTTCAATACTTTCTATCTTCTCCTTTTAAATGTATAGCGATTCGAGGTGTTGAATGACTTTGAGTCTCGTGTAAAACGATTTGAGCCAAAAGGTCGTAAAATCGATTTCAAGATTAAACCCATCCCCAACAACAAAGAACCAACTTTATGGATGAAGGAGGCTATTAATAGCATGCTTGAATATGCTGTAACAGGATTAAGCTCAACAGATAAAGTAGGAATTACTTTTTATGGAAACAGTTTTTCTGATGAACGGGGAAATGGATGGGTTAGTTACCGAAACTGTTCAGAGCTAAAATTCAGTAATGTATGGGAAATGATATCCTATCAGAAGGTCTGAGTACAGACAGTTTGAGCATGACAATAACTTCTGTTAAGCTCCCTTCAGGTAGAGGGAACAACAGAAAGTCCAGTATTATGTTCAATTCATTTGATGAAGAATGTATAAGGCGGAGAGGTATTATATTCATACAAAATAAGTATAATTTATGTCTTCCTCGTGACTTGGTTGTGACAGAAGCATATGTTCGGGCATGACCCGAAGATAATGTAAATGCAATATAAACTAGCTGATAGCCAATCAACATTTTTTAAACACACAACTTTATAATTTTTTGTTCATAAAATAAAATTGTATTTATATACAAATTCAAATAAAAAAGAATCTATGTATAAGTTATGGGCGAACCCGCACAATAAAACTTTTAAACGCATGGTAACTCCTGTCCACTATATGTTAAGTAAAGTACCTATGTACTTCGTAAACGTGTTGTTATCACTCTGCGAGAACAGATTACCAGCCAGAGTAGCAACAGCGGCAGCAGCAGCATCGGTCATTGAAAAAACAACACCAACACCGCTTTTTGATAACAGCAGCGGCGCAGCAATCAACTGCAACTTATGCGTGGAGGATGATTGGAGTTAGTGCTAGAGAAACCACAGCAGCGAAAGTGTTAAAAGGGTCTCGCGGAAGGCTTCCTCATAGAGGAAAAAAAAAATAATAAAGACTTATGTGAATAAAAACGTACAACAAAGAGTTGAAAAGATTTATTATTTTATATTAAAAAATGGTTTATTTGGCTTTCAATTTTTTTTTAAAGAGGTAAACACTTTGTAGACCGTAACATTTACTATGATTACTATGATTGCATTTGATTTCATTGGGATGAACGATGAAGACTTTTTAATTCCTTTAAGCTTTGACAACCATTTTGAAGTTATTCATGCAACCAGAAGGTTTTCTCTACACATTTTATATAAACAACAGTGCTTTAAGTTTTTTTTCGAAGATTTGTCGAAACTTTACGAAATTCTGTGAATCCTTCAAGTTACACCATGATGGTTCTGATAAAGCTAATAAGCTTGTCGCGATGGTGATAATTGATCAAAGTTGAATGGAGGTTTTGGGATAAAGATGTTGACCATTGTGCGATAAGGATGTCATTTATGAGACCATCCCAGTTAAATATGGGACCACCACCCGAAGAAGAGATAGACCGCTTAACACATGCTACAAAAGCCATGTTCTTAAATCGATAGCCTGCATAAAAAAGGACGCACCCAGAGGCAAGCAAGTAAAGAAAAGAATATCATAAGAAAATGTATAATAAAGATAAATTATTTCATATATAAAAAAACAAAAACTAAAATTCGCATGAGTTGCAGAGTGGCCTCATAGGCCTTTTATTACCAAAACTATCGAAATATTTTGTTACATTTGTTGTTCTAATGTATGCTACACAAAGTGATCCGGGACCCCTGTCATTATATGAACTAATTGTTCCACAATACACATTCTTTGTTATGGCTTATGGGTCCTTAATGACAATTTATCTCGCAAACAAATCGAAATCATGTTGTTGGAGATCAATGTCCACGTGCAAGGTTTGCATTCTTCCCGGCATAATTGCCAACCACATTGTCTAATCGTTTTTCGTCTTCGTAAAGACTGACACCATGCACATACCTGCTGTTGTCGATTGTACCATTAATATTATAAAATACTGCTAGGTCTGCCATTTCTCATGAGTAAAAACAAAGTCAAAAATCATTACACGTAAAATATCGTAACTCTGACTCGTACTATATATATACTCGAACTATACCCAAAGATTCAGGACCAAGTCCAATGTGTAACAAGAGCTAGAATAACCAGAACCAAATTTCCTTTTTATAAATATTCCAGAAACACTAATCAGTTCTACTTGCAGCACCAAGTCTCTCACAATCAAAGGTAGAGCGCTAGTCCACTTCAAGGATTGCGATGTCTCAGTAAATGGCATAATCTATCAAGACGATGCAAACATCTTTTGGGATGAAGTCCACATACCCCCAGCATCCAATTACTGGCGCCCGAGCAGGGGCCTGGGAAAAGGATAAAAAAAAGCAGCCAGTGTCTAATAGCAAAGCAAGAATAAATAGTGCATAACTGAAACCACATGAAAAGCGAAATTAGTGTCGAAGGAAAATCCTATGGCATAAGAAAGAAATAAACAGAAATTAAAACTAGTTTAGAACTCAATACGAATGAGAACAAAGTGAATAAACTAAAGATGGAATTAACTGTTGAAAAAAATTAAAATAAACGCTTCCAAACTAAAGAGTGCAGTTTCAAGGGCAAACGATTACGTAAAAGGATAGAAGGAAGTCACAACCGTGAAAGAAGACAGTAACAGAATACTAAGAAGGACGAAGACCAGCACATTATGTTATATGAAGAATGACACCGATAGGATTGTAGTATAAGAATTATTTAGATTAAGAAATTTATGTCTGTATAACTTAAAAAACAAGATTACTCACTACCTGTGCAGTAAATTAACTAAGAATCATACTTTTTAACATTTAGGCCAATTCTCGCGAAAAAAGGGGCCGGTTTACTGAAATTTAATTAAATTATCCGTGTGAATACTTCGCACCTTAGTAGGTCGCTGCTAACACACCTGCATTAACGACCAAAACGGATCCATACGAACCTTCCGTTAGGACAGTAACTAAAAGGAAAGGGATGAATGAAAAGCATACAAATTCCTAAAAGGAACAGAAATAAGAAAATGCGAACCATGCAAAAAGAAAAGTCTACATCTAACAGTCCATAAATATATAATTGTGAAATTTTATATAAAATTAAATACGAATTCGATTTTGCCATTAGCTGGTCATTTATTTGCTATATTTAAGAAGTCATTTTACCTGCTTACTCTTGACTACTATCTGACAGACTTAGTATGGATATAATGAAAAACATATATTTATGATGTTTCCAAAATTATATTTTACATATAGTGATTTGTTAAATAGTTATTATAATAAAAAAGATAAAAAAAAATGTATTTATAATTCTTTAATATCATTATTTGATGTATTAGAATTTTTACATAAAAAAAACATTATACATTGTGATATTAAAGATAATAATATCATGTTTGCTAAAACAAAGAGTAAACTATTTTTAATAGATTTTAATACATTTCAAATAAAAAAAAAGCTATTGATAAAGAACATTTTACAGGAAGTCTTAATTTTGCTTCGATTAATGCTCACCAAGGTATATATAATGAAAAAAATTTAGTCACGCAACTCACGGGTGCGGTAACCTCCGTCCCCGAACAACTTCGAGGGCTGGAGAACCGGATAAGTAGGATAGAGCAAACCGGTCCACAGGAAGCAATTAATTCCGTTAACCGGCAACTGGAAACGATTGACAATCGGATCCTGGTTCTAGAACAAGTAGGATTTATTGAGTATGTGCAGTCGTAAATACAACATGCATATTTATAATCATATAACTCACACACATAACCATTTCTGTGAATGAGACCATGTATGCAAGCACTCTTATTTTAGAGTTAGTAATAAAGTGACAGTCCAATGAGCATGGTGTTTTAATTAGTACTCTTTGCAACATGGCACAGTCGGAAAAAGTACCCAAAATTTAAAATGATATTGCGGTCGAGGTGCAAAAGTGATTCGTGCAAAGGAACAACTTGTAAAGAAGAAAATTGTGATATTCATATAGAAATACAAAATAATGGAACAATCAGCAATTTTACGATTCACGATTTTCCCAATTGAATGCAACAGGAAGAGTCCAATTCAGCTCAATGCAGTTATATGCAACGTTGCATTTTCTTACATTGCATGCATTGTCAAAAAAAAAATTGCTAACTATTTGTAGCATTGCTAAGGAAATTTATTTTAAGTGCAACAAATGACAAACGATATCCTACAGCAAATATTTATTGTACGTTGCTATAAGCGGTCATTACGAAATAAAAAAAAAAAGAATTCAAATGCATGAGAACAATTTTTTCGTAAACATTCTAGCAAAAGAATATATGTTCTTCATTTTGTTAGAGTGACTTTACATTTTTTCTACTCATCTTACTATGAAGCAAACGTTCTCAAAAAAACCATCTTGTAAAATATAAACAAGGCATAAAAGGTTAGATGAATTGGACACTATGCTCCAAGAAGATATGGTTAGGTACATATACATACTCGTATGTAGTTGCGAAATAATTTTATTCACCCTCTAACAACAACGACAGCTCTAATCTTTTGTAATTATTTTTAATATGCTTCGTATAGATAAGGCATATAGAAGAACCAGAAAACATTTAAAATATAACGAATTTTGTTACTTGAGCATTCCAGAGGAATACTATTTTCTTAAACGATACTTAAGTGTTAGCGTGGGAAATATTTTTCCCTAACCTAACACTTGCGTTTATTTTTATGCATGTAAAAATAACTCGAAGTATTGATAACAAACCTTAAATTATTTTCCAGACAAGGCAGGAAGTAGAAGACATTACGAAAGTTAATAATTCTCCGTTTATCACAGTAGAGAACTCGGCAGTATCTAAGAATAACTATTTTTGATACCACTGATACCTTTTTTACAGCTTAGACATCACCAGTTTATTGGGGTACCGATATCAAGCCTATTAAAGACTTTCAGTAACATACCGACGGATTTAAAATTATGTTGCCTCTCTGACAGCGAGTTTTTTCGGCGATGAATTAAACTTTCTCAAAGTCATCCCCATGTTGGACTGCGGAACAAATCACACTGAGAAAAGACAGTAGAAATGTCTTCAACAAGGCAAAAAGAACAAGATCATCCAATAATTAGAATTGTTGCAAGGAAAGCCTCAAAGATAGGGAAAAGAATTTAAACCTGCCGAGAAAAACACGTGGTAAATTTTTCGTTTCGCTAAAGATAACTAAGAGGGTGACAGAATTAGGAAGATCCTGTCAAAGTATCCCTCTATATCTTCCTATATATAAAAACCTAACGGAGAAGTAAAATATTTTAGCCGAGAATCATTTCACGGAGGACATCATCATCAACAGAGCAGGACTCCATCCCGGAATACAGCTCATTTCAAACAAATTGATTATAATAGCTTCATCTCTTTCAAATCAGCTAGACCCTGTAGACGTGAAACATGCTTATGGCCTTCCCAAGCCCTTGATGACTTTACTGTTTCGTTTTTTTTTTGTTGATGAATTCGCATGCGTTTTGTAAAACTGCATATATGGAAGAATGTCTTTGACTTTACGCTTTGAAAATAAGAGTCTTTTGCGGTTTTACTTCTACTACTATCACGATCTGTGACAATTTTTGCTGGTGTAATACCTACCAAAAATTAAACTGTTATTTCAGGTTAAAATGTCAACCAAGTTCTAGGCTGACTGCAATTTCTCTCGCAGGTCAAATATTTATTATGTTGCGAAAAAACCTCTAACTCTCAAAAAGGAAGACCGAACGGACATAAACTTTGCAACAGCAAAGTGTCAAAGTATCATTTGCTGTTAAATGGTCGGAAAACGGCTTTGCTTTGGGAATCTTAAGCCATTTGCTTAGGTATATGAAGGGATTTATTTTATGAATTTTCTGCTATAACATCTATATAAATTTGCTATTCCTTTATTTTATTCAAATAATATAAGAAAGTGTCCTTTACTTATTGGCAAGTTGTACTGAATAATATGACAGATCCACTTACCCACTTTATTCTACCCGTACCAATAGCTCAAGCTATTCCTTTTACATGTCAAAAAATATGTTGTTCCTAGCATTTCGAGTAGATCTGTCTCAGCCTTTGCGTGGTTTCTTGTTGAATGTTTCATAGTCCTCGTTGAGGACATCTCTTTGGTATTTTCAGTATTCCAGGCAGCCTTATGTTGTCGATTTGAAATTCATTTCCCGGAACCGATATGGGTCCAGTTCTGCACTTAAATTGATATGATACGCCCTGGAGCGTTGTCAGCTACTAGTAGATGAATTATTATTTTTGTTGTGAGTTCATTTGTCGTGTTCGACAATTGGCAATATTCCGCAAATATTCTAAGCAACTTGTGCACAAGATTTAAAATTTGTTTCTTTTTTCTTCTTCTTGGTAATAATTCATTTTGCAAATAATTTCGGCGCTTTGCCAACATTCTTTCGCATTAAATAACTGAATTTTTTGACAAGGTGTTGTTAGCAATCGATAAAAGCTAAAAGTATGGATTATGCTAAAGTAAGCACTTTTGGAGATCACCATTGGTTCCATAACAAATTTCATCAATCTTCGCAACGACTTTCATCTTACTTCAATTGTTTAGCCAGTTTTTCTTAACAGCGCCAGTCTCCAAAGGATTTTGCGTACCACAATTTTTCTGAACGATTCATCCGATCCATTTGATGTTGAACAGGAATTTGTTTTTATTTTTTTAGTTTGCAATGCCAGCGAATTCTTTCGCATATAATCGGGTACGACGTGAAATTCCTGTCGGAATTTATCAGCACACTTCGATTCAAAAACATTTTGATCAGTATTAAGATGGAGTGTTCGTACCTGTAAAGTGAGAGAAACAAGAGTTTAGCCAGTTTAGGAAATGTGTCAATATTTTAGGTTTGTATTTTGTTAAAAATAAATATAGGAGGGCTGTCACTTATATAGGAGTAGCCAATTCATTTAAATATTTTTCATTACATTTGACAAGATCCCAAAGTTGTTTTATTATATTTACAGTCCATATTCCGAAAGCCTGTCATATGAGCTGTGAGATAAATATGGCATGTTCCCACCAAAGGAAACAGCCCAAATAAACTCACCGTTCCTTTGACGGATATGTCAACTTTAACTTACTGCTAAATAGTTAGGTGTGCGTACTTGAATGTGTCTGGTTCATATCTTTTTTAATTCTTTTTTTTACAGTCAGTCGGTTTTTTTTTTGTTTTTTCATAATACGAATATAATGACACCTCACTCTTCAAAATCGGTCAAGCCGTTTAGGCTACAGGGCGTCCCGTAGGAACGTACATAGGATACGCGCGAAACACATAACCTTCCCTGTGTACAGTCGGGTAATAATACATTACCTACCAAGTCCATTCATGCACATAGTAAATACACTCGATACCCGATACACAGTGAATGCACGCTACAAAGTCAAGGCCAATTCTTAGTTAACATTTTATTTTTCGCAGCATATTATGCTGAGTAAGATATTGTTTGTATTTTAATACCTTTAATTCCTTCCCCCATGTAAAGTAATGTATGTAGCAAGTAAGTTATGTTTGAATAAATAGGCTAAGCCCTTCAGAATAAAGATTTGTTTTGCTAAAATAACACAAAAAATTGAAAGAAGTCGAAATGTTGTATCCGCATATATGAAAGGCAGTACACATCGTGTTCTTTCTGATGCGGACAGGCGACTTATTTTGAGAAAGGCCTCAAACTGCACGACTCAATAGCCAAAATTGAGGAAAAATGTGGAGTGAACGCTTCCACAATTTTGCGTGGTATTTCGAAAGCCCAGCATTTAAGAAGGCTAAAAATTCAAAATAAATCACCACTCATTGCAGCCCGTAAGGCGCCACGCCTCAGTTTTTGCAGTGCTCATATGAGCTGGACTACAGAGTGGCATCGCGTCGTCATTTCAGACGAATAAAAATTTAATTTTGAGGGACCCTATGGCTACAGCTATTATTTTTATGACCTACGAAAAGAAACCCATCACTTGGACCGCTTACATAGCAAGGGTGGGGGTGTCATGGTGTGGGAAGCAATCTCGTATTACGGCACCTGCGAGTTGGAATTTCTGTCGACAGCGATGAATGCGATGGTCTACATTGGTGTATTAAAACTGCTGTTTCCATTCTTTGAAAACCTTTTTGGACCCTTGCAGTATCAACATGACAATGCCCGAATTACCCAAACGTATATTAACCCTTTCGGTACTTCTTTTTTGTTCTAAGGTTAAGAAAATATTTTTTTTCTTTTTGTTGTTACGGAGGCTCAGACTAAAAACATTGGAACATTATTTTTGTTAAGTATTTGTTCTAAAGTGGTTTTTGGGAACGTTGCCAAATGACATCAATTGTCTCTAGTGGCAGCAGAACGAAGGACAACATGTCTATTTTATTTTTTTTATTGTATCCCTGTTATTTATCATTAAAATAAAATCAAAATTGATAATGTATTTGTCAATTACCAATGTAAAAATGAAATCATAAAATTAGTCTTCCGAGGAAAAAATTCGAGCTCTACAGACCTTCCTTGCACCAAAGCTAAAAGCACAATGATATCAACCATATCAACCAGTTTGTTTGCCTCTACTGATTGATCAGATACTATAAGAAGTTAATCAGAAAAGAAAATCGAAAAAATATACTCAAAGAGAGAGAATGGACGTTATGAATTCCTGTTGCCATATGGCATCAAAATACCGAAAGGGTTAAGAGCCAAAACGTGGAATTATTAAGCTGGCAACCTTATTCACCGGATCTAAACATCATTGAAAATGTTTGGTGCTGGTTGAGCCGAAAAGAGTATGAGTCGAGACAACAATACACAACTATACCAGAACTAATCGAAGCTATCAAACTAGCTTAAAGCTGAATTTCACTCGATTATATATCCCAATTGTACTAGTCTATTCCATTTATGAAGCGTTAAAGCTTAGTATCCTGCTCGCGCTAGATTTTAGCGTCCTTAGTCTCCACTTCGTTTCTCCACACCAAAGACAAATGCTCGCTAAATTATTATTACACACCATATAGATGGGACAAAAACTATTTCTTCATGACAGTAATCAGTAAATAAAATTTTTACAATTTTCGAATTTCAAACTTCAAAGACATCGCAGTATTTGAATCATTCCAAAACAATGGGTATGAGAAAAATTTAAGAAGATATTATTATTGCAGCAGCAGCTCAAATAACTTTTCATCGACCCATCTACATGAAGTTAAGAATTTAGCGTTCGAGCAGTATACTGATTTGCTAAACTGCCTCGCTAAATTTTATCTTTGTAGACATTTTTGTATGGGAGATAAAATTTAGCGCGAGCAGGATACTAAGCTTAAGAGCAAAAAGGAGGCACAACCCTACTGAACATTCTCTAAATCGGATTGAAAATAATCGAGTTTATTTAAAAAACACAAGAAATAAAAATATCTAAATTATTAGAATTTTCATAATGGACTTTTTTGATAAGTGTTCTATTCAAGTATCATTTAAAACACACAAAATTTACTGTATTTCATTAAGAATTAATAATTTTTATCAGAAAAAATTAAAAAAAAAAATAATAATCGTCTGGATCCGAAAAATTTCGTTTTTTACATGTGCTATTCAAGTGGCGCAGAGTGTACCTACATGTGTAATTTGAATTCACTCTCAAAATAGATATATAGTTCCCTTATCTTCGTAGTTCATTGTGTTGTGATGAATATTCCCCGTCATAGAGACTATCAGAAGCACAAAATTTACCAACGTAAAAATATAACAACTGGAGCGCACATTTTTGGAAATGCCGAAGTTACGTTATCTTCTTATAAATAAGTTTTGATTAAAAATTTGTGAGCAACCATAACGAAGTTATGTAAAATTAAACTGCGGCACAACGATGGAACTGATAACCTTTTATCAAGTGGTTATTCAAATAAGCGCTGTGGGGACTTAGAATAATTAATATTTGTTACAATAACTTACCTACAATAGTGCAGCAAAAGGCGGCACATTTAACACAGGATCGCTGAATTTTTTTTTCAACAAAATATATCTTTGACTTGTTCAAGGACTGGTACTTAGTACAACAGATTTATCTTTTCTCACGAACAAATTAATTGCAATTCATAAAACACTTTTGCCACATTGTAAATAAATTTAAACACACTCGACTAGAAATGTGGTCCACTCTGTTCAATACTCAAAACTAAACTGAGAAGGAGAACTGATATGAGTTATGAGGTAGGTCGTCGCACTTCGTTCGCATTTGTCGGTTTGGTTGGCAAGCCAGCAGAGTATACGGAAATGAATAGGAAGGAATATGATTTGCTTATCTGGCAGTGGCTGGTTTAATTTGTAATCTCTTAAGAAGTACTCGCTACCAGCGCCAATCGTTTGTGGTAAGGAAATTACATAAAAGCAAATATAATCTAATGCAGATGTGGTTAGAGGCATTTCTAGTTCCAGGAAACTATCGTACATGATATGAAGATTGCCCAAATTTAGAAATAAATGCAAACAGCTGTTAAAGGCACTTTATTCGCATTTAAAAGATAAGATGCCAGCAACTTGGGTTGTGGTGCGAGTTTACAATCATTTGGTGGTAACTGGGATTTTTTCGGATATCTAAAATGTTATTGAAATGTTGATAAACTGGCAGTCACCCGTAGCTTTGCTTACTTTCTTTATCTGTACAATGCTGCAGCTAGTTGTCAAATTTCTGAGCACATGGCAAACGGAAGTTCAAAGAAAAGATAAAAAATAAATACAATATAGGCTGCCCTGCGAGCGTTAGACAAGATTTGAATTTCCTTCATGTGGGAAAAAATACACGGGTCGCACGAAACCTTTCTCGTTCATCATGAGTATGATTGGTAGTTTTATTAAGTACCTAGGTACGAGTATACTATGCAGATATAGTGTAACGTCGGCTGGTCCTGTGGCCAACGTACTCCTAACTGGTACCCACTAGTTCTGGCTATTGCGCCTTCAATTAAAACCTTTTGGCAGTAGTCTGCACTCAAAGGCGGTTGATCCCAATTAGCAACAGTGCAATAGTTTACGGCTCATGAGCCAAATGAAACAGATTGTGTTCTTCGTGGTTGGAAATCAGAAGTCCCTTCATTTTGTACAACGTTTCCGTTTTATACAATTACGATGAGTTGTAGAAAAATCTACCTTGAATATCTATACCCCGATATTATATTATCTTATCAGCATATTTGCGTGGCGAGGGTAAACGACCAAACACTTCAAGTGTTCTGGGTTTATTTGTGAACGATGCTTAGTTGACATATTTAGTGTCTTCCACAAACTTACCCAGACCGTGCCCTCGATCCATTATCGCATATACACACATTTGTATACTCATTTGCCTTCATGAAACGAGTGTGCCATCAGAGAATGACGCTTTCATTAATTGTTCACTTTATGAGTGTCTGTATGCCGTTCATATCACTCTGATGTTTGAAGCAATGTCATGCACATTGCACAATGCAATGCATTGGACGAGTTCTGTTTATCAAGTATCGAAGTATATATTTGGATATTATTAATTGCCTTCGGCAAGTGCTCAAGTGGCCGCTAATGCGATCCCTTCACAAAAGATAAGGTTTGGTTTACGAGTTGGTAGAGCAGGGTAAGCCCCACTATACCACACTTAGGTCCTTGTGGACCCATTGTAATGCTAAGTTCATGTCTACATCTGAAAGTTCTCACAAGTCATGGAAGTATTAGCTTCCAAGTGTTCTGTTTCCCAAGTGACAGAGGCTCGGGTAATGACTCAAGGAATTGAGGTGTGTCCTCATGGATATCTTCGTCTCCGCGGCCTCTGCATATATATCGTCATCTTTGAGATTTAGTTTCATCATGTGGTTTCTTAGGAAGTTAGACAGCGATGACCTGTCAAACTGTTAAAGATTGATGGTACGGCCTCTGTCATATACCTACTGGCCCAAGCTTCCGACATACTTCACACGTAGTTAGTTCCTCCCACCTGTTGTTGGTTTTCATACGAATTTTGTTCTCCACTCGTTCTCTGAGATTACAAAGTGGAGGCTTGATCGACTCTAATGCTCTGTCATGATCCATTGCGGACCCCTTTGTCGCATGTTCGTCAGCTATCTCATTGCCGGCCTTGTCACTGTGTCCAGAGACCCAGCAGCTATTCGTAGAGTGTTCCGACCAAAGAACCTTGAGCTCTTCGCGACAGCGTTGTACTAGCTTGGATTTTATTTCAATAGCAGAAATTGCTTTAATACCCGCCTGGCTATCAATAAAAATGATAATATCATTACGTGGTATTTGCCAACAATGACAACATTCGGGCCGCTTCCGCAATTGCCAGAACCTCTGCTTGGAACTCAGCTGTTATCAGGAAGCCTGATGGAGCAGTGTATATTTAATTGATCCATCTGTGTAGATATGGATACCGATTTCCCCTTTGTGGTTCCATCTGTGCTCCATTCTTCTCCACTCGGAAAAGAGTAGTTGAATGGTCAATCAAAATTCAGATGGGGACATTTATATAGTCAGCAGCGACATCGTTCCCAACGTATGTCTTTAGAATTTGTGCGTGGCCAAAATTGCATGGGTTCCAGGTATTAGTTTGGCAATCCCTAAGGCACTTTTGGTGGCAGATTCTTCCATGTATAGGTCCAGTGGAGTCGGATTGGGAATTGCCTCCAATCCAACAGTGGGTATAGTTTTCATCGCGCTATACATGCTGGTCTTTGTATCTTTGTCACTGCCTTCCGATTGGTCGCCTTGCCCGCGGCTTTGCCACCAGACTAAGCTGCCATATGTGAGTATTGGCAGGATTGCCGTGTACACTGTACATCCACAAGATTATTTTGTGTTTGTAAGTATAAGAGTGTTAGATAAATTAAACTTTTGGCTTATTCATCTGATAACTGGCAATTTTCGCAAGTTCTGGTTGGACAGTTATAAGCGTCTAATGTGTTTTTGCTAAGATCTTTGGAAGATTTTTGAATACAAGAAGCGTAAAGGAAAAGACTAGTGTCTAGTGACGCTGATTTGATTGGAGAAAGGGGTTCGAGATATGAATTTATCTTTACACAAAAATATGTAAAAGTTCAACGATTTTTTGGAGTTTATATCCATTCTCAGTTATAAACAAAATATTAGGCGAACGTGGGGGTGTTAAGGGAAGTGAGAGCTTCCAACTGTGTAAGTTTCAATTATTTTCAGGTGCATGTTTATTTGCTTGAAAAAAAAGAAGTGCTTAGAAGATGTTTTTCGTAGCTGAGTTTTTAGTTTTTATTGGAAGCGGGACATTGAGCTTTACAAAAATATCCGAGGACAGATCAGGATTTGGATTTTTTTTTTTATTATTATCCCATGCCCTAATGGCTGACACTGCGACCTGAAAGATCTATTGTAAAGTTAGTCTAAGAGACGTGTGACCTCCCTGATGAAGGCCAATAAGTCCTCAGTAGCAGCGTTCAGTAGATCTGCTGGTGCACGAGAATCTCTGTTAAAGACATGTTTTCTTAACCAATGAAAAGTCGGGCAGTCACAGAAGTTGTGTTCAGAGGATTCGATATCCTCCAGAGAGAGGATACGGACAAAGGTTAATTTTGTTGAGGTGGGATCTTAAGCCACTGTGTCCTGTGAGGAAGCCCACTAGCTATCTTATATTATCCTTACTGAGTCTTAGGGTTTTCTTGTAGGAGAAGGGCTTAATTAATCGCTAGGATTGCCTTAGACCACGGATATTTTCCCAGTGGTTAAGACGAAGTTGTTGTTCCCATTCATTAATTAATCTTAGCGCAGTAGCCCAGTTAACTCTGCAGTGAGGTTTTAGTCCATTGAGAACGGTTCCGGAACTAGCCCTAGCTAGTTTGTCCGCAAGTTCGTTGCCTGCAATACCCTAATGACCAGGTTCCCTGCCAGGTTTGACCTTGTTGTATTTGTCTAGGGTTTGCAGGGTATCGTGACAGCCCTTTACTATATTGGAGTCCATTGTATTGGACGCTAAAGCTTGAAAAGCTACTTGACTGTCGGAGAAAATTTGTATGAAATCGGCTTTTATACCTTTTATGGAAATTATATTAGCGCAAATTTCAAAAGCATAGATTTCCGCTTGAAAGACCGAGGGAAGCATTCCAAAGACTCCAGCTCCAACTCCAGAAACCACCTTTGATCCATCGGTGTATCAGACTACCAGACGGGATTTGGATAGTCAATCTTGAAAATTATTCTTAATGCAACTTTGTTTGCATTAAAAAAAAAATGCACGGTGTGTTGTTTAAAAAATACTGACGTCCAAATATCTATTTCGAGCCAAATCTTTGGACCCGTTTTGGTAAAGTTATGCAAACAAAATTCTAACAAAAATTTCCATCTACGATTCGAAAACTTTAATTCTAACCGTTCAGCTGGAAACTAAATACATGTTGTTGTTCAGGATGTTAGTATTACTTGGTTTTCAAAGTTTTTTCCAAATCAAATATGGAGTTTTCGAGATATGGGTACCCGAATAGCACAGATTGTGATTTGCAACAAAACTTCGATTGTATTTCTGTTATATTTAAGTAATCTGTAACAAAATCCGTTCTATATCAGTTGTATTCATGTTCATGATGGACTAATTGTAACTTTGTCATTCGCAATGTTATAAATACGTTTTTTTTAGTTTTAAATTTGTTTACAAAAAAGGGGGATGTTTGAAAGTAGTTTCATAAAAGTTCTTAAGTTAGAGTTTTAAACAGGTTACGTTAACTTCATTATAACTTAACATACTTCACAACATCAAGTAGTTGTACTCAGCGTTGCCAAATCAGCTTTCCGCAATAATTCTGTATTACAGAAAATGTTACTTTAATGCACAAAAAGAAGATATAACCTCGAAAGTAATATTGTTCCACGCAGATGATCCGCAATTGAAAAATATGTTGTAAAAGTGAAATCAGGTTTTTTATCCTCGAAGAGGAAAAATAGCACTGATATCTAGTTTTATCATTTAAAATTAAAAATGTAAATGTAAGTTAAAAAGTATAAAGTAACTTAGATTTTTGGGAAAAATATTGCTTACATTCTTTGAAAATGTATACTCACCTCGATAATGACAGATAACTGACGAGGATAACATTTATTATAACTGTAACACAACCGTGCTATTTATAATCCCCGGTTATATCTTATATTAAGTTTTTCTGAGAATGTTTGGCAACAGTGACTATAATGGTTCGACCAAACCAAAGTAAGTTACAAAGAAGTTATAATGCTATTGAAGCTTATTTTCAATTATAATGATGTTATAATAAATATGGAAACAACAGTTTGCTAACATTCAGTTGTTATTTTGTTGTACCTTGTTTTAATAAAGCTTCATGTAACAACCGCCATATTTTTCACCATTTTATGTACGTATTTAACCCCATATTTTAAGATGCGAAAAATACCTTTCAATTTTCCCAATACATAACATAGTTTCTACAATTCAGTTTAATAGAAACTGATATAGAGGGTATATTAAAATTTGTTTCTACAAGTCTTTTGCGATTTTGAAGCTTAAATACAAATTTTAATATATTCTGATTTTTAAACATTTCTTCTATTTAACACTTTTTTGAAGGCGCGTGAATTTTCCGGAACCAAAATATAAATGTTTGTGACAAAAGTAGTATTCGTTGGAAGATTTTGGTCAAAAATCGCAGCAAATAAGAACTTACAATATAACATGCTTTAGATATTAATGCCTTTCAGATCGAATACATTCACCTTTCCTTTTATACTTCATAATTTGTTTGTCCACATGTAGACTCAAAAAGCATTATAATAATAACTTATTTAAAACCTCCCGAATGTTTATAGAAACATTTTTCATACAACTCAACAGTTACGTTAAATGAATGCAACATATTTTCGTTGAAACAACGTAATAAAAACTATCATTTAACAAAAAAAAACCTAAGTAAAACACAAATACAACAGACTTGTTGCAAAATATGAGGGGAAATGCGGCTATTTTGGTTACAATGTGGGATGTGACAATGTTACTGCAATACTTAGGAAATAAATTGATAGTTATATTAGAGTTGTATGTACCAAATTATAACCCAAGTGTGCTATTCGGGTAGTCTTTTAAAATGCCGTTTTCGGCGAATAGAATGGAAAAACAATACGGCTATAATAATCTCACCTACTTAACCTCTAATATCAAATTTGCTTGAAATCGTTATAGCTATTTTCGAAGAAATCAAGTTAGTACACTTAATCGCCCCTATCCGGGTATCTCTTCGCAAACAAAAAATCCGAGACGAAAGTCAAATCTGTTCGGAACTTAGATTGCGTTCGAAGTATATATTAAAGCAAATTAAACGATTTCATTTGACGTCAAGAATTGATTGTCGGCGAGTTTCGCTCAGAATGTTCGTCATTAATATATCAAAAGTAAGTGACATAACGCGGTGCAACTCAAAGAGGCAAGGTGCGCAATATGTCACCGGAGAATTTTTGTATCCTAACGGATATGGAATTTTTCCGATTTCGTACAAATTGGAGATAATTCTGCGGATACCTCGTTAAGGGTGAATATCGAGGTTAACATGCAAACAAACAAAATTACCCCAAACTGTAAGCCCAGAAACTGCAGCTACTTAGGCTGTAGACCTCAGGAGACGACGGACATAGCAGCGAAACCCACTTTTTGGATTTGTTCTACCATCGTAATGTCACAGTAGATTAAAATCTTCAGTTCTAAATTTTGTACAAATACAGTATCTTTTTCTTACAACTTACTTATACGTACATAGAAGTTAAAAACCGAATGCTGTGTCAGTGGAGTATGGCCCTGATTTGCTATTCAAAGGGTTGCCCATTGCTTCGTTTTGTGTGCGACATGAAGATATGTAGCTAAGGGCGCGAGAAAATCCCCCAGTGTTTTGTGTTATTAAAGAACATGCTAATTTTGATGATGATTTTCGGTCATTTGTTCAATATTTGGTTCAGTTTTTAATCAACTTTCTCTGTCAGATTGTTCAGGCGTCTTATAGAAGAAGCATGCTTTCATGCAAAAGAAACCTTCTTCTTCTTACAACAATTAGTTTGCACGAGTTTTTGAGAAAGTAGTACTGTGATATGACGGTTTGCTTATTTGTACGAAATCGGAGAAATTCCATTCGACGTATCCGTTCCGATTCAACTTTCGTAAAAATTCTCCGATGATGTGTAGCGCACCTTATCGCATTGCTACACAGTACATTTTTTCCGAAGCTTTCCGACAACTAATTGCTGCAGAATATTTTAATGTGAAATGAACGCGTTTATGCGCTTACAACGTTTTCGAGTTCAGCGACCGACTACTTTACTCTAGTCTACAGAAACAATACATCCGACAAGCTTTTCAATGGTTTTATTATTTTATACTTTCAGTTGATGGTCATCTTCATTCATTAGTCCAATGAGAAGGGTTATAACTTGCGGTCGGCGTCGAAGCTTCATTTATGGTATGGCGGTAGATTAATCTTTTACCCGCAGATCGTAGATAGCCTACCTTATACCTACCTAAGTTCTATCTGAGAAGCATCTCTTTTGCTGGTCATGAATACACAAATATTCTTTTTGGACTACGTTGGCAGGAACTACTAATGTAAAGTTGGCCTATAGTCAACTTAAGTTGGTTAGAATCTTCTCGCTTACGGCTAGTGAGCCTCCAATTGAAACATTTCGGCAGTTGTCTACTCGCAGAAGGTGTGAATTATTTTTAACCAGAGAGATCTTCCTTCAGTGTGGCAGCTCGTAACTATAATAAAACAGTTCTTTAGACTACTCCAAACAAATATTAAGCTTACATTCTGTTACACAAAAAGCTCTGAAAGCCACAATATACACTTCGTATATCGATCGCTATATGCCACAACCATAAACTGCTCAAAGTGGATTGTTTATCCTGCAGTCCTCAGACCAGTCCCAGTCCAGTATGTATGGGAAAAACCGGCCGGGTTTTATCGAAAAATTTGTGATAAATTAAACCGAAAACCGGTCATTTTGTAAAAATCGCTATCCCTAGTCCAGTGTACTCCAAGTAGGAACCCGGGTCAGAAGCAATGGCTCTATCTACTAAAGTTTTGCCACTCCATATCTTTGGTACAGTTACACATCTTAAATACATGCCTCCATTGTGCAAATTAAAACCCTGTTAACTGTTTCATACATTCGTTAGTATGTTTGATCGTTGACCATTATCACAGAAAGTTGTCCGATGTTAACCCTCATAATACTTACAAGATCGCCGAATAAGGACAATTATTTATAGTTCACCCTTCTGAAACTTTAAAATATACACAAGAAATAATAACAAACTTTACTTATTCCTTTTACTTTTATTTTAAATGTTTCATCGTGCCTATTAAAAATTTTGCAATGACAAACAAGATGTACAAGTAGATTTACCCAATTTTTTATATATAAACTTTTTCTTACATCCGAGCAAAAATATAATTGCAAAAATAAATATAGTTTAGGGAAGCCAACGCGCAAAAATTTTAAGCAAGCTAACAAATTATTGAAAAAGTATTCTCTAAGATTTTCACAAAATAAACAAAAAAGCGAGTGAAATTTTGCAATAGAAAATGTTACTGCATATTTTTAATTAAATTTACATTGGATCTGTTTATTTAGAGAATTTAAATATAAAATTAAGCTTTGTTAGTAGCTTTATTTTAATTTTTTTTTTGTATTATAACGCAAAAGCGGACATTTGACAGATATTGTATTTAAATACTAACTTCACAGTATCTAATTTAGATTAAAATTAATAGAATATTTAAATTTGTTTTTGTTAAAATGTGGCGCTTTTTCAATCATTTAAATTACACCTCTTGTTGGGTGAACATTGAAAGACTTGTCTTTTGCAATGTGTTATCATTTCTTTAGTAAAATTGTGGTTACCGTTTAAATTTTAAACGAGTTTATACAAAATGAATTTAGCAAAATTGCGGTTTGTTGATGTAATATATAATTTTTTTTATATAAGTAAAAAAATGTTTATGTTTTTAAATACAATATAGTAAATAATATTCAAAAGAATTAAAAAGTGGACTTGTGTAAATTGTAATAACTTGCCAATATTAATAATTATATAAAGTTGTATAATATGTACTATTTGGATTAATTTATATCACATAAAATTTTGCAATTAAGTCAGTCACAGTAAATTGTTTTTCTTTTATAATAGCATACTTTTTACTGAATATTGGTAAAATTCTTATTGAATAAAGTTTTGTAGCAATAAGTATTTATTTACTTAGTTTAAGTGTTTGCATGTACTCAAGATATATCATCGCTCTCTTTTTCACTCAAATCTATTGTAACTGAAAGAAGAAAGAAATAAAGGCATTCTGTGATTGACAACGAAGCGTACAACACGTCGTATTAATTATAATCCGACTATAATAAATCGTTCAAAGTCTCCTACTCCTTCGGCCTCGAGTTCAATAAAGCAGAGGCAGATGACTCCCTTTGAAAGCCAAGAAAGAATATCAAGCTATGAAAGTAAGTTTCATATTTAGGGGATGAAAAGAACATTTACTGTTTTGCCCATCGTCACAGATGCCGTAGAAGATAGAAATAACGCGATGTTAAAAGTGTTGTTATATTTAAACGCACTTTCGCTGTGAACGCGATCATCTACACCTATCATCTTTTAACGAAACATGTCCTCGTTAAAGTTTGGACGCAACGTTCATGTTTGCCAGTCGTCGTCAATCTACTTTTGCTGTTGTACTTCACTTTATCCTACTTTACAAAGCAAATCACAAGAAGTAGTAGGGAGGTCCGTATACCAAGTAGATATTTAAAGATATAAATTGTATTTTGAATTCGAGGTACATATTGTTTAAATAACTTAAGTTTTGCATATAATAGTCATGTATAAATTGTATGTATGTATTTACTTCTTAGTCAAACTTGATGTACATGGTATTCTCTAATATTTTAAATAAAATCAGTTGAATCTTAGATGCGTAAGAGATTTGCGACTGATTCAATGTGTCAAGGGGCTGTCTCAGGTAAGGATACATCCAAACCTGGGAACGCTTTTGGAGATCGCAATGACGAGACGATTTCCCCGGTAGTAGATAGGTAGGCTAAAAGGCCGCAAATCGCCGAAAAGGTGAAAGAAAGTCTGCACGTCGCAATTGTCGACTACGACAATTCCGGAATTATAAAGCAGGGAATGGAAAGACCTAGATACGGGTGAATATACCCAGAATGGCATGGATGGGACAGTACTGCTGAATCACAAATCGCTGCCGCTACTCCGGAAGCAAGAGTTTAAGGTCAGTTACCGTTAATTAATAGCAGGATTTCAAAAATAATAAACGATTAATGAACTTTTTATTAATATTTCGAACGGTTTATTAATAAAAAAGATCTCATTTTTAATAAACGCGTTGATTGGGAGTATAATTTGCGTTTTTTAAAAGCAGGATTTCTAGAATAATAAACGATTAATTGTTTTAAAAGTAGTATTAGGCACTTCCCAAAACTCTATTGTCTTCAAATCAAATAAATTTTGTGTTCTCCCCTAATATGAGCCCATAGGTAGATTACAACCATCAGTTCTCTGACCACAAAAAGTTTTTAACTAGAAACTGTCGTTCATTTCGCCCCATAAACTCCAAATGGCGACATTTCTTACAATTTTAAATTACCACTTATCTCAATGTCAGCAAGTATATTCTTCACTCAATTCACACCGAAGCATAACTTTCACTACACTTCAGTACTCGTACAAATAATACCGCGCATTGCAAGCTATTTTTTTTGAAAACCTTAAGCCAGCAATCAAGTCAATAGCTTCAACATCGTTCCCGTTGAACAAATGCAAAACACCTGCTTCGAAACTTTTAATTTACCAAGAAACATTGACTCAGCGTCTGTGTTTGCTTTTTGGTACTTCTTTACCGCAGGTTGTAGATATCTGTAATCAGTGGAATAAGATTTTGAAGGTTGCTGAAAGGTACAGCAAAAATGCTTCTGCGGACGACCCGTGTGAACACCTGGGATGAAATGAGGAACCTTCTGATAGCCGAGTTTGATAAGCGGTTGACTCGGCAAGAAGTGTATAAACAGCTGAGTCGCCGAACCCGCCGACGAGACGAAACACTTCTTCATTACGTTTTGTCCATGCAGGAAATCGCCGCTTATGCAGCAAAATCGCTTCCGGAACTCAAGAGCTTGTTGCCGCGTTACGAAAAGAGGAGCATCATGAAGGCAACAACAGTAGCCCGAAGCAGTGTAGTTAAGCCAGTTACCGCGGTATTACCAGCATCGAAGAAGTCTGAAGCAGTGCCGGGAGAGAGCCCAATCAGATGCTTCAATTGTTCAGCATATGGGCACATAGCTGCCAACTGTCCCAAGGAGAAGAGACCAGTTGGATCGTGTTTCCGCTGTGGAGATCCGGGTTACATTTACAAACTGTGCCTAAAGGCGCCGCCTCGAAGGCAAGTGAGTGCTGTCAACAAAGTCCAATCCGGAGCCGCATCAGATGATGACTACGATGACGACGACATAGGACAATCTATGAGTTCAATACGGTTGGTAAGCGGTGCAGGGAAATAAGTCCCCGGGAACTAAGTCCACTGAGGGACGTAGTTCCCACCTAGTGGGAAATAAAATCACTTTCGTAAAGTGGACTTAGTTCCCATGCAAGATGGGAACTGAGTCCACTTTCTTATGGGAACTTAGTACACATTCAAAAATAAGAAGGGGGAACTAACTTCCAACATTTAGGATTGGACAACAAACTGTAAAGTGCAGTTAGTTATCACATTCTTCTAACAAAATCTTAAGCTTATCTCGGATAAGTGTAGTCAATACGATTCATTATCAGTAAAAACAATTTGAAGTGAATCTTATTTTCAGAGTCTTGCAAACTGAACTGCATTTTTTAATTTTTGTTCTGTTTGACAAAATACTCCCTTCGAAATTCAGTTTGCAAGACTCTGAAAATAATCAAATAAAAAATCGCGCGATTTTTTTTTGATTATTTTCAGAGTCTTGCAAACTGAATTTCGAAGGGAGTATTTTGTCAAACAGAACAAAAATTAAAAAATGCAGTTCAGTTTGCAAGACTCTGACAATTTTTTAAGTTATTGATTTATCTTTTCCGCTTCTTATTGGTTGCATTACATTTATGTTATATATGTAGGTATTTATTTAGTTATATATCTTTAAATCGAAATTTTGAAAATTTTGTTAACTCAGTTTGGTATATATTACTCTGACTTAGTGAACAGATAATTTCATTTTTGTTTATAAAAATTGCAAAGTTCCTACTTGACTCTTAAATTTTACTTTGTTCTTAGTCGACAGTGAGAATATACTTCACATTAAAAGGGAAATAAAACCACTCTGAGTTTTCGGAATTTATTTCCCATCTTACATGGGAACTAAGTCCACTTTACGAAAGTGATTTTATTTCCCACTAGGTGGGAACTAAGTCCCTCAGTGGACTTAGTTCCCGGGGACTTATTTCCCTGCACCTTGGTAAGCATTGCTTTTATTGTAAGAGAAACTAAGTACAAATTTTATTGAATGTAGTCCGGTTAGTTTTATCCGAAGATCCATGGTGCCTGAAGAAATCAGAATTGACAGTTTATCATATTCAAATTATCGGGGACTCGGGGACATCAAAATATATACTTATGGTACGTTTCACTGCTATCTTAAAATTGCAAAGAAACTAAAAAAAGTGTCACTTATGATTATTCCAGATGAAGTTACACTTATGCCTCTACTTATCGGTCGGGATGTACTCCTAATGTTTGACATTAGCTTAAGAATGGGTAGCCATAAAAATGTGATTTCTTCAGAACCAATGTGTGCTTTGGATAATAATAAACATTTGTTATTGAATTATACGTATTTGTGCACTTCCACAATGTTCCACATGTTCCCATTTCCACAAATAGAGCAACCGATCCATCCATTGTAAGTGGCACAGAACTTTGTGAGGATAGTCCAACAGAGAAAATTATTAAAACGTATTCAGCTGGTAACGATTGTAGTCCTCAAGGATTAGGTGATTGTGAGACAGGGTATGATATTTTAAATATAGAATGGGAGAATCGAGACGACTTTTTGGTAGGACCTGAGCTTGATCGAGTGTCTTTTGAAACAGTGCGAAGTATTATATATGACACTTTTGTGAATTTCGATAAAACAAAAGTTACACCCTTGGATTACGAGATGCAAATTCGACTTTTGACGGATACTCCGTTCTTTTGCCCGCCTCGACGGTTATCTTTTGCAGAGAAACGAGAGGTGGACATAATTATAAAAGATCTTCTGGACCGTGGGATAATAAGACATAGCGATTCTCCATATGCTTCCCCCATTGTGTTGACTAAGAAGAAATCTGGTGAGATACGAATGTGCATTGACTATCGTGCTCTGAATAAGTGTACGGTAAGGGATAACTACCCTCTTCCTTTGATTGAGGACTGCCTTGAATATTTTTCGGGCAAGAATGTTTTCACCCTGCTGGACCTTAAGAGTGGTCTCCACCAAGTGAAGGTTTCGTCAGACTCTACTCACCTTACGTCTTTCGTGACCCCGACAGGTCAATATGAGTTCTTAAAGATGCCATTTGGCCTCAAAAACGCTCCCAGCGTTTTCCAGCGCTTTATTTCACACATTTTCCGTAAGGTTACAGAGCCTAAACAGATCGTCATTTACATGGATGATATAGTCATCGCTAGTGACAATTTACCTGATCATTTAAGCTTGTTAAGAGATATTTTACATTGCTTAGCTGAGAATGGCCTAGAGTTAAAGCTTTCTAAGTGCCGTTTTGCATATGCAGCCATAGAGTATTTAGGTTATCAGGTAACTAAGCAAGATATTCAGCCAAGTGATTCCCACCTGAGAGCCATTCATCAGTACCCAATCCCTAGGAATAGTAAGGAGTTACATTCCTTCCTAGGGTTAAGTTCTTACTTCCGGCGTTTTGTGAATTCTTTCTCCAGGATAGCTCGACCACTATATGATCTTTTGAAGAAAGACAAACCTTATGTTTTCTCAGCCGAGTGCGAAAAAGCCTTCCAGCAATTGAAGAATAGTCTGACTTCTTCCCCAGTGTTGGCCATTTACGACCCAGCCCGTGAGACAGAGTTGCATTGTGATGCTAGTTCATTGGGTTATGGCGCTGTCCTTCTTCAAAAACAGGATGATGGACGATTTCATCCGGTGGCTTACTCCTCCAGAAGTACTACTGCCCAGGAAGCCAAGTATCATAGCTTCGAGCTGGAAACTTTGGCCATTATTTCCGCCCAACGGCGCTTCCGAGTGTACTTGGAAGGGATTCCGTTTACAGTGGTGACTGACTGTAACTCACTTACGCTTACGCTTAACAAGAAAAGTGTAAACCCGCGAATAGCACGTTGGGCCCTCGAGCTTGAAAATTATGATTACAAGGTCAAGCATCGAAGTGGATCAAAAATGGGTCATACGGATGCCTTAAGTAGATGTTTTATGATATCTGTTGTGAATTCAGAAGACATCGATTTCCAATTAAGAGCATCTCAGAGCCGTGATCCCATTATTGTTAGATTAAGGGAGAAATTGTGTGTCGAAGACTCCAGCCAGTACGCTCTTCAAGACGGAGTAGTGTTCCGAAAAGACCGTAGTGATAAATTGAGTATGTACGTCCCTTCCGAGCTTGAGACCAACCTTATGCGTCGTGTGCATGAGAAGATTGGTCATTTAGGTGTATCCAAGTGTTATAACCAAATGAGAATGCATTATTGGTTCCCTAATATGCAAAAGAAGATTGAAAAGTTTATTCGAAACTGTATAAAGTGCATAATGTATTCCTCCCCTGCACAGTCTCGTGAGTGTAACCTCTTCAGTATACCTAAGAAGCCGGTCCCATTTCATACCATCCATTTGGATCACTTCGGACCACTCCCATCCATAGCATCTAAAAGAAAGCATATCCTCTTGGTAGTCGATGCGTTTACGAAATTTGTCAAGCTCTACCAAGGAAGTGTGCGCGTCGCTTGGAAGATATTTCGAATATTACAGTAGACCTTCTAGGGTGATTACAGATAGAGGTACTTGTTTCACTTCCCTAGAGTTCAGTTCATTTCTACTAGAACGAAATGTAACGCATGTTAAGGTGGCCGTCCATTCACCCCAGGCTAACGGACAAGTTGAGAGAGTCAACCGAGTGCTGGGGCGAATGTTAGCTAACCTTAGTGAACCTTTACAGCACGCTAATTGGGTCCAGACGTTGGCACAAGTAGAATACGCGCTCAACAATACGATTCATAGATCAACTCATGACACACCCAGTAAGTTACTGTTCGGAGTTGACCAGCGGGGCCCTGTGATAGATAAACTTACGGAATTTCTTGAGGAGAAAGATATGAATCAAAGTGAACGAGACCTTATAGCCATTAGAGAGTCTGCTTCAGAGGAGTCGCGAAAGGTTCAAGAATATAACTGCCGGTACTTCGAGGAGCACCATCGTCCAGCACGCACTTATATAAGAGGTGACTTTGTAGTAATAAAAAATGTGGACACAACAATCAGTACCAATAAGAAACTCATTCCAAAGTTCAAAGGGCCTTATGTCATTCACAGAGTTCTGCCACATGATAGGTATGTCATATGTGACAAAGAAAATTGTCCCATAACTCAGTTACCATATGATGGTATAGTAGAGTCTAAGAATATTCGTTTGTGGAAAGAAGATTTCTCTTAAAAAAAAGGAGAGAGAAATCTTAGTTGTCATTTATTACTTAAGTCCATAACGTATGTCCAGTTGCCTCAACTCATAGATGCTAAGATAACTTAAACTCTGCTAAGTTAATATTAAGTTAATTTAAGTAACTGAAATCCAGGCTAAGTCCTTTTTTTTATCATTATGAAATAGTATTATGATATTGATTGTGGTCAATCATTTTGTCAGATTGGCCGAGATGTAGTATAGTAGGAAAATTAACAAATACTGAACTCGTCCCATGACGAAGTTGTGGAGTACTGAGCTCGTCCCACGACGAAGTTGTGGATGAGTTCAGCATTAAAGATGAACGACAACTAACTTCAAGAGGGATCAGCCATTGTAGTTTGAAAAAGAAAAAGAAATTGACCGAAAAGGCATGTGCCGAGAATTAATAAATTTAAACAGGAAATAAACGTTGAAAATATTAAAATAACCGACTTATAATATATATAAAATAGGTGATTATATTTTTTTCAGATTTTTTCTCTCACTGAAAAAAAAGTTGTTATAAAATAAGTGTATTTTTTTTGTTGTCAAAATACTTTTTCCGACCATTGTAAGTTACTACCACTGCTGAAATATATGGAACGGAACCTATAGAGGATGAAAACAACTCTTCCCAACAAGAATTCACATATCCCAATAATGCTCAAAATTATTACCAAAAGAACTATTGTCCACAATTAGACCAACTGTTTGACAACAACCCAGTTTCAGTAACCCTGAATGTTAAGATGCATCAAATTTTCATCTTCTAGCCTAGGGCATCAATTTACTTAGATAAGTTAATACAACAATTCCATCATCCAACATTGCTGACCCAACACTACATCGCACGTCCACCTGCACCGAGCTTTCCTGGAAATATTCAATCATCCACATTGTCAGTGATTGGCCTAATATGAATTACAATCAAAGACTACCGCCATTAAATAATAACTTTAATCTAAGGCATGTCCCCTTTAACAATATAAATCGACTTAAAATCTTGACTCGTACTGTCGATGTAGTGCAAGCGCAGCAAATACCTGTCTACACGTGCACCGTAATTTAAGTAGCTTAAAAGAATCTAATATAAAATAATGCACAAGCACTGTAATGTTAGATAGCTGACTAAGATATTTCATTGTATTGTAACGTAAGTGCATTGTACGAAAACTGATTTCATAAAGGCAGTCTGTTTTAGACCAACAAAGGGACCATATCCCATTCGGAGATTCGAATTATTCTTTCTCGGAACCATAAGTAATACAAATTCATTGCATACTTTTGGCCGACATAGTAATTGAGGTAAATAAATACATTTAGTTGGCTAGAGCTGTGAGATGCCCAAGTGGACTTAGTGCGCGAATACTTGTGTGGGTCGACAAAATTCCCATGGTAGTTCATGGCCACCGCATGTAAAGTTTTTTTTTCTCGCGGACAATAATTCAGAAGCCTCGTATATCCCAACGATACCAATCGTTACACCAGTTATGGTGTCTGCCAAACCGCGTATCTGACTTAAGTGCCTCCATCCCCTCGTGAAAAAAAAAAAAAAACAAAGGAAAAAAGAAAAACCAAAATGGACCCACCACCGTGCAACTGACCATCTGTGGCCAGCACATGCACTCTGACTTCGTGCTTAGTGACCTAGTGTCCGACTGAAACCCAGTGATCGTTTGTGGAATCCCCCCCTATCATTTGACCCTGCATCGGGCGAGTTATATTAGATAACGAACCCATAACGATCCCAAGCATATTTTCAGTCAGAAGTGCTGACTAAAACAAACATTCAGTTTGTTTATGCGACCACACCAGGCGCATACACAAAGAATTATCAGCAGATGAATTCTTTGCAACATAAGCAGAATTATGCTATAAGAAGGAGTACTGAAACTGACTCCAGTGACTCTGTTTTAAACTTTTGAAAGAGATAGACTTCCCCCCACCAGTGGTAAGGGGTCTTGATCTTTTTATTTAATAAAATCCAAATACGAAATAAATGTGTACGGTTTTATTTATTTTTTGAAACTAAATCTGGCGCGAGCAAAGTGAAAATTAAACCAGCCTAGCAAAAAAAAAAAAAGAGCCGAAACTCATGTGACTGTGACGTGAATCGTTTTTCCTTTATGAGTTGACACCCCGAACAGAGCCACCAACTGTACGCAAATATTCGCAGCCTGAATCCAGAGACTATGGTTGTTTTTGACCCCCCTCCCCTTCACGAGCTCCCGCCTAGGTATTGGTCGATCGCCTATCCTAACCGCTGCTGCATCGCGGGAACCTTTCCTCGTTTCTTCGGGCGCGTGGGCCGTCGGTGTACTATTTATCTACCCCGTGACACCCCCCCCCCCCCACACTATTACAGAACTTCTCAACACGCTGCCGACACCTCAACTTTAACATTATTAACATTTTTTTTTTGAATTTCTCAAAATTTCTATTGTTTCAATTGCCCTTGGTGTACTATACAAATTTTAAATAAAATTATAATTGTATCTTTTTAAGAATTATCATTCCCGGCGGTATTCATTTATTAAAGATTAATTCGGGCTTAATAAAAAGAAATTTGCTTTCTTTTGGATCTACTTTTGCCGCGCGATATTTCACCGTTCTTGACTATCCCGTTTAGGGTGCGAGATTTTATTTGATATATTCGCTCAGGTTACAAGAAAAATATAACCAAGATAAATTATGATTATCCTTTTTTGAGTGACCTATAGCCACATGTTCAACAACACCACTCGAACACCCTCCTATTCGGGAGGCCCGGAATGACCACGAGCAGGTCCTGTAGTGCCGTGGCCATAGGGGTCCCACCAGTTAGGAGGTTTTTGATCTTATGCCGTGTGAGTCACCACCGTTTTCCTTTTGTTACTCGTGGCCCATGTATTAGGGTATTACACGCCGTTCGCTTCCTGGACAGAAGCCAGGAATATACTCTTGCGTGCGTGTTGCATAAGCAGCGCGAATTCCTACGAGATGTTGATACAGGGCATCTTATATCAACCGTTACAGGATGGCACGTCTTATCCCGATACATGGTATAACTTTTTAAAAATTTTATAACGTTACAAAATTAATATGGCAACAACATCCATGCTATTCCGCCAACACATTGCATTCACCCGAAGTAATTTTCCCTTCCGGCCTACCTTAAATTACACAAGCTATTCAAGTGCACTTAATTCTCCTTACTTTGCACTTCTGGCAGCACATTAACTCCAAGCTCATTCACCCATCAACAAATAAGAAATAATTAATCAGCACTTCTCTTTCTCAGTCTTTCGTTTCAAAAAAACAATTGTAAGAAAATAGAATTAAGAATTGACAAAAAAGGAATCAGAATAAAATTTCTCGTCAAACGAATCGGACTTATAGTTTTTTATTTGGCGCCCAACGTGGTTATATCGTAAAGTAATACTCCAGAAGTCCTTGTAAAGGATAAAAATGCTACAAATGACCCCAAAACAGGGATACTTTCATCGATAGAAAAACCGTAGTGGTGGAGGAGCATGAATCCACACAGCAAAACAACTCTAAATTTCTCATCGCAGGAATAATCCCTTCACATCTTCATAGTGGGACACAGGAGCAAAAATATCGACCAACACCAGCGGGGGATGTTGCAATTTATCAGGACCATTTCTACTTAAAGCATGTGACAAATCTGTCTGTCATTCAATCGATAACCTATGACAATAAAGACATTTTTAAACAGCTTGAAGACGAAAGACAAAGAAATTGCTATGATGAAAGCCCAGGCCACGAACTGATACCAGCAGTAGAGGTACCAATTAACGTTTACAAAAATCAACTTGTTTTGCTAACAGGAGACGAGGCTAACTACCAACTACAATATCCTTTTCCAAATTTCCGTAGCACTACTTTTACACAACCTCTCTACACTAGCGAAAACTTAATATCCATTTTTAAACGATACCTAATCCCTACCTTAATAAACGGCCTAATGACAACAGAAGAAACCATAGGAGTTATACAATAAATATATTCGCTTCTTCAAAAATTACAAAATTCGCTTCACGCAAACAAATGTTGCCGATTTAACTGATCAGGCGGAACAGGAGGAACATTAAAAATCCATAATAGAGCACACCGAAACGCTCGCGACTATTACTTTCCTCAAATGAATGCAAAAATTAACAAATTAGTTAAGCAATGTCGTATCTGCCGACAGCACAAGTACTATCGTCACCCACATAAGCCCGAACTAAAAGCAACACTTATTCCCAAGTATCCAGGACATACCTTATAAATAGACATCTACTCCACTGAGAGAAATCAAGTTCTTACTGCATTAGACAAATTCTTCAAATAAGCTCAGGCAAAAATTCAAAAATCAAGAGCAATAGAAGACATAAGAGAACCACTAAGACAAAACCTATTCGACTTTGGAGAACCAAAAGTCGTTGTTTTCGATAACGAAAAATCATTTAACTCTGCCTCTATACATTTCTTATTACAGGATCAACTAGGAGCAACAGTTTTTAAGACACCTCCACAGGCATTTTAAAAATTTTATTATATCCAAGAATCGGAAACATGCAACAGTAATACTAAGAAAAAACTCAGTAAAGAACAAAAGAACTTAGTAAAAGAGATTTTTGGAGAATACTTCACGACCGAAGAAGAAGAACATGCAAATACGTTAAGACAATTCTTCGAAGATGCCAGCGTCAAAAATCGTAACAACAGTCAGGTAATTGAAGAAATAACAAACGAAAACAAGAACTCAAATGAAAATGAAGATTTAACAGAGAATATACAAGTTATATGCAGCAAAGAAGAAAAACCGAATATCATGATGGTTTAATTGGATGTCCACTATCAATAGAATTAAAGAATGATTCTATTGGGCAAATTTAAATAAGGATGTTATAGAATATATCCAAAAGTGCAATCAATGTCAGAGACAAAAAATAAATAGGCAATTATGCAGGAATCCCATAAAAATACTGACATCAGCGGAACACTGTTTTGAAAAAGAACAATTATTGTAACAACGAATCAACATAAATTTATTGCGCCCTGGGCTATAACATGCATATTTCTTTATATTAAAGTCGCCTTAGAGTATAAGTTATGGGAACGCTAAGTTTCCCACGAAATTCCTGGCAATATGATGCCGAACAAAGTTTCCCACGAACAGACAGCAGCACCATGTTCCCCAAACACGCGCAACAACCTTTATGCTGACGCGACAAACTGTTTCTTCCACGCGCAACAACCTTTATGCTGCCGCGACAAACTGTTTCTTTTGGAAACTCATTTCATTTTCATTATGTGGATGGGAGTTGAAGTCGTTCGTTCAGAGAATAAAGTCCAATTCCTTATATGAGGAAAAATTATAGTATCGTGTTTTATTAAATTTTAATTGGCGCCCAACTTTAACATACCCACCGGTACTTACCCTCATAAGAAACGGGAACAACAAAAATATTTTATTTTAAAATCGAGTGAAAGTGAAACACCCTCATAAGAAAAGGGAAAAGGGAAAAACAACAAGAAGTACTAATAATGAAACCAAGTGAACGAGAAAAGCATTGATAGAAAAGTGAGTTGACTGGATACGCAGTTAGCGAAACAAAAAATATATATTTTAAAATCAAGTGAAAGTTAAACACCCTCATAAGAAAAGGAAAACATAAAACAACAGATACATAAATAAAACCAAGTGAACGTGAAAGCCTTGATAGAAAAGGAGCTTGACTGGATACGAAGAGAGCGAAAAGCCGTGAACGAGATGCAGATCATTTTTATTTTACTTCAAATATTTTCACTATCCCAACCCAGACTAATGGATTACTCACAGTCCTACTACATACCTATCAGCGATGGTATGGTCGCGATTTACGACGGTTTCCACTACCTGACACACCGAACAAATCTTACTAGTTATGAGAACATGGCTTTGGAGACTCTTAAGCTCTCTGCATTGTTTCCTGATGCTAGTTTATGGAAATCGTTGCAGGCAGATGTCGACCAAATTTCACATCTTTTATCCACCCTCAGAATTCACCACCGCCATGCTCGAAGCATACATTTTTTGGGAACAGCGCTAAAGTATGTAGCTGGAACTCCCGACTTTGATGACTTCAACGAAGTAAGAACAAAAGAAGAAGCTCTAATTGAAGCCCACGAGCGACAAATAATAATTAATACAGATTTACAAGTTAAAATTAACCAACTAACACAAACAGTAAACGTTTTATTAAAACCCACTAAAGGAAAAGTTGATGCCGGTCACCTATTTGAACCAGTAATAAACCGAAATAAAGCAATTATACTAGATCTTACTAACATCATTTACTCAGTCACTTTAGGAAAACTGAATGTTATAAATCCAATTATTTTAGATAGCAAAGAAATTGAATATGTTTTAAAAACCGAAAAACTTGCTGATATTAGTATAAATGACATTTTATATAATTCTAAGCTCAAAATCTTACAAGATGTAAATCTTATTTACTTTTTAATTAAATATCCCAAGATTCAGTTTGTTTGCAATTTTATAAAAATATTTCCTGTTATTCGCGAAGACAAAGTTTTATTTTTGGGAACAAATGCTGCTGCCAGATGTGGAAAAAACTATCGGCCATTAAGAAATTGGAAAAGGCTACTTCATCGACATTTTGTCAAATTGATTCAAACAATACATGCGTCTATCAACTACTGAATAACAACACGGCATCCTGCATGACAACAACTTCTCACGATGTTAATCCTATCAGCCTGATCGACGACGGTGCTATTATTATAAATAATAATATTGTTGAGGTTCGAGAGGAAAATAGTTGGCCAATTATAATCAACGGAACCTATTTAGTGATGTTTGAAAAGAGGATCACTATTTAATTTTAATTTATACTACAAAATAATGTAATTTCCTACTACACTTGAATTCAAATTTAACGAACATTTTCTGTAAACAACTAACTCATTTGCATTTGCGTAGAATTCACACCCTTCAAATGCTAAGCTTCATAATAAGGCAAAAGTTGAAATAATTATTTTTATGTCATATTCTGTTCTGATCTCACATCGAAAACAAATAATGACATTTTCATTGGTTACACCACAGTTTTTTGTACAAATTACTTCCGCAGGAAATCGTCGCCCGAGTTACATGGCAACCCTAAACCGTGAAACTGATATTTATTCCAAGGCCAACACAAATGATCCACTGGCAGACTACCGTGTGCTTCTTATCATCCGTTGGGTTGTTGTTTGTAACAAGTGATTTCTGCCTACCTTATGCATCGGTTTGGCCTTGGGTGTACGGTGTGCGGATTGGAAGTGCTGTGGAGCTTTTGCTGAAAAGTTGCAGTCAGTCGGTAGTAAAAACCAGACCAGGAAGGAACACAAAGAATAGACTTTCATTTTGTGATTAAAACAAATAAATAAAATACCATTATTGTTAATTGTGAATTTACGCTAGGCGTCCCGTCAGGCAGGTGATGCAACTTCCCCCCCTAACACAATGGATTACAATATTGAGAACAAAAGAACAATTTTTTCTTTGACGATCCAAGATGTCTTAAGTAAGTTCATAAAATATATTCCCAAAGGAAATAAAAAAGCGAAACTGTCGCTAGAGCTTTTACAGACGAGTGTAAAAGTTTATAAACGAACTGATGAAAGAATTGTGTAAAATGTTCGGTATAAAGCATTTACGTACAAGCAGTGCATATCCGCAATCTAATGGATCAGCAGAAAGATCTCATGCTAGACTAGGCGAATATCTGAGGTAAGTTAATAAAGATAAAACGAAACTCGAATATTCAAAATCATTAAGATTTTCCGCTTTTTGTCATAACAATGCTATAATGACAAATCGATTTCTATAGATAACGAAAGCGAACCAAACGTTCGTATTTTCTAAAAGCCAATTTGCCTTAAGCAAATTGATACTTTATTTACATAACTCAGTCGCCTTCTGCGAAATCAACACTTCTGTGTGGCCACCTCCAATGACGTTGCATTCGCCAACGTCAGCATCAATAAAGATAATAAACGTCGCCTTCTGTGATGAAGATAATCGCATATCGAAGCCTTCGATTTAAAAACTATTTGTTAGACAGTTGAATTTTGGCACTCAGAACGAGAAAACACACACAATAAAGAATTTTTTTAAAACTAAAAATCAATTTTTTTTTTGTGTATTTAATTAAAAAATATACTACAAGAATATTGGAGAACTAAGTCAACAAACGGGAAAGATTACCGTAGTTATCAATAATGACCTCAACCAAATAATTGAATAGAAAGATGTAATAACCAGTTTTGTAGGAAACGTAAATGATGGGTGTTTAATAGAAATTCCAGAATGTGTAGAATTCATTAAGAAAGCCAAGATACAAATTTCAGGATTAAGAAGCGACTTAGAAGTAATTTATCATTTACTACGAGTTGATAGGAGATATAAAAGAGGACTTTTAAATATTGTTGTACCAGGCTTTTAATTTTTGTTTGGAACCTCAGATAACGAAGACGCTAAACAATACGAATAAGACTTAGAAAAGAGAATAGTAAGTATGTTCATAAAAGTCATCAAGAAGAAATTAATATCTTGGATGGTTTCAACAAGCAAAACTTGATACTAAAGGAAACATATTTTAAATTAGGTAACCTAACTAATGGTTTAACGAATACATTAGAAAGTGTTCAAAAAACATAAGAGCCAAGTAACATAACCAAGCACAACGGTCCCCCCCCAAAACCAAACAGAGCAACAACACCAAAAGCTAACTCAGCGAATTTCAACAATCAACCACAAAATGCAAGCCAACATTCCGATCAGCGATTACTTCCCCAATCGATGACAACACTAGGAATATAGGTCAAGTCGACTACGCAGGTTCATCACAAAATCAATATAAAAGGGAAAGCCAATGCCGAAGCCAGCGACCAGTAATACGTATTCCATTACCGACAACTGGAGCGCCGCTTAGGACGGCGGGTTGTCTTTAATGTAAATTAAGTTAATTTGTTTAGTTGCTCTATAAGATACGTAAGGTCCACAGTGACCAAGCCAATAAAGCGGAAAAAAAAAAAATTATAAATAGTTTTTTTTTAATCTCACTCGGCGCGGTATACATTTCTCGCGCAGGGACGTATTTCGTTCTTCGCTCATGTGAATTGTGAGGTATGTGAGCGAGCCCGAGTTCATGACCGCCGGTGAAGCGATGGTGAGTGGAAAATTGTCGGGAGCAGAGAGCGCCTCCAACAGGCTGCTGGAGCAACATTTGCCACTAGTTGAAGCATCAGTGGGGGAGGAAGAGCTGGTCGCGCACGACCAGTATCTGGCAGGTGTCGAGGACGCCTTTTACGACGCCACGGCTAGACTACGCTCGCGTATAGCGGAAATAGGGCGGCAACAGGAAGCAGCCAATACAACAGTTGAAGCTTCCACATCGAGAGCAAGCGTGATCCAGGTGCGGCAAGAGCGCCCGAGTAGACTTGTGACGTTCAGGGGTGACTTCACAAAATGGCGTGAGTTCCGTGATATGTTCATCACGGAAGTGCACAGCAACGAGCACATGGCGAATGTCACAAAGTTAAAAGAGCTGAAACAAGCGCTAGAGGAAGCTCCCGCCAGACTTATTAACCGCTGGCAAGTGACCGAGGCAAATTATACTGAGGCCTGGACGAAGCTGAACGTGGTCTACGACAATCCCCAGAGCATCGTGGGCGCGCATTTAAACGCCTTACATGCCATCCCAAGCATTGGCAGAGGTGCAACCAGCGCTATTTGCTATGCTTGGTTGGTTTCGGAATCCAATCGTGCTCTCAGCATGTTGACGATCATGGGATCCCAGGACCCCGTGTCTACCCCGAGAGGAACCAATAATATGAGGTTGGCATTGGTCCACACAAGCATGAATATTTGTGTGAATATGCGCAATCAGCAGAATCAACATCGTGTGAAAATAGATAACACGATGCGACTGCTAGTTTATGGAAAATCGGCACTGCATTGGCTTCCTCTCGTTTTTGGGCAGGTGAGGACGAATTGAACACCCTTATGTAACAGTAAATAAAAGAAAGAATGTAAAGGGACTACCGGTACAATAGGCAGGCAGATATAATGGAATTGAGTTGCACTCAATTCCACAGGTAAAGAGTAAAAGCATTCATTCGATTCCGGGAAGAAGACGAGTGCGGACGTGTTTGTTAATCTATCCTTACAAATAAAGAATCAAAGATATTGAATAGTGCGTTTTATTTAAAGGCGAGCCTAAGAGAATCGGGAGAAGAAATAATAAAGACACCGATTACAATCTCAGAAGTGGGATTTGAACGAAAAAAAAAAAGAAATTTGTGAAATATAGTGCGCGAAAAAAAAAATACTCACACTTCTTTCAAAGAAGCAGAAACGCGCACAGAGTTGCCAGTGTGTGTGCGCCGTTCGAAACAAACATAATTCAGTGCGCAGCCGACCGGCATATTTTTCCTTTTTTTTCCTCAGTAAATTTTCGTTACCCTGAAGCGACTGTGCAAGCAGAGACATGCACAAAGTTACCAGTGTGTGTGTGCCGTTCGAACAAAAATAAATTCAGTGCGCAGCTGACTGATATAGTTACACTGAAGCAACTGAACAAGCAGGACGTGCATAAATTCCCAACGTGTGCGCCGTTTAATACGAACAAATAATATACTGTGGAGCTATGGCGGATATTGAAAAATACAAAAAATACACAGCGCCGCAGCTGAAGCTGTGGTGCACTTGACCATGAGGACGAGGAATCATCAGAGGAATTCGAGGACAGCGTAGGACCAGAAGAAGAGCGAGCAGAAAAACACAAAATGAATAACGACGACGAGCGAGATGACGAGCGGGATGATGAGCGGGATGATGAACGATCGACGGAACAGGACGATGAAGAGGGGGATAATGACCACAACAAAATGATGAACGAGAGAACGAGTGCTACAAACAAAAAAAATAATAGGAAGGAGAATGAGTGGAAGGTAATTAAGAGGGAGCTGGCAGTGATGAAAAAAGAAATTGAGTTGCAGAAAAGGGAGAATGAGGTGCTGAAAAAAGAAAATGAGTGGCTAAGGAGAGGACAGGTATCTAGAGAGGAAGAAGGGGCGAAAAGTAACTTCACTGACTTGAAGGATCTGTTGGCGGAATTCTCTGGGGACGAAGGATGTTTTGCGCACTGGATTGCACAACTCAAAAACCTACGAACAGCGTTTCAACTAGACGACAACAATGTAAGAGTGCTTATTTCCTGTTGCCTAAAGGGAAAAGCGCTGAGGTGGTTCCACTCCAAGTCAGATGTGACAACAATTCCGATCGACAAATTACTAGCCGAAATGAAAGAAATGTTCGGAGACCGCACCAGTCGTTTGACGTTGAAACGTGCAACCGAGGCGAGAAAGTGGCAGACCACCGAAACGTTCCAGCAATACTTTCACGAGAAAGTAATATTGGCTAATAAAATCCAGCTAGAAGAAGAAGAACTCGTGGAATGCATCATAGAAGGCATTCCAGATCCATATTTACGTTCACAAGCACGGATGCAGTGCTTCCGCAATAAACACCAGCTTGGAGGAGTTCGACCAAAGAACAGAGTCGAGGAATTTAGAACAGATGAGGGCGCAAGCCTCGGATAGGATTATTAAAAGCCAGGAACGCAATAAGAGAGTGAAAGATCGTAACCGAACCAGCGTAGACTACAAAAGAGGCGCTTATGTTATGGTAAAGAATTACGAAAGTGCAGCGGGTGCGTGTAAAAAGATTATTCCTAAATTCAAGGGTCCATATAGGATAGCAAAAGTGTTGCCAAACGACAGGTATTTACTAAGGGAAGTCGAAGGGTTTCAACTAGGGCGAGTCCGTACGAAGGGGTATGGGAAGCGGCAAATATCAAGCCATGGGCAAATAACGAGGGAAATGCTTACCGTGGAATCGGGACGATTGGTAGTCAGGATGGCCGAGTTGAAACAGTAAATAAAAGAAAGAATGGTAAAGGGACTACCGGTACAATTGGCAGGCAGATATAATGGAATTGAGTTGCACTCAATTCCACAGGTAAAGAGTAAAAGCATTCATTCGATTCCGGGAAGAAGACGAGTGCGGACGTGTTTGTTAATCTATCCTTACAAATAAAGAATCAAAGATATTGAATAGTGCGTTTTATTTAAAGGCGAGCCTAAGAGAATCGGGAGAAGAAATAATAAAGACACCGATTACACTTAGAATCAACATCTTGGCATTTATTCAACATAATTTGGCGCAGCCGGGAAAAAAACCCCACGACTAAAAACTGTTAGAATCAGTTTAAGAAGTGATTCGCGGTGCAAAATTAATAAAAAATAAAAAGTGTCTTCGTTGTCTACAAATAGTGTCTATAATCGAGAAATCAGTGATTCGTTGTGCAAATTAAAACACATCTAAATCGTATTGACATCCATACTGTTAAAAAAACTGCAAAGTGTTTTCACATTATTCACTCAAATTGAAGTAAATTGCTGCTACGAAATAAGGTTACTATCAAACAGAAAACGTGCGTTAGTTAACACCACCCAATCCGCACATGCGATATACATACATGCGGACCATGCGCAGGCCACATGATCCGCATCATTACCTTGAACCCGATTTTCCCACAGATCGCCAACCGGCCGGCTGGCTTTAGCTGACTCGACACACGCGCTTCAGATTGCTCAGGTGAGTTTCCGCTGCATTCCGCTGACCATGGGAAAATGCCGTCGCAAGGGAGCCAACGTGTGGAAGTTATACGGAATAAATTTGCACGTTCATAAAAGTAAAAATTATTGTTTGATTCGGGCAGTGATCGCCCGTTGAATTATTTTTTTCGTTATCCGCGGGGCAGAAAACTTAACTGGCGCCCGAGCAGGGACCGGTAAAATCGCTTCCTCTTAACCGCACGATTAATTGTCCTTAAGGACTGAGAAATCAGTACATTCTCCTGAGTGAACGGTGCAGTGAAACAAAAAGAAATCCAAGACAGTACCCATTCTGACTTCTTCAAATTCCGCAAGCGGATATCGAATTGGTTAAGAGGTTGTGGTTGTGAAGGTTGTTCGTGCCCTAGTAGGTTGCTGGCAAAATACCCTAAAGAAAGCCACAAACGCCAGCGACTAAAGAGGACTCACACGGCACTTCCGAAACCAGTCTTAAAAGAAAAACCCGTGACTGAGTCATCGAGAGAACCAACAGTGGAATCAAGGACACACTCACGGGCAGATTCGAACAGGACGTATTAAACGAGGTTCTGGTCTTTAAGGAACTGCGTTCTTTACGGTGCAGATCAAATTTAAATAAAAGTGAACATCTAAATCTTGATTAAATGCCACCCTGTAGAAAGACCATTATAGGCATAAACACAAATACTACGGAAGAAATTATTTGCTTGTCTAAGGAAATCGAAAATTATATGTTGTGGCGACTTCAGCCAAACAATTGTGACAACTTCTAGCGACGCACAGATGTCGCACTCAACGCGTGGTGGATTTTAAATTGCAACCAACGACGGCGTGTTTTTCTAGATCATTCTGTATTAATCATTCATTGGTGTGTGACCAACTTTATTAAAAACGTAATTTTTGTTATTCTTTTTGGTAATTAATGTTCATGGACCCAGAGAGTCCATAGTGTATATTTGTTAACGCCATCTATTAACGTGTAGCGAAAGCACCTGATAAAAATCTATTACCTGTAAACTTTGTAAAAATTGATTATTAATCGAAAGTTGTTTTGTAGTATCGACTTTAGGATTCCCTCTCCTGCAACCGGCGCCATCATGTGTGAAGTACAAGAAGTCATGCGGACAGCAAGAGAAGAAAAAGGAACACGTTTCATCTTGTCGACGAACTACGGAAAGACACATGTGTTTTGTATTTTGATGAACAAAATAATCCATTTATTGTAACGTAATTATATATCAGTAATTGACTGACAGTTTTAACCATCATGGAGGTAACTTCGACCGTCTGGAAAATGCACTGAATGCATTTACAGGAAGGACTTTCTGAAAAAGTTATATTCAATTACATAAAGTACACAAAAGCGAAGCGCAAGAAAAAACTTTAGTGATGTCTAATAAATATTTATTTTCTAAACGTTCGATTTTGATAATATGAATCAAGTAGTTAGTGACTGTAGTAGCCCGATGTACCCTGTACCTAGTGTGAGTGCAGCTTCCAATAAGATTGTCAACCCAGATACTGTGTCTGTGTCAGATCCATTGAGTAGTGTCAATACAAGCCAAACCGAGGTTCCGATTCCGCCGACTGATGTTGTTCCGCAGGTAGACATTCCCGATATTTTTTACATTGAACCCGTTTGGACAAGTGTCTAGCTGATGCTCTTAAAGCAGTTATCGATCGTTCTTATTTAAATCCGATAGACATTCAGCGTAAGCCCCAACGATTATAAGATAAAGATTCGCCTAACCGATGAAACGCCATTTCATTGCTCACCAAGGCCATTATCGGTTTCTGAGCGAAAGAAGGTTCGTGAAAAGGTGCAAGAGTTGTTGGATAGAAACATAGTTCGTTACAGTAAGTCGCCGTATGCTTCCGCAGTCGTACTCACTTCACAATAGAAACAGGTCCTAACCTAGTACAATTTCACAAAATAGATTTTGATAAAATTAGGAATAACTTACAAAGAAAAAGAAAAGAAGTTACACTAATAGATAATATTTAACAATATTTTGGGTGATATTCGAATAGTTTTTTTTTATGATATCGGATTTAGGACGGACAATCCGTGCGTTGAAGATTTCTAAATTTCTGCCGCACCATCGTTAACTAGTTCTCTTTCGCTTTGTTATATTGTGGTGTGGAATGAAGCATGGAACCATTAGTTACCAAACAAGTTCCACTTCCAATTGGAGACTCGAAACTGCCAAATAAGTGGAGATTTTAGTCAGCTTATTCTACAACCAGCCGAAACTACCGAAATAGACAAGAAACTTCTCGATAGATGGTGGAGCGGATATTAAAAGCAGATTTGAGAACATTAACGGACAGTTGATTTTTAACCAGTGATTGGTACAGTTCGAAATAGTAATCTGCTGTGAAGATAAATAAGTGTAAAATAATACAGTGAATAAAGTGATTGGTTTAATTGTTTTAAGTGATATTGTTTTGGTACTGTAACAGTAAAAAGAATAAAAGAGAAAGGTGCTATCGGTGCAATAGGCATGATTGAGTTGCACTCAATTCATATAGAACAGAGGCAGTCGAAGTAAGCCAGTTGAAGAGTGCGGACGCACAAATATTATATTGAAGAATAAAAGTTGAAATCGACTAAGTGAAGTGATTGTTTTATTTCGTGGATAAAGAGGTCCTATTATAATCTCAGAAGTGGGATGGCCCAAAATAAAATTCAATTCATTTGTGTAAAAGAATTTTCCACCCTAAAAAGCATTTTGTGCAAGCAGAAACTTGCACAAGACCCTGTGTGTCCTAGACGAATAAGTATGTCATAGAATGATTAATAAACTTTTTAAAACTGGAATAATCTTGTTTCATATTTAAGACACATGTAAAGAGAACATGCTTCTCTATCGAGTGGTCTTGTTGTAAGGTGGTGTTCTGCGGAAAACATGGTAAGAAAAAAAAAGCGAAGAAGGAATAGGATGGATGTGTTGAAGAGTGCTCATTAATAAGCGAAACCCAAGCAGCCATATTAAAGGGTAGACGATTTGACAATTTAGTAATTTTGAAGGGCATTGGGCAGGATGCCGTGCATAGCACAGTTCAGATTCTATCAATTATTGAATGCTCTCAATTTTCTGTAGAAATATTATTTCATACTGTAATGTATAAATTCTTGAAACAGTGTAATCATAGGTCGTGAGATATTGAGCCAGGGACAAGGTGTTGCCATGGACGCTAACAGTTTCAACATTTTTAAAGTTAAGACAGTCAATGTTTTTACAACCAAATTATCTTTATCATTTGAATAAGGATGATACATTGAATCACTCTGATAGGGTTACATTGATAAAGATTCTAGGACAGTGGCGGTCAGTTTTAGTGAAATGTGTATAGGCGGAACACACGGAAACGAGCTCTACTGCGCGATCAAAAAGAAATGTCTAAAAACAACCCTTCTCCGTTATATACGTACATATTGTCTCCAGTGCGCGTCAGTTGGGTTTGATTATTTTCTCACAACAGAAAAAGTCAACTGCGAAGGTCGCAAGGTCGTGTGTGTATCGAAAACTCTGATTGGAATCGTCTCTGTTTGCAAGCACAGACGTGCATAACTTTTTTCTTGTCATTCGTGTTTTTCTGTTAAATATAAAACCACGAACTTCGACAGACATCTAGTGGTACAGCCGAGCCATTAGTAGGAGACATCAAACTCAACGACGTTCTCCAAAAAGGAACAACTCGGACTACTCAAAGAAAAAGATCTGACGAAAATACACCGCCGGTCCCAAGTGTGCACAATAACCCAGACAAAGACCAAGAGAAGGATCACAATCTCCTGCGTTGCCCCGCAGCTCACCAAAATATGAGGATTGTCATTTTAACGTAAGATTTTTTAAAAATAAATATCAATAAAATAAATATTTTAGAATTAAGCAAACTTGAATCGAAAGAAAAAAGTAGCGAATTTGTTATGAATTTACCTACATATACTATACACATAATCAGTTATTAGGAAATATTTTTTATTAATTTTTAAATTTGACCAATATAAAATATTTGCATAGTATACATCAATTTTGATATATTTTATAAAATACCTAAATACACTTTCAATATATTTGATATTGTAGGGTAAGGTGCGGAGGATTTGACATGCAGGAGGATATGGCAACTGCATGAAAACATCCAGACCGCAATGTGGACGAAAGTAACTTGCGGAATGCGATAATGGACATTAAAAATGGGACTGAAACATCCAGCAGTGCATTACGCAAATATGGCATCAATCATACCACAATTTTGTACGAATGGGTAAAGTCCTTATTGCTAATAAGAGCTCCAAATATTCGCACAGCCAGGTTCTAACATCAGAGCAGGAAAGTGAACTGGTAGTATATTTAAAAAAATGCTCAAATCTTCATCATGAAATGACATTTGAAATGACAAAGCAATTTGTATTCACATACGTTCAAAGAAATAAGATTAACTATCCTGATTCCTGGAATGAGAATAGACAAGCAGGAAAGGCTTGGCTCACTGGGTTTATGAAGCCAAATAGCACCATTAGTCTACGCAAGCCTGAAAATACAAGCATGGCTCGTCTACATGGGTTCAACAAGGATCCAGTGGCTCATTTTTTTTGACAATTTAAAGCGTCAGTATGAAAAATACCACTTGGACGAAACTGGAATAACCACAGTTCTTGAGGCGCCAAGGGTAAAATTTATAACCTACCGGGACTAATAAATAGGTATTTATATTTGTTTTTTTTTTATCTATTTTGCAGGTTATAGCTGAAAAGGGAAAGCGCACTGTTTCCCAAGTAACATCTGCGGAGAGAGGTAGTTTAGTTACTATGGTTGGCATTGTTAGCGCCACAGGAAATTATGCTCCACCTGTTTATGTGTTTCCTAGGAAGCTTGGAGATAAGAAACTGTTCTACTATGTTGGGGTCATACAACTTAACACCGTCAAACCGAGTGCACATTCTGACCAAGCGTCTGGGTCAATAAAATGAATTTCCATGGAAATTCACCTGACGAACGGAAATGCAAGCTATGGGAAAAGAATATTGTAAGAAATTTGGATTGTAAATGGAAGCTTTCGATAATGAAGAAAATATTGTCACAAGTTAGTCGCAATTGATTCTTTAACAAATAAAGGTGAGAGCAACCTGCTCTCAATATATTTTTTTCAAATTTTCGAGTAAATCTTTTTTAACTGGCGCCCAACGCTCTGTAACTGTACAAATTTACTGTTAACATAAAATCTCGAGTGAACTCAGGCAATAACCAAGCCTAAAACCAGTGAAAGTGTTTGCAAATAAAGAGTGGACAACCAAGCCACCAATATAACGATGAAACAAATAAAGAGTGGACAACCAAATAGCCTAGTGAAGTTACCAAAAGAGTGGATAACCAAACCACCACGATAACAGTGTAGTGATAGGGAAAACGAACTCCCCCGAGTAGTTCTACTAACCAAAAGGAACAAAACGGAGTCAGTAAACACTGACAGCCAGCAGAAAGCAGCCCAGAACCCACAAAACAAATACGTCAAGAAGAGATGCTACAAGAATTAATTATAACATTACTGTAAGTCAATAATAAATAACTTAAGTAACAAGAATTTACATACTTTACACCTGTATGAAACCAAATCATATTCAATCCAATAAGAACAAAATAATTGCATAAGTCTTACAATTGTGAAATACTATTCAGAAAGTTCACCCATTCACCGATTAACGTAAATGGATTCCATTTTAGTTTCTGTATACCGTTAAATAAGCTATTAGGATTTGCCGAGGATTTCAAGATAATAATCCCTAATGCCCGCCATGATTTAATTCTGATTCGTTCTCGCACAGATGACAACTCGTTAATATCCGATGAAGATGAGAAAGTAAAGATAAATCTACTTAAAGTACAATGGAAAATACCTCATATCAACTTAGCCGATTCAGTAAAATTAAATTTTTACAATTCTATAAATAATAGTCAGACCATGAAGATTGCATTCCGAAATTGGGACATGTATGAATATCCAGCACTACCCACAAACACTACTCATCATGTTTGGAATGTGAAGACTACATCGCAAATGGAGAAACCAAGATACATCATTTTCGCATTACAAACTAACAAACGAAATACTCTCAAAGAAGATCCAACCCACTTTGATCATTGTCATATTACAAACTTGAAGGCATATTTAAACTCTGATGTGTATCCATATGAGGATCTGAATTTGGCTTTTGATAAAAATAACATTAGTATACTGTACAACATGTTTGTAGAATTTCAAAAAACTTATTATAATCGTTCGGTTGCTGAACCGCTGTTAACGCGAGAAGAATTCAAAATTCAAGCTCCTATTTTCGTGATAGATTGTAGACACCAAAATGAAATGATGAAAACCGGACCCGTCGATATTAGATTGGAAATTAAATCATCCAAGCCGATTCCGGCCAATACAACTGCGTACTGTTTGATGTTACATGATCGAATTGTTAGTTATAATCCTTTAAATCAGATGGTTTCTCGTGACATATAATTCAGTCGAAAATTAGCATTTACTGAGGAAGCAACAACTATTCATAGAAAAGGAAATATGTCTTTCATTATTGATATTCAAGGATTTCGAGGGCCAAATAACAAATTTGTCGCCAAGGAAGTAGCTGTACTTCATAAGGATTGCCATCATAACCATTTCATTTTGAAACCACCCTGTGCATTTAAGCAATTATCAACATCGTTAACCCTTTCAGGACAATCGTTGCTTAAAAAAAGCAACTTCTGATTTCTGACCCTCGTAGTCTCGTTTGGGAGGCCCCGATTTAAAATAGATACTTGAATCCAATTGTCTTGTATTTTGTTTGTGTGAGATACGAAAAAAAAATTAAAAAATGCTTTTATGTTTTGCGGTTTGAAAAGTTATTCAGATTATATTTGCATAGGCGAAAGGTAGAGTAAAAATATACTAAGAAAAAAGTAATATTTTGAAATATTTCCAAGTATCTTTTAGAAGTATTGTTAATAAAATGTAGAAATACAAAGGTAATTTATTTTATTTATGTTTGCGTTAAAAAAAAAAAGAAAATATTTAGAGAGCTAGGATTTTTCTAAAACCAAAGTTGCTTATAAGCAACTTTTGTCCATAGTGGGCTTAAAGATTAATTATAAATTCGATTTGAAGGAAATCGTTCGCAGAGGAAAGGTCTGACTAATGCTGAAATAGAAGATATTGCCAACTATGATTGGGATCAGTCATCCGACGAAGATGAAATTGATGAGGATGGGGATGATCCCGATTTTTTAGAAGAAGGAATTGAAGCAATTTTAGCTAGAGGGGAGTAACTAGAAACAGAAACGTTTGAAAATTTGCTGAACGATGACGAGCGAAGAAACTGCGATGCTGACGAAGAGGTAAGTGCTGGGGTCAGTTTTGAGAAAATTGAAGCGTCCACATTGAAGTGGAGAAGACGGGAAATGTTGACCGTCGATGCAACCTGGAGAGGAAGCGCTGAAGTTGATGATGTTTGTGAGGATAAAGCACCAATAGAGTACTTTGGACAGTTTTTTGATGAGGAAGTATTTGATCTTATGACATCGCAAAGCAATCTACATGCAATGGAAACTTTTGGCATTGAACTGAAATGCGCACCATTTGAAATGCGACGTTATATAGGTGTACTTTTATACATGGGTATCATAAAAATACCTCAGATTAGAATGATTTGGTCAAAGCAGTTGAAATTAAATTTTATAACTGATGCTATGTCACGATCAAGGTTTGAAAAAATAAAAAGTTGTTTTCACTTGAACGAAAATTCAAAACAGCCAAAAAAAGGTGAACCGAACTTTGACAAACTCTATAAAATACGACCATTGCTGTCATTACTAAAAAAAAGATTTAACGAATTGCCTCAAGAAGAATTTCAATGTGTTGATGAGCAGATTATAGCTTTCAAAGGGAGGTCAAGTCTAAAGCAGTACAATCCAGCAAAGCCGCATAAATGGGGAATGAAAATGTTTACCAGGGCAGGAACGTCAGCAATGATATACGATTTTGCTTTGTATGTTGGCGATGGAACATGTCCAAAATACGGCCTCGGCATTTCATCCGATATAGTTTTATTTTTGGCTTCAACCATGCCTAAAGATCAAAACTATAAACTATATTTTGATAATTGGTTCACTTCAATAAGTCTTATGATAGCTTTGAAGCAAATTGGCATCTTCGCAACTGGAACCGTACGACAAAATAGAATGGGTAAATGCGATATTCTTTTAGAAGCCGAACTAAAAAAACGTGGCAGAGGTTCGTATGATAAAAAATGCGAACTTACCCATAATATATGTGCACTTCGCTGGTTCGATAATAAAGGAGTGCAGCTCTTGTCTACTCATATGTCGGTCGAACCAATAGGATCCTGTAAGCGCTGGTGCAGCAAGGAAAACAAAATTATACATATTCCTCGACCAGCTATAGTCAACGACTATAACCAACATATGGGAGGAGTTGACCTATGCGATATGCTAATGGAGATATATAGAATAAACCACAGGTCAAGAAAATGGTATATGCGTATAGTTTACTGGTGCATCGGAGCAGCTGTTGTAAATGCCTGGCTACTTTATCGCAAGGAAATAAAACTCGTCAAACCTAATTGTAAACCAATGGCACTAATATTTTTCCAAATGGAAATAGCACAATCTCTGCTAAGCGCTTCGTCTTCTTCCAATTTCGTAAAACGTTCAAGAGGCCGTCCACCTACAGTGGCCTCGCATTCCCCACATACGACCCCACACACCCCGAAATCGTCACCATCGCCTTTGTTATCGCCATCAGTCAGTGTTTGCAGCTCTTCATTAAAACGCAAATACACACCAGATCCAACAGAAATATCACGACACGACCAAAAAGGACATTGGGTTCTTTGGGGTCAAAAAGGTCGTTGCCGTCTCTGCAAAACTGCAACTCCTCTTTCCAAATGTTCCAAATGTGAAGTTCACTTGTGTTCCAATAAACATGCATTTTTCCATAAGAAATATGAAATATAGAATATGAACTCTTCCGTTATTATGTCGTACTTTATTTATCGCTATGGACGGATGTTGCTTTTAAGCAACTTTCTGCAGGACCTCGTAGGAAGGACATATGGCTTTCAAACTTTGTAAACAGAGGTGTAAAATATGAACCCCACCAAATTTTGTAATTTTAGCATCACTACGTCAAAGGCTGTCCTGAAAGGGTTAAGAAAACAAGCAAATTGGCTCTATCTCAACCACCATGGATTATCCTGGAATGGTGGTTATACTGAATTCTACAAAGTGAAGCAGTTTCTTCAAAGGGAAGTCACCCACTCCGTTGTTTATGTTAAAGGAATAGAGAAAGCACAGTGGTTAAGAGAACTTCTTGATGAAAATGTTGAGATCGTTAATGTGGAGGACATGGCTTGCCCTAGTGTAGATGGTTTGAAACGGATGTATCCAAATGAAACAAGGTGTATGTTACATAGTAAATGCTGTGCCCTTCAGAACGTCTTTTTAATAAAGAAATTTTTATATCCAAACATACAAAATAAAAGAAATTCAAAATAAAGCAGTTGTTGCTGTTGCTGTTGTGGTAGATGCAGTTGTTGTTGCTGTTGTGGTAGATGTTGTTGTTGTTGCTGTTGCTGCAGCAGAACCCCCAATATATGAATTTCAGACATTTTGCTCTAAATTAAAATAAAATAAATAGTTTAAAATAAAAATAAAATAAATCATTTGAAATAAAAATAAATAGTTTAAAATAAAAATAAAATAAATCATTTTAAATAAAAATAAAAGAAATAATTTTAGTCATGGTACTTACTGTGGTGAATTATTCTTCGATGGTTTGATGCTTACTGCTGCCTCTTGGTTTACTGATGTCGTCTATTAAAAAGCGCTTGCCTTTTATTCAAAAATTTTTTCTGTATTTGCGCTTTATCTCAAAAAAAAAATCTTGTTCATTGGAATGTGAATGTAAATAAAACAAAAATTTTTTTATTTTTTTGTTTTTTTTATTTAGATTATTTTATTTCAGATAACCCTAGGAGTATGTGGTTTATGTCACCACAAACAAAATCCCCTGCCCTGGCTCTAGCGTTCAGAGCCAACAATATGTGTATTGCAGCTTTCAGCTGCAACCAGCTCCTCTTGACGTGCAGCTCCTTTATTGTGTCCTCCAGTTCCTGCGTCAATGCCGGAAACTCCCAGCAGGCATCCGTGATCGTCTTCAGATCCGCGTTCATGATGGAAATTAATGCGTCGATATTTTTTTTAATAGTAGGTACTATGCTCTTTACACTGTCAAATTGTGAATTGAAGTCTCATTATGTATGGATTTCATGGAGTTTTTATACCCGAACAAAATCATGAGAATTGCGCAAAAAATATCGCCAAACTTTTGAGGGTGCTCCAGAATGTACGCCGTATACCTTATCTTTAAAGACATATTGTTGGGTGGAATGTTGTTGTTGTACTAATCTGAAAACTGGTTCATTAAATAAATCTTTCAAGTACTTTTTAAGTTTTTATTTTTCACAGCTTATTTTGTAATGTCCCCATGGTAATGTACAATAACTATTTTCTATAGCATATCGCTTATCATCTGTCGCACTTAACTTAGCTATTTTTTTTTGAACAATACTACTTACTATATGTTTTTGTGATTTTGTTAAATTTTGTTCAACAGATTTATTATTGTTATTAACTAAACAATCTAAAAAGTCATTAAAAAAAATTTCTTTTTTGACAACATTTTTCTTTAGACCTTTGATTTTTTTTACTTTTTCCTTATTTTCCACCTTAATTGAATACATTTTTGATCTTAAACCTACAAAATGTGATATAATCACCCTTATTCCGAGTGGCGTTTACGACGATTTATGAATCGCCAATTTGAATTTGGAATTACGAGAGGCGTTTTTGAGTCGTTGAACGCCATTTGTCACTGAACATCATGTGGAACTTATTGGCGTACGACGAACGTCATGTGAGAAACTTCACTGCCATTCTGTAAGGCGTTGAACGCCACAAAAGGAAAAGAAAAACAACGGTATTTGTCGTTTACAAGATACTGAACGACAAGTAGTGAACAACGGCTGAAAATGTAAGTTTTCTTAAATTGCTAATTTATTCAAATGACTAGAATAAATTAGATTAATTTCTGGGGTAAAAATAACCAGCCAGAAATAATTTAAGACCTTTAAAGCTTAGGGCCACCATCAAGAGATGGAAAAGAGTGGCAATACTTGATTAAATTGATTTATTTAAATGAATTTTTGTTCCTTACTTTGTATCCGGTAGATCCAATGGATTGGATTTTATCCTTATCTGTTTCCGGATGCGTATATGAGTTCAGTTTTTCTTATATTATCGTCGTCATCACTTTCACTACCCCAAAACATTGCTACACTATGAATTTTTAGGATACAACTTGCAAATTTCTTTCAAATATACAAACACCATAAACTGATACCGCCATTTATCTGTCATTTGCACATTATCAGCTCGTGTGGATCGTATGTGGAATGTGAACTACTTACCGACGACGGTTTACCCTGTCGTGGAAGTTAGGGAATAAGTCTTCTAAAATGAAACGCCTCAAAGAACGACAAACGTCGTGAAAGTAAAACGCCACTCGGAATAAGGGTGAATATGTCCATTCATCTCATCTTTCATCAAACCTATTACTTTTTTATTTACTTGAGGTATTCCCCAAATATTACTTTGTGGATAATCACTGGTATCAAAACGTATATTGCAATCACTTTTAATCATATCATATATATTGTTGCAAGAAATTTCATAAATTAAGCTATCTGTATCAGTGTACATAGCTGTGCAATTATCGCCAAATTTTATTTTCATATAATCGTAGTGGTACTCATATATTAAAGTTTTCGCAATATCTAGTATACACAATCCCACATATATGGGTTTGTTAAAGTAAACTTCAGCTTTTTGAAGTTCAATTGCTACCAAATTTTCATTAAATATAGTTCTGTTTTTAAAAAAGGTGATGCTATCAAAGCTTAGGCTCCATACCTTCCTCCCCATTTTGAGACTAATTTAACATTGCTATATTTTCTAACATTTTCCATGCATTTTCCGAAAACTGCATTATTATATAATTTATAACGTTCAATGTCAAGTTTGTTTGTAGCTAGAGTTCTTAATTGCGTATTTAAATCAATGTATGGCTTAGCGAGTGCTCTATGAATTTTATTTAATTTGAGTCCATGCAATAAAGCTTGACGCAAATTTCTATAATGAGTCGCATACCTGCTTTTATCCGTTAAATTCGCTAATAATTTTTTTTGTTTAGACTAAGGAGAGTGTTTGGTTTACTAGAATCAAAACCATCTAAATACTCATTGTTGGCTTCAGCATACTTTTTTGAGCATTGGCTTAGTCCTCCACGGATACCTCTTTCAATAAACATTATCATGTCTATATCATCAAGAAGTTCTAGTTTTACACCAGTGTAGAAAAGCATTGCATCCCAAGTATAACCAGGGAGAGAATAATAATGAGCTGGATCTAATTTGTGTGTCTTAACAGAATTAGAACGAAATTGCTCAAATATATCAGCCAATAAAAGAACATCAGTCTTTAAATACAAATCAGAATATTCACCCGAATTTCTTAGATTTAAGCGATTCCATACATTTTGAGCATGTAAATAATCTTCACTGTTTATGTCTTCCTTATTTAACTTCTATTATAACTTCTTCTAAGTCACTAACAGCATTTACAATGAAATTTTTGACGTTGAGATATTACTGTGGAAATAAGTTAAAGTAGCTTATGTCAATTTTGGTAGTTTTTCAGTGTGAGCAAAACAAATTTATCTTTTTCAATCTATTACACTACATAGTCCTTCAGTTTTTTTTTAATTTAAAGTCTTTCAATGGTTGTAGAGAAATAGGACCTGGACCAAAAGAAAGCTAAGGAAAAGGAGAACTTTGTAATGTAAAAAACTCGAATTTGGCTTAAGTCAACATAAGCTTCTTCAACTTATTGCCACAGATTTGATGTCTTGGTGCTGCTCTTCACCTTCATATTTCCGGAACTCTGCACAAAACACCGCATTTGTTTTGATGTTGAGATATTCATTCAAAATTGCTCTTATCTTATCAATTACTGCTGTAATTGATTTATGTATGATTTAAATTTGTAATCACACCTGATCTGATTCTTCGTGAAAACGCAGTATGTGGCAGATCTTCCCACATCAAGGAATCATCCATATGCTGTCGTTTTTCAGAAACATTTTTCATCATCATAATTTTTTTAAACGATTTTAATTTACCAATTGCTGAGGTAAAATGACACTTTTTACCAGTAGTCTTAGTATCATGTAAGCATTTCTGCAACAAGTCTATATCTTTTTCACAATTCTCAATGTTTATTTCATAGTTTTCTTCACTGTTTTTATTCATAAGCATATCAAATAAAAATGATTGATGTCTTTCAAGCATCTCTTCAATGCAGGTTTAAACGCTTGATATAGGTATGTTCATATGTGCACACATAAATGTATTACTTTAAACGTTCACTTGAAACAGCAACAATTTCGCTTACACTGAGTTGAATCGCCCTTTTTTTACTGCTTATATTTATAAATCAATCTCTTTAATTCTACTCTCATAAAACATTAGTCACTATGCAACTTTCTAAAGATAAATCAACCTTGTAGCTGCAGTTAAATTAACCTTGACTTGATTTCCCATTCTTATCTACAAAACTTATTTCAGCTTGACATGATGTTTTTTTTTTCTTAGGACCATGATTTCTTATCTATTTTTAATTCATATACACATGCACACCCTTCAATTTTTAATTTATACACACGCTCACACAATATAACCGACCTTGATTTCGTATCTATTTTTAGTTTCTAATTCATATACACACCTACATACACACAAACACACATACGCACCCAATATGACCTTCATCAACCTTCAAATACACACACACACACACACACACACCTTGACCTTGAATTCTTATCTCTGATGACGCATTTCCTGTGCCAGGATCCACATACCTCTACTACTCACATAGCACACTTTCAGAGCTACTGGACAAAGCCATTTTCAAATACAACAGATCTATCCACTCCACTACCAACAAAAAACCCATAGACGCATTTTTTGCGAGAAATACGATCAATAACAACTCCAAGAAGAAAGACACGGCATTATTACAAAAAATTGATTGAAGAAACACAAACTGCTGACCTTGACTACCATAATAAGAAAAAACATCCTCTAAAAAATTATTCAGTAGGAGAGGTAATTTACTTTAAAATCAATAAAAGAATAGGTAATCACGCTTATTTTGAGATTCGAACGAATAGTCAATTCTAACGAATGTCTCTATTCGTTCGAATGAACTTTGTGTATTTTGAGATTCGAACGAATAATATTCATTATAGAGAATGTCATAAAATGAATTCAAATGAATTTAACTTTCGAAATCAGCTGTTTCACATTTTTATTTTAATGGAGTGACATCTTTCACTTGAATTCCATATTATTCAACTAAAAGATGCAAACAAGGCGGTATTTTAAACTACAAGTCTTCGCTTTTATTTGTTCAATTCAAATCAAAATATTTTCGTTAATTGTGTAAAGTTTGTGAGCAGAAACAACAAAATGGCAATCGTTTTGTTTATGGATAACGAAGAGGAAATTCCATACAGGAGGAGAATAAGGGATGCCTTAAATCCATTTGAGCTCGAGAATTCCAAGTACGTATATATAGTTAGTTTGTTTTCAAATCCTTAATCAATTTATTTTTTAAAGGTTTGTTCGGAATTTTCGATTGAACAAAAACGCTTTCAAATATGTATTGGATGAAATGATAACTGAAGTTCGTGGAGGAACATCAATGTCAATTCCTCCAATCATAATGCTAGCGACAACATTGAGGTTTATGGCAGAAGGTGGCTATCAGTTTGGCGTAGGAAAGGATGTAAACATTGGATTGTCGCAGTCATCTGTTTCAAAATGTATAAAAACTGTGGTATCTACTCTAGAAGCCAAACTTTGTCCTAAATGGATAAATTTTGTAATGAGTGAAGACGGAGAAGGAAGAAACCAAAGTTCACTTTTACCAAAAGTTTGGATTTCCTGGTGTTATTGGTTGCGTTGATGGTACGCACATTGCCATTAAACCTCCCTTACCTGAAAGCAGGCATTTGTTTTATAACAGAAAGGGTGTTGCGACGAGCAACATGAAGGCAGACAAATAAACCAACAATGCAGGACAAGGTTGTCATACGATTCATCCAGGCCATCAGTTCCATAAACAAACAACACAAATTGTATCACCTCAATAATAACAAAGCTTCGATAAACAAAACGATTATCTGACCCACTGCCGGCTGACATACCAAAACGCAGACGATTATGTTGCAGCCCGATTCATAGTCGGTTGACATAACATCAAACTAGATATTATGTGGCAGCAGACCTACTGCCAATTGACACCGAAAACAACAAACCAATTAAGCAGTGATTCATCGCTCATTAAACTGGCATGGTGCGATAAAAGGCGGACGACGTCGAAAAACAGAACACAGAAGAAGCAGTATGGCGAAGGTATACATGATTATTGCTATCGTCGGCGCACTTGGCGGTGGGGCATATGTATTAAATGAGTTATGGAAGGCCGTCACATGGTACAAGGTGCTAAAGACCACACTCTTATGGGATTTGCTGGACTGGGGATGATTTTCTTCACGATGGCAGTTAGACGACAACAGTCGCAGCGAACAGTCCTGCCTTAGACAACTCTACCTATTGTATATAAGTTAAGATCACGAAGAAAATAAAAGAACAAAAATTAGATTATGTTTTGGTGTTTATATTTCCTTCACTAGTTTTGTGATTCGGGTGAATTAAGTTATTTTCAGTTGCCGTGGCGCAACAAAGGGATTTTACAGCATCAATGCAATAATTGTAACTTGTTTGTTTTGTATTTTATAAGCTTATAAGATATAGATTTTCTTTTTTCTTATAGATCTGTGACCACAAAATAAGGATATGCTACATGGATGCCTCTCATCCTGGAGCAACACACGACGCTTTAATATGGAAGTGCTCGAAACTACTTGTTAGAGCAATACGCCGGAGGCAGGCAAACAAATTCGTGGCTACTAGGTGATTTTTTTTACATTATAACTTATTCACATAATAAATATATTTATCAATTGGTTTCATTAGGTGACGCTGGCTATCCCTTGGAGCCGTGATTACATGATTTCCATGTAAACTATAATGGAATACTTGGGAATAACATTCTAATTCCAAATAATAGCGAAATTCGGTATAAAGAGAAAGTATTAAAAATGATTGATCAGATTATACCCATATTCTTCAGTGCAGATGAGGAACGGGAATATACTGAAACCATTAATCATTTAAATACAATACCAATAACCGAAACTATTATAAATTCAATTCAGGAAAATCTTCGATTAGATCATTTAAACAATGAAGAGAAACAAGCTCTTTTAAAACTTACAAGCAAAGTACCTTTTACAACAAAGGAGACGATCTCTCTTTTACTAGCCACATTAAACATGTGATCCCCACTACCGACGACTCACCCATATACACACGAATTTACAGATACGAACAAATTCATAACGTAGAAGTTAAAAGACAAATTCAAGACATGCTTGACCAAGGAATTATCCAACATTCTACTTCACCATATAATGCCCCTATTTGGGTAGTTCCCAAGAAAGAGGACAGTACGGGAAATAAAGAATGGAGAATAGTCATTGACTATAGAAAACTTAATGAAAAAACTAAAGAAGATAAATACCCAATTCCAAACATAGATAGCATATTAGATAAACTAGGACATTGTAATTACTTTACAACATTAGATCTAACAAAAGGGTTTCACCAAATAGAAGTCGATAAAAAGGACAGGGAAAAAACTGCATTTTCAACACAATCAGGCCATTACGAATTGGTGCGCATGCCTTTCGGTTTAAAAAATGCACCAGCAACATTCCAAAGACTCATGAACGAAGTCTTACAAGAATTCATAGGGAAAATCTGTTATGTGTACCTTGACGATATAATCATCTTTTCCACTAGTCTCCAAGAACATATAGATTCAATTAACAAAGTTTTAAGTACTCTCAAGAAAGCAAATCTTAAGGTATCTTTAAACAAATCAGAATTTTTAAAGAAGGAGACAGAATTTCTGGGCCACATTATAACACCAGACGGTGTTAAACCTAACCCAAATAAAATAAAAACAATAGAAAATTTTCCCATACCAAATACTGTAAAAGAAATACAGAGTTTTTTAGGTATAACTGGGTATTACAGGAAATTCATTCCAGATTACGCAGGTATAATAAAGCCATTTACCATATGTCTGAAGAAAAATGCAAAAATCGATAAAAATAACCCAGAATACCTAGAAGCATTTAGTAAAATAAAAACACTCATGTCAGACGATCTACTCAATCGTCACCCAGACTATAACAAAGAATTTATATTAACCACAGACGCAAGCAACTTTGCTATAGGAGCCGTACTATCACAGTCACATGGTCCTTTGTCGTTTGCTTCACGAACACTAAACAAACACGAATGTAACTACAGTACGACAGAGAAAGAATTACTCGCGATCGTATGGACGACAGCTCAATATCGCCATTACTTATATGGACGAAGATTCATAATTAAAACAGACCATCGACCACTGGTTTGGCTTTCAACTTTGAAAGAACCCAACTCAAAATTACAAAGATGGAAAATTAAATTAGAAGAATATGACTTCAAAGTAGAATATATTAAGGGTAAAGAAAACTACGTCGCAGACGCCTTATCAAGAATAAAAATAGAAAACAACATAAACATGTTAAATAACGATGATGAAGATGAGGATAAAACCGAACATAGCGCTGAGTCAGACAACTCACACCTAATTCCAATCAGTGAAAAAGCAATCAACTTATTTAATCGCCAAATAGTTCTAGTAGTCAACGAAAATGATGAAGCAACCAAGATTATATTTCCACATACAGGAAAAAGAAGAATTGTATTCTGCAAAAAGAATTATACAAAAGAAGATCTAGTAAATATTATTTCAGAAGTCGATATAAAAACCCTAAACGGAATATACACTGAAGATGATGCCACATTTCAAAAACTCCAAGAAATATGGAAAGCAGAAAATAAATCATCAAAAGATATACTTCAAAGAAGCATAAAGCTATTAACAGACATTAACAACGACGAAGTAACAGAAATCATCTTAAAACAACACAAAGAACTCAATCACATAGGCATCGAGAAATTATATATTGACCTCTCAAAAAAATATTACATACCCAACCTAAAAATAGTCATAAACAAAATCATTAACAACTGCATGACCTGCAACCAAAAAATTGAAAGAAACCCCATAAAACTGCCATATGAAAAAACTGAAACACCAATAGGTCCTCATAAACACTACCACATAGACATTTGGTTTATTAATAGCAACCTAAAGTACATTTCCTGTATAGATAAATTCAGTAAATTTACAGCAGTAGAAATAATAAAAACCAAAACACATATTGACGCGATAAATGCATTAACGAAAATATTTTCATACATGAACGCTCCCGAAGAAATCACACTTGATAACGAGAATGCCTTTGTCTCAGAAACTCTGAAAAACCATTTAGAGAATTTAGGTATACAACTACACTATTGCACAGCAAATAGACATACAGGGAACTCAGACATTGAAAGAGTCCACAGTACCCTGAACGAACACTTAAGACTGCTCGCTGATACAAAACGCCCAGTCGATCTAGTGATCAAGGCAATAGAGGTTTATAACAAAACCGTACACCTAACAACAAAAGAAAGACCAATCGATATCCACTTAGGGAAAGCTGATAATGAAGTGATTTTTAAACGCATAGAAGACAAAAAATTTAAAATTTTGGAAAAAATAAACAAAAATAGAAAAGACGAAGACATAGACCAAAAATTTGCAAAATCACCGCTCCAGAGAAAATAAAAAACAAAATGATTCCAAGACACACTGAAGTGAAGGTAATTAATAACGTTAATAAAAAATATATCCTCCAAGAAGGAAATAGATATAGAAGAATTCCAAACAGAATTCTACATAAGGACCAATTTAGGAAAAAGAAAAAATTCATAATTACAGACACCCAAATTCCTGACAATGACAACTCTAATAATAATATTAATGATCGCGCAGATCCAGAGCCAGTCCATCCAGATAACGGAAATCACCAAGGAATTTCAAATAATTCAACTCAATAGTATTTATTTGATTAAAGATTTCTCCAAAATATTGCACATAATTAATCTAACAAAACTGGAGAAATTAATACATTCTATAGAAAATCAAGTCATACACTTACCTGAACTTAATTCAGAAATACGAAATTTAATGACTCATACCAGAAAACAATTCGATACTTTAGTCCCACATACAAGATCGAGAAGAGGCTTAGTAAATATCATAGGCAACGGTCTACATTTCCTCTTCGGAACTATGGACGATGATGATCGATCAAGTATAGAACATAGATTAACTTTAGTAGAATCTAATGCACATAATATTATAGAAAATTCAAACAATCAAATAACCATAAACACACATTTTGACGATCAAATAAAAGACCTCACTGAACATTTCAATGAAAAAGAGGACAAATTCAGTTTATATTTAGACAAGTATAAAATATATGATGAAGAGATTCATAGAATAAAGTTAGAAATAGAAATAAAAGATAGCATCCACCAGGTATTGTTGAACATAGAAAAAATAAAAGATGTCATATTAACCAGTAGACTTAACGTCTTAAGTAGAGACATTCTTTCAGACGAAGAAATAACACAATTTAAAATAGATTTTGAAGTATTAAAAGAAATTAAACTAAATCTAGCCACTTATAAAAATAATATCATATTTGTCATAGAAATACCAAATTATTCAAATAAAGAATTTACTAAATACTATTTACAAGCTTTTCCAAACAAATTGAAGCAATCCATACAATTTGTAAGTAATAATGTATTAAAATACGAAAATGAACTATATTTTCCTACAAAATACATACAAAATCTTACTAAAATAACAGATAAATGTATTCAAAATATTTTTAAGGATAAAATGATTTGTAATTATGAAAACGATACAAACGAAAGCAAAATAATTGAAATTGGAAACAATTATCTAGCTCTTGTAAACACAAATAGAATAACATTAAACCAAACTTGTAACAATTTGAACTTAACAATCGAGGGGAATTACTTAATAAAAATCGAGAATTGTAAAATTTATTTAGATAATAAAATGATCAATAAAAAAGAATATTCAAGCGAATTAATAATCCCAATTATAAGTAAAAACCTAACTCTGGAAGAAACTAAGGATATAACCCTAAAAAAATTATATTATGAACATATAAAAAATACTGAAAAAATTATAGAAATACATTCAAAACGCAAGCAAATTGTCTACTCCTCATATACTTTATTATTAATCATTGTAATAATTATATTAACAATACTACTTATCAAATATAAAAGAAAAAATAGAAATGTAATAACTAATGTAAATCTTCCAACGGTTTCTTTTAAATCCTCAGAAGATTCTAAGGAGGGAGGTGTTATATTAGAAAGCCCCCACTCACCTAAACCAAATGACTTTATTTTTAATAATTACCCACACTCCACGATGTCATCACAACCATAGTTGCATTTTCCTAAATTAATTAAGAAAAGAAATCAAAGAATTGCATGTGAACAATTCTAAAACAAGATACTTTTCATACACAACTATAATAATTGTAAAAATATTAATAATCATTGTATGTCTCAAATGGCAGCCCAATGTAAAAATAAATCTTCCAACGGTCTCATTTCAACCCTTAGAAGACTCTTCGGGGGGAGGTGTTATATCAGACCACCAACAACCCCTAAAAGAGATAACAACCGAACACAAACATAACCATGCAGCAACCTACATTGTGTCGATCGCTCATTGGTTATAGATCTATTTAATCTGTTCTGCGAAACGGTATAAATATGGAAGGCAACAAGCCTCACTAGGGTTTTTTCTTATCACGGAAGCAACAGCACGAATCGCTGTTTAAAATAAATAAAACATTTTAAGTTGAAATTAAAATCGGTATTTTTATTTCTCTTTCGTCACCCCAATCAAAATTTATCAATATGCTAATAATAGGAATTACTTATCCTATAATAACCAAAACAGGTACAGTAACCCATTCAAACTAAACAGACCAGTTTTTAAAAGAGAGAGGGAACAAAGCGTTCAAGTATCAGGGCAAGCGACACCCAATAAAGTTGAAAGAATCAGTAATTTGAACGAGAAGAATGAGATAGGTAGTCAGACCGGTTTACCATACTTATACAGAAAGATAGGCAACAAAAATATAAGAATTTTGTTAGATACAGGCGCAACAAGCAATTATTGTCGACCAGGGCTACTCAGTGAAAGAAAAGAATTAGTCGCAAAGAAACAGGCAACGACAGTGAACGGAGCAGTAATAATTGAATTTTATTACGAAATTGAAATATTTAATAAAACAATGATAGTGTATGAATTAAATAATTTCGGTTACGATATATTAATCGGTAACAAATTCTTAAGAGATAACAAAGCAGTTATTGATCTTCAGAATAATAATATAAAGGTAAATAATGAAGAAGAAAGAATTTATTTTGACGAAGAAGTCATAAATAATATAATTATGAACAAAAGTGAGAATTTAGAAGATTTGAGAAAATGTGTCAGTGAACAGATTAAAGTGGAACATAAAAATATAAATATAAATCTGCCATTCAGAACAGATATAGTTGCTGAAATAAATACAGTAGAAGACAAAACAATATCCATATCCTCACAGTGCAAATGAATTATTCATAAATAAAGAAGTAAAAAAATTAATAGAATCAGGAATAATTAGAGAAAGCAAAAGTGCTTATAATAGTCCAGTATGGGTAGTGCCCAAAAAAGGATTTAACGAAGACAATACACCAAAAATGAGAATGGTGATCGATTTCAAAAAATTAAACGAAAATACAGTTGTGGATAAATATCCAATACCAGACACAAATGTCATATTAAGCAATTTAGGGAAAGCAAAAATATTTTCTAGTATAGATTTGGAAAGTGGTTTCCACCAAATAAAAATGAAAGATTCAGATATAAAAAAAAACAAGTTTCAGTGTCAATAATAGCAAATATGAATATTTGCGAATGCCATTCGGGCTACGTAATGCTCCGAGTATATTTCAGAGAGCAATGGACAACATATTACTGTGGGATAGGGCCTATCCAACCGACCGACAATACCCTACGAACTAAAGACAATGTACATGACAAATACTCAGACGAACGAAACGAACGGAAGACAATTTACATAACACACATAGACAAACAAGACGAAACAGTTCAACGAACAGTTCAAAGAACAGACGACACATCCATAGTCAGTCGTCACCAAACGTTCAACGTGAAATAAAGAACCAATTTGAATTCGAGTACCTCGTGTGTTTTATTCCGGGATAACCAAATCCCACATTACGTCCATTTATAGGAAAGTTTTGCTACATTTACATTGATGACATTATAATCTATTCAGAATCAATAGAAAGTCATAAAAAACATTTAGCTACAATTATAAAAGTTTTAAAAGAAGCTAATATGAAAATCAGTTTAGAAAAATCGGAATTTTTTAAAGATTCAATTAAGTTTTTAGGATATGTAGTTGCACAAAACATAATAAGAACAGATGATGAAAAGGTAAAAACAATTAAACAATACCCTTTACCAGAAACTCTTAGACAACTTAGATCATTCCTAGGTATGATAGGATATTATCGCAAATTTATTAAGAATTATGCACAAATAGCAAAACCATTAACAAAATGATAGACGACAAAAACATCAAAAGATTCAAGTCAACACTGAACTGGAAAGAAAACAAGCATAAAACCACTTCAATGCATTAGTTGAAAAAGCAAAAGAAAAATATGCAGCAGAAGGAAGATCGGGGCGACCTTTTTAGAAGTACGGGGGAAGTTAATACCACATCACGTTCAACGTATAAAAATAGAATCCAGAATCGTTAAGATCATCAAAATGAACCAACGCCCTAGAAAGTGACTCATATTCCAAAATATAATATACACCAATGGAAAAATACCAGACAAGCCAAACTATTAAATATCAATTAGTAAGAACACATCCTTGGATAACAGATGTTTTTATTTCAATGGAAAAATACCAGAGTCCAGACAAGCCAAACCACATCCTTGGATAACAGATGTTTTTATTTGTCAAATAGTATAAATAGGAATATCATAGCAAACCAAAGCACACTCTTTTTAAGTCAGTGAATAAGTTCACAACACATATTTTTTAAAGTCAATTTAGAACCTTAAGACGTTGTGACCATTTATATAACTAGATTAAGTTTGAATAAATTAAATAAAGCTTTTTTTATCAAAATTAAGTGTTACATAAATTAATTCGCGTGATGTCTTGACGCTGACCAATTTAAGGCAGCAAAGACAGAATTCGAGCACATGCTCAAACTAGGTATTATACGACCATCTTCTTCTCTACCTGCTCACCTCTTCATTTAGTTAAAAAGAAAAATCAGTTAACTCCATCACGGTACCATGACTTCACCCAATTAGACACATCCAAGATTTTTCAATGCTCAAGATTTTCAAAAATTGATATAGTCAGAACATATCACTTGATACCGGTAGCACCGAAAGACATATACAAGACCGCAATAACAACTCCTTTCGGAGTGTTCGAATGGAACAGGTTGCCTTTCGGCCTCCGGAACGCAGCGCAGACGTTCCAGCGATTTATATACGAAGTCTGTTTCGGTCTTGATTTTGTATTCAGCTACATCGATGACTTGCTGATAGCGAGCAGGGGGATTTTGAGTGAGCTTTTTCCTAATTACGATTAGTTAATTGATAGTGGGAGTCCGGTTAGCTTCGTGTCCAAAGATATACTTTCGTTTGATGTCTATATTGAAGAAATAGTTAATTCCAATCTGAGCAGTATCACCGGAACTAAACTAAAAAAATACGGTAAAAATTGATATAGATAAGTGGTGCTCAAAAAAGATAAGAAAATGTATCGTCGTTTAATCCTTGATATGCACCGAGTGGTGGACGTAGCATATGTTTTGCTATGATTCAGTTAGCAGTTATTTCAGAGACTTTGGACTGCATATACGGATAAAATAAGTAGGTTTGTTTGTTACAGACTTATTTGCCTCAAGTTCTACCAGAAGGTTTTGATCCTCATCAAAACATATGTGGTGGAGACGACAAACGTCGGCCGTTGCCGCTTTGCGTGTAACAACTATACAGAAAAAACTCAAGAAATCCAGTGTGAACATTAGTTGTTAGACCTCCATTCAAATTTAATATTGTCCGTTACATTGCAATCAGTTTTAGAGCTCTTGTGTATGCGACAAAACAAAAAAATAAAACGAATTTACTTCGTGCCAACTAGTGCTAGCATAGAGAAAAAAAAGAACAAACGAGTGTACAGTCGAGACGTTTTGGCAGACCAACAAACAGCGAAAGTGGAGCTGAATGACCAGCTTGTCAAAATCCTGATGATGGGCATACTTAAAGGAAAGGCCCTGCGGTGATACAACGCATTCTTTTTTTCGAAAAGAACTACGGAGTGGCCAATAATAGAATCACAAACCCGTTAGCAGTTAATCCAGTCCCAGTCCCGGTACCAGATCCTGATTCACTTCCATCTACTTTAAAGGGCTTAAGGGATATTTTATTAATACTATCCCTTGAAGAACAAATAATAATTTTACAATACACTAATGTGCAAAAGAGTCCAACTGCTTCACCATTTGCGACTGGAACTGGAACTCCAATAGTAAAAGTCCAGATATATTTCGACCATACCCACGGCACACAAAAGAGGTCGACAACCAGGAAAAACTAAAATTTTGACTAAAACACCAGCAAAAAACGAAGAGCAAAATAATATTTGTTAAGTATAGGTAGATAACTTTATTCACCTATTCCTATTGGAAGGAAGGTGACACTCTGTAACGAAATGTCTTTCAGTCAGTCTCACCCATACCCACGCGCCACACACACACACAACAGAGCTACCGCTACCCACATCGCAGCGACGGAACTCACCACACGCAGCAATCCATCTTACCGCCCCATGGAAGCTGGATCCAGCTACGTGTGTGGAGCAGAAGCGCTCTGGTGGTAACTATTGCACTCGGTAGCAAGAGTGGGGACACAGGGTGCGCAGTCTATTGCGGCCCAGGTACCCGTCCCTCGATTGCTGTAGGTAGTGTAGGTAGTAGATAGTGTTGGTAGCGATTGCAGTAGCCGTAGCAGAAATAACCCCATTAGCATGCCCCACAGCCGGACGAACTCAACACGCAATATAACAACAACACGCAACACAGCAGAGGAAACAACAACAACAGCAATGACCACTATAAAAGGCAGAGCCGCCTTGGACGAGGGGTCAGTCGCCAGAACATCGCCGAGCCGAGAAAGTATACTAAGTATTAGAATAAGAAATTACGAAGTAAATAAAGTTGAAATTATTGGAAAAGGTTAAAAACTCGTGTGTTTCTTCCCCGATTGTTTAGATATTCCGTCGTTTCCCCCGGTACTTAGATTGAAGGACCCGGACATTTCCACTCACCTACCCAGGCTGGGAAACTCGTTATAACTCTAAAGGCAGAACTACATGACCTCAATGAACTTTGCAGATCTTTCTCCGAGAAAAATCTTTGCATCACTGTAATTTCAGAACTTACAAACCTTTAAACAGAACTCGATGAAAGCAATAAAATTTGTCTTCACTCTATAGAGCAGCATCAGCGACGATCAAAGAGCGGAGCCCTTAACATTGTAGGAAATTTGGCAGGCGCGAGTTAAGTATCCATAGCAAAACATATTGAGAAAAAAGATAACATTATTTGTATTCAATGATATCTTTAGTCTCTAGTACAGTCTTGCACACAACGCTACAATGATAACATATGTAAAAGAGATAATATCGTTTGTATACAATGTTGGAATATTATCTCTTCTTCATTATCAAGCAAGACGATTGTACGCTTGGGTCTCCTTGTAGATAGATAAGAAAAGTATATAAATACGACTGTATGATGAATTTATCAACAGTCTTATTGTAACTACATAGTAGCCTTAAGCTCCTTTTAGAATTAGTAAAAAGTATTTCAATAATAAAGGACATAGTTCCAAATAAATATTGTTTAATTTTAAAAGTAAGAAACAAGTGTTTTAATTGGCGATCCTGCCAGGAGGTTAAATATACTTTTTAACTTCAATCGAGCGGACCTCGGGAACAAGTAGTGAAATCTAGTATAAACAGAACACTCGCGTTACCGGTTACAAGAATTACCTAGCATAGCAGGTACAAATATAGCTTCTTCGTACGAAGCAGCAAAGCAATTCAGTGAAAGTGTATATGTGGAGAAAAAAAACACACAAATTCGACGACAACAGACACGAGTTCAAAATGGAACAACTCGCAGTATTAATGGCAAGATTAGAAGCTTTAGAAACCAGGAGCAACACAGTAACACAAACCCTAGAGCACACACGCACAGAGAATGCAAGGTTAGCAGCAATAATAACTAACCAAAATCAAATAAACACTAATTTAGAAACAAAACTAAATGAAGTAAAATCTGGATTAGGCATAGTACCAAACATACCTGTGCTAGAGGAAATAAGAACCACATATACAGATGGTAGTGAAATACAGTTAGACGCATTTAAAAGCCTACCTATTTTCAACGGCGATCAATCAAATTATCGGTCGTGGCGCGAAGAAGCATCCAGATTAATGGACAGCATTAAAAACTTCAAAACACACAGTAAGTACGCAGCAGCATTGACTATAGTGAAAAGTAAAATACAGGGTGCAGCCGCGAATGTGTTAACTAATTATAACACAATTTTTAATTTTGAGGCGATACGTAACAGATTAGATTATACGTACTCTAATCAAGAACCTCTATACGTGCTACAAGACATGATGAAAGCCATCACGCAAAAAAGAAGCACACTGTCTGAATACCACGACGAGATAAATAAAAATCTCAATTTAATAATATCAAAAATCACTATGTCAGGTGATCCGCCGAATATAATCGACAGACTAATTAAAAATGCTAACGACGACGCAGTTCGTATATTCATTGATGGTATGAGTGACAACTTTACAAGAGGATCATTATATTCAGCTACAATAAATGATCTAGAACACGCATTCGCAATTGCTCGCAGAATAGAACATGATAATGTGCACAGGCATTTACATCTCACTCAGGATAAGCACCACAAAAATATGCCACATGAACGCAGAAACGAAAGAAGACCAAATTATTCGAGCCAAACAACGAATTATCAACCCCAGAAGCAATACGATAATATGCAGCAACACAATCAAGGACCACAGCCGATGGAGATAAACTCGAGACAAATTGTACATGCACAGCGACAAAATTGGAATCAATACAAACCCGATGTATATAATCCACCAGCGAAACGTGAACACAGCGGGAGTTTCAACACACACAACAGACCGCAACGATCTTATCAGCAGAACTTCAAGCAGCAGAGAGTAAATAACTCCCGACAACAACGCAGAGACGATGTCAGCAGTACATATGCAGAAGCAGATGAAACGGAATGTATGGTAAATAATAACATAAGAATAGATCATTTAAACTAGTAGACGGGTTGCCCTGCTTAAATTTAACTAGTACTATTTCTAAGAAAATTTATAAAATTCTTATTGATACTGGTGCAACCCATAATTACATTAATAGAAAATGCGATTCTAGCAAAAAAATTAAAATTAAACCTATAAAAATAAAAACAATGCATGGTTATTCTATGGTAGATACAAAGAAAGTAGTTAGGATATTAAAGAAAAATATAACATTTTTTGAATTAGAGGATATTCAGTCTTTTGATATGATATTAGGATATGAAGGACTTAAAGTTCTAAACGCGGAAATAAATTTCAGTAATATGACTCTAACTACCATAAGCAGTGTCGAATCTATTCAGAAAATTAATTACATAATTGGGGAAAATAATATTTATAAAGCAGACATAGATAGACTGATGAAGATTAATAACAGCATAGGACCGTTACCCTTTACAGATACTATAGAAGCAAGCATTAGGACGACCAATGATAATCCGGTTTATGTTAAACAATATCCATATCCCATAGCAGATAACGAATTCGTAAACAAAGAAATACAGAAACTCTTACATGACGATATAATAGAAAAAAGCCATAGTCCTTATAACAGTCCCATATGGACAGTACCTAAAAAAGGTTTGGACGAAAAAGGAAAACCAAAACGGCGCATGGTTGTTGATTTCCAAAAACTTAACGCTCACACTGTAACAGACAGATACCCCATTCCGGATGTCAACATGACAATTCAAAATTTAGGTAAAGCCAAGTACTTTACAACATTAGATTTGGAGTCAGGTTTCCACCAAATTAAAATCAAAACAGATGACAAAGAAAAAACAGCTTTTGCTATAAATGGCGCAAAATATCATTTTAAACGAATGCCTTTCGGGCTCAAAAATGCACCAAGCATATTTCAGAGATGCGTGGACGACATTTTGAGAGACTTTGTAGGTAAATTCGTACACGTTTACATTGATGACGTATTGATATATTCTTCATCTGAGGAAGAACATATACAGCACATAAGTCAAGTATTCGACGTACTCAATAAAGCCACATTAAAAATATCTGATGAGAAAAGTAAGTTTTTTCAAGAAGAAGTAGAATACTTAGGTCACATAATCAGACATGGTAAGAATCACAGGTCTTAGAAAGAAATCTAACGCCAGATACATAACAAGAATAGTAGAAGAAGATAAAGGAGACACTGTAATCTCTAAAGAAGGAATAAAAATTCACAAGGATAACATAAAGAATTATCATTTTTCAGATGACGAAAATATTAATATTCCTAACATTACTAGGAATTGTACAGAGTCAAGAAGGGCAAGGAAACGTTCAAATAACTGAGTTACTAAACAAGAAGTTTATACTTACGCAAACAGATGACGTGTATTTATTCAAAGAACAAACTTATTTGTTACATGCCACCAACCTGACTTCGATATTTCAACCTTACGTAAATATCGTAACTAGTAAATATCAACCTACACAAGAAGAAAAAATTTGGTTAAGTAAAATTAAGAATTTAGCAGACCAATTACAAGAACATACTAGGCATACTAGATCAATTAACTTTTTAGGAACAGCTTTCAAATATGTGTTTGGTAATCCTGACCATTATGACTTAGTTAACATAGAAACGAGTATAAATAATCTCATAGAAAACAATAATAAACAAAAAACTATAAATTCTAGATTTGAACAAATTTTGCAACAATTCGAAGGTCAGAGCCTTAAAGAACATTTAGTAATAGAACAAGTGTACGAACAATTATTATTATTGACCAGAACAATTAATGCAGCAAAAAATAATGAATATTTATCAGAAAGCCTAGACTTAGATGACATTAAAAATATTATTCAACATGAAATAATTCAAGTACCCATAATAAATATACTTGAGTACTCTAAAATATTATTAGCTAGAACTGATGAATTCTTCATCACAATATATAAATATCCAGTTCTAATTAAATCATGTAAATTGTATAAAGTAACACCTTTAAATTCAAAACATGGAAAAATCATTACAGATAAAACAATTGCCTTATGTAACCAAACTTATTTAAGAACAAGAAATTGTCAAAATCATCTAAGTAAAAACATTTGTGAAATTAACTTTGAAGAAGAAAATTGTCTTATTCCACTTTTAAAGAATATAACTTCAAAATGCAACATTAAACAAGAATACGATTACGACTTAGAAATTGAATCCGGTGTTATGTTATTAAGCGGTAAGCATAAGTTAAATAATCAAACAATTAATGGTATAAACTTAGTTACTTATGAAAATACTATAAATCTAGACGATAAAATATACAAAAACATGCATAAGCAAATTAAAGAAGTTATATTAAGAAATCATAATTCAGAGTCTTACATCGACCAAATAATTAAAGAAGATACAATGTACAAATTCGATAACATAGATACTTTAAAAAAACTAATTATTCCTTTTGAAGAAAAACCGATATTATCAACTATATACACAATTGTAACACTGATTGTTATTCTAGCATTTACGTACGTAATGATAAAAACTATACAATGTATAACAGATCGTCAAAAACAAAAAAAGATTGACGCATATAACAAAACTTATGAAAGAGAAATGTTAAAAATAGCGTCGAAAAATCGGGACGATTTCGTTTAACAAGGGGGGGAGTTAAGTATCCATAGCAAAACATATTGAGAAAAAAGATAACATTATTTGTATTCAATGATATCTTTAGTCTCTAGTACAGTCTTGCACACAACGCTACAATGATAACATATGTAAAAGAGATAATATCGTTTGTATACAATGTTGGAATATTATCTCTTCTTCATTATCAAGCAAGACGATTGTACGCTTGGGTCTCCTTGTAGATAGATAAGAAAAGTATATAAATACGACTGTATGATGAATTTATCAACAGTCTTATTGTAACTACATAGTAGCCTTAAGCTCCTTTTAGAATTAGTAAAAAGTATTTCAATAATAAAGGACATAGTTCCAAATAAATATTGTTTAATTTTAAAAGTAAGAAACAAGTGTTTTAATTCGCGCTCTTTGGCATATTTGACTCTGACAAGATGGCGACCACCATTACCACGTTGCAAGAAAATGATAACCGTCTGCTTCAGCTCATAAAAAACCGAACATCTATTGCTGACGCTACGATAAATGTAGCTCAGAGATCTGAGAGAGAATTGAAGAAACAGTTTCAAGTATTTAACAATTTTATAAATACAACGATAGAAAACAACAACAAGATACTTCAACTCCTTAATGAGCAAAAGGTGTTTCAATCTATAATGATAAACCATGAATATAAATGCACTCAATCGGACCTTCTGGACTTACTAATCGACGCCCATCATGGGAAGGTAAACCCTCAGATACTCTCCCCGCAAGAACTACAAACTCAAGTTAAATTAATAAAGGATCATCCTAAGTCATTAGACCTTCCTATAGCACGTGATAACTTGCTGGACATCTACAAAATCATGACTATTCAAAGTCACATGTCGCCAGATCGGATAATATTTCAACTAAAAATACCTTTAATAACTCGTGACCGCTTTGAACTGCTGCACGAGTTATGTTAGGGACTCACAACAACGATGATGATCCCACGATCACCAACATCTGGAAACAATAAACGAGATGATGTACGATGGACGCCGCAACCCAATCTAGGTTGTCCTCAACTGGAAACCATAAACCCAGATGACATAAATAATGGACGCCGTAATTTTAAGTAGTATATAAGAACAAACCTCTGTAAAGAGTAGGCAGTCTTGATTTGTCAACGTATATGAGCAGATCGGCTCACTTAATTTATAGAAGATTATTTTTTTTTAAAAAACGATAACTTTGTTAATTACTTAATTGGCATAGTCGGTAGGATTGTTCTAAGAGCGTTAATGCACAAACCTGAGAGAAACAATCCAGTGAAACGTACCGGAGTATATATAAATTTTTTATTCCAACGCGAGCGAATATACATGTAAAATAAGTATAAATCGCGAAAGAAAAATCAACAAACAAAATCTTATAAACATTTTGATAAAGTGAAAAGTTTTACATAAACATGGCACAAGCGGACCAAAATGTCGCAATCAAACGTCTGCAGACAATCCCCTCATTTGCCGGAAAACCGGACGAAGACGTGATATCCTTTGTGGAATATGTGGACTACATATATGCCCACATCTCGGAAGATAGAGCACATGCAACTCTAATTATCCGCAACAAAATACAAGGCGCCGCACAGAGGGGCAGAATGCACCAAAAGCTGGCATAAATTCAAAAATTCAAACGGGACGTGAAGGTCCGTGGCTTTTTTTTTTCTATGCACAACTGTCCACTCTACCGCAAACCAAATGAATTAGCCCGTTATCTACAACACTTCTCGCAAAATATGTATCAGTTGGAGTCATTAACCTACAGCGACAACAATTGTGTTCTCTAGCTTTGTTTTTTTTGCGTTTTTCCCTATTTTTTTTTTCGCTGCTTTCTTTATAGTAATTCATTTTATTGATATGGAACCTTCAAGTTCAGGTATTAAATTAGCTTTAAGTAATTATACATTTTAAAATAGTGCTATATTCTGCAAGTTTTTCTTATAATTCTCATGACATTGTAAAATGGCAATTTTTTTTCCATTTATTTTTAAAGATTGAACGAATTAATAATGTTCCGTGTAAGTCCCGGTTACACATTTTATTGAACTTTATAGAGTGGCATTTGAGCACTTTAGAACCGTTAAATTTTTTAGCCCGCACTTGCCCCATTTTTTTATATAATTTTTTTTAAATGTTTTTATGTAGTAAAAAAAATTGTCGCACGTATTTTTCGTGTACTTATTCTAACTTTTTTTTGCCTTAGGAACGAGTTCTAACACATTATTTGTAACGAAGCAAGAACTTGTGAATATTCTAAGAAGTTCTGGATATTTGAAAATAACAGATCAGTTTAGTTTCTTAACGGAATAGTTAAAAACTCGAACGAAACATTTTGATGACCATGACCTGCTTAAACGAATATCGCATTTTAAATCAGAGTATAAATCGCGATGGTGCAAAGCCAGTAGGACAAGTGATCGATTTTTGAGGCAAAATAAAACATGGCTGGAAACGTCCATTTCATTTTTAAGTACCTCTGAGAGGAAATGTGGTCGACCAGTTACTTCTTTTGACTCATCTACTGATCGAACAAAACGTCAAAAAACTCAGCAAATTCGGGAATCGACACATCTATCTGTTTTAAGTTTTGCCACCCAAATGAGCCTTAGATCATCAGGGCAACCTCAGGCATCAAAGTTGTTGCAGGAAATAACGACTAAAAGTCCAGATCGTGCAGGCAAATACATCAAGGCATACAGAAGATCAACAGAACCACAATTAATGACGGCTGAAGATGCTCTCGCTGTTGTCGTAGAAGCAAAGTTATCTAGAAATCAATACAATGTAATCAGAGAGAGCGCCCCGGAGAAATTTCCATCATATAAAGTTATTCAAATGGCAAAAAAAGAATGTTATCCCCCACTAGAACATATCAAATTAAGTAGCACATCAGTGGAAATAACTTTACAAGCTTTGCTTGATATCACTGTGCAGAGGCTTCTTCAAACACAAAAAACTGTTATTGATTTACTAGAAAATGCGGAACTAGAAAATCTTTCTTTGTTCACAAAGTGGGGTTTTGATGGCAGCTCGGGGCACAGCTCTTATAAACAGGCCTTTCATGGTCTTGAAGCTTCTGATTCGGCCGTTTTTATTACTTGTGCTGTTCCACTCCGTCTTATTTGTGGGGCTAAAATTATATGGCAAAATCCACGTCCAGCCTCTACAAGATACTGCCGACCCTTAAAAATTGAGTACGTAAAAGAGTCCATTGAAATTTCAAGAGCAGAAAAAAATAGAGTAGACGATCAAATAAAAAGATTAGTAAATACTCGAACGATGTTGGAAGGAAAATTGTTAGTAGTAAGTCACAACTTGATGTTTACAATGGTTGATGGTAAAGTATGCAATGCGCTTACAGATACGTCATCAACACACAAATGTTATTTATGTGGCGCAGTATCTAAAAACTTTAATCGGGTCGAAGAAATGATTAAATTGCAAGTAAAAACAGAACACTTAGAATTTGGGCTATCTGTTTTACATGGATGGATACGCTTCTTCGAGTGTCTATTGCACTTGTCATACAAATTACCTATTAAAAAGTGGCAAGCTAGAGGAAACGACAAAATAATTGTTGCAGAAAATAAATCCCGAATACAGAAGGAATTTAGGGAAAAATGCGGGTTGATCATTGACACACCTAAGCCAGGATTTGGCAATTCGAATGATGGGAACACGGCCAGACGTTTTTTTCAAAAAGCAGAGATCTCGGCGGATATAACTAAATTAGACATTGGATTGATTAAAAGAATGCACACAATTATGACAGTTGTATCAAGTGGCCACGAAATTGATGTTGATAAATTTCGAATTTTTTCCTACGATACAGCCAGATATTTTGTAGCTAAGTACCCCTGGTACAATATGACACCAACATTGCACAAATATTTCATTCATGGACCCGAAATAGTCTCTTTTGCTTTGTTGCCTATAGGGCAGTTAAGTGAAGAAGCGCAGGAAGCCCGAAACAAAGATTTTAAAAATTACAGAGAACATTACTCACGGAAGTGCAGTCGTGAACAAACTAATTTAGATGTATTTAACTGCTTTATGTTAAGCTCGGACCCCTATATTACAAGTAAAAGTAAGCTACCGGTAAAAAAACTTCAATACCTACCTAAAGAAGCACTGAGTTTATTGAAATCTCCCACTACTCAGCAAAGTACTGACAATGAAGGCGACGAAAATGAGGGTGACGATGACGATGAAAATGATGCTTTTTAACTTTTATCTAATATTATCAATATTTTCAAAATTATAAATTTTTAAAAGTGCCTATGTGTTTTATTTATGTTGATTGAGATATCTTATAACAATTGTGTACTTTAAAAACAATTTCGTTGCACCAGTGAATTGATGCCAGGTTTTAGGTCCATCTGCCCCACTGTGCGCCGCTATCAACACAATGAGAAGAATAGTGACATCTTCACGGCCTCTACTACGAGCCGCTTTGATGGAAGACTTTGGAGTTCCAGAAACATTCGACCAAATCCTGCAGGACCTAACATCAACACCAGAGACATCCACACCCTATATAGCCAATGTGAGTAAATACTGTTGAAGCTGAATAAGAAGAGTAAGCTAGAAATAAGCCTAATTTATAATCCCACAAATAATGCCAGTATGGTTATCAATCAATTTGCAAGTAATTTAAATGCCAATCAAGCATCTGTAATTATCTCAGAAAATATAACTAATATCAGAGAAGCGTATAGCTTACTTGTTAGATATAAGAATCTAAGCGAATCTCGTGAAAGTAGTACAAACAACAGACCAGACCAACATACATAGAAACATCCAAAGACAACCTAACAACTTTCAAACTCAAACGAGACATTTACAAAGGCAGTGTATCATATCGTTTCACGCTATGAGTATTTTATGATGGAACATGTAGTTTCCTGATGTGTTTTTGTATTATAGTAGAGCTATGTTATTCACAGTCTGTTATATTATATTGCTATCGCAGTCATGGTTAGAAAGAGACAACTATAGTACTCGAAGCAAGAAAGCGCTACTGTTATATGGCTTAAGAGTCAGTCGGAAAGTACAGTCCACTAGGGAAAGACCTAGAACGGAAAGTGTTCAAGTTAACGTAGTTAATAAACGTTGCGTTTTTTGCTTAAATGCTTTTTCCCAACAGAAAAAAGATGCTTGTTTTATTTTATTCGAAAGAGTGGAAAAGTGGTCGGCGCAACAACTTTACACGGAATATTATGGTCCACGTCGAGCCGGATGGAAAATCAGCGAGCTATGGTAATACGGTGAGAGGGTTGGATAGAGAAATCAATCGACAAACTGATCGATACATTGGAAAGCGATAATGCAATTTACGACTGCATTATTGTTCAATTAATTTTGTTTTCAGGGGAAAGTATCGAATTTGCAAGTTACGACTGCATTTTCATTTTGGAAAGAGCACGCGAGTTACGTATCATCCACCCGACCATATAGATGAATTCCTAAAAAACATAAATGTCGATTACTAAGCATTTATGTTTTTTCCATTTAACTAGGTCAGTTCCTAGGAATTGCAAGTGTGCTGACTTAGTGTCTACAACGAGCACACGATCAATTCTTGGAAATGATCGCTGACGAAATAATAAACGAATTATAATAAATACAGGTGAAGAAAGGTGGATGCGTCGAAGTTCGTTCCCGGGAGTTGTACGTGTTGTTTAGCCCTAAGAGTTTTTTTGTTTGGTTGTAATAAAGAAGAACAATAAAAAAAAATAGAAAATATTTTTTTAATTAACGTTCGGTTGAAAGTTAATTTACTCGCGCACATGCAACTTACAACTGCATTTGCGCATTTTATATTTATAATGGAAAGTCACTGGAGCTGCAACTTACAACTGCAATTTCAACTCGGAAAGCCATATATATAAATGCAATTTACAACTGCATTCGCGTATTTAATTTTTTTCAACTTAGAAAGACACATAATTATGTATGCAACTTGCGGCTACAGTTAGAAATCTCACAGCCGCAGTTGTCCAGCAAAATCTTTCGAGTTTGCAATTTACAACTGCAAACTCAATTTGCGTTTTTTCCTTTGGTTTTGTCGTCGTGGATAACAGATTACAGTTACACATAGACAGAGGCTACTCCGCACCAAACCACAACGGTGCGAGAAGGAAAATTGACCTTCAGTTATCGCATTCATTCCCATTAGTATACCAAGGGAAAGGAAAGATGATTGTGGAAAAACACATCGAGTAGGTAATAATTCCGGTTTTTTGCCCGCACACAGCTATAGATATAGATGTTGCACTCGGTGCAGCGTATGCTCAAGTAAGAGTGAGGGGAAAGGCGGTCTCGACGGCCGAGGTGAATGACGGCATATAAACACGAAGTGACACGTGCGTCGCTGCATGGACTAGGGAAAGAGATACGCACAAGAGTTTTTAGTTTTTTGTAGCCAACTAAGGAGTGTGGACGTGTGCCAGAAAACTTTTTGCGTAAAATATTGTTTGTAAATTTTTCTGTTCGTGAAATATAATTGCGATTAAAGTCAATAGACGGATGATGCCGTTCAAATTGAACAAAGGAAAGCAGGCCGGAAAGCAAAGGAAAGCATTGCGGAAAGAAAAAACCCCATCGATAGACGTGGAAAGGGTTGCTGAAGTGACCAGGTATGTGCGGGGAAAGAATATTAGTTTTGTTGTGTTTACTAGTGTGTGGCTTCCTTCAGTACTGTATCGAATCACTCATACATGGGTATATTGTGCGCTCGTGTATGAGTCTTGTTCTCATTATAATAATATATGTATGAGCAAGCTGTGACTCTCTTCTTCGAATGAGAGAAGAAGCAGTGGGAGTTGCTATCGAGAAACAGAGTTGTACAGACGTACAGGAGCGTACAGGAAAAGGAATAAGAATAAAGAATATTTAATAGTCGGGTTTTTATATATTTTCCCGACTCTAAAACGTCACGTGTTTTATTTCCGAGATATACATTGGTCCATGTCGAGGCGGATTTAGAATCAATGAAAAAAATAATAATAAAATAATATTTTTACTTGAAGTGTTCGAAGAAATGAAACGCGCAGTGTGATGTTCGTGTATAGTGTCAGTGAGTACAGGTAGAAAGTAGTACAGAGTACAGGCCCTGATGATCATTCATCATTCTTCGCAAACGTAGAGAAACCATAAATTATGTATATTAGCACATATACATAATGGCCTTTTGGCCATGCAATAAAATGACGACGAACATAAACTGCGAAGTGCGACGTTGCCGCTATCGAAGTGTACAGGTTTAATCAAGTACAGAGTCCTTAACCTTTTTTTTTTGTGCTCTTTTTTGGTGTTGTCTGGATTCACGCACACAAAAAACAAAAAAAAATTGTACAGTAACGAGTGAAGAATTCCGATGGTCGCCAACGGCAGCCGGTCGGCGAGGTGATTAGTACAGGAAAACAAAGAAAAATAAGCAAAAACAAGCGAACGGCGCAAGAAGGTACAGCGTAAGTGGTTGCATATTGTTACTGTATGGGCATTATTAGTTGAGTGCTCAGCAGAGACGAACGAAAATAACATTAGCAAGTATAGAATAAAAAGAAGAAACCTTTTTTGTGTGACAAAACTGGTGAGTACAGAATTTATTAATTAAATGTATAGGTTGCGTATGTGCAGTGTACAGGAAATAAGTATAGGAAAGTGGTGCAAATTATAGAATTATTCAGTGTAAATGTGAATTAAATATTAAACAGTGCTATCTGCGCGCGTCGATGACAGTCAAGTAATCTGATTTTTTTTTTTGTACGTACACAACTGCTGGGGCAAGTGTAGTACGGAGAAATATTGACGTATATAGGTGTACAGGAGTAAAAATACAATGAAATTCTATAGGATACGTAGATGTACAGGAAGTATATATTGATCACTATTAGGTAGGCAAGTGTATAAGAAGCAGGTACAGTGAGATTTGTTTATATGGATAGAAGGGTTTTGGTTTATACATAGGTGTATAGAGGTATGTCAACAGAGAGGGATGGCATAAGCGAACCGTAGATACGGAACAATTATGTAAACTAAAGCGAGAAAGAAAAGATGTTAAGTGTAAAGGATAAAATGATTAGGAAGCATGCTTGTCAGGTGGCCATAATAATAGGTGGCTAGTATAGGAGGTTAGAATTCCATGCTCTAAAAGCTAGCACAAGATGCCAAAATGCTGAGTAATCGGAAAGGGTACAGGCTATGACATGTCAGTAAGGGTGTACAGGTGGAGCGAGTGTATAGAGTTATAGCAATGAGTCTATGAACATTGCCATACAGGTTAAAGGATTGTGCAACCAAAAGCACGTACAAGTTAAAGGATTGTGCAACCAAAAGCACGTACAAGTTAAAGGATTGTGCAACCAAAAGATGTACAGGTTCAAGGCAAGCCTCTCACAGCGAGTTGAGAGTTCGCAGTTTCACAGAGAATAATTACACCAAATAATTTGCATCCACTAAGCTAAGTTAGATGTTAGAGTACAGATCATAACGCTAAAAACAAGTACAGGTTATAATAAGATTCTTTTGTCTTCTTCCCCAAAAATAGACAAGAGAAGAATGACATCTAATCAAGCGAGAGCAGCAGCGCATGCCATCAGCATGGCGCGCAAGTTTGCAGAGTCTGAGGAGGCAGCCGCGATTTCGTACAAAAATGCGGAGCTGCGCCTCAGCACAGTACAGGAAGATTGGCAGAGCTTTTGCAAGCTGCATGAAGGTCTACTAGCCGAAGCCAAAGGTGAAGACATAGCCAACTGTATAGATTTGAAAGAATCTGTCAAGGATGACTATTTTCATGCGTGCACGGCGTTTGAGGACAGGAAAGAGGCACTGCGCCCCAGAGTACAGGACAACGTACAGGGTACAGGCATTCAGGTACAGGTGGACATGTCGTTCCTACAGCATGATCTGAAGAACACATGGGGTGAGTTCGATGGAACTTACACCAAATGGTTAGGTTTCCATGATAGGTTTGCTGCGGCCATTCATCAAAATGACAAGGTCGCACCAGCCTAAAAGTTTGCGTACCTCAAAAAGTCGCTCACTGGTCGTGCAGCCAGGACAATGGGGGAGTGGCAGCTGACTGCGGATAACTACAGCGAAGCATGGGACCGTCTCAAGCAGATTTACAATCAGAAGTATCTGATCGGGCGCGACCATCTACGCCAATTGCTCAATCTCCCTGAGCTAAGCAGCAAGCCGTCAGCAAACGAGCTCCAGAGGATGGCGAACACGACGCATGAGGTCATGCGTCAGTTAAAGGCGTTAGGACTACCCGTAGAGGCCTGGGACTTCTTCGTCATACACGTGTTATGTGAGAAGCTGGACCAGGAGACTGATCGACAATGGGAGCTCCAGCGCGACTCAGATCAGCCGAAGTTGTCAGCAATTCTGGAGTTCATTGATAAGCAGGCGGCTGCGTTATCTAACGTAGCAGGTGCTCGTAAGAACATCAGTACAGGTCGTACAGAAGTAGAGAGGGTTGCTAAACAAGCTGCAGCCAGAGCAGGACCAGCTTCCAGGGGAAGAGTACAGGAGAGGGCAGCAGCCCCTAGAGACTTCTCGAGAAACACTGGGCGTCCTCCATGCGAGGTGTGTAAGGAAAATCACCAAATCTGGGAGTGTTCGGATTTCTGTGCTCTGTCGTTTAGAGGCAGGAAAGATTTCGTAGAGAGACGAGCAATTTGCCCAAACTGTCTAAAACATGGGCATAAGGAAAACAATTGCTACCAAAGAGGCTGTGCCCGATGTCCAGGTCAACCGAAGCACAACATACACCTATGCCCATCAAGGGAGGTGAATAAGCATGTGCTACCAGCCGTGCGCGTACAGGTGAAGGAAGGGGAAGAATCCCGGTACAGGACTCCAGCTCAACCCTCGAGCAGGGGCAAGGCAAGGAGGGCAACAGGCGACAGGATGAAGCAGGATTGATTAAGGAGAAGACAGTATAGGCGCGTACAGGAGAATAGATATCCAGCCAGTATAGACGTACAGGTACAGGCAGACAAAGATGATGAGGAAGTAGAGGACGAGCAGAACCAGGTTTTATTCACGGCCAGGCTGCAGACGCTTAACAGCAAGATTGACGAGCTAAAGGTAGAGGAAGCGGCGTTGAGTCAGCAGCTGCAGAGATTGTCAAGAAAAAGAAAGGTACAGGAAAGTATAGGAGAAAATGTTCAAGATGTAGTGCCGAGGAAGTTAAGGAAAATAAATGATAAAAAATATGTACAGTCTGTTAGTTTCTCAGGGTATGAAAGCTCTTTAATTCCGACTGCCTTAGTCAAAGTTGCAGTCGATGGCCTAATGCATGGTCCTTTCCGTGCGATGTTAGACACAGGGTCCCATCTAAACCTGATGGTGGACAAATTGAGAAGGGAACTGAGGATCCCTACAAGAAAAGCCGCCGGTAGACTAGTAGGCATTGATGGCGCGCCGTTTACAATTACACGCAAGGCCACAGTAAAAGTATTCCCATGGTTCGCGTCAAGTGTATCAGAAACACACACGTCAGTTTCTGTTTGGTTCATGCCAGAGGAAAGTCAATGGCAGCCAATCCTGCCGTTTGGTACAGTACAGGTGAAAGGTAGAACGAGTGCAGCTTCAGTCAGATATGCCGATCCGGAATATTTTAAACCAGGCCCGGTGAGCATATTATTGGGAGTGGATTTCTTTACGAACTCCATCATTTCAGTATCCTCTAAGGAAGCTGATGGCACCACATCGCTGGAGACGTCGCTAGGTACAGTTGTTCTAGGAGGTGCCGATTGCGGAAATTACGACAATGCAGGCAATATTTGTACAGGCATCAGAATCAGTGAAGAAAACCGGTTAGACCAGCTGCTGAAAAGACTATGGCAAATGGATCAGGTAGAGGTATGTTCCAGTCGTACAGAAGAAGAGGAACTTGTAGAGAAGTATTTTACACAGACGCATCATCGAGATGAAGATGGCGTATTTGTGGTGAAGATGCCACTGAAAGATGGGTTTGAGAAGATGGGCAGTTCGAGAGAAACTGCACTGCGCAGATTTAGGTACCTGGAGAACAAATTAGAGAAGAACGTGCAATTGAAAGAAAACTACATCAAGAAAATGCGTGAAAGCATTCAGTTAGGGCATGTACAGGTTGTGAACAGAAAGGAGAACACAGGCGAGGTGGTGTATCACATACCCCACCACTGTATAGAAAAGAAGTTTCGTATAGTCTATGATGCGAGTTGTCGTACAGATAAAGGTATATCCTTAAACGATGTACAGATGTTAGGTGAAAAGCTGCAGAGGGATTTACATGAGGTGATAATGCGTTTCAGGAGGCATCGCATTGCAGTATGCGGTGAAATAAAGAAGATGTTCAATCAAGTTAGGCTCAGTAGAGATCTTTTGGAGAGTAGGCAGGCATCAGCCACTATGTGAATATTGGTTAACTGTCGTCACATTTGGGTTGACGTCGTCAGCGCATTTAGCAGTAAGATCGTTGGTACAGGCAGCAAGAGAAGCGCAAGCGGAGTTCCCAGAAGCAGCAGAGGCAATCAGAAATGACTACTACATGGACGATTGCACCACAGGCGAGTCAGACGAGGCTAAGGCGATAAGAGATGTACAGGATGTACAGGATATTGAAAGGTGCAGGGTTCGAGTTATGCCAATGGAAGTCGAACTCCTCTAGATTCATGAAAGAGATGAATGCTGGCACCGGTGAGGCGTCATTGGTGTTTTCGGGGGAGGAGAAATCATCCATTTTAGGTCTTAAATAGCTGATTGGTTCAGACCAATTTACATACGAGGTGAAAACACCAAAATTAGACGGCATCCTCACCAAGAGAAAGATTATTAGCTGCATAGCTCAACTTTACGACCCGAACGGTTATATCTCGCCGGTTACGGTCATAGGCAAGATCATGATCCAAGACATTTGGAGATTGAGTACAGGATGGGATGACAGCGTACCCATAGAAATAGAGTACAGGTGGAAGGAGTTGTGGAGGGAGATAACTCTTTTGGAAAAGTTCCGTATAGACAGATGGTTAGGTACTTCAAAAGAATTAGACGTACAGATACATGGGTTTTGTGATGCTTCAAGCACAGCTTATGGAGCAGCCATTTACGTTCGTACAGTGCATTCAGATGGTGCAGTTACATGCAAATTATTAGTGTCGAAGACACGTGTGGCACCGCTAAAGACGGTATCCATTCCGAGGCTAGAATTAGCTGCAGCTGAGCTGCTGTCCAGGCTATTGGTACAGGTAAAGGAGTCAATGGAATTACAAGAAACAGCCTACTCTCTATGGTCCGATTCGACTGTAGTGTTGCATTGGATAAGGAAGCTGCCGTATGATTTAAAAACATACGTGGCGAATCGAGTCGCGTCGATTCAGTCAAATACGGAAGTGAAATGCTGGCACTATGTCAGTACGAAGGAGAACCCAGCTGATTTGCTGAGTAGAGGTGTAAAGCCGTCTGCGCTAATAGACAACAGGTTATGGTTAGAAGGCCCGATATGGCTTCGGTCAGTACAGGCGGAATGGCCGACAAGAGACATTCTGAAGGGCACGACAGTGCAGGTACAGAGTGAGATGAAAGCGTTTGTTGTTACAGCATTTCAACCAATGTTGAGCATAAGTGCGAAACATTCAGCCAGTAGAGTATCACAGTCGCAGTACAGGGTCCCGCTTTTAGAGTATAGCAACAAGCTAGAGAAGTTGGTCAATATAATCAGCTACATAACTCGGTTTGTGAACAACTGGTCGGTCAGGCCAACCTTTAGAATAAGGGCGAGTAGAGGTGGTACAGGTGTGAAAGAGCCAACGTTAGACGAAAAAGCGTACGCAATGACATACATTTTGCGTAAATCACAAGAAGAGATGTACGGTAAAGAGATAGCAGCATTAAAGAACAGTACAGACCTACCTGAGAGAAGCAAGCTGGAGCCGCTTAAACCATTGTTAGATGTTAGAGGCTTACTGAGAGTAGGTGGAAGACTAGATAGAAGCAACAATTCATATGAAATGAAGCATCCAGCCATAGTTCCTGATGGATCCAGATTAGCATGGCTACTCATAGATCATGCCCATCGCGCAACGAAGCATGGAGCAGTACAGGTTATGATGCAGTTTGTGAGGCAGAAGTATTGGATTCCGAAGCTTCGTAGTGAGGCAAGGAAATATCTGCACAAGTGTGTCATTTGTGCCAGGTATAACTACAGGCTAGAACATCAGCTGATGTCAGAATTGCCAGCTGACAGGGTACAGGCCGGAAAGCCGTTTCTGCATTGCGGTGTGGATTATGCGGGTCCGTTAGAGATGAAGGTCATCAACAGGCAAGGAGATCAAGTCACCAAGTCCAAATGCTGGGTCGCAGTCTTCGTGTGCTTGAAGACTAGAGCAGTGCACATCGACTTGGTGACAGATTTGACATCGTTAGCTTTCATAGCTTGCTATGAGCGCTTTATAGCACGTAGAGGTAGATGCGAACGCATGTATAGTGATAACGGGACTTCGTTCGTCGGAGCCTACAACGAGTTAAAGAGAGCAATAGAAAAATGGTCGGATAAGGAGACAATGGCTCATCTTGGTAGAAAGGGTACAGAATGGCGCTTCATGATTCCAGCAGCACCTTATCAAGGAGGGATCTATGAAGCCGCAGTAAAGTCGATGAAATATCATCTAAAGAGAGTAGTGGGTTTGAAGGTGCTTCCCTACGAGCAACTTTCAACCCTATTAGTACAGGTTGAGGCGATACTAAACTCAAGGCCGATTCATCCCTTGAGTGACGATCCAGAGGATGTACAGGCATTAACCCCGGGACATTTCTTAGTGGGCGAGCCGATGATTCTTCCGATTCCATTCAACACCAGCCAGCAGCCGACCACAGTAGGAGTAAGGCTTTGGAGAGATCGTCAGAAAATGTTAGGCCACTTTTGGGAGAGGTGGAGTACAGATTATTTAACCACTCTTCAGCAAAGGAAGAAGTGGCGTAGAGATAAGGAACCATTGAAGATAGGCCAGCTGGTCACATTGGCCAACGAAGGTTTTCCACCAGCACACTGGGCGCTTGGTAGAGTAAGCGAGCTTATCACCAGCAAGGATGGGCTTGTACGATCAGTAGTTGTGCAAACTGAGACAGGAAGACTGAAGCGTCCTGTACAGAAGATCTGCATAGTTCCCGTGGAAAGCTTAAGTAGAATGTATAGTAGTAATTCGAGTTATTCATGTATAGTAGAATGTATATTCGTGTATAAGAGAATGTAAAGAAAATTATGAATTTTGCTGGCACTGTATCGAATCACTCATACATGGGTATATTGTGCGCTCGTGTACAGGGTTCGAACTTTACTGCAATTGCAGTAGATCTACTGCAATTTTAAGAAAAAAATAAAATCTACTGCACCACTGCGCTCGACTGACAATCTACTGCAATTTATGTAAATTTCGGAAATCTTAAATCAAAATTGAATATATTTACACATTTTCGTTTCTTAGTGTATTTTTATAAGCCCATTGCAAATAATCAGTTACTGGAAGCACTGTTTATTGATTCTGCAATCTATTACAATATATTTTAAAAGAAAATGTGCATGCCATCTCGTTTTCACTGCATTTGCCTTGCATGTTGCATGTACTGCTGAAGTCAAGTCTCAAGTGTGTCTTTCTCTTTCTCTGTTTCTAAATTTATTGTCGTTGAACGTTGATTGTTGTTGGTTCATTCGTTGTTCTGCTGATCTGCTCTGCTGTAGAAGCAAAGCAGCAGTCGTCACGTCAGTCGAAGTCGAGGTGTATAATTAATAATTCAGTGTTTAGTAATGGAAAAATATTTTAAAACAATTCAGACGTAAGTGCTGCAATTTTCTTAATGAATTTTAGCGCTGAATTATTGATTTTATAGCAGGCATGAAGAAGATGTGGATGATCCCGATTATCCCGAAGAAAGCGACATGGTTTTGGGAAATTTTACCGAAGACGAAGATGATATCTGTAATTTAGAAAGCGAAAGGAAAACAACTAAATTGAAGTACTTACAGAAGTATAAACAGGAATGGGAGCTAAGTAGGCCATGGTTGAAGAATGAATCAGCAAAAGGAGCATTTTGCAAGTTATGCAAGAAATGTTTGCATAATAACGTGTCCAATTTGGATCGCCATTCTAACTCAGCGTATCACAAGAAGAAGGTAAATGAATTTAAAAATCAAGCCGATTTGCCGAGACTGTTGGAAATACAAAATCAATATGTTGATGGAAAGGATAAAAGGCTTCAGAGGCAGGTTACGATGGTCATGTATTGCGTGTCCAATTTTTTACCTTTCACTATTATGGATACACTACCTGCATTATTTGAAGCTCTTTCGGACCCAAAAGAAAGTAAAATAAAATGTTGCTCAAAAACAGCAACAGAATTGGTTCGGCTTATTTCAGCTTTTTCGTTGAATCAAATCTCACAGCATTTAAAAAGTAACAAATTTTCACTAATAATCGATGAAAGTACGGACATTAGTTCTAAGAAGTGTTTGGTTTTGGTGGCTAGGTCTCGAAAAAATAATATTGTACAGGACTCTTTTTTGGTATGATCGAACTTGAAGATTCGACTGCAAATACCATTGCAAATGTAATTAGAAATTATTTACTTGAATTAGAAATTCCGGGGGGCAATTTAATTGGCTTGGGTACGGATAATGCTGCAGTTATGAAGGGTGAATTACATGGGGTGAAACAACAATTGAAGTCAATAAATCCGAATATTTTTTACATTGGATGCACATGCCATTCCCTCAACCTATGTGCTAAAGCAGCAGCTAAAAATATCCCAATAGATGTGGAACTCCTATTAAAATCAGTTTTCAACTTTTTTTCTCACAGTTCAAAGCGGCAAGTTGAATTCAAAACTTTCCAGGAGTACTTTAACTTGCACGTACACAAGGTTTTGAACTCATGTTCTACTCGATGGCTGTCAATACAGGCAGCTGTCGATAGAATTTTGGAGCAGTGGGTAGCTCTGCAACATTATTTTTTCCTGTTTTCTTTTGAAGACATAAGAGAAAATAGCATAGAAGCAGTTGTAGATGGGTTAAATGATATTAATAAAGCATATCTCTTCTTTTTATCTTATATTTTGAATTTAGTGAACAAAATAAACAGGATTTTCCAGTCGGAAGAATCTGTGATACATATTCTTTACCCAGTGATTAAAGAACACTTTCTAACTTTACTAAACAACTTCATCAAAAAAGATTTTCTAAGCATTGATGTTGTTTATGCAAATGCAGAATTCCAATCTCCTCTTTCTTTGATTTATTGTGGAATCGAATTCGAGAAACATCAATGTAATTTGTCAGATGAAACCATTGTTTTAATTAAAAAACATATTCTGAGCTATTATATTGCACTTTGCGATCAACTAAAAAAACGATTTTCTTTCGATGATCAAAAAATTATTCTGTTGCAGTATATTTCTCCCAACAAAATTAAAGAAGGTCAGTTGCCTTCTATAGTGCAACTCGTTGAAGCATTCCCTTTTAACAATACTTCAGTAGAGATTTTGAATGATGAATGGAGATCTTTAATTATGCATGATATAAAGGAATTTCAAGAAAAGGATGTAGTTAAGTTTTGTCTATCCTTATCTGACAAAATTAATATTTTTGAAGAATATATGTTCAGGAATTTGGCAGAATATATGTTGACTCTTGTTATTTTACCCCATAGTAGCGCTGCTGCGGAAAGAAAATTTTCTGAAATGAATTTAATAAAAACTAAATTTAGAAATAAATTAAATGTAAAAACGGTCGAAAACCTTATGTTTGCTAGATGCTTAATGGAAAATAGAACTCAAATTTATAAACCTCCATTGACGTTAGTAAAGTTTTTAAAAAAATATAAATTTTTGGATGGTAAATTTGTTCTAAATATTTAGTTCTTCTCATATTATATGTAACAAGAACAGATTTTAAAAATCAAAGATTTGTGATTTAATTTTAATTTCATTTCAAATGAAATGTGCAATTTATGTTTAAACTTATATATTCTTTAAAAAAAACATATTTACTTAAACACTGAATTCAAATATAATATTATTTATATATACCTAACACTAGAGCCTACAAAATCAAAGATTTGTGATCTCATTTTATTTCAACTGAAATGTACATTTATGTTTAAACTAATAAATTTAAAAAAAATATTTTAAAACTTCATTTTTATTGTATTTTTTCTAAATTCAAAATCTACTGCAAAAAAAGTGAATCTACTGCACTTTTTTTTAAGATCTACTGCGAAATTTTATAACTGAAGTCCGAACCCTGCTCGTGTATGAGTCTTGTTCTCATTATAATCAGTGTTGCCATTTTGACCGGATTCCGGTTATATCTGACCGAAATCTCTTCACTCTGACCGGAGAAAATTTTGAAATCCGGTCTAACCGATTTCTAACCGGAACGAAAAAATTTTTTAACCGGAAAAACCTTTTTTGACCGGAAAAATAATATTGTTCTATGACTAGATAAAGGATATATTTCTAAACTTTGAATAATACTTGGCCATACTTAATGAACACACTCACAAGTTCATACAGTAACCAGTCTCATTTGAATACTCCCACCAGCTGTGACTGGGTGTGTGCATTCAAACAAGACCGAAGTAAAGACGTTTTAGCATATTTTGCAATTTCGGTGTTGGTTTTACGAGTTTCAAACGCTGAAGTGGAGTGGAAAGTTAATTTTTCTGCAAAACATTGTGATGCAAAGCTTTTCAATGAATTGTTTGTTTTTTGTTTTACTAAATCCAAGATTAGTTAAATACATATTATAATATAATATATTTTTTGTTAAAATATATTATTTTATTCCATTTTTGACCGGAATTCTGGTCAAAAAATCTTATTTTATCTTTTGACCGGATTTTCCGACCGAATTGAAAAAAATAAAAATCGGTCATTCGGTCAGATTTGACCGGATTCATTTTATTTTAGTGGCAACACTGATTATAATAATATATGTATGAGCAAGCTGTGACTCTCTTCTTCGAATGAGAGAAGAAGCAGTTTCAGTTGCTATCGAGAAACAGAGTTGTACAGACGTACAGGAGCGTACAGGAAAAGGAATAAGAATAAAGAATATTTAATAGTCGGGTTTTTATATATTTTCCCGACTCTAAACGTCACGTGTTTTATTTCCGAGGTATTGAAATCTGTGTGAATGAGCGGAAAGTCGGAAAGCAATGAATAATTATAAAAGCTTGAGTGAATACGAGATAGTGAAATAAATTATTCTGATGATGGGAAAGGGAGAGATGGTGTTCGGGACGACTCAACTGAGTCGAATAGAGAAAGAAATCTTGACGGCAGAAGGGTATTGGGGAATTTGGAATGCGTTTGCTCAATTTAGAAGAAAAACGAACAGAGATAGGTAGGGTGTTATCATTGTTGATTAGATTTAGGCAGGGTGTTACATTTGGGTATGGGGAGGTAAAGAAGCCACACTAGTTTGCGTAGTATGGAAAGTCGGATAGATTTAACAAAGTACATTTAATATATTCCAGTCAGAGGAAAGCAATGCCAAAGAATTTGCGGACGTCCGCTGATGCTGTGGAAAGGTTACATCGTCTGGTGACGGATCAGGCGGCTCTAGAGCAGCTAGACCAGCGGAGTATCGCGGTCCGTTTGGAAAGACTTCGGGAGGAATGGGCGAAACATTGCAACCGATACGACACCATCATGGAAACGTTGTCCAGGGGTGCCAATGCATAACAGTGTGCTATGCCCCATGAAGGAGGTTCGAAAGCCGTCACTGGCGCTTAACAGTAGCGTTGGTAGACCAAGGAAAGAATGACATGAGGGAAAGCGGAAAGCGGGAAAGCGGAAATTAGTTTTATTGAATATAAAAGGAGGAAAGTGGAAAGTCATGGCCAAGGGCCAAGAATAAAGAATGAACACTATTTTTTGTCTAATTTTTATTCGGAAAGCGGGAAGAGTTCTCTATATCCTACCATAATGGTAAGATTATCGTTTCAGGGTATATTCTTTGGTCCTGTTAGGGCTATTTTGGACACGGGCGCTCAGCTGAATATTATTTCGCATTGCCTGTTCCAGAGGACGAAATGGCAAGGTACGTCCATAGCCAGAAAACGCATCGGTATTGATGGAAAGCCTTTCGAGATTCGGCAAGAGATCAGGCTGAGGGTGCATCCATGGTTTGAATCTGATTATTACATGGAGGATAGATTTTGGGTTTTACCCACGGAAAGTCAGTGGCAACCAGTTACTCCGTCTGTTAGACTGGAGATGCCACGGGTGGAAAGGGATAGTCATGTAAGATTGGCTGATCCGGAATATTTTAGTCCAGGTCAAGTACATATTCTATTGGGAGTGCAGGCATTTGCAAGGATAGTAGAGTCAGTTGTACCACAGCCAATGAGTGGTATGCTTACGATGGTGACAAGGTTCGGCATGATAAAGCTAGGGATAGCGAATGAGAGTGGCAATAAAGCACTTTCGGCGATAGAATATACGGAAAGCGAACAATTAGATAGGCTTTTAACACGATTGTGGGAAATGGATGAAATCAAAAAGAAACCGGAAAGAACGACAGAGGAAGAGTTGGTGGAACAGCATTTCACTAACACATATGAAAGAGACGAGCAAGGCCGATTTGTGGTTTTTATACCACTGAAGGAAAGTATCAGGAACATTGGGGAATCGAGGGCGATATCCTTACGTAGGTTTATGTTCTTGGAAAGAAAGTTGGAAAGAGATAAGGTTTTGAGAGGAAAGTATGTGCAGAAAATGCGCGAGGAGATTCGGATCGGGCACATACGATTAGCGGATGGAAAGGTGGAAGGGGGAACACCCGTCTATTACATTTCACATCATTGCGTGTTAGGAAAGTTTAGGATAGTATTCGATGCAAGTTGTCGAACGGATAGGGGAATGTCCTTGAATGACGCACAATTACTCGGAGAGAAACTTCAGCGGGATCTGCACGAAATCGTTATGAGATTTCGAAGGCATAAATTTGCATTCTGCGCTGACATCAAGGGAATGTTCAACCAGGTGAAGATTGCTGAGAAACAATGGAATCTTCTGCGAATATTTTGGAGAGAGGATAGTAAGCTGCCGCTGAAGGAATATTGGTTGACCGTGGTTACGTTCGGTTCAACATCGTCACCATACCTGGCTGTACGTTGTATGAATCAGGCAGCTATGGATGCAAGTGCGGTTTTTCCCGAAGCGGCAAGAGTTATACTCAACGATTTTTACATCGATGATTGTGTCTCAGGTGCCAACACAGAACAAAAAGCGGTGGACTTCGCGAAAGATATTTACAAAGTCCTGGATAGTGCGGGCTTTGAACTGTGTAAGTGGAAGTCCAATAGTGCAAGGCTGATATCGGAGATGCATTCATGGAATGAGAGTTCAATGGTGTTTTCGGGGGGAGATGTAGATAAGACATCGGTGTTGGTCCTCAAATGGTTGATTGAACAGGATCAATTCACTTTCATTGTGAAAACACCAGAACTCAGTGGAAAGATAACAAAGAGAAAGATAGTCAGTTGCGTGGCACAGCTATATGACCCGAATGGATATATTTCTCCGGTGGTCATTGTGGGAAAGATGTTGATTCAAAATCTTTGGCAATTAAACAGCGGATGGGATGAAACTGTGCGAATTGATATGGAAAGAAAATGGAAAGTTTTTTGGAAAGATATAGTACAGTTGGAAAGGTTTAGAATAGATAGGTGGTTAGGAACGGAAACGAAAGCTTCTGTGTGCATACACGGTTTTGCGGACGCATCTACAACTGCCTACGGAGCGGTTATTTATGTCAGGACAGAACATGTTAGTGGAAAGATAACGAGTAGACTGTTGGTTTCAAAGTCTCGAGTAGGCCCAGTGAAAGTGGTTACAGTGCCGAGGTTGGAGCTGGCTGCCGCTGAACTGTTGTCACGTTTGTTAGTAGAAGTGAGGCAATCCATGGAATGGGAGGATATGGAATACGTACTTTGGACAGACTCATCGGTAGTACTTCATTGGATTATGAAACTGCCATGTAATTTAAAGACGTATGTTGCTAATCGTGTTTCATCGATCCAATCAAATACGGAGGTGAAGCGCTGGCACCATGTGAAGACGAAAGATAACCCAGCAGACTTGATGAGTCGAGGGGTGAGCCCTTCGGAGCTAGTTGGAAACAAATTATGGCTTCACGGACCGGAATGGCTTGTGTTGCAAGAAGAGTGTTGGCCGAAAGAGAGGGTTTTTGGCAACTGTGAGAAAGCAAGTGAAGAACTGAAAGTTTTTACTTTTTCAAGTTATAGACCGGAATTGCGAATATTTGTGGAAAGCATTGGAAAGGCGATACCATTAGTGGATCGGACAAATAGTTTGGAAAAGATGGTAGGGATCATGGGTTTTGTTTTTCGATTTGTGCAAGCAGCAAGACGAAAGGGCTGTGGAAAGAAAAGAATTGGTCGTAGGCATAAGGGAAGAGTATCGCCCACAACGAAAGAGGAGAGAGCCCGTGCAATGGAGTATTTAATTCATGAAGCGCAAATGGAAAGTTATAGCCGTGAGATTTCTGCTCTGTCTAGGGGCAAAACGGCACTGGAAAGAAGTAAAATAGAATCGCTTAAACCGATTCTGGATGGAAAGAGGTTGCTCCGAGTGGGGGGCAGACTGGAAAGGTCGGAACTGAATTACGAGATGAAGCATCCTGTCATTCTGCCAGGTAGCTCAAGATTGGCTTGGTTGGTAGTGGATCATGCCCATAGGATGACGAGACATGGAGGAGTGCAGGTGATGATGCAATTCATTCGACAACTCTATTGGATACCGAGATTACGCAGCATACTTCGAAAGTACATACACCAATGCGTCAAATGCGCTCGATTCGCTGCACGGGTAGAGGACCAGTTAATGTCCGGGCTTCCAGTGGATAGAACGAAAGTGGGAAAGCCTTTTTCGTGCTCCGGGGTCGATTATGCGGGACCCTTCGAGCTTAAAGTAATTGATAGAGAAGGAAAGCAATTTACAAGAAGGAAGTGTTGGGTGGTGGTCTTCGTTTGCTTAAAGACCAGAGCGGTACATTTAGACATAGTCACGGATCTTACATCTACACCATTTATTGTGTGCTACGAACGGTTTATAGCCAGGAGGGGTAGGTGTGATAGGATGTATAGTGATAATGGTACGGCGTTTGTGGGGGCCGAAAAGCAACTTAGGAAAGCCTTAGGTAGTTGGACGGATAGGGACGCATTGAATCATTTTAGTAGGAAGGGGACAGACTGGGTATTTATAACTCCGGCCGCTCCCCACCAAGGTGGCATATGGGAGGCGGCGGTGAAATCAATGAAGTTTCACTTAAAGAGGGTAGTACGTAGTACTACAATCCAATATGCAAAACAAATTTTCTGCATTACGCTATGTAAACCAGGTACCCGAAACTCATCTTTACGTTCACGGACTCTTAATTCTAAACAATTTATTTCTCTTGAAACACACCCATCAACCAATCCTATGACACCTCGGAAAACGCTGTCAAAACAACTTGCAAATTGAAAGAGGAAGGAGGAAGTGGAAATTTAATAGAAGAACAATAGATTAATCGTTAGATTTCAAACCAGGTAGCCGGCAAAAGAAAAAAAAAATATATTTCAAATGAAGCTTCAATATAAAAGAAAGAGGAAAAAAAAACAAAAATAATATAATGCAGATATGTATACCTACATAAATCTTTAATAACAAAATGGTAAGCTATTTGGTAAAGACTTATCAATTTTGATATTTATATTTCCTTTTTAACTACTTTTTATAATATTTTATATTCCGTTTTGTAGATTTATCAAGAGTATAATTCCCCTCAGTCACAAATTGGTTTAGTTTTTTGTATTTTGGTTTATTGTTGACTGTTCTATTTTGAACAATGTCTACACATTTGTCAAAGAGATTTCTTATGCCTTTGTTTCTCTTATTCACCTTTGTTTCTTTTTCTTTTTGAAATCTGTCTGCTAATGCTTCAATGTCCTTTTTGCTAAGGTTTTTTGAGATGAAGTCTAAAGGCCTCAACTTGGTCGTCGAATGTATAGTGGTATTATAAATTGATATTATTTTGAACAATTTTTCATCTAACTCAGAACTATCTTTAGTAAGACGCATAACTCTCAGGTGCTCGTTTAAAGTACCATGCAGCCTTTCGACATCCGCATTGCCCGTTTTAAGTGATGCTGTTGTTCTATGAAAAATTATGTTGTTCTCTTTAAGAAATTGTTCCACGGCTGAGTGCAATATACAACTATCGCCATCGGAAATAATTTTGTTTGGTTTTCCAAGGAATTGTATTCTTTGTTTTATTGCACTCAGAATGGCAATCCAATTTCTGTCTTACAAAATATTAATTGTTGCATATTTCGAAAACTTGTCGAAATATTTTTCAAATACATTTTTCCACGTTCAGGAAACCAAATGTCCATGCGGATAATATCGTTGAAATGCTTTGGTATTTCTGTTAATTCCATTTGTACTTGCAGTGGTTGTCGATCATGTTTAGCGAGATTACAAATTTCACAATTGTTGACGAATTTTTGAATTTCAACTTGCAAATTTGGATAAAAGTACAACCCTTTTAGTTCCAGAAGCATTTCGTTTATACCGCGGTGGTTTTTACTTATGTGTTCGTTTTTTATTATTGTTATCAAATCATTTTTATCTACAATATCCTTTAATTTAATGCTGGATTTCAATAGTTTTAAAATTTTATTCATAGAGAAATATTTCACATAGAGCTCTTGAAATTTGAGATGCAACGACAAATCATCGCAGTGTATGCAAATGAGTCCCCTTGTGATTAAAAGACGCTTCATTATATTAAGAAGATCACTGCTACCTTTTTTTATCTGGACAAGATTTTGGACTTTCTTGTGAATTATTTTCATTGAAATTTTTTCTTTAGATCCGTAAAAGAGATTGTTCGGTACCGAAACCAATTTGCCAACTCCAGGTTGCCCGCCACAGGCAGCCTCGCCACCCCAAGGTTGGTGACCCCTGGTCACCCTCGCCACTGCTGATAAGGCACATTCCTTGCCTTTGGTCACCAGCCAGCGATCAACAATGTCGCACTCTGGAGATACGAGACATGGTGCTGATTGACTCGTCGTGTTTGGGTTACGGGAACCTGACACCTCGCTCCGTCGTCGATGCTTGTATACATTCGTGGATAAATACGGCATCGATGGCCAACGGCGAGCATTCATAATGGATATCCGACGTCTGCTTATCTTAATTGCTAGTGCGGGCACATTCCTTGTGCTCTGCCGCTGGGTAGCCAAGGCATGGACTTGGTACCAGCTATTGGACTCCCTGCACTTATGGGATTTTTGACGACGCTGCGGTTTGGCGCGTCGCCTGGCCTCATGGTGGGCATTGGTTTTCCCAGTGGAAAAACTGAGCAGTTCATCGACGGCCAGTGCCCGTGGCGGTAGTTGGATTAAAGGAAATAAACTTGTAAAATTGAAATTGTGTCTTGTTATTTCTGGTCTCGGTTTCTCATTCTACAGTATCGGACGTAACATCCCCGAACATTTGGTGCCTCCTGTGAGGACTAAGAAACTCTTCGAAAATTTAATTGTGACCAGCGAACTAATTAGATGTGCAGTTGTTACGTCGAGTGCGTAGTGAGATCGTGCGCAGTGTTTACCACGATCTGTGCGTCGATCGCTCTCCTCGGAGTGTTAAGTGCTCTCTGTCTGTGCAACCCCCTCTGGGTCAATTAGTTAACCCCCCTCAACTCAAGAATATTTAAGTGATTCCAATGGCGGAACTAAACCTGCGGTCGGCGGCGGCTAACGCCATCCAGCGGGCCCACGCGCGGCTAACGGTGGCCGATCTGAAGGATTGTGACGAGGCCCAGCTCGAGCAAGAGTTGCGCGCCATCAACGGACAGTTTTCGCGGTTCGTGGTGAACCAGGACGCGCTAGTGGCATGCGCTACGGATGAGGAATTGGCTTCGCACGAGCTACTGGCTCAACGGGTGGAATGCCAATTCGACGAGGTCTGTGTGGTGTTACACAGGCAATTAAAGATGCTGACGGCACCAAGGGTGCCCTCGACGTCATCACCAGCTCCAGCTCCCGCAGCGACGACGAGCTCCAACAAGATGGACATGCGGCTGGATCCCATCTCCATCCCAACCTTCGATGGACACCCTCAAAACTGGCTGGCCTTCAAGGATGCGTTTGTGCATCTGGTGCACGAGACAGATTTCGCTGAGGCCTTCAAGCTCCAGCACCTGCGGGCAGCTGTCCGCAACGTAGGTCTCGTCGGTAATATCTATTCCGGCGGCTACGACGAGCTATGGAGAGAGCTCAGCGACCGCTACGACAACCCACGAGTCCTAGCTGAAACGCACATCAGCCGCTTGCTGAACCTGACGGCCGCTCACACCGAAAGCGCCGCCATCCTGCATCGAATGGTGGATACGGTGCAGGAATCCCTCCGAGCTCTCAGAGTAATGAAGCTAGCCGTGGACGGATGGGACCCTCTCGTGGTCTCCTTGGTTGTATCCAGATTACCGTCCATCACGCAGCACTCATGGCGAATGAGCAGTCCAGCCAAAGAGATTCCCACCCTCGCTAGCCTGACCGAGTTCCTCTTGATGCGAGCTCACAGCCTGGCCACAGAGATCACATTCGCGTCAACACAGCGCCGACAGGAGGTCCGCGCTCCGCAGCCTGTCAGACAACGTCCTCCAGTGCAAGCAATGGCGATCACTGCCCCGGAGGGACGGTGCGTCCACTGTCAAGGACCACACCGCTTGTACCAGTGTCGCACGTTCCATCAGATGGAGGTCAATCAGCGCCTCAAGGTCATCCGGACCACAGGGGTCTGTTTCAACTGTCTGTCGCCAGGGCACAACGCCCCAAGCTGCCCTTCCAGCAACCTCTGTCGAAAGTGTGACGGCAAACATCACACCTTGCTGTGCCGATCCACAGATGTGCCCCAGCCTCGAAGATTGTCCAAAAGCGGACCCGGTCCCCAAGCCTCAGGAAAGGAGGACCCAGCAAAGCTATCCACGAAGACGACGAATCCGGACCATGCCGGACCTTCAAACTGGTCATGGCACCAGGACCGCCCTCGGGGACCACCCGAGATATTTATGGCGGAGAACAATTGACTGACTCGACCCGACTCTACAGTGCTGCTGGCGACGGCGCGCGTCCACGCCTCCAATCCAAACTCAGATCAGCACTGCCCCGCACGAGCCCTCTGCGATCCTGGGTCGCAGGTAAGTTTTGTGACCACCAGACTAACATCTGCTCTCAATCTTCGTAGATCTAGCCTGGACGTCGCCATCCAAGGCATTGGCGCCTCCAACAACGCCATGGTCCACGACCAAGTGACGGTGTCACTTTGGTCCACGCAGCGGAGCTACCAGATCACCGTCCAAGCATTGGTGATCCCGGCTATCTCCTCCACTCTTCCCACGGAACCGGTAGATGTCACGCAATGGTCACACTTGGTAGGCCTCAACCTGGCGGACAGGCATCTGGGTACGCCTGGTCCCATCGACATCCTGCTGGGAGCCGATGTCTGGGGTCTCCTCGTTCTAAACCACGTGATACACGGGCGACCCGACGAACCACACGCTCAGCAGACACGCCTCGGATGGGTAGTCTTTGGTCCTGCTGCATTGGGACAGCTGGTCCAACCCATCCAGTCACTCCACATCCAAGCGACGGATGAGTCGGCCTTGGAATACAAGCTGGACGAACTCGTCAAGAACTTCTGGAAGCTGGAAGAAGTTCCTACCGACGAAACCCGAGAGGATGAGTGCAGCCGACATTTCGCGGCAACGCATACACGCACTCCGGAGGGTCGATACATGGTCCAGATACCCTTCCGACATGATGCCCCGCCACTGGGTGCATCCTACAGAAGCGCTTTACGTCAGTTCTACTCCCTAGAGCGGCGTCTCCAAAGCAATCCCGAGTTGCTAAACAAATACATCGCCTTCATGCAGGAGTATGAAGGGCTCGGGCACATGGAACGGGTCGATCAACATGGCGATCACCCTAATTGCTACTACATCCCACATCACGCGGTCATCTGCAAATTCCGCGTGGTGTTCAACGCATCCGCTCGGACCACCACTGGAGTCTCTCTCAACGATGTCCAGCTGGTGGGTCCGACAGTCCAGGACTCACTCATCAACGTGATCTTGCGATTCAGACGCTACCAGGTAGCGCTCACCGCCGACGTGGAAAAGATGTTCCGCCAAGTCCTGGTGGCTCCCGAGCATCGCGATTACCAACGGATTCTCTGGCGAGAATCACCGTCTGCTGAGCTAATGGTCTTTCGCTTGACGACGGTTACATATGGCATGGCTTCAAGTCCATACACCTCGGTGCGCGCAATGATTCAGTGCGCACAGGACAACCACCACTTAGTTCGCCACCCTCTGCGAGCTCGAGCGGCGAAACAGACGATCGAGGAGGCGTTTTATGTGGACGACCTCCTCACCAGCTGTGACAGCATTTCCGAGGCGGTCGGACTGGCCGCTGATGTCAACAAGGTCCTAATGGCAGGCCACTTCCAGCTGCGCAAGTGGAACTCTAATTGCGCACAGGTAATCTCCATGGTAACTAACGATGTTTCTCCTTCCTCTCTTTCCACAGAGCTTGTCATCGAGCACCCAACGGCAACAGTCCTGGGCCTCCGTTGGGACCCGGCTACTGACGAGCTCTTCTTCCGTGTGGAACCCGAAGCAACTGGGGCACCTCCTACCAAGCGACGAGTCCTGAGCGAAGTGGCTCAACTGTTCGACCCCACGGGCCTCCTGGCACCCGTGGTCATTGTGGGAAAGGTCTTTATCCAGACCCTCTGGTCAGCTGGCGTCAACTGGGACGATCCTCTTACTGCCGAGTTATGCGCTGCTTGGACTGCCTTTCGGCACGGATTGCTCGCTATCAACCAAGTGCGGGTACCACGATGGCTGGGCATGCACCGTCAGCATGCCGTCTCAATCCACGGGTTCTGTGATGCCAGCACCCGCGCATACGCTGCTGTCATCTACCTGAAGACCACGTATGCAGATGAGCAAGTCAAGGTCTCTTTGCTGACCGCCCGGACCAAGGTGGCCCCCCTCAAGGGAGCTACCATTCCACGACTGGAACTGTGCGCTGCGAGTCTCTTGGCGCTCACACTCGAGAATATCCGCAATGCCTTGGGATTGCAGTATGCCCCCTACTACTTGTGGTCAGACTCCACTATCGTGTTGTGTTGGTTGCGCAAGGAGCCTTCCACACTCAAGCCGTACGCCGCCAACCGGGTGCGGCAGATCCAGGAACTTACCTCACCGGAGCGATGGCATCACGTTCGATCCGCCCAGAATCCCGCCGACTGCGCCAGCCGTGGTCTTGGGGCTGCTGAACTACTGCAGCACTCGCTATGGTGGCAGGGTCCGCATTGGTTAGCACACGGACCGCTGCCGCTAGGCCCAGCCGGGCAGCTGCCTGATGAGGATTCGGCTCAGGTGGCAACAGAGCTCAAGACATCCCCCTTCACGGGTGTCGCCACTACTAGGCCCGTCTTGACAACCAGGCGTCGAGATGGAGTCATCATCCCACTGACCGAGCGCTTCGGCTCTCTACAACGACTACTGCATACAGTAGCCTACATGCTCCGATGGCGGGGCCTCTCGCGACACCTCTTAGGAAAGCCTGTGGTCGGCGCGGATGAGCTCGACCAGGCCATGGAACGACTGATCTCGATCGAGCAGGCCGCTCATTTCGCATCAGAGATCCACCAGCTGCGGAATCGGTCACCCTTGACCAGTTCCAGCCCGTTGCTGTCACTCAACCCATACCTGGATGCAAGAGGCATCCTACGGGTCGGAGGTCGACTCACGCATGCGTCACTACCTCAGGAGCAGAAGTTCCCCATCGTATTGCCGAAGACAGGAGCCCTGGTGGGCCTCCTCGTTCTCCATGCACATCAGACAACCCTGCATGGGGGTGTGCAACTGATGCTGCATACGTTACGACAGAAGTATTGGATCCTGCATGGTCGTCAATTGAGTCGCACGCTTCTATACAGGTGCACCATCTGCCGCAGGCAACGAGGTGCCGTCTTCCGACAGCAGATGGCCGCCCTGCCCACTCATCGAGTCAACGAAGCCCGCCCGTTCCTAGCTACCGGCGTAGACTACTGTGGCCCATTCACGGTCCGTGTTGGGACGAAACGATCCCGCACCACAGTCAAGGCATACTTAGCCATTTTCATCTGCATGGCCACGAAGGCTGTGCACCTCGAGGTCATTGAAGACCTCTCATCTCAGGCTTTCATGGACGCCTTCACACGATTCGTCAGCAGGCGTGGACCCTGCCCTAACCTCTATAGCGACAATGGGACTGCGTTCGTCGGAGCGAACCGGTGCCTGAAGGAAGACATCATCGCCTTCCAGTCCCACTATAACCAGCAGGCATTGGCTCATGCCGGGACAAAATGGCACTTCATCACCCCTGCCGCGCCCCATCAAGGCGGTCTATGGGAAGCAGCGGTGAAGTCCGCCAAGCACCACTTGGTCAGACTGGTCGGGTCACAATCGCTTTGGTACCACCAGCTTCACACGCTGGCCACCCGCATAGAAGCATGCCTCAACTCTCGTCCGCTGGTTCCCCTCACTGATGACCCAGAGGACAAGCTGGCACTCACTCCTGGTGACTTCCTCATTGGAGCGCCTCTCATCGCCGTACCAGAACCCCCGATTGGTGACGTCCCCTTGAACCGGCTGAAGCAGTACCAGTGGATTCGGAAGATCCATCAAGATTTCTGGCAGAGATGGAGCGAGGAGTACCTGGCTACTCTTCAGACTCGCAACAAATGGGCAACTCGAGAGCCCAACATACAACTCAACGACGTCGTCTTGGTTCGACATGAGAATCTTCCCCCCAGTCATTGGAGACTGGGACGAGTTATCGCGGTGCATCCGGGCAGTGATGACTTGGTCCGCAACGTCACGCTGAAAACACAGGCCGGCGAGTGCCGTCGCCCCGTGCAGAAACTCTGCCGACTGCTAGACGTCCAATAGCAGCTGCTTGAAGTGGCACATTTCTACAATTCATGGTGATCGCAGAGGTCGTGCCTACGTAGATCGGCATCGGACCCAAGGTCGATGCGATATTGAAAAATGGACCACTTGTCGTCTTGCACCCGTCAAGGATGACGCACCACAGCCCCGCATTATTTCGAACCTGGAGGTTCGACCGGGCAGGATGTTCGGTACCGAAACCAATTTGCCAACTCCAGGTTGCCCGCCACAGGCAGCCTCGCCACCCCAAGGTTGGTGACCCCTGGTCACCCTCGCCACTGCTGATAAGGCACATTCCTTGCCTTTGGTCACCAGCCAGCGATCAACAATGTCGCACTCTGGAGATACGAGACATGGTGCTGATTGACTCGTCGTGTTTGGGTTACGGGAACCTGACACCTCGCTCCGTCGTCGATGCTTGTATACATTCGTGGATAAATACGGCATCGATGGCCAACGGCGAGCATTCATAATGGATATCCGACGTCTGCTTATCTTAATTGCTAGTGCGGGCACATTCCTTGTGCTCTGCCGCTGGGTAGCCAAGGCATGGACTTGGTACCAGCTATTGGACTCCCTGCACTTATGGGATTTTTGACGACGCTGCGGTTTGGCGCGTCGCCTGGCCTCATGGTGGGCATTGGTTTTCCCAGTGGAAAAACTGAGCAGTTCATCGACGGCCAGTGCCCGTGGCGGTAGTTGGATTAAAGGAAATAAACTTGTAAAATTGAAATTGTGTCTTGTTATTTCTGGTCTCGGTTTCTCATTCTACAGTATCGGACGTAACATCCCCGAACAGAGATAGATCTGATTTTTAAAAGGGTTGATAGGTTTTTCGGTGATATATATATGACGGGTTTCGTCTTCTATCGCACTGTGGATAGTAGCACCAGTAGACAAAACTTCATCGTTATTGCTACTATCGCTAACAGACTCTTCGTTATGAAATATGTCTACTAAACTAACTTCAGCGTTAGCTTTCGACGCATTTTCATTTTCATCTTTATCCGTGTACCTACTCAACCCATCTGCTACGCAATTATCTTTCCCTTTTAGGTACTCAATATCGAAGTCATATTCGTTGAGCATAATCTTCCAACGTTGAAGTTTCATGTTGGGTTCTTTTATGCCATTAAGCCAAACAAGGGGCTTGTGGTCTGTTTTCATAACGAATTTTCTTCTGGTTTCTCCTTCAGTTATTATTTTGGTTTCTGCTTCAGTTTATTTGTTTCAGCTTTTCTGTGTCTTTGTATTTATTGTTGTAATCAATCAGTAAAAAAAAAAAATTTTTGTCTTTTGTTTTTTTTTCAAGTTGGATTAAATTTGATTCAGAAGTATTTTCTAAAGCTTGGTTTGATGACAACTACAGACAACGACTGACTCCCACGGCCACTCGAAAGCCCACCTCTACTACGCTACCAAGAAACTCGATCTCTCCAACGTTTTCTTCGTAAGGAGAAAATGTTGGAAAGGGAAATTATCTCAAGTGAGTTTGGTTGCACACTTGATGTTTGCTCTGCAAACGACAAGTGTGGTGAACAAGTTATTTGAATATGTAACAATATGTAAACATAAAAACTTAAATACAGTAAGTGCGTTTAAATTTGAGGACTGAATGATTACTTTTATGGTCTTAGATAGAAAATAGATAAAGTCATGTTAAATTCTCGTTAAACATGCAATTTCCAAAAATTGCATTGGCATCACTGTTATCAAGTGCAACGAACATCGCACCTAGTGACCCACTTAGTCACAAACAATTGTGCTGCCACACCATATTTTAGTATTGAGTAATTTAGGTTATTATATGGCTTTAAGAACTATATTGTTTAGGTTAGCATTTCATGTAATTAATTATAAGTATAAAAGAGGCGTTGGGCCCACAAATAAAATCAATCAATGACCATTCATGGACCAAAACCCATCATCGTCTTTTACTTTAAGCTACTCTTTCTTCTTTTGAATTGTGACCAAGTTCAAGTGCTTGGGTCACTACTTTCAACAAAGATAACAAGTGCAATCGCTTGGTATCTGCCTTTAAAACGTATCAACAATCACTCTTCAACATTAAAAATTTTGTATTTATAAATATCAATTCAATATTTTGAATGTTTCATTTTCAAATATATTGATTTCAATTTTTCGATATTAAATTGGAAGATAGTAAATATTCAATTATTAAAAATAAAAAATCAATATTTTCAATGTTACATTGACATTAGGAAAAAAGAAGTTAAAATATATTGATTCCATATTTTTAATATCAAATTGGTAGTTAAAAACACGAGTTTGAAAATAGAATTTTAACATTTTTAGTGTTACAGAGAACCTTAAGAACATGACATCCAAATCGATCAACCAGAACGAAGCAAAACAGACATTTTAAGGAAACGCAGACTTTTGTATTGAATAAACTGACAGATATTTATCATGTCAAAATTAGCAATCTGGTGATAACACCAGACCAATTGAGTTCACTTGACCGCGCAGTTGTCAGTAGCAGAAGACGAACCACACTCGAGCTTGCTAGGACTTTATAAGATGTTCACAGCAAGAGCAAGAATAACTGATAAGAGTTTCATATTCGACTTAAGAGTGCCGTTAGTAAATAGAGAAGACTTCGATCTATTCAACCCAACTGCAGATGGTGCTTGAAAGGGTAAAGAGTGCATATGGTGGTGTTATTGGGAACTGAAACCCCTGATCAGAACCTAAAAGAAATACACCTCATATTTGTCGTTGTTGGTATACCAGCTGTTAATCTGTTTCGTAGGTAGCATTTTCATATGCGCTGTGTGTAATCTCCCAAGCAAAACCCAGAGAGTGAGGGAAAGGGTACGCAGATTGGTTTGTAGTATGATGGTGTGGGACTTCTGGCTCGTCAACAGAAATCGAGTCATGGCACGTCGGGATTTTTTTTTCCGTTGCCGTTGGCTTGGTTTTTTTTGTTTATATGAAGTGTCGCGTGGTGGGACATGTACATAAAGCCTGATTCACAATGCGGACTAGATAACGAGACGAGAGCGACGCGATAAACGCTGTCGCCTAGCTCTCGGTTTATTATCGTCCATCAACTCACAATGAAAAATGACGCGTCGGACTGGTTTTTTTGACTGAAGGAGACAACCAAAACAAGCACAACTCATGTTGCCATTTATCTTTTTGGCAGCAAACAGGGATGCAATTTTATAGTTTTTTTTTGTAGTAGTAATTGATTAAGTTTGATATTCTGCCAGACAATAATAGGCGTGTTTTTTGAGCTTCGTTCTCAGCAAAGCAAAGTAAAGTAGGATTTTCAGCACGCAATTACAACAACTACGCTCTACTTGGCACTTCGAGACTCGCAGTAGTTGTTGTAATAATTGTGCTGAAAATCCTACTTTACTTTGCTTTGCTGATATTTTATTGTTTACAGAAAAATCCTTTAAAATCAATTGAGTTCAAAACTGAAGCACAAGGCGATGGGAATATAAATTTACTTATTGCTAATCAAGATCATATGGTTCGGTCGCGTACGCGGATTGAATCGAACGCAATCGATAAAAATATAGCGCAATCGCACAAAGTCTATACTATTATTACAGTATCTAACATTAATGTAAGATATGCTATACCAACTAATCGCTAAAGATTGCCTTAGGGTCTCGGAATAATCAAATTGTATCAAAAAGTACCTACCATTTTTTTTTAAATGGTAGCACTTTTTGCTAGGGTATCCATCTTATCTCTTTAAAAGAGAACATGTTCTCTTTTTTAGCTGCGATCTTTTTTACACTATCTTTTTCCGTAAGGATCTTTTTTGTTCTCTTTTTTCTTTGCAAGTCACTTTTTTTTGTTCTAATTAATCTTTAATAATTTTCAACAACTTAAATAAATTTATGTTGTTTTCAACAAAATGTAACCATGGTGTAAAGTAAAAGTATTGAACTTTATTCTATTACTGCGGTGTAAGGTATTGCAGATCTTCTACTACAAGTATTCAAACGATTCTACTACATTCTACATACTACATTGCCGTGGCAGTCGGTGGTTGTCAAATGTCAAATTCCAAACAAAATTAACCATTTCTTATATTTTTCGTTTTATTTTGCGGCGATATTTACCTAATTAATTTTGCTTTTTGCGGGAAACGTGAGTTTTCAAGTGAATGAATTGTCTTCATGAGCTCATCAACTTTCGTTTTTACAGAAAATAGTTGCGATGGCCACAAAAAGAAAATGCATTTTTTTAGAAGAAATGCAAACAAAATATGCATGCTTCATTAAAGATGCAAAAACCAAATGGGAGGCGCAGTGTACTGTCTGCAAAGTCAATGTGAATGTCTCAAATAAAGGAAAATATGACTTAGAGCAACATATTCAAATAAAAAAACACCAATCTATTCTCAGATCCGAGAGTGGTGCTACGAACCTTCAACAGTATTTTGCTCCAAAACCAAAATCAAATATTCTGGAGGACAAAATTGCAGCTGCTGAAGGTACTTTGGCATTTCATACCATGAAGCATAGCTTTCGTTCGTCCGACTGTTCCACAAAAATGCTTAAGGTAATTTTCGACGACTCAGCAATAGTGAAGCAAGTAACCGCAGGTCATACTAAAATAAGGGCAATTGCAACTAGTGTCATTGCACCTTTTTGTATAGATCAAATAATTAACAATGTTTCTGAAGTTCAATACATTTCCGTGTCAACTGATGGAAGTAATCATGGAAATTTAAAAATGTTTCCAATTTTAATACAATATTTTGGCAAAATACATGGAATTCAAACAAAGTTAATTCATCTTGACATTTTACCAAACGAGACTTCAGAAACTATATCAAACTATATTATGGACAGTTTAGTTAAATATAATCTTTTGGAAAAATGTATAGCGTTTTCGGCAGATAATACCAACACTAATTTTGGTGGAGTTCGAAGGCTAGGTACCTGCAACATATTTAATAAATTAAATTCGACAACAGGAACAGAACTGATAGGCATCGGTTGCCCAGTTCATATAACACATAACGCCTCAAAAACTGGCCTTGACTGTATGGATATAGATATTGGAGCGCAAAAATCTTTTAAGACATTCAGGTACACGTTGGCTTTCGCTGTATCCTGCAGTCAATCGAGTGCTTGAGATGTTTCCTGCGTTAAAATCTTATTTTGAATCAATTCCTAACTGCCCTAAAATGCTATTGACATTCTTCCAATCTGATTTAAGTGAAGCGTTCTTATATTTCGTACATTCAATAACTTATGTATTTTTTGAGAAATCGAAAGAGATGGAGGCAGAAAAAAACTCAATTTTAGAAGTAATGACAATATTAAAAGATTTAAAGCTTTTACTCAAGGATAGAAGAGAAAGTGCTTTTCTACACATTAAAGTAAAAACAAAAATAAATAACCTTTTGAAAACTGGTCATTCAAAAGAAGCAATCAGTTTTAAAAGCGATTGCTTCACATGCTATCAAAAATCATTTGAATATTTGGAAAAATGGACAGTTCAATTGGAAGAGTATTCATGCTTTTATTGGATGGCAGTAAAAAATAGTTTAAAATGGGAAGACGTCGAAACTACTATTATTTATTTAAATTCTAAAAAAGTTATTATAAATGATAGTAAATGTTTTGATGAATTTTGTGAATTAAATAACTTTTTTAAGGAGAATTCAAAAGATATTAATTTCAATAAATCACTTTCAAGTGAAAATTGGACAAAGTTTTTTCAAAGTTTAAATTATCCTGAGCACTTTTCAGAGCTTTCCAAAATTTGTGAGTTTTTTTTTGCAATTCCAGGACAAAATGCAAACGTAGAAAGAATATTTTCTCTTATTGGGGGCCAATGGATCAAAGAAAGAAATAGACTCAAAATATCTACTATCAAATCTATTCTTTGTGTAGTTTATAACAATAGAGAAACTTGCTGTCAAGATTTCTATAAAATTCTTTTGAACGACAAAGCCATACTAAAAAAAATTAAAAAGAAAGAAAAATATCAAGATGACATTGAGGAAGAGGAAAGCTTGTTTTAACAGCTTCGAAATGAATAACAGTTACATATGTGATTTGAAAAAATTTAAAGACTTATTTAATACTTTTTTAAGCAATTAACTAATATATTTATGTTTATTTTGTTAATCAGCCTTATTGTGAGTTTCGCCCAAACAATATTCCACCCGAAAAAAATGACATTTCAGAACAGAAATCTGTTGTTTTCGGGTGGAATATTGTTCGGGCGAAACTAACAATAAGGCTAAATGTTTTACTTATTTTTACCTTTTTTTTTCTGAAAAAAAAATTAATTTTTAATTGTTTATGTGATTTTCAATAAAATTGTTTTGTGTTTTTAAATTCAGAATGTTCTCTTTTTTTTTCCTCGAAGTTCTCTTTTTTTATTGATTCTAGAGCAAAATGTTCTCTTTTTAGAAAGGTCCCAGATGGACACCCTCCTTTTTGCTAAAATAAACGTAAGTGGCTGCTCTCTTTCATGCATTATGAAAATGAGATTTGACAACCAATTTACATTTATTCAATTAGTGAAAAGTAAGAAAGGAAAGGTAATAATTAATAATTTATTTCATAAAATGGGTTTAAACTTAAAAAAAACATGGTTGCTAACAGTTGTGGGAGTTTTGGCCCATAAAAAGTGCAAAAGAAAAGCGAGATGTAAAAGACGGTGTTGGGTTAGGCCGAGTTACCAACTAAGAAATGGATTCGGTTTTTATGAAACAACGCTCAACCGAATTAAAAATATGGTATCCGAAATGCTTTCCAAAGCTGTGAGGATGAGTCCTCAAACATTTGATTTTCTTCTAACATTAATTGAAAGTTATAACAACCATATCATATTGAAAATCATAACTTTTAAAAATCAAAGCATATATAAATTCCTTATTATATTTACTTGTTCATTTAATAATCACATAATTTGAATTATATAAGTTACATAACATAATTTGAAATTTTAAATAAACATTTTGTAAGCCACTATAAAAGAACAGCGTGAACCGATGCAAAGCTCAAAGTTTAACAACTACGCAAAAGCTCCCGTGGGTTCTGGTATAAATACAGGCAGCCAAGACTGCGCGGACTGATTATTATTCTGGCGTTTGATAGCTTATGTGTTCGACGGTACACTACCGTCTCGCAAGAAAAGATTTCACACTCCAGCGCGAAAGTAACTAACCCCGCCTTGTCAGCGCTTACTGCAGTCCACGACCGCATAAGCAAAGGGAAAGGAGGGTTCTTTTTCTTATATACCCCAGAATCGGCTCACACAAGTAATTTTTCCCTAAACGTAAAGATTTAATGTAAATAAAGATAAACAAAAGAAAATTAAAAAGTTGTTTGATCGACGTAACGACGGCCAACGCTCTGCGGACTATAGGAGGTCCATTACAAAGTCGATTAAAAAAGATATCAATACGGAAACCAATCTCCCCAGAATGTCGCCTGTTTATAACATTAATGTAAGTACAATCTGATAATTATTTAATGAAAATGAAAGTAGTACATACAAATGCTTTTATTGCAGGTACCCGTCAAATATATATTCATTTAGCTTTAAAATAGGCTCAAGCACATTTGGAAACATTGTGTACGAAACCTGCGGAGCTCTATGGGATGAGTTGCACGAAATTTACTTATCACCTCCCAACTCTAAGGAATGGATGGACATCGCAAAGGTTTTTGAAACCCGTTGGAGACTCCCAAACTGCGTGGGTGCAATCGACGGGAAGCATATTAACATTGTCTGTCCAGTATTACAACTCTAAAGGAAGGCACAGCGTCGTTTTATTAGCTGTTTGCGATGCGCAATATTCATTTACGATGGTTGACATTGGGGCTTATGGAAGTCAAAGTGATGGAGGAATCCTATCGCAAAGTTCTTTTGAAAAACATTTAACAAATAATAATTTGGGAATTCCATAATTTGCAATCTTACCTAGTTACAATTTTTTTGTCGGAGACAATGCTTTTCCTTTGAGGCAAAATCTCATGCGACCCTTTCCAGGTTAGTACATGATTTAGGATGCAATAAGCACCATCAACTAAAAAGTATGTACTGTGTTTGTTTTCAGGAAAAAACGGATCCGGTTGGGGAAAACTTTAACAAAAGATTGTCTCATGCCCGAGTGACTATTGAGAACACTTTTGGTATTCTCTCCGCAAGGTGGAGATTTCGGACATTTAAAATTAATACTTCGACCACTCGGGCGCTACAGCCACCAGAAAAGAAACAGTGTCTTCGTTAATTCGTTAATCGGGCACATTAGACCCAGTGTTAAAACTCTAAGAACCGTACGTGTAATCATCTGTGGCCAGATGTCATATGGTTAATGAACGAAACGAGTATTTCTTCCAAAACATTTAGTGCCTAGCTGATAGATTATATATATTTTTGTACCAGTAGCGCGGATGCTGATCAATATCTTGCATCGTGGATGCATTTTTTTTTCTCTTAGCATTAATATTATTTTACTATTTCACGAAACTGTAGGTTAAGATTATATCGTTTTTAATAATTCGCGGAAATGTCCAGTAGCGTAGGAGATTTAAATCCTATGAAAGGAATTTAGGCTTAATTAGCGATACACGTTTACCTGGTGGCATCTTGTAATGTTTTAATGCATCTTGGATTGTAAGCATTTAGATTTAGTCTTTAGTTACATTAAAGATTGCCTCCCTCTGGATGAGATGGTTTGAATTGCAATTGTGTCTCGTATTTTATTTTCGGTGAGATTAGTTCTTCGGAAATTATTGATGGTTGCTGACCTGACGCTGCCACCAGCAGTTTACGTTCACTCCAGCACCAAAATGTCTCGAAGAGGTTAAGTAGTTTAGGGAAGTGCGGCCTGCGTTAAGCGGATCAGATGTGGTGAGTCAGGGCGACTAAGGGAGTTGTCCCCCTTTTTTTTTTTTTTTTAAAGGGGTGACTTAGCAACATTAGGAGGTATTTAGTCACCAAGGTGGTCGATCTGGGGCCTGATACTCCCCAATCGCCATAGGGGTGGGTTCTCCTCCGAGAGAGGTTCACCATCTCCCTCTCTCGCTCTAAACTATGAGCGGAAATTATAGGAAACCAGGATACTTAGTGGGGTCAGTCCCGCAATATGAAGAATGTTCGACCAGTGCTAGCTAATCACTCGCGATTTTCGAGGCCCCAATCATAATAACAGAAATTCTCAAATAACAGCCGGAGACAGGCATGAAAACAGGTAACACAGTTCGATAGGTAAGCGGCAAGAACCCCCCCGTTTCGACGAGCTAAGGACGAAGCACGACTAGCATGCCTGAGCTGCATTGCCCATCGAACACCCTCCTACCTGGTAGCCCGGACTGACCCAGAGCAGGTCCTGTAGTGCTGGTAAGGCTAACCGACATTCTGAAGACCCGATTAAAACCAAACATACTAAACGGGGTCAAGATTCCCGAATCCTACATTAGGTTAATGCAGGATGTTAAGATAAGCTAAGTTGAAACAATGTAAAGTATTAATATTACCTAAAGTCAGGCGTGGGACCAGACATCGAGGTGTCACCGTATTAATGCTATTCTGTATATATATCATATGTACTGACCCAATGTCTGTTCCCACGCATTGTTTAATGTCTAAAATGTCTTATCAGAACTTGCATTATTTAAGTTTCAGCGTGGGACCAGACCTAGAATTCGCGCTTCACGCGTATTACATTTCGGTTAATGCTTGGCCTCACGCTCACCTGTATGTATCTAGTTATAGTCGATTTAATAATGTATTTTTTGGGTTGAGTCTCATTCGAACCTTCGGGGAATAAACTAGTAATTAAATTTGATTGCGCTTCTTACTGATTTTTCTTTCTAAGACAAATTTAGCTGAACACAGGAGATCTACACATTCAGACACTACAAAATAAGGATAACCCAGCGAATAGTAGAAGATATTCGTAATGAAGACAGGCTATTCGATCTAATTAGCAGGGAACATAGGATAGCTCACAGAAACCCAAGGGAGAACAAGGAACAATTGCTGGAAAAGTATTACTTCCCCAGAATGAATAGTCTTGTCACAAAATATGAGAGAAAATGCGATATCTGTCTGAAGAATAAATATGATCGGCACCCAGCAACTCCTGATTTTCAACCCACCCCCGTCCCATCATATCCATGCGAAATACTACACATGGACGTAATGGAAATACAGGGCGAGAAATTCATTTCCTGTCTCGACAACTTTTCTAAATTTGCTAAACTTTTTCACATTAAGAACAAATCCTTCCTACATTTGAGGGACAGATTCATTAAAATCCTGCATTATTTTACTGTACCAAGGGCATTAGTAACAGACAACGAACGTGGCTTCCTTAGCCCGATGATGGGTCATTTTATCAAAATGATGGATATTCAAATATACCGAACTCCAGAGATTCCACTCTACAATATTGGAAATCTATCGGTGCCTCCAGGCTGAATATAAAGATTTAAGGCTGAAGGAGGTTTTGAATATCGCTCTAGATCGTTACAACAATACCGTACACTCAGTAACGAAACGAAAACCAGCCGACATATTCTTTAACAGAACAAATAGAATTTACTATCCGAAGTTAATTAATTTTCGAGTTAAAGTTAACGAAGAGTTTAGCGGGAACTACAGAAAAGGCAATAAGCAAACAATAAATAGCACAACAAAAGGAAATCCGCTCCTAAACGCTTCTAAGTATAAGTGAACAAAAATGTCGATAAATCCTCACGAATAAGAAGGAAAATCACCCAGGATAAGAAGGAGAATTCATTGAAGTCATCATAGCGATTTCAGGCTGCTGTTATCATCCCATAAGAAGAAAGTTCAATTAATAAAATAATGTAAGAAAGTTTTGTTTAATTTTGAAGAATTTTATTTTAAACTTTAAAAATTATTTAACTATTGAAATTATTGTACAAATTTTAATTCCATCCTGGACGAATTAATTGAAAAATTTGACAACAAATACTAATACGAACGCAGAAGATTTAATAGCCGGGTTAATAGTTAAAAATACTGCTACTTTGAGAGCAGAGGTACAAACTCTAAAATCCCAACTGACTGTTATAACAGGGACCAATTCACACGTTGAATATAAAACGCAGACAATTGGCGAATATATCCGGTGTGACAACACACTGGACGTAATAAAATCCACCGTGGCTTGCGATTTAACACCTTGCGACTTCTTCCTTTGGGGCCACGTGAAAGATAAGGTCTACGACAACAGCCCAGCGTCGATTCAAGACCTTAAAGATAAAATATGCAAATTAAACATGCGAAATGCAAATATTATCTGATAAAATTTGAGGAATATTGCACCGCAATATAACAAAATTAGTACAACAGCCGGGCAAATGAAAAGAACAATTTTGAAATAAACCGAGACCCCGAAAAAGACCTTTAGTCAATACACATGCTGTGTAAGGGATATTCTCTTTTGAGTTATAAATTTATAAATTTTCATTAATTGTTTCCCTCCACTAAACCTAAACAATTCGTTGTAAAATTCGCTAAAGGGACAATGTTCATCTACCATTATAGTACGTAATCATAAACAAAAAAAGAAAAAAAAAATAGTTATATTAATAATTATAAATCTACATGAGCCAAGTCATAACTCTTGTACATATTATATTCGTTTAAAACTAAGAAACATTTTTGCAATTGTTAAAAAATGTTAATCAAATAAATAAGTTTCAATAAGGATATGTCAGCTTTTCCAAAAAGGGGGAGGAAAATGTGGTGTGAAATATCTGGTGTCTGGTAGACAAGTGCTTCGCTTGCTTTTTTAAAAACCGTGCGAACATTTAAATTCTCACCGAATGTGTGACGAGATAATTTGAATGTTCCCACGGCAAATATCTACCTGACACCTGGAACACTCTATTTGACTTCTGCCTGATTTGGGGACTGGCAGTCGTATTTTAGCAACTACAAAGTTAAGACGTGTAATTTATACGACAAGCCTGTATATTTGTTAAAAATAAAGGAATAAATAAATAAATAATTAACTAACTAAAATATTAACCTTTAGGCAATTCATCAAACAATTTCTGAAGCATTTTCGCAGTTTGTTCCTTTTGACGAAAAGGTTTGAAAGGCGGAATTCCAACTGGCTGCTTTAATAGCTAAACATAAGCTGCCATTTATTCTGGGGGATCATCTTGTGCCTATGTTAAAAACGCATTCCCTGATTCTCATATCATTAAAAGAGTCACTTGTGGACGACTTAAACTTCGACCTATTGTAGTTAATATTTTTGGATGTGTGCAACAAGAAAATCTCTCTGAAATTTTTAAAACACAAAAGATTTCTATATGACACATTATGTTGATGAGTAAACGGACATTTCAACCACAAACATTTTTAGTAGGGTAAAATAGCCTATTGTTGGCACCCCTCCAATGATTAGCACATGAACTTTAAAACAGTGTTAGGCATAGTTTTATAAAGATTTTTTTACTCAAATTCGCTTAGACTACTTTAAGGGCAGCAGTGATTTTTTTTTCTTCTCAGAGTTCAAAAATTTGCCTGTTTCTAAAAGTTTTCTTGTAATTAAAAGACTCAATTAAAGGTATTTTTGTTTAAAACTTATTAAAATATGTTTATGTTATTTATAACGTTATTAATGGTGCCAATAATGGGAAATATAATCAACAAATTTCCAAATGTTGGCACTGTACCCACCATTGGTAGTAGTGCCGATTACCCGGTTATGGGCACTGTGCCAATCATTGGGTAGAACCAATTACTGGCACAATTTACACTGCCCATCATTGGAAAATTAAGAATTAAGAGACTATTTTCCTGTCCTATTTTTCCTTTTTTTTTAATAAATTATTTCTTTAAATTATCTTTAGATGCCCAGTGTTCGGAATATGCAAATATATGAAAAGAATTATGATGAAAGCTTAATTCAAACTGCATTACAAGCAATTAAAACGTGCTAATAGAAGTGAAAATTCAAAAAAGTCTAAAATATTACCACAAATTATATGTGCCAATAATAGAACTGAAGAATGCCAATGAATGGCAAATAGTGCCAAAATTTAATTGTTTTAAAGTGCATTTGTCATTCCTTCGGCTGAAAATATTACGCTCTCTTTATTAAAATTAATGGAGATCCACTCACATAATTTGTACAGTTCTACTTAAAAATAAAACCAATCGCATGCCAATATACTATTTCTTTCCCGCTCATTTTGTCAGATACGAAAGCGAAGTGAGTTACTTTGTTGCAATGCGAATATGCCATTTACCATACCAACCGCCTCCGCCGATATCAGCAATCGCATTTCATATCTCAATCTCAGTGCTGCAAAGCCATTTGCTGAGGTAGGTTGTACATGTCTTGTTTCATATTTTACTCAGATTCAAATTTAATTTTCGTATTTTTGTTGTTAATTTACTCAAAGTATACTAATATTTGAGCCTGAGTGAATAAGGAAGCATGAATAATGTATGTTCCCATCATCCCATCCCATATCATCTTTGTCCACGTACAGTATGCACTCTGCTTCAATTCAATAACCGGTTTTTTGAGTATTTTTTTTTGTGTGTGTGCTTAATTGATACTCATCGCTCATATTCAACCAATGGTTTGGTGAAGTGCAGTGGCAGTTGGTTATTATTACAGGTAGAGAGTTTTACTGTGAATTTTTAATTGTGTTCTTGTTCTGCTTTTGGTTTGTGCTTCTTGGTTTTTTCTTCATCGAATAAAACAATTATACATTTGTATTTTTTTATTTCTAATAAATTATAGTTATTTAGCATTATAGAATGGCGAAATGCTCATATAAAGACTGTAATAATTTCCAAATTCCATTTTCCTTGTCCTTTTTTAAGCTCCCCAATGATCATAGGAGAGGTGTTTGGATAAAACATTCACAGTGCATCACATTAAATAAAAATGTCTTTATGTGTGAAAACCATTTCCATACCAAAGACTTAAAATTGGAATCACTTCGAAAATGTCTTTCTAAAAATACGTTCCAATTTCATCCCCATTAGTTTGCAAATGCTCTAACCTATTCACTGACGATTCTTGCTTAAAAATCATGGATACTAATCGAAAGATTAAACTTACATCGACAATAATTTCACAAAACTCCAGAACATGCAATAATCCAAACTTTATTCAAGAAACTGGCGAAACTGAAAATGGTGCAATGTGTTCACCTGTCAGTTCTGTTAAAAGTGTTGCTAACCCCGTAACATATATAAGAGATTTCTCTTTACCTCCTCTTAACAATAGCTCCGATATTTCTCCCTCACAGTTTCCATCTCCCGGTTCACGTTTCGTTCAGAAATCTGAAGTTGGAATACAAAATTCTGTACCGCGTTACATTTTCGATACACCGAAAAGATTAAAATATGATAAGGAGTATAATTTGGAGAAAAACGTTGACTTGCAATTGCAGGAAAAACAAGTCGATGTTAAAACATTTGTTAGCATGCAACTTTTTCATAAGGTAAATGCACGTTGGACATATGAAGAAAAAGATTTGTGTCTAAAGTTTTTTTATAAGTCTCCTTCATTATATTCCCATATGCTGAACACCGGATTTAGCTTACCATCTGTGAGCACAATATATATATGGCATTCATCTTTGAGCTTACCGGCTGGGTTCTCTACCCAAATAATTCAGCTTTTGAAAAGCAAGGCCGAAACCATGTCAAATATACAAAAAAGATGTGTTCTGATTTTTGATGAAATGGCAATTAAACCCGAGCTTGATTATAACACAAAAACGGCACACTACTGTTGCTTCAAAGGTTATGGTATTCACCCTTAGAGGATTAAATATGAATTGGAAGCAAACCATATCGTATTATATAGGATGCCCAAAGGGTGAGAATATCGCCGAGATATTGAAATTTACGGTTACCAAAACATTAGAATGTGGATTTGAAGTTATTGCTGTATGCTGTGACCAGGGCAGTAATAATAGAAAAGCATATAAATTACTGGGAGCAGCAGAAAATAAGCCTTTTTTTGAAATCTCGGACCAGGTAATATTTCTTTCATATGACTACCCGCATTTATTCAAAAGCGTGCGAAATTGCTTGTTAAAAAATAATATTCGCATAGCTAATGATATCGTTTCTTGGGGAACTTTTGACAAACTGTTTGAAGAAGATTCCAAGAACATCTTTCAAGTATGCTTCAAACTAACGAAGAGTCATATAAACCCAAAACAGTTTTGAAAAATTATCGGTCAAACTGGCTACACAGGTTTTCAGTGCTAACGTAGCTGCTGGAATTTTCAACGCTATCTCAGCAAATTGTTTTGACACCGACACTGATAAAAAAATCACTACATCAACGGCACATTTTACTATTAAGATGAATAATCTTTTTGACAACTTAAATAGCTACAGTCTTAACACATCCAACCCTGATCGTCGACCTGTTTCAGCATATAGTGAAACTCTACAGTCTATCAAAACAGCTAGGGAGTGGATCTCATTATGGGAGTCTACTGGTAAAATGAAAAAGCCATATTGCTTCGGTGGTCTTGTGCAAACTTTGCTGGCCATAGAATTAATATGGGAAAAACTCAAAAATGACCAGCAGTTTCTTCTCCTTGCACATCTAAATACTGATGTTGCAGAAAATTTGTTTTCAATGGCTCGATCAAACAGGGGATCATACGAACTGAACCCTTCAGCCTATAGATTTATTAGAAATTTAAAACAAATAATTTTTAAGAATCTAAAATCATCAGAGAATTCAGGCTACGAAGATTCTGGAGCTGAATCGTTGATACTCGAAGCAGACTACGATGATCTAAAGTGTGATGACAGCGAAGAATTCCACATTAAAATTCCTGTTGAAGATCATATTATGAGGGAAGATATATTAAACAATATCGAGTATCATGTTGGCTGCGATGACGATATTGATGATGAAAGCAATAAAACGGAAATGATTGTATCTAAAGGATGTTCAGAGAAGTTGCAAGCAACGGCACTTACGTTTTATGCCGGCTTTGCAGCTTTTAAGTTAGATAAGAAACTTAATTGCTCAAATTGCACTCTGTTAATGATCGACAAAACAAACAAATTCCGAGAACAAGCTCTGTTGATTAAATTACGAGCTTATGACACCTGCACCACTTCTTCCCAATTTGGAAAATTAACTGCGCCTTCTGTGAAATTTGAAGAGTTAGTGAAAAGTGTGCAAACACTTTTTGAAAGGCAGTTCACGGAAGTGCGTCATAAAGACCACCTAATCGAGACTTTGCTGACATCCACATTAAAAATGGCAGCCTGCGAGACCCTAACGTGTAACAATAATGAACACAAATACTCCATTTGTAAGTTCATTTTTATTGGACTAGTCAAATTTTCTTTAAGAAAAATCAATAAGGATTTTTGTGGAGTTAAAAGTGCGAGGAACTAAGATCCCCACTTTCGTTTTTCTTTTTTAAGTTTTGTATGTTTATTGAATTATCGATATGTTTTCTGTTTTTTAACCCCGTTTATACATAAACATAGTTACGTTTTCTCATATTTATAACATAAACTTATTTTTTTATTTTACATATTGTACCCTTTAGTTTCTACTTAAGTGCGAGGATTAGGCCTACCGGGGACGCCTCGAGAAAAAAAAACACGTCTAATATGCTACCTCTTGGGTGACGTGGAAAAGCATATTGAAGTTATCACCTCTACCATTGCATATTGCTTATTATCTTATTTAGTTTAATGCGAGTACGCCAAAACCGGTTTGTTGTTGTTTGCACTCTTCAAGTCACTTAGAAACTCACTCATTACGCTATATTTACTCTATTCAGAAGGAGTGAACAAACGTTTCTTCTCTCGGGAGAAACGATCGATCATCCCCTAGGCGGCTGGAGACAGAAATAAAAAAATTGCCGTGATGATACTACTATAAGTTTCATATACAATGGTAATAGTGAAGACGAATTGAGTATTAGTATTGGGAAAATGAATACATTTTCGCCTAATGAAAATATTCCCAGTGGCAGCGACGCATCAAACGGAGCCCCTGAAGGAAATAGTTCAAGAATAGTAACAAATAACTTAGGTAATATAAACAAACAATGAGCACTATAAGCTGTAGCTGCAATTCCAAAGTGGGTGATTGGCTTTGGAAGATAGGTAGTTTTGATGTTGCTGCCCCTTCGCATTCCAATACCCCATCATCATTGGACTCAACGTCTTCAGTTTTTGCTACGGTTAGTATTGCTTTTGTACCCATAGACCAAAAAGTCTCAATACAGCAACTTTACGAATATATACGAAATATACTCACAGTACCTTTATTCTCAATACGTCTTTGTAATAAAAAGTAGACTTCTTGATAAAGACGTTTTGGACTAAGTTTACTCATTTTTGTTGTACATAATAATATTAATGTGGGATATGTAGGTCCGACGACACGGTCGCGACGCACATAGCGCCTATATACTGTCGCTCTTCCTCTCACTCACGAGCATACCAAAGAATAACCCTTTTCGCATTCCATCGTTCCCGTGTTAGGTAGTCAGTAGTAAAAGTCGAGTCACGAAGAATAGACGTGTACTGACCAGTGCCGTACCTTTTTTTTCATTAATATTCGTGTACACTTTAATCGTTATTGCTAATTAATAAAGTCAACTTGAAATAAAGAATCCCACATTAATTTGTTATCTATTCAACCCAATTCATGAATTAAAAAACAATAAAATATTTTGTGTTATGAATGATTGATGATGTCTTGACATATTAAAATCGTCAAAAGCCGGTCAAGGCTTGCTACAGTTATATAGAGAAGCAAGTAAACTAGAGAAGGAGCAAAGGAAGACACAAGTTAATTGCATAGTTGAATACTATTACAATTCGACAAAAAATGTGTACATTATTCCTATGTCACACCAGCTTAAACAATTAGCAAACGAAGTAGTTGAAGTATTTCCAACTGAAAACAATGAAGTGTTTTTTATTTCTCGGAAAGAGGCCAACCGGCCGAATCCCAGTGGTCTTCTCTTTAACAGGTTTAACAATATTAATAAGAACAAGAGAAAACTCAATTTTAAACAACCCTTGGAGCTCAAAATCATTTCAACAGCTGCGGAGAAGTATGAACCTGATATTCAAAATGTTTCATTTAAAAACAAAATGAAAATTATGCAACATGACGAAGGCGAGTGGCAGCTAAACTGGAAGAATATCGCTATTGTGACTCAATTCTCTTGTTTCACTATTGTGAACTTCAACCGATTTGAATTTGACAGATAAGAGGTTATAAGTTATTTTATTAAATTCTCTTTATTTAAATCGAGGTAAAGAAAGATAATGGATAAGGCAAGTCGAATTGCGATTAAATACAAGAAAACATTTGTCGTAATAATTTGTTCTCATAAACGCGAAAGGGAACGCAACTGGACATGGGAGGAAAAGGAGATTTAAAAAGACACATTAGCACCGTACGAAGCAGTAGTGGATTCAAAAATAAACAACACAAATATGATTGCAAAGAAGAACGAAGCATGGAAAAAGATTTCGGAAGATTTAAAAGCTTACGGCATGGAATTCCCCATAGGAAATCTGAAAGCACAATGGGGACGGTTAAAAACGAATGCTCGTTCAAATATTTCGGCTTACAAAAGGGATTTAAATGCTACAGGCGGCGGCAAAGAACCTAAGGAACCCGATGGATTGAACTATGCTATTCAAGAGATTACTCCAATAGATTTTGAAGAGGATAGTGCTGATTTTGACAGCGATGCACATTTAGGGGCTATAGCTATTGGCACAGATGCAAGGAAAGAAAATGTGGATGAAGTCAAGTTCAGAGGTTTGGATGAAGGAAATCGACCTCCTTCCATAAAAAGGCAAAAAATAAGTCTCAGTGAGCAACTGTTGCAAAAAAGAGGCTGAATTATTTGACCTAAAGAAAAAAGTGCAGCTTAGAAAACTGAAACTGGTCAACATAAAAATTTAAAAAGAACAACAACAGCAATGACGGGTGAATTAAAGTTTTGTTTGTTTTTCTTTATTGCCTTGAAAAATATTTTAAAATAAAGTTAGTTCTAAATTATCTTCCTGTGCGTGTATCGGAATTTTCCATTTGTTCTTGGGTTTGCTCATTCATAACATTTTCAGTTTCTCGAAATTATACAAGTAATAATTGGAATTGGAATGGTGATGGTAGTATTTTTATCTGTTAATGCTTACGATTGTCGAGAAATAAGTCTTCCGATGTAAAACAATTTCTTTCTTTGCCAATGTTTCAAAGAACTGCTATTGCTGCTATTGCATTTTTTGTTACCTTCAAATCACATTGAAAGCCGTTAAAACAACTTCTAAAGCAATTTTTTATTTGACCACTACTCCTCTGGCTAATATGTGATGATATTGGTATCTTTGTTCTGCCGAATTTAGTTGCGAATCAATTCGGAAGGGTGTCATTACGATGTCATCCCCAAGTATTACGCCTCCCATACGGTTCATTTGCTGTAGTTTGATTTTTAGTGCTGATGAGTTATAAATTCTCGAATCATGGGCACTTCCTCTCCAGCGAGCAACGATGTCCAGAATTTTGCTATTGTCAAGCTCTCCTCCAGGGTTTTTTATTTTTATATGCGTGCAATCAATGGCACCTAAGCATTGTGGAAACCCGAATTTATTAAAAAAAATTGCTTTTAATTTTCCTTATCTCCTCCCTGATTTCTGGAAAACTCACAAATAGGGGAAGTTTTGCTGCTATTGCTCCTGATGCTTTTCGCATCACAGTACTAATTGTCTTTTGACTTACGCCATGAAAATTGAAAAATTTCAATGTCCCTGAAAATTTCATCGTCTGACATATTTCTTTCGGAAAACTACATTTTGGATGTCACTTTAGATTTGACTTAATCAGCGGTGACTCGTATCTAACTATTTTCTAATTTAAAGTGAAATTTTATGCTTTATTTCTAGTAATTTATAGTTAGAGTCGAATTTTTGGCAAAAGTCGTCTCTAAATTGTTTTATTTCTAAGGGCCATTGTGTGTTTACATCGCAAAACTTTAGTGCTGATTAGGTAAATTGCAATGGGCTATGCGGAAAATCTTTTCATGCTCTCTGCATAGGGTTAAGTAAGCGTTCCATTACCTACCTAAATGATTATAACAACAATTTCCTTTTATTTTTGCGACGAATGCAAGGGCATATTTCGCACGTTATGCACGCTATAAGATGCATTAGTGACTCCCTTAACTCAAATTTCTCCGAATGCAAATTGTTATACAAGCAAACCATGATGCAATTTGCAAAATATGATGAGTTCCTTAAAAGTGTCGAAGAAATATAAAATAGAATAAATGTCTCCACCACTTTTTGAAAATCAAAATTCAAAAACATAGACAAGCAGCTGGCAAGCCTAAGTGATACAACCAAAAAGTTACCGTCTGAGTTTAAGAAGTGATCCGAAATCTGACATTAACTCAATTGTAAGCCCACATATATCAGCGATTAATGACCATTTCCACTCCTGGATACCTACCTACAAAGCTCTTCAAAACCAAGTGCCCCATCCCATCAACTCATCGATCCACTACTGCTTGACATTATCAACAAAATCAATGAGGTCAGCAATGATGTCGCAGCTTTCCGATTAGTTATGGGCAAGCAAAATTGATTTCATACCTGAGCTCATACAGCCACAACCAAGCACAGTCTACAACCCATCAATACTAACCGAATTCCTGGAATCAGCAGAATATTTAATCCCATTTAATTCTCAACCAGCATCAACGACCACTTTAACAACACCAACAACCATTACAACTGCAACACCAACACCCACCCCGACAATAACATCAGCGACGACTACAACCACAACAACAACCACAACAGCCGCAGTAATGCCCTTGCCCACCCTAACCTCAACGTTAACGCCCTTAAACCGATATGGCACACTTTGGACACTCGTCGACTGGAATAAAAGGCTCGAAAAATTACACAGAACTGCCTGCGAGTATAATTCTTTTATGCTCCTCAGCATGCCGACGTCTCTTGGATGAATAACTTTTTCCTGCTGAAATTTTGCATCTCCATCCGTAACTGTCAAGTAATTTCTCCAACTAACACCAAAAAATGACCGATTTAAGCTGGACTTACCTTCCAAATACTCCTGGCTTTTTTCTAACACCTCTTCAGCTTGGACAAGATGACTATGAGTAAGTTGAACAATACAGGGAAGGTGAAACTTAGTAATAACAATAAGCCTAGTAATAAGCCAAATAAAAGGAAAAGTAAAGCTTTTGATATGACATCACATAAATTTATTCTTTTCAAATTGTCTGCCCTCGGCTTTGAACCAATACTGCTGAAATTGATATCCTCTTATTTGGAAAACCGTTTTTATAGTGTCCGCTTCAGGTCTGTCCTATCCGCCCCCTTCCTGGCAACCTTTGGCGCCCCACAAGGCAGTCACCTTGGTCTTCTTCTCTTTATCTTAACAATAAACGATCTTGAAAGGGTCATTAAACATTCCTCTTTCTCTCGCTATGCCGACGATACCAAATTTTTCAAGCACATATCTTCATCACAAGATCCCTGTTTACTACAACAAAATCTAGATAGTTTTTCTATTTGGTGTCTCAAAAACTGCCTAGAGCTCAATATTCCCAAATGCCAATCTATCACCTTACCACGTAAGTATAATAAGTCCCCTCCCCGTATATACCTTCTTAATGACCAACCTATATCCATCGTAGTCTCTTCGTGACCTTGGCATATTGTACGACCCCGAGCTCAATTTCCGTTCGCATATTGATGAGATAATTCGTAAAGCCAATTCATCGCTTGGATTCATTCAACGGTGGTCAAAGGAATTCTCCGACCCTGTTGCGAGGTAATTGGATGCACATTCCTTAATAACAATGCCCACACCCATCCATGAAAGCTAGACACATCGATGACAGTTCAATACATAAATAAACAAAGAATATATTGTAATAACAGTTGACATTTACTTTATAAAAACATTATATTTTGTGAAACATCAATCATAATACATAATTGGATTTAGTGTACCAAATTAGTGTACAATTAATTTTTAAAACTCTAGATCATTCCAATAAAACCTTTGTAACGTTGTGAACGTCTTGGTCTTTTATTCTACTTTTGGTTTGGTTTGTTTCACCAGTAAAAATACATGTCATTACATTTTGGTCCTTCGAGTCGGAGTCGTTTATGACATAGAATCAGTTATCAAATAGAAGTCACATGGCGTATAATAATAACCGAAACCAACAGCGTGGAATACCCGCACCAGTAAGCCGTCCGCCAAGAATGCGCGACGCAACAAGAATGCGAGATTTTAATGAAGCTCGCCACCACCAACAGTTTGGTGAAGGAGGTTGGTCCAATCAGATGGACAACCTCGATGCCTTCCAGAAGGCATCGGAGAGGGTGAGGCCTCGCCCGCCCCCAGCCGTTCAGCGTGGAATACCCGCACGGCGCCCACCCCGTGGACCACCCAGGGTTAGGCAATCAGTGGCGTTCCCGCCTTCTACCGTGGAGACGCCCCCCCGAGACGAGCCGCTTTACTATGGGAACAATAGGGTAAGTAAGCCAGTCAAGAAGACCTTAGGGCAGAATCTTGAGTGTTCTGGCTTTATTCCACTTGTTAAACAAGTGTATGACCGGATTTGCGTTGAGGACCAGCGAATTCCGAGGAACTTACCTTTTCCCATCTTTCAACACGCGATGGCAGAATTCTTGAACGCCTTTTTATTACACCAGGCCAAGTATATTCTGAAGGTGCCCGCGCTCCAAACTTTGATGGACCCACTGTCGGCCATCAGCGCGGAAGAATACAACATCCCGCTCCCCATATTTGATTATATATGTGGCTTTGCGCAGACAATCACGCCAGCGGGTGATAAGGTTTATTGTAACCTACCAAGTCAGGCCATACCTGCAGGGCCAATGACTGTGAGTGACGTAGCCATAAGATCTGGCACGTTTGGACCACTGACAGCGGAGACCCATAACGTATACGAATGCTACGTTAGTCCGTATGTCACGTCCCGCCTGGTACAATTATCAGGGCAGCATGCAGCGAACAACAGAGTGTACGCGTGGGATCCGTTCCCCGATGGTTGGAGGCCAGTTGATACCCGACCAAACGAAAATCTGTTAGGTTACCACGACATCCAGAGGCAACACCCAGATGCAGTGAGGAAATGCGTCGAGTGTGATTTTGACGAAGGAGATTCAATCACAGGACGTCTTTGCCATAGCGCTTACGCTATGAATCTGAGCTCGGGCGTTTTAGGAACGTTACAGACTGTTAAAGTTACGAAAGCAGTTGGAGCGGAGCATGAGACAATCAGTGCAAGGGAGATGCACGTTGCACATTCGCATCAATGTTTATATTTTTTTGTGGTACTTCGTTATTATGTTTGTCTTTGTCTCTTTTATGTGGAAAGCTTGTTATTTTTTATGTCAGAATATTAATTACCTCTCTCTTTACATGTCATTTGTGGAAGTGACGAAAGTCGGCAAAGTAGTCAAAATTGACGGGGTCGTTAGTGAGGTGGACGAATCTCATCAGCGTTAAGGGTGCATTATAATATTCACTAAAGGAAGTTTTGCGAACTACGTTCACGGGCGGGGAGAATGTTGCGAAGTAATTGGATGCACATTCCTAAATAACAATGCCCACACCCATCCATGAAAGCTAGACACATCGATGACAGTTCAATACATAAATAAACAAAGAATATATTGTAATAACAGTTGACATTTACTTTATAAAAACATTATATTTTGTGAAACATCAATCATAATACATAATTGGATTTAGTGTACCAAATTAGTGTACAATTAATTTTTAAAACTCTAGATCATTCCAATAAAACCTTTGTAACGTTGTGAACGTCTTGGTCTGACGTTTCGCGAACTATGAATCAATTCAAAGACTCCTTGAATTTATATGAGCAACGCCGTGCTAACAGACTGTCCACTAAGAGCGAAACCCAACGAGCACCATTGGCCAAGATGCAAACTAAACAGAGGCACCTGACGTAGCAGAAAGTTCGTTGTTACAATTGCACGAGTTATGTTAGAGATAACAAGTAACAGACAACACACATGTCAACCAGATGGCGACGGAAAACCCTCACTATCAACAGACCGAACAAACATCCCAAGTATCTTTCTGAGAAGAGATTAAGAGAAACAACAAGGACTAACCCAAGCAACAAGATAACACTCGTTATCTATTTTTAGGCATCATCAAACAGTATCGATACCTCATATCGACGAGGTATATATATAGGAACATTTTGGTTCCTTTAGTCAGTTATAATAGTATCGAAGAGAAATACTACTTGCTGTTTTAACTCCTTAGAAGTTTTATAAATAAAATTAAATTGTTTTAAAGATTCTTAGTAATATATTTGGCGCAGTCGGTAGGATATTGAGAGAAAATATCCAGTGATAAAGTTAAAATTTGAAAATTACTTACAACCTACGAAGTAAAATCAGTGAATGTGTTAAAGTTAAAGGAAATTGATACAGAGAATCGCAACTGTTTGAAGAAATATTCAAACAACTCGATATATCAATTCACCAACTTTACTCGTTCTCCAGAAAGCCAACGAAAATGGCTCAACCAGCAGCAGCAGTAATAACAGACCAGAAAGTGACTCTAGAAATACTAGAGAAAGTCCCTATATACTCAGGAAAACCCGAAGAAGATGTCATTGCGTTCATAGAGTACATTAATTATGTGTACTCCCACATTGCGGATTCAAATAAAGCAATAGCGACGCTCATCATTAGAAACAGAATATAAGGAAATGCAATAAACACACTACAAAGGATATTGCAGACCACATGGCCATTAATTAAAGCAGCCCTCATCCAGGATTATGGTGTACATGAGACGTACGAAGAGATCCTGCAAGATTTGCATGTCATCCAAAGCAGAGACGTCCATCAACTATACAGGATGACTGAAGACATCCTCCTTAAACTTAACAAAAAGAGTACATTAGACGTAAGTCCTATATATAACCCTACCTTTAACGAAAACTTAGTTATGAACAAATTTATAAATAATTTAAATGCTTATCAAGCATCTATTATTATTGCTCAAAAAAATAAAAATATAAGGGAAGCTTTTGGATTATTAATTAGGTATAAAAACCTTGGTGGAAAATCAAACCCTAACCCCAAACCAAATAATTCAAACCAATCCCAGAGGCAATCTTTATATATATAAGTTACACATGCTTCGGAACGAAGAAATCCAACCCCGGAAATTGAACATGATATTATGTTCAACAGGACACCATCGACTGGATATGAATAACACATGGTTTTGAAGTGTTATTAGGACCACCCAGATGCAGCTGTGACCATAGGTCGGTCCATTCAAAAACAATCTGGAAGTCATAAATAGATATCCTTTATGACCAAACGACACCCGAAATCCAGGATCACTTGAACATCAGAATGCCATTCAAACATGTGCATCGGTTCAAATTTCAACCCCCATCCACATCACACCAGAGACCAGACACAAGATGACGAGGTGACTTACTCCGGTCAGCATCTCGTAAACGTCAGATTTTAACCAACCACCAAACTGTACAGTAATATAAAGTTTCAATAAATGTTGAAAAAATAAAAAGGAAAATCTTTTCCTTTTTTTTAATAAACAAAATTTATATAATTCTTATATAATTATACTCCTAAACGGCTGGACCGATTTGCATAATTTTTTTTTGTGTGCGTTTGGGTTGCGCCCCGGGTGGTTTAGATTTACAATTCGGTCCAATTGGACAATGGGGCGTGGTACCTCCCATACAAACCACAAATTAAAAATCTATTATTTCTGCTCCTGATGACGGTATTTGCACAAAATTTGGTACGTCGGTTTGGTGTGCATTTTTTAAGTGCTGCTGCAAATATGGGCGGGATTGTACAAAGGGGCGTGGTACCTCCCATAAAAAAAAAATAAGAATCTAATATTTCTGCTCCTGCTAACTGTTGGTATTTCGGTTGAGTGAACATATTTTAAGTTAAGCTGCAAATATATTCGGGATTTGATAAAGACGCGTGGTACCTCCGATTTAAATCTTCTTTATGTATATAATTCTACTGTGCGTGTGTATGTCACTGAATAAATTTTTTTTGGTCATCGAGCTTATTTGTTTGCTTTTATTTTTTAACATCTCACAAATTCGTTCTCAATCGTTCAAACAAAAGTAAATTTTAATTTACGCAATAGTGGTTTGTTTTATTTCGATTTGCAAGACAACGAGTGTGGTGTCATTGAAAACAACACAAACTTGAATCAAGCAACAATTACGGCCACACGTAGGTATTCTAATTTAAGTGTATTGCATTAAGTGCGTTTCGTTATTTTCATATTTAAATTTGTTTGTATCTTTGGATATTTTTGGTGTCGCATTTTCAGTGAATATTAAGTGTATTACATTCACATATAAGTTACGTAACTGAAACAATGCCACGTCTTCGTGGACGAGGAGGAAATATTGGTCGACGGACTATCCATTCACAATTACAGCACAACCATCGGTATATTTATATAAAAGAGATTTGCAAAAGCGTTATGACTTTATAGTTCACGAACGGTCAAACTAAATTCGATCAATTTTTTAGGGTTTGGTTGCATGGTCGTGTAGTTAGTTTATCTAAAGTTTGAACGAAATTGGTCAACGCGTTAGTGAGTTATGTCAACATCTGATTTTGTCCATATAAAACTAAAAACCTAGGTGCCTATGAGCACCGTGATACACACGGTAATGACATCACGCACGATTTTTTAAACAAAACCTCTAAACGATCATGGACTTTATCGTTAAGCACAATATTTTTGGACAATCGCGTTTCTGGATGTACTCTGTCGAATGGCAGAAGCGAGGATTGCCGATTGCCCACATTCTGCTTTGGTTTGGTTGAGAAAATCTGACCGAACCAACTCGATTCAATCGTTAGCGCGGAAAAAGATGATCAAGAAGCTGACATCTGGAAATCTATGAAGTAATTCCAAGGAAGTTCCAATCGTTCAATAGAGAGGTTCAACTCTCAAAAGGGATGTTAATAATTTAATCAATTTTAGGCGGTACGAAGTTCGTCCGGTCAGCTAGTATCAATATAAAAATTATAATCAAAGACCTCAATATATACAAAATAATCAGCAATGTCATGAAAGAAGTAACACAGAAATAAATCGTAATCAGATTAGGGTAAATAATAATAATATACTTAGAAATAATTACCAATATAACATTATAATCATCATAGGCAGAATAACTATAATAATCCTAGAACTAGTAACTAGTACCATTAAAGAAGAAATCATAACTAAAGTGCCTGTTGAATTCAACGAACATGAAGCAACAATGGCATGGAAGTTGACGAAAATAAAAAATTCGATGGAATAATAGGTCAAAACCTATTAAAGCCCATCAAAGCAAATATAGACCTAGGAGAAGGATTTGTAGAAATAAGTAATAGAAAAACTTATTTCGAAAATTATGGGAATAAAAATAAATGTCCGTATGAATTCGAACAAATCCATACACTAACTATTGTAGCTCAACTGAAATGAGTCAATTAATTAGTGAGGATTTGAATTTAGAAGAGAAAAACATTTTAAATAAATTTATTGAAAAAAATAAACACGTATTTTTTTAAAGAAGGAGATAAATTAACATCTACCAAGTTAAGGATTTATTAGCTCAAGGTATTATTAAGAAAAGTACCTCACCCTATAATGCACCCATTTGGGTAGTCCCAAAGAAAGAAGACAATATTCTGGAAAGCAGAAGTGGCGTATGGTGATCGACTATCGCAAATTGAACGAGAAAACCATAAAGTTCAAACACCCTATACCCAACATCGATGAGATATTGGACAAACTTGGAAGAGCCCAATATTTTTCGACATTAGATCTTGCTAAAGGATTCCATCAGATTAAAATAGATCCGTCGGATATTGAGAAAACTGCCTTCTCAACTCCATATATACATTACGAATGGTTACGTATGCCATTTGGATTAAAAAACGCCCAAGCCACCTTCCAAAGTATGATGAACGAAGTCTTAGACGAACTGATTAATAAAACCTGTGTAGTTTATTTAGACGATATTCTAATCTTCAGTACTTCTCTCGAAGAACGCATGATTAATTTGAATTTGGTATTCCAGAGATTAAAGAAATATAACCTCAAAATCCAAATTGATAAATGCAATTTTCTTAAAAGAGAAACCAAATCTGTAGGTCATATTATTACTGACAAACATAATTCTGACTAAACTAGTTATCGAAAGAATACCACTGCCTACTACACAAAAAGAAATTAAATCTTTTCTGGGTATAACAGGGTATTACAGAAAATTTATAAAAGATTATGCAAAAATTGCCCAACCTATAACTAAATATCTTAAAAAAGATACGAAAATTGATAAATTTGATATAAGCTATGTGAAAGCACATCAGGAGCTCAAAAATTCACTTCAGACAGAACCTGTACTTGCATATCCTGATTTTAATGAAATATTCGTATTAACGACAGATGCATCCAACTCTGCAATTGGTGCAGTACTATCTCAGAAAGGTCACCCAATAACGTACATAAGTAGAACACTCAACGAACATGACAGAAACTACAGTACGACCGAGAAAGAATTACTTGCAATTGTTTGGTCAGTAAGACATCTGCGACCTTACTTATATGGTACCTGTAGTAATTTAACATATAGTAATTTAACATATAAGTAATGTGAAGCCAATAAATTGAATTTAAAATACAAAGATAAAATATGTGCATTACCTTACAAAGCTGTTCAACAGATTAAATTATACCATGAGAAAGAAACCGGACATTCTGGAATCGAAGAGAACTACCAAGGATTAAAAACAAAAATCTATTTCAAAAATCGGAGAGAACTAATTAACGACATGATAAATTCATGCAATATTTGCCAACAAAGCAAATACGATAGGCCCCCCATTAAAAAGAAATTCTGCTAACAGACACACCAAAAGATATTAACGAAATAATTCATTTGGATATCTACTGTATAGCTAAGACAAAATATTTAATTAGCATAGATAAATTTTCTAAATTAACCACAACCACATATGTACCTAATGTTTCACACGAAACTTTAGAAGAAACAATTTTACAACTAATAGCTTCGCATGGTAAGCCCAAACGATACGTTATGGATAATGAATTCAACTTCCCCAGAATAGCAAAAATGTTAAAAAGAATTAGGTATTGAAATTCATTTTTCTAAGCCCAATAGTCACACAAGGAATTCAGATATAGAGGTATTTCATAGAACACTTGCTGAAAAAGTACGTGCTATTTTAAACGGAAAAACTACACTCAACATACACGAGAACAAAGCAACACTTTATTATAATAACTCGGTTCACTCAACAACAAAACATGCCCCATATGAAATTCAGAAGGGTAATTTTGCAAAAGAACAAATATACCAACACATTCATACAAACAAACAAAAAATGATCAATAAAAGGAATGAGAACCGTGAAAATTACGAAGAACAGAGATACCAAGGCTTTGTTAAAAACACTAGAACAGAACGACATAAAACTGAACCACGATATAAATTTAATAGATTAGATAAACAACACCACAACAACACACAGAAAGAAAGAAAATCAACATTTAAAAATAAAGACAATATCATCAAAGCAAACCCCAATAGCACATACACTCAAACCAGAAAACAAACCACTGAAAACTGCCCTGCAACGTCAAAAATCTTAGTACAGGGTGGCGCAAAAGCAATCCTCCTATCAGAAAATGCTATAAATTTTGCGATTGGCCCCTAATGTCAGTTCTGTTTTGACATTTGTGTAGTAAACACATGCGAAATACATGCTGCTGACCGCCAATCGCTTCTAACATACGCTCAAGCCATCCTTAATCACCACGAAGAGGAAGATGATTTTTCATCAAAAATAATCATGAGTGATGAGGCCCACTTCCATCTTAGCGGGTACGTAAATAAGCAAAATTTACGCTTCTGGGGCACTGAAAATCCGCGTGTAACCCACGAAGAGCCATTACACCCGCTCAAAGTCACTGTATGGTGTGCTGTTTTCGCTGGAGGAGTCATCGGACCTTTTTTCTTCGAATACGTCGCGGGCCAAACGGTTACTGTGAATGGTGAGCGCTACAGAGCAATGATCAACGAGTTCTTTTTGCCGCAACTTGATGAATTGGGATTGGAAAACATGTGGTTCCAACAGGACGGTGCAACGGCACACATTGCACGAGTAACATATGATATAGCCACATGTAAACAACCAACATATGCAACATCAGCAACATATAGCACACCAGGCAAACAACCAACATTCGCAATATCAGCAAATAATATCGAAGCCATCGAACGAAATCGAATCATCGACCAGAGTGCAGCATCAGCAGAAAATAGGTATAAATACAGCACAGCTACAAACGATCGAGGCTTAGTGATACGTTTATAATCGACCAACAACTGCAGCGACGCAAAGGACGGCGGGTTGTTTGTAGATTTAAGTATTGTAAACACCAAAAGTAAAACAATAAAGTATTACTGGCCTGTGGCCCAGCCGAAGTATAATCACTTGTGTTTTTTTTATCTTCGGACGCCGCATAAACCATAAGTCACGTGCCCAGTGGCGGACTAAGGGGGGGGCGGTGGGGGCGGTCCGCCCTGGGTGGCAGACTAATAGGGGGTGCCATGAGTAACAGAAAATTAACTTTGCACACTACAAAAAATAAAAACACAAATAAAACAATAAATTTGTTTCCCAAATACCTACCTATATATATGTGCGCTTGAATTTCGTTACTGGCCTATTCTCTTAATATAAGTAATATGGAAATAAAATATTTATCGCCCAAGGGCTCAAAGGCTCAAGATGCTGGTTTGACGTTGGAAGAGGAAACACGAAGAGCCATGTTAGAATGTCAGGATACATTTTATACTGAACTTGTGCATCGATCTAAGGCCATGGAAGATATTGCGTCAGTTTTCTCAGCTCTTCAACCGAAAATATTGCTGTATGGAACGGAAGAAGAACTGCGGGCTGTGGTTCCAATGCTTACCTCGACATTTACAGAACTTACAGACAACAGTATCATATTGGAAATCCAGCGAATTCGGCGTCACATGGTAGCTTCAAAGATAAATTTAAAAGATGCAGAAATTTGGACAGCCTTTGAATTTTTAAGCTTCATTGTTAAGTGGGATTTTTCAGACTCTTTACCGAGTCTGTCATTGGCGATGAGAATTTATTTAACAATTTGCGTCTCAGTGGCATCGTGTGAACGAAGCTTTTCCAAATTAAAATTAATAAAGACTTATCTAAGATCAACGATGAGCCAAAATAGGTTGACTAATTTGGCTATACTTTCAATCGAAACGGAGCACACAAAAAATATAGATTTTAATGATATAATCGAAACATTCAGTACAATAAAAGCTCGTAAGCACCTTTAAATAAAATAAGTATTTGTTCGTGTTTTTTTCTTAAATTTTTCAAGGGGTGTAAGCTTGCTTTACCGCCCCGGGTGTCACTGCCTCTTAGTCCGCCACTGCACGTGCCACAACCGATATGTTGAAGGATGCATTTCCCGGGCGCCTAATCTCCCGTTTTGGCGATTTGCACTGGCCAGCAAGATCGCCTGATTTGACCGCTCCAGACTTCTTTTTGTGGGGCTTTTTGAAGTCGCGGGTTTATGTCAACAAGCCTCAGACTCTTGCAGCTCTTAAAGACAATATCCGTCAAGAATGTGAGGACCTATCGCCGGAAGTTTTGGCCAAAGTGATGGAAAATGCCATAAAAAGGGCTCAAATGACAATCAACTGTTGCGGCGGCCATTTACATGACATCATATTCTCGACTTGATGTAAAAAAAACTAAAAGACCAAATAAAAATAATCCACAAGAAGAATCAAAGTTTTAAATTTTTTTTTTAAATTACAGCCAAAAAAGCATCGGAAGGTTATTTTTGCGCCACCTTGTAGAAAGGGATACCCCGATATCATCCCTTGGCTCCCCATCAAGCAGTGTGTCTTCGCAACAGTCAAAAAAGTATAGGTTCCAGCCGAATCCTCCAGACTCACAACGCTACGATAAACTGGAACATTGAGTATTTGGTGAAAAAGGGCGTTGCAGATTGTGCAAGACAGGAACTCCAATGTCCAAATGCCTTAAGTGTAAGGTCCATCTTTGCTGTAATACCAATAAAAACAGTTTTTTGTCCTATCATACCTAAAACTTCAAAATAAATAAACAAAATAGTAACGGTTTTCACAGAAAAAAAAATTTGTTTTATATACCACTATTGCCCAACGTTCCTCACAAGCAACTTTCAGTAGCGCCCATACCGATGGGCGTGGCAACTTTAAATTTTAACCAAAAACTTTTTAAATTACTACGATAAGATTAAACGTAAAAAAAATTTTCAAGCTACAGGAAAAAAGTTGGGGTCGAAAGGGCTAAGAATGCCATTTGGGCTAAAAAATGCACCTAGTATCTTCCAAAGAGCAATGGACGATATATTACGAGAGTTCATAGGGAAATTTTGTCATGTTTACATGGACGACATAATTGTCTATTCGAACAGTCTCAATGAACATACTAAAAATTTAGAGGTAATTATTCAAACTCTCAAGAATGCCAACATGAAAATATCTTTAGAAAAATCCAAATTTTATGAATCAGAAGTCGAATTTCTAGGGTATATTATAGGACATAGTATCATCAAAACAGATCTGAAAAAGATAGAAACCATATATGTAACTTTCCAATACCAACCACACTAAGACAACTTAGGAGTTTCCTCGGTATGAAGGGATACTACCGAAAATTTATTCAGGGTTATGCATCAATAACCAAACCTTTAACCAAATTTTTATCTGGAGAAAATGGAAAAGTTTCTCAATATTTATCTAAAAAAATCGTTATTAAATTGGATCAAGAAGGAATTCTAGCCTGTAGAAAACTAAAAAGATTTATTAATTAATCAAGTTGAACTGGTTCAACCAGACTTCAATAAAAAATTTATTTTAACGACTGATGCCTCTAATAATGCTATTGGCGGGGTTCTAACCCAAGATAACAAACCAATTGTAATATAATAATGTATTGTAATGTGATAAGACCTTTATACTTTTCCCAATTTTCAATGTAGTAGAACCTTTACACTCTAGCGAGTGGTGCGCCCTCAGCGGGAAAAATGTGAACGAGAGACAGCGGCGAGAAAAAAAGGAAAAACACGAAGAAGGCGGAAGGGAGAATCATCCATCTTGTGGCGCTGAGACGAGGAGGACGTGTAAAATATTCTGTAATCGTAATCTTGGTTAATCGTTGAAAATAAAAGAAATCTTTGTTGAGTTTAAATCTCAGATGTGGGGTTCAACATAGAAAAATACCAAAGTGTTTAAAAATAAAATAAGTTTTGTGGAAGAATAATTATTCTATAAGGAAATGGCCAATAATAGAATTACAAGGCAAATGATGATGGATGCGTTACATGCTGCTGATACCTCATTCCCTTCGAGTGCAACAATTGCGCAACTGTGCCCACTATATGACCAGATAACGTCCAATGAGGCCCCAGAAAACCAGGAGACTCGGCAACAACCAACAATCGACGAAGAAGCTGACCCAGAAAGCGGAACCCAACAGTTTCCACAGCAAGAAAACACCGTAGGTGCACACGAGCAGACTTGCCAGTTGGAAGCCCAATTGAAAATCCTCCAGATGAAACGTGAAGTCCTGTTGCTACAACAGCAAATAAGTGCTATGCAAACTGACGCAACGCGGAGTGCCGACCAACAGGGCCACCGTCCTGCAAATTTCGAGCATCTGGAGCATGCGTTAAACATTTTCACTGGGAAGAACGAGTACGACATACGCAAGTGGTTCGAGGAGTACGAGCAGTACACAACGGCACGCTCGTTCACGTCGGATGAGATGAGTTTGGGGGTGCGTCGTCTGCTGAAGGAGACGGCCAAAGACTTTCTTGGTACACTAGGCGTCGTCAATTATCAGCAGATAAAATGTTCGTTGATCGACGCCAGATGGAAAACCGCAAAATAAAACCTGGAGAGACATGCTTGGAATACGTAATTGCCATGAAGTCCGTGGCCGCAAAAATCGATGTCCCTGAAACAGAACTACTTACTTTCATCATTGACGGTTTCAACGACGAATGCACTAACATCACATTGATCAACGACTGGCAAAGTCTTCCCGAATTGCTGTCAAAATTGGATCGCTACGAACACAAACGAGAAGTTAGCATAGCACGCCAGAAGTCAACCGATGTCAAACCAACCGCTGTCAAAGAAGTCAACGTCCCGAAGTCACACACCGCTGTCCAACCGAAGAACTCTCCGCCGTAAGATGCTACAACTGTAGTCAATTCGGGCACTATAAAAGTAGTTGCGTTTCGTGTATCAGATATTCCAAGACCTGATTGAAGCGGGTGAAATTGTAATTTATATTGATGACATCCTAATTGCTACGACCGATTTCGAGTCCCACATAAAAGTTCTTGATAAGGTTCTGCGACGTCTTTACGAAAAAGGACTTGAACCAAAATTGAGTAAGTGTAAGTTTTGTTACGACGAAATTGAATACTTGGGTTATTTGGTCAATTCGACAGGGATTCGACCAACAAATGCACATATTCGTTCAATTGAACAGTACCCGATGCCGACCAATCAGAAAGAGTTACATACTTGCATTGGCTTATTCTCATATTTCCGCCGTTTCGTACCCTCTTTTTCCAGGATCGCTAGATCACTATTATTATTATACTTGAAACATTGGCGATAATTTATTTATTGCGACGTTTTAGAGTATACTTGGAGGGCATACGTTTTAAGGTTATTACGGATTGTAATTCCCTTACCCTTACCTTAAGTAAAAACCATGTCAATCCTCGGATTGCTAGATGGGCACTGGAGCTAGAAAACTACGATTATTCGATTCAACATCGAAGTGGAGCATCAATGGGTCACGTGGACGCATTAAGTCGGTGTCACATCATAGCTGCTGTTAGTGGGGATGAGGTTGACTTCCAAATTCAAGTGGCTCAGAACCGGGATTTGAATATTCAAAAATTGCGAAAGGAACTAGAAGTAAGGGCATTAGAGCGATACGAAATGCAGGATGGTATGGTTTTCCGTAAAGTTGAGCCTAACATTTTATTACTTTATGTACCAATGGAAATGGAAAACAACGTGATACGTATGATACAAGAGAAAATTGGTCATCTAGGAATAGATAAATGTTACAACCAAATACGAAAAAACTATTGGTTCCCAGGCATGATCGATTTATCAGAAATTGCATTAAGTGTATAATATAATCTGCGCGGGCACGGCCTAACGACTGTAACCTGTGCAGCATTCCGAAAAAAACAATCCCTTTCGATACAATCCATTTGAATCATTTCGGGCCACTGCCGAGTTTAACGTCAAAGCGCAAACACATTCTGGTTGTCATAGACGCCTTTACGAAATTCGTGCGTTTATACCCTGTCAATTCGACAAGTACAAAAGAGGTCTGCGCATCAATGGATAAGTATTTTAGCTACTACAGTCGACCCAGGCGCATTATAACAGATAGGGGTACTTGTTTTACCTCTTTGGAGTTCAGTAGGTTCCTTGTAAGACACAATGTCGACCACGTCAAAGTTGCTGTGGCATCTCCACAAGCAAACGGACAGGTGGAACGGGTAAACCGGGTGATTAAAGCCGTGTTGAGTAAGATCAGTGAGCCAGTTAATCATGCTGATTGGTCAAACAAATTGTTACAAGTGCAATTCGCGATCAATAACACTACTCACAGTTCTACTGGAGACTCACCTAGTAAACTACTTTTTGATGTCGATCAACGTTGCATAATTGGCGAACTCACGGAGTACCTAAACGATAGATCTAACGGTGGGGTTGAACGAAATTTGGAATCTTTACGGTCGCACGCTTCAAGTGCTATTAGAAAATCACAGGAATATAATGAACGGTACTTTTTTAAACACAGTGTTCCAGCTAAAACGTATTCAGTAGGTGATTTTGTAGTTGTTAAACATATTGACACCACAGTTGGAACGAATAAAAAATTTGTTCAAAAGTATAGGGATCCATACATCATTCTTAAAGTATTACCTAACGACCGGTACGTTGTAAGAGACATTGAGAATTGCCAGCTGACGCAGTTACCGTACTATAATGTCATAGAAGCTATACGAATTCGCAAATGGTTAGAACCGGATGAGGGGTTAAGGACTACGGTGGCTGATAGCATTGTTGGTAGCACTTTACCAGTTGAAACCATATAGCGTGATCGGGGTCGATCATAACGTCAGATTAGCCGAGTTGTAATATAATAATGTATTGTAATGTGATAAGACCTTTATACTTTTCCCAATTTTCAATGTAGTAGAACCTTTACACTCTAGCGAGTGGTGCGCCCTCAGCGGAAAAAATGTGAACGAGAGACAGCGGCGAGAAAAAAAGGAAAAACATGAAGAAGGCGGAAGGGAGAATCATCCATCTTGTGGCGCTGAGACGAGGAGGACGTGTAAAATATTCTGTAATAGTAACCTTGGTTAAAGAAATCTTTGTTGAGTTTAAACAATAATTTTCATTTCAAAAACATTAAAATCCACAGAACAAAATTACACCACTAACGAAAAAGAGTTTTACGCTATTGTGTGGGCTTTGAAGAATTTGAGGAACTACCTTTATGGAGTTTCAGATTTAGAGATCCATACGGATCATCAACCATTAACTTTCGCGGTTTCAACCCGCAAAAATGCAAAAATGAAGAGATGGCATGCTTTCATTGAGGAGTTTGCTCCGAAGATAATTTACAAACCAGGCACTACAAATGTAGTCGCTGACGCTCCTTCAAGGCAATATTTAAATAACGTATCCGATGATTCATCAATCACTGACACGCAACATTCTGCAGAAAGCAGCGATAACTTGGATATTGAAGAAACTACAAAACCACTTAACCAATTTAAACAAACACTTTTAAGTCAAGGAAGATTTACTATTCATGAACAAATTAAGAATTTTAATAAAACCAGACATATAATAGAATGTGACACTCCAGAGAACATAGTTGCCATTCTAAAAGAATATTTACAACCTGGAATTGTTGCAGTTCATTGCACCCCAGAAGATTTATACGCAGTTAAACAGAAACTAAAAGAAACGTTTAGTAACCGCTTTCTTTACACAAAAAATTTCCCAATAGATATAACCAATAGAGAAGACCAAAGTATTATTATTGAACAAACACATACTAGAGCACATAGGAGCTATAAAGAAAACCTTAAACAAATTTATTCTTCTTGTCATCGAGCCGATGAACTACCTATTTTTTCTTAGTCCCTGTAATAACTTTTGTAAATTAGTAGCCTAAACTTGTGCGGTAATCTAATAACCTGAATTTGTGCGGCAACCTAATTGCCTGAATTGAATACGTAGCTACTACTGTCTCTTTCTTTCATTTTAACGAAGGGAAATGTCAGTGTGATTCAATGTAAAACACGTTGCCGGCCAGGTTAGGTCATTTTGGATTCCATAAAAGTAATATCAATCATTTTTCAGCAAATAAAATCATCATTGGATCTTTATTCTCCTTTTTCTTTCCTCCAAACAACGGCGGCACAACACTTCTTATTATTGGCCTGAAATGAATAAGAAATTCAAAGAATTTCGGACGGAAATTGTGAAATTTGCAATAGAAATAAATACGATCGACATCCTAACAAAATACCAATTGGAGAGGCTCCAATTCCTAAGAAAGAGGGGGAGCAGTTACACTTAGACTTATTTTTTGCTCAAAAATTTAAATTTTTATCTTGTATAGATTCCTATTCCAAATTTTTAGTGATCAAACCAATTGGTGACAAAACAAAACTAGATGAAAAAGTTCTAGAGTTATTACAAAGTTTTCCAGACGTCAAAACAATAACAATTGATAACGAACCTGAGTTCGCAACAGGACAGTTTAAGACTTTAATGCAAAGGTTAAATATAAAAATTTACTTCTGTGATCCCAGACACAGTACCACCAACGGTCAAGTGGAAAGAGTGCATTCCACATTAATCGAAATTTCAAGATGTCTTAAGCAGGAATTTTATTTAACCCTTTTCCCCCTAGCGGTTTCACAGAGAAACCACATACAAAATAATTTTTCTCTTTTTTTTCTGGTGGTTTCACTGCAAAACCAAGTCGATTTTAAGGAACTGTATCTCGTTTAAAACGGTAAAAAAACGGTTTTGTCTGCTATGAGAGTGTCGAACGTGTTATATCATGCATATAGCTTCATCGTTTTTGTCAGACGGAGTGATTTACGTTGTCGTGTGTAAGTTAGGACAGATAACATTCCCATATGCCATCCAGCGCAGACCAGGTACCGACATCCGAAACCTGCACGAGTTATGTTAGGAACACACAACCCTGTCGACGATCACACCAAATCGAGTAATACAACACCAGTAGACTGACGACTATTCCTCTAATCACTGAAAGGGCAAGTGTCCACTTTCAACCCCAGCTGCAAACAATAAACTCTATGAGTTATAACCGACGCCACAACCTAATCTAGTTTATCGTTATCTGTAAACATAAACTAGATGATGTATGACGGACGCCGTAATCTTAAGTAGTATATAAGAACAAACTCTTGTAATAACAGTCAGTCAGATTTTGTCAGCGTAAATGAGCAGATCGGCTCAAGTATTAAATAAATATATATTTTTAAACAAATTGTGTTTTTTTTAATTTAATTCACGCGCAGCACCCAACATCCAGCGCAGACCAGGTACCGATATTCGAAACCTGCACGCGCAGCACCCAACATCCAGCCAGAGCGACAAATTAGAGTACAATTCCCATATCTGGTCTGGTGCGCCGAAAACCATATTGCACCTACTGGATAGGATCCAAAACCGTGCGTTGAAACTAATCGGAGATACGAATATCGCGAATTCTATTCATTCGCTTGAACATCGAAGAAACGTTACGTGTCTCACATTGTTTTATCGCTTTTTTAACAAACAGTGCTCAAATGAAATTGCCAGCTGCATTCCGCCCCTTCAGCAATTCAACCGCAATACTCGCCTTGCTAGGAATGCCCATCAGTTTACCATTTAGCCTATCTTCGGACGTACCATGAAATATAGAGACTCGTTCATAAGCCGTACAACACGAATGTGGAATGCCTTGCCCGGCTCTGTCTTTCCTCCTCAGTGCAGTTTGCAGACATTTAAAACCAATGTGCATCGGTATCTCCTATCTTCTCTATCCCAATTTCCTTAATGCCCGCGCTGTGTAAATCACATTGCACTATAAGAGTAGTCTTTAGCGCGTGTCAATTATAAAAAAAAAAAAAAAAAAAAAAAAAAAAGCCAACAACCGGAAACCTGCCCCGCATTCCAACACGTACGAGTTGTAATGAACGAGAACCTGTAGGAACATTGTCGCTGACGTTAGGATTAAGAATAGTATTTAAGCTCTAGATTTTGAAGTAATATTGTTCAGTATTTTGAGAGGCGGAATCGCTGCCGGTTTAACAAATAAAGTTTTTTTTTATGACGAAATAATTTAAATAAATTTAATTTGTATAAATAAAAAAAAAAGTGTTTTTTTCAGAAAATGGAAGGTAAGAAAACTAATTAAATGTAAGAATTTCTTATTTCTTTGTTGAAGTAAATATTATTTGTCAGGCTTTTTTAACGTGGTTTACCTATGAAACCACTAGGAAATAAACATTATTATTTTTTTTTAGGAAAAGAACATTTTTCATTTGCTGAGCTAGCAGCAATGGACGCGGATCAATTTCAAGTGTTTTTTGATGGAATACCATCGGATATGGATTCGGAGAGCGGTGAAGAAGAACTGTCTGACCCCGAGACAAACATTGACAATACCGTACTTCAAAATCAACTATTCGACATAAACGCTATGGATATTATTTTTGCTGATGAAATGCAGCAAGAATATGACGAAGGATGGAATAGCGAAGACAATATACCCCTTTCTATTATAAGAGACAAAGAAAGAGCTAAAACAACTGTCTGGACTAGGTCCACAAAATATGTTTTGAATAACAAGAAGGAGTTTGTGGAGACAACCGGTGCCAACATTTCGGATCAGTTAGAGACACCAACCGATGTATTCCTTCATATTTTTACAAATGATTTGATTGAACATATATCATTTCATACCAACTTATATGCTGTGCAGAAGGCTGGAGGAACTATAAATGATAATTTGCGACAACCAGAGAGAACATCTCAAACAGAAATAATTGATTATACCAGAGACAATTACGTATTAATAGAAAACGGAGACGCAATAATTTTCGAAGAGTATGGAAATTTATTCCATATAACCAATTTAACCTACTATAGACTATTGATACAAGAACAGGAACAAATTCTCAGCAGCAAACCTAAATACACAGATATTAACATAAAGAAAAATATTATTTACTCAAGTATAAATGAAGACTTAGAAATACAACTTATACGATCACTCTTAGGACAGTTACAAATATATAATTACAGAAACAAGAGGGGAATTAATGAATTAGGAACCATATGGAAATGTTTAGCAGGGTCACCGGACCATGACAACTTAGTTTTAATAACAAACAATGTCTGAGAATCGACCAGGCATTGCGGGAATCGGTGGCGTGAGCAGCACCAGTAAAAACATCACACCAGTACAACGGGCAGCCACATGGTCGCAAAACAAAGGAGGGAGCAACAACAATTCATTTAACAAGAGGCCAGCCATGCACAGCTAAGTCTAGCTGACACAGTATCGCAAACATTCCAGCGGCGCGACGGAGCATGAGCAAAGAAGACGGGCCGACAACCTACGGTACCTGCGACCGACATCCGTGCTATGTGCTGCACACTACAGGCACCTATATATACGGTGCCTGTGCTGAGAGCTTCACTTCGGTTTTTTCATCTGAGCGTTGAGCAGTGCGGGCGACTTACAGTCCATTTTAATTCCATTTCATATTTTGTGTCAATTGTTGAAAATAAAGAATTTGAGTAACCTTCAAACAAACAAATTCAATGAACTATCGGAAAATAATAATAAACAATTTACGACTAATTCGGAGATTTTCAAAGCTATAGAATCTTTACAAAAATCAGTGAAAATTTTTGAAGGAAGTACATATAACAAAGTAACAAAAAGTATTAATAAATTAATTATTACAGAACTACAAAATATAATACAAACAATAACTTTAGCTAAGTTAGGAATTTTGAACCCATCAATCCTAAATTCACAAGAGATTAAAACGATTACTGAACATGAACACGAAAAACTGACTCTCACTGACTTAATGGACGTTTCAAAATCTAAAATAGTCCAGGATAAAGATACCATAGTAATATATATAAAATATCCAATTGCGAAAAACAATTGTAAGTTATATGAAACCAGGGCCATCAGCCAAAAAGACGGAAAATTTGTAATAGATAAGGAAATTGTAAAATGTAGGACAAAATACTTCAACATTGAAAATTGTAAGTTAGAATTAACAAATACGTTTTGTAAACTATCTCTGAAAGAAACATGTTTATCTAAAATTTTAAATAATGAAAAAGGACAATGTGTTAAAATTAAAGAAAACAACAAAAAACATCGAAATAATAAAAGATGGTGTAATTTTGGTATCCGGAAATCATACAATAGATAGCCATTTTGTTGAAGGCGTATATTTAATAACATTTGAAAATAGTACTATAATCGATAATACTAGTTATGAAAATACAACAGCCATTATTTCCAATTACTTGAAAACAAATCATTTGAATAAATATAAAATTATAAAATACATAGAATCTGAAAATAATGAATTAAAATTTGAGAATATTAATGTAATAAATTCAATAAAAATAGAGTTAAAAAACTTTCAATGTTTTGGACAGTTATATGTTTAATTATAAGCTTTTTAATGATATTTTTATTATATAAAATTAAAACATGTTGGCAAACATATAATCAAAATTTTAGAAATAAATCGGATGAAATATTTTTTTTTGGAAATGAATGATAATATTAAACGCCTAACAAAAGAATACAAAGAAACGAGACGTTTCTCTTAAGTAAGAGGGGAGTTAAGATACCACATTGATAAAGGCAGCAAATACAAAATAGATAACGTAGGCAATTGCATCAGTACTATATGACAGAGCTTCACTCTGTGGCATTACCAGATACTTAGATCAGCATAATTGGTCAGTGTCAAATTTCATATGATATTCTTTCTTATCTTTTGCCTCCTTCTGAGGCATCGAACATTTTTGCCAACGCTTACAAAAATGTAACTATAAATACTAAGATAAAATTGTTTCTCGCGCACTTCTGTTTTGCTACCAGACGAACTCTCATCGTTGACTTCCCCCAACCAGCGGTAAGGGGTCGACTATAGAGAGAAATAAAGTCTTTTTTAAAACTTCAATGTTTTAGTTAATAAATTAATTTGCATCCTTTTACAACTCGGATAAGAGCAAGCCGCCTCCGAAGAGGATATAAGTGTGTGTCTTCCTTTAATATTTTTTTATGCACAAAAACGATGAAACGATCGCAAGATTGCTATCGATCAATCGAATCGTTTTGACGACGGTATTTGGAAGTTGAATTAGTAATATGAAGCAACATTAAACTATGATCGTTCAACCGTTTCAACGATTATCGTTTTTTGGTTGTTACACAAAGTAGAAGCATCGTCGAGACGATGTCGTTTGATCGTTTCGTGCTTAAACGATTAAAGCACTATACAGCATAGCATATATCAAACCCATTCACATTTTTGTTAAAAATGCAGTAAAAGTTTTCAAACCTTCTTTTGTGTGTGTTCATTTAAGCGGTCAATTTTGTATGATGCAAGAAGCTAAACTTTTAGTAACGCTATTAGCCGGGTGAAGCATTTTAGCGTTTAAGAGATTTTCGGGGATAACTGTATGTGAATACGTTAACACTTTATCAAATGAGTTGCATGTAAATGTATTTTATATCAACCTTTGTCTGGACCAATTAGATCCAATGTTACACAGCCTGTATATTTCCTAAAAATAAAGGAATATATAAATAAATAATTAACTAACTAAAATATTAACCTTTAGGCAATTCATCACACAATTTCTGAAGCATTTTCGAAGTTTGTTCCTTTTGACGAGAAGGTTTCAAAGGCGGATTTCCAACTGGCTGCTTTAATAGCTAAACATAAGCTGCCATTTATTCTGGGGGATCATCTTGTGCCTATGTTAAAAAACGCATTCCCTGATTTTCATATCATTAAAAGAGTCACTTGTGGACGACTTAAACTTCGACCTATTGTAGTTAATATTTTTGGATGTGTGCAACAAGAAAATCTCTCTGAAATTTTGAAAGCACAAAAGTTTTCTATATGACACATTATGTTGATGAGTCAACGGACATTTCAACAACAAAAATTTTAAGTATAGTTCGATTTTCACACAATTTTAAAATTATTGATTGTTTGCTCTCACTGAAAAAAGTAACGAACGCGGATTCCAAATCTATTTTACAATTCAATTGTACAAACTTTTAATGAGCTTGGCATTGATTATAGAAAAAATTTGATTTGACTGGGAGGCATAATTCAGTCGCAACCCTACTGAAACAAGATTCCCAAAAATTAATTGTTTTAAAGTGCATTTGTCATTCCTTCGCAATCTGCGCCTCCTACGCCTGGACTTAACAGACCAGTTTCGAAAAATTATGAAACTTTTGGATTTAAAACCACAAAAGCTTCTACATCCTTCCCAAACTAGATGACTGTCTTTGAAAGCAGTTGTAGATCGGATTTTGGAATTGTACGAGCCGTTGAAGATATATTTTTCCTTTCAGTCGAAAATCGATAACATTGGACAGGCCTGAATATTTTATTTACGGGTGAACGATGCGGGCATCAGTTAACTCTTTTCTAAAGAGAGTTGAGGAGCTTAGGGAAGCAGGGGGGTTCGTTTACTGGGATCAAATTTATGAATAGTGTGGTAACACTGTCAAAAGAGAATAAATGTAAACATAAAGACTAAAACAAAAAAAAAAAAGACAACATTGTAAGAGAGGACTGTCGGTGTAGGCAGGTAGGAAAAGAAACAGGCATTGTTTTAGCAATCGCAGAGACAAGCGAACGTGTAATTTAAAAATAAAATATCTAACTTGTAATTTGATTTAATGTGTATTTATTTGGAGATTAAGTGACGGTCTACAATATCAGAAGTAGGATCATACCCACCCTCGCGAAAAGAAAAAGTACGCATTAGTTTTCTGTGTTAAAATTTTTCACCCTTGAACTCAACTGCGCAAGCAAACATACCGAGACGGAAAACGAAATTTGCAAAACCCAAACAAAATATGTACTTCAAAGTGAAAATTGTGAGTGTGAAAAAAAAAAAAAAAAAAAAACAACGAACAATGTCAGACACAGACTGAACAATTACGGGAATATTCGGCGGCGCAGTTAAAATTGTGGTTGCGAACACTTGGACACAGAACAACGGGCAACAAACGCGAGTTGTTGTTGCGTTTGCTTGCCATCCCCGAGATTCACGAGGTAATTTTCCTTTATCCACACAATCAGACGAAGAAAAAGACGGATCTTCAGACGAAAAAGCAGACGACGCCAATATTAACGGAGACGAATTAGCAGATGCAATCAACACACATGACGAAGGAGAGCTATCAAAGGATAAGGACAAAAATAGTGAACAAAACGAGTTAAAATCCGCAGCTGCAGATCCACAAAAGAGCGAGCAAATTACCAATGATGACAATGAGACACAACGAGAGTTGCAGCTACTTAAGAGAGAAATAGAAACTCTGAAGAAAGAAAAAATGCAAATCGAAAGAGAGAAGCAAATGTTGCAGAAAATAATTGAGCAGAACACACAAATGAAAGATATACCAGTTATACCATCCAATGAAGGTGAGCAACATTCTTTCAATACACAAAGGGTGGAATTCGGCAACATCATGTTGGATGTCTGGCTGTCACAATTGAACAGCATGAAGAAAGTGTATGATGTCGATGACAATACGTTGCGAACACTTATGTTATGCAAAGTCAAAGGAAAGGCACAGCAATGGTTGCACACCAAACCAAATTTCATGGAGGAAAATTTGGAGAGCCTGACGAAGCAAATGATAGAACTATTTGGAAGACGAGAAGACAAATTGGTGGCAAGACGAAAATTCGAAGCCAGACAATGGAAGACAAATGAGAGTTTCACAGACTACTTTAATGACAAAGTAATACTGTCTAATGGATTGAACTTTAATGAGGAAGAACTGATCGCCTACATTGAAGAAGGAATTACCGACGAGAGCCTGAGGTTGCAAGCAATGATACAATGCTATAGCAACCGAACCCAATTGCTGCGCGCATTCGAAAGGATAATGCAGAAGAAGAGTACACAGCCAATTACATCAAACGAACCTTCAACGAGCGGCACCCAAATGACGAAAATAATATGCTACAATTGTAACTCATTAGGCCACATGGCAGGTGAATGCCGCAAGCCTAAACGTGATCCAGGAGCATGCCACGTATGTGCCGAGATGGGGCACTTCGCCGCTGCCTGCCCTAAGAGGAAGATCACCGGACGGGTGCACCTTATTCAGGAGAAAGACGACAGCGATTATGTAAGAAATTTAGAATTTGTATTTAGAAATTTTAACTATGTTTATAATGTTTATTTAGGAGTATTAATCGACACCGGCAGTCCAATCAGTATGGTGCGGCAACAGTTCGTTCCACCAATTCTTATAAAAAACTTATGTAAAGAAAATAGTTCTTTTTTTTTTGGTATTAATAAAAGTCAATTAGTCGGTAATGGCAAAGTTACTGTTTCTGTTAATTTTGAAGGAAAATATATAGAGATGAATTTGTTGGTGGTTGCTGATTGTACGATGCAATGTCCATTAATTTTGGCAAGAGACTTCCTAAATAAAACAAAAATTAAAATGAAAATTACGAAAAACGAATTTAAACAGTTAAATAATGAAAGTGAATCCATACAAATGAGCGGGGAAAAAGAAATGTATAATGAATGTAAAGCTCTGATGAAAATCGAATTCAATCTGGAACCAATAAACGAGATGATGTACAATGGACGCCGCAACCCGATCTAGGTTGTCCTAATCTGGAAACCATAAACCCAGATGATATATGATGGACGCCGTTATTTTAAGAAGTATATAAGAACAAACCTTTGTAAAGAATAGTTAGTCTTGATTTCTCAACGCATATGAGCAGATCGGCTCACCTAATTAATAAAAGAATATTTTTTTTAAATAATAAACTTTGTTAATTACTTAATTGGCGCGCCTACCTACGGTTACGGTCATTCAACCTCCACGCGTAGTAATATAAGACTTATCTAATTCCTAACGTCTATCTCTGTAATTAAGTATATTCTTTTCAAATATACAATGTTCACAATGTAACTAAATACGAGACCCTTCCGGTCCCACGCTGTAGTTTTTGCACTATCAGCATAATAAACAGATAAAACCATGTACACACAAATGCAATTTATTCAGCCTGATAAAATAAATCGAGGTGTACAAACCTTCCCTAAATTAAAAGAAAATAGTTTTTCTTTTCATTTTCACCTTCAACTCTACCTTAGCTCGCGAATAAATCGTAATATTTCGAACTAAAAGTGATGCCCATAAAAAAGTAATCAAAAAGTGGGAGCCCTGTTAACATGACGAGACAACTTTCGTTCAGTTGAAAAAGTTAAATGAAGTAACAGGCGTCTGCTGGCTACAACCCCTCATTAATTCAAAGAAAATTCTAAGTTGGTTGAAGGTGGAGTTGGTCGAGTGACTATAATTTAAAAAAAATAGTGAACAATTAAAAGAGAACAACATTAATAATTTTAATTAAAAAGGTAAGTGATTTTTTATAATACAGGTTACATAATCATAATAGTGAACTATTAAAAGAGAACAACATTAATAATTTTAATTAAAAGGGTAAGTGATTTTTTTATAATATAGGTTACATATCCCAAAGCGGCGTGTGACTTCTCTATATTTTCCATTCCCAAGTAATATGATTACTTTGATTTTCCAAGGTGTCGAAGAACTCATAAAGTTCACGGTACACGCGCATGCAACAATATCCAGGCGCATGCATATTTTTGCATAATATGTTGAGCTAGCAATATAAAGTAGAGATAAGTAACCAAAATTTATAATCGAATTTAGTTAGTAAGAAACCTTTGTAGCGAGATAACAGCAATAAAGAACAATTTTTTTCCCGAACGGGTAAACAGATTTTGTTAGTTATATTCTTTAGACAATTTAGCACGTGTGCTGTTTAATTTGGTTAGACATTTTATCAAATTTGCATTATGGTATATGCGCATTACGAATACAGTACCTAGTCGATTTCGCAAATGATTATTACTTTTTATAAAAAGTAAACAATTATTTAAAGCACAAGAACGTGGGAATCTAGCGATGCATAATTATCTAAATCTGCGTTGTAGCGTTGGAGTGGTGCGGTGTTTTGTGATTGATTTCTTTCCATATTTCGATATATAGGCACATTTTGAATTTAAAAACTTTTTCACACTTAAAAAATAAAAATTATCGAAAAGGTTCTTTTTATGTGTACTTAGCGTACGAAAAACTGATAAAAAAATTGTTTAAAACACGATTAAATTGAACCTTTTTTTTTTTTTTTAAACAACAACTTATATGTAGTTAGTTATTGGGCAAGTAATAGCAAGAATTTCGAAAATTCATTTCAGGTTTACCCATTCATTTACATTCTCATGACAAATAAAACAGAGCAAGCGTATCTTCATGTATTTAAATATATTTAAGCAAATTTGTATCAATTGAAACCAAATTCGTTTGTGTCAGATTTTGAGAAGGCTTTGAGGAACAATCTGCAAAATGTTTACCCCATGGTTAAATGCACTACATGTTGGTTCCACTACTGTCAAGCACTTAGAAGAAAGGCTTGTAAAATATCATCATTTGTGGGATCACTTAATAAAAACAAGGAAGCCAACCGACTGTTTCGAAAATTTGTAAGTTCTTCCACTTTTGAGGCCTGACGATATTTTTCCAGCTTTCGAATTACTGGAGGAAGAAGCAAATGGGACGCAGTTCAAGAAAAATAATGAAAATATATTCGCAGACTTTTTATTATATTTCAAAAAACAATGGATGAAAAAGGTATTGTATTTTAAATTGGTTTGAAATATATCTTATACCAGTAAGCATAAATTAATATTAATACATATGTACATAAGTATACAGGAAACCCTCCAGTTTTTTCTGTTTTCAATGCTCCAATGAAAACAACAAGTGCTCTCGAAGGATACAACGGTCGGCTAAGCCGAAAGCTTACAAAGCATGGTAACTTTTTTAAGTTCTTAGATTGCTTGCTCGACGAGGATAGAATTAAATCCAGAGAGTTCATCATGTCCTTAGATGGGACTTTTGAAATTTTTGAACCTCCTAAGAAACGAGTAAAGGACAAGCAGGCACATATTGAAGCAGCTTTACAAAAATTAGACAGAAAAATCATTTCCATCATTGATTTCCTAAATCAGATGACGAATGATCATAATAACATACTTGCTGAAGATGCTTCAAAATTGACACTCTGCCGTGATGAAGATGAAGAAGTTCAGGAAGTTGATGAACAAACGCTAAATGCTGATGAAACCTAAATTCTTTGCGTGATTTGTTCCGAGAATGCTCGAACTATACTCCTGCAACCGTGTAATCATTTTAAATTATGTTTAAATTGTTATACACGGTTGTCGGAGAAGTACATGAAAAATAACACTCCGATTCTGTGTCCAATTTGTAGGCAAATTGTCGAAAAAAGCATTATATTGACAAGTACATACATATATTTATGCACATATGTACGAAAATATATAAATTTTCGTTCAACTATACATTTAAAATAAAAATATTATAACAATTGAGTCAAATGTGTTCACTTTATTCATTTCAAACTTCTTAGGATGTTTGATTTTTGAATTTGGCCTTTGTAGGAAACGCCTACCAAATTATTCCGACTTCTTCTGTAATGGTCTTTTTCTCGACCAGATTATTTTCATTCGAACTGTCTGAAATAATCTTGAATTCTGTTATACACTTCGTAGCACAAAAATTCATTGCATACTTTTCGCCGATCGACACAATGCCAAGTTGGGTTCGTGCATCAGCTATGGCAAGCGTAACCGCAAACCAAGGAGAATTAGAGAGAAAAAGCCATTATGTATTCATATCTTAGTCATTGGCGTTGTTGGTATACCAACAACTGCTCTACGTGGTGGTTGTTTTTGGGATATGTCGTATGTGAATCTCCCAAGCAAAACCGAAAGAGAGAAAGGGCATGTGAACGTTTTTTTTTTTGTACGGCTTCTGTCTTGGTACATGTGTGGCGACCAAAAAATCGTCTCATATCACCGTTCGGTCATTTTTCCTTGTCTGCTCTGGTTGCTTTAGTTTTTTTTATATGAAGAATCACGTGATTGGTCATGTACTCTTACCTCTACGGTAAAATTATTGTTCTCGAAGTTTTCCATGTAAATTTGCGCGTCGCATTTGTTGCATTGGAATCGAGTTTTGCTACGGCGGTATCAGAACGTAACAGGGGAGTTGGATTTTGGAGTTGGGAGAAGCAGCAACGAGGATCGGTGCGCGCATAATCGCTGGTAGTCAGACAAACGATTGTGGTAACCGTGGGTGGTGTTATACTATCATTCAGTTCGCACACTAAAATAATAGAATAAAGAAATATTATCGTGCGTGCGTGTTACAAGTGTGTTAAGTACATGGTGCGATTAAGGGCGTAGCCGGAACAAATACCTTTTTTTTTCTCGCCGCACCCCAGAAAAATAAATCATCCCCCACGTGCAGTGTTAATAAAAAATTGTCTAAGACCGAACCCCAAAGCTCGCCCTGCTCGCGGTTCCAAACCCTCCCAAACGAAGAACTCATAGATTCCGTCAAGTGCTACCAGTGAGTTGCCCCAGACCCTACCCCGTGTCACGCTTGTGGTCCTAAGTGCGTTTTTAAATACTGTCGCGTGTAACTCCCTCGACTCTACCCGTGATTTTGGCTCATGAAGGGCCCCAGTGATCCGCTCCCGCCCGAATCTGCCCAAGCCACGCTCGTGCTCAGAAGGCGACCGAATCCCATGTCTAGTACATCCCTGGTGTCATCGCGATCATCTATTGACCGACCCATAAATCTGGTGTCCATGCGGCCCCAAAAATAACTACCGCTATCGTGACCCTTGTGTTCCCCAACGTGAACCCCTCGGACATTTATTGTACAAGATAAAATTTTTTTTTTTGGTGAATCGGTCCTTATCGACCCAGTGCTTAAGTCCGCGAACTGTACCTTAGTGCATTTAAGGCCAGACCCACCCTAAGGGCCGAATTGTCCAGGAAATCCTGGCGCCAGTCAGGCGATATACCGTCGACATCACGTGAGCGGCCTAACGCCCCGCCACCCAATCTATACCACCCCTGCGGATGTGCAGTCTCCTCAGACGTCCCCTCCAGCTCAACTTTACTTATTTTTAGTTTATATTTTTATATATATATACATATTTCTTGTTGTAAAGTACTTATAAATTATGATTTATAACCTTTGTATGGAATTTAAATATCCTTCTTTAAATTATTTTGACACTGCGGGTGAAGATCAGCAACGCGAGATAAAATACGTTTATGGTAACCGTACCAATCCATAGTAAGATTTCACTTGCAAATTTTCATCACACGTAAAGCGTTTCTTTTCTCGGCGCTAACTATAAAAAAAAGGGGTTAAATTGATCGTTCAAAACAAAATATAACCCAAAGATCGTAATCACTAACCTTCTCCTTCGCGAAATCTAGCTAGGTAATTTGCCACGGATAGCTCAGGACGATGATGTGCACACCATCCCCCCTGCAGATGACAACGACTCTTCGCTACACCCTAAGGGTAAATTTATGGTAAGTCCCCCCATTGGTGGGAAATTTTTATATCGTGATTATTACTTATCTTTTGGTCATATTGTTTACGAACGAACGAGAATCTCGTCCCAACATCTCGCGCTTAGAATTAAATTGCTGGGTATCGTATTACGCACCAGTGGCGTGCGGAAGCTGATTCGATCTTGCCTCGCGGATGACTCATTTTTTTTATTTTTTTTTTTCATAACTTTAAAATTATTTTTACTAGTTCACCCATGGTTGTAGAATAAGAATTTTGCTAATTAGAGGAAGACGCGAAATTGCCGCGCAGATAATACATATAATTCTAACGTAACTTAATTAATTTGGATAATTTTCTAGTAGTGAACTCTTGAAGTACCAGTATTGTAAGCCTATAGATTTAGTTATATGTACATGCATTAAAGATAGCATCCCTCGGGATGAGTTTTTTAGAATTAAAATCGTGTCACGTGTTCTCTTTTCCCCGGTAATGGGATTAGTTCTGCGGAAATTCTAGATGGGTACTGACCAGTCACTGTATCCAGATGAGTAAGCTTTTGCCAGTACCGAAATGAATCGAAGAGGTTAAGTAGTTTAGGGATGTGCGGCCTGCGTTATGATGAACGGATGAGGTGAGTCAGGGCTACCTAGGGATTTGGCCCTTCGTTTTTTTCATAAGGGGTGACTAAGCAGCATTAGGAGGTATTTAGTCACCGAGGTGGTCGATTTGGGGCCTGATGCTCCCCAATCGCCATAGGGGTGGGTTACCCTCCGAGAGAGGTCCAATATCTCGCTCTCTCGCTCTAAACTTGGAACTGGAATTGTAGGAAATTAGGGTACATATCGGGATCTTTCCCGCACAATGAAGGATATCCGACCCCCCCAAAAATTTAGTATCCACGGTAATCGCGCCTCAACTTTAATAACAGAAATTCTCAACTAACAGCCGGAGACAGGCATGAAAACAGGTAACACAGTTCGACAGGTAAGCGGCAAGAACCCCCCCATTCCGACGAGCTGAGGACGGAGCCCGACTAGCATGCCTGAGCTGCATTGCCCGTCGAACACCCTTCTACCTGGTAGCCCAGACTGACCCAGAGCAGGTCCTGTAGTGCTGGGGTCATAGGGGTTGCTGAGGGTAGGAGGTTTAGCGTATTAGCCGCGTGAGTCATCTAGGTCTTCTTTTGTTACTCGCGGCCCATATATCTTAATATTTCGACGCTGAATTGATTCCTCGATGGGATCGACGAAGTAACTCTGTGTGTACGCGGCCTTTTGTTCGGTTTTGCGATCACCCTCGACGCATAGATATATGGTAATACCCCAATTTACTACATGGCTGGATGGCATCCAACTTGAAGCAGATGTTTGGTAATGAGCAATCGTTACCGACGGAAGCCAACGCGATGTCGGATGGTACATGTGGTAAATTTATAACGTTACACCTTATTTCACTTGGCCTTATTTCACGGCACCGACAAATGCTTTCAAGCTTTGCTAAGTGTGCTAAAAAGTCTTGAAGTTGATGGCCTTGATATAAATTGAAATGATGGGGGAAAATAAACGTTAATTTTGTTTCAGGTCTTCTGTTTGGAGATAATTTGGGGTTAAATACGATTTTAGATTTCAATAGATCCTTTTGAAGCAACTCTTATTGTAGGTTTTGTAAAGTCAACAAATCTGAAACGCAGTTGTTAACAATTCAACGGAAGGACTTACAACGAAATCGTTCTAACTACGAAAACGATGTTCTTCTTAATAACTCTACTGAAAATTATTATCAACTAAATGACATCCAATCGAAGATAATTATTGCGTTGAGTTTGTGAACGACGTATTCGAAGGAGTTTGTCATTACGACATTGATTATTTTATCAATTCGGCTTCTTATTTTACCTTGTAAACCCTTAATTTAAGAAAGCAAACATTTCAATACGGCTCATTAGAAATTGACAGCATGTCGGGTGAAATAAAAACAAACCATTTAAAAAGTGAACGCCTTAAAATGACAGCCAGAGAAATGATGACCTTTATTTCTTGTATACAGATAATTATTGAAGATCTAGTGCCAGATAATGATGAGGTATGGAAGTTTCTTCATAACTTAATTCAAACAATTCACTTACTTTTCTCATTTGAAATTTGTGATAGCATCATCTTAATGTTGGAAAAGAAGATTGAAGTTCACAATAGAGATTATGTTCATCTTTTTAATGATACGCTGAAACCAAAGCACCATAATTTAATCCATTATCCCAGTGCTATCAAACAGTCAGGACCTATTCGAAACTTTTTGCGTTTTAACTATTATTGTTACGTTTTAATTTCCGAACCCACGACTTTCACCTTTTTTTGTACTGTAAAAATAAAAATTAACGAGTTTGCAAAACAAAGAACCCTAGAGAAAATCATTTTAAACATTCTTTTGCTCACAGACCACGAAAAAAAAAACCAGAGTCATAATATTCAACGATATATGCACCCACTAATACTACCACTTTATGGTAAAATCGTCGAAAGGCTGCCACCACCACCACAACAGAACCACCGATCATTGTCGCTGCTACAAGATGTTCGACGAGGACAAAATGTATTCGGCGGCGGTAAATAGATCCGCATTTTAATATCCACTTAAACTAATTACAATGTGTTGTTTAATTGTTACAATACTTATTATATTTTTATTTGTTTATGTCTTGTTATTTACTTTATTCTTTTGTAAAAGCCATGACTTTGGAAATTACCTAATTATCACTAATTTTAAAGACAGGAGAAAAACATTGTCACTACAGAACGAGAAGCTGTCTTGTCACCGAACATCATCGCCACTGCCAACCGATAAGCCATTGAAATGTTTTATTTATAAGTATAAGTTGTAATGTTTTAGATGTAAGTATCGCCTTAGGAATTATGTGCCAGATGTCAGATGTATCAACTCGAAGCCGACGAGGACACACTTCTTGTAACCTATAAGAATCATTATATTACAAAGGATTAATAATTACCAATAAAGATATATATAAAATCCATTATAAAATCAGATGTAGGGTTCGAATATGGAAGAACAACTAACCCGAGCACAGGTGATGTCCGCCCTGAAGGAATCGGGAGTCGAGTTTGACGAAGAAGCCACGTTGGTACAACTACTGGCCATTTATATGAAAATAATTGGTTTCTCCGGGCAACAAGAATTCTTCATCAACAACCAGAAGTACTACAGCAGCCAGAAGCACCACAGAAGCCAAGATTACTACAGCAGTCATAAGCAATACAGCAGCCAGGAGCATTACAACAGCCAGAAGCACTACAGCAGCCAGGAGCACTACAGAGGCCAGGAGCATTGCAGCAGGTAGAATTACCACACAACTCACAGCGGAATACAGAGTCGCCAGATTCCCAGCGCCAGTTGAACAGCTAAATCTACATGGGATAGAAGCAGAAGAAGCGCGAATGGACAAGTTGTTGGCCATCGCTAGGAAGAAGCGTGAGCTGCTGAAATTACAAGCAAACCTGAACCAGCTCGAAACTCGATGCATTGATCTGGCCAATGGTCATTGGAGGCAAGTTTGACGGCTCCGATCTGCATGATATTACGAAATGGATTGGCGATTTGGAAAACGTGTTCGAGGTGTAAGTATTGTTACAGTGAACGTGACAAGCTGGTCGCTGCTCGCCATTTGATGACTGGCCGCGAGTTACGTTCCCACCAGAACCCAGCAACATACATTAGAATAATATCACATTTTTGTAATCAGCAAAATTTAAATAATATCATATTTTCTGTCCACATTCTTTAATCTTAGATTTCGCTGTGATAAAATATACTCCTATTCCACAAATAAATCCATTCTCACGCTGCAACAATGGCAGTGTCAGCACCTAGAATATATAAAAGCGATTGTAAAGTTCATTAGAGTGGAGTTGAATATCAATAAACATCAGAGGCGGAAGCTCTGGAAAAATAAATATTGTTATATTTCTATTCGGGTGGTGTCGTTATTAACTCACGCACTTATGACGACTTAAAACAAGCATTGTTAATGGAGTTCAGACGTGCTTTTTCCGTGCAAAATGTGCTCAACCAACTGAAATTGCAAACACTGCAGCCAGGTGAAACACCGCGACAATATGTTGTTGAAATGCAACATATAACGAGACGGGCAAATATTGCTGAAATTGATCTCATGGATATCATTATCGATGGGTTAAATGACAAGTCACCATAGATTTCTATGCTATTCAGTATCAGTGCTACAACAGTGGCTGAGTTAAAAGTTTTAATGGAACGTTACGAGAAAAAGCGACGTGTACCAGTACTAACGAAACCAAGGACAACCACAGTTGCCAGTGCAGGATTCGCAGGAAATTGAAGAGGGTCAGTTCTTACCGCCGAATATCCATATTCCTTTGAAGAGGATACTGCCGCCGTGAACGAGAAAATTATAGAAATTAGTAATTGTCTATTGGCATTCGATGGGGACTAAAAAAAATGGTAAGTTTTGAAAATGCAAGTAAAAATAGATTGGGTGATACCACCACCACCACAACAGAACCACCGATCATTGTCGCTGCTACAAGATGTTCGACGAGGACAAAATGTATTCGGCGGCGGTAAATAGATCCGCATTTTAATATCCACTTAAACTAATTACAATGTGTTGTTTAATTGTTACAATACTTATTATATTTTTATTTGTTTATGTCTTGTTATTTACTTTATTCTTTTGTAAAAGCCATGACTTTGGAAATTACCTAATTATCACTAATTTTAAAGACAGGAGAAAAACATTGTCACTACAGAACGAGAAGCTGTCTTGTCACCGAACATCATCGCCACTGCCAACCGATAAGCCATTGAAATGTTTTATTTATAAGTATAAGTTGTAATGTTTTAGATGTAAGTATCGCCTTAGGAATTATGTGCCAGATGTCAGATGTATCAACTCGAAGCCGACGAGGACACACTTCTTGTAACCTATAAGAATCATTATATTACAAAGGATTAATAATTACCAATAAAGATATATATAAAATCCATTATAAAATCAGATGTAGGGTTCGAATATGGAAGAACAACTAACCCGAGCACAGGTGATGTCCGCCCTGAAGGAATCGGGAGTCGAGTTTGACGAAGAAGCCACGTTGGTACAACTACTGGCCATTTATATGAAAATAATTGGTTTCTCCGGGCAACAAGAATTCTTCATCAACAACCAGAAGTACTACAGCAGCCAGAAGCACCACAGAAGCCAAGATTACTACAGCAGTCATAAGCAATACAGCAGCCAGGAGCATTACAACAGCCAGAAGCACTACAGCAGCCAGGAGCACTACAGAGGCCAGGAGCATTGCAGCAGGTAGAATTACCACACAACTCACAGCGGAATACAGAGTCGCCAGATTCCCAGCGCCAGTTGAACAGCTAAATCTACATGGGATAGAAGCAGAAGAAGCGCGAATGGACAAGTTGTTGGCCATCGCTAGGAAGAAGCGTGAGCTGCTGAAATTACAAGCAAACCTGAACCAGCTCGAAACTCGATGCATTGATCTGGCCAATGGTCATTGGAGGCAAGTTTGACGGCTCCGATCTGCATGATATTACGAAATGGATTGGCGATTTGGAAAACGTGTTCGAGGTGTAAGTATTGTTACAGTGAACGTGACAAGCTGGTCGCTGCTCGCCATTTGATGACTGGCCGCGAGTTACGTTCCCACCAGAACCCAGCAACATACATTAGAATAATATCACATTTTTGTAATCAGCAAAATTTAAATAATATCATATTTTCTGTCCACATTCTTTAATCTTAGATTTCGCTGTGATAAAATATACTCCTATTCCACAAATAAATCCATTCTCACGCTGCAACAATGGCAGTGTCAGCACCTAGAATATATAAAAGCGATTGTAAAGTTCATTAGAGTGGAGTTGAATATCAATAAACATCAGAGGCGGAAGCTCTGGAAAAATAAATATTGTTATATTTCTATTCGGGTGGTGTCGTTATTAACTCACGCACTTATGACGACTTAAAACAAGCATTGTTAATGGAGTTCAGACGTGCTTTTTCCGTGCAAAATGTGCTCAACCAACTGAAATTGCAAACACTGCAGCCAGGTGAAACACCGCGACAATATGTTGTTGAAATGCAACATATAACGAGACGGGCAAATATTGCTGAAATTGATCTCATGGATATCATTATCGATGGGTTAAATGACAAGTCACCATAGATTTCTATGCTATTCAGTATCAGTGCTACAACAGTGGCTGAGTTAAAAGTTTTAATGGAACGTTACGAGAAAAAGCGACGTGTACCAGTACTAACGAAACCAAGGACAACCACAGTTGCCAGTGCAGGATTCGCAGGAAATTGAAGAGGGTCAGTTCTTACCGCCGAATATCCATATTCCTTTGAAGAGGATACTGCCGCCGTGAACGAGAAAATTATAGAAATTAGTAATTGTCTATTGGCATTCGATGGGGACTAAAAAAAATGGTAAGTTTTGAAAATGCAAGTAAAAATAGATTGGGTGATACCACCACCACCACAACAGAACCACCGATCATTGTCGCTGCTACAAGATGTTCGACGAGGACAAAATGTATTCGGCGGCGGTAAATAGATCCGCATTTTAATATCCACTTAAACTAATTACAATGTGTTGTTTAATTGTTACAATACTTATTATATTTTTATTTGTTTATGTCTTGTTATTTACTTTATTCTTTTGTAAAAGCCATGACTTTGGAAATTACCTAATTATCACTAATTTTAAAGACAGGAGAAAAACATTGTCACTACAGAACGAGAAGCTGTCTTGTCACCGAACATCATCGCCACTGCCAACCGATAAGCCATTGAAATGTTTTATTTATAAGTATAAGTTGTAATGTTTTAGATGTAAGTATCGCCTTAGGAATTATGTGCCAGATGTCAGATGTATCAACTCGAAGCCGACGAGGACACACTTCTTGTAACCTATAAGAATCATTATATTACAAAGGATTAATAATTACCAATAAAGATATATATAAAATCCATTATAAAATCAGATGTAGGGTTCGAATATGGAAGAACAACTAACCCGAGCACAGGTGATGTCCGCCCTGAAGGAATCGGGAGTCGAGTTTGACGAAGAAGCCACGTTGGTACAACTACTGGCCATTTATATGAAAATAATTGGTTTCTCCGGGCAACAAGAATTCTTCATCAACAACCAGAAGTACTACAGCAGCCAGAAGCACCACAGAAGCCAAGATTACTACAGCAGTCATAAGCAATACAGCAGCCAGGAGCATTACAACAGCCAGAAGCACTACAGCAGCCAGGAGCACTACAGAGGCCAGGAGCATTGCAGCAGGTAGAATTACCACACAACTCACAGCGGAATACAGAGTCGCCAGATTCCCAGCGCCAGTTGAACAGCTAAATCTACATGGGATAGAAGCAGAAGAAGCGCGAATGGACAAGTTGTTGGCCATCGCTAGGAAGAAGCGTGAGCTGCTGAAATTACAAGCAAACCTGAACCAGCTCGAAACTCGATGCATTGATCTGGCCAATGGTCATTGGAGGCAAGTTTGACGGCTCCGATCTGCATGATATTACGAAATGGATTGGCGATTTGGAAAACGTGTTCGAGGTGTAAGTATTGTTACAGTGAACGTGACAAGCTGGTCGCTGCTCGCCATTTGATGACTGGCCGCGAGTTACGTTCCCACCAGAACCCAGCAACATACATTAGAATAATATCACATTTTTGTAATCAGCGAAATTTAAATAATATCATATTTTCTGTCCACATTCTTAAATCTTAGATTTCGCTGTGATAAAATATACTCCTATTCCACAAATAAATCCATTCTCACGCTGCAACAATGGCAGTGTCAGCACCTAGAATATATAAAAGCGATTGTAAAGTTCATTAGAGTGGAGTTGAATATCAATAAACATCAGAGGCGGAAGCTCTGGAAAAATAAATATTGTTATATTTCTATTCGGGTGGTGTCGTTATTAACTCACGCACTTATGACGACTTAAAACAAGCATTGTTAATGGAGTTCAGACGTGCTTTTTCCGTGCAAAATGTGCTCAACCAACTGAAATTGCAAACACTGCAGCCAGGTGAAACACCGCGACAATATGTTGTTGAAATGCAACATATAACGAGACGGGCAAATATTGCTGAAATTGATCTCATGGATATCATTATCGATGGGTTAAATGACAAGTCACCATAGATTTCTATGCTATTCAGTATCAGTGCTACAACAGTGGCTGAGTTAAAAGTTTTAATGGAACGTTACGAGAAAAAGCGACGTGTACCAGTACTAACGAAACCAAGGACAACCACAGTTGCCAGTGCAGGATTCGCAGGAAATTGAAGAGGGTCAGTTCTTACCGCCGAATATCCATATTCCTTTGAAGAGGATACTGCCGCCGTGAACGAGAAAATTATAGAAATTAGTAATTGTCTATTGGCATTCGATGGGGACTAAAAAAAATGGTGAGTTTTGAAAATGCAAGTAAAAATAGATTGGGTGATACGCCGCTTAAACCGCGTGGTTTGTGAAAACGAGAACCAAACGAAAGTATAAGCAGAGCTTAGATTAGAAGCACTGTCCTTGAGTAGTAAGCTAGACGAAAAAGTGGGGGATGTTGATGTAGAACCGGATAAAGCCGTAAAAGGTGAATTAGAATCATTAAAGTTTAAGGTAGATTCATTATCCATACAGCAAAAACCTTACCAGGGAAAATTCCATAAACTGCTACGCATGTGGCTGGGGAAAACGCTGTTCACCAGAAGACACTATTACACCAAAGAGGATCCAGAGAAATGTGTTTTTTGTAAGGTGGACTTATCAGTCTCTAAAATAATTAAAGATCATAACCTTGAGCTCAACTTTGAACAACAACTGGCAGAATTATTAAATCCCAATAACCCAGAGTCATCACATCACGTCATCAAAAATTTAACGATATTTAAATTAATTTCTATAGAATTATCTTATTTTTCTCTCCTTCTTTTTATAATTATTTAATTCTTAAAACGGCTTCAAATGGTCCTGTTGCCCTGAAGCCTTAAATATAAATAATTTGTAATTTTTTTAAATAAATAAATAAAAACTGCTACAGGGAAAACATTTCAAGAAGAGTACTTTTTCAAATTACCATTGATATTACGAGAAAGTTTGATTCGAATGAAAGGTTATTAATTTGTATAAATAAACATGTAGCTGCAAGTATTTTATTGTAGGTTTACTTCAACACTATTTAAAATCAACATCAAAAAATCAACGAAGTCATCACTAAGTCAATGCAGACAACTAACAGATACAAAGAAACGTGAACGCTTCCTTTCTTTTTTAGTTATTCTACTTCTAAATGCCGCCGAAACTGCAGAACGATGAGCTGTCAGAATCGGATTTGGAAAATATTTTAGAAGATTTTGAAACAACAGCGACTATTGTTAACATAGACCCGCATGATGATTTGACTGAATTATTGAAAAACTGGGACCAGTTAGAACTCCTGGATCAATTTAAAAGTAAGCAAACATTTAATTTTATTATGCCTTCCTTTGTTTTTTTCTGAAACGTAAGTTTGTAGTAATAAATAATTATGTAAGGCAAATAAGTGGTTTCTTGGCGTACGACATTGTGGTAACGCCTTAATGTTTATAACGCCACCATGGGCAAACCGAGAACTAACCTGAACTGTCATTAGTGACATGTTCCTTTTCTTTTTTTTTCTCTCTCTCTATCTCTCAAAATACGTGCGTAGAAGCCAAAATTGTCCGATTTTTCTGCAATCGGACAATTTTGGCTTCTTAAATTCAAATTTAAAAACCATTAATATAAATAACTGTAGTAGTATGGGTGAAAGGCGATGCAGCGGTTAGAAGAAGACAAATATAGTTATAAGAGAATGAATTGCTTTATGATTTTTTTTGCGTTTAGTCGTTTACTTGAATCCGTACAATAAAGTCATACTGAGTACATATTAAATTTCGTTCGTGTTTGCATTAATAATAACGATAGAACAAAAATAAAATGTCTAAAAGTTATTTAATTTATTTAAAATTAGTATCCCAGTCGATGGCGGACTTCCTACCCGTGATAATACAACGCTGTTCTGATTTCCATAGTGTACCAAAAAAGGTACTGCCATCATTCAAAAATCCGATGGCTCTATTTTGTGTATTCCACAAACGTCATTGCACCGTATTTTGCATAAAGACTTGGGTCTAAGGGCTTATAAAGTTCAGTTAACACAAGACTATCGAGGACATAAAATTTCATGAAAAGGATATGGTCCTGTATGTGCTCGTGGTGGCCATTTGGCTGATGTTGTTTTTCATAATTAACGGCATACCTTCCCCTCTTTATTATGAAATAAACATCCGATCATTTATCATTTAAGTTAACACGATCGGCTATTCACCTGCCGATAAAAAATGCATGCGCTGCAATTCATTCATGCACGCGCATCCGTTATGCGCTTCACGACGAACGGTGTCAACTTGCTCACTCCAGGTGCGAGATAATGGCAATGGGTCTGCGTGGGAACCAAGGTCAAGCGAAGTTAGGTTTTAGGTATTCAGAAATATTGCAGGCAGTTCAAGTTGGCGAGTAACGGAATAAAGACTTATATATTATAACGTATCTTAAGAATTGAGTTTTATTTGAATCGAACCGAGTGGTGCACGAATTATTAATTATTATTAATTATTAATTCGTGCTGGTTTAATTTTTTTCTCACATCAAGGACCAAGATCCTTTACTTTTATCATTTCAAAAAATGGCATTTTTCTTTGAATACCAAAATAACGCCTCTTATTGGAAAACCCTTTAATACGTTACTCAAACCGTAAAATTTTATCCAGAAAACCTTTTCACTGTTCGTAATGCAAAATCTGGTGATTAATCCCACTCAACCTGATCGAGCGTTATGTAAATTATGATTGATCCCAAACAGCTTCCTAGTGTAGCATATTATATATGTGAGCTGAAAGGCATAAGATATTTTTAATATTACATTCCCACGATTTGCTGCAATATCAAATTAGACACCACCGCATAGCGACAGCATTAAACGAAAGAAGTTATTCGTTTCATTATTAAAACAGAATTCTACATGGCGACCGTGACGTGGTTATTTTCATTCAGAAGTGAAACTGATTTATTTCTTTTTTTTAATTGACAACAATTAATTGACAAAAAAAAAAAGAATTCCGTTGCGCAAAGCGATAATCCGAAATAAGTGTTTTATGGAAATAAATTCAAAATTCACTGTTAACTTTCCATCAAATGTGCTAAGTGTTTCCTTGTTACAATTTTACTTAAATGTGTACTTAGAATGAAACCTTGAATTATACTCCAAGTTCCATCTGAGAAGAATTGAATTACTATTTGCGGTTTCAGGATATAACTTAAGCTTCAAATGTGTTAAAACCAAAAAAATAAATTAAAACTAAAATGGCAAGCATTTCTTACTAAAATATCACTGAAACTGAACGAATTCCCCAAATAAAATATCATAAGAAGAAACAACAGAAACCGAAATTTCATCCAACCCAGACGGCATCATTGCAGAACCAGCTGATTCATCCCATCAATTATTTAAGTATTTTTGTTGACATATTAGCAATCAAATAAATAAATAAATTCATTTTATTTCGTATGAAGTAAAAATAAATATTTGTTATTCAAAATGGGAGGTAAAAGCTCCAAAAATGAAAAAGCAAACGCAAACGCAAACGTAATTAACGAAGTTAAAGTAGACGAACAAATACAAATACCGAATATGCTGGCTATACAAGTATACAACATATAATGTTATTTATTATAACAGTACTATTTTGTGCAAATTCTGTTTTTAAATTACATAAAATTCACAATAACAAGTTAAAAAGGAAGTGTCTACAAAGAGCAGCCACTGTTAACACCATAGCTTAATAAAACAAATAGTTTAAAATACAAATTAACGTCAATGGACATATGGACAGATGTCCTAAGAAAATTTAAAGTACATAAAGAAAATTTAGCTAAAGCGTACAAATCAGTGTACAGGAAACAAAATGTTTCAAACCAAACTTTTTAGAAACATTATAAAATATTATTACACAAAGAATAGACTTTCATTATTGTTAATTGTGAAATTTGAATAAAAAATAACATAATTCGTGCGATGGCCTATTGGCATCGTGGGACCAGCGGTTTCCCAACGGGAAACCTTTTTACTTTGGGGCAGTCGGAATCTAGTGGGTCGTATGAATAAAAACTAGCATTTGCTTTGAGTGAAAGGTTTTAGCAAAGTAAAAGCCCTTAGCAAATGCTTTGAATCGGTATGAATAAAAACATAGTTTGCTAAAGTAAGTTGGAAAATTCGAACACAGCATTTACTTCGCTGTATATGTCCTTGCCTTGCAGTTCCTGTCAAACCTGACCAGTAAATTTGAATTTTTGATTTTTTCTTGAGATTGTAACGAATTTTGTGAAAATTGAAATTAAAAATAAATAAAATTCAGAAGTATGAATGGAATCTATAGCTCTAATTGCACATGGAAACATACATTTTATTTGCCAAATCGTTTGGTGAAGTTTGATTTCTTCTTCGGTTGACTGATGAACACCAAGATCTTCTCCAACACCAACCTAAACACATACATTTTTCACTTGTTAAGCTATGAATTTCGAAATGTTTACCTGAAAGCCCCGATCTCTGAAATACCTTAGTAAAGATTTAATTTTCTGGATATTTGAAAGAGCACCACCACGCGTCTCAAAACTATCATTTAAAAAAGTATTAGCCAAAATGTCTACGTTTTCACGCGTGAAGGGAAACAATTGCTTGAAGTTATTATCGTCACCAATTCTTCTTTTTTTAGCACGAACGTTAACAAAAAGAGGTAAAGCAGGTATGTGTAATGCGAAAACTTATCGCATGTTTTCCGTGGTTTTCCTGCACGAACAGAAATTTATTTAACTATTTATAAACAAAACATCGAAAATTCACAATACTTAAACTGTTTTATGTAAAGAATGTGCGTACAAAATATTTAGCAAAAGGTCTGAGTCAACTAAATAGCAGACTCAGAATTTGCATAGCATTTGCTTTGTCTGATAAGTTTTATTCATACCGATCTGAGTAAAAGGTCAGTGCCGCCGCTTTTCGAACATGTCAAAAATTGGAACTAACTCAAATTGGGTTTTATTCATACGAAATGTAGCAAATGCTTCGATTTTGACATTTCTCTTGAGTAAAAGCAATTGCTACGTTTTATTCATACGACCCAGTATTAGACGGCAACGGTCATCCACCATTATTGTACTGAATTAATTATTATTGTATTGAATAAACTGCGTACGAGTCGAACGGTAGTTTTTTATTGTAAGTTGAACCGTGGGCGTGCCTTCGGGCACGCGTTCGCATTTTTTTTTTGAATAGGGTCAATGGGGGTAAATGTAAACTGGGGGAAATGAAAACATGGCTCATAACAAACTCTAGTTAAGTCTCTTTGACACATAAATAAGTAGAAATTGCGGACCCATACATCTTTTGTCTTATACGTCAAACTCATTGCTGTCAAAAGACAATTCATTTGACGAGCGCATTTTTCGTGAAAGCTCATTTTTAAAAGTGTCAAACAAGTTGTTAGTCTTTTTTAAAAAATAACTATTTTTGCGGATTCAATTGGGTAAGTACGATTTACAAATATTTTTTAGTTTTAAGTTTTGATTTAGATTCTACGTGAAATAGAAAATCATAAAAATCCATGAAATTTATGTCGATTCTCATGTGTTTACATTTACCCCAGAATATTTTTTCATATGGGAAAATGTGAACAACATTCTGGTGGTAAATGTAAACATATAATTTTGGTAAAATGATATTTAAAAAAAAAATAACATAGTTTTAGTTAATTTCTATTGCTGGTATGCCGCGGAACTACATACTAAAGAAGCCGCCACCGGCATATTCAGTGGATGATGTTGCAAAAGCGGTCATCGACGTACAAAACCAAAATATGACGTTCAGAGCAGCTCAGGATGCATATGGGGTGCCAGTATCTGTCATCTAATACAGAATCAAAGGGAGAAAAAACTCAATGGATAAATTTAAGCAAGGACGTAAGATTGCACTTTCATTGGAAGTAGAAAATGAGATTGTCAAATGCATTCTTGAACGCTCTTCATGTGGTTATCCATGCGATAAAGAGGAACTTCTAAATTTAATCAAGGACTATGTCGTTACAAATAGCATAAAGACTCCATTTACTAATTCAAAGCCTGGACAAGAATGGTACAGAAACTTTATGAAGAGACACCCCGAACTATCATTAAAGAAACCGGAGTTACTACAAAAATGCAGGAAGGATGCCAGAAAGCCCCAAGTCATTTACGACTTTTATAATCAGTTGAAAAATGTTGTAACTGAATACGGGCTTGACGAAAATTCGGACTTTATATTCAATGCCGACGAAAGCGGGTTTTGTAATGATCCAAACAAACTGAAGGCAATAGGAAAAAAGGGAGTTCCAATCAGCAGACTCACTGGAGGTTCTGGACGTCAGTCAACCACTGTTTTGGCATGCGTTTCTGCAGATGGCTATGCTTTGCCTCCTTTAATTATCTTTAAAGGCGCAGCGGTACAAGCTCGATGGACAAATGATGAAGCATATCCTGGAACTTTATATGGAGCTTCGAAGAACGGTTGGATGGAAGAGCCACAGTTCTACCATTGGTTCATAAATGGGTTTGTTCCCCATGTGGCGCGTCTCAGAGAACAAAACAATGCTGTTGATCAAACTGCTTTATTGCTGTATGATGGACACTCCAGCCATATCAGCGTGCGTATAGTGGAAGCTGCTATGAATAACAATGTTCAATTGCTTCGATTTCCCAGCCATTTGACAGACAAGTTACAGCCGTTAGATAAAGCGGTTTTCGGTCCAGTCAAGACGGCTTGGGAAAAAGTCTATCTATAAAAGTTATCTGCGGCAAACTCATCCAAAACTGTGTTTAAGATAGTTAAAAAAGATGTGAGTTTCATCAAAGTATTTCAAGTAATTGCAATGCTACCATTACCGAAGGAGGGATTAGAGGCCGACGGAACAACAATTTATTCATTTGATGGATATGTCCCTGTGGAGGAAATTCGATAATAAACAATACTTTTTCTTTTTTATAAACAATTTTTTTTTCTGTATTTTAAAATAAATCCTTAATAATTATAAATTGATTTATCTTTTTTTTTTTGGGGTAAAAGTAAACACTCACTTTGTGTACCTTTCTAACTGCCAATGAGCCATATATTCGCTTTTGTATTCATTTTCCCTATAGCAGCTTCCATTATCATGCCTAGTGAATGAAATACCTGTTTACATTCACCCCGAATTTATGAAAAAACAAAAACATGGTGGGGTATTTGTAAACATACCAATTTGGACAATTATTTAAACAATTTCGGAAATATTTTTTTATATTTATACAAAAGAATTGCCATTATTTAATATTTTCATCTAAAGATTTCCGTCAAATTGCTTCGTGAAAATGTATTAAGAACTGAAGTCAAAATTTAAAAAAAACTTGAAATTGTTTACAATTACCCACATTGACCCTATCCCCGCGAGGATATCTTTAACTGAGTCTATAAAAATATTAAAAGAATATAAAGAAAAAATTAAAAAATTACTCAGATTAAGAAACTTAAAGGTAAAACAGGAATTTGACAGTAGTGAATCAGAACCCGACTCAAACGAGGAGACACAGACATTGACAACATTAGGCAATATGTCTCAGACAGTTGCAGAATTTTTAAAAACGGAATTGTGGGCGCTTTATCTTGTTCGGGATCTTAATCCCGACCAAACACCCGCACAACGTCACCCAAGTGTTTCTTGTCGACCTAACATACAAAAAAGAGAAAAGAAGGCTTTGGAAGCTTAGCGTTAGGCTAAGTAGGGGTGGGTCAGCTTTCGGGAAGAATCTCACACTTTAGTCTTCCCCGCTTTTATGAATTTATCTTAACTTGGTCCTCGCAATTTTCATTGATAGGAATATGGTTACCCGGTCATAGTTGATATCTTTTTCGACCACTTTTTATTTTGTTTGGCAGGCATGTAAAACCAAATGTAACCCCAGTCTAGGGCCTGTAGCAAGATCCCCGCCTCCCCGATGAGCTAGTTTTTGGAGAAGCGGTCATGCCTATTGCTGGAGCGAAGATTCGCAACAACCCAACCTATAAACAAACCTTTCTTAATTGAAATCATTTCTCAAACCATCCAAAACCAAATAGACAACAACCAGATTGTGGCTCATGAACCACGTGTCTATAGGGGCAAACCAGAGAACCAGCGCGACAAAACTGCTGTTCTCGCTCCTGCGCAACCGAGAAAACCTGCTCCTCAGAAAAAGAGGACAGTCTTCACCGGCTTAAATAAGCCGACGAGACTCCATGACGCTTCACACGTCCAAGTCTCGACCAAAAGTCCTTTTGACGACTCCGTGTTTGCTCAAGGACTTTCCGTAAATGAAGTCGGAAATCGAACTACATTTACATCCAGTGCACCGGCACTCATCGAAGTTTCACGTGACGTATCAGTGAACTTATTACCGATGACCCCAACCTACAGAAACTGATCCTACCCGAATACTTGGATTACTATAGCACTTCAATGCTATGGTTTCGAATTGTTAGTCTTAAAGCTAAGAATTCGCAGTCTCTCACCCCAGAAGAGCAAGATCTGTTAAACATTCTGCAGACAAAGACCTTCTCCGTGCCATCACCAATTGCACTCCAACTCCGCACGTTAGGTAACGTAGAGACCGGGACAGGCCAACACTTAATCCCTGAGTTTCCCACTCTTCCATCTACAGCTGTTTTGTCTAAAACAGTGTGGAAAAAATGCACAAAATCGAACTGTTTTACAATATGTGAAAATTCTTCCCGTTGTAACTTTATTTTAAAACGGTTGAAAAGTAAAAGGAATAACGCACAGTAAATTTTAGTCAACGTTATAAATTGCGGGTTTATTACTAATTGAATTATATATCGAGAAAAGTTTGACATTTATACTATTGTTTATATACAATTTTGTGTAGACTTTTATTGACAAATGTCAATTTTATGCTTAAGGCTCTTAATACAATGATTATTTATTATACATGACAATTTTACTTTATTGTAATTTCATTTTGATAATACATCCTCAACAACAGCTATCAATGACGTCGGCGGATTCTTCGGACAGTTTTCTGTCCCTAGAACTATTCTTCGAGCAGCCACCGCAACCACAAGTGCTGCCGGAACAAGCAGACCTCCATCGAGAGGAACTGCTCCAATAGCAGATGACCCTGCACCTGATCAATTAGTAGCAGACCAAGAGAATGCAAATGACGATGCACTTCATCTCTTGTATGAGGAAATTCCTTGCTTAGGAGTATTAGCCTACTCCATTATGCAGAGCATAAGTAATCATGCTCCAGGAACATATTCCTCCCCTCTAGTTTTTAGAGGTCAGCAACCCAACGGCAACCTACTTGGATATAGACCTTTAGGTTACCACCGAGCTGAGTCAAAGAATTTTTCACTTGCTCATGGCATTACAGAAACGCTGCAGGAGGCACTGGACACCCCATCCGCTATTCTGCCTGGACTGCCCCAAGGGTCCTGTGACCTTGGGTCATATGGGTGGTAAAAGTGACGGATGGGTGCGACGACTGTTAATAGTCGGACGTGGGCACATGCGAGTAGCATTAACACACGTACCTTGTAGCGTACACCTTGAAAATTGTATCTTCTCATTTCGACTCGGCATACATTTTTGTGGTTCAATTTACGTCATTATTTACTGAGTAAAAGTAAACAATTGGACACACCTAAACAAACCGCTGTACAATATCCCTAAACGCAGCTCACTTAACAGAGGAAATGGCCAATTTCTTTTTTTCTTTTGCGCAGTTTGGGGAACGCGATACCCATGCGTCAACGCATGAGCGGCATAAATGCTTCGCTATAAGTGCAAAGGTAAATTATTTTCCACCTTCACTACATGCTAATTAGCACGTAAATTTATTACAGCGAGCACTGATTCAACGACGTCCTTCTCCTCCTTTGGGGTTGTATTTATATAGTTTAAGTTATAAAGGCACAAAGGAGTCCAAAATTTATAGAAACACCGGTCGCAGCAACCTACGTCACCTGTGTGCGCAATCGCGAAACCACCACCGGCAAAACCGGCAAAGCCACATCATCGCCACCCAAAATCATCGCTAAGTAACCACCAAAACCACCATCACGGACTCGCGCACAACGTGTATATACGCCATCCACCCTCGTCGCACACTCAGTTGTTTTGCAAGGAAAGATATAGTTGTGACCCTGCACTGACCTTGAACACAGTTTGCTCTTTTATTTCGGTGTAGTATCTGTTCAAACCCGACAAGTTCTAACTATACATAAGATTCACTATATTATTTTTAAGTATCAACTTTTCCGACAAATTTGTTTTCCAAATTGTTTTATTAATATTATCACTTCTTACTGAATCTTAAAAAGAAAAGGCAATAAAAAAAGATATTGTGAAGTGAAAATTTATTGGAAAATATTCAAGCCCTCAACTTTAGTAAGTATACAGTCCACCAGTTATCGAAACAGTATCGACACTTTTGCTTAAAGTCATGTAGTTTTGGTAGTTGTAGGGAGACCCAACGTATAACATATAAAAAAAAACTTTTATTTTTTACAGACCCATAACATAACATCGTACAGAGTATCCAGTTGATCTGTGCGCACAAAGCGGAGGAGCTGCTAAGTCATCCGATGTTGTTTGGCTCTAATTTTTTTTCTAAACGAAAAACTTCGATTCTGTTTGATTATGTTTATTTGAACCTTTAGAATTTTGTTGATCAAGTCGAGAAGATGATATCGGCCAAATGGGCGCCACCACAATTGATTGCCATAGTGATTCAGATTTTAGTCAAGTGCTCGAAAACCTTAGGTATTTGCGAAAAAGAAATAAATATGAATGATAAAGTTATAATAGAACCCGCAGTGCGCAGCGCACTCGAGACTCAGAGGGAGGAATTCGATGAGAAATTAGATGAGATAGTTAAACAGTTTTCATGCACCAAATTAAATAAATCAGAAGTGGAAGTGTATAAAGATACAGAAATAGAAGAGGGTGTTGAATGTGATGAGACTCTCGACATAGTTAAATCTTTACCAGAGGTGGATGGCAAGCAGAAAAATTATGTGTCTTGGCGGCAGGCAGCACATTTCGCATATAAAATCTGTGGGAAATATAATGCGAGCTCAAGACACTACCAAGGACGTAAATTTACTATATTTACAGATCATAAGCCCTTGAGGGGAGTATTTAACGTAAAAGATCCGACCACTCGCCTCGTTCGATTCCATCACAAATTGTCGGAATTCGATTACAAAATAGAATATAAGCCAGGCAAAGCCAATACTAATGCTGATGCCCTTAGTCGAATTCCACAACTTAATGGTGCGAACTCGGCACCAGAACTGCAGAGTTCACGTAAACTGTGTACAACTACGGACAAAATCATTACCTATGCCGAGTACGAAGCCGAGAAAGCAGAAGAACAGATTGAAAAACCTGAAGAGTTCAGGATTTGCTCAAATTCGGATGCATCTAGCTTAATTATGCAAGAAATTGCAGAACCTTTAAATATTAAGGTACAAGCCGAGGTGCACCGACCACCGGGCGAGCTCATCAAATCCCCAATAAATACCGCAGCATGTAATGCTGTAACGCGATTGCAATCACAAAGGGCAAATACTGCTCCGGATCCACCACCTACGGTTATTCAAAGCATTCAAAACAAACCAAACGATTCTGAAAAGCCGGAAGCTTCCATAACGCAGAGCGAAATGGAATTGCAGGCGGTAAATGCAAAACCCATAGAAGTAATTAGTAGCTCCGAGGAAATACAAACCATTCTTAAGGACTATCATGACTCGATGTTTGGCGGTCATCAAGGTGTAATAAAAACGTATAATCGAATTCGCAAAAAATATTGGTGGCAACACATGCTCAGAGACATAAAAAATTACATCAAAAAATGTAAAAAAATGTCAGACCATGAAGGCAACACCTTTGATACGAATGCCAATGATCATCACTGATATCGCCGAGAAACCTTTTGATAAGGTATATTTAGATATAGTAGGCCCATTGGAACAGTCAGAGTCTGGAAATTTGTATATTTTAACCTTTCAGGATAATTTGACGAAAATCGTTGATTGCCATGCAATGCAAAATGCAGAGGCCCAAACCGTGGCTCAAATGGTTTTCGATAATATAATTACACGTTTCGGTATTCCTAAACAAATTGTCACGGACCAGGGGACAAACTTTCTCAGTGATTTATTTAAAGGGCTCTGCAAATTGCTTAAGATAAAAAAGTTGCAGACCACAGCTTACCATCCCCAGTCAAATGGTGCACTCGAACGAGCACACCGGCCAATAGTGGAGTATCTGCGAAGCATAACTGACGAAAACCCCAGGTCGTGGGATCAGTTCCTGCGGACAGCAACTTTTGTGTACAACACTAGCATTCATGATAGCACGAAACTCACACCCATGGAATGTCTCTATGGGTTCACGTCTGACATACCCTCTAACCTGAAAAGAGATCCCGAACCCATATACAATCATGAAAACTACTGCCATCTTCTAAGATATAGACTCCAAAAATCATATTCCATAGCCAGGCGCAACCTATTAGCAAGCAAACACAGGTCAAAAATCTATTTTGACAAAACAATAAGGCCTCATTCATTCACGTAGGGGATAAGGTACTCATCAAAAGCGAAAATCGAAAAGGAAAATTATCACCAATATGGAGAGGGCCTTATACAGTCACAAGTATAAGAGGACCCGTAAACACAGCTATCAAATTTGGTAGAAAAGAAATTGTGATCCATAACAATCGGTTAAAGCCTTACTACGAATAAAAAAAAAAATAGATTAACACTTGACTTTCCCACCACTTTCCCATCATTATTTTTTTTTACATCTTCTTTCTCATCTTCCTACAGTACATTATGGAGCTCATGATTATTTTCTTGACAATCATGCTTCCTTTTGGTCAACCTTTCAAGCCACCGTACACTGTGAATTCTCTCAACAAAACAGGAGTGGTATTCGAGGGTTTAGGCGACTTATGGGTCTACCATAACACATGGACCGTTCTCACAGAGATAGACCTATCCGAACTAAGCAACCAAACAATGCTGGCGGAACATGCGGAACACCTTGTCAGCCAACTGTGCAATACCAAAACCAGCACGGACTATTGCAAACTGCAACAACGACACATTCATGCGGCGATGGAAACCATTAAAAGTCGTACCAAAATAATCCACGAACTACTTCCGAAATCCACGCAACCGAGGTCTCTCTTCAACGGCATCGGAAACGCTTTCCATTACCTTTTTGGCACAATGAATAATGAAAATGAAGAGGAAATCTATAGTAAACTGGAAGAACTACAAAGCGACGAACGAAAAATAGCCGAACTAAACCAGCAGCAAATTTCAATAGTAAGCACTACCCTGAAACAAATACAAACACCTTTAAGAACGCTTATGGACCGACAGCAACAAATCGGTCTCAAAATAAACGAGATCATAAAACTAACGGACGATTTTACTAAAATACAGTTGAGACAGGAAATTGTAACCAGCATCCTTCTACAAGTCCTCGAAATAGAAACCCGCCAAAGTACCCTAATTGATATCATACTAGCCTCCAGAAACAATGAAATACATCCATTATTAATATCCCCAAATTCTTTTTTAAATATTTATAAAAGGTCGGACCCAATTTGCGAAGACAAATGCTTGTCAATGTTATATCAAACAGCAGTAGTAAAATCACATCTCTTACAGGAAAAACTAGTAGTTAAAATTATATTACCTATTTTTTCATTACCCAAAATGCAATTTTTTAAAATTCTTTGTTTCCCGATACACCTTTCAGCGGGCCACTCATTAGTACCCGATATAAAGTATTCCCATATAGCTACGCAAACAGCCTCCCAGGAGTTTCTCTTAATTAAGGGTGAAGAAATCAAGTCATTTATCACAATTACCCGTGGGTTGAACGTTACCACGTATGTGGGAAAACTAGAGATTCCCATAACACGAGCAATAGCCACAAACGAATGCATCGTAAAAGTATTCTTTAATCCTCTTAATGATAGCACCCATTGCCATTATCGAGTACAATATCCCTCACAAGATACACTAATCAAAATGACTAGGCCAAATACTTGGTTGTATTCAGTTACCAAACCTACCATACTACATGTAGCCTGTTCGAAGATATTATCAACGCCAAGACTAACAGGACAAGGCATACTAACAATTAATGAACCATGTGAAGTTCAAGTTCTCGATAAAACGATCCATTATCAAGGTAATTCAAGACCCACGTTATTCATTGTACAACCGCAATATTTTCCACCCGCTAGTAAAGAATTTTTCGACTTAAACCTTACTTCCCTTATCCCCAGTGCTGTAAATTTGAATCAAACGCGATTAATAATAGGTTCAGATACAAATGACATAATCCACAAAAGCACTCAATATAACGATATAATATTTCGTGTGAATTTAAGATAGGAAAAAAAATTGGCGCAGCCGGTAGGATTAAGGAAGCAAAGTTCTAAACTTATAATAGCTGGAAAAGCCTTAATCCGAATACCTTATACTGGGCAAGACTACTTTACCCTTAAACTCGGAACTGAGTCTGGTTTCGAGGGTATATTAGAAGGTAAATGAACAACGCAACTGAAGAAGAGAACCAAGAGGACCCACCAGGAACTTCGAGAGGACAAGGAACGCAGCCACTCCAACCAATTTTATCCCCAAGAAGACTACGATCCGGGAAAGTGCTACAAACAAATAGTGTAAGTCTAAGTAATTATTTAGAATTATTATTAGAGAAAGCGCGTCACAGTGAAAATTTAACAGTTCTGCAGTGTGACAATTTAAACAGGGAACTAGAAAAAACCCGTGAGCAGAGACTCAATAAAATAAGCCAACTGAAACAATCAACTGCACACTTTAAAAGGGAACTGTTGGATTTTCAAAGTCAATCGCACCCTCTCTCTATAGAAAATAAGATAACTCATAAGGATAGCCTATATACAGAAAGTGATTTAAAAGGTAGTGAAAGTGATAGAGTAAAGGATTTACCAGAAAGGGAAGTTATTCTTAATTGGTTGGACGTTTCAATTCCTGAATCTGAACAGGATTTATCCATTGAATACTCAGAAACTAAAATGTCGGTGGATTATTGCAAAATGGCAAAGCTAACTGCTCAGTTAGTACCAATATTTTCGGGTGAACAAAGCCCATCATTAAGTACCGACCTGCAAACGTTTGTAGGTTGCTGTAAGAAAGTACTTGAATGCCTACCTGAGGAAGAACACCAAGCGTTTGTTCAGATTTTTACAACAAGACTGCGAGGAGCTGCTTATTTGTTAGTCGCATCTAACCCAATAACATCCTTTGGGGATGCCGAAAACCTTTAAAACCGCACTTATTTGCCGAGAGAAACGTACCAAGATCTGGTGAATAAATTAATTACTATGAGACAGTACCCTTTGGAAGCTCTCATCGCTTTTACTGCTAGGATAAAGCAGATGCTGCAGCTTTGCAAGGAGGCAGCAGACCTTAAATATGGCTCTGTGGCAACTCCAGCTGTGAAAACACAGTTGGAAGATTTTGCCAAAAACGCCTTGAAAACAGGGGTCTCTAATCCATATCTTTGTCAATATCTATTAACGGTAGGAGATGAACCCATAGACAAACTAGTGCAACGAGCATTAGATATGGAACGGTTGCAACAGACTGTCCTTCCAACACAACAAATTGTGCATTCAAATGCCCAATTTCAACTCCCTCCCAATTCACCTTTAAACAATAGTTTCTCTAATCCGAGCTTATGGCCCGGGAACATTAGTAGTTTTTCTCAATCGCAGTTAAATCCCCAATCTACACCGTAGTAGTAAGCAATAGGTATAATCAGAAATAAGATTAGGGGATCTTCCGACGCCTTTTTGTCCTCGTTCAATACTGTTTTAAATTTTAAAGCTATTATAGCTAGGTCAGAGTTTACATACGCAGACAAAAGGCCAATATACATGACCGAACAGGAACTGAGTACTCTCAGACAGGGTAGTCTTACAATTTTACAGTACTACGATGAAGTTGAGAGGAATCTCACACTTTTGACAAACAAAACTGTAATGACATTCGACAGCGTTTTAGCTGGCTCTATTAACGAGAAATACAGAACGGATGCGCTTCGCGTGTTCATATCTGGCTTCCAAAAATCGATCAGCGAGGTCCTATTTTCAGCCCGTCCGTCCGATTTACCCGCCGCTCTGGCATTGGCTCAAGAAGTTGCGTTAAACAATGAAAGCTACATGTTTGCAACAAACTGTGCCAAGAATTCTGAAGAGAAGGCACAAAGGTCTGAAAATCAGCACCACTTGATGATGCCAATGCCAAGCACTTCAAAATGATCAATGTTGCAACTTTGTAACATATATTGATTGTCCCAAATAAACATCCTCCCAAATTGCTATTTCGGCGCGCCACTTCCAGCGTCAATGTCCACCATTTCCGACCTACATAAACAATGTTATGTCTGTGTTGTGCGCACACAACAATATCATGGTGGGAATGTCTTGGAAGTTATTTTTGCAAGCGCTGCATTTGACAATATCAAATGACTAGTTCCAACACACGCCATTCGCCTTCTGAGCGTACGTATCGAATTCTGAATACGAATGCGAAATTAACGCGAATGGCAAATTATAAATTTTGTAAATTAAGTAGTAATTTAATATAGATAGCAACTTCAAAGCGTATCATGTATTTTTGTTGACTTCCTCCCACCCGAGGTAAGGGGTCAATAGAATAAGCAAAACTCAATTTTACAGTCTGTTTTTTAACTCATCATGCTGATGTCGCACTTCGCTCACCATACGATCACTTTATGTATCGATTGTATGAGCGACAAAGTAACATGAGCTACTTGACTGGGCCGGGAATTCCCTTCCGAATATACTTTTTGTATATTACTCCATTTTGCGTCTTTATTTTGTACGTTCGTTGAACCTCGCTTTGAACACTTCAAACGAGGTTTCTTCGATTTAGGGAATGACGCGGCACTCATTTGCTAGTGTTCACCCGATTCGGTTTCTAAACTCTTGCAACTCAAGTTCTTGGGAGTCACCCAACTCAACCCTGTATCAAAACTAATAAATCGTATACAAATTCCTGTATTAACTCGCCTACAACATCGTGTACCAACTCTCCTCACCCAACTCACACGAATATTAATCTTTGCAATCGTGTAACTATATTTATATTTATAAATATCAATAAATATTAGTAATATCATCGCGCGCTGCTTCCATTTTATGATCGGCATTCTCGACCTTCTGAGCAGTCTATTCGGAAGAATATTCGGGCCGGTCAATTGGCCGCCTTAGATTAGATTATTTTTTGTGGGGGTATGCCAAGGCTAATGTGTATATATACATTTTAGAATTAAGCTAATTATAGTAAAACACCGTACAAAGAATATCAAGTGCCAGCGTTTTGTTTTACTTTTCTTTTTGGCACAACAATAGAACACATCAAGGTAAGACCCAACTGAGAGTAGTACCTCTCCGTAAAAAAGACAAAAAGTACAACAGAAATTTGGTGTCAGGTGTGGGGTCTGCCTAAAAGGTGTTAAAAAGTCCAAAAGGCGCGAACTAATAAATAATAATTAAAAAGAGACTATCCAGTAAAAAAAAACACAAATAAACTACACAGTGTTTTTGTAAAGTGCACCACTTGATGCATACCAAGCACTTTACAACCGCTTTACCATTTCTTCTTTGTATGCAAGAAGATCAATGTTGCAACTTTGTAACAATATATTGATTGTCCCAAATAAACATCCTCCTAAAATGCTATTTCAGCTTGCCACTTCCAGCGTCAATGCCCAACACTTAACACCTAAATAAACAATGTTTATTTATGGTCTTTCTTTATTTCTCCCTTGCGGAACTAAGTGCACAAGTCAATTAACTCACTATGCTGATGCCGCACTTCGTTCACCATACGAACGATCGTTATGTGTATCGAACGTATGGGCGACAAAGTAACGTGAGCCACTTGACTTGTTCGGGAATTCCCTTCCGCCTTAATTGCTTTTGCTTTCGTTCGTTCGTTCATTCACCGAACTTTTGAATGCGAACGAGGTTTCAATTACGGTTCCCAGGGAATGACGCGGCATTCCTATTCGATTCTTATTCTGATTCTTACGCAGGTTGACACTCTGATCAACTTAGTTCTCGGCGTTCACTTTGCCAGTCTCTAACAATCATACGGGCAGTTTTACCATATCGTTTCAACATCGTTACTAAATCATATCCTACATACTATCCTTAATCCAAATCCTACTAAAATAATAAAGTTAATAAGTGCAGTAGTTCTAAAAGTAATAAAGTTAATAAATATAGTTGTATTGAAGTAATAAGTATAGTTGATAAGTTAAAAATAAAAATATAATAAATATAACAGAGCAAATCGTGACTTTATTTAGTTGTTTGGAATTACAATATAACAACAAAAAGGTGAGACCCAACTGAGAGTAGTGCCTCTCAGTATAAAAGATAAAAAGCGCAACAGTGTAACTAATAAGCCAAAAATCGAAATCGAATCCACCCTCGAGATGGCTCCTAAGCTTTACCGATCGTTTGCTGTGAAACTCGAATTTTACGGTTCTCAACAAATACTTCACAGATTTATAAATGCTTGTGACCTACTGGTGAACGAAACAAATGAAAACGAACTACTCACTGGCAAGGCCTATAACATCGTCAAATACAAAGAATTCGAAACCTGGATTCAACTTAAGCCTTACAAAACCAATTCCTTGAAACTAAATCTCTATCACAACTCAAACTCGAGTTAATTCAAATTAATAAAACAAAAGCCAAATGAAACTCCTACTAACACCTATCATAGGCATACCGTACAAAAACCTGAATTCAACCAAGAAAACCTTAAACAAAATCTTAAAAAGGAATTAAACCCTTCAGTGATAGACGGTATCAAGACAGCAGAACATATAATGAGTATGATACAAACTGTGTATGCATCCCATTTTGTCGTCGCCGAATAATGACAGCTAAGCAAATAATCTACCATGCGTCAGAGGTCGCTGTCACAAAATAGAACGTCGTCATTGATTGGGCGACCAATTCATTCTATCGCAAACTACACCAAAAAAAGAACGCACAAGTCAGAAGAAAGGTATCCATCAAGGGCAGCGGACGTGATTGCAGAAGAAGAAGAAGAAAAAACAATTTTAAAACCCATCGTAAATGTAAAGATAAATCTTGTTTCAAATAAATACTGCAAATAATTTTACGTGTAATTGATTTGACACATTTTAATAACTAAAAGATAAGGTTCACCCAGTAACAAGTTGAAGACGGAACTGTCGAATCAGATCAAGAGGATATCATTGTGAAAACACACAAACGAGCGCATAGGAACGAGCAGGAAAATAGAAATCAGATCCCCAGACAATATTACTTTCCAGCAATGGGAAACAAAATCTAGAGAGTTGTGTACTGTCTGTAAAAAAAAGCAAGTACCCGTCACCCAAATAATCCAGAGTTACAAGCAACCCCAATTTCAAAACACCCAGGAAAAATTGTCCATCTTGACATTTTCCTCACAGAAAAACAAATAGTTATAATTTTAATTTTGAAGACAATCGCCTTAAAATCGGTTGTAAATAATTTTTACATTAATGCGATTACTAAATAAATTAACAACTTTTGCAAAAAGTGTCAAAAAGTGGGTAAAAAACCCTAAAACAAATTTGAAAAAAAAAAATTCAAATCTCCTTGAAACCGGTTGTAAATAATTTTTACATTAATGCGATTACTAAATAAATTAACAACATTTGCAAAAAGTGTCAAAAAGTGGGTAAAAAACCCTAAAAAAAATTTCAAATCGCCTTAAACCGGTTGTAAATAATTTTTACATTAATGCGATTACTAAATAAATTAACAACTTTTATAAAAAGTGTCAAAAAGTGGGTAAAAAAACGCAAAAAAAAAAAGTTCTGCGTCCACTACCTGCATGATTGAAGATGAGCTTGGAATATGTATATTCAAGACGTATATTCAAGACCACCGTACACAAGTTGGGTTAACGGGCAGGTCGAACGTTTCCATTCAACGCTTGTAGAAATAATGAGATGTCTTAAAACAGATAATACTCATCGATCCATCACGGAACTTTTGGAAAAAGACGTAAAAAACCAGTCCAGCTATTTTTCGGCCGAAAGAAATATAAGCTCTGACCCAGTCCATTTAGCAAAAGAACGTCAAGAAAACACGAACAAAATTGAAGTAAAACAAAACTTAGACCAACCACAATAAAAACAGGCAATCGATTAAGAATTATACACCGGGAGACGTCATCGCAACTGGTATAGCTATCGACACAGGAAATGCGAAAGTGCAAAGTTGACGAAATTGTAGATATGTCAAACTTCCCCCCACCAGTGGTAAGGGGTCAGCAACATAAAAGTAAAATTGAATTAAATTAAATTAAATAAAATAAAAGTTAAATTAAACAAAAATAACTTCGTGTGTTTATTTCGGCCCAAGTGTTTGGGCCAAGAATCTATTTTTTTTATTCCGTGTCACGCTCGGCACGTAATTATAGAGATAAATACAATCCCAGATGTGCTAGAATTTGCGCAAATAAAGATTGCTTCCAATAGTTCGTTGATTCTTTACATTATTAGTCTACTTGCTACATCCGAAGAATTGTGGGAAACAACTTTAATTAAGGCCGTAAAAAGGGCAAAACTGTAAAGACAAAATGTACGGAGTTCTGACCTCCTGTTTAACTTTTCACAGATTATCTGTATGCCCTAGAAATAATATTATAGACATAGGCAATTCGTAGCGTATCCCACCTACTTAAGAGTCAAGCTCCGAACTGTACCGAGACAAGCAATCAACATATTGTAACACTTATAGAAATAGCCCCAGGCATTCTATTCTTAAACCAATATGCTGGACTTGTTGAAATAAATAATGAGAGAGAGCAGTTAAATGGAACCTAAGAGTACAGAATGAAATTTTTAAGGCAACCAAAATATATCTTCGTAAAAACCATTACCAGCTATTCTACAACCGTCATCAATTATGAAAGATGCAGAAGAATTTTTTTCACTCCAGATGATAAGAGAACTACATGCTAACAACTCACAGTACATTAACCTCCTGAAGACCCGAAATAATTAGAGCAATTTAGCCGTTTTTTGCTTGTCAATCTTGCTCGTCGTAGCCATAGTTACCCTATTAAAGCTAAAAAACAAAAACATCAGATCAACAGCGTCAGCGGCTATACCAAACACAGAAACAATGGTTGACCTATCAAATGCAGAAACATGCGCAGAAAACGCAGTTCAATTGTTAAACCATTTACCAACACCTAGAACAATAGGAGTAGAAGAAGTCCTACGGCAAATTAGGCCTGTAGAATGAAACGTGGGCGTTCGATCTTAAAAGGCGGAGGAGTTAACTCGGCATACGTTCACAAAGCTTAACATCGCTACCCACGATTCGGCCAGGGCATTCGCTGGCAACATCCGCAGACCAGGCACCCGAATCCGAAACCTGCACGAGTTATGTTAGGAACACACAACCCTGTCGACGATCACACCAAATCGAGTAATACAACACCAGTAGAGGGACGACTATTCCTCTAATCACTGAAAGGGCAAGTGTCCACTTTCAACCCCAGCTGCAAACAATAAACTCTATGAGTTATAACCGACGCCACAACCTAATCTAGTTTATCGTTATCTGTAAACATAAACTAGATGATGTATGACGGACGCCGTAATCTTAAGTAGTATATAAGAAAAAACTCTTGTAATAACAGTCAGTCAGATTTTGTCAGCGTAAATGAGCAGATCGGCTCAAGTATTAAATAAATATATATTTTTAAACAAATTGTGTTTTTTTAATTTAATTCACGCGAGTTACGTGCACAGAGACGTCCATCAACACCTAGGTGCACCATAAACATTCTGCTTAGGATGCATTTTATTCCATATCAAATTGAAATTCCTTTATTGTAACGTAATATATCTATTCATTCATTGTAATTAAATATATCAGTTATTTCACATTTTGCTGCAATACAATACACATAAAATTGCATGTACATTTATCTTTCTCCGTTCGCTCTCACGCTAGAATTGTTAACAAAAAATCATTATAAAAACCTCTGTAATTATAATCAAGTTGTTCAGTCTGGTGCAATAAAGTATACGCAGCGAAGCTCTGCCGAAATTTAATTTTTTTTTTTTTTTTTGGAGATAGTTCACACAACTAAAACAGACGACATTCAGCGCAGACCAGGCGCCCGAATCCGAAAACTGCACTCGCAACAGACAACATCCAGCGCGGACCAGGCACCCGAACACAAAAACCGCACTCCAACGTACGAGCAACAATACCTGTGGGAACACGCCGCATATGTTAGGATAGTAAATAGTATTTATCAAAAGTAGAGAAGTACAGACAATAAAGATTTAACCATAGTCGGGTTTTTATATATTTTTCGGATTCTAAACAAGTCACGTGTTTTATTCCCGATTATGATAACATATTGGTTCCCTTTTTTGCACAGTAATAATTAACATCCTAGACAAACACTACACGTTATTTAGCTCCTAAGATGTTTTAAAAATCAAAGTACATTAATTTAAAAAAAACAAGATTCTTAGACATTTATTAGGCGCAGTCGGTAGGATACTTTTTAGATCTATAAACGTATATTGTAGTGAGAGAAAGTATCCAGTGATAAAGTTAGTTGCAACCTAAAAAAAAAAATGTTCAAGAGGTAATTGGTAAATTGACACACAACAACAAAAACAGTTTGAGAAAATATCCACCGATTTAACCCGTTCTCAAAAACAAAGAAACAGAAACAACAGCAGACCAGACTATTTCTCAAGGAAGATTAGAGAAAGTCCCCACATACCCCGGAAAACCCGAGGAAGACGTAATTGCATTCATAGAATACATAGATTATATTGACGAACATATAACGGAAGGAAACGCAACGGTAGCCCCCCCACATCATTCGGAATCGAGTCCAAGGTAACGCAATAAATACGCTTCGAAGGATATTACAATCCACATGACCATTTATAAAAGCTGTTCTAATTCAAGATTTTGATGTATTTTTCATGACATTCAAAGCAGAGACATACACCAATTGTAGAAATCGTCCTAAAACTTAACAAAAAGCGTATATTAGAAGTAATTCTTATATATAAATCTAAAATTAACGAAAGCTAAGTTATGAATAAATTTATAAATAATTAAAATGCTGACCGAGCATCTATTATCATTGCCCAACGAATTACAAATATAAGAACCAGATCGCGGACCCCGAACCAACCTTTTTTCGACGACCTTAGCAACATCCACAGGTTGGATATAAGTACAAAATGCATCACCTTAACAACCATCACAAACTAGGTCACACGAGGCGTGGTAAGAAAAAAGGCACTCATAGTGCTATTTGGGCTCAAAGCGGAGTCGCCACTTCTACCTACCTACCTACACATCATAAACTTAACTGATTTAACTTAATCTTCTGGACTCTTCCCGAGAAGGTGGAAAACAGCATTTGTCCAGCCCGTCCCTAAAAAAGGCGAATCTTCTTCTCCCACCAATTACCGACCCATTCTTTCTAAGATCATGGAAACGCTGATAAATCGTCATCTTATGAAATATCTTGAATCTCGGAAACTCCTCAATGACCGGCAGTACGGTTTTCGTGGCAACAGGTCCACTGGTGATTTGATGACTTATCTCACCGAGAAGTGGAACCAATCTCTCCATCACTTCGGTGAATCGAAGATTGTTGCGCTTGATATTTCAAAAGCATTTGACAGAGTTTGGCACCAAGATCTTTTGTCGAAAATGCGTGCTTATGGGATCGATGCGTCTCTTGTTCATTGGATTAGAAACTACCTTTCTGGCCGTTCAATTCAAGTTGTTTTGGATGATTTTAAGTCTGATACTCACCATATAAATGCTGGTGTCCCCCAAGGCTCCGTTTTGTCTCCGACTCTCTTTCTCATTTTTATAAATAATGATCTCTTGTCTGCAACTTCTAATCCAATCCATTCCTTCGCTGATGACAGCACTCTTAGCTTCTCATATTCTTTCCAGGACTCACGTCCCTGCTCTTCGGCCGTAGAACTGGAACGGCAACGTATGTTAAGCTCTTTAAATTCCGACCTTGACAGCATTTTAAAATTGGGTTTAATGGAATGGAATGGAATTTAATGCTTCAAAAACACAATGCTGTCTGCTGTCTCTAAAGCGAAACCAGATCCTACAGCCATTATCCATGAATGGCACTTGCATAACCGAAACCGAAAGACTTTCCATTCTCGGTATGTGCGTTCATGACAACCTTCGTTGGAATGACCACATACACGAAGTCGATAAGAATGCTGCGAAATGTCTAGGTTTTCTCAAACGGTGCAAGAAATATTTTACCCCTTCTGATCTGGCTACAATTTATAAGGCGTTCATTCGCCCCCAAATTAGAGTACAATTCCCATATCTGGTCTGGTGCGCCGAAAACCATATTGCACCTACTGGATAGGATCCAAAACCGTGCGTTGAAACTAATCGGAGATACGAATATCCCGAATTCTATTCATTCGCTTAAACATATATAATACACTAGCTGAACAATGGACCCGATCAATTAAAAAGTATAAATGGATACCAGAATAAAAGATCAAGAGCAAGACTTTTTTGCCCTTGGCGGAAGAGTTTTTAAATTTATGTTTGGAACCATGGACGATGAAGATCAAAAAAGAAGAACAATTAGAAACAGTTAGCGAAAAAAGTCATAACCTGATAACTAATAACAACAAACAGATAACAATCTTCCGAAGAAATCGATGAGTACGATGTTGATCTATATATAAAAAATTTAATTATTCGTTGGAGAATTTCGTGAAAATTTATTAATATTTATAATCTAAGTTCCTGATAAAATGGTATCTTTTGATAAATATTTTCTTACTTTAATACGTAATAAAGACAATGAAGAATTAGATATTGAAAGTGAATCTTTTGATTAGAAAAAATTAATGTAACTATGTCTATGAAGAAAATTAAGAAATAAGACATCTAAAACCATTTGTGAACTGTTTCAATACGATTATAAATTGTACTAAGGAAATAAATGAAAATAAAAATTTTAAAATAGAATTAATGAAATTGATTGTAATAAAAAGAAATGCTTTAATCACTTTCGAAAAGATATGAAATACTCGTATCCATATGACATAACAAAAATGTAAAATCTCACTTAACAACAGTTTCATTTTAATATGTCTAAAATTTGTGATTCAAAATTGCAAATTGATAAACATAATTTCAAATTCAATTTAAGTTTAATAATTTGTAAATTGCAAGTAGATACTGAAGAAGTAAATCCAACCCTGTAAGTTCAAATCAACACAACTGAGTTGAAATTCAAGACTAAACGGTTGTAAAAGTCGTAATTTGCAACAGAAAAGTGGTAGTTCACGAATTGTTTTTGCAATTCACAATTCAAAATAATATCAAATGTATGTAGATAAGTTTATTATTTTCTCTTTTTTGTAATTCAGTAATACTAATCATGAATAATTTCCTACTACCGACCTACTAAGCATGATCTAATGTAAACACATCGACCGCCGTCCTCGTTTCGCCACATTCCATGGGGATCGTGTGACGACGACTTTGCGAGGGCGATGACTTCGAAGTGTATTGGGCGTCATCCCTTTGCCTTTGACACAGATAAAGTAGCTAAATAAAAGCCCAACGACGACCATGAGGAGGACAAATTGGAAATAACAATCATGGGAGATTGGAGGGCAGTCGCACTAATCATTACTGGAATGTTGAATCGCCTGGGCGTGTGCTCGTTGTGGTGACGGGACGATGGTAAAACGATGGACGGATGGCAATGTAGAAGTCTGTTTTGAACCTTGAACGCGACCGCGTCAGTAGTGGTCGGTAGTCTAGAAATATATTGTAATAACTTTTGTCTGGAAATATTTTGTAATAACTTTTATACGTAAAAATAAGCTGTAATTCCTACATGTATGTGGGATATGTAGGTCCGACGACACGGTCGCGACGCACATAGCGCCTATATACTGTCGCTCTTCCTCTCACTCACGAGCATACCAACGAATAACCCTTTTCGCATTCCATCGTTCCCGTGTTAGGTAGTCAGTAGTAAAAGTCGAGTCACGAAGAATAGACGTGTACTGACCAGTGCCGTACCTTTTTTTTCATTAATATTCGTGTACACTTTAATCGTTATTGCTAATTAATAAAGTCAACTTGAAATAAAGAATCCCACAAACTTTGGGGGCTCAACCGGGATTTCTAACTAGTACTTTAATTATTAAAACGTAAGTTAAGGTGCGCGAAAAAAAAAAACCCAACGAACGCAAAAGTGATAAAGAAGTGGTGGCAATCGAACCAGAGAACAAAAAAAAAGTGGTGCTGTGTATATCGCGATCGTGAGTAGATGAGCGGGAGTACACACACAAAGAGTTGCATCGAAGCAGCGGTGTAAAAACAATAGCAGCCAGCAAAACTGTTCGCATCGAAGTAGCGGTGCCTACACAAAAGAACAAAGACGAACGACAACAGCAAGCAATACATAAAGTCTGCATCGAAGCAGCGGTGTATACACGAAAGACGAGAGACGACAGCAGCAGCAGAAAAAAAAAACAGCATTCATCGAAGCAGCGGTGGATTGAGACGGCGACGAAGGACGAGAAAAGCAACAGAAGCAGCAAGAAAATTTTGTAAGTACGAGCATTGGTCATAGGCAGTAGTTTTATTGTTCTTTTCTTTCTTTTGTCTTGCTTCTTGAGTCGAGTACCTCAATATTCGATATCATTTTAATTAGAACTATTTGAAATTCTGGAATTTACCTTATTATCTTACTTTGAATTGATCGAATTGTGAGGGGGAGATGGAGAAGGAATTGGAGGGTGTATTAAGGGATGATTTGCGTGAGAGGTTGAGGGCAGTAGGGTTGTCTACGTCAGGCGATAAACAGGAGTTGCAGGCGCGGTTACTGCATTTTTTGAATTCGCATTGCACCAACGATGACGAAGGAGAGGCAAACAGAGCCGCGGCTGGGGGGAAAATTGCCAACGATAGTGAAGACAGAGAGGAAGGGGCATGTGCGTCAACGTCAAGTAGAAGAGCGCAGGAAGCAATCCAGTGGGAGCAACCGGCGGAGCAGCGGACCGTATTTTCGTTTAGGGATATCGAGGAAAGCGTACCAGCATTCACAGGCGAACAATCGCAAAATATTCGCAAGTGGGTAGCCGAATTCGAAGACGTTAGCAGGTTGGTTCATTGGAACGCGCTACAACAGTACATCTACGCAAAGCGTTTGTTGGTTGGGGCAGCGAAGTTATTTGTACAAAGTGAGGCAGGTGTACGAGACTGGCTCTCACTCAAGTCGGCTTTAATAAAAGAGTTCGGCGAGGGTGTTAGTTCGGCTGAGGTACACAAGCAGTTGAGAAACGCGCGCAAACGACCGAGTGAAACACTGCGCGAATTCCTTTACCGCATAATTGAGATGGCGAAGCCAATAACGATAGAGGAGGAGTCGATAATTGAATACTTCGTCGAGGCTCTCAGTGACGACAAAGTTAACAAGATTGTACTGTACGAGGCGAGGACGATTGATGAGCTAAAAGGGAAGTTGAGAGTCTACTAGAGGATAAGAGGTCAACCATCTTCCTTAGCTCTATCGGAGAGGCGCACCACAGTAAAAAGTCAGCCCGTCGAGAGGACTACGACACGGCAATGCTATAATTGTGGAGAGACGAACCATTTGGCAAAGTCTTGCACGAAGCAGGTCAAATATTACAAGTGCCGGGGTTTTGGACACCGATCGTTCGAGTGCAGTGGGGCAGGCAGTGTAAAAGACGGTCACCAGCAAACGAAGGACATGCCAACATATAACGTCAAATTCGGAATGCGAACAGCACATCTCCTGAAGAACGTGAAGGTAGACAACGTTGAAGCAACAGCTCTAGTGGACACAGGTTCGGATATTTGCCTGGTACGGAGAGATTTCTTGATGCAATTGAAGAGGGCAAACATCGAGCCGGAATCAGTTGCTCTGTCTGGACTGGGAAACCACCAAGTACTCACCCAGGGGTTCATCGAAGTCAAGATCGTAGTAGACCAAATCGTGTTCGACGTCAAGATGCATGTGGTGAAGGAGGCCGAGTCACCGTTTACACTGGTATTGGGTAACGAGTTGCTGAGGGAAGCGGTCGTCATCATCGAGAATGGTGAAGTGAAGTTTCGGAGGAAGCGTTTAGAGAAGGAAAAGGGGTTTAATGGCGAACTACACCAACAAGGTTGCATCGACGAAGTTGGGCGTGTCTCGACGTCAAGCGTTTCACCCATCATGGAGGCTTGCGAGGCGAAGAGTGCGCAAACAGCAGACACGTTGGCAGTAGAGGAGGATCGAATCCGTGAGTTACACCAAGAGTTTGACGGACTGTGTTGCACGATGGGGGTCAGAAGCGAGGAGAGCGTAATGGATAAGGTAGATCTAACTCTCTTACCTACGACCGCTAGAGATGAGATTGCAGACATGATCATACGCTACAAGCCAAGGAAGGATGTTGAGTCGCCAGTCGCGATGAAGATCTTCCTCAAGGACGAGACACCAATATTTACACCACCGAGGAGAATGTCTTTCCTAGATCGAGAGGAAGTGGAGCGGCAAGTCGGAGTGTGGATAAGCGAAGGAATAATACAGCCGAGTCAATCCGAGTTCGCATCACCGGTTGTATTAGTCGCCAAGAAGGATGGAACGAAGCGGATGTGTTGCGATTTCAGGCGTCTGAATCACCAAATTTTGAAGGACCATTTTCCTATGCCGGTCATCGACGACTTGCTAGACAGGTTACAGCGGGCCAAAGTCTTCACGACATTAGATCTGGTCAATGGATTCTTCCATGTGCCGATCGAGCCACAGTCCAGACGATATACTTCGTTCATCGTTCACAATGGACAGTACGAGTTCTGCAAAGTGCCGTTTGGATTGTGCAATTCACCGGCAGTGTTCACTCGTTTTGTCAATGCAGTCTTTAAGCAGTTGGTCAACGAAGGAGTTATGCTTACACACATGGACGACATTGTGGTTCTGGCTAACAGCAATGAAGATGCGATCGAGAGGTTAAAGAGGGTACTGCGGATTGCTAGTGAGAATGGGCTGAAGTTGAAATGGAGCAAATGCCAATTTCTGAAAACCAAGATCGACTTTCTGGGATACGTTGTGGAGGGAGGAACGGTAAGTCCATCAACCGAGAAAGCGAAAGCAGTTCGGGAATTCCCGAAACCTACGGATAAGAAATCGTTGCAGCGATTCTTAGGGCTCACTGGATACTTCCGTAAGTTCATAGCCAATTATGCTGCCATCGCCAAGCCGCTAAGTGATTTGCTAAGGAAGGAATCTAGATGGGTGATGGGCACGGACCAAGAAGTATCATTCGAATTGTTGAGAGAAGCGTTAGCGAAGTCACCAGTCCTCAAACTGTTCGACCAGCACGCGATCACCGAAGTGCATACCGACGCGAGTCAGATAGCCTATGGAGCGGTAATGCTACAAAAGGACAACGATGATCAACTGTTCCACCCAGTGCAATATATGAGCCGAAAGACGACGCCACAGGAAGAGAAGTACCACTCATACGAGTTGGAAGTGCTGGCCGTAGTCAAAGCACTCGAGAAATGGAGAATCTATCTGTTAGGTAAGTCGTTCACAATTGTGACTGACTGTAAGGCGTTCACTATGACGATAAATAAGAAGGAAGTTCCGTTACGGGTGTCGCGATGGGCTATGTTCCTTCAGGATTTCAACTACCAGGTAATCCATCGACCAGGGGCGCAGATGACACATGTTGATGCACTTAGCCGAGTTGCAATGTTGATAGTCGATACAATGAGTTACAGGATCAGGGAAGCCCAGTTGCAGGATCCATGTGTGAGGGCCGTACGAAAGGTTTTGGAATACGCACAGTACGAAGATTTCTTTATGAAGAATGGTATCCTCTTTAAGGATGAAGCCAAGGAGTTGGTCGTCATACCAACTGCCATGGAAGAGGAGATCATCGCGCTAGCTCACAAGGAAGGCCACTTCTCTGCAAAGAAGACCGCCGAGATCGTTGAGAAGACCTACTACATTCCACAATTGTTAACGAAGGCTGGAAGCATCGTGGGTAGCTGTGTAGAGTGTATCATGGCGGAGAGGAAGGCAGGGAAACAGGAAGGGTTTCTGTCGCCTATCGAGAAAGAAGATCGACCACTGGAGACATACCACATCGATCACGTTGGTCCCATGGAGCTCACCAAAAAGAAGTACAATCACATATTGGTTGTTGTGGATGCTTTTTCAAAGTTCGTCTGGCTGTACCCCACTAAGTGTGCAACTAGCGAAGAGGTGGTCGACAGGTTGCAGAAGCAAGCGTCTACGTTCGGTAATCCCAGACGCATAATAACGGACAGGGGTACCGCCTTCACCGCGGGTGCCTTCGAGCAGTATTGTCGGGGAGAGGGCATCATTAACCTGGTAATCACCACAGGTATGCCACAGGGAAACGGACAAGTTGAGAGGATGCACCGCATACTACTTCCAATGCTCACGAAGATGACGTTAGGAGATCCCCAAACATGGTACAAACACGTTGAGCGGTTGCAGCAGATCATCAACAGTAGCGCATCAAGGAGCACCAAGCACTCTCCTTTTCGGATTCTTACTGGACTTGAGATGAGAGTTGCCCATAAGCCGGAGGTTCAAGCGATACTCCATCAAGAGATCGTGGCAGAACTGGAGCAGGAGAGAGACGAAATTCGCGAGCAGGCTCGAGAAAACATTAGCCGTGTACAGGTGGAAAACGTCGAGCAATATAATCGTCATCGGAAGGAGGCAAAAACCTACAAGCTGGGAGAGCTGGTTGCGATACGCAGAACCCAGTTCGGTCCGGGGCTTAAGCTGAAGCCAAAGTACCTAGGACCATACAAGGTTACGAAGCTCTGTAAGCATGAGCGCTATGAGGTGGAGAAGGTGGGGGATCACGAGGGCCCGCGAGCAACATCATCAGCCGCAGACAGCATGAAGCCGTGGAGTAGGTCAATCGGGACGAATGACCAGTCAGGAGGGCCGAATGTGGGATATGTAGGTCCGACGACACGGTCGCGACGCACATAGCGCCTATATACTGTCGCTCTTCCTCTCACTCACGAGCATACCAACGAATAACCCTTTTCGCATTCCATCGTTCCCGTGTTAGGTAGTCAGTAGTAAAAGTCGAGTCACGAAGAATAGACGTGTACTGACCAGTGCCGTACCTTTTTTTTCATTAATATTCGTGTACACTTTAATCGTTATTGCTAATAATAAAGTCAACATGAAATAAAGAATCCCACATGTATTTCTCGTTTGATCGCATTATAGATAATAAGAAGTGGTGATTCGCGACTTTTGAGGGTCAATATCTGCCCTTTGTACAATTTCCAGAATTGCGTCGTGAATCAGCATACCCTGAGCTAAGCTCTAAGACCAGACAAACTTTTTGTGATTCTGCGCTTATTTTTCTTTATTTGATCCTAAAATTCTTTCTGTATGGCATCTGAAATGCAGATTATGGGGAAAATATAATATATTATCCTACAGCGTATTATCGTTTAATAGCTTTTGTTGCATTTAAGTCAAGGTACCAAATTCGTAAAGTGGTAATTTTTGCTGTAGTATTTTCTTATACCTGCATTTTCTATAGAAATAAAATTTAACTTCATTGAACTGCTGTGAGGAATAAGGAGGTTTTATTCGTTCAGACCACGGCAGAGTCGGTATTTACTTTGTCACTAGGACTACGACATATTGCGTTGTCACAGCAGTTACAATATCACTATTCGTTACAATCTTACTATACCGTGTTACATTATTTAACCAATATTACTATGAAGTGTTCCATTGACTTAATTGTTTACTCGCCGTCCTCGTCAAAGATAATCGGTCGTCATCCTAATCCTACACTATAAGATTAAAGCAATACACATAATTAGACAATAATAATAGACCTAAGCTAAATGTATTGAATAAAACCTTTTTTAAATAAAACAAGTGAAAAAAAGAACGTATCAACATTGTTTGTAACGACGCATTCGTTACGGGTAGCTAACAAATTGCCGAATCCGAAGGAAGATTTGTAGATTGCCGGGACGGTCGCAAGACTGACCTGTAGATTGCCGGGACTGTCGCAATCATTAATTTTCATAATAGCTCTAAATATATTGTAATAAAAGGAAACTCCTCTACCTGAAGTTCGTGTTTCTTTGGAAAGGACCTTGGCGATCCGGCGAGCTAAACTCAGCCTCACATGTTTTACTTTAATTGGACGAAAAAAAAAAACAGAACACATCCAGGTAAGACCCAACTGAGAGTAGTACCTCTCAGCCTAAAGAATCAAGATTGTCTTGAAAATACTGTTGACACAGTCAACAAACATAAAATCGAAGGTCATGCAAACGCAGCATAAATGCATGGCGTAACCACGATGGCATGCATAAATTAGGGCAGCATTATGATTACTTAGCAATAAGGTATTAATGCATAAATTAGGGCAGCATTATGATTATTTAACAATAATGTAGTATTTAAGCAAAACAATTTGAAGAAACAAATTCAAGTCGAACAGATAGTCAACAAAACAAGTCTCGTTATTTCTCCCCCCACCTGCGGTAAGGAGAATTAACGCGAATAATTTAATCTGACCTTACGAAGAGATCAGACAAATACCTTCGCTGTTTTACGCAACCGAGGAGAATATAACAAGTTACTGACTCCGTTTGAATTCATTTGTGCATTTAAAATAGAATTTTCAGCAAAGTAATTGGAAAATATAACCCACGGAGACTGCCAACCCAACTGCTAACCCAACTGCCATTTTAGAACTTCCCGATGTTGAAATGCAATCACCAAAAAAGAGGGTCAAAGTGATTAACATTTTCAAAACCGAATCTGACTATAAAACTGTTGATTTGGGTAGTTAAAATGCGTTTGCACATGCAGTGCCAGTCATATCAGAATCATGCTGGCACGGCGTCTAGCACACGACACCGCAACATTCTTCATCAGCAACAGGCGGCAGAATGATACATCGTAGGTTTCAATTTATGTGAATGGTAGATTTAAGTTAGTTCTTTTTCCGGATTCAACGAATAAAGGAGCTCGTTCACCAAACAAAATTTTTTTTTCTATAACAAACTTATTGTTTTTTAATTGGCGCCCAAACAGGGACCGGTGTAGTGTTGAAACATAGTACGAAACCATACAAATCGGTCCAATGAACCCTAGTGTTTAAACGTAAAATTTTAAAATGTAATAGTAGTGAAAGTGTTAAAAAGCGGACATCTATTCACAAGACCACAGGTTCGGTCATACATTAAAAAGTAAACCGTTGAAAACGTGACCAGTGGAATCTAACAAGGGTCCCTATGTTACCCATTACCAGGGAGGAAAAGGAGAAATGTAACTTCAGCCGCATTACAGGGGAATCAAACATGCTGCTGCAGTATTTGCTGTAAGTTAGTTTAAGATATGATAGGAATAAGCGCAAAATCAAAGTGAAAATTAGAAAATCAAATTTGATAAGGAAAAAGTGAAAATTTATAGTAAAAATAAGAAAATTCCACTAGATAAGAAGTGAAAATTTAAAATAAAAATAGGCAAATCCAATTATATAAGAAGAAGTGGAAAATTCAAGTAAAATCCTAAGTAATTATTAACCTAAAATCTAGCCTGAGTATAATAAATTCATTTGAATTGATTTATTTATTTTTCCACTCGAAATCAAGCAACCGAGCAAAGTATTAACATAGATCAGGGCACGCAGCCCAACCCACTTCCAACCAAACACTAAATTCTAACGATAGAATCGCTATTCGATATAATCATCCAACTGCTCCCACTCTATCAGGCTCTCAGGATCCTAACAGCTCTTACCAATCGAGCTCACCCAATATGGAATCACAAGAAGTGAGATCCACTCCTGAGCTGGACACTCCCTGGTAGCGGCCATTGTCAAACGTGTCCTTAGGCAACAAGGAAGAACTTTCATTGAGTGTATAAGTTAACAAAAGAAACAGCAACACGCGCAACATCGATTTCCATGAAACATTCAACCAAACAACACGCAACTTCGTTTCCCACAGCGTCAGCAAATATGATCTATGGCGCTGCACCTGCCGTTCCAGGGAATGCTGACGGCGCGTCTGCGGCATTATTTTCATCAGGCTATAAATGCATGGTACTTACCGTTCAGTTCCTTAGCATTATCCATAGTTGGTGGTTTAGTTAATTTGGTTGTTCGAATTAAATAAAGTTTTTTTTTATAACTAAAAGTATTGTGTTAAAATAACTGGCGCCCGAGCAGTAATTCGTGTACGTGGGTTTAATAAATAATAAATAAATAGCGTGTTTATAACTGTGTATTAAAGACATTGCTGTGGAACAAACCGACTTGGAAAAAAAGGGGCTCCCCAGTAGCTAAGTATGCGTACATAGGTAACTCAAATGCGCCCTCTTCATTCTTTTGCTTTTACTTTTGCATTCCATTGATCCACTCTGTAACCAACCACCGAAGTTAACGCACCGCCACAGCGTCACCGACATAATAATAAATTTAACGAAATAGAAGGAGCAGCTGGGGAGGGAAAGAGACGGCGACATCACTGGCGCTAGGGGATAAGAAAAAAGGGATTCTTGGTGGCATTCAAGCAAGGAATAGAGAAGAGATTGGACGTACTTTATCTAGCATTTAAATAAAAGACTTAATAAATAATTTTTGAAGAAGACGTAATAAATCATTTTACAAATTATTAAAATATAGAAAGTTCCGTGTGTTTCATTTGGGGATTCGGTAGAAGAATCCCACATAGATGATATCGTAATTTTCAGCAAGAATGAGGAAGAGCACTTCCTTAATCTCCAAAAAGTTTTTCAAACATTAGAACGGGCAAACAGTTGTGCATTTCTTAGGAATGAAGTTGAATTCTTAGGATTTGTTATCTCTTCAAACGGTGTCAGAACCAACAAAACGAAGGTAGAGTCAATAATGAAATTTCCACGTCCAAATACACTTCAGGATCTACGATCTTTCTTAGGACTTTCAGGATATTATCGCCGTTTTATTAAAGGATACGCCAACCTCGCAACACCCCTTACATCTCTTTTGAGAGGCGAAGGAGGCCGTATCTCTAAAAATCTTTCGAGCAAAAAACCAACACATCCCAACGATCAAGCAATAGAATCTTTTAATAAAGTCAAAAATTCCCTTATTTGAAGTGATCTTCTCTTAGCCTACCCCGATTTTAACAAAGAATTTCAACTCACATCAGACGCTTCTGAATACGCCGTCGGAGCAGTCCTGGAACAAGATAACAGACCCATTATATTTATTTCCCGAACGCTGAATAAAACAGAACAATCTTACGCTACCAACGACAAAGAGATGCTTGCTATCATTTAGGCATTGCCTTCTCTCCGCAACTTCCTTTACGGAAGTCATGAACAAACAGAGGAAGAACCAGATCATTTACTGATAAACTGTTTTCACTTGATAAATTGCGAACCCATTTTCTCGAGCGCCTGCGTGTCAATTTGACAATTCCCGGTGTTTTGTAGCGAAATTGTGGGAACTAGGAGGTAAGCTAAGGTATTTGGTAAGTAGATTATTCAATTATTTTTGTTATTTTAATCCACCGTTGTTTTCTTTAGATAATTTAGATAACTGGATAACTGCACAATGGAATACAGGGCCTCGGATATTGCCCTACATACACAACCATCTCAACTAGGAAACTAACTAAGAGGTACGCTAAGGAATTTGGTAAGTACATTATTCAATTATTTTTGTTATTTTAATTCACAATTGTTTTCTTTAGGAAACAGGGTAACTGCACAATGGAAAATGAAAGAATGCAGGGCCTCGGATATTGCCCAACATACACAACCACTCCAACTAGGAGGTACGCTAAGGTATTTGGTATGTACATTATAGATTATTGAATTATTTTTTGATATTTTAATTCACAATTGTTTTCTTTAGGAAACTAACTCGGTAACTGCGCCATGGAAAATGATGGAATGCAGTGCCTCGTATATTGCTGTACCACCCCAGACTATATTTAAAAATTAAGTTATAATAATATGATAGCTATGAGTATTAACTTTTATATTTTGTTTTTGATATGATTTAAGTGTCGTAGTATTTAGTAATATGTATTTAATAAAGATAAAACAAAAAGGATTAATTATCAAGGAATTTTTTATGTGTGTTCAAATCACCGTCGCATTTTACATTTTTTACATTTCAGATTGATTTTCTTTTAATGAAAGGTAAGTAAAGACACTTAGTGGATGAAATAGGTCATAGGTATAACCAAGTTGACGGATGGATGGACGATGATAGGCAGCTAGGTAAGCTGAATTAATTGTAAAGTGAATGACTAAGATGCATCTGGAATGGACGGATAGGTAGGTTTTAATTGACACAGAAATGACTTATTTAATAATTTCTGTTTGAATAAAAAAAAACTTTTCCCAGAGGGATTCGTGCTCAGGTACTTTTGTCCTTATAGGTAGAGTTAGTAAGTTACATTCGTTTATGATTCGTAAGAATTGTTTCGTTATGTGGCTATATAGGTAGGTTTGTAGGATGATTTGGGAAATAAAGGGTGATTTTTTAGCTGGTTTGGTTTTGGAAATACTGGTTTTGACAGCTGACGTGTGTTTAGTACCTTGTGTTACTGTCAAACAGCTTCAGTTTGGTTTGCAATTTAACCATGGATCGTCTTACAAATGAACAACGCTTGCAAATTATTGAATTTTACTATCAAAATTCGTGCTCGGTTCGAAATGTTCATCGCGCGCTGCTTCCATTTTATGATCGGCATTCTCGACCTTCTGAGCAGTCTATTCGGAAGATTGTGACCAAATTTCGCACCAAATTTACTTTGTTGGACATTAAACCACCAACACGTTTACGTACTGTGCGTAGTGAAGAAAATATTGCGGCCGTATCAGCTAGTGTGACAGAAGACCGCGAAATGTCGATTCGGCGCCGTTCCCAGCAGTTAGGCCTTTGTTACAGCACTACGTGGAAAATTTTGCGGAAGGATTTGGGCGTAAAGCCTTTTAAGATACAGCTGGTGCAAGAACTAAAGCCAGCCGACCTACCACAACGCCGAATTTTTGGTGAATGGGCTCTTGGAAAGCTGGCCGAGGATCCGCTTTTTTATCGAAAAATTGTGTTCAGCGATGAGGCTCACTTTTGGTTGAATGGGTACGTAAATAACAAAATTGCCGCATTTGGAGTGAAGATCAGCCAGAAGCATTGCAACAGCTACCAATGCATCTCGAAAAAGCCACTGTTTGGTGCGGTTTATGGGCCGGCGGCATTATTGGGCCATATTTCTTCAAAGATGATGCGAATCGCAGCGTTACTGTCAATGGTGAACGCTACCGAGCGATGATAACAAACTTTTTTTTGCCCGAAATGAAAGTTCTTTACTTGCATGATATGTGGTTTCAACAAGACGGTGCCACATGCCACACAGCACGCGAAACAATGGCGCAATTGCGAGGCGAGTTTGGTGAACAGTTAATTTCACGTTTCGGGCCGGTCAATTGGCCGCCTAGATCGTGCGATTTGACACCATTAGATTATTTTTTGTGGGGGTATGCCAAGGCTAATGTGTATAGGGACAAGCCCGCTTCGATTGACGCACTGGAAGCCAACATCCATGCATTCATTCGTGAGATACCGGCCGATATGTGTGAAAGAGTATGCCAAAATTGGACTCAGCGGATGGGCTACCTGAGACGCAGCCGCGGTCAACATTTGCATTAAAAAAAAGTTCTAAACCTCTTAAAAAATCACCCTTTATAAGTAGATTATTGGTTAGGTTTGTATGATCATAACATAATGGATGGAGCGGCAGGTTGTTGGTAGGATGGTAATATAGTTAGGTTATTGGTTAGGTTAGTAGGATAATAGTGTATATAAAAGTAGTTTATTGTAGAATTTTGGTTAGGTTAGGTTTTTGGTTAGGTCAGGTTTTTGGTAAGGATGTAGTACAACGTTGGATGGTCGGTATTATTGTTTAAAAATAATAGATGGCCGTGCGTCAATTTGTCAAATTTCCATACCTGATGACAAATGTCAATATTGTTCTGTCAGACATGACGTTTCGATTTGCGCCATTTTTTAAATTTGGTCAGGTAGTGTGAGATAGTCGGTCATATAGGTTTTTGGTGAGGTAGTGTGATATAGTCGGTCAGCTAGGGTTTTGGTATTGACAAATGTCAATGTTGTTCTGTCAGACATGACGTTTCGACTTGCGCCATTTTTAAAATTTGGTCAGGTAGTGCGAGATAGTCGGTCATATAGGTTTTTGGTGAGGTAGTGTGATATAGTCGGTCAGGTAGGGTTCTGGTAAGGTAGTGCGATATTTAGGAAAAATCAAAGTAAAAATCTTTACAGACCATCAACCATTGACCTACGCGCTTAGTTATAAAAACAACAACTCGAAGATGAAGAGATGGAAAGCCATCTTGGAGGAATAGAACTATGAAATCATTTGAACCCCACACTGCCTCAATCACTTTTATGATGCAAGACCAATTAGACATCGAAGTCTTTAAAACACCCTCCTACAAAAGTGAGGTTAATGGCTAGGTTGAAAGATTTCATTCAACCCTCTCAGAAATCATGAGATGTCTGAAAACAGATAACATTCACCGTTCCTTCGAAGAATTACTAGAGCGATCCGTCTATGAGTACAATTCAAGTATTCACTCCACTATCAATAGAAAACCTATCGAAATTTTCTACGGCAGAAATTTCTCAACCGATCCCGATAAATTCGAAATGAGTAGGCATGAGACAATCGAACGTCTACGGGCAAAACATGCCAAACAAATTATGTGAAACATAACAAACGTCATGGTTCCAAATTAACAGTTAGTATACCTAAAAGGAGATTGTACAAGAAAATAAACCCTCCGTGGTTGTAACAAAATCCGGGAGGACGATCCATAAAAGTAACATTCGAAATTGAAAACTTTTCTTTTTTCCCTTTCCCTACAGGTTATTCTGTGTCATCGTCGTCGCCTTTGCAGAGGTCGAGATTTTCGATTATACTAACTCACAAATGATAGCTTTAAGCCATGGCAAAGCCAGGATTTAAAAACGGAGATTTAAAACTGGTCCACATTCTTGAAATAGAACAATATGAAACATTCGTGCCCGATATATTGTCGGCATTAGAAGAAAACGATTTTACGCACTTCTCCTTATTCCCTAACCTAAAACATGTGTTGAAGAACGACCTGCAGTATCAAAATTGCACATCAAACAGAACTACTTCATTACCAGCCGCAACACCATCTACCGGAGAGCATAAATAATACTGTAGAATGTATAGCTGTCACACTCACTTCAGTTTGTATTCCTCACATTTGACAGAATCTTTCGCCCGCCTTCCACGTTTTTATTCTTGTCTTGGAACCGAATCGGAGATGTACAAACTGCGGTAAGGAATTAAACTAATCTATTGTATAATATTAACTTAATACCCTTTAGAAATAATATATCCAATATTTTGAGAACCTTGCGTTTTCCTGCCGAAAAATTAATTTCGGATTTTTCCATTCGCCTCTCCAAGGCACAACATGAACTAACCGAAGTAAACAATTTAATTGACAATATAAAAATTCATAAAGCGAAAAGATCGCTTGATTTCATTGGGTCCACTTGGAAGTGGATAGCCGGCAACCCCGATCATTCTGATTGATGGAGATTAAAATTAACGGTATAATTGAAAATAATAACGAACAGGTTACTATAAACAAAGCATTTAACGATACAATTAATCATATTACAAATATAACCAATGAAATAATTAAAGTTGTAAAAACCGATAAATCGTTTGAATTAGAATTAGCATTAAGCCTTCAGTATAAAGCAAAACAAATAAAAGAGGATCTGACAAATGTCATTTACGCCATAAAACTGGCAAAATCAAATATTGTTAGCTCCCATATCCTCCCAAAGAAAGAATTAAATTTAATCATAAGTAAAATCAATGAAACACACATTTCTTATGAGAACATTGAAGAAGCGCTAAAGTTTGCTGAAGTTAAAATAGCATTAAGCTCCAATAAACTTATATATTATTTCAAACTGTGGCGACTTCAGCCAATCAAATATGACAACTACTAGCGACGCACAGATGTCGCACTCAACGCGTAATGGATTTTTAAACTGAAACCAACGACGGCGTGTTTTCTAGATCATTATTGTTAATCGTTCATTTGGTGTGTAACCAATTTAATTAATAAACGTAATTTGTTGTTATTCTTTTGGATTATTAATATTCATGGACCCAGAGTGTCCATAAAACTTTGGTAAGAGCGCCATCTGTGCTTTCAACCTAAAAATGTATTAAGGTGTTTGTCAGACGCACCCATTGATGACACCAACTGCACCCAACTTCACTACTAGAGAATGTTCTAGAAGTAATTGTGTGACGAGACGGACATTGGAAACGCTTTTTATGGAATATGGAAAAGAATAAATTTAATCCGAGGAAATCCTCTTTAATTGTTTAAATAAATCAAGTTTAAAGTTATTTACACCAGAAACCTAAATCTTTATTCCGATTTTATTGTTTAAACATTTTCTTTAGTTTACTCATTCCAAAGAATTTCTCATATAAAGGCCATAGCCAATTAAATGGAATGGCTAAAGATTGTCGAGAAAGTACGACAGAATAAAAAAGCACTCGACATCCTATTATTTTTTTTTTATAACAAAAAAGCATTTGTTGCTTTTATTTGTTTTTCATAAAAATTATACTATTATTTTGTGCATGGTTTTTCTCATGAATTGTGCTATTATTTTCGTACAATAATTCTCATGGAAAAAAATTATAGTAAAATATCCGTGCAATATTTTTCGATATGTCTCAATTTTGTAATAAGACCATATAAGACTACGAATTCTGCCAAATCGTGTATAGTGTTGTATTGTAAGTGATAGGCCCTGTACACTGCGACCAGAAGAGATCTATTGCGTTGGCCTCTATTATTTAACCCAGGGAGTTGTCGAGGCTCTTTATAAACCTCAGTACCCTTCTTGGTTCCATGTTTCCTATATCTGCAGGACTTAAAAACGCCCCTTGCATATGGATCGCTCTGCCCCTTGCCACAGCAGGGCATTCGCAGGGTATGTGTTCCGTTGTCTCCTCTTCTTCTCCACAGAGTCGACAGGAGTCATCGTCGGAAAGTCCCATTTTTTTGAGATGATATCTTAGTGGCCAATGACCAGTCAGATAACCCGTTAGGATTTGTAATAAAATATCCCTAGCTTGTAGTTGTAACTTCAATACTTCCCGAACGCCCTCTGATGTTTCCCCTTAGCATCTTAAGAAACTATTGTAATTTGTTATCACTGCCACCCCTATAAAAACATTTTCCGGGAAGGACCGGCCATTATTGTAAAAATAGAAGAACACGAGACGTCATACTTTTGGCGGACATTTTTCTTGTTATAATAAATCCAGGATTACTGGCAAGAGCGTGTTTTCTTTTCGTTCAAACAATAAAAAAAGTACTTATAACAGATTCTTAGATCTTCTTTGCATAGCTCAAGTAACTTTTTTGTTTTACTACGAGCTGGGCTTATGAATCTTTTTGCCATTTCCTGAATTTCGAGTGAACGTAGCTCATGGGTAACAAGAAGTAGGGTTCAGGACCTGTGAGTAGGCGTGATGCGCCTCTTCTCGTCAGGCAATCTGCTCGTTTATTGCCATCAAATCCCTCATGATCTGGTAGCCAACCAACGGTGACTGTGTTGTCGTTGGCCAGATCTTCGAGGAGATTGAAACATTCCCAGACCAGCTTTGATCTAATAGAATACGATCTTAGGGCCTTAAGAGCTGCCTGGCTGTCTGAGAGAATGTAGATGCGGGCACCTTTAGAGCGTCTTCGTAGGCATTCTCGGACACATATCTCTATGGCGTGTACCTCCGCTTGAAAGATTTTGGAACCTTGGCCCATAGACCCCAGCACCGGTGGCGCCATCTTCCATCTTTGAACCGTCGGTGTACCAGATTTGTGATCCTGATGGTATTACGAATTGTTTGTTTCTCCAGGTACTGTGTGTTAAAACCTTGACACGGCACTTGGTGTTTAAAAATAAAAACATTATAATTGGTTAATTTCTGATTGATTTGACAGGATTTTTTCTCTGGTGTAGTAGGTTTTAAATGTCAACCACGTCCCTTTGACTTTCAGTTTTAATTCAACTGCGCAAGATACAGTAAGACTTTTCAAGTTGACCATTCTTGTAAGTTGGCCACCTGGTTGTTCCGATACAAAAGTCATGTTGCAGTGTGATCAGGTCTGTTTTTAAGACATTTTTGACAGTCTCTTAAGAATTATTTACGATGTCGGTGGACAACAATCACTCGCAGTGAAGTGCTAATAAATGTGGGCAACAGAAACGAATAATAATTTAGCTACGCATTTTTTGGTATTTATTGCTTCAATTTGTGTTTCCACGGCGAAATCAAGAGAAAAAACAAGCACCAAACAAAACGAGGAACCGAAATCAATGCGTCATCGCATTTCCATTATTTTTCTCTCCGGAAACGGATACTTCGGTTGTGATTTGAGGTTATAAGAGAGTAGGTTAGGTTAGGTTAGGTAAGGTGGCTGTCTGGAAAGACACACCTAGACCAAAGAAGTAGGTCCTTTGTGATACCACATGATGTGGGGGAGAAGAAATAGAAGCCCAGGGTAATATGCTACACCGGACATGCTGGTGGGTTCGTTGTTGCTGCCGAATACTTATGGCGATTTGTCTACGGCTGTGAGGGAGCCGGGGTGGTTTGTCTTTGGATCTGGGGAAGGGTGCCGATACGGTCTACCCCTTGCCCGTGAACCTCGGACGACCCCGAGTTAGATGATATGTCTTCGGGTAAGCGATGGGTGACCGAAACAGTGTACCCTCCGCTAGTGATCCTCCGACCTCTCGTCCGAATTGACGTCCGGAAATTGACCAATATCTGTGAACTAGATCGACCCTTTACTTTGTGATAACTTGCTAGATGTTTAGTAAGCTTTGGTCAAAGAGGAAGTGACCGGTCGACAGCTAGCCTTCGGATAGGCGGTGGTAACCGAAACGGTTGTACCTTCGCCTGTATCCTCTGGTAACTTATCTAATAGAGTATATATAATGAATTGTAGTGGTGGTTGGTATAAGATAAGAACGAAGGGGTGACCGATGCAGTTTCCCCTCCGCTACCATCCATAAACAAACCATCCAAAATAGTAACTGATGGGGCCAGCTGCTAAGATACTGAAAATATGTGAGAAATTATTGCAACCATTTGGTCTTGGTAATATATTTCCATTGTTTCTACTAATGGAGAGAAGTTTCTGAGTCCATTTAGCATCCAGTTTTGGCCAGATTTGCTTGGATGTGGCGCAGGTGTCAATGCTGTTCCATCAGTTATTTGCGACCCTTATTGCCACTTTAGATAAAAAGAATTTGATGGATTGTATGGGAGCGTACGGTTTACTTTTGTTGTTCGAGTGAAAGCCGCTTCCTTGTCTGGCTAATTCATCCGCTTTGCAGTTGCCAGGAATGTCACTGTGCCCTGGAACCCAACACAGGGTTAATGAACATCTGTCCGCAATCTCGTTCAGAGATTCCCGGCATTGTCTTACCAACTTGGATCTATTTGTTGCTGTAATCAGAGCTTTTATTGCTGCCTGGCTGTCTATGTATAGTACGAGAGAGAGTATGCGCTGCGTAGAATTTTCCGCTCCGACGGATACCTCGCCACCACCGATTGTCTGGCGGAAGGAGAGTTGCGATTTGTTTCTACTGCGAGATTTACCATTTTTCGCTGGAAAAAGTTTGGCGATTGGAGATAGTGACGGAATATCTAGTACTTTTTATAAACGTTTCTATTAATTTAAATAAACTAATTACATTTAAAACAGAGTCGAGGGTTTTATTTCGTAGTCGCGACTTGAAAGAGGATTACGAGAAGGACCTCTGTAACAAGAAATACACTAACTACTAAATGTAGTGATGCCCGAAAAGAATGGAAATATACTATGGACCTAATGTTGAGTTTTTCAATGAACGCAGACATTTTGCACTGAAGGATGCCCATCACAATTTACTTTACATCCTACGAACTTGTTGTTTTTCTCCTTCATTTCTATCACTACACACGGTCGAATGTGGCTGTGCCATATTCATTGCATTAATTACTCTTTAAGTTATTTAATAAACTGAATTACCTTAAATTTAACATTCAATACAATTGCGTTTTTGTTTGCTAACACCTAATCCAGTAAGAATTTACCAATATTCAGAGTAAACTTCTTTTCCAACTTATTCTTAGTTTTTTGTGTGACTAACTATTAAACTCATATGTGACATAAGACTTAAATTACCTATTATTGGCAAGTATTACGTAAAGCAAGTCCACTTACCGAATATTTTAAGCGTTGAGAAATTATGCATTCACTTCATTACTAGTTGAACTTAATTATAAACGACGATGAATCCAGCTTCTTGTCTCTGTTGAATTCCAAAGGGGTCATCATCTTCTGTTGTATAGTTTTTTTATCTTTAAAATTATTCGGCTGGAACTTGCCACTCTGCAGTACATCGGCATATTCAATGATTCCGTACACGTGATTCTGATACAGTGCGCAGCTTGTAAGGATGCATTATGACGAACTGGAACGACGAGCCTTAGCGAATCCATATGCACACATCTCTCAACAGCACACATATTTGCTTGAAAAAATCTTTAAGGCCTTGGAGATGATTCTTTTGAGTATATTGCTGCTCGTCTGCACACATTTCAAACATTTTTATTCCAATAACGATTAGGAGGGTGTTAAGTTGAGTTTATTGTTTTTTTTAAGGTTATGATGGCGAACTGTAGGATCAGGCGATGTATGCTCCTTTTAAACTACACAAGTATTTGAAACTGAACTCTTTGTTGATGGGGAATATCCAAAGTGATTTTCTTTTCTTTTATCCACGTATACTCACTCAATTCGAAAAGGTATTGAGTAACAAAACCAGCCGCAGCCAACAAACTTGAAATGCGTTCTGATCAGCACTTCTTTTTGGTATCATGTTGATCTGCTTCTTCCGATATTTTCTCGGAATTATGCTCAAAGCAAACAAACTGAAAATAAAAGTAGAACAAAAATTAAAACCAGTCACATTTATAGACATATTATTTGCTTCATTGTTGTTTATATTGTTGAGAAACTGATGCATGACAAACCTGACAGTTCGTACGCTGTACCCAAAAAAAATAAATAAATAAATAGTTGGCGCAACAGGTCCGTAGGGATCCTGAGACTAGCTTCTCAGAACCATTCGCTTTGTGTGAGTTTTAATTTTTGGGACGAACGGAAGGCATCTACAGTTTTATGCCGAGTCCAAACGGCTAATTGAGAAGCTCTTTCGTGACAGTTATACTCGGATGTTTGTCAGACGTTCGCGAGAGGTGGCGCAGTGGAAAAAAACCTTGAGTTGGAATTTGGGTTTTCTCGGGATTCGAACCTGGGACCACTCGCTTAGTAGTCCAACACACTAAACAATAAGCCACGCTGTACCTAAGAACCTCTTTTTAGAGACAGTTTATAAATACAGTTTGGGGTCGTATGGATAGACAACTTTTCTTTAGAACCAGCTGACGCCCATTGTCGACTAATGAAATAAAATGAATGACTTTATCATGACAGGTCTCGGATTGAAGAAGACTTAGGAAAATGCAAAATATGGCTCCTTAAACCACATAATGAGCAAAGAACGTATCACTTCGAAGTAAGTTGAAGCAACCATATTGAAAAAAGAATAGGGTGATGGCACGTAAGTTCAGCCCTCTCCAGTAGTCAGCCTCTAACAAACAAAGTACAGCGCAGTAGTAAATACCTTTGTCTTACTTCTAAACAAAAAATACCACTCTCTTGCCTAACATTTCTTCTCCCCGTGCGCAAAAAATTGGCAACATCCAGGTCTTACTTCGCACGTAAAAAATATTAATCTGCGTACAGTTTCCATAAGTACAGGATACGAGTGGTTTACCAAAAAAAAAAAATAGTGGAAGTGAATTTGTAAAAGTGATATAATATCGAATATATTAAAGTTATGTGCATATAATGATTATTATTATGATATTGACACTTTATTTATCTTGTTTCTTAACTTGAAATGTTAAAATAGTTTTTTGTTCAATAATTAAGAGGGGGGCTGACCTTACCAGACATTATTTGTATGATTATCCTAGGCTCAGCCCCCCCCCCCGGCTGACTACTGAGGACCACCTTTATTTATTTTTTTCATAACTGAGTATGCAAAATGAATGGAAATTTAATTCTCTCTTAATTCTTGCAAAAAAAAAATCTAAAAACTGTCTTTGTTTTCCAGTAGTCAGCCCCCTGTTCACATAATAAAGAAATGGGTGGCTGACTATAAAAGACAAGTTTTAAAATGATGTTAAAAATGAACAATTTGTGGTGGTTAACAATTTCAAAATGTATTTAATTCAGGTATTTTCAAAAATTGATGTTTCTATTCAAACAAATAAACTTCCCATTCATTAATTTCTTGAAGAGGCACTAGATGAAGCCTGAACATGAACAAATAAATGGTCAATAAAAAAAGCTAGTCGTAGGTTCGGAGTCCCTAGATGTTGGAGATGAAAAACAAATTGGTTTTTTTACCTATCTTTTGTTTTTAACAGCTTAAATTTGTAATCTTAAGACTCCTGAAATGAAATACAGTTCAATGCCAGCCCAGCTTTCAAAAACACCTTGTAGCAGTACAACATTTTATATAATACATATTTTATTATTTATCATTACTTCTAAAAATATCTTATCTATGTACCTTATAATAACATAATAAAGTATGAATAATTTTTGATGTTTTTAAAAAATCCTTAATCACTTTGCCTGAATTTGAATGTCTGCGTATAATTTTTTTCTTAAATTTAAATGTAAAAGCTTCATTTCGGCAGTATAGTAAAAGGACAGCCGAAATGTTGTTTATTTCATAATTGTTTCAACCAGCGACTATGTAAGAACTCCGAATTCTCTAAGGCCATTCCTAGGAGGTTTTCAGCGATTGCCTTTAGGCTGTAACCTGTAACTAATCCTTTGGCGGACCGACAAGGCCATTTCCTCAGACTTTCTCTAAAGGATTAATAACAGCGACGAAATAAAGATATTTTGTTTTTTTCCTTTGTACTACCAAGCGACTAGTTTCATTTCAAATAAATATAAAATCGTTTTAAAATAGAATAAAATACGAGTACCCACGACCTCTTCTATTCTCCGACAAGGAAGAAATTCAAGGCTTCAACCTTTACTATCCAGTGCCCATGTTCTGTAATTATCACATCGATATATTTATCACAAAAACGATATGAATTGAAAGAAAATGCTTAAAAAGTATCGATGCAAAAATTTATTTATTTAACTCAGGAGCATTTTCTTTCAATTCATATCGTTTTGTGATAAATATATCGATGTGATAATTACAGAACATGGGCACAGATTTGTTTCCAAAATCAGTCAAATCTGCTCGCGCCAAACCACCGCAGTATTTTATCCGTAGTATGGAAAGAAATTTTCAATAAAAAAGCACAAGTAAAAAAAAACTCAGAATATTGGTGCAATTTTTAGACAAATATAACTGTACCCATATGACTGACAAAAATGTTCCTTTTGTTTTTTTACTATTAAATTCGTGACTTTGTCTTAAAATTTGGAAAAGTTTCTTAACTTAATGTTTTTTGCTGTTAAAGCGATGAAAATGTAGAAATGGTAATTGGGGCCGACTACTGGATACTTGCGTGGCCGACTACTGGAGATGAGGGGGCTGACTACTCCCAAATCATACCCTTTTCACTTATTTTCTAAATAGTTTGCATTAGGTGGCTCATATACTTAATATTAATAAGCTTAGTATTTTCGAATCTACAGACTTCAAGCATTCATAAAACCCAAATACTTGATTAAATAATTGAAGAATGGATTTTTAAGGACCAATCAAACTCAAAACAAGTAAAAGTGTTATCATCGACCTGGCCGATGCTTTGTTACAAGTAATTTAAAATTGGTTTTGTATGGGAGGTACCAGAACTACTTGACCGAGATATCCCATTTTTAATACCAACCTAACGATGATAAAAGAAGTCCTTTCACAAAAATTCATTCGCCTAGGTTGTTTCCTTTGAACGCTATCGTATTTTCAATAGACGGAGAGGCACATGGGTCCAATATTGATTTTGAATGGGAGGTACCAAAACTACTTGACCGACAAAGCCCATTTTTAACACCAACCAAACGACTATAAAAAGAAGTCCTTTCACCAATCGTCATCCCTCTAGGTTGATTATTTTGTGGCGCTATCGTGCTTTCAACAGAGAGAGACACATGGGTCCAATATTGGTTTTCTATGGGAGGTACCAGAACTACTTGACCGACATAGCCCATTTTCAATACCAACCTGACGCCGATAAAAAGAAGTCCTTTAACCAAATTTCATTCACCTACGTCAATTACTTTGGGCGCTATCGTGCTTTCAACAGACAGACAGACAGACAGACAGACGCACATGGCTAAATCGATTCAGAATGTGATCCTGATTCAGAATATATATACTTTATGAGGTCTCCGGTGACTCCTTCTTGGCGTTACAAATGTATTGGCAAAGTGAATATACCTTCCTCTGGAGGGTATAAAAAAAGTTAAAGGGCTGACTACTGGTGCCATCACCCTATACACCCGGAGGAAGCTATTGCTTGGGCTATCTGAGAGAACAAAGCCAGAAATGAAGTTAAGCCAGTAACTCTAATGATTATGTACAGAAAAGGTTGCTGATCTTCTGATGACACCAAGAAAACAAAAATTGCATGTTGAACGACTAGATTTAGAAGCTTTTCCAGAACTGCAACCGAATTATTTTAATGTTAGATTTGAGCCTACATCCATATAAAATTGTGCTGACGAAAGAATTAAAGCCGGACGACCATGTATGTAGGTAGGTAAATGGGTGCTCTTGTGGCGGTTGCCACAGCTTAACAAAGACCTTCAGCTGGTTCCTTTGTGTTCAGTTAGGGGAACCATCCATTGCATACCTGTTGAAAGACAAGAAATAGACCGATTTTCACATGGATTTAGTATGAATGTCATGGGTTCAAGCTCCGTTGTAACCAAATAATCCAGTTCGCCCTAAAAGTCCCTAATGGTATGAGGTCTGTCTATTTACTAGGATAGTCTTTGGCTTAACGAACACGAAAGGAAAAGTGCCAACTACGATACACATAACATAACTATAGATATATTGTATGCACATGCTGAAGGAAAAAGAAAAAAAAATGCGACAATGCAAATCATATCCAATTGAAGATTCATTTCTTCTATATCTTGGTTTTAGGTTCTCCGGTAATACCTATATATACTTATAAAACTACAATAGAACTATGCCAAACTCACCAGTTAATTCAATGCAGATAATATATTTGCTGTCTGCCCATTTCACAAGTTAAATTAAATAGAAGAATTTGGTGAATTGAGGTTTTCGGAATTCATAGATTGGTACTTTGAAGCTATTCACTTGCACTTTACTTTCGCAAACCAAAAATTATTCCAATTCAGATGGAACAGGCTGCTCCAATCCAATATTCCAATTACCATACGGAAAATGCAAGTGCTACACGATAAAAAAAAAATAACAAAATAAGCGGCAGCCGACCGGCACAAAAACAAATTCCGATTCCACATGCACACTCCGTATGATTGCTATGTTAGAGTAGTGCAAAATATTTCACTTGGGAAAACGAAACAACACCACAGCTCGTCAAAGAAGGTATGTTCCATAAACACCAACGGTCGTATTCGAGTCGAATGTGTTAGGTAGGTACCTACCTACCTACCTATGTCGTTTTCGATTTGGCACAAATATAATTTTTTTTTAGAAAAAATGAATTTTTTTTTTAACCGGATTGGTTTTCATGTTCGATTTGCTTTTGGGAATTCTAGATTTTTTTCTCAGATTTCACACATGCTTTCACTAATACCAATGTGGATGACACACAGCTGGCAGTTACGAGTTGTTTATCTTTGGAAGGATTGCTTTTTTGACTGAATTATTATTTTTTCGAGTATGGAATCCATTCTTAATGTTGAATTATTTCGAAATGAGTTATTACAAATGTGTAAAAATCAATTTAAATGGATTTCCACCGCAAGTGGAAAAAAATATTATTTGCGGCCAACTCAATACACACAAAAATCAATAAAATTCGGATTTTATGTTCGATTTAGCAGCCGAAATCTGAAATCTTAGATCAAAATCTGAAAAGCCAAATCGAAAACGACATTAGGTATTAATAAACAAATGTGCACAAGTTAGTTAGCTAGTAGACATCAGATAGCATACAAAAATTTGACGTAACTTCTGAATGACGAGTTGATAACCTTTACGCAGCGTTTATTAATAAGGGGGTATATGTCTTGGTTTTTATTGTTAGGCCTGTTTTATTGAGCTTCGATCTCAGCGAAGAAAAGTAAAGTAGGACTTTCAGCACGCAATTCCAACAACTCCATTCTCCTTGACTCAAAAAAGAACACGCCTGTTGTAAAACTAGCTAAAGCTACCCCTATAAAATAAACCGCAAGATAAGCGTAGTACGCTGCTCGAGCTAAACTAAATTTTAGCTGTTCTCCAACTTTTCTCTCCAAACATCAGCTAAAGCTCTAGCTAAATTTTGACATAGAGTAAGAAGTGTCAGAGAAAACAGCTGTTCTTTAAAAAAATTTTCTTCAACAATTTTTCAACTATTTCTGATTCTAAGTACTTCTCGTCCAAGTAATAATTAAAAAAGATCATCCTTGCATACTTTTCCGCAACAGAACAACAAATACACAAAGATCTGTCGCAATTTAGCTTGAGAAAATGTACCTACCCATTAAATGGGCACGCTAAATTTTGACAGACGCAGGAAGTACATTCTGAAACAAAAGTTTGATTATTTAGCTCGAGCTGCGTACCACTCAGCTAAATGGGTTCGATTAAATATAGCTCAGCTAAATTTGGAGAGAATTTTGTATGGGAGCGAAAATTTAGCTCGAGCAGCGTACTAAGCTATAGCAATTAACATATTTCGCTCCAATTTTTTTATTTCTTTTTGTAGTAAGACGTCAATGAAAAATGTTCGGCCTTACTAATAATCAAACACTAATGTCGACGATTAGCTGGTTGCCAGCTTTAGTAAAAATGTACAGCATTAGTGAAACGGTACCAATAAACAATTAGACCTCCACATTTGCTAGTGCGACAACTTTCTTAGAAACTATTACATTTTTTGTCATCGCAGAAAAACAAGGTCAATGGTTTATTTCACGAGGATTTTATTCTAAAAAAAGGAATATTTAAATTGCAAATTAATTTGCCCAACAGATTTCTTTTAAAGGCTTTTTGAAGCTTATTATAAGGAAAATAGGAAATCATTGACTTATTAAATATGGACTGCTAGTAGCCAACTTCACGCGTGTTCCAAAAATACAGAGCGCTACAGTTTTACAGCGGAAAACGAAATAAACTTTAAACGACCAAGTTTACTTTCATTACAAATTTGCGTGTAGTATGCCTATGTGTTGAGAGGGTGAGAAATAATGTAGGATTTGTGTGTTTTTTTATTCATTATTTACCAATTATGTATGTTTCTATATTTTACTTGGTTGTAGCACCTATGTAGTTCCGTAATTTATATTTTAATACTGCGATCTCAATTTAATCAAACCCTCAACACAAGCCAAGCGAATTCAATACGAAACACAAAACAAGTGAACAGCTACCGATATTCTCATAAAAGCAAGGATTGGTGGTTAGCAACATGCTTTTTTTGTAGTTAGGCCTGGGGTACCTACATTAATCTGTTGCGCTAAATATTTATTTATTTATTTATGTATAATATTTGTTTAGTTATCTGTTCACACTTTTTTGTTCGAATAAAAAATTGCTTGGATCATGGTCCTTAAGTGACGGCTGGATTCACTAAAAAGTCATTGGATGCATTAGATGTTAAAACTACATCCATAGAAAGAAAAAAGTCGTATATCTCATGATGGATAAAATGGCTATAGGTAAGCAAATTCAGTGGGATGAATTAAAAAAGAAATACGTCGACTGACTACGGCACTAATTTCAATTTCACCGAAGATTTACCTCCCGAGATAAGATATCTGTACGTGTGTAAGTAAAAAATTAAAGAAATTGTTATTTCGTTTTGTTTTTCGAAATAATAAAATGTTACAAAATTAATTTCAAATCACTCCTTGTAGCTTTGCTTCTTTTCAATAGATGACGCTCTTTTGTTCACACGTTACTATGGAAATGAATCGCTTTCGATACTTTTTATAGTACGCTTTCTTTTGTTTTCTAATACTTCACGTTTGATTTATGAGTGAATTTGTGTCGTAATAAGGTCTCTTTTAAATTATGCAATAAACGGAACACAGTTTATAAGAATGCTTTGATGTATTCGAAAGAAATATTAACTTACTTATTCATTTCCGTTTGGAAAACAGTACTTACAAAAGTATATGGAGGTGTGAAAATAAATACATTTTGATTTTTTTAAAATTGCATAGCTTATATCACTTGATTCGGTGAAAAAAAAAAGCCGTGGACATTCTTCTACACGAAAGCTGTCATGTTTTCTCCTAGATGAATTCGCACCAAGTAATAAAGAACTTTGTATATCTTAAGTTCGGACATACTACCTGATATTCCTCCAGCAGTTCCTTAATTTATTATTTTGCGTGGATTTTTCTGAATGCTGACAATTCTTCTATCTATATTTTCCGCTAAGTCAACCTTTTCACAACAACCATTTCCACACCAATATTTAAGATCTTCATCCAAAAATGACCTGGGGCCTAAGGTACTGAGAATTGTAAAAAAAAAAGGTTTTCACTTATGAGCTGTCCAATATTAAATGAACAGATATTTTATACCCTTAGCGACTACTCTCAAGAAATTCTTGGAAAGATCCCAAACTTATATCAAATTTATTTTTTACTCAGCATGCATTCGTTACAAACTAAAATGAAAATCAGTCATAAAGCAAGCACTAGCTGTAAAACAAGATAAAGCAGAGAAAAACACTAACCATTTCTTTTAATCAAAATATTCGTAGTACATATTTTAACCCAAATATTAATAAACGCTGCGTAAAATGTTATCAACTCGTTATTTAGCAGTTATGTCAAATTTTTGTATGCATCTGATGCCTACTAGCTTTGTATATATATTCCTATAGTAGCGCCAATCCAGTAGTACCAGTATCCTTATAGGTGTCGCTACTCATACCAAATCGAAAATTAAATTACTGAGAGCTTTGAGCCTTTGATAATTTTATTCCTTTTAAAAAAGCTTTCGTTGAGATTTTTTCCTTCATTCATTCGATAATTGTTCGTCGTTCGGTTTCGGTTTTTGTTTATTTTGTTTGAATTTCTGTTTCAATTATAAAAATGTGAAATATTCAAACACATTTTTCTGCGAAGAACACTTTCACGAAAAGGACATTGTTAGAAATGTGAGGACAAATTTGAAAAAAGGGTCAAATCCAAAATCGTGTAGTGAAATATGTGTATGCACGGATAAAAACATTGACCAAAGCTATGAAAATCTGAAGTCTAACTTTAAATCAAAATGTCTAATAAAACGAAAAAGATACATCAACGACCAAGTTTTAGTAAGCCTACCAGATTTAATAAAAAATAATGCAGATGATCCTAAATTGACAGTCCATCGCGAAGCCTTACCTCCTAAAACATATTTAAAGAATTGCTCTCTTCCTCTATGACCTGATTGTATCTCTCCCCTTGAATTTCTTGAGCCTGATTACCGATATTTCCAGAATAAAGAAAATGAAATTAAAGAAAATGAACCATATCAGAAAATCCCGAAGACTCTTTTCGACAACCCCAAAAAACTTAAAAAAAACCAAAAATATTTGTTACATCAAGACCCAGAAGAAAATTTATTTTCAATAGTAAGAACTAACAAAGGATCATATGATCAAAATCCTTCTGCTCACCGATTTACCAGAAATTTAAAACAAATCATTTTTCAAAATTTACACCCAACATCAGATTACATCAGTTACGATATAGCAAATACTGAAACCATATTACTACATTCCAATATTAAGAACCTACAAAAAGAAGATGATTTCGATTTTGACATTTCAAATTTGAATGAAAACCTTGTAACTGTTTGTCCACCTGAAATAGAATGGGAAAAAGAAGAAACAAACCAGCTTAACATTTTAGGTACACCAAATAATAATTGTATAACTTCGATCTCCAAGGAAAATTGTGCAAAAGTAGCACGAAATGCTTGCATGTATTTCGTAGGATTTTCAGCTCACAAATTGAAAGGCAAACTAAAATGTTTACACTGCACCCGATATCTATCAGAAAAACAAGAAACTGATAATAAGAAAAACTTGGTACTTATGAAACAAAGAGCTTATACGACAACAAAAACCAGTTCAGAATTTGGTTGCCTAACTATTCCAACAGAAGAATTTGAAAAGGATTATCTAAAAATTCAGAAACAATTTGAAAAACATTTTCCCTATATCCAGTTTAAATCAAATTTACTTTCAAATCTTACTCATATCTTCAGCCTTAACCGATTTTTAGAAAACTGTTTTTGTTCCCACAGCACCCATAAAAGTTCAATACTTAAATTCATATTCACCCCTATTGCGAAGATCAACTATCAATTGATAGTTGATACTTATCAATATTTTTCTTTTTCAAATGGTATTACGATCAATTATCAATGAATTTTCATTCACAATAACTTATTTTTTTGCGTTATGTTCACAATAGCTTACATTTTTATCAATTGTATTTCGCAATACCAATATCAATTTTAATTTATAAATTTTGTCAATCGTCAACCGATTGATAGTTGATCTTCGCAATAGGGGTGATTAATTGGCCTCATCAAATGTATAAATATTGTATGTTTAACAAAAAATTAAAATATTAAAATTAATTTAAATATGTATAAAAAACAATTTAAATATTGTACCCATGTTAAACAAAAAAGGGCACTGGCGAAAGATGTGGGCTAGATAATTTATAAAGGAAAACAAAGGTAGGCACCTACATAGAAGAACTCACAGAATCGGAAAAAAATATTTATTTACAAAAACTTAATACAGTCACACCTCCATAACTCGATCATCCTTAAGTCGAATTTTCCATAAGTCGTACAAATGTATTAAAACTTAGACAAAAGATTTTAATTTTCCCATATGGTCGACTCTCTCTAAGTCGAAACCCTCCTCAAATCGGGCTTGTAGCGGAGGGGTAATTAGAAGGATGAAAAGGATAACAATTTACTAGAACAGTTGCCAAAGAGAAAGAAAAAAAAATATTAACAAAACATAATTTGGGGGCGTATACTTACTTTTTTCTAGCAATGAAAATGCAAAAAAAAAACTTTTAGACGGATTCATGCGGGGAGGACGTCATAAAATCCATCTACTTCAATTATCACAATAGGCTCCTTTAAGATAAGAAGCCGCAGTGCCAGAGCCCCACGGTCAGGCTGAACAACAGCGTATGTAAAGTTGCTCCTATTACGAAATTCCATACCATCATTTAGGATAGTTGGGCAACACTCCTCTTCAAAATTACATTTCGGGAGGATTTATTTAGCTAATGCCCGAGATAAACATGGGTTTCTGAACATTAACATTTAACCCTACAGTTAGCGAGATCTTGGCAACCATATTTGTTTATTGGTAAAGGGATTTTGGAAAGTGTGGGGTCTTCGCGTAAACTTCCAGACTAAAGTTGATTATTGGTAAGCCCGAATATGTTTAACAGAGCTAATTGAATACTAGGCTTCATTTTTGGAAACTGTAAATAATTGAATTTATTGATCCATATACCCTCGAAACTCCTTATAATCCTTTTAACCGCAATGATGAATCGCACTTAGAAAAAATTAAAATAAAGTTTACTAGAAATATGAAAATTCGACTGGAATAATAATCTTCTACCTGCGATGATAGACGTTATTTAATAAAACCTCTTTTTAAAAATATCTAATGAACATTAGAACACAGAACAAATTATGATCGGAATGGCTTGTGTAAACTAAAAAAACTAAATTGATTTTAATATGAGTAGGGAACGTCGTTAATCTGTAATTTTAAGTGAATTATAAAAAAAACCCATTCTTGTATGAATTATTGTAAAGTAAAAAAAAAGATAAATAAATAAATAAATAACTTATAGGTTACTTACGCAATTTAAACTTCCACCCTGCTGTATAGGTAAATATGAAATAAACTACTGAAGAAAACGTTTAAAGCGAATATTTTTGTATTTTATTTTATATTTATTTAATATTTTTAATTTGTATGTTTAACATTGACAGTCACATCAAAAATGTCCTTTAAGCTAGTTTATAAAATTGATTTCGATTTGTCACAGTTCTGTCTTATCTATTTTGTTATTATTATTTATTTTATTATGATTATTTAATAATAATGAAATTTCTTGAATATAATGATGCACATCTGTTGCCATGAAACCATTTTATAGGAACTCAAGTATGAATTTTAAGTCTGAATCAGTATATGTTTGACAGAAAATGATTTACAATTTTTAAATGACTTGACAGCTGAAAAAATGGCCGCAAGTTAAAATAGTGTTGCCAACTTAAAGTTCTATTCCTCTAAAAAAAAAATACACTTTATTAATATTGTAATTTATTACTTATTAATAGAGTTTAAAAAGTCACAGCCTTTTCATAGGGCATTTTTCTTAATTCTAAATTTTTTTTGTTATATATTTGACAAATACTCATTTTTTGGGTACATTTAATGTTGTTAAAAGAAAAGGAACCTGTAAACGATTACTTAACACATAATTGTGCAGATCAGCTTAATACTTAATTATTGATCATTCAACATTCTTAGCTCATTAAACATTGAATTTGTACACTTAATGTCATTATGAAAATAAAACAAAAAATTTTATGTTTGACATATGTTTGGAACGTGGACTTCTGAATATAGGTAATAACTTGCCAATTTTATTTATAATAAGAAAAAAAAATAAAACTCATAGGAGTTATTGCATTTCTTAAGGACTATTCACAGGAAAGCGAATTGCGAACAAATGAATTTAATTGCATTTATGAATTTACAATTGCTAAAGGTTCTACCACAAAAGATATTTAATTAATCTAACATCCAATCACCCTTTATTCACAATCCACATAATACAGCAGCGATCCACAAACCAACGAAAAAAATTTCGTTCAAACTTAACCTTTAAAAAAATTAAACTGGATCGATGGTATTTGCGATTGAATAAAGTTTTTATGTGAATGATAGTCAGAAAATACGAGCATTCGCTTGTTCGCAGGTCGCTCTCATATAAACAGCCCTTTAGTGCTCAAGTCGGTCACATAAAAGTTGTTCTTTGGTCTATGATCAGAAATATTGGTAGCAAATAAATAAAAATAAATTTTTTATTAGTCACGGACACATGTCAGGTCAAATTTGGAAGCATATTCACTGCAGGAGCTACACGGAAGCGGAGATCTAAGCTGATATCTAAGAAAAGTTGTAATTCTCGAATGCCTTCTAGCTCCTAACTTTGGAATGTCCAAATGAAATAGGATTTTTTTAACCATAAATTTAAATTTTGAACAAAGATTTTAAAATATAAATCATCTTTGTACGTTATCCTGAAGTTAAATAATAAGCATTAAACTAAAAATTTTATACAATTCAAAAAGGAAAAATATTCCATTAAAGCTAGATCGATCGATTTTCCCAGAATTCAGTGTCGGTGTAGGAAATTTTGTGTGTGGCTGCAAATTCTGTTTCTCTCTCTGTAAATTTTGTGCTGTGTGCTTTTTGTTTCTTTTTTTCTATGAACCTTTTGGGCTTTGTGTTGTTTTTTTTACTTTGAACTGGAGTCAGTGTGACCGATTCAATATTTAAAATAATGCTGAGTTCAGCAGTATAGCATGTTTCTTTTTGTTTGAAAAAGTGTTAAAAATGATGCGAAATATTTTTTTAAAATCAAAACCAGCTTTTTAGGAAAAATAAGATACATATATGTATTTAAAAAAAAATCATTAAATAAAAATCACTTCGTAACGCTTACTATGTATTACTTTAAAAATTATTTTAATTCAATTAAGTTTAGTCTCTTCGTTGAATAAAAATAAATGTTTATTATTATTCGCTGAATTTGTTGAATGGCTATGTAATTGTAATGGCTAGTTCACACTAAGGTTCGCCTGCTTTGGTTTTATTTGATTATTTTAATTCATAATTTGGCTAGACCAAAGTCCTGCTAATTTTTCCTGCTACAGCATGAAATCATGTTAAAATAAAATGCTGATATTTACCAGAGAACATGCTAATTTGGTCACACTGACTGGAGTATATAAAGTAAAGTAGTAGAGCGAGTTCAGCGCATGGGATTGAGAGCGACGGGGTATGAAATGTAATTGAGATTTAGAGGGAGTCACACTCAATTGTGATTTAAAATGCGCTATAGTGATTCATGTGCATGCCACAAAACCTCGGTATTGTCCTTTTTTAAAATCATCATGGAACGTTATCCTGGAGGTAAAAACTGGATGCAATTAATAAATCCCTACTATCATAAAACTAGATACAGATTTCTTGTGTAAACAAAAATCGCCTATGTAAACTGCTCCACTGATCAGTTCTAGTTGTTCCTTCGTATAGCTGAAAATGTCCCCCCACCGGTGGCAAGGGATCTAAAGCTGTATTAAAATATCTAAGGGCCGTTTGCTGATACTGTTCTTAAATCTGTGTTACAACTAAGTTTACCTTAAGATCTAAGTACAACTCAATTTATTTTTAGTTGTTGGAAAATATTTAAGTTGCACTTTGCTAAGACAAAAATAATTTGAAATACAGCTAATTTTGCTGTATTGCTAAATGTCAAATAAACCTCAAATGAGTTTTATTTCATTGTGCAAACGTGAAAAAATAGAAAAGTGTATAGAGTTTCAGTTCATCAATGGCAGATAAAAAAAATTTAAAAAGAGTGAGAAATCCTAATTTCTCCTTAAATGAAAAACGGACGCTTCTTCAATGCGCTTTTGAAGAAAAATTAATAATTGAAAACAAAAAAAACAGACGGAGTGATATGGAAGGAAAAGGAAGCGGCTTGGGAAAGAATTACCGCTAGTTTTAATTCCCAATCGGCTTCTGGATGCCACAGGAGTATTGAAGCGCTGAAGAAATTCTACCAATCGTACAAAAAAATTATCTGTGATTCAGACTGGAGGTGGCAAAGCGCAACAAGTGACCGATCCCAATTTTGACCTCGCATTGTCAATTATGAATCCGAAGACAATAGAAGGCTTTGACAATATTGCTGATGGTGACGGATTGGAGGAGTTATTCCTTGTAGCAGAAGACCAACCATGTAGCAGTACAAAAAATGTAAAATAAATGCTCATCTACCTTATTTCAATAACATTCATTATTATTTTTAGAATGAAGAAAAACGTAGTGAAGCATCAGATTGGACAAAGTATAAACCAAGTCAGTTAAAACAGCCGGTTCATCCAAAACTAAAAACTAGACGAGTTATTGATGATAGTTTATCAGAAGATGATGACGATCTACGTGCTGATGTCAATTATAGTCCTAACAAAAATGTTTCCATGTCAAAAGGATTTAAAAAGCAATTTACCACCTCCAGTTCTAGATAGACGTAGACCAGTTGCTTCAACATTGCCCAGCAGCAAAATAAGTGAGCAATATTCACAGCTGTCAGCAATAAAAATGGAGGTTGCTAAGCTGCAATACGACACTCAAAAAGAAGAAGCAATTCAAAAGAAGTATGCTAATTCAATTGAACATGAATTGAGGAAAACGTCATTGGAATTAGATATTGAAATAAAAACTGAACTTTTAAAACAAATCAAGATGAATTCTATTCAACCTGCAGAGGCATGCAGTGTTCTGAAGAATTTGCAGAATATGGATCCGTTTTTAAAGTGATACTAATGACTTACAGTAAGACAAGTTCCTGATAATAAGTTTCTTATGGCTCATGTTTGCATTGCATATTGCCTGGACATTTACTGAAAAGTAGCTTTTTCTGTTCCTGAATATTTCACCTTCTAATCTACCTAAAAATAACTTGAATTTTATATGAAGAGAATCATTCAATACGATCTTACCAGGAGATTGAATTTTAACATGAGTTCCATCAGCGGCACCTATAACCGAAGGAAAAGATGCAATTTCGGAAAAAGCCCGTTTGACCTGTGAAACTTCAGCTGGTGTAGTTGGGAATTTCATATATTTTCGATAAAGCTTTGCTATTTCCGTTGAAACTCTTACTACGATCCTTGAAACGGTGGAAACATGCATCCCACCAAAATCAGCAATACTTAGAAGATGATTCCCAGTCGCAAAAAATCGTAGAGATACAAAAATTGGTTAATGGGTGCGATGGAATTGTTTCTAGAGGATATAAAGTAATAAAACGAAGTCAGAAAAACTTACTTAAATACCTGTTATAAGGCCGTTCTAAAGCTTCCTCGATTTGTTCTAGAACATACACAGTCATGTCTTTAGTTAAGCGAAATCGTACTACTACTACTTCTTCCCCATAAAATGAGTTCCACTTAGTCCTTGTTTAAAAATAATAATAATAAGTTAGATCTAATTCGCACTGGACACAACCGCCCATCTTCCAGCCGACTCTCTTTGCGTTCCAGTAATCGACTGGAATTTATGCTGGCAGTTGGATATTGTGGCAGAAATTAATAGTCTTTGGTGTTCGGTTTTAATTTTGTACTTCACTTATACTTTGGCGCTGACGAAAATAAAACGTGCTTTTGATTGCCTAGTTTTTTTTTATTCCTTTTTTTATTTTTTTTTTGTGGCATCGCAGTGGCGGTAGCGCGTCGTTGAAAAGTCCTATTTATGACAAACTTTGATTTTGGTGCAAACCAATAAGTAGCACTTAGTAATTTATGTGTTACTTAAATCGCTATGAGTAGTATCAGCAAACGGGCCTAAAAGTTATAAACTAAGAACAAAATTTGGCGCAGTCGGTAGGATCCCGAAAGATCCATAATACATATATGCATTGTATCCTTTTAAAAGTTCAATTTGGGAGGAATATCGTCCTTTAACTAAGTAAAATAGTTTGCCGCTAAATTTAAATTACAAAAACGGTATGGGACAATACAAAAAATATATTTCAGTAAAAAGCATAGCGAATCAAGATCCGCAGAGGACCATTTCTCGAATTCCCGTAGAGGGAATGTTAAGGTGTAAATTATATAAAAAACAGTGTCTATGTTACCAGAGGAAATACATCCTAAAGAAGGAGCAGAAACACCCCAAGAAGACGAACCAAAAATAACAGAAAACGAGTTAAAAACTTGGATAGACGAATAGTCTACAGCTGACTTAGGAAGAGCTCTACAACAAAGGTTGATACGACAACTATTAAAGCAAAACAGGCCCTTATGAGGAAATACAAGCCTTACCATATTCCAACAGCATTATCAGCAACACCGGAATCAAAAGAATTTTAAAAACCCCAATAGTCGATAGCTCATTTAGTTCAAGGAAACAATATCCTTATTTCCTTACAAGTCGAATTATCATACAGCACTCATATTAATAATATTAAAATCCAATTACTTTCAAACCCCAAGTTTGACTCCTTAGATACATATACATACAAAATCTATCAAATGCAAGTTAACGCCAATCAAGTTACAAATACCAACCAGGGATACAAGCAGCAAACCCAGCCACGCGAGTTACATATCTGCAAACGTCAGCACCTTTGCCAGTGCTAGGAGATCAATACGACACGTTTATGCGGTCAATTACTTCGAATTGACCAGCTGTTTCCTCATTTCCCAGAATTTGATTTAGTCCAATAAAAATTGTAATATTCGCAGAAAAATGTAAAATGGCTGACACTATGTCTACCGATTAAGAATGCGAATAAGGTAAACCAATTGTTGATTACATCAACAACAACAATGTGAATGCCCTCAACAGAATCAGCATTCTCTTGCATAACCAATTCACCATTAAATACGAGGTAGCAATATAGGTAGTGTTGTTGCATAGTAAGCTAAATTTAGTGTTTAAATAGTTAGTAAGAAGAATACAAATAAACAAATCAATTATTACAGTGAACAAGGTGGTCTCTATTCTCTATCAGCTATCCCCCCACCAGTGGTAAGGTGGCTGAAAAAGAAACAATAAATTCTTAAGGGAAGAATTTACAAGAAATTCCTCAAGGAGGAATTTTACACCAATAAATAGAGGTGAACTACACAAACTGTGTGTAGTCTCCCGGTACATATTGTAAAGTAATATACCCATTGAATCTTCCAATAAAACTTCTGGAATTTTTGGTGAATGGGCTCTTGGAAAGCTGGCCGAGGATCCGCTTTTTTATCGAAAAATTGTGTTCAGCGATGAGGCTCATTTTTGGTTGAATGGGTACGTAAATAAGCAAAATTGCCGCATTTGGAGTGAAGATCAGCCAGAAGCATTGCAACAGCTACCAATGCATCCCGAAAAAGCCACTGTTTGGTGCGGTTTATGGGCCGGCGGCATTATTGGGCCATATTTCTTCAAAGATGATGCGAATCGCAGCGTTACTGTCAATGGTGAACGCTACCGAGCGATGATAACAAACTTTTTTTTGCCCGAAATGGAAGTTCTTGACTTGCATGATATGTGGTTTCAACAAGACGGTGCCACATGCCACACAGCACGCGAAACAATGGCGCAATTGCGAGGCGAGTTTGGTCAACAGTTAATTTCACGTTTCGGGCCGGTCAATTGGCCTGACCGCGCATGCTCAAAAGAAAAGAATAATACAAAAAAAATATTAAAGTAATTTCCGACGATAGACAAATAAAAGAAAAGCCATATAAAAAAAAAAGAACCAGACTCATTGCGGTGAAAGAAGCGACGACAAAAGAAACCCAAGATCCACCCCCAGAGTTAGTGCGTGCCAGCGCAAGAGCAGTGGAAGTCCCAGTGGGCGAGGAAGGTTCCATCCCCATATTGGTCACTAATCCCTTTTCGACCAAGCCGTATGAAGGCACACCCCCGTCCATCGTCACGTCCAAGAGTTCCAATCTGCATTAAGGGCATACGTATTGCGAAATGTGCGACGATAGTTTGAAATAAACCTGACACAAATTACATTATCCTCCAAGTGACACAGCCGCACGTGCGTGTTTCCTCTTGTGCTTTAAGCGTGTGCGAGCTAGGTAACCAACCCTAATGGGTCAGTGAATTTTATTGTGAGCCCCGGGATAAGCCCAGTATATTGGCCCCCCAACCCTCCTAAGACCGCCTGTCCAGAACTGTCCCTGAACGTTCGGCAGTGTCGAAATGCAGAAAACATTCACTCCAGAAAGATTCAGTGCTTGATGTCATCAATAAGACTCAGTGCTTAAATGTATTCAGAAAGACCCAGTGCTTAAATTCATTACGGCGATTGTAAATTAAAGATAAACAAACTGCCGATCTGGATTACCATAATAGGAAAAAAAGACCCTTTCAAAAAATTTTCGACAGGAAACGTCATCTACGTCAAAATCAATAAGAGGATAGGAAATAAGATTTCTGCAAAATACAAAAAAGAAATTGTAGGACTAAATAAAAATTCAACCATAATAACTAAGTCCGGCAAAACCGTACATAAAAGTCTGATAAAAACCTAAAATTCTCCCCCAATAGTTTACTGTTGCCTTTGTGCTCAGCAGACGTCCAAATACTGGATTACACCAACACACAGTTAATTGCAATAAACACAGGAATGGCTAAGATCCAGACGGGAAACGTCAAAATTATTCACGAAATTGAATTAGGGATCTACCAGAAACTAGTCGAAGAAATATCAACATTGGTTCACGAGAAAATAAGCAACAACTATCCTACTTATCCTTTCCTCCTACAAGAGTTATCCCAACTCCAAAACCTATTATCTCGCATTCAACCCCATAAAAGTAAACGATCACTAGATTTCATTGGAAGCGCTTGGGAATGGATTGCCGGTAATCCCGACCATGACGACTTCGTTATTCTAAAAGATAAAATTGACAACTTGCTAGTAAACAATAATAAACAGGTAATAATAAATAAAGTTGCAATAGACAGAGTTATCACCATCTGTAATGCACTTCTGCAAAAAAGATATCAACGCGCACAAACCTGTTCCCACTGAGTCAGCAGGTTATTGGCCAGGTCCCACATACAACAACGGTACTAGCTGCGGCATTACTTTCCCACGACATGAAATGTGGATGGCACCCGATGCAGGCGGATACACGCGCTGCGTGCAATTAGGCGACTCAGCGGATTGGACATGGGCGATGGGACTACCCATGGCATGGATACAGTTTTAAGTTTTAGTCTTAATTTGGACCCCACTCGAGACGGACAACAAAATATAATTTATAACGTTTTTAATTCGTGTTTTATTCTTACGAACAAGTTGGACCAACCCAGGTTGGTGTTCGGTTTTTTTTGAGACATCCTCGACATCTAACTGACAGAATCAATAGGTTAAGTAACATAACGAATGAGATACTGAAAAAATTAAAAAAATAATAACTATTTGAGATCGACCTTTTCTCAGTCACTGTTGACGACAACCTGTGTCAACAAGTGCAGGTGCAGTAAACGCACTCTTTCATACAGAAATTTCCCAAAGGGAAATTATGTCAAAATGTCAAATGTCAACTGTCAAATAATATCAACAAAATTCATATAAAAAGAGCCTTGTCTTCTCTAATAAAATATAATCTTTTATAATGTTGGAAAGCGGTTGTTTCTTTTAAATTGCGGAATTTTTAAAGCGTTTTCTTGTGGGAAACAGTATCGCAAACAGTAATTGAGTGACAATAATTAATTTGTTCAACGCCCGAACAGTCACTCAATACAAAATCAAACTACTAAAAGTAGAGCTCTTAAATATCGAATACGTCATATTATGGGCAAAAAGTAAAATTACTAATCCCTTCTTGCTATCTGCTAAAGAAATTCATATTGTTAAAAATTCACTAGAAAGGGAGGAATTTCCATGTAAAAATACAGACGAGGCTCTAGAATTTCCAGACATAAAAGTTGCTACAAATCACAACAGAATTATTTATATTATTGGCCTTCCAACCACAAACTCAGAACTATGTGAAACACTTCTTGTAAAACCAGTAAAAAAGAAAAATTATATTAATAAAATAAAGTTTGAAAATATATTAAAATGTAATGACAAAACATACAGAATAAATGCAGCCTGTAAAACCTACAATAGCATATCAATATGTAATAGAAACAATTTATTGGACTTAAGTGAATCATCATGCGTGCCTAAATTACTGAGAAGCATTCCGTCGAACTGCACTAAGACGAACAATCATCATATCCCAGACGTTAAAGAAATCCTACCCGGTATATTACCTAATCCTAAACGACTTTAACGAAACCTTTCAAGCGAACGATGAATCACTTAACTTAACGGGAACATTCATCATCAAAATTCAAAACTCCGCAGTAACCATAAACAACAAAACATTCGAGTACAGAATAGCATCAACTTACAAATAACTTCCTAGAACTTCTCTCAATGTAAATGCTAAGAGAATTACACCTTAATAACACAGAGATTATCAAGCGCCTGAAAACCAAACATCAAATCCACATGTTCGCAAACATAGGACTAATTATACCAGTAACCATACTAATCGTGCTTATTGCAATCAAGGTCTTTAAGGTGAAGAGCGCACCACAAACCAATAATAGAACCAACAGCTACACCTAAAAATGCAGCATCCATAGTAATTGGAATAGATGATATCCCACATTTCATGCAATCAGTGCCATCGATCGGGGACGTTCGAATTTAAGCATGGAGGAGTTAACACAAATAATATCTACGAAAAGAAATAAAACACCTGCACGCGCAGTACATGCCATGCTCCAACGACATGGTACGGACCGCCGCATTCCATCCGACACCACATTATCGTTCCCACAGACAGAATTCATCCGACACCTCTAAATTCCTTCCCATGATGACGATGCAGCACTTCGCTTAGGATAGATGATAAGTTGCATTATTATTAGCTTTTAAGTCAGTTCATTTCAGTTGTTCAAATAAGGATGTTCTCTTCGAGAACTAAAAAATATTTTTTTTGATAAAGTAATTTAAATAAATTTAACTTACACATGCCGTTGACACCGGATGCGAGTGCACTGAGGTTTTGGCGAATCAGCAACTTGCATCGTGGGACCAGCGGTTTCCTAATTGGAAACGTTTACTTTCAAGAGTAGTTCTAATTGGACGGCGGGATAATAAAGACGCATCAAATGTCAGCTTGTGCGAAGACAACGCGCTCAATAATATACCATCCTTGCCAACATGAAGATTAAAAATCATTGAAACGCCAGCAGGATGGCTAAAAATTCCAAACACCAACGAATGGATGTAAACCCTGTTAAACGTAGTATGTGACAGTCAAACATCGCTCATCACAATCAGTGGAACCGACCTAGTAAAACTAGAACCAACATGCGTCGTTAGGAAATACTACTTAACGCTTCAAGCTCATCGCATATACACTAGCAAGAGATTCTTCAAAGCTACAAGTCTACCAACGTGACACGGTTGGCTGCACTTCATCATTATGCAAACAATATCAGCACACAGATGATAGAACTTCAAGGCCTACGTGATCAGATTAATGCCCAGCAAACAGAACTTTCTAACCAGCTTCATCATTATAACACCCGGCATACCATCGTGGGTTCCTGCGGACTATACCTAGCGGTCACAGTTATGCTATACATATAATGTGGAAACATAGACAAAAGTGTTATAAAAGGGCGACAGGTAAACCAAAACCAGGAACCATTTTTTTCCTTTCCCACGATTTACCTTTTGTCTTTTTTATGCACGTAAGCAGTTTTAAGTAATAAGTCATATTCAATGTTAAATGCTAGGCTAAGCATTAATTCTGTATAAACAATGCCCAAATAAAGTCTGGAGCAAGAGATATTGTTAAACAGTTGAACCGTTCAAACCAATTATTTTTTATGCCTCAATTGGGTGTTCTGGTGTACTACCAGCAACACAAGGGACAGTCAAGATACAAGAATCTTCGTCTGTCCAACTACATAACGATAAAAGAATCGTTACACTAAGAACTGAATTATAAGTCGTCTGCCTATCTTTGACAATGACTGGACGTCGATTAAAGAGTGGCTCTCACTGCATAACGCAGGCAAACGGGATATGCGAACATTGGAGCACCAGCTGAACCAACCATCTCAAAGGGGCTCAAAAGTCGATGAATTCTACGACGCAGTCAACCACCAGCTATCACTTATGATAAACAAGATTAATCGGACGTGTTTTTCTTTCGCTCCCGCTTCGCGAGTTTAAATAAATTTTAATTGCAACTTATTTATTTGCATACGTGCAATTTAATTTTTCCCTTTTGACTTTCGACCATAATAACTGACCCAATAAAATAAAACTATGTCAAAGCAGTGCGGTAATAGTGATTGTATGCTACCATCGCACGACATTTGTGCTGATTGGGTGAAATGTAGTGGTCTTTGCGGTAAATCGTTTCATGCCCTCTGCATTGGGTTAAACAAGCGCTCCATTATATACCTTAGTGACTTTAAAAACAATTTCCTTTTTTTCTGCGATGAGTGCAAGGGCATCTCCATATCGCATGTTATGCTCGCGATAAAATGTGTTAGTGACACCATTAACGAAAATTCCTCTGATTCTAAAATGCTTCACAAGCAAATCGTGACCCAACTCGCAAACTATGATGATCTGTTAAGTGTGTAGAAGAAGTATCTACCAGCATAGATCTCTCCACCTCCTTCTGCAAGTCTAAGTTCAAAAATATAGACAAGCAGCTGGCAAGTCTTAGCGAATCAATTAAAAAACCACCAGCTGAAATGAAATCTATACTTTTATACAGTTAATAACGATCAAAGAACATCTCGACTCATTTCGCTCTTACCTTGATACCTATTTACAAAGCTCATCTAAACCAACTGCTCCACCTCATCAACCCGTTGACCCACTGTTGTTTGATTTAATTAGCAAAATCAGTGATGCTCTATGAGCGCTAACGGCCCGACAATTTCACGCTCACGGGGATGCAATTCCTTCGAGACCAAATGGCCCTAAGCCGGCCGAAAAAATGGAACTCGGGTCAGCACAGACCCGGCAGGTGAATTATATGAATCACCCTAATTACAATGGCTCCAATGGATATAACCGTTTTAAAAGGGGTGCTCCGTCCGAGGGCTTTAGGCACAACAAAGCTGCCAAGCAACAACGACTGTCAAACACGGAGTTGTTGCGGGTTCGGACGAGGGTGAAGCATTCGACGGAAAGACCGCTGAGACCGTAAATTTTATGACGGACGCCAATCCAGTGTACCATGTTAGTCAACGACAGGTACGTTTAGCTCCCAAGAATTGCAATCGCAGCACTTTCCCAAGCCACCGATTATTAGTGCAAAACGTGTAAGATGCACAAGACACTAATAATCGCAACATCCACAAGTCATCGTCCGCCGGTAACCTGATCACCTGTCTGCGCACTGTAGCTGTTCCCGGAACCCTACCCAGTATAGCGGCTAAACACAAAAATGGGCGATAAGGTTAAGCAGGTAGTTTTTAAGTTTCAGTTTTGTTTCCACTGTCATTGAATAAAGAGTCCTTGCTCACAAAAATATTTTTTTCCGACTTTAAATGTGAAAAACCATAATTTATATGAAAGCTCCTGAAGTTATTTTTTTGCTACTAATGTACCTATGTTATGTATATACTATACGTTAATAAAAACGTTCTCATGTATTCATTAATTGCGTGTACAAAATGTAGTGCTTTTTTTGTTAAATCCGGATTTGTCCCGATTTTCAGGTGCTGGTGTCCCGACTTTAATAAAATTCCATCTGGCAGCCCTACTATCACTCGGTAGATTGCGCAAACGTTTGGCTGCCGTCAGCTGCCGGACAGAGCAGCCATTATTTTTTTCTTCTCAATCTGGTAGCCAACCCATCTGGTCGCAAAATATACCGAGGAATAATTTAAGCGAGGAGAACAAACTTAAAATAAAGTGATTAAAGTGCTAAGAAAAATATTGTTAGTTACGTCGGACACGTCACTTCCCCTCACATTCAACGGCATACTTCCTTCCCCACACTCCCATTTAAATTCCACAACGGATTCCTCCCACGCCATTTTTGCATACATTGCAAAAACCAATCCTAAACGGATGCACCCCTTTTCTCCTCTACCCAACACGAGCACGGTTACTTGATACCAACAGGTAAACCGTGAGATAGATGAGGAAGTTTTGTTAGACTTAAGATATTTTTTGAAGTTTAGTTCTAATTTGACAACTAACCCGTGAGGTGCAGCCTAGCTCTGGACAGCGGTATCACTCGTTAGAATAATAATAAATTGAATAATATTTAAAATAAAGACAAAAATAATAATAAAAGAATAAAAAAATTTTTTTTTTTTATGTACAAACTGCAATGAAGCAGATGTAATTGGTGCAGTCGGCGCTCTCAAGTACGCGATAATTTCGATAAAGAAAGTTTAGTTTCGCGGTTAGTTTTGACTATTGGACTTGAAATCGAACAAATCCCGACTAAGTGAAGTGAACTAACAAATTCCGATTATGGAAAAATCAGGGAACAAAAAAAAAACAACAAAATTAATAGAAGGCGCAACGAGCTGTTCGACCAACGAAGGTACAACATAGCACAGAACAATCGAATCGAAAAGGAGATTCGTTATCTCCCAACGTTCGAAGGCAATCAGGGCACACTGCCCTCATTTGCCAACTGTGTGACGAAGACACTATTAAACTACAGGGAGGAAGAAAGGGCACAAGTTTACGAGCTGATATTCGACACAAAAATTTAAGGACCCGCAAAGAACCTGCTCAACATGAACCCGCCGATGAACTGGACCGAATGCCTGGCAAGACTTAAGAAACATTTTCGACATTCAAAAGACGAAATGACGATTACAAGAGACATTGGAGTGTTAAGAACAATTTTAATTGTATTTATGTACAACAATGACAAACGGACAAAAACATTGGCGTACAAGACTTAAATGCAGGACATGGATGTAGGTTGGTTGGTATCAATGTCGGTTGTTGTCAGTTATTTTAAGTTACTTTATATCAATGTCATTAATGGTCATTCATTTTAGTTTGTAGTCCAATATATGTTTATCAATGTCATTAATGGCCATTCATTTCAGTTTGTAGGACAATATATGTTCACTCTGGGATCGCCGACCGCCGGCCGCGTTGTTTCTGTTTAGGTAACAATATCATCGTGATGAGACATCGGTCGCGCGTTTGTTTATGTTTACGGGTCAATGATATCACCATGATGAGATATCAGTCGCTTGTTCTCGCGTTCCTTTCGAGTCAACCGAAGAGTATCGATTGCATTGATTCATCGGGAATGGAATGCAATCGATAAGATCGAATGAAAGTGTTGACCTAGATTGGCGGTCATAAAAGGCAAAGACGACCAGCATTTGATCGTAATACAATGACGCCGTTGAAATTAGCATTGATCGTACTGGGCGCCTGCGGCGGATGGATGGCCCTGACGTTGGCCGTCAAACTATGGACTTGGCACCAGGTGTTGAGTGCGGTTGGCCTATGGGACTGGATGGGATGAGCTGACAAGGAAGGAGACGAGAACAACGGCAGGCAGTCTTTAGATAGCAGTGAGACGATGTGGTCGGCGGTCCGGTGACAAATGTAACGTTTGTTCAATAAGAAGTCAAGTAAAATAAATGTAACGCCTGTTCAATAAGAAGTCAAGAGTTTTTTATTTGTTTGATTTTGATTCTACATGGGGGCTCAACCGGGATTTGAAATATTGAGAGGTATAACGGAGTTTAATCGAAAAGAGGTGTAACGGGGTTTTATTGGAACATTGAAAAGTTACGGCGGATTTGTGGAAAGTGTCACGACGTTGGTTTTAACCGAAAAACAGTAAACGGAGGGTTACGAGTGTGCGTTACAACGCTACGAGGAAAAATTGTGCGTGCGGCAAGCTACGAGGAAACGAAGGTTACGAGAAAAATTGTGCGTTACGACAAGCTACGAGGAAAAATTGTGCGTGCGGCAAGATACGAGGTAGAACTGTGCGGCATCCCAGTTACGAAGTTACGGTGGGATACGAAAGATAGATGAGTAGAAGTGTTAAGTCTAGGGGGGTTAAGTGAATGGACGAGTTACAAGAACTCACGGTTAGACAGCTACAGGCATTCCTGAAAGGAAAGAACTTGTCATACCGTTACAACGTGAAGACAGATCTGTTGACTCGAATCAACAATACATTTGGAAGAGGAGTCATAACGAAGGAAGAAATCTTAGCAGCCTCAAGGGGTAGCGATAAGGAGACCAGCGACGAGGAGGAGAATATCGACGAAGAGGAGATCAGCGACACGGAAGAAACAAAACAAGAAGGAATTAACGGAGAAGGGGAACCAGGCGACAGGACAGGAATCAACATGACGAGTGAAAATAATTTCGCGTTCCGAGACGTCGAAGACTCATTGGAGCATTTCTCAGGAGAAGTGGGAAAAGGATTCGAAACCTGGATAAAAGATTTCGAGGAAATCGCGACGGTGTGCAGATGGAATGAGATACAGAAATTCCTATATACAAAGCGACTACTGAGAGGAGCAGCCAGGCTCGCAGTGGAGGCGAGGTCAGGTATATCTAGTTATGCAGCGCTAAAAACTATGTTGGAAACGGAGTTCAAAACTAAGCGGGCTAGTATCGAAGTCCATCGAGCCTTAGAAGCGCGAAAAAAGAAGAGCACGGAGAGTTTGTTGGAGTACGTATACTCAATGCGACAGCTCGCGAACGAAGGAGCCGTCGAGGAAGTATCATTAGTCGAGTACATACGCAACGGAATTCCGGATTCAGTACAGAACAAGACCATATTATACGAAGCAACTAGCGTAGAGGAGCTAAAAAGGAAACTAGAATGCTACAGCCAAATGAAAAGATTTATACCAGTACAAATCACGAACAGGAGTAGCACGAGGCATCAACCGCCGGCGAGAGGAGCAGCTAGGAGTGCAGCAGCCCAAGGCAGACGGTGCCACAACTGCGGCTCTACAGCACACTTGGCGATAAACTGTCCAGACAGATCAAGAGGGACACGCTGTTTTAATTGCAACCAATTCGGACATATATCTCCAAACTGTCCGGTAAAAAATGAAGCACCATCAACATCGAGAGGAATAAGCCACGTGAACCGTATCGAGTCAGACGGAAGTCACTTACCAATACAGATTGAAGGCAGGTCGTATTTCGCGTTTATAGACAGCGGAAGTGACGTGTCCATCATGAACGAAACTGTGCAAAGGAGGATCAAAAAAGCGCAACTCGAGACGTCTGGGGTTATGTTAAAAGGAATGGGAGGCAGACCGCTGAGGACTCTAGGAGCTTGCCTAACGGAGATTCACATTGGAGAAGACAGTCACTGGATCCGTTTTCACGTGGTGCCAGATCAGTGGGTGCCAGACGAAATTCTATTAGGAAAGGACTTTCTGAGGAACGTGGAACTTGTCATGAGTAAAGGTAAGATAAAGAGCGTAAAAAACATAGGTCCAGTGGATCCTGAAGTGGAGAACAGCTACGCTTTGGAAGAAAATGATGTCTTTAAAATCGAGTGGAAGGACGACAAGGAGAGTGAAGAACCAGAGTTGCGAGTGGGTAACGAAGAATATCGGGAATTGGTCACAAATATCATAAAGTCATATTCACCAAAGAATGTTACAAAGTCGTGCGTCGAGATGGGAATTGTACTGAGGGACGAAGTCCCAGTATACAGAAGAGCAAGGAGATTGGCACCGATAGAAAGAAATGCAGTAAACCAACAAATACAGGAATGGCTAGAAGAGGGAATAATAGTACCAAGCAGATCGGAATACGCCAGCCCAATAGTGCTAGTGAAGAAAAAAGATGGATCCTATCGACTGTGCGTCGACTATAGAGAGCTGAATAAAAAAGTAGTAAAGGATAGGTTCCCGATGACGGTAATGGAAGAGGTATTCGAGCAGATGCACAACGCCAAGGTATTTATAACTCTAGATCTAAGAAACGGATTTTTCCATGTTGACGTCGCGGAAGAGAGCAGGAAGTATACTGCGTTCGTCACACCAGATGGGCAATATGAGTTTAAGAAGGTGCCGTTCGGACTGTGTAACTCGCCGGCAGCCTTCCAGAGATTTATTAATCAGATTTTTCGGGAGTTGGTACTGCAGGAATATTTGCTTATATACGTGGATGACATAATAATCTACGGAACTAGCGAGGATGAGGCTCTGGAGAAACTGAAAGTCGTGCTAAGAGTAGCCGAAGAGTACGGGCTAAAGATTAAGTGGGAGAAGTGCAGTTTCCTAGCTAAGTCGGTAGAGTTCCTCGGACACGTCGTAGGCGAGGGAGGCATAAAACCATCGCAGGAAAAGGTAAGGGCAGTGCAGAAATATCCGGAACCGAACAGCGTAAAGGCCATTCAAAGTTTCCTGGGGCTAACGGGGTTCTTCAGGAAATTCGTTAAAGACTACTCGACGATAGCGAAGCCGTTGTCGGATTTACTAAGAAAAGATAGTAAATTCGAATTTGGGGAGAAAGAAAAAATAGCGTTTAATGAATTAAAATCTTGTCTTTGCAGGGATCCAGTGTTGAAATTGTTCAACCCCCAGCTACATACGGAGTTACATACAGATGCGAGCATTGTAGGCTACGGAGGTGTAGTACTACAAAAACACGACGACGACCAGCTACATCCAACATTCTTTTTAAGTTTTAAGACAACACCACAAGAACAGAAGTACACGAGCTACGAGTTAGAGGTACTGGCCATTATGAGGTGTCTGAGCAAGTTACGAGTTTACTTGCTAGGGCTGGAGTTTACTATCGTAACCGACTGTAAGGCGTTTGAGGCAACAATGGCGAAGAGAGACCTATGTCCAAGAGTGGCCAGATGGGCCATTATGCTACAGGAGTACTCAATGAAAGTGATACATCGAGCGGGGAGGACAATGCAACACGTGGATGCCCTAAGCCGATATCCAGTAGTGATGAGAGTAGAAGAAGGTCTACTACACCGTATAAAGACGGCTCAAGGTAAGGACGAATATTGCCAATTAATTCTGAATGTTATAGCAGCCACGGGGAAATACAAAGATTTTGAAAGACGGAACGATATACTCTACAAGTTCGAAGAGGGAGCATACCTACTGGTGATTCCAAAGTCTATGCAGAAGGAGATAGTGAGAGGAATCCATGAGCAGGGTCACTTATCGGCGAAACGAGTGGAAGTAGTCTGTAAACGGGATTACTTCATCCCAAAGCTAGCAAACTGTGTGCAGACCGTGTTGTCGAACTGCGTGGCATGCATTTTGGCAGCAAGAAAAGGGGGAAAAATGGAGGGTTACTTGCATCCAATAGAAAAGAGCGATGTACCACTGCACACGTATCACGTCGATCATATGGGTCCGCTTCCATCTACCAATAAATTGTATAATTATGTTTTTGTTGTAGTAGATGCCTTTACGAAGTTCACTTGGATCTACCCAGTACGGAACACGAGATGCGAAGAAGTCATCAAGAAACTAGAACTGCAAGGTGAAGTATTTGGACAGCCAGTCCGCATCGTGTCGGACAGAGGAGCCGCCTTCACCGCAAACGCTTTTAAAGAATTTTGCGGAGCTAACCACATACAGCACGTGTTGACCACCACAGGCGTACCTAGAGGAAATGGTCAGGTGGAGAGGATGAACCGCACCATTATTGGTATGCTTACACGGATGTCAATCGAGGACCCCAGAAAATGGTATAAGCACACCGATCGAGTACAACGGGTGATAAACTCCACAGTGTCAAGAAGTACGAAGCACAGTCCATTCCGTCTGATGTTCGGAGTGGACATGAGACAGAGAGAAGACGAACAACTGAAGAAACTATTAGAAGAAGCGGCACTGGAAAATTTCGAGACGACGCGCGATGAGCTAAGAAGATCCGCTAGGGAAGAGATAGGGAAGGTCCAGCAGGAGAACCGTCGCACCTATGACCAGAGAAGAAAGGCAGCCCGAGAATACAAGGTGGGCGACCTTGTGGCAATAATGAGGACACAGTTCGGCGTGGGCTTAAAATTGCATGCGAAGTACTTCGGGCCCTATGAGGTGGTAAGGGTAAAAAGAAACGACCGGTATGACGTCAGGAAGGTGGGACAGCACGAGGGACCGAACAATACGTCAACAGCAGCCGACTGCATGAAGCCGTGGGTCACCAATGACGACGGCGACGATGCGGAAGAAGACTAAGAAGCTATTCGACCGCTCGACTGAGGACAGTCGAGAAGCTCCAGGATGGCCGAGTGTAGGTTGGTTGGTATCAATGTCGGTTGTTGTCAGTTATTTTAAGTTACTTTATATCAATGTCATTAATGGTCATTCATTTTAGTTTGTAGTCCAATATATGTTTATCAATGTCATTAATGGCCATTCATTTCAGTTTGTAGGACAATATATGTTCACTCTGGGATCGCCGACCGCCGGCCGCGTTGTTTCTGTTTAGGTAACAATATCATCGTGATGAGACATCGGTCGCGCGTTTGTTTATGTTTACGGGTCAATGATATCACCATGATGAGATATCAGTCGCTTGTTCTCGCGTTCCTTTCGAGTCAACCGAAGAGTATCGATTGCATTGATTCATCGGGAATGGAATGCAATCGATAAGATCGAATGAAAGTGTTGACCTAGATTGGCGGTCATAAAAGGCAAAGACGACCAGCATTTGATCGTAATACAATGACGCCGTTGAAATTAGCATTGATCGTACTGGGCGCCTGCGGCGGATGGATGGCCCTGACGTTGGCCGTCAAACTATGGACTTGGCACCAGGTGTTGAGTGCGGTTGGCCTATGGGACTGGATGGGATGAGCTGACAAGGAAGGAGACGAGAACAACGGCAGGCAGTCTTTAGATAGCAGTGAGACGATGTGGTCGGCGGTCCGGTGACAAATGTAACGTTTGTTCAATAAGAAGTCAAGTAAAATAAATGTAACGCCTGTTCAATAAGAAGTCAAGAGTTTTTTATTTGTTTGATTTTGATTCTACATGGATACGATACAGTTAGAGACGAAAAAATTTCAGTAATAGTAAGCTTTACGAAAATACTTCATAGCATAAATATAACCTTATAGACAGACAACTTAGACATCATACAACGAGCGAGTAAGCAGTATTGGAGTGCATGACCCACGAAGACAAATCAGCAGAACGTTAGCATACTACCTCCAGCTAACCTAGTGTAATGTGCCTTTAGAAATTAGCTAGTAAGCAGAATTTATATATAAATAGGTCGTAAGTGGAAGCAAATAAATGAGTTGAACTTAAGCCCTAGAAGTGATTATTACTCTGAATAGCTATACCCCACCCGTGGTAAGGTGGCATTCTAACCAGTTAACCATACAAGTTAAAATGACGGACTTAACGACCAAATAAAAATAAATGTAGGAATGACAGCCGCATTGCTAGAGTTAAGTTTATTTTTTTTATATATTTGTTTCTTGGTAACTATAAACAGTCCGTTCCCAGGTCATCGCCGCCGTCATCGTCATCAGAAATCGATCAGTGAGATTCCTTAGCGTCGTTTTGCTAAAAGAATGCCACTGCATCCTATTACAAGTCAAGACTACAAGCAGCCGAATATGACCCAGTAGTTTTCGCTTTAAAGGACCAGTGCACTGGACACAGAGTAAAATCAATTCGTGGAAATGCCACCCTTGTTCACTTGCGTACACACTAAAATGCAACCCTTGCATATTGATACCCAAGCGACATACCCATCAGGCACACTCATACGAAACACTATATGCTACGAGTACGAGTATAAGTTAACACACGAGTAGCCACAGTCGAATTCCAAGAATCTCAACTGCACTGCAATAGTCAATACACGAGCTCCCACAGTCGAATTCCAAGAATCTCGATTGCACTGCAATTTACACACTCCAGACAAATTTCCAGGAAATTGACCTGAATACCTTTGAATGATGCAAGTAGCTTAATAGGCAAATATAATTAATAAATAAATGTGCCAGTATCGATGTGAATTTAGTTCTAAGTTTTGATGGCAATAAAGAGGTAGTTCCTCGTAAAATAACTTTTTTTTAATTAAACGTCGCGTTGAATTATTAACTTATACTCGAACGGTTGTAAAGTTGGCGGTCCTTGACGTGTACAAGTCCGAAGACGAAGGAATCTGTGCCCCTTATCCAGTTACCAGGGGGAGTTTAAGCGAACTTGGCCGGACCGGTCAAGTTGGAGTTGGCAGCATTTTTTTTATTGAAGTTATTGAAGAAGTGTCATTTATCTCATTCGCCATGTTTTACTGATTTTGTTCGCCTTTCGAATTGCATTGGCGAAGGTAATTAGATAACTCAAAATAAAATAAATATAATTAGAAATTTGTAAAAAGAAAAGAAAAAAAAACTAAACGTAAGTAAATCAATGAAAAAAAAAAATATGAAATTATACTAATAAATGTTTCTCAGGAAAATTTGAAACTCTACAAATTGTGGAATTCTAAGTTTTTTTATTCATCTGCGACAGAATCGCAATCAACACAATGCGAGAGATGCACTTGCTCGGTTGAGTCAGTCGATTGGCAACTGCGCGAGGGGAACATCGATTAGATTTGGTGAATTGTGGTTTTGTACATTTTGGTAATTGAGTGAATAAAGTTTAGTTTGTTGTACCACATACAATCGGAAACCAGTCTTTCAATCAGGTCATTACATTGGCGACGAGGTAAATAAATTATGTACTTCTTAATAGGTGTGGGTATCAAATGATAAAATTCATTGCGCAAAATAAGCGCGAAAATATTTGTGTCCATTTGTTTCCATTCAGTTTTTTTTTGCAGTATTGATAAGATCGTGGCTTGATACACATTGAATATTACATTAAATCGGGGAATAGAGAAGTTAGAAGGCGATTGCTAAATTACAATTATTTGAGTGAGCAAAGGAAACATTAAATTGTTTCGCATCCAATTTATTATACTCCATTAAATTGGGCGACAGACTCTCAGATAAAATTATTCATTATTTCAAAAAACATAAATAATGAATAATTTCATTTATATTAATTATATAGAGATATTATATTACATTAAGATAAACAGTCACTACAAATTTTGCGGGAGTTGGAAAATAAAATTGATAACAGTAAGTCGAGTTTCTGTAAAATCTTTTATTTTGCCAGTGCTAGTTATTAATTTAAAATACACTTTTACTATTTAAAGTATTTTTAAAACCTTTTGCTTTTAAAGTATTTTTAAAACATTTTTCTTTACTTTCAGGCTCTAGAGATTGCATCATATTTTTACTGTTGCACGCAGTGTTAAAATCGCCTATACTTTCCGATCCCAATAAAGCAGATGGACGAAAAAAATGGAAACCGAGAATAGTAGACTCGCAAGAAGCGACAATACCCCACTGCATCTCTGTCGGCCACTTTAATTCCAAATTAAAAGAGCTGAAAAAACGAATTTTCAACAAAGGTATGTCCTTTCAACCTATTATAGCTGCTATTGGACCCGAAAAGACAGCATTAACCAACTTTTACACATTTTACGACGGTATTTTTTATAAATTCCCTTCATTTTTAAAGTGCTTAGACACCACATTCAAACTTTTTCATGTAATGAATTTCAAATACCCGATTGAGGGAAAAATTATTTACGCCTTTTTAGAAACTTATTTTTACGATTTTGAAACTTCATCATCCCCAAATGTAGCCAGCCTCATTAATTTTTTAAATGAAGATAATGAAACATGTCTGTAATATCTTTATAAATGGTTTATATCTTTGATTCTTTTTAATATGACTTTCCATCCTGAAAGGCTATTCTCTATCTACTTGGTTTGAACAAAATGCAACTTATCACTTTTCTGAATATGAAGTCATTAGTAATAGATCACTATCAATTCGTTTATTTATTTTAAAAATTTAAACAAGAATTCGTTGAAATGTTTTTCTGCTTCCTATGCCTTGGAAGGTTAATATCTTTTCCGTCCTCGATAATTTTAATAAAGCACATTAAATCATGTCATACTATAAAAGAAAATGAAATCATACGGTGCATGCAAGCTGAATGTTCGCAAAAGTTTACAAGCCTCTATTCTTTTAAAAGACATCCGGACCGAGTTCATAAATATGTTATAAGTCCAATGCAGTTACGAAGCAAGCGAGAAATTGCATGTGAAGAAAGCGAGAGCTTTAAAAACAATCCAAGTGATAAAAACATCCAGAATTCGAAATGTTTGGTAACTGACTCAATAGAAGAATTAAATTCTCCTAGAAAAACCTCTGGTCTTCAGTTGGTATTAGAATAACATAATAATAACAACTTCAATAGGAAAAATGTATCTATGATAATAAATACAATAGAAACAAATGTAACAGACCCCTTAGCGCACGTTTTAGCAACAAATATATTACCCTTAATTGAAAATGCAGAAAACCGGAGTTTAGCTTCGAGTATACTGCAGCCGCTAATTTATCCTTTTAAGAATATAAATTCAGAATACAAATTTATAAAAGAACTGGAACAAAAAGGGTTTTATAAAAATCCTTTACACTTTGTTAATTATTTGCCAGCAATCGATACAAATAAAACGACTGGAATTATAATGCCTTTAGAATTTGAATTCAAAAACATTTTTGAATCTGGAGATATCCTGAAACAAACTTTAGCGAATACAAAAGATCTAGAGAAAACTAGTTCTGATATATTTTGCAATTTAATAAATGCCAGTATATGGAAGTCAAAAGTTTGGTCTTTCAAAGGAAAAATTAAAATTCCTTATGTTTTATATCTCGACGATTTTGCTGTTGACAATACTCTAGGCTAGGCTCACATGCTAAGGCACAATCAGTGTGTGGTGTATACCTATTATTCATTTCCGAAATTCCAAAACATCATCTGTCGAAGCTCAGCAATATTTTTGTTGCCGGATTTTTTAAAACAAAAGACCGATCAGCTTTTGGAAATGCATATACATTACGGCCTTTTGTAGATCAAATTAAAAATATGGAAACCATTGGACTAACCATTGAAGTGAACAATGAAAAATTTCATATCCATTTTATATAAGCTTTTATTCTTGGGGATAATTTAGGTTTAAACACTTATCTTGGTTTTTCATGCAGCTTTAGTTCTAATTTTTACTGTCGTTCTTGCAAACGACATAAGTTTGAAATGCAAACGGATGTTGTGGAAGTAAAACATGCTTTACGCAATACACTTAATTATAAAGATGATATTCTAACAAATAATGAGAAGCTAACAGGGATTAAAGAAAAGTAGATTTTTAATGAAATTTCGAAATTTCATGTTGTAGATAACTTTTGTTATGACATTATGCACGATATTTTTGAAGGCATTTGTAGATATGACATCTCAAAAATTATACTGCATTTAATCGATACTTCGAAATGGTTTTCATTAGAGGCTCTTAACTTCCGTAAGCAGATGTTTGATTGACGACGCGCTCGATTCAGGCTGGCTTGAAATTTGCACATCTTCTTTCAACTGAAACGTTTTTCGAAATCTGACGTAAGCCAAACTTATAAGAATATTAATCAGACTATTATAAACCTAACAGACTGCTATTGTTTAAGAAAAATACTTTTCAGAGGAAAAGTGTATAAGAAGCATTTTTTCTTAACATCATTTATTTTAAGTCAGATTCTACTATTCGAAATTAAAGAAATGTTGATACATAATTCAACTTTATTTTTGATTTGCAGTCAGTGGAAAGTTGCATATTTTAGTGAGCATTTGCAATTTTACTTTGTCGAAACAAATAAACCAACAATGTAGGACAAGGTTGTCATACGATTCATCCAGGCCATCAGTTCCATAAACAAACAACACAAATTGTATCACCTCAATAATAACAAAGCTTCGATAAACAAAACGATTATCTGACCCACTGCCGGCTGACATACCAAAACGCAGACGATTATGTTGCAGCCCGATTCATAGTCGGTTGACATAACATCAAACTAGATATTATGTGGCAGCAGACCTACTGCCAATTGACACCGAAAACAACAAACCAATTAAGCAGTGATTCATCGCTCATTAAACTGGCATGGTGCGATAAAAGGCGGACGACGTCGAAAAACAGAACACAGAAGAAGCAGTATGGCGAAGGTATACATGATTATTGCTATCGTCGGCGCACTTGGCGGTGGGGCATATGTATTAAATGAGTTATGGAAGGCCGTCACATGGTACAAGGTGCTAAAGACCACACTCTTATGGGATTTGCTGGACTGGGGATGATTTTCTTCACGATGGCAGTTAGACGACAACAGTCGCAGCGAACAGTCCTGCCTTAGACAACTCTACCTATTGTATATAAGTTAAGATCACGAAGAAAATAAAAGAACAAAAATTAGATTATGTTTTGGTGTTTATATTTCCTTCACTAGTTTTGTGATTCGGGTGAATTAAGTTATTTTCAGTTGCCGTGGCGCAACATAGAGACACACGTTTTAAAAAGCGTTTTTGAATTTGACGTTCCTCCAATTCATTTGCATTTGCTTGAAAATGGGAAAAAAGATTTTCGATTAAAAAAAATCTAATATGTACCTTGTAAAAGAATATTGTGTAGATTTATCTACTTAAAACTAAGTTAAAATTTAAAATTGAACTATACAGACAAATTGATCGATGTATTTTTAATTTATATAAGTACATATGTATATTATCACTCTTATGTGTATTTTAAGATAAATAAACAATACATTCTTTTGACATGAAATGTTTTTGGTTTAATTTTCGAATATTATTTAAGCGAATCAACGGCGAGTAAGTATTCAAATTATAATTTTTATAGTACTATTACATTATTATAATGCTCTATTTCCTATTGAATCAATAATAGAGCCACATATATTTAATAGTTTAAAAAACTTCAGTCACATAGCTTTAATAGTATTAGATTATTAAAATAATAAGATATCCTATTATTATTGAATAGGAAACACCATAGGTTTCATCTGAACACATTATTGGTGTTAATTACATCAACAACAACAATGTGAATGCCCTCAACACAATCAGCATTCTCTTGCACAACCAATAATGCAAGCACAAGCACTTGGCTTCGTGAGTCGTGACCCATATTGGTCAACAAACTACCAATTCACCATTAAATACGAGGTAGCAATATAGGTAGTGTTGTTGCATAGTAAGCTAAATTTAGTGTATAAATAGTCAGTAAGAAGAATACAAATAAACAGATCAATTATTACAGTGAACAAGGTGGTTTCTATTCTCTATCAGCTATCCCCCCACCAGTGGTAAAGTGGCTGAAAAAGAAACAAGACATTTGTAAGGGAAGAATTTACAAGAAATTCTTAAGGGAAGAATTTACAAGAAATTCCTCAAGGAAGAATTTACAGACTTAATACCGCATGTGGAGGCACCGATCAAAGTTTTTAGACATCAAATAATCTTTAAGATTGGCGTCGACGTTTGTTCTTACGAAGAACCACACTCAGGTTTCTTAAGCTACAGCAAAACCCAGTGTAGAATCCTTTACAAAAATTTTACACATTTGTAATTTGACAGAATACAAAAATATTATAAATAATTTGGAACAAATGTAAATATCTTAAACAAATCTGGAAGTGGTAATTATGATTTTTTATACAAAGAAATAACTTTGGCTAAAAACCAACTTAATACTATTATACCTGCAATGTATAAAGATAAAAGAACAAAATCAATTTTGGAGGTAGAACCTTTGTTGAAAATGTATGTATAGGCAAAAGTCACATTGAGATGCATAACGAGAAAGAGAACACGAGAATTAACAGGACTTTCTGTTAATCTTCTCCTTTGACGTTGTTGTATTGCAGCTGTGCATGCATTCGATAGAGGTTCTACTTTTAGTTGAGTTGGGACGGCGAGTGCGTGCTTTATTGTTTCTTGTAAAAAATATCGAGTGTTTTAATTAATTGAAATAATAACCTTAAAGTTTCTTTTCGGAAATATGTATAGCGAAGACGAAATATACACGCACTTAAGATTGAGCAAGTCCAAATTTACAACGATTTGATAAAAAGTTTAAATCTCGTTGTTGACCATGTAAACCAGCAACAACTACAATTGAATAAATACCTCAATGAAATAACAGAAAAGACAAACAAGGTAGTAGACTTCCCAGAAAAAAAATTCAACTAACGCTCCAATTAGAAAAACTCTTAGATGTCTTACTCGTTAGCAGACTTAGTGTCCTACCCCATGATATGATTTCATTAGAACTTTTGGCATTCATATATGCCATGTGTCTTGTACTCCCCTGAAACATTAACTTTAGCTATTTTCATCCCTAATTTTACAACCCAAATTTACCAAAAAGCTTCAATGATACCATTCCCAATGAGCAATTTTATTAGATCATCCAATAGAAGACGTATTAATACAAGGAAATAAAGTTTACGAAGCAAATAACCAATTTTAAGTAAGGAAATTAAAAGAACACGCAAATGAGTGTGTTCGGTACCGAAGCCAAGTTGCCATCCCTCCAGGTTGGCCGCCGCAGGCAGCTGCGCCACCCCAAAGTTGGCTGGTGACGACAAAGTATTACAATTCTCCCGCTTGTTTCGAATGGTCGCATTGGGCACCAAAAATAAAATCTATACTTAAGCTGGGTGATACTTCCTTGTCTTTCCTTGTCTTTTCCCTGAACCCGTGATCGGAAGAAAAATACCCGACAGTTCTCTCCCAAAGAGCTAGCCTGTTTGACCCTCTTGGATTCATCAATCCCGTCGCAGTAAGTGTCAAACTGTTCCTGTGCCATCTGTGGACCAAAGAACTAGACTGGGATGAAAGTTTACCACAAGAACTGAATTGCAAATTGAAAGGATCCAAACTTCAGCTACAAGAAGTAAAGAGATTGAGGGCCCCCAGGGCGGTTGTTGAAATACACGGTTTTTGTGATGTCAGTATGAGGGCATACGTTGCATGTGTCTACTTTAGTTGTATATTTCCAGATAGCAGCAACAGAGGGCAATAATATCACATAGGGATATCGTTATATATATTATTATATATTACCTAACTGTAAAATATCTCCTTCACCTGTAAAGTGCACATAAAGCGAAAGCATTTATCTTCGTGGGAAGATAGAGATAAGAGTTTGGTCGCACATGCACCTAGTTGTAAGTTAGTTCTAATTCACTTCTTTTGTCCAAATAAAATCTTCGAGAAATAAAGACGTCTTTTATTCGTGATATAATTATATTGACAGTCAGGCCGCCACTGGATGCTAAAATATCCAAAAAACTTTTGCGTCTCAACAGACGTAGTATCTCACTAGTCGCTAATGTCATCACCGGTCATTGTGTTCTGGGCAGACATGCGCAAAGACTTGGACTGCCACATAATGACTTTTGCAGAAGCTGTATGGATGAGGAAGAGGACGAATCCGTCACTCACCTCATCTGCAGCTGCCCTGCCCTATCCAATCTAAGGATGGCGCACTTAGGAAACTACCTTCTCAATGATCTTAGTGATCTATGCTACATCAGCGCTGCCAACATTCTTGGCTCTATTAACGGCAGTAAATAAATTGTGGGTTCTAGATTAAATATCTATACAATTATTGATTTAAAATTATTTACTGGTCCCCTTATTCACTTATATAACATTTGAGATGGTTCAGCTAGAACTAGAAATAAATTGTTTCAATGGAAGGGGCCATATATAATGAATAAACAAAACTCATTCTGAAATTGCATTGTTATTGTTTATTAAAATGCAGTTTAAGGCATAATGTGAAATTAAATTGGTTCTTTTAATTTTGTTTATGTAAAATTTGTAATATTGTGCATTTTATGCGATAAAATTAAAACATTTATTTGTTTCAAACACCATAAATTAAGAGAAGCACTTATTTTATATTTAAGTTTTGTAAATTGTTAACCAGCTTTTACCAGCTTACTAATGACTATAAATATTACAAAGAATGTGGCTACACGAAGCCACCATACCGATGAACACAAAAACACACTCATCGAACATAACCAATCGACGAAACTAAAGACTCATCGAACACAACCAGTCGACGAAACAAAGACAAGGACAACAGCTGATATGCGGACGAGAATGGGACAAGCATGCGCTTGCTGTCATTTCCAAGAAATGCGCGTTTTCTTTCTCTCGGCACAAAGAAAAAAGATCATTCTTCGTTTGATCGTCAAAGGTGCTGGTGACCGGCTCCGCAAAGTAAATTAACGTAACGTAATATTAGTACTTAAGTTCTTTTCTTGTAATTAATTAAATCAGAAAAACAAAGGCATGTGTTTAAGTGGTTCACGACCCACAAGAACATTGCTTAATTTGATTTTTTTTTAAAGCCTTGTTATTTTTTGCTCTTTACTTCTTAAAAATAAATATAAAACGATAATATAAACATAAAAACTTTAATACAGTAAGTGCGTTTAAATTTGAGGACTAAATGATTACTTTTATGGTCTTAGATAGAAAATAGATAGAGCCATGTTAAATTCTCGTTGAACATACAATTTCTAAAATTGCATTGGCATCACTGTTAGCAACACATCAAGTGCAACGAACACCGCACCTTAGTGTTTTTAACTAAGTTCGGATTTATATTTTTGATGGTAGGTAATTTATTAATTTTCTTATTGTATTTTTTGTAAGTATGTGTTTCCTTTTAGGTATATAGATATTGAATTTAGTTGAAAATAAAAATGAGACCTGGTGGAAAATTGTCAATTGTTTTAAAGTTTTTTCAAAAAGAAACAGATTTTGTTATTTGCAAAATATGCAAAAAAAAAGTTTAAGTTTTTTGGAAACACAACCAATTTAAAACAACATCTTGTTCGTTTACATCCTGTCCAATGGAGGGATGAAACGGGTGCTGAGCCAGCTCAAAGTACTGATTTGGTATCTAGTCTTCATACCACGGATGCACAACCACAACAACAAGTCCCTTCAACAAGTGGAGCAATTGCTGGAACAAGTTCCGGAAAAAGATCTGCTGCAGATGATGAGCAACGATCAATGGTAACGGTGAGTCACAACAAAATTAAGCAAATGCGACTCTATGGGGTAGAGGCAAAAGGATTTTCACAAATTGAAAAAAAGAAGATCGACAACTGTTTACTTAAAATGATAGTTACTGATTACCAACCACTATCAGTTGTCGAAAATTCAGGGTTCCTTCAATATTCAAACATGCTTCAACCCTTATATAAGCCACCAAATAGAAAATCTTTGACAACATTACTTCCAAATGTATAAGTTAACACCTAACACACACAAAACCTAACATCAGTTCCCAGGCAAGGAATTCGCTGACGCTGTGGGAACTTAGGCGTCGCAACATCGGACGTTGCAACACGACCAGGCAACAGCGCTGGACCCACATTCCATCACGTATGGTGTAATGTGTCTGTGGGAACACGTCGCCGATGGATTCTGCTGTCGTAGCATTAAGTTAGTATTTAAGCTCTAGTTTGTAAGACAAACTTGTTCAGTTTTTTGTGAGGCAGAATCGCTGCCGGTTCGGTTAAATAAAGATTATTTTTTTTAAGACAAAATTTAGTAATAAATTTTAATTTATAAATATGATGAAGTAGCTGCAAAAATAATGAAAATGTTGTCGGTAACAGACTTTGTGGCTGTTACAACGGATATGTGGAGTTCGGATAGCAACAAATCCTACTACACAATTACCTGCCACTTTAATTTTAATGACAAACTGTATTCACCCGTCCTTGCCACAAGAGAAATGTGTGAATCCCATACCGGGACCAATATCGCGAATGTTTTAGATGGTATTTTTCGGGAATGGGGCATTAGTGACAAAATTGTTACGATTGTTTCAGACAATGCCGCTAATGTCAAAAAAGCCATCAATGAAGATTTGAAAAAAACATCACCATCCCTGCGTGGCTCATACACTTAATTTAAGTATAAACGATGCTATTGTTGCTAACACAGGATTCTCGTATTTGCTAAAAAAGTGTAGGACACTGGTGGGACATTTCAAACACAGCGTTTTGGCAACCGAAAAATTGAGAAAAGCGCAAGAAACAATGGCTCTTCCTCAACTAAAAATTAAGCAGGATGTTGTAACCAGGTGGAATTCCTCGTTTATAATGTTGGAAAGATTACTAACATTAAAAGATCCACTCTCAGTTGCAATAAATGATTTGCCGAGAGCACCTGAGTTCCTGATTGCATCTGATTGGGAAACTATTCAAGATTGCATTCCGCTTATCAAACCATTTGATCAGCTGACAAAGGAGCTTTCTGGCGAAAGGTATCCAACTCTATCGCTTGTGATCCCCTTAATAAGATGCCTACAAATGAAAATTAAAAATCAAAGTCCTAAGACAGAAATAGGTTGTAAACTTCAGGCCGATTTATCGCTTGCTACCATAAAACGTTTCTGTGCATTTGAAAGCAGCAAAATTTCTGCGAAGGCAACTCTGATGGATCCAAGGAATGCTCAGAAGTGGCTAAAAGAGGAACTAATTGGTCTTTTTTCCAGCGCGATTGAATCCAAAGTCGAATCCAAGACAGGTATTTTATCTGAAACAGTTCGAGAAAAAAAGGATAGTGACTCTTTGTGGGCTCATTTTGAAGAAAAGTTGACGAAAGTACAGACAGTAGTAACTCCTGAAACTACGGTTAGTCTAATGCTGAGGCAGTATCTTGAGTTACCTCATGTGCCGATTTCAGGGAACCCACTTGAGTTTTGGAAGCTACACAAAAATTCTTTACCTGAATTGTATAAATTATATTTGAAATATTCTGCGATACCTGCTACATCCGTGCCATCAGAAAGAGTTTTTTCCAAGGCAGGCCAGCTGACAAATGATCGTCGAAATCCTCTGCTGGATAAAAATTTGGACAAAATTATATTTATTAATAGCTATTTCTCTCAAAACGAACATTAATTTATTTTTCCTTTATTTTATGCTTTCTAGTTTACTTTTGTTTGTGATGCATGCAAAGGATGCAATACTTTTTGTTTACTTTTCGTTTTTGTTACCACCCACATGTACTTGTTTTGAAGTTCTTCCAGTATTCATGAATTTATTTATTTATTCTGTATTTCAATGCAGAAATAAAGTACGACTTTTTTTTGTTTAATTACTCTTCTAAAATACCAGGTATAAAATAGGTGTTTTTTAATGTACCGAACTGATTTAAGGTGCTAAAATAAAAAAAATTAAAATCTAAATCTTACTCACCCCAATTTTCAGAGCAAATGTAGAATGGAGTATGGAATATTTCATTCGAATATCATTCGATTATTCAGATCACTCGAATACTAACATCTCGATTATTGAAATCATTCGATTATGCACATCACTAACAGCAAGAGTAAGAATAACTGATAAGAGAGTCATATTCGACTTAAGAGTGCCGTTAGTAAATACAGAAGACTTCGATCTATTCAAAGTCGCACCCGTTCCAACTCCCCATGACAATGAATATATGTTTTCATTGAACCATCGCTGGATTATTTAACAGTTAAACTGCGGCGAGAAGCCTACTACAGATTGACAAAGGAAGAGCTGGCACAATGCACAAGAAATAGTGGAAAATATTTGTGCAAGCAACAGCATCCGCTCTAATATCAGCAAATGTGAAATGGCTCACTGACGCATGATAAGGAGATTGAGAAGGAATTGTCATTGTTGTATCGATAGCAGACGCACACCCGATTCCGGATATTAACTCAACGCTTGCCAGTCTGGGCAATGCCAGATTCTTCACAACACTCGATTTAACTTCGGGATTCCATCATATTCCGATGAAGTTGTCCGACATTCCAAAAACCGCGTTCTCAACAATGAACGGAAAATATGAGTTCATTAGGTTGCCCTTCGGGTTAAAAAAAAAGCTGAAGGAACTCAAATCGTTTTTGGGTCTGACTTCCTATTATAGGAAATTTATCAGGGATTATGCGAAGGTAGCAAAACCTTTGGCCAATCTGACCAGGGGCGAAAACTTACAGGTGAAGGCCAATCAGTCCAAGCATGTGCGAATTGAGTTAGATCAAGATGCTATGACGACTTAAAAATTCAACTAACTTCTGCCGAAGTGTTATAAACCCCTATCGTATGTCATACAAATTCCGTTCCCATAACATTTTTAATTTTTTTTTCGGTTTGCACGTTTTGCAACCATTACTTCTCTAATTGCAATATGCAAATTCCGCTAAAAGCGATTCACATTAAAAACAAACTTCTCGCGTTACAACCATGCGCATGCATGGACCAGCGTGACCGTTGTGCGACTAAAGTTGCAATTTGGCCCTTTTTGAAAATTTGAGACGAAAAAAAAAAATTTCAAACTCTGAAAATTTGCTAATTGATTTTACGGAAATTGATTGGGTTGAAGTCCCTCAATTGATACACATTGTTTTGTTTGGCACTGAGCGCACCCATTATCTACACCACCAATTGTGTCTATTACTATCAAAAGGGCTCATTTCCACTTTTTATTAAAAAAAAGTTAGAAATGTCATTCGATTCTCCACACAAATGTCTATAGACCAATTTGTGTCTGCAATAACAAACGGTCTCATTTCATACTGATTTAGCCAACCGAAAACAGGTATTACTTTCAAACTGGTACCATTTCCATGATTATGTATGAATCAAACGGTAACATTTCGCATAAACAAACTATTCGTACCAGAGGGTCACATTTCCTTCGAAAAATTTGTCTGTTCGTACCAAAATGGCTCATTTCCATTTCTGCGGTAGAAGTGAAATTCAAATAAACTACTGAGCGGAAAAGTATTGTACGACGTGAGAGTAAGTTTTGGCGGGAAAAGTGGCTTTTCTTTCGACTTTTGAGTGAAACCGTCTTAGATATTAGTCGTGACTCTCCATAAAGTCATAAACAATAGTGGGTGTAAGTACGTATAGTGCAATTCTAAAGGTCTTAGTCAATAAATTTTAAATAGAAGTTTTGTTATATAATCAAAAATGGAGTGCGAACGTGAGATCTTGCTGGCAGGAGAAAAAAGCGAAAGAAAAGCAAGAAAACAAGTCCCTAACAAAACTAAATGGAAATGTGAAGTAATGAAGCAAAATCGGTGGGTATCTATACATTTTTCATTTAAATACAAAACTCTTGTGAGTTTGTATTATTTTAGATATAAGGCTAAAAATCTCCCGAAAGTACCATCGTGTTCCCACAGGGGAATCGTTTTTAAATGTCAACATCTTACAACCCAAGAACGGCTACGGTTTCACAAGAGTTTCTATGCATCAAGAAAAAAGTTAGAACAGGATTCGTTTATACTTTCCCACACAAAAATTAATCCACCAAAGCGAACGAATAGGCGTAAAGGAGGAGCACTAAGGTCTTACACATTATTCCATTACATACGCTCACGGGGAGTTCTTAAGGATATCAAAAAAACGAGTAAGGGGAGTTTGTTCGCGTCACATGAAGTCCGGTGAAATGCCGAAAGAAAATCGGGGAGGAGATAGAAAGTCGTCTAAGTTTAGAGGTAAGCGCGATGCAATTATAAAATTCGTCAGGCAATTCAAGCCATTAGAGGTACATTATTGCCGGTCTAGAACAGCGTCGAGGCAATATCTTTCGGGAGATTTGTCAATAAATAAGCTCTATCGAATGTATAAAACAAGCGTTATAGCAGATTTTGATGTCAAACAAAGCTACTTTAGGAAAGTTTTTTGCCAGTCTTTTAACATTGGTTTCAAGGCACCATCCTCAGACAAATGTTCGACTTGCTTGATGTACGAAGAACGTTTAAAAACAGAAAAAAACATGAGCAAGAAAAATGACATCATAATACAAACACGAATTCATAAGTTGAGAGCAAAAGCATTTTACAATCTTGCTAAAGAATCAAAACGTAATATGATTACATTTTCTTTTGACTGCCAGAAGAATATGGTTTTACCGAAAGTACCCGATCAAGCAGCGTACTACAGCCGCCAGTTTTATCTTTTTAATTTTGGCATTGTCCAAGGTAATTCGAAAGCCAAACTTACAGAGTGTAGTAGTATTTGTACGAGTCAAGCATGCGACTCACATTGTCAGTTGTATTTATCTACCCATATATATATATGATTACCATTTACACCAACATTGTTAAATTACATTTAAGTTTGTATATATATGTGTACCCATGAGGGCACGCATACGTAGGTAAGGCATGTAGAAGAAAAGAAAGAAGAATAAAGAGCGGCAGTTTATTGTCGCATTTACTAGGAGTCGGACGTGTTCTCATTTTGGCGAAGTAAACTTGAAATCTAAAGCGTGGACTACAAGAGGAAAACACTTTTCTTTATCTTTGGACAGAAGATATTCACCCTAAGGGGTCAAACGAAATAGCATCTGCCGTTTATCATCGACTTCAAAACACAAACTTTGAGGAGATCCTATCTAAAGTTCGACTAATATGTGATGGCTGCGGATCGCAGAATAAAAATTCCGCCATGATGGGAATGCTTTCCTTTTGGCTTTCCAGCAAAGCTCCAAGGCATATAAACGAAGTCGAAGTCATTTTTCCGGTTCCTGGACATTCCTACATCCCCCCTGATAGAGTTTTTGCTCGCCTTGAAAAAGTGGTGAGAGGAAAAGAAACAATAATGCATCCTCAAGAATATATAGATATGTATAAGGAATATGGGACCATTATTAAGCTTGGATCCCCGGAGTGCATTATTCAGGAATGGAAAGGAGAAAGCAAAGCATTTTTCAAAGCCCCTGGACAGTGGCATTTCCCCTTTAACAAAGCAAAAAGATTTGTACTGAAGCGCACTCTAAAAAACAACATTTTAGTCAGAGGTGAAACAGCTTACAAATCGGACATAGGAGTGGCAAAATCAGTTTTAAAAAAAGGAAAAGTTTTAATAAAAATGAGACCGGAAACTATTCATCATGCCTGTTCGATAAAAAAAGAAAAGATAAAAGATGTGGATCAGTTATTAAAAAAACACTGTGGCGAAAATTGGCGTAGCTTGGATAGCCTTCTTTTTTATAAAAATATTATTGACCATAACTCTGTGTTTGATGAAAGTATTGAAGACAATTATTGCGACGAGTTGTGTGAGTTCCAGGAAGAGGACACTGATTTTCAAATTTAAAAAAACTGAAAATAATTACTGAAAAGGCAATGTTGAAGTTCCTTATTTTTTTACTAATTGTTTACTAACTATTAACTATTTTTTTTTTTTTTTTAAATTTGGCACAAATTTAAATGAATTTAATAATTTTTATGTTTTGAAGTCTTTAATAAAATGTTATGAAACTATAGACACACAGGCTTGAAATTATTTTTCAAAAAGGTACTTTTCCCAAAGTTTAGTTTCAAAACGTTGTATTTCCAGTTCTGCCTTTCAAAAGGGAACATTTCCAAAGTTTAAGTTGCTATAAATAATTAGGTAAGTGCAATATATATATTTTTATTGCAAAGATGGATCTGTGATAGCTTAATCCAAAACATTATAAGACTGTTGCTTTGACTTGTCGAACGGTTTAGACGTTATACGTTTTCCGCGTTTTTCTCAGTTCCACTTAACATGCCAATACGCCCTTTTGATACTAATAGAAACAATTAAACCATTAGCACTTAGCCGTACACATTACATTAAAGAAAAGAGAAGACAATATTGTCTATATTATTTCCTTCAAAACAATAAATTTACCTAACCTGCAAACCGCAACAAGTCCCCTCTCGCATATTTTACTTTTATTGTTATGTTCGCAAATGGTAAAGAAATAGGAACACGAAATGGATAAGTGAGTTATTGTAAATCGTAGCTTTTGTTTTATAAGATATTAAAGATAGCAAAATTGTATAGGTTTGTTATACGTACAACAAAATCGAATCAGGCGGAATCCACTCCTTCAACAAGCAGTGCATCGCCTCCAATTTCAGAATCGGGATCAGAGCGATCGGAGAATGATACAGAAGACTTTGGATTAGAAGAACCTGAACCGCTTAGTGAAATTGAGGAATATAGTGATTCCGAAGAAGTGGCTGACGATGAATCATATTGTAATGCAGAGAACATTTCGAAGAAAATTAAAAAAAGTGAGAGAGGATATAATAAAGAGTGGGAACTGAAATATACCTGGCTGAAAAAGGATGAGGAAACAAAACGTTCCATTTGCACAGTATGCAGACAGCTCCTTCCAAATCAAGTGAACCATATTTTAAGACATTCAGGTACAAACAAACATAATATCAATTTGAAAAAAGCTAAGGAAAATGAGAAAATGCAATTGTTTGATTGTGTGACGTCGAAAAATGTTCGAATGCGGAGGCAGGTTGTAATTGCAGAAATAAAGCTTGTGTTGCGAATGATTAGTCAAAACCATTCATTTAGATCAATGGAAAATATAGCTAAATTTAATGCCAATATATATCCCGATTCGAGTATTGCTAAATTGTTTAGTTTCTTAGTTTAGTAAGTATGAAATTTGTAGAATTAATAAAAATCAGTTTATTTAAGGTGAAGTGTGGTAGAACAAAAGCAAAAGCAGTCGCTTCATTCTTAGGAGAGGAAGCACATTTAATTATGGTGAGAAAAATGCGGCTCTGTGGATTCAGCATGATAATCGATGAAACGACGGACATTTCGGTCGAAAAATGTTTGGTGATCGTAGTTCGACTGTATGATTTTGAAAAGGGTTGTATAGATGACCTTTTTTTCGTTTAGTCCAGCCGGAAAATGGGCAGGGAGAAACTATATTTGAAGTTATTTGAAGTCCGCTATGGTTGGGAAAAAAAGCGGTGTAGAAAAGAAAATTCAAAATATTTTCCACATTGGCTGTGTCTGCCACTCTGTAAATTTAATGAACAGTTCAGCTGTATCTTGTATTCCAAATAATGTGGAACAGTTATGTCGAAATTTGTTCCATTTTTTCCGAAGTTCAAAGAGGCAGCAGGACTTTCAAGAGCTTCAAACAATTCTTGATGTGCCTTAGCACAAGCTCTTAAGGCTATCGGAAACTAGATGGCTTTCCTTTGAAAGCGTTGCAAAAAGAACAGTGGAGCAATGGCCTGTTTTACAGCTTTTTTTTCTTCGCGCTCAGTTTGAAGAAAAAGCTGAAAAAAACATTGCATAAAATACAAGATATTCTTGACAATTTGTCACCGTCCAATTCAACTTACCTAAAATTTTGGGCATATATTCTGAATATAATGAACAAAATGAACAAAATTTTTCAAAGTGAGTCCTCGAAAATAATTTTTCTAATAACAACAACAAGAGAAATTTTATTGCAGATTTTATCAAATTTTATTCGAAAAGATGTATTAAAAAGCACTGAATTAAAAGGCGTAGATTATAAAAATAAATTTAATTAAAAAAAAAAGTGTGAAATATTTATACGGGATCGCATTGCACCCAACACCCAAATCAGCAGTTCCCACAAGCCGCAATCAGCAGTTCCCACAAGCCGCAATTCCGAGGAAATCGCCGACGCAGTGTCTGCGATTACATACAATACATTTCTTCTCTTATAAATACATGTAAACAATAGAATAAGTTTGAGTTTTGTTCTGATCGTGGATAAATAAAGAGCTTTGGCTCCTAAAAATATTTTTTTAACGTCTTTTCAACTTGAAAAACCGTAACTTGCTGAAATAAGTATTCGGAATGATAAAATTTCGGAAGAAGAAATTTTAATTATAAAAACAAATATTTTGAAGTTTTACAATAAAATTTGTGATGAGATTAACTTAAGAATAGATATCAATGATACAAAATTGTATGTATTGTAATATAATAATGTATTGTAATGTGATAAGACCTTTATACTTTTCCCAATTTTCAATGTAGTAGAACCTTTATACTCTAGCGAGTGGTGCGCCCTCAGCGGAAAAAATGTGAACGAGAGACAGCGGCGAGAAAAAAAGGAAAAACACGAAGAAGGCGGAAGGGAAAATCATCCATCTTGTGGCGCTGAGACGAGGAGGACGTGTAAAATATTCTGTAATCGTAACCTTGGTTAATCGTTGGAAATAAAAGAAATCTTTGTTGAGTTTAAAGTATTGAGGTATCTAGACCCGAAAATTATAATATCTGGCGAGGAAATAGGTTATTTCGAGTGCTTATGATCATTTAACAAGCAATCCACAAAAGGTAATTGACGAATTTAAATTATTAGAATACAAGTCTAATGAAGATTCTTATAAACAAATATTTGAAATAAATGATTTGGAACAGTTTTGGTTTAGAGTCGGGAAAATAAAAAATCACTTCGATGAAATTTGTACCAAAACTGGTACCATTTTGTTGTTCAAATACTGACATTGCCACACAGTAGTGCTTGTGCTGAACGCGTATTCTCGAAATTAGCCTTAATGAAAAATAAACAAACCAATAGGCTTAACATTAGTTCCTGTGAATCAATGCTTTCTGCACTAAATTTGATCACACGCTTAGATTTGGAAGATTGGGAGCCAAGTATTGATCTAGTCAATAAGTACAGAAGTACATTAACAAAAAAGTAGTATATAATGTATGTTATAAAACCGATTTTACGTTTAATGTTATTTTGTTTTTAATGGTATGTTTTATTCGACTGAATTCTTAAGCATTAATAATAAAATATTACCAATCTAATGTCTTGTTTTTTTTTATGTCAATTTTTGATTTTTAGGTATTACTTAATATTATTAACATTGGCCCTTTTTTTTCTCCATAGCCCTTTTTCTTGCGACTTTTCAAAATTCTTCAACGGTAACGCTGCTGCTGACGCATCTTCTTTTCTCTCATGCTATCGCGTCGGTTGAATTCCTTTGGTTGTTCTGTGGCAGTCAGTTTCCAATCATCAGAGTGTTAACACTTGCTTTTGCTATATAATAGTATTATTAACGTATAATCGAAACATTGTAATTTGATTTTTAATAAAGAAAATTTGTGAATAAAATTTAATAAAAAAAAAATAATATAAAAAAAGGAAGTTATGAATTATTAATTTCTTACTCGAAATCCTAACAGAAGTACTGTCCTTCCCGGACATCAGCAAGCCCTTCAACCTGACTACCGATGCATCTAACGTGGCCATAGGGGCAGTGCTTTCACAAGGCGATAAAGGAAAAGACAAGCCAATCGCTTACATCTCGCGCTCCCTCAATAAGACGAGGAGGGTTACGCGACCAACGATAAGGAAATGTTAGCTATTGTTTGGGCCTTGGACAGCCTCCGTTCCTATCTATACGGCGCAAGGAAAATTCGTGTGTACACAGATCACTAACCTCTCACCTTCGCTTGAGAAAACCGTAACTATAATGCAAAACTGAAACGGTGGAAAGCGAGGATAGAAGAGTATAACTCCGAGCTGGTTTACCGTCCTGGTAAGTCCACCGTCGTAGCCGATGCACTTTCTAAGCTTAAGATTCAGCGAGATCCCTTGACCGAATCGGAGTGTACTGCGCCGGGAAACCAAGTGAATGTTCTAAATTATTATTCATCCACGGAGCCAGCAACTGAAGGCGGTTCTTCAACGAATACGGCCCCATCAGGCGGCCTCACGGAGCCAGGTTCATCCACGGAGTCAGTTATGAGGGTTATGTATCCAATATCAGCGCATGTTCGTTACCCGAGTCTCTCAACTTTAAATTCTTAATTCTAGTTAAACAAAGGCAAACACGTGCCGTAGTTGAACTCATTTTACCTTGAGTAAATTAAATTATGATAAACACATTCCTACGGTTCATATTGGCTGCACTTCCTGCATATGCAATATGCTCCGTGAGAGAGATTGTTACAAATTGAGCCAGTGAATTAGTTTAAGAAATTTATATTTTTGTAAGTTCAGTTGAATAAAGACCATCAACGGGTACGGGTAATAAAGACGCCTTTTTTAAAAAACTTGTCTCGATGTACTCTAAATTTATCTGGCGCAGTCGAATTAAAGAACCAAGTACTTTTTTTGTAAACGGAAAGTGAATTTTTCGGTAGAAAAAGTATAAACGCAACAATAATTAACAATCGGAAAGTGAAATTTTCGAACATTAACAAAGTAAAACGGAAAGTAAATTTTTCGGTAGATGAACAAAAAGAATACACACAACAATTAATAAAGGGAAAAGTGAAGTTTTCGTACATCAAGTCGTAACTAAAAACCCGGAAAAAAGTGTTAAGTTCAACTCAAGTCACTCAAAATTAAGAGATTAGATAGAGAACACCCAATAAATATAAAACGTCCCCGTTTACTTGCAGACGATAACCTTAGCTTACTTACTGACAACACGAATAACACCAATGTTGGCAACGCCGCCAGACGATACTCGAACAGGGAAAAAGGGCCGCCATTAAATAAAATGAAATAGGTGAAAGGATTTAAGCATGCGCTCGGAAAAAAAGGAAAAAACTAAAAGTAAAGAGATAAATATTATATTCCTCATATTCCTTTAATTATGTATTTCTAATTGCTTCCTTTGCAGGAAATTTGTAATTTTCTTCTTCTGTTCTATTAAAAAATAAAACTGGAAAATTGACAAATTATATCTTCACCTTTTTTTTTGAGATCGATATTCATATGTTGCATAGAAGTGTTGCGTTAAATTTTTACCGCAACAAGGTCTGCTCTCTTTCCCTTCTTTCCTTACCAATGGTCCCTCTTTTCTCGGGTTCGGTACTCGAGGTCCTGGGATGTGGATGGGCATCCGAGGCCCCCATCAGCCTCCGGGCCACCTCCTTGGGGAGCCTTAAGGGTGCAACCCAATAGGTATCCGTGTGTGACAGGTTGGTCACAAACCATCAGACGGGCGGTCTGAATGGCAGAGGATGGGAGTTCCGGTTGCGCAGCCCTTTGGACGGAAGGGAGACTCGCAACCGTCGATTCACAACGAGCGCAAGTCGGATGGTGAGCCTGGCAGGTCGTCAGGAGACTCCCACCGACTCAAGACTAAAAGTGTACCGACAGGAGGTCGGCAATGAAAGAGTGGGGGGAGGACGATCCCCTTAGCCAACACTCCACCGAGGGATAAATAAGACCAACATCTGTGTCTTTAAAAGGGTGTGGCGGACAGCCAAGACTAAACACCCCAACGATTGTCACACCACAATAAGTGGCAATACCAAAAATTGCGTTCGATGGGTGGAGAGACGACGATCTCTTTTTCGAATCACCCCGCCGCTGGAGCAACGGAGGAGCAGCAGAGGAGTGTAGGCGGACGGCCAACTAAAAGACACTCTTCGTTTGATCTACCATCAACATCACGGTAGAGAGTTCGGTTCGATGGGCATAGGGAAGACGATCCCTAAGTTTATGCCCCGACGATGGAGCAACGGAGGAGCAGCAGAGAGTGTAGGCGGACGGCCATATAAAACGCACTCCCACCACAAAACATTTGAGGATGATGAACACTTAAACACAAATCGACCAAGACAACACGATCAGAGCGACACGACAAGAATCGAGGGCACAATGAAAAACGCACCGAAATTAAGGCCGAGAGCCCACCCTAAAATTCACAACTTGTAAGGAATGGTCTGCTATCTGCATATCTCATCCCCAAAATCTGCGCGAAAGCCCACAGGAATAGAGTAGACTCATCGCGAAAAAAAAAGTAGTTTTAAAAGAAACCATACCTGATGGATTCCTTGTTAGCTTGTAGGGAGTTTTGATGTCCCACGTTGAGGGAAATACCCATATCTGGGTCGGGACTTGTTGATGTCCACCTAAATCCTTCTTTTCTTTTTAGTTTTCTCTTCGTATTTTCTAGTTTTAGACTTTTAATTCGTGGGGAAATGCCGGGTTGCAAATTCCTCCACGAATTACCTTGTTTGTTTATATTTTATCATCGCTGGCCAAATACCAGAATTGATACATAAAAAGAAGGCTTACTCTGATATTAAGAGAAGAGAGTTCGAAGTCGGCTGGCTAATCCCAAATGTACTGGAAGGATCTTCCAAAAGCGAATTCCAGTACATAGAGAGAGGAATGATTGGAAGTTTTGAGAGGACTAACGGGTTACGGTAGCGCATTGGTGTCGCAAAAATTTGACCGTCGAACCCGCTAGTATGCGTGAATGTGGTGGTTAATGGCCGTGGGAGGCATTGCTGAATGCCAACTTTAAGATCCCACCGTTGGGGTCTAATACCAGCGAATGTATGTGAGAGCGTGTGTGGAAGCCAAGCGACTTGGAATCAAACCAAAGCCCTGGAAGTCACTTCTTGGCTGAACAGCTTATTAATAAGTTGTACTTGGAAGTTTTTTTAAAATTCGATTAGTTTTGACTTTGTGTTGCAGAAGGCAACTTTTGTTTTATTTAAAAAAAAAAAAAAACAAGGAAAAATAGTTCGTTGTAGAATTTTCTTTTAGATAACTTAATTTAGTAGATAAAGTGTGAAGTGAAGCGAGTGAGGTGCTTATCAGAAAGGGACAGGGAGGATAGAGGAAATCGGACAAAGCGTGGAAAGGTGTCAGGTGGACACCGAAGGCAGGAAGGACAAGGAACCCAACAGGTGTCGAGATAAAAGATAAGTAGAGTGAACTTAAAAGTGAGGATAGTTTTTCTTTGGGAATTGTTAAAAAGGAAAAGTTACTGTAGGCTTTCGTTCCGAAAATTTCCCGAAAAAGCGGGACGCGCGACCCATTCACTGTTATTACAATTTTCGAGACAACGCGATAGCGGGCCACGTCAACTGTCCATTTTTTTTTTCCTTTTCCATATATATATATATACATATAGTCGTTGTGTCGCATCTCATCAAATTTTAACTCCACACATTTTAACCCATCTTTTAATAAAAGACCGTGCTCCAACGGAGCTTTTATAACGAGCTAAAACTTTTGTTTTCTTTTTATTGTCGTTAATTAATTTTCAGGTTTCGTAATTTACCCAAAAATAACGTGGCGCCCTTGAGATTATTTAGTTTTCTTGAAGAGTAAATTGTCGAACTCAAAAGTTCTCGCACAAATAACTTAGCACCCACCCCCTTCCACTGAGCTAAGCCGAACACAGCCCTTTTTTCTGGCTGTGGTTGCAAAAGTACGCGATCCCTGTATTAGTACCCTTTGGTAATTGACATTTCTCTAATTCGATCTTTTACTCGGGCAGTGGCGACTGCAATTTTTTTTTCCCTTTTCGTTTTGTTTCCCCAAAGAAATTTAAATTAATAGTTTGATCGCGGTATTCATTAATAATAATAATAATTTTGCAACATTTGGCGCCCAACGTGGGGCAATTTTTGAAAGATTTGCTGTGCTTTTCATTGGAAATTGTGTTGCACAATTCCAACCCCAGTAGAAGTGTTGTGTTTAAAGGAAGTGTTTTGTGTTTCTATTTTGGTTCTTTTTACTTTGGCTTTTGTTTTTTCTTAGGTTCCAAAGTGAATAAATAGTGGTGGAAAGATTCAGGAAGCAGTTCGGGTTTCCAGAGACTTAAAGGAAAGGATCATTGTTTACGTTTGGAAGTGCCCCAGAAGCAGAGTAAGATTTCCCCAGGGGAAATACACAAGTAGGTGGTTTTGCTATGTTCTTTTCTGATTGCATATTGTAGTTAAGACGTTGTACATAATTGCTTATATACCTAAACCTATATATATATATAGTTTTCCTATTGCTATTTTTTATAAATTATATACAAGTGTTTCCGTTTCGTTACTCGGGATTATTTTTTTGTGTGTGTGTACTTATATATATACCCGTATAGGTACCGGTGGTTCATAAGCCAGTGGTAATCTATATACTTGGAAACAGGGTTGCCAAGGGTTTTACTTTTTTGGTTTGTTTCTTGGATTTAGTTTTTATTTTATTTTTTTCGTTTTTAATCCTTTAAAACGAATTTTTATTTGGGATTGAATTTTCTTAATCACCCCAATCGAGGAAGTTGGTAGAGTTGCCAGCACCAATTTTTTTTTTCTCATATTTTTATTTTGTTATCTGGGTTGTAACTTGTCTTTCATATTTTTTTTTCTCCTTCTCTGTTTTGCTTACCGTGTTGGAGTTGCTAACACTAGTTTGTTTAATTTTAGTTTCGGGTTGTTTTTTAAACAATTGGGTTATTTTTTTTTTCTTAATTTTGTCGGTATAGACAAATAGTTTGCTCTTGTTTTTTTTTTGTTAATTCATTTTGGTCCAAATCAGGAAATGGAGATTAATAGGTTAGCTAGGGACGAGTTAGTCTATGAGATTGAGCGCAGAGGGTTGTCGGTTGGCGACGTTGACCCAATGCGAAAATCTCTTAGGGCAGCTAGGGCAATGGAGCGACGTGGTTCGGTCGTAGAATCGGACACGTACCCATTCACTTTTGCAGAGGATAGAGTTTCAGTTGAGAGAAAAATAGTCGAGATTAGAGCACTTGTAGCGGGCCGGCTTGAACAGGGGTCCTCAGAATATAAAAAGATTCTGACCAAAATGGATTGGGCTACGAGCAGGATAGGGAGGTCTCGTGCTATTACGGAAGACGAGATGATGTTAAAGAAGGAGTTGAAGACCGAGTTGGTCAATATCCTCGGGGAGTTAGAGGATAGCGACGAAGAAGAAAGCGATTGCGAGGATAACGCAACTAGTAACGACAAGCAGGTCGTACAGCAACATCAACCACAATTACAACAGCAACAACGGCCAGTAGAGCCTCGACGTGTAGAACCGTCTACGTCAGCATCGGTTTTGGGTACTAACCCGAACACCTTTGCTGACGAACGAGTATATATTCACTCGGAGAAACCGGAAAACCTCTCCAAGTGGAATATTTCTTTTACAGGTGAAAGATGCGGGGCATCAGTTAACTCTTTTCTGGAGAGAGTTGAGGAGCTTAGGGAAGCTAGGGGGATAAGTGAATCCCAATTGTTTATGTCGTCGGTCGATTTGTTTACTTTGGTTTAGGGCGGTTAGGCGGTCTGTTTCTTCGTGGCCAGAGTTGGTGAGGGAATTGAAACTGGAGTTTCTCCCTCCAAACTACGATGATCTTCTTTTAGAAGAGATTCGACGTCGTACCCAAGGGAAGGATGAATCAATAGGGGTCTACGTTGCTACGATGCAGAATATGTTCGGCAGACTTTCCGATCCCCTTACGGAGAAAAGGAAGCTGTCGATCCTGCAAAGGAATCTTGCGCCATTTTACCAGACGCAACTTGGACTCGTAGAGCCCAAGTGCGTCAGTGATCTGGTCGCATTGGGAAGGAAGCTGGAGACAGTGCGAGCAAATGTGGAAACGTTTGCTCCACCTCCAACATCTCGGGGTAGGCATCTCCTGGAACCGGATTTGGCCAACATTGGTTCGGAGGAACCAAGGGTTTCGGTTGTCGTTCCAGACAATCAACAGCGTCAATCACCACGACCAATGAGGTGTTTCAATTGCGATAGCGAAGGGCATTTCGCTAATCGTTGTTCCGCTCCTAGGCGTTGTTATGGTTGTGGTGCAGTAGGGACGTCGCGTAAGGATTGTCGGCGCTGTTCGGGAAACAACCAATAACAGCGACTCTGACCATTGACAAAATTACGACAGAAACCAATAAAAGTAGAAGAAATCGTTCGAACTAATAGAACAAATAATAAAATAAATAATAATAATAAAAGGAAGAAACTAGTTTCAAATCTTAAATGGTCCGAAAAGTAATATCCTTTGAAACAGGATCTGAAAAAAGAGATCATAATAAAAAAAATGGAAATAAAAGGTCTACAGTAGACCTAACAGAAATAAATAATTTAGAAAATATAAGAAATACGAATAATATAATAAATAACTTAAACATAAATCACCTAAATATTGAAGAAGAATTAATAAAAAGATATGAATACCTGTTTAAAGAAGAAGGTCATAATCTTACAAATACAGTTAAGCATGAAATTAAAACTACAGACAAAAGACCAGTTCATGCAAAGAGTTATCGATAACCATACGTTCATAAGCAGGAACCAAATAAAGGAAATGTTGGATCAAGGAATAATTACGCCGAGTAGTTGGCCCTGGTCCTCACCAGTATGGATAGTGCCGAAAAAGCTTAACCCCAAAGGTGTAAAAAGATGGCTTTTAGTCATAGATTTCAGGAAAGTGAACAAAAAAAAAACTATTGATGACCTGCATCCGTCACCAAATATCGATGAAATCCTAGATAAATTAGGAAAGTGTCAATATTTCACGACTCTTGCTCTCGTGTCAGGCTTCCATCAAATAGAGGTAGACGCACGAGATATCAAGAAAACAGCATTCTCAGTCGACAATGGACATTACGAATTCACTCGGATGCCATTCGGCTTAAAAAATGCACCTGCCACGTTTCAACGTGTAATGGACAATGTTCTAAGGGAACAAATCGACAAAGTATATTTAGTCTATATGGACGACAAAATAGTATACTCATCGTCATTAACTGAGCACATAGAAGACTTAACAAAGGTATTCGAAGCATAAAAAATGCAAATTTTAAAATTAAGCTAGATAAAAGCCAATTCTTAAAAAAGGAAGTAGAATTTTTAGGACACATAGTATGCGCACAAGGCATAAGACCAAACCCAAAGAAAGTTGAAGCAGGAAAAAACTACCCGATACCAAAAACACAGAAGCAGATAAAACAATTCCTAGGATTATTAGGATATTATAGAAAACTTATTAAAGATTTTGCTCAATTAACGAAGCCACTAACGGAAAAATTAAAAAAAGAAAAAAAAATAAATATCAAAGACGAAACATATGTTAAATGCTTTAAAGACTGTAGAAACGTGTTGATTGATGAACCAATATTAGCGTACCCAGACCTTGTGGCGGCACGACCGACGTACCGACCACGCCACCACACCGACGAACTCTTTAGCACAGCACCAAACAAACGCACTCAACAAAAGAAGTAATAACAAGGACAAACAGCTGAATGGGGCTGCCAGAGTGAGACAACGATACTCGTCGAAATAAAAAAAAAAAAACCGTATTCCTTTTGCTTCGAGAAGATCCATTCCTCGTTTTGTCGTCGTCGATGGTGGTGATTGGTCAACGTAAAGTACCCAATAGGAATTGTATTATATGTGACTATCTGTAATATAAAATAATAGTTCCCCAAATTACTTGCAAGTTATTTTGATTTACGTGGTGGCACTGAAATCCACAACTTTAGTGAAACTAAAACATTCACATCTTAAGTACGGACGCATCTAATATCGCGATAGGAGCGGTTCTATCACAAAAAACAGAAGGACTTGAACACCCAATTTGTTATGCAAGCAGAACTCTTAACTCACACGAGCAAAATTATTCAACCATCGAAAAAGAATTATTAGCTATTATATGGGCTACAAAATACTTTAGGCCATACCTATACGGTACACAATTTAAAATTCAAACCGATCACAAACCTTTAAAATGGTTAATGAATATAAAGGATCTGTTGCGATTAGCAACATGACAAATCAAACAACAAAGTCATCGCCATACGACACCGTCCCATAAGCTACAAACTATTTCATAGCCTGATTCACCAAACCAAATCAGCATAACATTAAATACAGCGCGACCCACTAAAAATCGAACACTGTATCAAATTGCATTGTCCAAAACAACAAAACCATTAAATAATTGAATGGTCACTCATTTGACACCAGCGTTACCAAGTCAGTGCTTTCAGCGTTAATTTTAGTGACCAAAATTTCATTTTAGTGCCGAAAAAGTTGATTTAACGCTTGGGCGTTTTTTTAGTGCTTAACAAAATATTTTAGTGCTTTTTTAACGCTGCCGCTGAACACCACCTTTTTTTTCTCCTCCCTTGAATGCAGCCATCCTCATGCGTTCTTTTGATTGCTTTTTCGCTAATTTAAGTATTGTATTCACTCACTCTGTATTATATAAGTATTCACAAATTAAAGCAAATAATATCTTTGTCGCATTTACGCGATTTACTTGTTGATTCGTGTTTATAATTGTATTCTGCGCGTCGGATTGAGGTGTGCTTTTTTGTGCAGTTAATTTTCAAATTGAAAATGAAGAAATTTGTGCTAAAAAATTCCGGCAAAGTAAGTACTTATTGCGTGTCCATATTAGCTAGTAGTCCAATTGCAGCTATTTTTTTTTTAATGTTAGGTAGACGTCAGAATCCAGCTCGGTCTTAAATAAAAGTGGCTATCGTCAAAAAGTACGATCTGTGTGGTTATAGGACCACAGATTGAAAAAATGGATTTTAAAAATTGAAAATGTCGATGAGAAGATGGATTGCCGGTACTGCAAAACCAGAATCAATGCCAGACTTTGCGATTTACTTCGACATTCAACGTCAGCAAGACATCTAGCCGCTGCAGCTCCTTTTAGTGACAAAAGACAAGCCAAAATTGCGTTCACTACATACATCAATAAATCTGTTGCAGTTTTTGAAGGACGTTTAGCAATGTACGTTACATGTCACCAAGCAATTTATCCAGTTGATCACTTAGGACAATTAATAACAAACAGCAGCAATGTTAATATATCGTTGCACAGAACCAAGTGATCAAATATCATACAAAATGTTTTGGGTCCACATTTTGAAGCGGAGCTGAAGGAGGATATTGGTGAACAATTTTTCAGTATACTCATAGACGAATCTAATGACATTTCGAATAATAAATTATTGGGTGTAATTGTAGTATATTATTCAGTTGCACAGAGTGATACAATTTCTACGTTTTTGGGTTTTGTGTGTCTTACAGTTTTTAACGATCAGGGAATTGCGAATGCTGTTAAGTCGTTATTGAATAAATTGAATCTTAATATTAAAAAGTTATTGGCTATCGGGACAGACAACGCTTCTGTTATGATTGGCGTAATTGGTTTTCACATTCATCCTTACGTCTTTATAATTAAAGAACATTATATAAATTGATCAATGAAGGAATTGATCCCCTTTCCATACCTCAGATATCAAATACCAGAGGGTCATCAAGAATTTTGGTTGTATCAAAAGTTTTATCTCAATGGCTAGAACTTAAAACTGCATTCGAAATAGAAAGCCAAAATTACATGTCAGCAGGCATACTGACTTCGCTATATACAGATATCAATAAATCATATTTGTTTTTAATAAAACCAGTTTTAACGGAGGTAGATCATGTCCATGTTGCCTTTCAGAGTAAAGTTGCAGATGCCTCCAAGCTCTTAAACGACCTAATAAGTTTAATTAAATCTTTAATTAGAAAGATAGTTCCTGGTGCGGATTTTAAGAATATTGATTTTTTTGTCAACGAACTTAACGTCATATATAGATTATGAAGCCAATTTGGGTTTTAGTTTTAAACCAGAGATATCAATTCTACCAATTGAAGAACAAAAGTTAATTAGGACGAATTGTATTCAATTTACTAAAGCACTAATTGAACAATTTATAAACCGATTACCGGAAAATATAAACGTCTTACGAAACATGAGTGCTATAAATATTGATAACGCTCTCGCCCATAATAAAAAGGATGTTTTAGATATTATTGATCTCGCAAAACTTTTCAATAATGATAGTGAAAAGCTACAAAGGGTAGAAACAGAATGGAGAAACCTTGGAAATATTAAGTGGCAATCAAAAAGAACAAAAGATTTATGGTTAGAAATTAATTGCTATAGGGATTCAGTAGGTGAAAACCCTTTCAAAAATATCTGCGAATTGGCCTTAAAATTGTTATGTTTGCCACATTCAAATGGCAGACTCATTAGCCAAATGAGTCTAATCAAAAATAAATTAAGAAATAAAAAGAGTTTTAATATGCTCTATGCAATTATAGTAACTCGTTTTGGATTGCAGAGAAATAAAAAAATGTTGTAGCTCTTACACCATTCCTGAAAATGTCATTTGCAAAATCGGTACTTTGGAAACATATACCGGGCAAATTAAAAAAAAAAAAAACAAATGAAATGTATGTACCTATTATTTTTTAAGTTCTGTGAAGTATTTATTTTTATTATTTTTAAAAATGACTTGGCAACGCTGTTTGACACAATGAATCTATTTAAAAGGGGGCCAAACAAACGAAATATACGACAGACGCGAATACAATGGCAAGTTTGTATTCGGTAATCGTTATCGTCGGTGCTATTGGCGGCGGCACATATATACTGAACGAGTTATGGAAGGCTGTGATGTAGTACAAAATATTGAACACCACACATTTATGGAGCGTATGGGACTGGTGGTGACTGGCGGAACAATATATATGGTGGAAGGAGTAGGCAAGGGGTCAATTCCCGTTCCGTGATACTGTGAAATGAAAAGAGTTTTCACAAGTTCACACTGAATTCGATTCTCGATCTATAAAAAAATTAAAACAGATGTCAGAGAGTTTTTTTATATGATGAGTTTTTTATTACAGCGATTTCATTTGTGAAGAAGTGTGAAAACGTTATGGAGAGAAAAAAAGGGGGTCAAAGGGCTTCAGAAACCCAAAAAATATATTCAATAGACTATCTTGAGAACAGGCCCGATTCTGGACAATGACGAGTAAGTAAGCTATTCTGCGTTGAAAATATTTATACTTAAAAAAATTTAATTAACAGATTTACAGTTAACGGTGCTCATACCCATGATAACAGGCGCTTTTCTTTTTTAGTTCAGAGCACAAAATTAACTGTTATACAAAAAGTTCGTGTTTCTTTTTAGCTCAGATACTTCAGAGCTCAGAGCACGCTGAGTAAAAAGCTGATCACACATATACATAATGGCTGATGAACATAGTTGTTAATAATTATTCAACTTATGCATATACGCCTGGAAAATGGAGTGAAAAAAGCGTACCAATATTGCAAAAACAATCAACGATACATTTGGTATAAGTCTATCTTACGAACAGGTAGACTCCAAAAGGAAGGGGCTCAAAAAACGTACAAAAAAATTAAGGAGGACAATAAGACAAAGGGTCAGTCGAGGAAAACGTGGGAATACTATGAACTTATCGACGATATACTCTTCAGAGCTCCGGAAATGAATCCCCCAGCCGTTCTTTCTTCTGAGGACATAGCCCTTTGGGAATGCGATCCACATATTATCATCGAATCTGAAAATGATGTGGACGACCCAGGGCTAACGTTTTCCACTAATTTTCGGAAAAGGAAGCGCAGAGGACCGAGGTCCGAGGATGCAGTTGAAAGGCGACATAGGGAAGGAATGGATGCCAGCAACAAGTTTTTGGAAATATTTCAAGAAATGGTGGACAAAATGTGAGCCAGCAGGCAAACATTTAATTATTTTTGAGGTGAATTTTTGCATTTTCCATTTTTATTTATGTAGTATTAAGATGTTTAAATAATATTAATCAAGACTGATGTTATTTAGTAATAAAAGTGAAGTAATTTATTTAGTAATTTAATAAATTGTTATTTCTTAAAATCCAACAAACTTTCTCTTTTTGACTGAGTGGGTTGCATATCAGTGGAATCTGTATCTTGGTCATCCTCAATAAACTCGTCTTCTACTACAATGAATTCATCATCCATATCATCGCCTTGTAAACATATATTATGTGAAATACACGATGCAATAATATATTTTATTAATGAGGTGGGTTTTAGGGAATCAATATGGAACAGCCTTCGAAATCTGCCTTTGAGCAGACCAAATGCACGCTCGATTGTCACCCTGCATTTCGAGTGAATCCTGTTGAAAATTTTGTGCCGTTCGCTCAATGACCATTATCCTTGTAAGGGGTTACTAACCACTGTTTTAGTGGATACGCTAATTCTCCCATTAAATGCTGGTTTTCGTTGATATTAAAGTCACCTAAAATTAATGTTGGGATTTTGTAATGATCTATTTTTATTGTAAATGAATTAAATAATGTTGCCTGAAGTGATTTTAGTTATTAATCCAGATTTTCTTAACAGTAGTGCATCGTGAATAGAGCCTGCTTCGCCGGTGTAGCAGTGTAAAAACTGCATAGTGTGGTTACATATACCTTGAAGTAGGACGGAATGAAATCCTTTTTGATTAATATACGAGTTATGCGAAACAATTGGTGCTCGTATTGGTAGATGTGACCAGTCGATAGATCCAATAATTCCTAGAGTAATTAAATTTTACACATGAATATTTATATTATGTATGTTTGCCTGAAATAATGCGCCGACGTTCTGGCAGCTTCTTCTTTAGTGGGCCATCGAATGTATCTTTTGGATCTATTCAAAAGAGTTAAGTTGTCGCAGTTATTGGATATAATTCTCCAAACATTGGCAATGCAGACACCAAATCTGTTTGCAATTGGTCTATAATACGGAAGTGGTATTAGTCACATAAGTCATAACGTAATTATTACAGAGATACAACAGACCTCATACATTCTGGGTTTCCTAGATACTACAAGGTTATCATTTACTGCTTCCCTATCAGGGTCTACTTTCTGCCTGGCCCATACATATGCTCCTTAATACCGTGTAATTCAATACATAAGGTTTCAAATACACCTGGATTGATGCGAAAATGTTGTTTAAATGTTTTATCTGAAAACCTTGAAACGAAATCTTCCGAATAGTTTCTATTTCTTTAAATTTTTCTCGAGCAATTTGCTTCACAAAATTCGTCCTCATCTTCGTCGAAGAACAAGTTCAGAACAATTAGTGTTGCTACTCGCAATATTATTGTTTTTCATAGCAAAAACACTTAAACATCACCCTATTTGTTCGTCGTTTTTCTTTGCACCATAACTAGAAACACCAATATCGAGTACATGGAATATGCATGGTCTAGGCACAGGGGCACGTGCCCCCCCCAGAGAGCACTGTATTATTACTGCTTGCTCATTCCATTATCAAAACAACACAGAAACTTCGCCTATGTGCGAAAATAAAAGTCACTTTTCCAACAAACGAAAAATTACCCAAATCTATGTCTGCAGATGCTAGAACCTAGAAATACATGTGAATTTTGGCGCGCGTGCGTGAAATTTCTAGCCTTAAACGAAAAGTCGTATAGACCACATTTTTAATCGTAAAATTTTTGTGTTTCCGACTGCAGTAAAAAAAAGAGCATTTCATATAAAATTAAATATACTTAAAAATGTACAAGTACGTATTTATATTTTTGACATTTTATTACACATGAAAGTATTTAAGTAGTATGTGCAAAAATAAATATCTATAAATGCTAAAAATTATTTGTGATGTGACGTTTTTTACCGCAGCTTCTAGATAATGCGACGCAGTTAAGATATTATTAACTGTAAATTATCTCCTCCACTTTTAAAGTGCACATAAAGCGAATTCCATTGCACACTTGCTTATTTGATCGTCAAATGTCAAGCGTGCAATGGAATCTCGCAAGCGAAACCTGAGCTCTGTCTCCATCTTCGTGGGAAGATAGAGATAAGAGTTTGGTCGCACAGGCACTTAGTAGTAAGTTTAGTTCTAAGTCATTTTTGAGTTATAATAAAGTCATCAAAAAGAAAAGACGTCTTTCGTTCATGATATAATTATATCGAAACAATTAAAAAATTATATTTGTAGGTACAAGTAAACTGTTAATTGAAGAATCGGATAAAAATTCCAATCAGTGTACACGATCGTTCATATCAGAATCCTTAATTCGTAATTATTCGGAACATATGTCGGAAGAGTCAGTTTTAAGTTGGTATTTTTCTTGTGTGGGACTGGTATTCATTTTTGTAGTTAAGAAATCTGTACCTAATAATCAACAATTTCGAATTGTAATACAATCATTTATAACGTAAATAAAATAATAAAAACCTATTTATAAATCAGATGTGGGGTAAATCTCCATCCCAATATAATTAGCACAGCCAGAAAAGTACCACGATTATTAACCACGTTGCACACCATATAGGAGACGCCATCTTAAGTCCACAATGGCTAGTCGAATGCTACGTGCCGAATTAATTGAAGTATTACAAGCTGCTGGAATTGAATTTCCCGCGTCCGCCACCGTCGCTATATTACGCAGACTTTATGAAGAAAATATTCAAGACAACGACATTGAGATCCATCCACCATCACCGGCACTATTTGAACCAGATATAGCAGACAACCGAAGCCGTAACCCATCACCGGAAAACCGACCAGCCGCACAACCAGAGGCAGCAGCCAACCGAAGCCGTAACCCATCACCTGAACACCGACCATCTGTACAAAACAACGATGATATCGATGCTGAACTGATCAAGTTAAGAAAATTAACTGAAATTGCCAGACTACGTGCTGAGTTACGCTCATTGGAAATTGACAACATATCGTTGAACCAGGACCATCGACGCCGGTTAGAATTCAGCGACATTGAATATGCTTTACAAAAATTCAATGGAGATGACAACTACCGAATTCAGAAATGGATTACCGACTTCGAGGAAATTTTACAATCTGGTCGGGCTGATGACCATGACAAATTGATATTTGCTCGCCGAATGATGGACGGAACAGCACGCAAATTCTTGGCAACAATCCAAGTTCAAGACTGGAAATCGCTAAAAGAGAAACTGATGCTTGAATTTGATCGTTGCCGTTCTCGACAAGATGTCTATGCCGAATTAAACAACCGACCAATCCGCCGTAACGAAACCGTCCGTCAATACATCATTGAGATGCAAGGGATAGCCAGCTATTCCGATATCACTGAATACGAGCTGATTCAGTTTATACTCGATGGACTAGGAGATATTGGACCGCAGGGATCGATTCTATATAATGCCCGTACCATGACGGAACTCAAGGATTCAGTTATTCATTATGAACGTCGTCAAAAACGAACTGTCAGCAACCGAACAACCCTTCCGAGCCGTACACTAATTGCTAATAGCTTGTCAAATCGTTTAAAACCACTGAATAATAACAATCCGAATCAACTAAATGCAGCCAACCGTCAACCGATAGATCCGAATCGTTGTGCAAATTGTCGCATCATAGGGCATAATGAGTCAAAATGTCCAAAACCACGTCGACCGTCAGGCAGTTGTTTTCACTGTTGGGAAGTAGGACATTGGTATAAAGATTGTCCTAAGAAACACCGATTAGCAGCTGCAGTAGTAGCCGAATCAGCCGTCGCCAGTACAACATCAGCCGTTGGGCAGTCACTGACCGACCAGACCGTTAGTAGCGCCGCTGAAGAACTTTCAGCCTTGCAGATGGTAAGCATTTCTTTTAAATTTTGGGGAAATTGAACATGAAACTCATTCACTTTTTCTTGCACTATTGGATACGGGCAGTCCAGTGAATTTTATTCGTAGATCACTCGTCCCGGAAGAATTGCAAAGTGCTCAGTTGATTTACACTAAATATAAAGGACTAGGAAACTCAAAACTATTTAGTTATGGTAACGTAAATTGTTCTATTCGACTACAATCACAAACATGCTCAAGTACATTTTTTATTGTCGCAGATAATTTACTAACGAAGTTGGGCATAAAGTTGTGTTATTCCACAATGAATTCTAAATTTTGCAAAACAAATGTAAATGAACTTATTAACACGTGCCTAAGTTGTCAATGTATTTTAACTATATGCAATTCTTCCGATTTAATAAACTTTCCGTTCCGTTCTTATTATCGTATGTTCAATTTGCCTAATCGTCTAGAGATGTGCCCTATTGGTGATCTGCCACCGGACTCTGAATCTACGTCTTCGATTATTCTCAATGAAAATACAAATTTTATATCGTCGTTCAATGCACTCGATGAGTTACCATTCTCAATGGCCGTTGACCGTGAACCGTTTAGCAACTCTGACATAGATATTGGACATCATTTAGGCGACTTTTATTATACTAAATGTTATCAACTAATAGAAAAGGAATATATTTCTGCAAAGCGACCTCTCGAAGTACCTGTTCAGAATGAAATGACCATTCGTTTAACTACTGATGTGCCTCTTTATTGTCCACCCCGTAGATTATCTCACCGTGAAAAAGAAGAAGTTACTCGTATCATAGATGATCTGCTTGATCAAAAAATCATTCAACCGAGTCATTCACCTTATGCTTCCCCTGTTGTATTAGTTCGAAAAAAAAATGGGGAAATGCGAATGTGTATCGATTATCGTTCCTTAAATAAAATCACCATTCGTGATAATTTTCCTTTGCCTCTCATCGACGACTGTCTTGAGTATCTTGATAGTAAAAATAGCTTTTCACTGATTGACCTGAAAAATGGATTCCACCAGGTTCCTATGAACAAAGAGTCCATACCATATACATCGTTTGTTACCCCATACGGACAATTTGAATACTTGAAAATGCCTTTTGGTTTACGAAATGGACCATCTGTTTTTCAGCGTTTTATTTCTACCAAACTTAGTGATATGATTCGTTCTCGCGAGATTGTTGTATACATGGATGATATCCTTGTCGCTACCGCTACGGCAGATGAACACCTCGATGTCCTCCGCAAGCTTTTCCGCCGATTAGTCGAAAACAAACTAGAAATTAAATTAAGTAAGTGCAGTTTTATGCAAAGATCAATTGAATATTTAGGATACTTAGCCGATAACCGAGGGATAAGACCAAGTAACTCTCATATTGAAACACTTCGAAATTATCCGATCCCGACTAATGCTAGAGAACTCCAATCCTGCCTAGGATTATTTTCTTATTTTCGAAGATTTGTCCCCTCGTTCTCGAAAATAGCCGGCCCATTATTGAATGTTTTGAAGAAAGGATCAACTTTTAATTTGGATCACGAATGTAACAAATCCTTCTATACTCTTCGTGATGCACTTGCCTCCGCACCTGTGTTGGCTATTTACAATTCCACCCGAGAAACCGAGTTGCATACTGATGCTAGTTCACAAGGGTTCGGAGCTGTCTTATTACAAAAACAAATCGATGGAAAATGGCACCCCGTGTCATATTATTCTCGACGTACTACCCCTGCAGAATCAAAATACCATAGTTTCGAATTAGAAACACTTGCCGTCATTTACGCTTTACGCCGATTCCGAGTTTACGTTGAAGGTATACCCATCCGAATTGTTACCGATTGTAATTCCCTGGTTCAAACTTTATCAAAAAAAAGTCTTAACCCCCGCATTGCTCGATGGGCACTCGATCTCGAAAATTATAACTATGTTATAAGTCACCGGAAAGGTACTGGAATGGGACATGTTGATGCCTTGAGCCGAACACCGATTACTGTGCCAGCTTCCGTGAATGATTCTGATTCGTCTGTTTTATTTGTTCAAGATGATGATATCGATTTTTATTTACACGCTACTCAGTCCCGAGACCCGAATATAATAAGTTTACGTAATCAGTTACAAACTACTGACGTCGATCCCTTTGAAATGCATAATGGTCTTGTTTACCGTCGAATGAGGGATGGTCATTTGAATCTTTATGTCCCTTGTGAAATGGAAGTGCATGTTATACGGCTTATACATGAAAAATTGTGTCACTTAGGAATAGATAAATGCTATGACCAGATTCGCTTCCATTATTGGTTTCCTTCTATGCGTCCTAAGATAGAGAACTATATTCGCAATTGCATTCAATGTATTATACATAATCCACCTCGCCATGTTAATGAACGAACTTTGCATAGTATCCCTAAAGTTCCCCGCCCCTTTGATACCATTCACATTGATCATTTTGGACCACTTCCCAATGTATTGAATAAGAATAAGCATATCTTAGTTGTTATCGATGCCTTTACCAAATTTGTTAAACTTTACCCCGTTAACACCACAAGCACCAAAGAAGTTTGTGCTGCTCTCGATAAGTATTTTGCCTATTACAGTCGACCTCGACGTTTGATTGCCGACCGGGGCACCGCTTTTACATCCCATGATTTTGCTCAATATATTTCTAAGAATAATATATTGCAAATTAAAAATGCCGTTTCTTCCCCCAAGCAAATGGTCAAGTGGAGCGAGTTAATCGTGTCCTCGGCCGAATGTTAAGTAAATTAACAGAGCCTATTAATCGATCCAACTGGTCCCAATTACTAGTAAGAGTTGAGTACGCAATCAATAACTCGGTGCATAGCTCCACAAAACAAACTACTAGTATGCTTCTTTTTGGAATAAATCAGCGTAGCCTTGGGGACGACGAATTAACTGAATATTTAGACGAGAAGCAATCCGTCAATTTAAAGCGTGACCTCGAGGCTTGAAGCGGTCATAACTTATACGCACGAGTTGCTGAACGCATTCATTGATCGCGGCATTACAAACACGTCCCACGAGCACACTGACAAGTGACACTTTTTTTCCTCTCGCGGTTTCCGGCTTCGTTGAAAAGTTTTTATAATAATATTAATTATATAAAAATAAATTTAATTTCGTTCAACGTAATAAACACGTTGCGTTTCTTTTTCATGCGCGCGTCACACCTAGAGCGCACGTATTGAAAAGTGGTGACCCCGACGTGATCGTCACGGAATTAACACGTGGCGAGACACACAAAGATAAGGCATCCAACGCCGAAGCCGCATAAACCGTCAATAACATTCATCAAAGCATAAAAAAACCAAAGTACAAAGTACATAATATAAAGCAAACTCCATTAATACCATTCGCTGCCGACAACCATCCAACGTCAAACGCCAAGAGCGACAAAGCACAAAAGCTGCGTGCACCACAGCACCAAAAAAAACACCTATCTCTCAGCTAAAGTCTGAGAAGGAAGAATATCAGCACGGCCACCACCGCAAAAAAGGTGCTCACCAGTTTCCGAGTCCTCGTGCCGGTCAACACCCCAAAGCGTCGCCCACAAATACGTTTTCATCGGCAGAAGCATCAACTCAGACGGTTCGCAAATCCAAATCACACGCCCGTCTCACCGGTGAACCAGCGACGCACGTCGAATCTGAGCACGAGAAGCACCCACCGACCGAGAACATCATCGAACCACGGCGAGAAGACGTCAACACCTTGAAACCAGCAGCAGCACGGGACACAATCAACCAATTGTAAGCAGGTAACCTTCAGCCATAGTAGTTAGTTGTAGTTGTAGAATCTAAAATTATGTCAGAAACCGAGGAAAAAGGTGAAACTTCGCATTCCGCGGAACGTCTTACAAATTCCGATAATTCGCTTCGTTCGCCGGGCAACAATGCGCCATTGCATTCGGTTTCCTCAGAGCAGGCTCACTCCGACGAAAATAGTATCAATTCGATTCGCGTTCGGCTGCCATCGTTTTGGGTAGCCAATCCTAAGACCTGGTTCATACAAGCCGAGGCACAATTCAACGTTTTTAAAATTACCAGTCAGGAAACAAAATACTGCCTCACCGTCGCGGCGCTGCCCATCGAGACATGTGAGTCAGTCATAGACATTCTATCTGAGCCCCCGGTTAGGGACAAATACAACGTGTTAAAAAGTGTTCCGTGTCCGAGATAAAGAGGTTGGAGGCGCTATTAGAGAAGGCAGAGATAGGTGACCGAAAGCCCTCGGAAGTTTTTCGCTCCATGAAGCAATTGGCAGGAACTTCATTCAACGAGGAGGTCATTAAAAATCTGTGGATGCGCCGCCTTCCGCAGGCCATCAATATCGCTCTTCTCTCGGTCGGTTCGAAAGGCGTAGACGAGCTAGGTGCCTTGGCTGACAAAATCTATGAGGCGTCTCAAAATGCTGGTATTTTCAGCATCGCTTCTCAGAGAAGAGAGCCTTTCACAGAACAGGGTTCGATTTTGGAACAGCGTTTAGCAAAAATTGAATCCATGATCCAGTCCATCAATCTTCGGCCCCATTTTCAAAACAGGTCCAGGTCCAGATCAGGCTCAAGGAGTTTTCGCAATCGCACTCCAAGTAGAGCCAATCCCAATGACAGACCTGCAAGATGCTGGTTTCATAAGAAATTTGGACCTAGGGCCCGAAAATGTAATCCACCCTGCGACTTTGTTCCAAATTCGCGACCACACTCATCAGGTTTTCAGTCATCAAACTCCCCAAACTAAATCGAACTACTGTTATGGCGGCAGACAGTCAGTTCTCACATCGCCGCCTCTTCATTAAAGACAAAAACAACAACTTGAATTTTCTTGTCGATACAGGTGCGGATGTTTCGGTCATTCCCATGAAAGAGTCGAACATCAGACACAAGTCAACAGGTTCACTATCAGCTGCAAATGGTACCGCAATTTCAACCTTTGGAACCAAACTCTTAAGACTCAACATTGGCCTTCGTCGAAATTTTACCCACACTTTCATCTTAGCATCGGTTAACCGCCCTATCATAGGCGCTGACTTTTTAGAGAAATTCGGTTTGTTAGTAGATATGCATAACAAACGAATCATAGACCCGGAAACCAAAATGCATTCTCATGGAATCATCAAGACTGAGACGACCCCTTCACCAATTTTCTATACCCTTGATAACCAGTACGGACTTATACTAAAAGAATTTCCAGAGCTCACGCAAACCCCAAACTATTTTGCCCCAGTTAAGCATCCAATTGTTCACCACATTCTCACTAAAGGGCCCCTCCCATTCTCTCGCCCAAGACGGCTGGACGCTTCGCGACACAAAGCAGCCCGTATCGAGTTCGAACATATGTTAGAGCTAGGCATTTGCCAACCATCCTCTTCACCCGCTTGCTCACCGCTCCATATGGTTCAGAAGAAAGGCAATCAGGACTGGAGACCGTGCGGGGATTATCGCAGAATAAACGCGATCACTGTTCCAGATCGCTATCCCATCCCCCACATCCAGAATTTCGCCATGAATATTTACGGATGTAAATTTTTTTCAAAAATCGACCTTGTCAGGGCTTATCATTTGATTCCCGTCGCCACGGAAGACATCCACAAAACAGCCATCACGACCCCCTTCGGGTTGTTCGAGTTTCGGCGAATGCCTTTCGGCTTAAGGAACGCCGCACAAACTTTCCAACGCTTTATAAACTCTGTCTGTCAAGGCCTTGATTTCACCTTCATCTATGTGGATGACATTCTGGTATCGAGCAAAAGCGAGGAGGAGCACAAGCAGCATCTGAAAGCATTATTCAAGCGTTTGTCAGAATACCAAATCACAATAAACACTTCAAAATGCATTTTTGGAGCATCTGAGCTAGATTTTCTAGGGCACAAAATCAATGCTGATGGCATCTTTCCATCCAAGGATCGCATTGATTCGATCATACAGTTCCCAGAGCCTACCTCCACCAAACAGATGCAACGCTTCCTGGGAATGATAAATTACTATCACCGTTTTATCCCAAACTTAGCGAAGATCGTCTGTCCGCTTCACTCCCAATTGGCTAAAGCAGGCACATCTCGAAAATCCGGTAAAACTCTTGAGTGGAATGATGAGCTTAATGAGGCTTTCAAAGAAGCCAAACTGCAGTTATCAAAAGCAACCCTATTAGCACACCCAAGAGTCAATGCTGAGTTTTCCATAGCCACAGACGCTTCGAACACTGCCGTCGGAGGTGTTTTACAGCAGAAGACAAACAACGCGTGGGAACCGCTATCATTCTTTTCGAAGAAACTTTCACCAAGCGAAACTAAATACTCTGCCTTCGACCGGGAGCTATTAGCGATTTATTTAGCTATCAAACATTTCAGATACTTCGTCGAAGGGCAGCAATTCAAAATATTTACCGACCACAAACCCCTAACGTACGCCATCACATCTAAGGCCGATAGAAGCCCACGCCAAACGCGTCAGCTAGACTATATATCCCAATTCACGAGCGACATACAATACATAAGAGGGGCAGACAACATAGTCGCAGACACCCTATCCCAAAAGGACGAACACGAAATCTCTTCCGCCGATAATTTCCAGTTCGACTGCAAGGCAATGGCTCGACTCCAATCCTCCGATGAAGAGTTGAGAAGTTTGCTAGAAGAGAAACACAAAGATCAAGCAACAAAATTTAAAATTCAAAAGTTCAAGTTCCCGGGGTTTGAGATCGTTTGCGAAACCTCAACGGGTAGAAATAGACCTTTCGTACCTCACACTGTTCGTCGACAAATTTTCGATTCTCTGCATAACCTCTCGCACCCAAGCATTCGAACGTCAAGAAAACTCATTCGCCAGCGTTATTTTTGGCCAACAATGAATAAAGACGTCACACATTGGGCAAGGTCTTGCTTGGCGTGCCAGAAATCAAAGGTGCACAGACACACGAGGTCTGCTATCGGTCAGTTCGATCTCCCCTCCGAGCGTTTCGAGCACATTCACTTAGATCTGGTAGGACCACTTCCAGAATCCAATGGTTTCTCGTACCTTTTGACGGTTGTGGATCGTTTCACGAGATGGCCGGAGGCGTACCCATTGAGAGACATATCCGCTCTTACAGTCGCGAAGGCATTTGTAGAAAATTACATCTGCAGGTTTGGGGTTCCTCTCAGAATCACAACAGATCAGGGAACACAGTTCGAATCCAAGCTTTTCAACGAGCTTTCGAGAATTCTAGGTTCTCACAGGATTCATACCACGCCGTACCATCCGCAATCCAATGGGATGGTAGAACGTTTCCACAGGCAACTGAAAGCTTCATTGAAAGCGAGAGGCAACACATCCGATTGGAGTTCCGAGGTGCCGATAGTTTTACTTGGTGTAAGGTCCGCAATCAAAGAGGATCTGAAATGTTCCCCAGCAGAATTGGTTTACGGTCAGAGCCTAAAGCTCCCAGGAGAAATTTTCGTAAAAGAACCTAATAAGAACATGTCTGAAGAAACTTTTATTGACAAATTACGTACCTCCATGAGAAACTTAATTCCGACAGACACACGGAAACCTGGTAGGGACAGCTTCATACCATCCACCTTGCAGGATTGCGACTCAGTTTTCGTCAGAGTGGATAAGGTTAAGACTGGTCTCATGTCTCCGTATGAAGGACCTTACAACGTTGTACGACGGACGAGGAAGTTTTTTGTTTTGAAAATCAAAAATAAAAATGTTTCTGTTTCGATTGACAGATTAAAGCCTGCTTATGTTTTAGAGAATTTTGAAAAATAGGAAGTGCCTAGCATGACAAAGAATTTATGCGAATTAATACTATTTTCGCGAGGGAGTTTTCACTGGGGAAGGGTGATGAAGCGGTCATAACTTATACGCACGAGTTGCTGAACGCATTCATTGATCGCGGCATTACAAACACGTCCCACGAGCACACTGACAAGTGACACTTTTTTTCCTCTCGCGGTTTCCGGCTTCGTTGAGACGGCCATCATTTCGTTATTCTTTTTTTTTTTTCATTCCTCTGGCTGGAGGTTGTCGGCACTCAAAAGTTTTTATAATAATATTAATTATATAAAAATAAATTTAATTTCGTTCAACGTAATAAACACGTTGCGTTTCTTTTTCATGCGCGCGTCACACCTAGAGCGCACGTATTGAAAAGGCTCTTCGATCTGATGCTTTAGCTGCCATTGAGCGCTCTCAATTGGCCAACGAAGTCCAGTATTCTAAACGAAGTGTCCCGCCACGAAAGTACGAAGAAGGCGAATATGTTGTCATTCGTAACGTTGACACCACTGTAGGTCAGAATAGAAAGTTTATACCTAAATATCGAGGCCCCTATGTTATCCATCGAGTGCTTCCGAACGACCGCTATATTATTCGCGACATCGATAATTGCCAAATAACTCAACTGCCATATAAAGGTACTCTAGAGGCAGCTCGATTAAAACCGTGGATTCAGGCCGGGGGTGTGTTGCTGGACGGAAGGGCGGGAGATGATAAAGAGATGCTTTAGATCGAGGTCGATCCCATTGTCAGACTGGCCGAATGTAAACCTTTTTGTTTCACCTTTACAAACCTTTTGTTTTCGCCTGTACTCGGTCACTGGTTGTCTGAACGGTTGATGTTGGCGTAGTTGGCTGAACTGAACCGAAGAAGAAGAAGAAGAGAAATAAGAAAAAAGACAAGATGGCGGAAGAGTCAGTTTTAAGTTGGTATTTTTCTTGTGTGGGACTGGTATTCATTTTTGTAGTTAAGAAATCTGTACCTAATAATCAACAATTTCGAATTGTACTACAATCATTTATAACGTAAATAAAATAATAAAAACCTATTTATACCAGTAATATTAATTAAAATGAGTGACAAAGACAGAAAAAGGCAAAAGAGCATAAGTGCCTTTTTCCTTCCAAAAAAACAAAAGACCGAATATGAAATTACAGAGACAGAAAATAAGAATGAGACAGCTTTAGACGAAACAAATGAATTCGATGGTGTCTCTTCATGTGCATCCTCGCTTGCAGCATCTACAACGTCAACGTCAACAAATCCATCAGTTAGTTACCTGTTGCAGGAGAAAGATATAGGTAGGTATCGCAAGCTCATACAGTAATGTCTCGCTAATCCGAATCAATTATTGCAACAGGTAAACTTCTGATTAACCAGAAGAACGGTCCAGCTCTTACAGATGAAGAAAAGTATCAGTGGATGAAAAATACCTGGCAGCCCACAATTGAGTTCAAGTTTCCACTAGTTCAACAAAAACCGTTCCTTTCAAATGACCTGGTTAAAGAAACATGAATGGCTAGCATATAGCAAAGTTGCAGGTGGCGGATTATGCAAAGTGTGCGTTCCAAGGGAAGTTGGTTACGGAACCACTAAAAACATACAAAAAAGCTATTGAAATGATCTCACATCACGAGAATACAAAATATCACCAAGGTAATATGGTATCATCTCAAAATTTTTTAATGATACATGAGGGAAAATCATTGGATGTTGTTGTCCAAATGAGATCCCAAGAAAGAAAAACTGTTGAAGACAATCGTAGAAAACTTATACCTATTATAAAAACAGTTATATTCTATGGAATGCAAAACATAGCTTTACGAGGACACAGGGATGACGGTAATTTAGAATTGGAAAGTTCTTTTGGAGAAGGCAACTTTAGAGCATTGTTAAAGTTTCGAATCGATGCTGGAGATGACATTCTTTCCGACCATGTACACAAATATGCTAAAAACACTTCCTACATTAGCAAGTCGACACAAAATGACTTGATTGAATGCTGTGGGGAATTAATCACAAACAAAATAGTGAGCAAAATTAAAAAGGCACATTTTTTTACTATTATAGCTGATGAGACTACATATGTTTCTATTTGTGAACAGCTGACAATTTGTATTCGTTATTTCAATATAGATGCGAATGAGATCCAAGAACATTTTCTAAAGTTTGTCCAAGTTGTTAAGCTTACTGGTGGAAATATTGCTAGCCATATTATGCAAGAGTTGGAAAATCTTAACCTGGACATTACATTGTGCCGGGGTGCTAACATGAGTGGAAAAATAAGAGGTGTACAAGCGTGCATAGCCAACATTCAGCCTTCAGCTTTTTTTAACCATTGTGCTAGCCACCGACTCAACTTAGCTATCAGTACAGCTTGCACCGTACCCAGCATACGAAATGCTGTGGGGGTTATCTCAAATGTAGCAACTTTCTTTCGTGAGTCAGCCAAACGAATATATTTTCTCAGAGGAGAAATGCAAGCTCAAGTGCAAAAAGAAAATCAAAATACATTAAAAAAAATGTGTGAAACCAGATGGGTAGAAAGACATGAAGGGGTTTTGACATTTTTCAACATTTTGCCATGTCTTCCTGGAATTTTGCAGAAAATGGCTGATCAAGCAGACAGTCGTACAACACCTGCGTTTTCATTGCTCCAAGCTATAATGTCATCGGAATTTCTTGTGAGTTTTATAATCCTCGCTGATGTTTTGGGAATCACACTTCCTTTATCTCGATCATTACAAGCCATTGAAGTTGATGTACTCGCAGCTACTCAGCTTGTCGATACGACCACAGCCAGTCTGCGGAGGCAACGAGATACTAGCACGGACGCATTTAAAAATCTTTTTGATAAGGTTGAGGCGATCGCTAACGAAATTGGAACCGAAATCACAGTCCGTAGAATCACCGGCCGTCAAACTAATAGATCAAATATTCCGACTCAATCTGTTGAAGAATATTACCGACATACAGTGTATATACCTTTTCTAGATTATTTATTAAATGAAATGTCGTCTAGGTTTCCTAGAACTCAGCTGCAAAGAATAGGAAAGCTGCAAAAGTTACTATCCCATAACTTAAATGATGATGATATAGATGAAGTTTTGCAAGGCGCTGAAGTATATATAGAGGATCTACCTTGTATTTTAGCTTTAAAGGGAGAGTTACAAATTTGGCAACAGATGAAAGAAAATATTCCTAAGTCACCAGCAGAAGCTTATAAAAAAGCAACAGCTCTGCCAAACATAAGAACCCTTTGTCAATTATTGTGCACATTTCCTGTGACAACCAGCACTGCCGAACGATCTTTTTCCACCTTACGACGGATAAAGACATATCTTCGCAGCAATATGAGAGAAGATCGCCTGAATGGACTAGCCTTAATGCATATCCATCAAGACATTGCTGCAAAGATGAACCCTGAAGAAGTACTAGATATCTTCAGCAGAAAACATAAAAGAAAATTGTCATTATTAAACCTTTATTAAAAGTATTTTTTTATTCTTTGTTATTCTTCAATGTCATTGATAAAGAATGAATCCCAAAAACAAATTGCAATGCAATACTATGGGGAACACTCTTCACCTATGTGGCCTTCGTGCCCCTCCCAGAAACAAATCCTGGATCCGCCCTTGTCTAGGCAACTACTGCACTTCACCCATCAACATCAGTCGCTCGTAAATAGCGGTGGTTGCGACCGAAATGTAAGAACTTGCACTTGCTCTACGAGGACAGAAGCCAACGTACCCACCACCGCGATCGTCGCTCCCAAATAGCGGTAGTTGCGACCGACAACGACAAATAAAATGTTTTTCAACTAAGCGGTAGTTGTGACCGATGAAGACAAAAGCAGCAACAAGTGCTGTGGATTTTACAAGTCAGTTGTTTTTCATTCGTCAACGCAGCAAGATAACAAATAAACTTATAAGTAAAATTTGATATTGCCTTTTATTTGCTCTTTTTTCTTTGGTTTCGAAATATACGTTGCAATTTTATATACGGCTAAAAAGCTAGCCGCATCAATTAGCTTATCCATTTTAATTATTATTTTTCTTGCTTGGTTTACAAAAACTACCTACCTACCGAGTCAACATCAAAATAAAAAAATTATCACACAATATTCATACACACACAGTCACATTTGACAGATTGTGATCAAGTGTGTTTCATATATACGCTAAGCTCTGAGCGCGCTCATAATGCTCGAGCTCAGTTCAGGGCTCAGCTCTAAAGTAAAAAAGAAAAACGCCTAATAAGTGGAAAAAACTAGGCTTCCTTCTGAACAGTTTAGGCGGTGCTTTCAAAGATGGACCGAAGTGGAGGAAGTATTGGAAAGTTTTATCGTAAGTTTAATATATAATAATATCAATGAAACAATAATAAATTCATAATAGTTTCATATGTGCGAAGTGACAGCGCCATTAAAGAACATCGCCAGAAAAACGGCGTTAATGGACCCATTCCCATAAAAGATCTTACGGATCTAGACAGAAGGGTAATAAATATTACTACCCCAGAAGCCTTGGAAGGGGTCTCAGCCATAGTAAGTGAGGTCGGATTTGAGCCAATAATCATTAGTTTAGAGGTGCGCTTAAAACTTCAGTCAATTAAAAATAAATTATTATACTCTCAGATCCAACGTGAAGAAGATATTTTAAAAAATATTGAAGACAAAGACGTGCTGTCTCCTTCAGCTGAAAATGAAATATACGAAATTCCATCAACGTCCAGGTCCACTACTACAGGCAACCGTCGAAAACGGCCAAATAAGTCTCTGCCCATCAATATTATTAATTATACGAAGGAATGAATACAATCACTTGCATCAATGTAGACAGCTTGTCGTCACGATATACATGATATAATTGGTAATAACCATTGCTAGGATTTCTATGTTAATACATATTTTTTTTGGACTCCAAGTTGGTTGAGGTCCCCTTCCACTTGCGTGCGCCACCTAAGGCGAGGTCTTCCTCTACTGCGTTGTCCCTCCGGGTTGGAATCGAAGACTCTTGGTGGTGTCCATTAGCTCTACATGTCCCAGCCATCTTAGACGACTGATACGTACTTTTCTGACTAGGTCGATGTCGCTGTAGAGCTCGTAGAGTTCGCTGTTAAATCTCCTCCTCCAGAGCCCGTCAACGCAAACGGGACCAAAAATCACACGAAGAATTTTGCGTTCGAAACTACCAAGGAGCTCTTCATCCGACTTTGATAGGGTCCATGCTTCTGCGCCATAAAGCAGGACTGGGATGATGAGGGTCTTATATAGAGTCTCCTTAGTATTTCTTGACAGGGCCTTACTAATCAATTGCCTTCTTAGACCAAAGTAACAGCGGTTGGCAAGTGTGATTCTTCGCTTGATTTCTAAGGTGATGTCATTTTCAGAGTTAATAGCGGAGCCGAGGTAGACAAAGTCCCGAACTACCTCAAAGTTAAAGCTGTCTATCGTGACGTTCTGTCCGATTCGTCGATGTTGAGTGTCCCTTCTTGTTGACAGCATATAAGTTAACGACAGATATGTTTAGCTACTCAGAAGTGCAATCGCTGCATATTCCCACGCCACCGATCATTAGTGCAAAACGTGTAAGGTGCACACGGCACTAATAATCGCTACATTCCCAAGTCATCGTCCGCCGGTAACCCCATCACCTGTCTGCTCACCGTTGCAGTTCCTGGAATCCATCGTAGCGGCTAGCATAAGCATATGTGATAAGATTAAGCTGTTAGTTTTTAAGTTTGAGTTTTGTTTTTACCGTTATCCAATAAAGAGCTCTTGCTCATAAAAATATTTTTTTTTCGGCATTTAAACTTGCAAAACCATAATTGGCGCCCGAGCAGCCCTTCATCTACCAGTAGTGAAAGTAAACTATCGTAGTGACCCCAACAAAGTGAAATCCAGTAGCTAGAAAAAATCACGTAGTGAGGTAAACTCTGGAACACAAAATATTTCCACCTGAAGTGGAAAGTGAACAGTAATAATAAATCCATAGTGAAGTAATAGTTCAGACTCTCCGCTACAATTCCGAGCTTAAAGTCAAGTGCCGAAATCGAAGAAAATTCAAGTGCGAATAATTGATTCGGTTTACTCGCGATAATACCAAAAAACAAAAAGTTATAAAGACATTGGAGGTGAAACAACCAGACAACATAACTCCCCTGGAATCCGGTCCCTTAGTATCCAAGAAAAAAAGGAGGCAGTGGAAAACGCCAAGCCGATCCAGCGAACAAGTGTACTATGGCCTATGTAGTACTAGTAGGTTTAGCGTAAGTTACTAAAATTTAAGTTAGATAAGAAAGAAAGTAAAACGTGTTATAAAAGACTCATAGAAAGGAGATAAAACATATAGACATAAGTGGAAATAATAATTTTCCTCTAAAGTAAATTCATTTTTAGCGAAAATAATATTGAAGTAAATTCGTTTATTGTGAAAATAATACTGAAGTGGTAGCTTTAAGTAAATTTAAATATAACAATAACAGAAAACTCTTAATCGGTTTTGAATTTTTTTTTTTTTTTGTACGTAAAATACCGAAAGTTGTTTACAATTCAAACAAATATAATAATAATAAAATAAATAAATAACCTAATACCATGGCAAACCAAAACAATCTCATACGTCCACCCGTACTAAACGTACAGCAAGGCGAAATAACGCGCCGCAAGCAATTCCTAGACCTGTAGCAGCATCACCCGAACTTGTCAGCTTAATTTCCGGCATCGTTAACGAAGCCCTTAATAGGAATGGCCCGAGTTTAATAAACTCTATTTTGAATCCCAATATAGACCCATTCATAGGACAAGACCAGAGAATAGACCCTGAGCACGAAGACCTCACAGATCTAGATAAGGTCCCCGACGTGGTAAGGGCTCTGCGTGATTTTTCCGGAAATCCATCCGAGTTTAGCTCATGGAAGAAGAGCGTAGAGAGAATATTAAATATTTATGAACCACTTAAAGGCACCCCAAAATATTTTGGAATCTTAAATGTTGTATGCAACAAAATAACTGGTAACGCGGATACGGCGCTCGAGTCGTATAATACGCTCTAAATTGGAAAGCAATTTCCAAATGTCTCACCCTGCACTATGCAGATCAAAGAGACCTAGGTACCCTAGAGTACCAAATGAATTCCCTGACACAAGGCAGGCAAACTGTGCAAGAATTCTACCAAGCCATTTATACTAACCTTTCACTTATCCTCAACAAAATTTCTTGCATGGACGCCGGACCCGAGTCTCTCACGTTGCTGACGCAAACCTATAGAAATAAAGCTTTGGACACATTCGTCCGTGGTCTAAATGGTGACCTTCCAAGACTTTTAGGTATGCGAGAACCAAGTGACGTTCCACAGGCACTAGCCTTATGCCAAAAGCTGGAAAACCAGAAATTTAGGTCAAATTTCGAGAATCAATATTCCTCAAGCTAACTATTATCCAAGATATCCTACTAACCCAGTCTTGCATCAACAACGCTTTAACCAGAATCAAAACTATCAGAATCCTACACCACCACCTCGCCCTCTCGTGCCGAAACCCCAGCCTAGACCCGAACCCATGGATAACTCAACAATACAGTCTCATGCAGTTAACTACCAAAATAGGCCACCACCCTTTAAATACGCTGCAAGCGCCCTCCAGAAGCTTCAATGCAAGCCCCTATCCCAAACAAATATCAGAGAAACTTCCACATTGACGTCTAATCAGCCCCATTAGGACCCCCCGGAGTTCCGCATAGAACCAACAGGTTACGTCTGTCCGACCGACCTCTACACATTCTACGACCAAAATGACGTAAGCGAAATAGAACACGACCCCGATCTCAGAAACTATGTCCTCCAACAAACAGAGTCAGATGGGAGAGGTAGCAACCAACCCCAGTATGATTCTCGAGAACTCTACGATATCAATTTTTTAGGTTAACAGATAGATAATAGGTTGCCCTATTTTCAGTGTAAAACGAAGAGTGGAGAAATTCTGAATTTTCTGATAGACACAGGCTCGAGTAAAAACTACATCCAGCCTCACCTCATAAAACAGCCTCTCCAAAACGAACAAAATTTCTTTGCCAAATCTATTGCTGGTGATATTGAAATAACCCAGCATACGTTTCTGAATCTATTTGGTCAAACGAACATTAATTTGAAATTTTTCTTACTCCCAAGCCTTACATCCTTTCATGGAATTTTGGGAAACGATAGCCTTCAGTCATTATCTGCTTTCATCCACACCAAGGGCAGTTTCATGACGATTCTGGACAAAATTAAAGTTAAAATTAAACAACATAAATCACAGGCAGTGAATTCTCTGACCGTCAAATTAAATAGTATGTCCGAATTGCAAAAGCGAGCCATTAGCACTATTATACATAAATTCCGCCCCTTGTTCTCAGAACCAAACGAAAAACTCACCTACACCACAAAGGTTACAGGCGAAATCCGCACACAAACCGACTCCCCAGGTTACTCCAAATACTATCCATATCCTGCATCGCTCAGAGATGAGGTAGACAAACAAATTCAAAAATTGCTAGAAGACAATATAATCAAACCATCCCATTCCCCATATAATTCACCCGTGTGGATTGTCCCTAAAAAGGCCGACTCAAACGGAAATAAACAATTTAGACTCATAATAGATTATAGAAAACTGAACTCCGTAACAATCTCAGACCGTTACCCAATGCCTGAAATTAACGAAGTCTTGTCGCAACTAGGAGAAAGTAAATTCTTCACAGTCCTAGATCTTAAAAGCGGGTTTCACCAGATTCCACTCAAGGAATCGGATATGGAAAAAACCGCATTTTCGATCAACAATGGGAAGTTCGAGTTTACGCGACTCCCATTTGGCTTAAAAAACGCACCATCTATCTTCCAGCGTGCGCTTGATGATATTTTGCGAGCTCACATCGCCAAATTCTGCTTAGTCTATATTGATGACATCATCATCTTTAGCAAAGACGAAAGCGATCATCTGAGACACGTAGAAGAAATATTCAGAACGTTAAGCGAAGCCAATATGAAGGTACAATTGGACAAATGCAACTTCTTTAAGGAAGAAGTCGAATTTTTGGGCTTCATTGTATCGCATAAAGGACTATCGACAAACCCCGCAAAAGTTGAAGAAATGGCTAATTTTCCTATTCCGAAAACTCTTAAAGAACTAAGATCATTCTTAGGCTTGTCAGGTTATTACCATAGATTCGTGAAAGACTACGCAAAGCTGGCTAAACCTTTAACAACTTTACTAAGAGGCGAAGATGGGAGGATATCAAAAAACAAATCCGCAAGAATCCCGATAACACTCACAACAGACGCGATTTCAGCCTTCCAAAAAATTAAGAGCTCTTTGGTCTCCAGAGACCTAATCCTCGTTTATCCAGACTACAAAAAAAGTTTCGAGCTAACTACCGACGCCTCTAACTTTGCTCTTGGCGCAGTATTATCGCAGAACGACAGACCCATTATATTCATCTTGTAACGAAGCATTCGTTACACCAATACATTTTATTGTTTTCCCCATATCCCACCACCATTCGCTTGCCCATTCGCTGAGGCAATGCATGTGCATTACGCACAGTGCACATCCATGCACCCAGCCACTGTTGGCTATGCCCAACCAACCAACTGGCCATGTCTACCCCACCTCGCCGCTCCACTTTCTCGCTCTGACAGCAGCTTGGCGATAGGTGCACGGTACATGGCAAAACCGATGGCTGCGCTATATTTTGCGTTCGTGAATAGAATTCACACCGGCTTGCTTATGGAAACACCATAAGACCACTAGTGAAATTACCAACAATCGAGCAAGACAGCATAGATGATTATACCAATCCGGTGTACCGCTGATTTTTCTCCGCAAATAGTCTTGTACTATTTTGCTAATTTTTGTTGCTAGCAACCTGCGGGTAGCTGGCGAATTGCCGAGTCCTTCGTTCTGAAAGACTTTGAGTGCCAGGACTGTCGCAAGACGGACCTGTGGATTGCCGGGACTGTCGCAAGACGGACCTTGAGTGCCAGGACTGCCGCAAGGCGGACCTGTAGATTGCCGGGACTGCCGCAAGGCGGACCTTGAGTGCCAGGACTGTCGCTTACCTCACCAGACGACCAGGACCAGACTAGCCGTGCCGAATATATTAAGAATTTGTTAGTATTGTAAAACTTTTTTATTGTTTATAAATAAATTGTAATAAAAGGAACTCCTCTACCTGAAGTTAGTGTTTCTTTGGGAAGAACCTTGGCGATCCGACGAGCTAACCTCAGCCTGAGACAATCTCTAGATCATTAAGCAAAACCGAAGAAGCTTATGCAGCTAATAAGAAGGAGATGCTCGCCATCATATGGGCTTTGAATACACTAAGAAATTATTTGTATGGCACTGCGCATGTCAAAATTTTCACAGACCACCAACCTCTTACATGGGCCGTTTTTTAAAATGTTGCAATAAGCTGTCCCCTAAGTTTATTTGCTTTATAAAACCACATATACTTAACATTTTTTATGTCTGAAATACTACTTAGAACCTGTATTTAATGGCAATAAATTAGCATAGCTTGAAATATATTTATTTTACTTCAATTTTAAAATTTTTGAAATATCGTTCAGCACTACAAATAGTTTCGTACTAAATGGCATTTGTCCCCAACGCAGTAATTTGAATTTCCCGATTAAATATCAGTAGCTCCTGGGTGAGCTTAACAACACTTGCACAGCTAATAAACAAGATTTATGTGTTCTTTAATAATAATACTAATTAATATTTAAGAATTATATTATCTTGTATTTTTTTTTATTCAAGAAAAACGTGTCCCCATATTTCGTCATTCGCGTCACGCAACTGCTTTCCGTTAAAATTTGAATTTGAAATTCCCATTATTTTTCAAATGGTAACTGCTCTATATTTCTCAGAAAATTTTTCACGCAGTAGGCGTAGCGAAAAAACTAGAACGGGGAAAAACCGTCAGTTTCATCAAAGCTGTTGCATGAGTATGCTCTGTGTGTTTATTGGAGCTCATTAGTGTCACGACGTCTTTTAAAGTTAATCAGTAAAAAATAAGTTTACAAATATTTCAGAAAGAAGGAAACAGTGAACGGTATGCTAATCAATAAATAATTGAGTGTATATATTGTATTACCAATAAGTTATTACTGTGATCAGTGTGAATTGTCATTATCGTCACAAGTCATCAGCGTCACATTTTAAAAGTGACGCGAATGACGTGATAGTGACGAAAATGACATTGTGGTTGCAAAGTACAACATAAACTTTGTTTTCTTGTTCTCTGTAGTGTATTATATTATTTTGACTAAACGTTTCAGATAAAATGCCATTAACGCAGGCAGAAAGAGCCAAACTGTATCGACAGCGGCTAAAAGCTGATCCGGAAAAGGCAGCTTTACAAAAACAAAAGGCCCGGGAGCGTTACCATAAAACGAAACGCCCGATTCATGAGCAAACCAAAAGGGAACAAAGACTTACTAGGAAAAACTGGAGAAAGCTCCAATCTAACTCAAGACAAAAAAATAAGAGATTATCTGCTCTTTTAAGTGACACGCCACCATCATCTCCGGTCAACTTTCCGCAGACTCCAGAAGCGGGACCGAGTTCAGCCCGTGGCCGCAAGAGAATCCGTCGTGACAGAACAAAAGCTTACAGGGAAAACTTGGCTTTGGGAGAAAAAATTAAATCGTTGGAAACTAAAGTAGAAAAATATAAAAAACGTTTTCAAAGGCTTAAAAAAAAAACTATATGCGCAGACCCAGTACAAAAGAAAACCGATTCATTGCTCAGTACTTGTTTTAAGTCGCTCACATCATCAGGAGCTAAACGTCTAAGACCGACATTACTAAAATACTTTGCATTGACAGATGCAGTGAAACAGAAATATAAAGCTCGCACTAAACGATCATCACAACAAGAAATTAAATCCATTTGCCTACAAAACATCCTAAAAAAGTACAGAATGTCCTTATCAGCAGGATCCGATTTTTTAGGATTGAAATCTATTCCGCGTTTGAGACAGTCCATTAAAAAGACAGAAAAATATATAAAAATGAGGGAGGCGATCAAGACGTTTTTTCTTCGGGATGATGTAAGCAGAGCTACTGCAGGTAAGAAAGAAACTGTGACTAAGTATAAAAATAAAGTGCAGAGAAGATATTTGATGGACACACAACTATCCTTGTATAAGAAATATACTGCTGAGGGTGGTAATTGCTCCTACTCTTATTTTACACGAAACCGGCCGTTCTATGTCATTAACCCATCGATCTCAGCTCGTGAAACTTGTGCATGCAAAATACACTGCAACATTAAATTAAAAATTGAGGCCTTACAACAAATTCATGCGGTGTCTACAATTGATATAGTAGAACTTGTAAGGTCAATCGTGTGTGATTTCGAAGAAAAGAAATGTATGTATAACGAATGCATTACATGTAAAGATAAACCACTACTTCTAAGAATGCGAACGGACTGCAAAATCATGGAATGGTACGAGTGGATTAGAAAAGAAGAAAGCTACGAGAGGAATGGGAAAATGATAAGAACATTTAAAGCCACAAAAGTTAAATTATCAGAGAGCACTAACGTTTTTGTTCAAAAACTTAGAGTTGAAATGATTGCTGCAAAAAGACACATATTCAATATTAAAAAACAGTATCGTGCCTATAGGACCTGCGTTGATCATGTATCTAAAGATTCCGCTGTATTGCACATAGATTTCAGTGAAAATTATAACTGCAAATTCGCTGAAGAAATTCAAGCCCATCATTTCGGGGGTGCTAGAAACCAAATAACGATTCATACAGGTGTCTTGTATCTTGCCGGTGAGGATCCCATTTCATTTGCGACCATTTCATCGAACAACGAGCATGGTCCTGCTGCAATTTGGGCTCATTTGAACCCCATTTTCTTGTTGCTCAAAGAAAAAAAACCATACACAAAAACTGTTCACTTTTTTTCTGACGGTCCAGCTACCCAATATCGTCAGAAACAAAATTTTTACTTCTTCAGCAATCAAATTTTTGAGTACGGGATAAAGCAAGCAACTTGGTCATTTTTTGAATCTGGTCATGGTAAGGGAGCAGCGGATGGAATTGGAGGTGTCTTAAAACGAACTGCAGACCGCCTAGTATCACATGGAAGAGATATTCCCAATGCTGAAACATTCGTTAATTTGGTTGAGACGGAAACGAGTGTGAAACTTTTCATGGTTTCTTCCGAGGAAATTGATGAAATGAAAAAAAAGCTATCTGACAACATTCCGGTTCTTACAGGAACCATGAAGCTGCATCAATTAATCCTTAGAGAAAGGGGCATTTTGGAGTATCGTGATGTCAGCTGTTTTTGCGATGGATTTAGTTCGCTTGGAATGGGATTCTGCAAATGTTTGAGCCCAAAAATTTATTCAACAACGGCTTTGGATGGAAAACTAAGTCTATACAACCTTATTTATTCCCCAAACACAACGGACGATGAAGACGACCCCAACATCAATATGCCAAATGACAAAATTGTATGCGGGAACCACATTTTAATAAATATCGCATCCCACCAAAAGAAAAATCTGACGAATTATCGCTACGTTGCAGTAGCGCAATCAGAAGTCGACAACGAAGATGAAATCAAAGTTATGTTCCTCAAGTCCACTGACAGTACAAAAACCTCATATAAAATTGACAATAATGACGTAGTTGATGTAAAGTGTAAGGACATCATTGAAAAGCTTCCAAATCCCAATATCAAAATGAAAGGAAGTCGGGTTTTCTATGTTTTTCCAAAAGCTATAAATGTTTGTGAAAAAAATTAAGTTTAGACATTTTATGTTCGTTTTTGAATGCTTTTCGTTTTTTTAATCTTTTTTCAAATAAATTCATATGTTTTAATAAATCTCCTTTACGTTTTTATTGCTAAATAAATTAATTTTGGCAAATATTGTCCACTGCGTCACTTTTTTGTCATTTTCATCACACTTTGTCCCCCCCAAAAAAAACAAAGTACTTGATTTTGCTTTTAACTACAAAATTATCTGTTTTTCTTGAAGTTACGAATCGACTTGATAATGAAATTCGTTTAGGTGGAAATAACGGTAAGGCCCAACACATTCTTTAACTAGCAATTTTTCAAAAAATATAATGCTCTAAATTGGTTTTCGTGACGAAAATGACATTAATTTCAGTAAGAAATTTAGAAATTATTTAAAATATATCCAAATTTAAATATATTCAAGTTGCATTTTATCTGATAAAGAGAGTATGTAAAAAATCACAATAAAAATATATGTTTTTTCGATGTTTTTTTCAATCATTAAGTCCGTTACGAAAATGACAAAATTTCAGAGTTTGGGCGACATTTTAAGTTATATCATCCAAAATATTAGGAAAACTAAACTGCAGGTAACAGAATTTACTTGTTAGTTCATTGATAAAAAAAAAAAATTGTTTTATTGCAACATTGAGATTCATATTAAAAAAAAAAAAAAAAAGTACATTATTGCAACATTTTGGAAAACAACCCACATATGCCCTGAGTAGTAAGAACAGTAATTTTAAAATGAAGCGCTGGAAAGCGATATTAGAGGAATACAACTACGAGCTAAATTATAAACCAGGGAAAAGTAATGTTGTAGCAGACGCATTGTCCCGCTTACCCAAAAATTCCGAAGCCAATTCATTAACTATGACTCAACATAGTGACGAAAGCTCATCACACGATTTAATTCCGGCTGTCGAAAGCCCAATAAATGTATTTAAAAATCAATTAATGCTTCTTATCGGCAATGACAAAAGTTATGAATTCAAAATTCCCTTTCCAACATATCATAGACATATTTTTACACGAAAAGAGTATAACGATGAAGACTTTATGTCAATTTTTTTTTAGGTACCCAAGCGTAATAAATGGAATTTTTACAACAGAACCTATTATGGGAAAAATCCAGGAAATTTATCCCCATCATTTTAGATTATACAGAGCCAGATTCACACAATCCCAAGTTATAGACCTAACAAATAAAAATGAACAAGAAAACGAAATTCTTCAGGAGCACAAAGGAGCCCACAGAAATAGCCAAGAAAACAAAACGCAGCTACTAGAAAAATTCTACTTTCCACGAATGAAGGCCAAGATTCACGAATTGGTAAAGCAATGCAAAACATGCAAAGAGCAAAAGTATGAACGCCATCCTAACAAGCCCGAATTACAGGCAACACCGTTACCTCAATTTCAGGTCAAATAGTTCACTTTGACATTTATTCAACAGACAGAAACCTTGTATTGACCGCAGTGGATAAATTCTCTAAATATGCCCAAGTGCGTATAATAAATTCAAAAGCCATAGAGGATGTAAGAGAGCCACTAAGGCAACTTATATTCGCATTCGGAGTACCAAAGATGGTAGTCTTCGATAACGAAAAATCCTTTAATTCCGCTTCAATCTGTTTCACGTTACAAGACCAGTTAAACATTGAAATCTATAAAACCCCGCCATACACCAGTGTAGTCAACGGTCAAGTGGAAAGATTTCACTCGACCCTTTCGGAGATTATGCGTTGTCTGAAAGCAGAACGCACCTACAGATCCTTTACGGAATTATTAGACCGCGCCGTCTATGAGTATAACTACTCAATACATTCAGTAATAAATAGATAACCGATAGAAGTATTCTTCGGTAGAATAGTTAGTACTGACCCAAATTTGTATGAAGAAACTAGAAACGAAAACATTGAAAAAATCAGGAAAAAGCAGAATCAAGATACGGTAACACACAATAAAAATAGGAAACCCATAAAAAACTATTCACAAGGAGAAATTATTTATGTGAAAACTAACAAACGTATAGGAACAAAGCTGTCTCCTAGATTTAGAAAAGAGAAAGTTAAGCAAAATAATTCAACCACCGTACTAACTGAATCAGGAAAAATAGTTCACAAATCAAATATCAGAAATTAATCCATTTCAGATTCTTCATATCCCCGATCTGGACAGAAATTCAAATATCAGACTATTCAAATTCGAAACTTGTATCCATTAACACAGGATTGGCCAAAATACAAACAGGTTCCTTTAAAATTATCCATGTTATTGACCTCCAAGCGTATGAGAATGTAATTGAGGATCTCCAGTCAAGAATAACGAACCACACAGATAATGCTAACCCCAACATCCTTTTCATATCCCACCAAGTAACAGAACTCCGCAATCTAATAAACCACCTGAAACCTACATTCAGGAAACGCAGATCATTAAATTTCCTCGGCAGTGCTTCGAAGTGGATCGCTGCAAGCCCAGACCACGACGACTTCCAACTTATAAAAGCAAAAATGCACAACCTCTTGGAAAACAATAATAATCAAGTTATAATCAATAAATCTTCTATTGACAGGATGAATGAAATCACTAATGTAACCGATCATATGTATAATAAAACTTATCAAATCTAATGAAAATGTTAAAAATAATTATATATTAGATGTAAAATACAAAATAGACTTTATAAAAGAAGAGATAAAAAATGTACAATATGCTTTACTTTGGGCAAAGGCCAAGATAGTTAACTCATTTATATTGTCAATGTCAGAGCTAAATATAATCCAAGAAATTCTTGATAATGATAACCTACCATATGTCAACTTCGAAGAAGCGCTTGAGTTCGCTGATGCAAAAATTGCATGAAATGCATCAACAATCCTTTATGTAATCAATATACCCACTACCGAAATAGAAACATGTAATAATCTTTTTATCAAAGCCATAAGAAAATCGAGCACTGTAATAAAAATCCCTTATGATTATGTTTTAAATTGTAAAGATAATATTTATGGCATAAAACGAGATTCTCAAAGTTCTAATAAGCTAACAATATGTAAAAGAAATTGTATCGAAAGCCTAGCGGAAGATGAATGTATACCAAATTTATTAAATAAAAATCCGACCGTCTAATTGCCCCGAGACAAATAATCAACACGTCCCCGTCATCGAGCAAATACTCCCAGGAACCCTATTTCTGAACCAGTTCAATGGATCGATACTTGTCCAAAGAGAAACAATCAACCTTACTGGAACCTTCATCATACAGTACCACAACGACTCCGTCTACGTGAATGGTCAAAAATGGGAAGAAATGCTGCAATAACATTAAGTTGGGAGATATGGTAATCATAAAGGAAGATAACGTTACGGCACTTCATTGGCCACTCGGGAGAATCATGAAAACATTCAAAGGTGATGATGGCGCAATAAGAGTAGTCGAAGTTAAAACAGCATCCGGTATCTGGAAGCGCCCGATTCACAGATTAGCCCCACTACCAATCGACAATGAGGTGAACCATGACAGACCACCTGGGAGCGAGGTAAAACATCCAGTCACCAACGCACAATCATCAGCACAAGTACCTATCATACCAACTAAAAGAAAAAGATCAAGTGGTGCTATCGCTATTACATCACTCTTAACAGTTCTTCTGATTTTGCCAGTTGTATTAAGCAATAATATTCAGATCACCAATTTGAAGACCGATCTTGAAATTTACTTTGAAGGCATTGGGTCAGCAAGAATAGCAACAAGCGAATGGAACTTCATCGTTCATTACAATCTGGATCCATTAATAAAAGAATACTCGGCATTTTCTAACGGAACATCGACCTTACATCATTTGTGTCAAGAAATGCAACAACGAAGCGTCTGCAACAACACTTTAAATCAATTTCAACATATTATAAATTAACTAAATACATTCAGAAATCACCCTGTTACCAAACAAACGAAGTAAAAGAGGAGCAATCAACTTAGTTGGAAAATTAGCAAATTCCCTCTTTGGAGTATTGGATTCAGAATACGCTGAACAAATGACTAACACAATAAATCAAGTAATCACGAATGAAAACCATTTATTAAAGTTACTGAGAAACCAGACCTCAGTAGTCGATTCAACGATAAACCTGGTAAAGCAAGACCAAATAAGAATCCAAAATAGGTTTGAACAAATCACGAAACAACTAAGCGAAATAAGAGAAAGAGTGCACAATAATGCTGAAGAAATGTATAATGTCAAGATATTCCAGATCTTTTCATCGCTTGCCTCTCAACTGATTCTGATGATGATCAACATACAAAGGATACAGTCAACTGTCATTGATGTACTCACAGACACCCACCATGGAAGGGTAAGTTCACTATTATTGTCAGCACACCAGCTAAATACGGAATTAAAAACCATCAAGGCCCACCTGCCAGCGTTCCTAGAATTACCTGCAGAGGATGCCGACCTGTTACAGCTATACAAGTTAATGACTGTAAGGGGAGGAGCAACAGATAACCGACCAATATTCTTGATCACATTGCCTTTAGTAGATCAAGAATCCTACGAACTATTCAGAATGGCGCCAATACCAACCTTCATAAACAACACCATGCTGACAATCGTCCCTTGTGCACCAATACTAGCTCTAACAGCACATCGCGATCAATATATCCCAATACCATCACCCACCCTAGAGGCATGCATAAATACAGGAGCAGAACAATATCTGTGCAACAACCTGCAAACTAAGTACAGCAAGGGAGCGGAAATCTGCTCCTGCGAATTGGGGTTATTCAACGACGAGAAGAAGGCCACGTGTGTTTTGAAGAATTCACAAGCGAACTCCACCTGGATTCAATTGGAGCACCAAAATCGGTGGTTGTTTTCCACAAAAACTCCATTTCGACTCACTGCAATCTGCGGAAGGAAAAACCAACACATGTTCTTAGAGGGTTCCGGACTGATAACACTCCAGCCAGGATGCATCTTAAAGCAAAATTTCATTACTATTCAGGGACACAACACATTCACCACTAACTTACAACCATCCTACACTAGTTTTGGATCACTGTCAGAAATTTCAACTCCATTGCATCATAAGCCATTACTACAAGAATTCAATGCGACACATTACGACATCCAACAAAATAATCTTACTGAATTACAAACAATAATTGCAGAGCAAGAGGTGCTGGAATTGCCTCATAAGCTCCAGGTTCACAGCTATCACAATTACGCGATCGGGTATTTGGCCCTCTTCCTGTCCATCATGTTAATCGGTTACCTCAGTTGGAAACAAAGAAAAACCAAAACTGCAGTGGTTCCAGTACCACAGCCAAAATCCCGTCAAATACCAGCAAGCTCTGAATTTGTCATCACTATGGAGTAGAGTGTTGAATTATTATTCAACGTGGGGAGAATGTCTAGGCAATACACAGCACGGGTCAGCGTATCGTGCTGACGGCGCAGCACGATACGCAAAAACAATCAACGATACATTTGGTATAAGTCTCTCTTACGAACAGGTAGACTCCAAATGGAAGGGGCTCAAAAAACGTACAAAAAAATTAAGGAGGACAATAAGACAAAGGGTCAGTCGAGGAAATCGTGGGAATACTATGAACTTATCGACGATATACTCTTCAGAGCTCCGGAAATGAATCCCCCAGCCGTTCTTTCTTCTGAGGACATAGCCCTTTGGGAATGCGATCCACATATTATCATCGAATCTGAAAATGATGTGGACGACCCAGGGCTAACGTTTTCCACTAATTTTCGGAAAAGTAAGCGCAGAAGTACCGAGGATGCAGTTGAAAGGCGACATAGAGAAGAAATGGATGCCAGCAACAAGTTTTTGGAAATATTTCAAGAAATGGTGGACAAAATGTGAGCCAGCAGGCAAACATTTAATTATTTGTGAGGTGAATTTTTCCATTTTCCATTTTTATTTATGTAGTATTAAGATGTTTAAATAATATTTATCAAGACTGATGTTATTTAGTAATAAAAGTGAAGTAATTTATTTAGTAGTTTAATAAATTGTTATTTCTTAAAATCCAACAAACTTTCTCTTTTTGACTGAGTGGGTTGCATATCAGTGGAATCTGTATCTTGGTCATCCTCAATGAACTCGTCTTCTACTACAATGAATTCATCATCCATATCATCGCCTTGTAAACATATATTATGTGAAATACACGATGCAATAATATATTTTATTAATGAGGTGGGTTTTAGGGAATCAATATGGAACAGTCTTCGAAATCTGCCTTTGAGCAGACCAAATGCACGCTCGATTGTCACCCTGCATTTCGAGTGAATCCTGTTGAAAATTTTGTGCCGTTCGCTCAAATGACCATTATCCTTGTAAAGGGTTACTAACCTGTAGTAAAGCTCAATACTTGACGCCTACCAAGCACTTTACAGCCTCTTTACCATTTCTTCCTTGTATGCAAGATGTTTAACCCAACGATCAATGTTGCAACTTTGTAACAATATATTGATTGTCCCAAATAAACATCCTCCCAAATTGCTATTTCAGCTTGCCACTTCCAGCGTCAATGCCCAACACTTCCGACCTAAATAAACAATGTTTATTTATGGTCTTTCCTTATTTCCCTTGCGCAACTAAGTGCTCAGGTCAATTAACTCGTTGTGCTGATGTCGCACTTCACTTTCCATACGAACGATCGCTTTATGTATCGATCGTATGCGCGACAAAGTAACATGAGCCACTTGACTTATCCGGGAATTCCCTTCCGGATTTCTATATTCCTTTTGCTTTCCAATTTCGATCATCGAACCTCGAATGGAATGATTCAATCGAGGCTATTTATATTGGTAACTGGGCAATGACGCGGCACTCGGTATTCACTCTCAGTCAGTACACGCACTCAGTTCTAAGCAACCTGAAAACTCGGTCGCATTTTCTATATCGTGTTTCTATATCTTAATTCCAAATCGTCACCCTCAATATCCTACACCCGTTTTACTATATCATTTTACATTATAAATAGTTATAAGTATATTCGTAAGCATAAGTGTTAGTAGTACTAAACTAATTTAAATAAACGCATTATAAGATTTGACTGCCAGTGTTTGTTGTTACTTGGACTTGTGGACTTACAGAAAAATAACACGACAAAAGGTAAGACCCAACTGAGAATAGTACCTCTCAGTATAAAAGAGAAAAAGTACTACACACGCTTGAAAGAAAAGCTCCTGACAAAACGTCAAATGTCAGAAAAAGGTATGTTTCCTCAAAACCGTTGACCTACAGAGCCGCCTGGTGAGGAGACTGTATAAACTTTTTCTAGTGTGTGTTGGTTTTAGCAGCTTGCAAAATGCTAAAGCTCAGAGTATCTTGAGCTTTGAAAGAATTTGTTTTGGCAAAAACGAACAGAAGAATAGAAGGTAATTGTTGATGTGATAAAAGGAGAAAAATCATTATTTTGACACTTTTTCAACTTTTTGTAAATTTTTCCGAATGTAATTGTGGCTTTACGCGCACCAAACGTAAATTTAAAAAAGCCTACTTCAAGTGAAGTGCAATAAAAGAAAAAAACAAGAGACTGCTGCACGTGCCGTAGTAACCTGGGCCCGAATGCTGACGATCCAGGAAATAAACAAACATCGTTTGACATCCGACGAGAGGGAGTTCGTGAACGACGTGTACACCAGAAATTATGTTATACCCTTGCCATGTACCTGAGCGGTTTTTTAAATACTAATATTCCACGAGTGTAGAAGTGAGGTTCAATCTCAAGCCTTACACATATGATCAAGGCTATTTCGGCATCATACGCGAAAGATTACATCTTGTGATGAATTCCTCAATTTACAAATTTAAATTGAAGTACCTAATCGAATGGAAAAAGAAATTCTATTTCAAAAATCTAGTTCCTTTGGCGGTAATAGATTTTCGTCATCGATAGGCACTAACATCTTGGGGACCGGGAAAACAAGCCACCACGCCACCACTCTTTCTTTTTCATCTTCCGCTCAAGCCACACGGTTGTCGACTCTCCGACAGGATAACTTTCATTTGTTGTATAATTCCGGTTGCAGCACCGTAATATAAAAATAATTTTGATTAAAATACACGAGGTTTGGACGAGAATTAGGTATGTCCTAAAAAAAAAGAAAATTACATTTATATAATTTTTTTTTGACAAAGCCAACAGCTACGTGCAAGCATCAGAGTGCGTAATAACGTGCGTGATAAGCAGAAAGAGATAATCTCTAAGCCATCGCCTACAGTACGAGTTATGTACCCAGAACAGATGATATTCATATATAAAATACGCAACATATACAGTTCATAATTCATAAGTTCATTATACCTACATTGTTAAATTGCAATTAATCAAATTCTATTCTCGGTAATCCTATTCTTTTAAGTTACGTATCTAGAACACATAACACACAAAATAAGCAACATAAACAGTTCGCAATTCATAAGTTCATTGTACATTGTAATCAAATTCCATTTTTCTGTAATACTATTCCTTTATTGTCCGTAACTCAAAGTGTGGGAACGTCCGGTCCCTTACCAAAAGAAAATGTATCCATAATTCTATAAATATAACTGTAAGAGAAACATTTGTCGCATTTGGTCGTGGAATTAAAAGTAATAAAGATTTGTTGTAAACTTAACTTACGCATGTAAGTAATGAGCCACTGAAAAAATTATTCTCATTTTATTAATCCGATCCCATCCCAAGATCTCGAAGCGAGTTGTATGGTGAGGAAAAGAGCGCGATTTGGTCTAGTCAACGGTTTCCCCGTACACCCACTTATCCGTGGCAACCTCAAGACGTGAAACGTGACTTCCACCTCCGAGAATTCTGTCAAAAGGTACCGATTGTCGCCGATCGCGCCGCCAAGAATTTCAGATCCATCCCTCTGCCCCCCACATTGACACTTGCACTCGGATTAATGCTCGCTGATCGCATTATGTTAGTGTTAGTGTATAATCGGAGGAATCCATTCGTTCGCTGCTACTGGCCTAGCTGGCCATCCGTTTGATCTCCCCGCCGCGTCGACCCCAACCAAAGCCTTTGGGTGCAGAAACTCATCAGCGAACACTCTTCTTCACCCGCCTGGCCACTCCATCGACGCGACGGCCGTCAGAGGCAAATAATTAGTGCTCTCTCTAATTACCCCGCTATACTGCCCGCGCTTTGAAATCTATCTACCTGACCTCAACTGCAATTGTTTGAAAGTATTATTTAGTATTTTTTTTATTATTAAAATGGGTATCAAATGTGTTACCATACTGCTTAATTTGTACTAACGTATATATATACATTTGCTTTGTTAATTCGTGTTAAAGTTAGTGATCCGATTAAGAGGTAGAGTTTGTTTTGATTGTATCGGAAAAAGAACTTGGGCATCAGGTGTGAGTGGGAGACCTGACAAAACATCGATGAGAGCAAATGTGCGCACATCGGCTGGATCTTCGACAACAGGAAAAAAAAAGCGAGTAATATTGTAATTTATGAGCTTATAATTTGGGGGATATTGATTAAAAATAATAATCAGATCACTACCGATATATTATGTAGGTTAGATAACGATAGATCGTCTTTAGAAATTGAGAATTGGGAAACATTTGATTGCTTTGTTTAAGTTATGTTTTTTTATGAATTTACAAAAAAAATAGAGCAATAAACACGATTATTTTTTAACGAATTTAATTGGGTGTAATAAGTGAACAAATAATGGAATAAGAGAGATAGGACGGGAAAGGCGGATATAACGAAGATTTTTTGCGATGCGGAATTAAACATCCGGTAGGGAAGTTTGATTATGGGGCCAATCTCAAGATTAAGGCAGAGATTGGCCTGGTCGGGAGGTAGATTTTGCTGCCTCTGAGGATGTGGGAATGCCCTGGTAGCTGTGTGTGCTACCAATAACGACCCTTACATTTGTCGTGATGAGTGGTTTGCAAGGAGAGGCTGAGAACATTCGATTATTTCCGTGGATAGTTTTGTTTTATCGGCACGAAAATTTTATTTTGTTGTAACACATGTGGCAGCGACGACCTCCCCCCACCGACGAGCTGATGCCTGAGCATCCACCAGCGTGCCTTTAGCTGCTTAATAGGAACGGACAACACCTCCGTTATGGTCACAACCACGACAATCTATAGGCGTCGTATCCACGTCTGTGAGTTTTTAAACTCAGGACACAAAGAGATTTGGGCAACGCACCAGTTGATTGGGATTTACCCATTGGATTCGCATTTGCAGCACATCCTATCAACACAAACTGCATCGGTTATGCACCAGCCGTGAATCCGTCGCCATCGCCATCGTTGTGTTTTTTAAAGGGGGTTTCATTTACAGGTGTTCACAATATGCGCCATCTACCCTATCACTGGGTAGATGTCGCAAGCGATAAGCTGCTGTGACGACTTCATCCAAACAGTTTTTGACCACTTATAACGACGGCGTGTTTTCCAGATCATTCTGATTTCAAGATTCATTGGTGTTGTACCAACTCTTTTAATAAAGTTAATATTTGGTATTTTTGTGTTTAATTAATATTTATGGACCCAGAGTTTTTCTTTTAGAACATTATGAACTTTAGTCAATAACAAATGCAAATTAAAAAAGTTGGAGTAAATAGTAAAAAGTTAGATTTCCTCTTCTTTTATTTATTTGCGATGGAGTTATATTCCGGTCTGTGTTTGGACCTTCAAAACCTTCAAATAGCTAATTCTTCGTTTTCTAATTTCTAAAGCTTTTAATGTCGGTAAATTGCAGTTAGCACGATGCGCTTAGCACACGAGCTAAGTGCATGCCAGCGAACCATACGGGATTCGTTGGCTCATCATTTTCATGCTCCAACATGTTCCCACACTCCAGGTGCATTGGGATCGTGTTGCGCATATGCCCTCGCCACCGGATACGCGTGCGATGGCCTATTTGTGGAATCGGCGATTCGCATCGTGGGACCAGCGGTTTCCTAACGGGAAACGTTTTTTACTTTAGGGAGAGTCGGAATCGAGATATAGGCGACGACGGTCGTTCACTATTATTGTATCATATATATTGAATAAATTACGGCATCCTTTTTTCTTCCTGCGATTGCTTCTCCTCTAAACAAGGATCAGAGATTGTTACGTTCAATTGAACGCAAATCACTGTACCCATGAGAACACAGTGCCTATATAACGATTCTCGAAAAGACTCCATCGGTCCCATGAGAACACGACTGGAGATCGCAAAGGAACCAAAAGGATCCGAGTGAAGTAAATCGTTCCTTATAAACGTTTGCACCCAAAACGGAGAACACGATCCTTCCGAAAGAGCTGTACCCAAGAAACGTTAAATCGCGAAATTAACTAATTCTTTTCTCTGTTTCCTCCCTATTTGTTTAGCGTACGAAAATCTCCAGTTCAAACTAAAACGGAAATGTTCAAGGTCCTGTCGTTAATGTAAGGAGCCAGAACACTTTAAAACAATTTCCTAAAAAAAATAAAAGAAAAGGAAAAAATATGAGAAAAATTCTGTGCCTTCCTTGAAAAGGAGTTTATACAAGTAAAAAGAAATTTGTTCAGAAAATCCTGTGCCTTCTTGTGCTAAAATAAAAAGTCAAATCTTGGAATTTGTATATCAAAAGGCCTGTGGCCGAGAAAATTAGAAAATAAGCGCAAAAAGAAAAAATTGTGAAATTATAATAAGTGTGTCCTTGTACGACTTAGTGTGTAATTGGTAAAACGCGTAACAAAAAGTGATTAGTAAAAATCCTCTATCGCAAGGTAAGAAGCCCTTTTTATAATTATCTGGTAGCATAAGAAACGGGGAATGGACGCGGTAACAAAATCTCTAACGGAATTGACTGGCGCAGTGAACGCGATTCAGGCGCAGTAAAAAGGGTTGGAAGGTCGACTAAAGACCTTGGAAGAGGGGCACGCGGCATCTCCAAATGCATCCGTCGAACCGGTCGAACTCCGCGCTCCAAGGAGCGAGGAGGAATTAAGGAAGATATCGAAATTGCCGGAGTGCGTAAAAGAACTGCAGGTTTTCGACGGCAATCCCACGCAATATGTGACATGGGTGCACATAGTCGAAGGAATTTTAAAAGATTTCGAAATCGTTAGGGCAAAACCAATCTATGGGGCCATTCTGCAGCATATTAGGCAGAAAATAAGGGGTCCTGCAGGTGCTGCCTTAGTGTCATATAATATATTTGACAACAATTGGCAATCGATTAAACAATGTCTCTCTCCCCATTACGCGGATAAGAGAGACATGCGGATTCTCGAGCATTAGCTATCGCAAAAAAAAAACACCAAGCTAGATGAATTTTACGCCGCGGTGAACCACCAGCTCCCTCTTATGATCAATAAGATCAAAACTGAGTCGTTTAGTGAGGAGACGGTAACTGCGCTCGTCGAAACCTATAGGAATCGTGCACTAGATGTTTTCATCCGTGGCGAACGGCTTTAAAAGGAAAGCAAAATCGGATAGATATGCTCGTAAGCAACAAAGATTGTATCACATGCAGGCATGCGAAAACGAACCTGCGCCTTATTATGACACGGTAGCGGATGAGGAAGTTCGAGATCAGGTAAAGTTTATGAAGGACGCCCATCCAGCGTTCCATATTCAGAATATGTAACGAAGGATGGGCTCAAACTCAACTTCCTCGTCGACACAGGAACCAACAAAAACTTTCTCCGCCCCTCAGCCATTAGGGAAACTGCTTCTCCCCTTACTCAACTTACTCCACCCCTTTTTTATGTGCGATAGGTTCTTCCAAAAAGTTGGAAACGGTACGATGTTCACCTTTTACCTTCTGACTGGCCTTATTTCCTTCGATGGTATCATAGGGGATGACACCCTGAAGGACCTCGAGGCGGTTATCGACCGCAGGAAAATACACTAAAATTAGCACCAAATATAATAATCCCACTTAAAGCAAAACTGTCTAGGGAAGTCAATATCACACTGGATGAAGACCTCTCCGAAGAGGACAGAAATGAACTCCATGAGTTGATCAAAAAATATGAGCCTCTCTTTGGTCCCATAGACCTGAGTGAGACCGTGAAAACAACGGTAAGAGCGGAAATTCGGACAAGTACAGATGAGCCAATCTATAGCAAAAGTTATTCTTAGCCGACCTGTATGAGAGAAGAAGTGGACAGGGAAATAAAAGACCTACTGGCCGGAGGGATTATACGTCCATCAAGGAGCCCTTATAACTCCCCGAATTGGGTCGTCCCGAAAAAACCAAAACCATCTGGGGAGGAACAATATCGGATGGTGATAGATTACAAAAGATTAAATGCTGTCACTATTTCCGACACATACCCCATTCCAGATATAAATTCTACGCTCACCAGTCTGGGCAAAGCGGCATATTTCACGACCCTTGATTTGACCTCTGGTTTCCATCAAATACCAATGAAACCCTACGACATACCCAAAACTGCTTTCTCGACAATGAACGGGAAGTACGAGTTAAGGTTACCTTTCGGATTGAAAAATGCTGCCGCTATTCAACAAGTGATCGACGATGTATTGAAAGAATACATAGGCAAAATTTGCTATGCATACATTGACTATGTTATAGGTGTTAAGTAACACCTCAAGTGCAAGGAACACCGCACCTAGTGACCCACTCAGTCACTAATAACAGCAAACCACCGTCAGCATACCAGAAGCAACAAACGCTGGTTAAGCTGTTAGCTGGTTGTTATAGCATTAAGAACTATGTTGTTTAGGTTAGCACTTTTGTAATTAATTATAAGTATGAAAGAGGCGTTCGGCCCAATAATAAAATCAATCAATTTTGATCCACCATACCTCTTCGTGTTTCTTCTTCAATTCTACCGTGAACAAGTTCAAGTGCTTGTATCACACTGCAACATTTGGCGAACAAGTTAATGTGCTTGATTCCCAATTCAACATTTTGGTGACCCCGACGACGAACAAGATCATCCTTCAAACCGAACACGAAGAAGACCATCTTTTTTTTTTGAGACCGACATGGAGCAATTGACTACGAGTCAAAGAATGCTGGGAGACGAGATCCAGCAAATTATAAGAAACTTTACGAAGGATTCTCCAACACGGAAAACCACTGAAGAATACTTCACCTCACGGTTAAACAGATTGGACGCCATATGGGAGGAATTCGAAGCCACGGACAATAGTATTCGCTCTCTCACGGCAGTTCCCTTAGAAGACGAATATTTTTCATCGGACTACTACAACAAGATCAAGCAACTATACAACAAGTATAAACTAATCTTGAGTGAGTCGTTGACACAGCTAAGGCTTAGCAACAACGAAAAGGCGGCAATCGGGAAAAACCCGCAAGATGAACCACATTCATCTCCAATCTCAAACAAACATCCGCCAATACAAGAGGACCAACAAGGCCGGGAGATACTCCAAAGAAGACAGAAAGCCATGATGAATTTTCTAGGCCGCATTATCCAAGGATCGGCCCAAGTAGATGCACCAATGCAGTGTCTACAGGCGATGAACAAACTATGGAACCAAATCGAGGAAATTCATTACTCGATTTGGGAAACAGGCGATGATCCGGTAGCCGATGGGTATGACATGGAAGCATACATCAAGTTGGAGGCAGAGGTTCTAAGGAATCAAGCCATCTTGGGGCAAGCAACAACAACCACTCAGAAGAACAACACGGCATCGCAGATTGTCGATCATCCCGCAATTCAACTGCCCAAGATGACGATACCCAAATTTGACGGAGATTATCTGAAATGGCAGACATTTTCAGACATGTTCCGGAAAATGATACATGATCTGCCACTACCTACAATCCCAAAAATGTGGTATCTAAAGACAAACGTATCAGGCGATGCAGAGCGGTTATTGCGACACCTTGAGTTAACCGAAGACAATTATCATATAGCTTGGAAAACGCTACAGGATCGATTCAGTAACAAAAGGGGCCTCACATCAGCACTTATTCAACGACTTATAGGTTTACCTAGTATAAACTCGGAGATGAAGTCAATCAGAGAGTTTCATGACGCCATTCATGAATGCAGCACTCAAAACGCTGGGTATCGAGACAGACTCCTGGGACCCACTCCTCATCCACCTATTAATCAAGAAATTATATCGGCCAAGCCATCTTCTATACGAGCAATCACTACGAAACCCACGAGAACTGCAATCGATAGACGAATTCCTAAATTTTTTGAAATCACGATTCGAAGCGTTGGAAGCTGTTGGAGGTAAGGACAAGGCCAGAGCAGTAACAACCGTGGCCACCTCCAATATCGAAGGATGCAAAGTATGTGGAATCAAAGGCCACCCAATGTGCTTTTGCGAAAAATTCCTCAAAATGTCGCCAGCGGAACGACTCAAATGGAGCCAAAAACAACGGCTTTGTGTCAACATGCTCGGCACGATGTTGCACCAAATGCCCAGGGAAGCACAACACCTTGTTGCATCTTGAACGGGCAACCACAGCCTCACACCCTAGCGAACGGGGGGCTCCAACAACTGTAGCCACCATCAACCAAATAAACAAGAAGCAAGGCTACGTCCTTCTAGCCACCGCAAGGGTAACCATCACAGCCAATAATGGACAAAGATGTGAGGTGCGAGCCTTGCTGGACTCTGGCTCACACATAAATCTAATAACTGAGAGGCTCATCAAACGCCTCTCTCTGTCACCAACACCGTCCTCACTCTGCATCGAAGGCATTGGCAGGAGAACACGAAGCTCAAATCAGCGAGTCAACATTGGACTACGATCAACAAGCGGAAACTTTGATTGCGGGGTGGAAGCATTCATACTTCCAAGCATAGTATCACCTCAACCCACTCGTCAATTAACTCGTTGAGCTGATGTCGCACTTCACTTTCCATACGAACGATCGCTTTATGTAAGTTAACGACAGATACGTTTAGCTCCTCAGAAGTGCAGTCGCTGCATTTTCCCACGCCACCGATTATTAGTGCAAAACGTGTAAGGCGCACACGACACTAATAATCGCAACATTTCAAAGTCAACATCCGCCGGTAACCCGAGCAACCGTTTTTTTTTTCGAAATTTAAAGGTGTAGAATCATAATTTGTATCGATCGTATGCGCATCAAAGTAACATGAGCCACTTGACTAATCATGGAATCCCTTCCGGATTTTCCAATTCTTTTTGCTTTCCTTTTTCGTTCATCGAACCTCGAATTGAATGATTCAATCGAGGCTATTTATATTGGTCACTGAGCAATGACGCGGCATTCTAGTGGACAACTCAGTATCGACTCGATCACGTTCTTCATCGTTTTCTACGGCAGTGCAAAATTTCTATATCTCGACTCGGTCACTTTCTACGTCGTTCTCCATCCCAGTTCACTTTCAATTATATACCTAAATTTCCTATTATACCTCCTGAACCTAATCTAGTTAGTTTTAGTGAGTTATGTTTAAAGTTAAATAGCATGTTGACACAGTCAACAAACATAAAAACGAAGGTCATGCAAACGCAGCATAAATGCATGGCGTAACCACGATGGCATGAATAAACTAGGGCAGCATTATAAGTATTTAGCAATAATGTAGTATTTAAGCAAAACAATTTGAAGAAATAAATTCAAGTCGAACAGATAGTCAACAAAACAAGTCTGGTTATTTTTCCCCCCACCCGCGGTAAGGAAAATTAACGCGAATAATTTAATCTGACCTTACGAAGAGATCAGACATAGCATTAAATAGAAGTAAGATAATAATAATAAAGTACAAAAACAATCAAGTGCAAGTGTTCAGTGTTCTTACTATATAAAAAGCACAACACAAGGAAGATTTATTCGAGAGAATTTCACAAGCTAAATCTCAGTTTTAAGATTCCGCAAGTAGATACATACTCTTGTGAGTTGTGACACTTTAACAATGAAAATTACAATTGAATCCCAGATAGACCTGAAGGAAAAATATATAAATGACTTAAAAGGATACAGCCTATAACTCCAAACAAACTGACAAAGATAGAGCAAAAACCAGACCAACTCTTCGAACTTTTGTTTTCGATCTACAACAATGCCTTCCCACTCCGTATCTCAATACATCTGTGGCCTTTTACAAACGCCAACTATGGATCTGGAGGGTATAAGGTTAAATGTTACATGTGGCATGAAGCAGAAGGAGGACGTGGAGCTAATCAGATAGCCACTACATTATATGAAGAGCTTACAAATTTGCCTGATGAAGTCGATCATGTCGTATTTTATTCTGATGCATGCGGTGGTCAAAATAAAAATTCACATGTTGCGGCTATGTTTTTGACAGCTGAGCAACATAAACCTACATTAGAAATCATTGATCATTAGTTTATGGTCAGTGGTCACAGCCATATGGAGTGTGTCATAGATCATCGGCTAATTGAAAGACAAAAACAAAAAAAACACAATACCCTATCTCGCATCCATACGACTGGTAACAACTCGTGAGAACTGTTGGCAAGAAGACAAAGTTTACGGTTAATGAGATGACTCATGATAAGTTTTATGATTATGCATCATTATTGAAATCCGAGCTGGTCTTACGAAAAAAGGATTCCACAGGCGAACTTTTTAAGTGGCAGAAAGCAAAATGGTTACGATACACTAGATCACCAGGGACAGTTTTGTACAAAACAGGCTTGCAGGAGAATGAAGCTTTCATAAACGTTTCTTTCTTAAGACGAGGACACCCGGAACCCATACTACAACCCAAAAAACTATACACAGATACTTTGCCTGTATCCAAAGAAAAGAAAAAGGATTTAAGATTTAAAGGACTTATTTCAGCTTTTTCATGTTCCTTATAAATACCTACATACAGGGTGGCGCACGAATCGTGCTACAAAAATAAAACGTAATAACTTTTCTTCTGTGTGAGTAATCGGCTTATTTTTTTTTTATTTTGTAGGTTACTATTTAGATTTATAAAAATGGATGCTTGGGTTACGGGGAAAAGAATTTGGATAGTGCAACGGTACCATGCTTTGCAGTCCGTCATTTCCGTCCAAAGGGAATTTAGGCGGGAGTTTGGCGGTAATCCCCCGAGTAGATGGACCATTATGAGGTTTGTAAACATGTTTGCCGAATCTGGAAGCATCGCACGAAGGCCGTACCATCGAGATGCCAATGTTCGGGTTTCGACCCGAAACTTATCGGGGCAAATTGGAGTTAGTAGACGGTCATTACAACGGATACTTCATGACGATTTAAACTTGTTTCCGTACAAAGTCCAAATTACTAGCAAGTTAAACCCTCAGGATTTGCCTGTTCGCCTGGAATTTTGCCAAAAAATGATATCAATGGCCGAAGAAGACAACACATTGATCAATTGTTTGTTCATGTTTGATGAGGTTCATTTTGATCATAACGGCAATGTAAACAAGCAAAATTGCCGTATATGGAATGAGTCTAATCCAGAAATGCTCCATGAGACGGATCTGCACCCAGAACGAGTCACTGTGTGGTGCGCAGTATCATCAAGGTGTATTGTCGGGCCGTACTTCTTTGAAGAAAACGGTGTAACCGTTACTGTCAATGGGGACCGTTATTTAAAGATGTTGAAGGAGTTTTTTTACCCAGAACTGCGCCGAAGACGTATACCATTCAACAGCGCTTGGTTTCAGCAAGATGGAGCAACTGCACATATAGCCAGACCAGTTATGGCGGAGCTAAACAAAAAATTCGCAAACGAATTAATTTCTAGGAACTCCACTCTTCGCTGGCCCCCAAGGTCACCTGACCTGACTGCACCAGACTTCTTTTTATGGGGTTATGTCAAGCAAGAGGTGTATAAAACGAAGCCCAGGAATTTAACTGAATTAAAGCAGTCCATAACGACAATAATTAAGGCGATCCCAACTTCAACTCTTCAGGCCACAATGAATAATTTGTTGATCAGGTGCCGCATATGCGTGGGAGAGCGTGGAGGTCATTTGCGGTCTATAATCTTTGAAAACAACTAACTATTTAAAATAAAATTTAATTTTCTAACCAATAAAAAAAAATAAATGAAATACATCGATTAAAAAAAGTTATTTGAATTTCTTATTGTAGCACAATTGGTGCGCCACCCTGTATATACATACATCCATAACATGTCTTATTAATTTTCAAACACATAAAGTACTTATTCCAGCATTTTTTAATAATACCTACGCGTTTTCTTTATAAATACCTATATATGAAATAAAATTTATTTGTTTTGATTTTGTTATGTTGTTTATTGATTTTTACAGCATAAGTCACTTTTCGAATAATATGTTGATGGTCAAACTAGTACAAGTCACCTTATTTCCTTATTTAGTACAAAATATAAAAAAAATCCGATTTCTATTTCTGAGTTCGACATAAAAACACAAATTCAAAATTTTATTAAGAAAAAAATCAAAGTGTTGATTACATCAACAACAACAATGTGAATGCCCTCAACAGAATCAGCATTCTCTTGCACAACCAATAATCAATTATTACAGTGAACAAGGTGGTCTCTATTCTCTATCAGCTATCCCCCCACCAGTGGTAAGGTGGCTGAAAAAGAAACAAGAAATTCTTAAGGGAAGAATTTACAAGAAATTCCTCAAGGAAGAATTTTACACAAAGATATGTAAAAGTAACATATGATATAGCCACAAGTAAACAACCAACATAAGCAACATAAGCAACATATAGCACACCAGGCAAACAACCAACATTCGCAATATCAGCAAATAATATCGAAGCCATCGAACGAAATCGAACCATCGACCAGAGTGCAGCATCAGCAGAAAATAGGTATAAATACAGCACAGCTACAAACGATCGAGGCTTAGTGATACATTTATAATCGACCAACAACTGCAGCGACGCAAAGGACGGCGGGTTGTTTGTAGATTTAAGTATTGTAAACACCAAAAGTAAAACAATAAAGTATTACTGGCCTGTGGCCCAGCCGAAGTATAATCATTAATAACGTTTTTAATTCGTGTTTTATTCTGACGAACAAGTTGGACCAACCCAGTTTGGTGTTCGGTTTTTTTTGAGACATCCTCGACAGGATTCTCTAACTCATTGGTATTGATAGCATCCATTGTTATCACAGTAAATCTAATCATAACCAGGCAAAAGAACAAAACTAGCATCCCCGCTGAACATCAGAAAACAGAAGCATCAACGATTGCACCGAAAACCAGTAAAAATGCAGCAGTCCTTTATATGGTCACGAGTGAGGACACTCGAGCTTAAGAGTTCTCGGAGAAGCTACATATAAATCAGTGATATAGGATATCACAACATGCATAAAATTCTCAGGAGCAATGTCCGGCGAATGAACACCTGACATTGCTCAAGTTACAAATCTGAGATACAACAAATTGAATACCAAGAAGCACACTGACCATTTCATTAAATCTAATTCCAAGAACTAATGCATACTGACCAGAGACACTTAGTACGTCGTCAGCATGCATTGGTTATATATACAAGAAAAAGTATCGTTGAACTCACTTCAGTTTGTCTTTGGCTCCGCGTTGAAATTAACGGTTAATAAAAACATATTTTTTTTGGAATTTATTTAATCGATTGTTTTAACTGGCACAGTCTTAAGGATTCGAAAACACGACTATCCACAAAAAAAGAAATAATTATCTACGAAAAAGATACCATATTTCAGTGTGAGTGCTTCCAGAAACAATTTTCTTTAAAAAAAGGGACAACATCTTTCAATCTAGGCAGAACATAAGAACTGTTAAGCGGTTTACTAAAAACGACATATACAGAGACATCAAGTGAAACCTATTGCATGAAGAGAAAAAACTGACAACAAAAATTGGAGAACCAGGAATTAAGCAGCAAGAAAACTTCAACAGCCAAAGGCAACAGAGGTGAACATTCTCACAATTTATTTTATTTTTTTCTCACGCATAGGCTGACCAGACGTCCTCTGAAGTGAACTGAGAAACAAAATGCCAAAACGTTAATGTACGTTTAACGAAGACCTACAAAAACACTACCCAATGTTTAAACAAAAAAATGATAATGAACGACATATTGTCTTTTGCCTTTCTTGCAATTCATCATTCTCTGTGGCAAACAAAGGAAAAACAGATCTTCCTCCTTTATCCCTAGTCTGTGTTATCGAAGATTTTAATGAAATAAATTATTGTTCGATCTCCACTGACGCCAGCAATCATGGAAACCAAAAATTGTTCCCTGTTTTGGTGCAATATTTCAAAAAGGATTCAGGTAATAGTTTAAAAATGATAATATGAGTTGACTCTATTCAACTTTTTGTTAAATTACTTATAGGTGTTAATATAAAAGTGGTTGATATTCAAGCAATGAAAGATGAAACATCGGACACGATATCCAACTACTTGCTTTCAACTTTAAACAAATTCGACTTATCTTCGAAATGCATTGCAATGTCTGCGGATAATTGCAATACAAATTTTGGAGGTTACAAACGCGCCGGCAAGAATAATGTATTTCATAAATTACAAATTAATGGATATTCAAATTTGATTGGAATCGGTTGCCCCGCTCATATTTTGCACAACAATGTTCAATTCGGATTTGATGGGTTGCCTTTGGATGTCGAAAGCATTGTAGTAAAAATATACAACCACTTTTCCGTTTTCACCGTTCGAACGGAAAAACTAAAAAGTTTTTGTGAATCTGCTGAAATTGATTATAAAAAGCTTCTGAGTCATTCTAGAACACGCTGGTTGTCACTATACCCCGCCCTATACCCGAATTTAACGGGAATTACAAAGAACTCCAAAATTTTATTGACTTAACAGATAAAATCCATCCAACTTTACTCAAGTACGACATACTTTCCCAAAGTATATTTTCAGACATAATCAGGTCTAAATTAAAGGATAGGGCTAGGGAAGTCATAGAAATCAACAATCATATTACCACTTGGAAAGATATACGATATGTATTGTCTAGGCAATACACAGCACGGGTCAGCGTATCGTGCTGACGGCACAGCGTAATCAACAATAGTGAGTCAGTAGGTCAACGGTTAGTGCAACAACCGTGGGTGCTGACTTACTGTTATAAAAAGTAATATTAATTCGTATAATAAGCTATTTTTAAGTATGAAAGACGTTAATAAAACAATCATTTTTGTCATTCTCAATTGGACTTTGTTTTTAAATACACCTTTCACAGCCATTGATAGTGAACAAGTTTAAGTGCTTATTCACCACACAGCAGAAGTGTCAAGTTTATGTGTTGACACTACTAAGTAGACAAACGCGTCTCTTACATGTATTAATAAATAATTTTGGTGACAGGTCAAGTCTAGAAGAGTTATTCGACAAACTCCGTGCAGCCACTTTTAGAAATAATAGTGTTGAATTTTATAATTTTATCAAATCCATTCTCAGACGTCTGAACAATAAAACAAGCGTTTGAATCAAATCCAGCTGACACAGAAGCTAGCATTACGCAGAATATTAAATCCGCCTTACATATTTTCAAGGCAAAATCTCCAGAACCAATGAGATCTATACTTTTCTGTAGGGATCCGCAATCAATTGAAGAAGCAATAAACATACTACATGAGGCAGGCTAGGCTTATCACAACCCACAAATAGGTAGTAATAGAAATGCAACAGTAGAACCAAACAAATCCTTCCATCAAACACAACCATCAACTCCGAAAAAAAACCCAACAATTAATCACGATGCAAACTATCCACAAAGGAGAGAAACCCGGAGTTACTATCAATACCACCCAACACAATCAAATCAACACAGATCTCAAAATGCCAGAGGCACAAACTACAACCCCCAATACTCTAGAAACTCAAATTTTTATCCCAGAAATACAAATTACAATAATGTCAATCAAACAGATACCCTAATAACTCAAACCCAGGAAACACACCTTCTCAAAATGTATATACCTTTAATAACCAGCAAAATAGTGGGTTAAATATAAATAATTCATCCCTCCAACATAGAAGACAAATAGAACCAATGGAAGTAAATAACCAAGTATCCGCTGAAATTGGAAATTTTCGGATAGATCATCCAACAAACTCCCATACATAAAAATAAAATAACGAACATTTCTTATAGACTCTGGAGCTAGAAATTCGCTCATAAACCCAGGAGTCTTCGAAGAATGCCTAATGCAAAACCTAAATAAACCTATTGTACTTCGATCCCTAAATAAATATACCATAATAACCCACAAAGCAACGTTAGTAGGTCCCCAACTCCTAGACCCCTTGAAAGGTACCATCGACTTTTTTGTTCATCCATTTCACAAACACTATGATAGACTGTTAGGTACCGACGTCCTCATTGCTAATAATGCAATCATTGATTTAAAAAATAAAAAAAATACTAATTAATAACATCGAACTGAAAATATATTTTAGCGACTTGAAAGAAAATACAATATAAGTTATGGGAACGCTAAGTTTCCCACGAAATTCCTGGCAATATGATGCCGAACAAAGTTTCCCATGAACAGACAGCAGCATCATGTTCCCCAAACACGCGCAACAACCTTTATGCTGACGCGACAAACTGTTTCTTCCACGCGCAACAACCTTTATGCTGACGACGCGACAAACTGTTTCTTCTGGAAACTCAATTCATTTTCATTTTGCATGATGGGGGCAGAGTCGAAGTCGTTCGTTCAGAGAATAAAGTCCAATTCCTCATATGAGGAAAAATTATATAATTGTGTTTTATTAAATTCGAATTTATACATGTTGACAACGGAGAAATAAGAAATGATGACAATGGTAATTGTACTTTCAAAGTTAATGGACTTGAGTTCACTAATAATGATAAGCAAGTTGAGGGATTGCATTTTGGTTTAATACTTTACAAATGTAATAATTACACTGGTTTGTTAGTGTCAAAGCTAACTTGCAAGCCTTGTGGCCTTTACTGTAATTACAATGAATTGATAGAAGGCTGTGGACAATACTGGATGCAGTTAGTAATTGGTATTATGATAGGTATTGCACCAACCATAGTAATGGTGGTTATATTCAGAAAGCTTAAAAACAAGTTACATAATAACCAAGTTGGTAGAGTGGGCAGTTTATAAGTACAACATTTACACGGACAAAAAGGAAAGAAGGTTGGCCCAGGGGTTAGAGGATAGAGTGAACACTACAGTTCGACCTAAGTATACCAATATTTTGAATTACAAGGAACGGTATAGGACCAAGGTGTTTAATTCTAGGTTATTGTCGACAGGTATAGAGATGATCAATTTACCAACTGCACCTGTGTATGAGACCTTGATTAACAATATAGATGAGGTCTCAGTGAAGGAGGGTAAGGAAGTCAGTAATGGCCATGACACAAAGAACATATGTAATAGATGACAACGTGAACAATTACGTTAAGAGTTCCAGTAAAGGTAGGTATCCATCACTAACAACACTAACAATAGATGCACTAGCTATACAATCTAGTACTGACTCAACTAGCTGTTGTGATAATACATTATTTGTCTTCTCTAACGGTAAAATATGTGACAGTGTTAAATGTGTCGATTCTGAAATGTATGACTTGCCACTGCTAACTGGGTCAATAACTTGCTTCAAAGATTATTCTGGTGATATTTTAACCATGAAAATAACTGAATCATATTACAGAGCTAGATATTCTCTACAGTATTATACATCTGATCATGATATTTCAGTGACATCTACATCTAACTGTAAAGGTAGCAAGGAATGCTGGAATGGAGGTTGTGAACCTAATGATGTTCACCATTCCTTACGTGATGAGTCACCAAATGGAACTGTTTCTGGTTATGGATGTGAGACTGATTCCTTAGGATGTGATACCTATTGTTGGCATGCAGTGTCATGTACCTGGTATAAATGGTCTATAAACGCTATTGGTGAAAAGTACCCTGTATACACAAAACAATCAGAAGTATGGGAAACAATAATCACTATGGAGTATAAGGGCATTACTGTCAAACATAGAGTTAATGTGAATAATCCACGGATCAACTTAGACGGGATACTTAAGAACATACCATTATATGTAACTAGCTTCACATCTGAAGTACCTTATTCAAAAATGGTGTAATAATAATTAATAATAATAGATACCAAACAGAAGTATCAGGAAGGAACATGCCTGAAACAGATTTGATAGGGGATTACCAAATCAGTTTGGATGAAGAAACCTTTGGGTACAATGAACATAATGTCAAATGCCAGGTCAGTAGTTGTACAACTGGTCGCACAATACCTACATCTAAGGTTAAAAGATTCATAAAGCAGGCCCACAAATTGGAATCAGAAGAACTAACTATGTTAGGCAACAACAACATAATAGAGACAAAGAAAAGAGTGAATGGCAACGTTAAATTCAATAATTTACAAGTAGAGCAAGCTCAGTGTTTGTTGGATGTTGCTGGTACTTATTCTTGTACAGGGTGTGAAATCAAACCTTATGCCATAAACCAATCATACAACATCAAGCATGAGGGAATAGTGCCCTTTGTATCAAACTGTTCTTTTGATAGGGATTATGTTTCTTGCCAGATGCATATGAACTAACTTTATTACAATACTCAAAAGTTTGCATGATAAATATACATTAAACAAGACAAGACATTGACCTTAGATTTTAGTTTTACATTTATTGGGCAATTAGACCCATCAAAAGTTATTTACGCTTCTGAGACGTTGGACATTGCAAAAGGGTTACTTAAGAATGAAGGGTTCATCAGTGGAATAATTGGAATATTTAGTACAGTAAGCATCATAGGTATAAGCTCAAATTTAATATTAAGACTGTTCAAGATTTATCAATTCAACAAGCTTAATAGAGATTATATCAATAAGACTTTATTTGGAGGTATTTTCAACTATCATAACGTATGTCAACCAATTAAGTAGGTATTGGAATGACATCTTTATATATAAGTTATGTGTATGTTTATTGTTATTTATGATAGTTATGATAAACATCAGTCATCGCTCAAGAAATTGATACTGATAGAGAGGGCCCAAGAGAAACAATTGGGTATGCGAAAAATGAAAGTCTTCGATCATCATCAGACAGCGAAATTTCTCAACTCGATGTCGAAAACGTTCACAGGCTGTCAGAAGAACCTGAACATGGTTTGTTTCAACGGTATGCTATTTTTCTTGTTATTTGTAGTTATAATTTTTAGGATATTGAACTTTGAGAAAACGACACCGATATCTTTGGAGAATTGAGTGGTAAAATAGTTGCTGAGGTTAGCAAAAAAAAAAGCTAAACAATAGATGGTTTCTAGCAGATGGTTCATATACCCCCCAAATAACAGCAGATGGGAGGAGTCTCATCCGGGATGATTATGTGTGGAGCGGAGACCTGGGAGGGATAGAAGGTCTAAGGCAAATAGGATGGACCATATTCACCACTGTTTGCTAAAAGTATACTGCAGAGACTTTTAGGCTAAACCGTAAAATCATGGGGCAAGGAGATTGTAGTGCAAGCGCAGCAAATACCTGTCTACACGCGCACCGTAATCTAAGTAGCTTAAAAGAATCTAATATAAAAGAATGCATAAGCACTGTAATGTAAGATAGCTGACTAAGATATTTCATTGTATTGTAACGTAAGCGCATTGTACGAAAACTGATTTAATAAAGGCAGTCTGTTTAAGACCAACAAAGGGACCACATCAATTTATTCCTTTACAAGATAATCAAGTGATATTGCTTAAATTCCAGTTTCAAGCTCTGTAAGAGATTAAAACAAAGAATAAAGCGTTTTTGAACCGTTTGGATACACATCTCAAAATAATTGGTCCTCCTTTCAAACTAGACGAAACATGGACCTCATCTCACTTTATTGTTTAAGAAAAGTTTAGAGTATTTGATGGTCAACAACTGCACTGGAACAATCAGAACATCTCTAGGTAATAACCGAACGAAAAGCTGGCGCGTCAGCAGAAAACTGTGACAGACCAACATACACGCCGAAATTACCCATCAGAACTGGGAGCGAGTGGTTCACCACCTCATTCACTGAGGCGGAAGCGACCTCAAATTCGCATTATATAATTTTTTTAACAGTTGAAGCTTGTGAATTTGAATGGCGATATAAGCAATGCCATCATATAATTCCAAACTAATAGCCTGACTTAGGAATGGAGAAAGATTGAGGCAATATACGAAGAAGTACTTATGTATGAAGAAAACCACAGCGAATCAGAGTTACTCCGAAGGGCGTTTTCGGAGAGTGATTTCACTTCGAGAAATAGGAAACCTGGAGCGAGGTACACAAGTGGAAAACGAGATCTGACTACCGCGCCTTCAAATACCCACGTTCGAAGAAAAGTTCAGCACATGAGTGGAGTTCGAGGCGATATTGAATCAGCTAATCCATACAAACAGAAGGTTTTCTGATGTAGAAAAAATGAGACACCTCAAAAGCTACCTGTCAGCAGCCATCGTGGCATGAAAGTTAATAACAAATGCCGCAAAATCTCTACGAAAGGTACAAGTACAAATTAAACCACAGTTTTCATTTCAAGACCAACGTTGAAGCCCCAATCCTGACAAAGCTAACCAAACCACTTCCAAACGCACATGTCAGTAGCGCAATAACATTTAACAACTATGTGTTAGAAGACCAAACGTGCATCTATCCGGACCAATTGACATGATCAAAGGAGCCGATGTATACACACACATTGTCCGTGAAGGCATACGAAAAAGAGCAAAGCAGATTCTTGGACAAAACATGAAATTAGGATGGATCATCTCTGGAAGAGTGCCAACACTTCAAAACAAAATAAAGGTGGTAGCAATAATCTCCAAACTGGACCTAACCAGGCTAGATAAACAATTGCGTAAATTCTGGGAAGTTGAGGAACCACAAAAAGAAATGGGAGAAGTGGAATACAACCAATACAATGAGACTCATAGGCGGAAAAAGGATGGTGTGGTGTAATATATCTGGGGCCTGGTAGACAAGTGCTTCGTTTGCTTTTCAATAATCGTGCTTAATTTTGATGTTGCCACGGCAAATATCTACCTGATACCTTGAACACTCTATTGGACTTCCCCCTGATTTGGGGACTCACAGTTGTATTTTACCAAACGAAGAAGCTAAGTCGTGTTGTTTATACAACAATGGGGCCTACACCGTCAGTATCCCATTCAAGGCAAACAAACAACCTCTGGGTCACTCAAGGAGAGAGAAAAGGTATCACCTTGGGGCACATGAAACCAGTTGACAGTCCACTACCATCTACCATTGAATTATCATAGATATAAGTTGTCCTACGTTTTATAACCACGCCATTTTGTTATAGCATTCAAATAATAAATCAGTGTATAAGTTATTGCAACGCAATATAATATTTTATTTTTCTCAATTGGCCACAAAATTTCTTTATTTGCACGAGTTGCAAACCCATATGGTTGCACTGAAACGAAAAACTCCCAACGTTACTTCACTTCAATCAACACCACATCGAGATACGGCCATTGAAGAGGCCAATGCTGACACCACCAATGGGACGTCGAAAATGATTCTGTTTGCTGCTTTTAATACTGCTGCCGCCATCGCCCCTTTCGCATCTACCGCTACATTATTTGCTGCTGTCACGTCTGTACATGTCGCTACTAACTCAGATCCATGGGAACAGGAGTTGATAGAGCTAAGGAAACAAAAGGAACTACTACAAAGCCAACTCCAACAAAGTGCACATATTGACTTGTCGGTCGTAGACTAAATGTTGAACAAATTTACGGGTGACGATCAGTATGAAATTAAACGATGTCTTAGGGACCTGACCCAATTTTATATTTTAGGTCAATTGATGACGGAAAATATAATAAACACAAGGATGTAGCCATTAAAATACCATAAACTGCTCATCAGGCCATCAGTTTACTTTTTGCCTTCAGCATTATGAATCACAGCATAAACCAACACTTTTGCCTTCAGGATATGAATCGAAACATAAATATCATTGCATCATCCACAGTCAAACTAAGAGTATAAAAAGGGATCATTTGATCTCCTTATGTTATGCATATGCATATCTATAGTTGAAGATAAACTTTGTATCTCGTCAACACTTTTAACTACGAAGAAACAAAGTCGCATCAGTATAAATAAACCCATGGTGGTAATCAAACGACATAAACACATTATTAAACCACCCACAATGAGGGGACGATAAGCGTTTCATAATTTACGAACGATATACATAACAAGTCGTTATCAAAACAAAACACTTGAGATCCCAGCGAACGATCTACAAAGACGATGCGACAAACGAATCTAAATAAAAATTCTGAGAAAGAATGAAAACAAATGTTCAAATTACGATGCGAAAGTAACACAAGGATACAATGCTGCGAGTCATCATAATTCAACGAATTATGACGATTCGTATAAACTAGATAAGAATGGGTAATCAAGACAAGGTTAATTTAACTACAGCTCCAAGGTTGATTTATCTTTAGAAAGTTGCATAGTGACTAATGTTTTATGAGAGTAGAATTAATGAGATTGATTTATAAATATAAGCAGTAAAAAAGGGCGATTCAACTCAGTGTAAGCGAAATTGTTGTTGTTTCAAGTGAACGTATAAAGTAATACATTTATGTGTGCACATATCAACATACCTATATCAAGCGTTTAATATTGAAAGTGTTGTGAATATTAAGAAGACAAAATGGAAACCTGCATTGAAGAGATGCTTGAAAGACATCAATTGTCGTCGTCGACGGATTGACACCTACAACAACCGATGCTCACCGACAGATGGGGGGGCCATACAAATAAAAAAGCCCCCATGATTGGCCAACCAATGACATGCCACCTTCTATTCAGCCTAAAAATTTTATGTCAAAAAATAGCGTCACTTACATTTTTGTTAGCAGCCGGCACAGTCGCCGAAGATTTTTCCGCATATAAATAAATACAATTTGAAAACCAATTGAAACTTAAAATACATCTTTTACAAAGTTTTTCAAATTTGATAGGATAATTTTTTCGTGCCGCTGCTTAATAAGGATTTTTGCCAAAAAGAATTAATTTGTTCTACAATTGCCGCCATCTTGCCACTAAACCACGCTGTGAACAATTTAATTAGTCAACGCCATTGCTAAAAATTTGTTTCTGCTGCAGCTTTATAAGCTGCAGCAAAATTGTAAGTACCACAAATACCATTATCAGAACAATTGCTGTCCGAAATTCCCATTACAGGGGAATTCGATTTCTCGCCATACCGTGGCAGCCATATTGCCTTTCTTCACGTGAAAGTGCGTAGCCTTCCATTGCACATATCGTCCGAAGAAAAATTTAAATCGCCACAAATCTCCAACATCCAAGAGTAAAAAGCGCCGTCATACCATCGCCGCCGTATGTCAACGCAGCCCCGCTCGAGTACTAGAACCAATAAAGGCAAACCTCCGGTACGATACGGAAGATCGCAATCTGAGAGCCGCCTCGTAAGTACAAGTTAACACAAATAAAATTCAATCATCAAATTAAATCCGTTTCCCAGGCAGCCGGCAAAGGAATTCGCTGACATTGTGGTACGTCGCAACATCGGACGACAGTTGCAACTCGAGCAGGCAACAGCGCTGGACCTGCATTCCATCACGACTGGTGTAATGTGTCTGTGGGAACACGTCGCCGACGTATTCTGCTGTCATAGCATTAAGATAGTATTTAAGCTCTAGGTTATAAGTCAAAACTGTTCATTTTCTTTCCAAAATTGTACCGAAGCAGAGACGCTGCCGGTTTAAATAAAAATTATTTTTTTTTTTAAAAATCTATGAAATTTTAATTGGCGCCCGAGCAGGGACCGGTATTTTCGACGCGTTGTGTTAGTGCGGGCAAGTCAATAAGCCAGTGACCTCAAGGAGCTCCCGCGCTTAGGCGAATCAATAAGCCAGTGGCCTCAAGTAGCTCCCGCGCTTTCGCAAAGACAATACGCCAGTGACCTCAAGAAGTTCCCGTGGTTTCGCGAGTTAATAAGCCAGTGACCTCAAGCAGCTCCCGCGCTTTCGCGAGTTAATAAGCCAGTGACCTTAAGTAGCTCCCGCGCTTTCGCAATATAAAAAAAAAATACGCCAGTGACCTCAAGCAGCTCGAGTGCGTCTGTGAAACCTCCGCACTAGGAACAATCGCCCAGGAAGACATACCGGTCCAGGAACCCAAGGAAAATCAACTGTAATGTTCCCGTTAGTGGTTATGTAAGTTAATTATTAAGAAATAAAGCAGAAAGTAAATATAGAATTAAGTAAACATAAAGTGAAAATTAGGATATCAAATCAAAGTAAATGAAAGAAGTGAAATATTTAAATAATTAAAAAATTTTAACATATCTGTAAGAAGAAACATAAAAGTGAAATTATATTATTAAGATTTGCCGAAAATAAGAAACCTAATTGAAAATTAAAATTACCCTAAGCTTAAGCAATAAATTTAAGAAATTTAAAAAAAAAAAAAAAAAAAAAAATGCCAGACCTTAGATCAGGAAATTCAATGGACCCTTTGACGCAGAATCCACCTCCTGCTGCACACCCATCTTTAACTCTTCCACAAAATATTCCTCCCAATCCCGCTCCAACTCTTAACACTTCATTTATGTCTAGTGCCTCACACCAAGACATTCCCCAACAAAACGTTAGAAGAACTCCGGAATTAGACTCCCTCATTTCCAATATTGTTTGTAGAATATTTGAACAACAAGGACGCGATTTAGTCCAAAATGCTTTGAATCCTAGTGCTGACAGGTTTTCGGGTGTAGACCAGACCATCGCACTAGAACATAGATTCCTGATGTGGTTCGATGCCTGAGGGACTTTTCGGGAGACCCGGGAGAATTCAGCTCCTGGAAGAAAAGCGTGGACCGGATCCTTCAGATCTATGATTCGATTAGGGGCACCCCGAAATACTATGGGATCCTGAGCGTCATCCGAAATAAAATAATAGGAAACGCTGATATAGCCCTTGAGAGTTACAACACGCCGTTAAATTGGGACAGCATTTCTCGCTGTTTGATAATGCATTACGCCGATAAACGAGACTTGGGTACTTTAGAATACCAGATGTCTTCATTGGTGCAAGGGAACAGCTCGATCCAAGCATTTTACCAAACGGTATACTCTCACTTATCGCTTATACTGAATAAAATCGCATGCATGGATGTAAGTGCAGAATCCATGAATCTGTTAACCAACACTTATAGAGACAAAGCTCTAGACACGTTTGTCAGAGGCCTCAGGGGAGACTTACCCAAACTTCTCGCAATAAGGGAACCAGTAGACCTACCACAAGCACTTCACTTGTGCTTGAAACTGGAAAATCAAAATTTCAGAGCAAGTTATGCGCATAATGTTCACCAAAATTCAAGGAGACCAAATGTTTCCCCAACATTAAACCCCCATCAAAAACAAAACCCTTCTCCTAGCTTCTACTCGATGCCTCCACAGAACCCATATTTACAGCAGAGGCAACAATACCCCAATTACGTCAGATTCTCTAATCATATCTCACCAAGGCCTTCATATCAGAATTACTCCCAACCTATACCTGGAAACTTCCAATTCCGGAATAATGCCCCACCAGGTAATTATCCCCCTCCGGGACCGGGACATTCTAGTAATATTAAAACAGAACCAATGGGTCAAGGTACTCAAACGAGAACACAACCAAATCACTTCCAACAAAGAGGCCAGACCCCCAGATCTCAACAGCAGATCCCGAGACCACAATATTTCAATCACCAAAACCGTCAACAGCAAAATTTCTATATTTATTCAGAAGAACCGAACCCAACCGAATATGAGCAAGCTATGACGTCAGAAGACGTAGGATGTGACGAAAGTCTAAGCGAATACATGCAAGCATTGGATGTATCGGAGGGAGACACACGCGAAGGTGGAGAGCAAATTCATGAAAGCATCAATCTGAATTTTTTAGATTAGGATCCTCTTCGTTGCCATACTTCGAGTGTGAAACGAAGAGTGGTGGAAAATACAAATTCCTAATAGATACAGGATCCAGCCGGAATTACATACAACCAGAAATAGTACCAAAACCAATCCCAAACGAGAAATGTTTTTATGCCAAGTCAGTAGCAGGTGATATAAAAATTAGCCACCATACCCTACTTAACCTATTTGGACTTAAATATATCAATTTGAAATTCTTCCTTCTCCCCAATTTAACAACCTTTCATGGAATCATAGGTAACGACAGCCTCAGGGAGCTCTCTGCGATTATCCACGCAGAAGAGAGCTATATGTCAGTACTTAACTCAATAAAAATTAGATTAAAACAGTTACCATCTCAGGCTGTGAATTCAATCAACATTAAAACAGATCATATGTCCCCAATGCAGAAATCTTTACTGGAAGACATAATAAGAGGTTCCCCAAATTTATTTTCTGACCCTAATGAAAGCCTCACATATACAACTAGAGTTGTCGGAGAAATTCGAACTTCCACTGACTCACCCGTCTATACAAGGTATTATCCTTTTCCCGCTTCGCTTAAGGGAGAAGTCGAGAAGCAAATACAGCAGTTATTAGACGATGGCATTATCAGACCTTCACGGTCAACCTTATAATTCACCTGTCTGGATTGTGCCAAAAAAACCAGACTCAACCGGTGCTAAGCAATATAGGATGGTCATAGACTATAGAAAGCTTAACGCAGTAACTATAGCCGACCGATATCCCATCCCGGATATCAATGAGGTCCTAGCTCAGTTGGGAAACAATAAATTCTTCACTGTCCTGGACCTGAAAAGCGGTTTCCACCAAATTTGAGTTCACTAGGCTTCCATTCGGTCTTAAAAACGCGCCATCGATTTTTCAAAGGGCGCTCGACGACATATTGCGAGAGAACATAGGCAAAACCTGCTATGTCTATATCGATGATATAGTGATATTCAGCAAGACAGAGGACGATCATGCCCGCCATATAAAACACATTTTTAAGACACTTTATGATGCCAATATGAAGGTGCAATTAGATAAATGTCATTTCTTCCAAAAGGAAGTCGAATTTTTGGGATTCATAATTTCATCGGAGGGAATTATGACTAACCCCGCAAAAGTGGAAGCGATAAATAATTTTCCAGTACCCCAAACCCTGAAAGATTTGCGTTCTATCCTCGGACTTTCTGGCTACTATCGCCGATTCATCAAGGACTACGCAAAACTTGCGAAGCCCCTGACGACCCTTTTAAGAGGGGAGGAGGGACGTGTATCCAAGATACAGTCCGCTAAAAAGCAAATTTTTCTCGATCCCGCAGCTATGGACGCCTTCAAGGAAATTAAAAACTCGCTTACCTCCAAAGATACAGTGCTCGCGTACCCTAACTTCAATAAACCCTTCGAACTAACCACAGATGCGTCCAACTTCGCTATTGGGGCTGTTCTTTCTCAGGAAGACAGACCAATAACATTTGTTTCACGAACGCTTAGTGCAACCGAAGAGGGTTACGCAGCTAACGAAAAAGAAATGTTAGCAATCATATGGGCATTGAATTCCTTGCGAAATTACCTGTACGGTTCAGCACACGTCAAAATATATACAGATCACCAGCCTCTCACTTACGCTCTTAGCAATAAAAACAATAACAGTAAAATGAAGCGATGGAAGTCAATTTTAGAGGAATACCACTACGAATTACACTATAAACCCGGTAGGACAAATATTGTGGCGGACGCACTGTCGCGCCCTCCTCAAGTGAGTTCGCAAGTATTTTCCCTTACACCTTCAGAACATAGCGAAGAGAGCTCATCGCAAGACGCTATAAAAATTGTCGAGGTTCCAATAAATGTATACAAAAATCAGATTATCTTACAACAAGGCGAAACCCCTACTAATAATTTTCAAATAATATTTCCTACTTATCACAGGCATACGGTAGTAGAACCCGAATTCAACAAAGAAAATCTTACGCAAATCCTTAAGAAGGTGTTAAACCCTTCGGTGATTAATGGTATTAAAACCATAGAACATATCATGAGCACTATACAAGAGATTTATCCCGGTAATTTCAATAGTTATAAAATAAGATTCACACAACTACAAGTAGAAGATATTCTAAACAAAGAAGAGCAAGAAACCATTATAGTGGAGACCCACAACCGCGCTCATAGAAACGCGAAAGAAAATAGACTCCAAATTCTTGAAAAATACTATTTCCCTTCTATGGCTCAGAAAGTTAACACAATCACGCAAACCTGTTCCGTATGTAAACAGAACAAGTATGACCGCAATCCTGAAAAACCCGAAATTCAACCAACCCCCATTCCTTTATTTCCTGGTCAAATCGCACACATAGATATTTACTTTACTGACGGAAAAATAATCCTGACCGCTATCGATAAATTCTCGAAGTACGCGTTAACAAAAATTTTAAAGTCCAGAGCTGCCGAGGACATAAAACAACCACTTCGAGAAATCATATTAGCTCTTGGAGTACCGGAAATAATCGTAATGGATAATGAGAAATCTCTCAGCTCAAGCCCCGTTTTATCTATGTTGGAAAACCTTTTCAAAATTAAAATATTCAAAGTTCCCCCTTATACAAGCTCAGCTAACGGACAGGTGGAACGATTCCATTCCACGCTCTCCGAGTTAATGCGTTGCATTAAGGCCAAGAAAATCCACAACACCTTCTCAGAATTATTGGATATGTCAATCTATGAGTATAATAGGTCTATACACTCCACGACAGGAAGGAAACCTATAGAGGTTTTTTTTGGGAAACCGAAACTAAATAACCCCGAACAAATCGACTCGGAAAGAGAGGAAATTGCAGAAAGAATCAAAAGAAAGCAGGCCGCGGATTTAGGTTATCATAATAAGAAGAGATTGCCCCTAAGAAACTATTCTGTCGGAGATAGAATTTATGTAAAAATAAATAAGCGAATAGGCAACAAACTTTCACCAAGGTATAGAAAAGAAATAGTAGAAGAAAATAGAAATACCAGCGTTGTTACAAAATCGGGCAAAATAGTCCACAAGGCCAATATTAAAGCGTAATATCTTCTTTTAGGTCCTGCTTATCCTTGTGCCTCGCAAGGGTCCAAATACTGGACTATTCCAATTCAAAACTGGTTACCTTTAACACAGGAATTGCAAAACTGCAAACAGGTACATTTAAACTGGTGCATGTAATCGACCTTGCAGCATACCAGGATATAATCGATGACGTACAGTCCAGAGTCCAAACTAACGTAAGTAAAAACAGTCCCATCTACCCCTACCTATCACATGAAATCACCGAAATCCTTAACCGATTCCACCGTATTAAACCTGTAATCAAAGATAAGAGGGCAATAATTTTTTTAGGAACAGCATGGAAGTGGATAGCCGGTACACCGGATCACCACGATTTTCAAATTGTAAAAGAAAGAACTCAAAATTTACTAGACAATAACAATAGGCAATTAATTATAAACAGACTATCTTTAGAGAAGATAAATAATATTACAAATATCACCAACAATATAATCAGGAACTTAAAAACAAGTGCCGAAATTAAGAACGAATATTCTAACAGCCTTAAATATAGACTCGATGTAATTAAAGAAGAAATAATAAACATAGAACATGCCTTACAGTGGGCGAAGGCTGGTATAGTAAATTCTTTTATACTTTCTAATAGTGAAATAAGTTTAGTTAAGGCCCATTTTGAAGAAAACAACTTACCTTATGTTAATATGGAAGAGGCATTTGAATTTGCCAATGTAAGAATAGCCTCTAATAAGACAACCATGATATATATTGTGAGTGTGCCAACCACAAGTAAGGAAGATTGTAAAAAATTATTAATCAAACCAATAAAAAGAAAATCTGTAATAGCCAAAATTGACTTCAACAATGTACTCCAATGCGAGAATGATTATTATGGAATTAAGAATAATTGTCAAGCCTTTAATGATTTAACTATTTGTAAGATTAATGAAATTATAAATTTAAACGACACAGAATGCATACCGAACCTTTTGCGAAGCAGACCTGCAAATTGCACGGAAGTTAACAACCAGCATATTCCAACGGTCGAAGAAGTACTTCCTGGGTCACTACTCCTTAACCACTTCAATGGGACAATATTAGTCAACAACGACACCCTCGATATAATGGGAACATTTGTAGTACAATACCAAAACGCCACCATTGTTGTAAACAAACGGACCTTTGCCTTTAACGAAATCCCTACCTCAAGACCTCTTCCGGCCATCGTACAACTAGACTCACCTTCGAAAGCATTTGAGGAACTCCTAACCCTCGAGGCGATTAAAGAACTCCACGTAAACAGCACCTACTACATTAGCCAACTTGAAAAGAGAAACGAATCACATCTGATAGCCACTTACAGCTTGTCAACCATCATTATTATCGCCATAGCGGTAATATCTCTGATACTGTTTTTCGTGCGAAAGAAGAATAATTTAACAATCTCCACGACAATAAAAGCAAAGGAAACACAAGCAACAGTAGAGTCACCAATAGAATTATCTCCAGAGATTTCGGATCGACCATCACCTGTAAAAAGAATGGGAATAAGTCAATATCCACCATTCTACAAGGTCACGAGTGAGGACACTCGAATTTAAGGGTGGAAGAGTTAACACAAATAAAATTCAATCATCAAATTAAATCAGTTTCCCAGGCAGCCGGCAAAGGAATTCGCTGACATTGTGGTACGTCGCAACATCGGACGGCAGTTGCAACTCGAGCAGGCAACAGCGCTGGACCCGCATTCCATCACGACTGGTGTAATGTGTCTGTGGGAACACGTCGCCGACGTATTCTGCTGTCATAGCATTAAGATAGTATTTAAGCTCTAGGTTATAAGTTAAAACTGAGCATTCTTTCTAAAATTGTACCGAGGCAGAGACGCTGCCAGTTTAAATAAAAATTATTTTTTTTTAAAAAAATCCGCGTATGAAATTTTAATTTGTATGAAGAAAACCACAGCGAATCAGAGTTACTCCGAAGGGCGTATTCGGAGAGAGATTTCACTTCGAGAAATAGGAAACCTGGAGCGAGGTACACAAGTGGAAAACGAGATCTGACTACCGCGCCTTCAAATACCCATGTGTAGAGTTCGAGACCTTATTGAATCAGCTAATCCATACAAACAGAAGGTTGTCTGATGTAGAAAAAATGAGACACCTCAAAAGCTACCTGTCAGCAGCCATAATTATAGCGTGGCTTGAAAGTTAATAACAAATGCCGCAAAATCTCTACGAAAGGTACAAGTACAAATTCAACCACAGTTTTCATTTCAAGACCAACGTTGAAGCCCTGATCCTAACAAAGCTAACCAAACAAATCTATCCGGACCAATTGACATGATCAAAGGAGCCGATGTATAAGTTAACACACGAGTTCCCACAGTCGAATTCCAAGAATCTCAACTGCACTGCAATTTACACACTCCAGACAAATTTCCAGGAAATTGACCTGAATACATTTGAATGATGCAAGTGGCTTAATAGGCAAAAATAATTAATAAATAAATGTGCCAGTATCGATGTGAATTTAGTTCTAAGTTTTGATGGCAATAAAGAGATAGTTCCTCATAAAATAACTTTTTTTTAATTAAACGTCGCGTTGAATTATTAACTTGTATTCTAGATATTGCAAAAACTTTAATACATATATGATTATCACTATGATTATATGAAAATAAAATTTGGTGATAATTCCACAGCTATGTACACTGATACAGATACAGATACAGTTTTCATGTTAGTACAACGACAACAGCAACAAAATAAAAAGTACATTCCACCCAACAATATGTCTTTAAAGATAAGGTATACGGTGTACATTCCGGAGCGCAACGTGTTCTTTTAAGATAAGACGCACCCTCAAAAGTTTGGTGGAAAAATTAATAAATTATCGTAGTTAACCAAAAACAGGCTTAAGAACATGATGGAAGATCTTTATGAAGACAGTTCTCATTCTGAGTTCTTCGAGCTATCTGAATCTGAGCAGGATTTACATCCCAAGTATGAATGGGAAGATGATATACCCTTTTCTGAGCCCTCCATGGAATTTTTGAATAATGTAGATTATTCTTTAAACTCTCCCTTAATATCAGATGATTTAGACAAACTAGTGACAGCTTTGAAGAATCCAAACTTAGATCTAGACAGAGTACATGATTCTTTCAGAAAAAGAATATTGCTACTCAAAGCTGAAATTCTTCCAGAAGACCTTAAAGACTCATCTGAATTTCATAAGTGGTTTGGGACTAAAAATTTGTCTAAAGAATATTATTCCACTAAATTTGATATATTTTTACAAGGTGTAAGAGCAGACTGTAGAGAGACCGCTGTTATAATAGATCAATTTCTAGCATCCTGGATAAAGAAAGTTCCGAAATACCAAGATAGATCTGATATCCCTCCAAGTGCAAGAAAATGGGGATCTTATTTTTGGGATCTTCATCAAATAACCCTGGTCAAAACCCTTGGATTATTGAAGATTGAGACAATGTATGGAAAAAAGTACAAATTAATAACAGATAACTTTGGAAGTGTCACAATTATCCCAGGTTTGGCCTATTTTTCATCTCACAACTTTCTACTAGATAGAAACACAATATTGATGATGAAAGATACTTATGTTGCCAGATTCCACACTTTATCCTCTTTAGTAAAGAGATATGATAAAAATTTCGGAATCAAGAGTTGCAATCGTCTGTCTAAATTGTATTCTCATGGAGACAAAATCCTCGCTCCATCAGATCCAAAAGGGTACAAGTGTATAAAAATGTTAGAGCCGATATGCAACCTGCAACTAACCAGACTTGCCAGACTTCATAGACCTTTAATTCCTGAGTTTCCCGGATTTGGAGAACATGTTGAGACATCAGTTCATGAACAGTCAGATATATCAAAAGATATAGAGAGTATTTTCCAATTAATAAAGGAAACAGAAGATCCGGAGGATGTCTTGATGATGTATGGATCTTTCAGACATTGGGGTCATCCTTATATAGACTATCTAGAGGGATTAAAACAATTACACCACCAGGTGACTATGCCAAAAGAAATAGATGAAAAATATGTAGAGGCACTCGCCAGCGATCTAGCTTTTATGGTTTTGAGCAGCAAATTCAAAGAGCTTCGAAAGTGGTTTGTTGATAAATCAAAGGTTCCAGACAATCATCCCTTCAAGCCTTATATAGAATCCGATTCATGGGCCACTCCTGTTGTTATAGAAGATTTTGGTGATCAATGGCAACTACTGCCATGTTTTTTGTTCCATTGTTTTACGGGCTGACTATGGCAGATGATCTCACTACTGTTATCAAAAAAATGATGCAAAATACATGCGGACAGGGACCCACTGACTACGAATACATTTCTATTGCAAATCATATTGATTATGAAAAGTGGAATAATCACCAAAGGAAGGAGTCAAATGTAGCCATTTTTAAGGTAATGGGGCAATTCATCGGATACCCCAATTTTTTTGCTAGAACCCACGAATTCTTTGAAAAAAGTTTTATATATTACAATCCCAGAGCAGACCTCATGAAAGTAGTAGATGGGAAGGTGGTGAACAAGGACCCGAACAAGATTGTGTGTTGGGAAGGGCAAGCAGGAGGACTAGAAGGACTGAGACAAAAGGGTTGGAGCATAGTTAATCTCCTGGTTATTAGAAGAGAGAGTAAATTCAGAAATACATTAGTTCAATGCTTAGCTCAAGGAGACAATCAAGTTATTTGTAATCAATATAAGTTGCAAAAATATAGAGATGATTATGAGTTGGAGAAGCACATATTCGACCTCATAAGAAACAACAATTATATTATGGATCGAATCAAAAAAGGGACAGAAAAATTAGGATTAATAATAAATCAAGATGAAACGATGCAAAGTGCGGATTATCTAAATTATGGGAAAATTCCAGTATACAGAGGAAACATACGAGGATTAGAGACTAAAAGATGGTCCAGGGTCACTTGTGTAACCAATGACCAACTTCCAACTTTCAGCTCAGTGATGTCTACTGTGGTAAGTAATGCTTTAACTGTTGCCCATTTTTCCGAATCTCCCATAAATCCCCTATATCACTTTAACTTTTTGGGGAATTTTGCAAGACATTTGATAGAACTACATGATCCGGCTATTAGAAATTCACCCAGATCTTTGATCAACAATCCCACCAAATTAGATCACATAGGATATTTTTAACTGTAAACTATCTCCTCCACTTTTAAAGTGCACATAAAGCGCATTTCATTGCACACTTCCTTATTTGATCGTCAAATGTCAAGCGTGCAATGGAATCTCGCAAGCGAAACCTGAGCTCTGTCTCCATCTTCGTGGGAAGATAGAGATAAGAGTTGGGTCGCACAGGCACTTAGTAGTAAGTTTAGTTCTAAGTCATTTTTCGAATTATAATAAAGTCATCAAAATGAAAAGACGTCTTTTGTTCATGATATAATTATATGCTCCTCAAGGAGGGGAAAAGAACGAAAGAATCGGAATTCGAAGATGCTTTTAAACCCATAACTGAACCACTAAAATCGCTCACTAAAAACATAAAAATTGTAGCGGACATCACCAAAAATAATGATACAGTAGAAGAGGTAAAAGGAACTCCAAAACAACGCTTACAATTTAAAGCCCCTCTGTCAGCCTTGATAGCTTAAGGAGGAATTTGGAATCTTCATCTCCAGAACCATCTCTACTCGAACAAGAAGAAGAAGAAGAAGATATCACATTTAGAACACCTACTAATAGTTCTAATCAAAGTACTCCATTCAACCCAACATCACTTTCAGATTCTAACCGTGACAGACTCTATGGCCCCTATTTCGATATGATGTCAAACTCTGTGAAATTAGGTCTAGTTTTTCAATTAGTAATCAAAAAGATTTCGTTATTGATGGTAAAACGTTCTCTGGAACAGAGGGCCTTAAGGAATTAATTTTTCGAAAAAAAACCTAGAAAAGATTGCGCTTCTTAGTGATTTTTCTGTCCAAGACAAAAATAGAGTTAATAAATGCCCTACGAAGTGCGGGTATCGAAGTACCATATCCCGATTAAGGGATATGCATGAAAATTTGAATGTTAGTGCAACTGATGAAAGAGGAACCGATGACGATGCCGAAGGAAATCGGAGCGCTGCTGTTGCCATATGCCCAACCGACGCCACTGAGGAAACAGACGCCCACCATACAATGGATGAAAACCCAGCTGCCACTGAAGAAATCGAAGCCGAACTAGATCGCAAGTTATCCATACTGCGCAAGCGGTATGAAATACTTACATTGCAGCTATCCATTGGCAGTCTGGAACGAGCCCAGCCGCAACCTATCCAACCTATCCTGTTTCAACAACACGACTGAAATTTCGGGATATTGAACACCAAATTCGATGGTGAGACCAGATCATACAAAGTGCACGATTTCCTGCTGAATTTTGAAAGGGCCATGCATATGGTGGGAGCCGATGATCTATTCCGCTATATATCATTATGCAATTTGCGGACAAGCACACTTAAATTGCTCCTCAATAAAGAAGCTTTTGATTAAAGTGAGTTAAAGGCAATGTTGGTCAGAAAGTTCGGTCGCACTATCGGCCGTAGCGAAATATATAAAACTCTTCGAGCTGGTCGGCTTTATCATCGATGGTATGCAAGACGCTTCAGCAGAATCACATCTTCTGATGAATTTACAAACGATGGACCAGTTCTAGGATTGCAAACCGACTATCTGCCAATGCGAAGCCGCTGTCAATACTAAGCAGCGAACACCGATGACTAAGACACCTGTAAAGACTGAATCAACTGATGTAACAGAAGTCCGATGCTACAATTGTACAAGACTGGGGCACTATCAAAGCAAATGCCCGTACGAAAATAGACCAGATAACAGCTGTTTCCGCTGCTGGAAGACTGAGCATGACCACCGCAGCTGCCCGAACCCGATGAAGATCCTGAATGTCAAGAGAATTGCGCTGCTGCTACCGAATCAACTAATGTCGCGATTTTCTACATCGGTTTGGTATACGTTTATGTTATATAACTGCAGAAACTGTAACTTCAAATGCTTTTAATGACAAAAAATCACTTTTCTGTGCGCTTAATTTAGACCCTATTAATAATGTAAAAGAGGTAGAGGATCATTTAGTTGCTGCTGAGATTGCGCACCGAGTGAAAGCGCCTTGCGAAACTGATTAAGAATCTCTGAATGAAATTAAGACATCGCGTCATCCGAAGTATACGTTAATCCTGTCTTGGGCAAAAAAGTTCCGAAGCACTTGTAGAAATTAGTCGAGATAACTATTTAGAACTAAATGAGATTGATTTTAATTTGTGTGACGTCAGCGTAAAGCGGCCCCAAAATGTTGTGACTACACAAAAATACATTATTATAATATAGCAACGCAAATATAATCCTCTTACTACCAGTCATGCGATAAGAGCTGTCATAATTTTTATTGGTTATGGTGAATCGGCGCCATAGTTAAAAACCTTTTTTTTTCTGGTTCTGAAGCCGATCACACGACATGTAACTTATTTGATAATCAATATTTAAAACTACTAAACTTTTTTTGTCTTATAGAATAAATAAATGAATTGTTGTACTAAGAGTTCGCATTCAATTATGCTCATCGGAATATACAACAATAATAAAATTATCTCTATCTAAAAATTATTATTGTTGCATGTGCTGCATTGTACAATACCAAAGGACTTGTTGCAACACACGCCATTTGCGTTCTAAGCACAAGTATCGCATTCTGAATGCGAATGCAAAATAAACTAATGGCAAATTATCATTTTTGTAAAATAAGCATTGTTGTGAGTTGTGAAAGCAACTTCAGAGGAATTGTTTCAATAAAAATATAATATTTACTCAGTTTTTCAACGATCGAAAAAGCGATACGCTGTTGGCTCCAGCCAATTACTTTCAAGGCGAGAGCCATATTCGAAAATTGGAAACAACCTGTTACAATTCTATAAAACTTGACTGGAGGTGAAAAAGCGTGAACGATGTGCCCCAATAGCTCAGCAAAAAGGACAACATCAAAATTCACGACCGCGGAATGTTCTCCGCAGCTGTACTATTGTAAGCGTAGAATTTAAGAAGTGCAACTTAGTTATTAGTGTTACCTACCTATTGTTTTAGTCAAAACATGACTGAGCACACACACATCAACGTTCCAGTGGACTCCCTTTGCCTTCCCATAGGCTTGAAAGTTCATGCTGGCTATTGAGAGTGGGTATGCTCTGTGTCACAAATATACAGACACACGAACTTTCTTTTTTATTCTTATGGCGGCCTTTGTTCTCACCGCTGGCATCAAACGCACTGAACCAACCTCCATGTTATTCCGCCAACACATTCCATTCACCCCAAGTAGATTTACCTTCCGGCCTACCTTAAATTACACAAGCACTTCTGGCAGCACATTCCCTCCAAGCTCATTCATCCGTCAAAAAATAAAAATGACGCGTTCTGTAACTGTGTGATCAATATGAAACCCCTGGAAATTTGTGATGTATTCAGGTACCGTAACTTTCAAGAGCGATCAAATATTCACTTCCACTGTCGAATTTTAGCACGAGCTTGCGGTTATAAACTATTAAACAAAAAAATTCAAATGGCTGAAAATCAAAAAGTAGGAAATAGTAAATATATAAAAATAACGTAAATAAGAATTTTTTTTTTTTGCAGAAGCTTGTAGAATTCATGGCTGCTCATTTGGAATTTGCCAGAGGCCAACATTTAGGCGTCAATGCCAATATCAAAAACAAGGTGTTTTCTTTCCAGGCACACCTATTTTGTAAGAACTAATTGTTTAACTCGTTAATGACCTACGTTAATAGTACTCAGTTTTATCACACTTATTTCTGCTTAAAAGGCATTTCCTTTACACATCAAAATTCGTTCACCTTTGGCATATCGACACTACATTTCATCGTTTCTTCAGTATCAGCATTATAAGTTAATTGTTTATTTTGTCATGTAAGCTATATTGTTAGTATATAAGGAAACGAGTTAATAAAAGAAGGGTCAGTACCAGTAGATCGGACGCGTTGTCAATTAATTCCAACTCAAGACTGCCTCCCAACCGAGGTAAGGAGTCTTAGATAACAATTATACAAGGAACTAAATAAGAGAAAAGAGAAGACGATCACCAATTCAACTGGGCATTCTGGTTTATGCACAAGAACTGTCCAACTGTTGTCAAGGTTATGTACCTTGGGCGACATCACGATACAAGACCGTACACAAGGCTTGTTGGGAAAGTCTCTCTTGTAAACTAAATTCGATGAGCACTGGCAATAAATCTGTGGAGCAGTGAAAGAAAGTTTATGCGTGTTTGTTTGTTTTCTATTTCATACCTAGACTGATTTCGTTTTTAACAGTGTTGGATTGACCTAAGGGTTCTGTGAAGAAGCAAATAAATCTCCGCAGAAATTTCATGAATAAGACGGGTGGTGGAAGCATTGTAGATGCTCCACGTTTGCTAAACGATTTTGAGGAAGGGGTTCTAAAAATAATGACGGTTGATGCTATAGATGGCGATTCTTTAACGCCAGAGTCAGAAGTCCCAGTAGTAAGTAGACAAATATTTAGAGACTGACCAATTATACCCGCTACCATTGCCACCACCGATAAAACTGAAAAAGGCAGAGTAAGAAACAATACTTCAGGCTTCACAAAAGCAATAGATGAAGTAAAACGTCTACATGCCGAAATGATGAAAAAATTCGAATGAAATCGAAGAACAAAACATGGAAATATTGGAAATATTAAGCGAGAAGCAATCTTAAGAATAGGCTGCTCTCCTTTTGTGTCTCCAACATGTGTTCCGATTATTTTTTATTTGTGTTATAATATGAACTTCTTATAGAAAATAAAAAAAAAAATATTTTGTTGTTTTTGATATTTATTTCCCTTTAATTATTTAAAACACGATTATTAGCAAAATTTTCTTTTAAACGATCACATATTGTCTCCGCTTCCCGCAAATGCCTAGACGTTTGTTGAGGATAAATAACTTCCTCATCTATATTAAGTGATCTATTTTCTTTCGAATCGTTATTGTCTTCCCACAACTCGTTGTCGTGACGCAGTCTAAAATTATGCAGAACAGTACATGCATTAATTATTTTCCCTGTAGTTTGGGGGGTCGTTCTAAGTCCGACGTGCTTGCGCGTTTATTAAATAAAATCTACTTTCACTTTCGGTGGATGAAGAACGATAAGGCGTAATATATGGACGCAAAGGATATCCGGAATCACCTAAATAACAATCGAACAATGCAACACATGCAATTATAGCTTTCAGAAATTCTGTAAAAATTGCCAACCACGCATTACTTCCAATATTTATTTCATAGCGCTGTTCTAAGAGTGCGTTTATTTGTGATGCTTCCCACACGTATGCATCATGAGCAGCTCCACCAAACCTTGCAAATCCTCCCCTAATCCGAACGTGGGTACAATCTACTGCTCCAATAATCCCTAGAAATGCAGTCATTTTATAAAATCTAATTGAATTTCGTGAACAATTGATCGATAAAAGATGTAGGCCGTGTACTAACTTTTGCTTTATCTCAATGTATTCCTGAGGCGTTGGAAGCTTGATGTATCTATTTGGAAATAATTTTGTTTGCATAACATCAGCCACTTCCGAAACCAGAAGAATCCATAGTCCTACTAATAGCAGCAGAAAAATCTTGGCCCACATCTCTGTGAAAGGACCCAGTTGCAAAAAAATGTAATGCAGCGCAGACCCGAATCGGGATTGGAATATATGTACTCCCTTGCCCTTTGCACAAATGTGGATTTAGCTCGTCAATAAGTATCCGAGCTGAACCACGGGAAAAACGATACAACTCCCGACATCTTGCTTCCGGCATTCCAAAAGGGTTTGTGCTATCTCTTAGTACCCGCCTTTGAATCCGTAATATGTTAAGCCGATCGTACCTATTCTTCACCCAAAATTAGTGAAAAGCTAAACATTTTTAAAAACAACGATACAACTAATTGAAAATCCCTGTGAAATAGTTTTAAATTTTTATTGTTTTGTTTTCCAGTATTTTGACAGCTTTGAAAAATATTTCCAAAATTCCCATGAAATTAAAAATTACTACAGAATACTTTTCGCATAGAGTTAGAGAACTCCAATATTTTCCAGATGCGATAAACAGCGGAATGTTTTGTTCCTAAGTTTTCGATGCGAAAAGTTATCGCATAAGTTACAGAACATGGGCACAGATTAAATTTTCTCGTCAAACGAATCGGACGCATATTTCTTTTATTATATATTCAATTATATAAACGTAACAAACTTACAAAATTGTATAAAATAAAACGACATCTATGCCAGATCTTTGTTCAGGCACAAATAAAAATCCCATTGGGGATTTAACCCCATACCGAACAGTTCGTTCCAGTCAACGATATCCCACACGGATGCCACCCAGGAAATCGGCTTCATTCCTGTGTTAGACGCTGTATAATAACAGTAATCGTGAACCAGGTTCTCGACGCCAGAGGACCATAAATGGTTTAGACCATTATCAATCCCAATAGCAACAATTTTTGCTGGTGTGGACCAGGGTATTGTCCCTGGGCATTGAAATTGACTCGGAGACATGGACACAGTTCCAAACGTAGTCCGTTTCCCAATGCAAAAAAGAGCGTCAAACATGTTCTCAACATTAACGAGCCTCTGAAGGGGACACCAAAATATTACGGAATTCTCAACGTAATACGAAACTCAATCGTCGATAGAGCTTTATAGTCTCATAACACTCCGCTTGATTGAAAATCGATCTCTAAAAAGAGAACTTAGTACATGCGAATATGAAATGGCTTCTCTTGTTCAGGGAAACAGAACTACCCAGGAATTTTATCAGTTAGTTTACTTTACACCCATCTCTCGCTGATTTTCAACCGATTATGCTGTCCCGCAACAATTTTCTATGAAAAGAACGCAACTATTTAGTTACCGCTGAAGAAGTTGAAAAGTCCGATTACCAACGACACAAATTCTGATTATGACCAATCGTTTCACGAATACGCAGAGCAATTCCTTCCAACAAGTGGCAACACAGCCACCAAATACCACGAAGTCATAGACTTTACGGACATGTGAAGTTAAAGACCTCTTCGATACCCTACTCGAAGAGCAAAATAATAGACTAATAGACACAGCTTCCAACAGGAACTACAACCAAACCCTTTCGCCAACAACGCAGTTCTAAATGACAAATGTTCTTACACTTACTCCGTAGGAGGCAGCATTTCACCACATTGAAGTAAATCTATTGGGTCATAGGGTTGTTTGCTCATACGATTTTAGTTCTACTTAAATAGTTATAGGCTACTTTTTCTATGGCATAAACTGTCACATAAGAGTTTATGTGGCACTTAATTCGCTATAAGTCGTATGAGCAAACGGCCCTTAGACATACAAAAATTACATTCTTTGTCCTACCATCTCTAAAGTCTTTCCATGCCATCATACGATTTGTCAGTCTAGAGGAGCTATTAGAAATCAAAATTAAAATGTTTGAACAAGAAATGCAGGCAATAAATACATTTCATCTACGAACCGGTCATATGAATCCAAATCAGATTTTAGTTAAAAAATTTCCAAAACTATTCTGATGAGAAATTAACATAGGTACACTACAACCGTGAGAGGAGAAATAGGAACATTTACCGAAACCCCAGTTTAGATAAATTGCTATCGCTACTATCTCTTAAAGACGAGGTAAGCAAATAAAACAACTATAGGAAGACGGAATTTCTTGGAAGTATTGAAAGAGCTAAATCCCAAAACCATCGAGCTACTGGAGAACGAGACCCGACCATTCGTTATAACCTGCTTTGGTTTATAGGGGGTTATAACTATCTCCCTTATAATAATGGTCATCAAAATTATCATTACGCTAAAGATGCGTAATCAAAGAAATTGATTCCGTTACTAGAAGCCGGCATAGTAGAGGCAACGACAGCAGCTATGCCACAATCCGCACATACTCCTAATCCACAGCAGATAAATTCACTCAAGGTATCGCGGATTAGCCAGATAACATTCTTTTAAGTAAAAGGTCAAACGACGACGTTTCAATAAAAAAAAACGGAGGAGTTAACATAGCTTACGCCCAACAGCTACACATTTCAAACTAGTCAGCACATTCCACTGCGAGCACACTCCAACAGGAGCAACAATATCACCAGAACATGCTCCTTAGATATGTTGCTGATGTGTCGCCTGGAGCCCATCCGACACCATGAAATTTTCAGTCTAACTAGCCTGTTACACCGATTCGTGAATACCCCTACTATGTTTTGATGATACTGTTTGAATGATATGACTTGTGTGTTATTCTTTTAAATGTAAATAAGTTTGAAAAGGTTAACCAATATGAATTATACGAAAACTTTTGAATTATGGTTGTTTTTCCTGTGACTGACTTAGTCTAACACTGCCTAAACAGTTTTTTAAGTTTTATAAGATTGGCAATTATTACCTAAAACTAGTCCACTTACCAAATATTCTCCTCTTGTAATGGGGTCAGGCAAGCATTATTTTCTTATCCACTAGCTTAAATTGATTCGTATCAATAATCATTAATAAATCCGGGTCCACGCTACTGTTGAGTTCCAGTTGGGAAGGCACTGTTGTTTGTTGTTCTTTCATCTTCAAACTGGTTTAGCTAGCCGGCTTAAATTTGGCCATCTTCTTTAGGAAACACTCCTCGGAGCACTCAGGTGCAACTGGTCCATTGTACTGTCACTCGGCATTACTACAGACATTCGAATATTTTCAATGATCCAGCGTTGAAAGGAAGGTTGAAGGTTGAAGACTGCAAAAACGTTTGCATTGTTGGCATCAGTATGTTTCTGCCGATCAAATGCTCATAACAATGTTGTCCCTTCTTTTAACTGTCTTTAGTTCAAGAATTCTTCTGAGTTTAGCCATTGCTTGTATTTTTTTTCTTTGGAATTAGATTGAGTAATAATTTTTTCCACAACTCAAACATAACAGCTGGCCTAAACTTGTCCATATTTCGCCGCACAAAAAAAAGTTTTTATTTGGAGGAGAATTTACGAAGCACGCAATGCATAATTATTATCCACGAAAGTATTGATGCAAAATTAGCTTATTCTGTCAGCAACCACCGTCTTTAATGTGGTATGCTTATATTTCAATTCCATCGCTGTAATTTGTTCGTTAATTTTGTTCGGAACTATAATTATTTTCGAAAAGTATTTCACAGCCGTCTCAAAGTAAATGAGTACCTGCAAAGAATGAGCATTGAATTCATTTGTAAATGATTTGGTTGGCATGCTTATGAAATAGCTTATAATAGCACCCAAGCCTCTACTTAAAAATATATCTGAGTATACTTGCAGGTTCTGCAAAGGGTACCTACTTAAGACTTAACTTGTGTTTGCATCTAGAGAATAAAATTGTGTACAGCAGACTGCATGTGGTCAATGTAGGTACCAAATTATAAATTATACTATGAATTTAATGAACCCTCCCCTTATAATGTAGTTTTCCATTGGGCAAAAAGAAGCGTCTGGGAGAGTCCGAAATCGCCAGATTATTTTTTGGCATTTTACAGTTTCAGAAGCAGTTTTGTTGTTCCATTGGATTTCAAAATGAGTGGATCTCAGAGTGAACCTAATGAAAAGTGACATAAGTGTTTCTGTCTTAAAACATCAGCTTTGCAACACTTTCCGAGTGAAAGCTATTTCTAAACCAACGACAAGGAGACTTCGGATAAGCAGTCGCAACTCTCAAGCAAAACTTCTTATTAGAATACTTACAAGTCTAATGATAATAAAAAATATGGAGATAGTTTGTCCCAATTCAGTAATTGGACTTGTTCATTAATTTAACATGATCGCAAATAAATTGTTTAATTGTTTTTGCGGGTGCACATTAAGATCAGTGGCTTAATTTGGGGGCGAAATTAAAGTTCGATTGAAAAGTAAAGATGCGTGCGTATATTTTTGAACACCGAAACGATTGTAACACTGCATCGTGTGAATCTATTTTCCACTAATGTTTAACTAGCGAAGAGCAAATATGTATATATGTTAAAAGATGTTATTATAGGAAGAGTATACGAAAAATGCAACAAAATTTAGATGAGCTTTATTCACAACAGATGATTAAAAGATCAATGACGAAATAATTACATACAAATGTTATGTTTGTGCTTACCAAAGAACATTTCGTTAGAATTTGTAAGTTTCAGCAATTAGATACTTCACTTTTTCACAATAAACAATAACTGAAGAAGTTCATAGCAATCATGATGACAGCGGTGCAACCGAGCACGCGGAACGAAAATCAACCCGTAATATTTCAGCATTTATTTGCGTTTTGCTTATATTGCAATTTGCAATCCTGCATCTAATCTAAAAACAAAACAAAAATAACAAAATAAGCAACAAGCTCTTGATATCTTATGGAAGAGCGAGACAACACGAGTTTCTCATAACGGAGGTATGTTCCCTATACACCAACGGTCGTAAAATCTACAATGGGGTAGTTCGTGACAACGTCAGTGTCAAATGAGAAGAAGAAAAATCCAAGTGACAGCTAAAAAACTTGTAGGAAAACATAACGGATTTTGTATGGATGTAGTCTAATTATGTTAAAAAATTACTGAAAAGTTCTTAAAAAAGTGCAAAAAAACAAGATAAAAGCATTGTTGAATTAAAAAATTATGTTTATCACGTGTATTTGGTAACAACTGAGAAGTTAAATTAATGGCATTTGTGCGCTTTTCAACAATATTTGAACAAAACACTACTCTGGCCATTATAAACCAGCTTTGTTATCCTACAAGTTTTTTTGACGTTTGAGCAAAAAAGGTAGCCCATCTGTGAAAGGATGGGCTTCGGGAAACACTCTATCGAGAACTTGAAACTGAAAATATTTAGATGGGTACCTATCTGTAATCTTGTACTAGATGTAACATCTGTCAAACTAAAAATCTTCTCAGAGAGCGAAAAATATACTCCAGTCCAAAGAAGGGTTATGCCCAAAACACATGTGCAGAATTCACTGCGCAGCAAGATTAGAATACACATGTTTATATGGAAATAGGCACACGTTAATTCTGCACTCACCGCAGCACTGCAACATGTCTCTATTTCTAAATTTGCTGCAAGATTCAAACGTACCACAACGCAAAAGACAATAAATTGCAATTTCAAGTATTTGGCATCATCGACTTTTGACATTTGCTGGTCGTTTTGTTCTTGCTTTAGGTGTAAACACATCAGCTGCTTAGTCGGCAAATGACAGAAGTCATATTAGCCCAGTGACGCGCCGTGGTGCTTTTAGGAGGGTGTTCACTATATTTTCTACAGTAGAAAGATAGTGAATTTTTTGTTCTATTCCAGGACCCTACAAGGACGTGATAGACAACGATCCCATTACTAAGTTCTTTTTATGGGAAGATTAATTTTTTGCTTTTTACTTTTTCTATTCGGAAACATTGTCCTTATTTGAAGCAACTCTTAAATAACCAGATAATTTGACAAAAGCAGGCAAGGCCAACGGAAGACTTTGCTTATAGAATGGTAATCACGCAACCAAAGCTTGAATTCATATTTTTTTGCATTAAAGTTCCTAATAAAAGATTTAATAAAATTTGGGGAAGGTATGTAGTGTTGGCCTTACATTATAAATAACGTTTTTCCAATTTATCAGCTGAACACAGCTGTGAAAATGGTTTCGCAAGTTGCTTTTCAGAAAGCAGTTGCAATTTCAAATATTTGGATTCATATCTTTTGTCAGTTGTTGTCACTGTGCAACTGACTTCTATAGTCTATTCCATATTTTACACACTCGAGGACCAGAGTGGGAATGAAAAATTATATAAAATTCCAGCTTGTGCTTTCAGGTTCTGCAATTTATAGATTTGAATAGGGTGTGCAGAGAACACCTGCGCACCTTTGAATAAACGTCACTGTATTGACCGATGCAATGCATGTCAAACAATTTTCTGCACATCTGATTTACTTGCAGCACTGCATTCTGTGCTGCGTCCAGAATTTCTGTTTTGGGCATTATAGACTTCGGTTGAAATTCTCGTTACTCGTTATTTTGTTAATTTTCTATTTTTCTTTCATTTTTGATGAGTACCTGCATAGACTTTGCGCGTGAAGTAAAAGCTGTGAGCTTTTTACCAATTTTTGAACAAAACACTACTCTAGCCAAATAAATTAAGACAAACATTGTTATTGGATATAATTAACTTCGATTTCATGTGTACATTTTTCTTAAATAATGAAGAAAATTATTATGTAACGAACAATTCAAATTAAAAGGATAAAATTCTATGAACGCTAGCAACTTTGCCCAAAGCAAAAGTGGCATATGAAAGGTGCGAGTGTATTAGTGAGCCGGAATTTTTGAAGATAGGTGACATTTTTCAATATGAATTTCTATGTAACAATACAAGCGCACTTAGCATTTGCCACCCCATAGAAATATAGCTTGTAGGCTAAGTAACGGGAAATCGGCCGAAGTTGGTGGTCTCAGTATTGTCTCTGAATTGTACATTACCGTTCCACGCAGAATTTTAGAAACGGAAGTAAAACCAAGTTCTGGCGACAAATATTTCTGCAATCACTTAAAAACGTTCTCATTACTGATTTAAGACATATGAGGGAAGTGTTCGTCCATCGATTACACGAAATAAATAAGTATATGTCCGTTCTTAAATCCTGGAAGACATTTAGATTTGTAGGAAATGGAAATTCCGTAGACTACTGCCATAAAAATATCAATGTGCTGAACTTTCCCAAAACTCTGGCCAGCATCGTTTTTACGGACCAATTATTTCACCAACCCTTAAAGCACACTAAACAGTCAGTTTATGTGGATGTAACGGTGCCTCAACATACACTTGATCATTATCATCACTCCAAATACGGCCGTTTTGTTTATTGACATATCTATTCAATTAATTAATTGCTCTGATGGACGATTATATTGACCGTAAAATGGACCTAGTGCGCGATACGTATTTCGAAGAGAACCATGATTTTCAAAATAAATTTGCACAATTTGGAATCGTTGTTCAGGCGTCAGTCTATTCATGTTGAAAATGAAATGCCAAACCAAACTAAAAATAATTAACTTGACAGCTGACAAAATGGCCGACAGTTAAAATAGTGTTGCCAACTTAAAGTTCTATACCTCTAAAAAAAAAAAATTTTTTATTTCAAAGTAGCTCGACGTCTATCCTCGTTTTTTGGAATATATTTTTACCTCTCCAACAGATTCGCTTAATTTTTGTTGAGATTGACAGATTTTTAGTGCTTGCCTCGGAAAAGTACGCGAATCTATTACAATAGCGCAACCTAGAAATTGTTTAAAAAATTCTGCTTCTGTGCTGACATGTTCCACAATATAGGGTGGTTAATTTTCCTCTTCGTGTGGATTGTATTGAAGCAAATTATTTTTTTAATTAGATAATTTGTAGATATACGGCGTTTGATTAACAAAATACCACTGGACAGCAGGTAATTTGTAAAGTGCTCTCGCTGTAAATAAAGGGTGATTTTTTAGCTGGTTTGGTTTTGGCAACACTGGTTTTGACAGCTGACGTGTGTTTAGTACCTTGTGTCACTGTCAAACAGCTTCAGTTTGGTTTGCAATTTAACCATGGATCGTCTTACAAATGAACAACGCTTGAAAATTATTGAATTTTACTATCAAAATTCGTGCTCGGTTCGAAATGTTCATCCGAGCCGAGGATTCGCTTTTTTATCGAAAAATTGTGTTCAGCGATGAGGCTCATTTTTGGTTGAATGGGTACGTAAATAAGCAAAATTGCCGCATTTGGAGTGAAGATCAGCCAGAAGCATTGCAACAGCTACCAATGCATCCCGAAAAAGCCACTGTTTGGTGCGGTTTATGGGCCGGCGGCATTATTGGGCCATATTTCTTCAAAGATGATGCGAATCGCAGCGTTACTGTCAATGGTGAACGCTACCGAGCGATGATAACAAACTTTTTTTTGCCCGAAATGGAAGTTCTTGACTTGCATGATATGTGGTTTCAACAAGACGGTGCCACATGCCACACAGCACGCGAAACAATGGCGCAATTGCGAGGCGAGTTTGGTGAACAGTTAATTTCACGTTTCGGGCCGGTCAATTGGCCGCCTAGATCGTGCGATTTGACACCATTAGATTATTTTTTGTGGGGGTATGCCAAGGCTAATGTGTATAGGGACAAGCCCACTTCGATTGACGCACTGGAAGCCAACATCCATGCATTCATTCGTGAGATAGCGGCCGATATGTGTGAAAGAGTATGCCAAAATTGGACTCAGCGGATGGGCTACCTGAGACGCAGCCGCGGTCAACATTTTCATGAAATTATCTTTAAACATTAAATTGCAAGGTTCAAACTATCGATTCAAATAAATATTTCATTAATTTTTTCGAATTTTTTGTGTTTTTTTTTTTTTAAAAGTTCTAAACCTCTTAAAAAATCACCCTTTATAATTTGCTGCTAGAAAACGTAGGAGAATATTTTTTTTCCATTTTGAAAACCTTTCTATAAGTAATTAGAAAAATAACTGATCAACAAATAATTTTTAGCTTGCTTTTCTTTATTTTTTCATTATCAATTCGATTTTTTAATACAGAATTTTATATTTATTGCATCACATGAAATCAAAACCATAGAATGTAGCAATAATATTTTAATATATATATTAATAACCTGCAGAAAATAAAGTCTAATATTTAGCGCCAATGGTAGTGTTATAAAAGTTTGTATTGAATATGTATTACTTTTTACAGATACAAGAAGATTTTATGTTCAATATATTTCTTAAAATTTTTTTAAAGGTGAGCATGTTTTTTTTATTGTTAATGCCTATACATTTTTTAATGCAAGGTAAGAAGATCGTACATGAATAAAAGATTAGAATTGAAAAATACTGCATTAAATATCGTTATAATACTAATTTTATTTTACAGAAATATATGACATTTCTTTAATATTTTTTTATTGATTTAGAAGCTGGAATTAATGTGTTTACAATTTTGTTTTTAATAAAAAAAAAAACTAAACATTCGAAGAAATAGTAAATTATTGTGATTACAATTTTTAATTTAGTAACATTATTACAGTTTGTTGTTTTGGTTTTTTTTTTTATTACAAACAACAGGAATTAGAAAATGTACAGTTTAGAGTTATTAATACGATCTGAAACTACTAAATTAAATTACGAAATTAATTGTAGAAAGTGGACTTGTGTAAAATGTATTAACTTGCCAATTTAAGTTATGAATAGGTAGTTTATTTTCTACTATTATGTTAACATCGATAGATTTCTATTTAAGCTCTCCAAGGAATATTGGTTAAAATTGTAGTCGATTCTATAGCCCCTGTAGTGGCTTCCCAATTGAATGTAAAACCGCAAGCAACTTCATGTTGGGTGTAGTCGGCATGTTATATATTATGTGGAATAGGGAACATACCCCATATTCGGGGCCGCCATCCGCCAATACAAAAAATTGAAGGAAGAGGGGTTAAAAAAAGGAAGCAAGAAAAAAGACGAAGACGACGACGGAAAAGGAAAAACCTGATCAGTGAAGAAAACGGAAACGACAACTTCGTTATAATTAACCATTTAATTTGTATTATTGCATCTGAATAAAAAAAACTGAGTTGTTTAAAAGTATTTGATTTTTCCCCGATTTCCCTAGCCTCCGGCAAATAAAAACCTACATCTATTAAGAGAAAGCTGTGATCTCTGTACTTTTTATGTTTTAAGTTCGGTCGGGCATTTTTTTACGTCGCCATACAATTAATAAAATGAGTGAAAGAAGGCCATTCATTAAATGACCATTATAAAATAGAGCCAAGATTATTCGTATCAACATCTTAAAGATAGGCCAATATCGTCTTATTTATTTTCGCTTACTAGTGCAGTAGGTACGGTAGAGAAATGTTAATCGCATGGCCCAATTCGGCATCATCACGCCCCGAACCCCGGGCGTCAAGTTCAATTAAAATAAAGTAACACATAATCGCATGACTGCACTGTATCATATCGCATCTCGCATATGAGTTTTGTCAAAGAGAGCATGACTGAGAATTGGAGTTATTAAGATAGGTCGTAGGCAAGTAATATGTTAGGTTTACGTCAGTTAAGCTCAGACTGGGGACAAATAAAGATTTCAACATACTATAATTATTCGCGTTATCGATTTATCAAACTCCTGCGTACCATATTTCATATAATACTCCATTGTATATAAAATAAAGATTTTGGCTTTGTTCTAATGGCGGCAGTTGTTTCTAATAAAATAAAATCAAGAATCAGTGCCTTGTTTGGTCCTACAGATACAACACGAACAAAAGATAAACCGCATCTATCAGTTTAAAGGTAAAGATTGCATATCCACGACGCCCTGGGGGGCAGCTGCATAACAGCGTTTTATGCCCTTCTCAGGACATAAAAATAAGCCTCCCGTAGTAATGAAGGTCGAGACTACAGCCAGCAAGCGCAAGTGTCATAACGATTGACTAGAGGAGAAAGCGAGCAAGCGCCAAAAGACAGCCAGTGGATATAGGGCCGCTTTAACAAAAAAAAAAGTAACTAATTTCAAAACAGCATATTTTTAAAATACAATCAATTAAAAACTGTACTTAGATTCAATTGATCCCAAGTTTTAAAGCGAGTGCGACAGCGGCGCTAATGCCAACAGACAGAGAGTGCCTTCAAATGGCATTCATTCTCTCGGCCTGTGCGTTCTCTTCTCGATTCGGGAGCACAAGCAAATCTAATGTTGCATTATATTATGCAAGCACTTCATAGTGAAGTATCGTCTACAGCAAAGAGAGCTATTGGGATCATTGGCAATCCCATTAAGTAATAGAGTTGCTACTAAACTGAAAAAAGTTTTTTTTCCACACACCGTCATACATGGACCGATAGTCCAAATAGTGTCCTGGTTTTGAGTCCAACTCATACATTTTAGATGAATTTTGGATTTTTCCAAAAGAATCGAAATTGTTAGTTTTACTCCGCAAGTGAATTTATACAGAAGTCTCCGATGTTACGTTTGCAGATCGAGGTAACTGGAAAAGGGCCCCATTTTATGCGTTGTTGGGGGTCAAATTCTCCCCAAAGATGTCAGCCAGCTGAATTCCGGATAGGTGGTATCATGTCGGCAAAATCTGAGCATTTACGCAGAACAGAAAAAGCACCTAGAAAACCTGCAAAGCAGTCCACTGGATCTGCCACAAGAACGCCAACATCAGTCTGAAGGCGATTTGTACGCCAAAACGAAAGCATCCCGCAAGACATCAACATCAAGGTTTTCCTATGCACTCCGCAAGAAGCGATAATTTTTTTAACTTAAAAAAAAATAATTATATTAATGGGGGCTCAACCGCGATGATCAAGTTTAATTAAAAGTTGAAAAAATAAAGTAAACTTAAACTCAGTGCATCGCCAAAAAAATTAACAGTCAAAGTACTCCGCAAGACAGGAGAAAGAGCAAATCCAAACGAAAAGCAAAAGATTCATCAGAACCAGACGACAATGTATCCAGCTTTAAAAACCAGAAGAAGTATCCAGAAACAAGGATGCTGTCGATGTATTGAGCGAATATAAACTTTACGAAAGACCGAGAAGGTTCTTATTATTGTATGACGAAAGTCAGTCTTTCAACAGGAACCCACCAAGCAGGTTGCATGAGCAGAAGCAGGTTAATGAAAACGAATAAATAAAAGAGGTTTTTATAACATTTTTCCACTATAATTGTTTTGTCTTATTATTTATGAGTATTTGTGACTCTGCATTCGATGTATAAAGAAGAAAAACACAAATTCATATAAAATTAACGAAAGCCCAAAGTTAACGAAGAAAAACCAGCTTGTTCTGCGAACAAGCGAAAGCAGGTTTTTATTGTACAACAATCGAGTGTTGAAGGCGGAAGGTTGCAGAATAAAGACTGTAACAACCAACCACCATAAATCCACTGCGCCCTAGGCTATAATGTACATATTTTCTTTTGTATCAATTTGCATTAACGTACAATTCACACTCTTCAAGTGCTAAGATTCACTTAAGGTAAAAGTTCAAAACTCTATTTGATGTCTTACATTCTGTTCTGATTTCTTAGACAACAGCAAATAAAGACGTGTACTGAGTATACCAGAGTTTTTTTATTTTCTTTCTACTTTTCGCAGGAATTAACGCTGCAGAAGACACATAATCTCGCTAAGCGTTCCGCTAGGCAGATTCTTGCTTTCACTCTTCGTTTCATCAGTAAGGGGGACAAAAGAAAATCACCGCGCTAGGCGTCCCGTCAGGCAGGTGATTGCTTCTCCTCTCCCCTCTTACAAGAGAGTGTTTTTTGTACTTTTTCCACTTTAAATTTGTCGTTTCATTTGGCTTGTATTTGCTATGGTTTCTCTTGAATTCGGAAATGAAGGTTTTAACTGAGCTACGATACATTTGTTCCGTGTCGAGCCGGATGGTACTAGTGACGGGAAGGTACGAGGGTAATTTTAACGTGATTAAAACGTGGAAAAAAATAATAAACATAATACATAAATAGCAAACACAAGAAGGGGAAGGAGGAACTCAAAAATAAGAGTTATCTACATACGATAGAACTTGCAAGCGGAAGGAATTTAGTGATTGTTCTCAAGTGAATAAAATTCAAACCGAAAGTGTCAACGGGAACAATAAATCCTTTTATTCATTATTCTCTGAATTCATTTTAAAATTGAAAGATGTGGAGGGCAATAAATAAATTTATCAAAGGTTGGAAAGAGTAATTTAAATTTGATTGCGTTTGCGTGTTGAGGGTCGAGAGAATTACGTTATTTTTTTTCTCTCTTCTCTCTTGAGGAATTAAAATAATAGGGAAGAATCAAAATTAACGAAGATTTAATTAACCGAAGGGTTTATTGATGAATTCAGAGAGGAAAAGAGGAGGAAAACGTTGACGTTGCTCTTAGGCAAAGGCAGACGCAACTGACACCAACTGCTGCGGAAAAATAAATGCAGCCCATCGCTGTCAATGTGAGCCTCCCCTTTGCGCAACACGACGTAAAGAACACCTGGGGAGATTTCGATGGCAGTTTCACGAAGTGGCAGGGGTTCCGCGACAGATTCGTGGCAGCCGTACACGAGAACGATAAAATAGCCCCGGCGTACAAGTTCGCATATTTAAAAAAGTCGTTAACAGGGAAGGCGATGAGGACGCTTGGTGAGTGGCAGCTAACTGACCAGAACTATTGCGAGGCCTGGAAGCGACTCAATAAAATATATCACAAAAAATATGCGACATGTCGTGAGCTGCTTAGGAATTTTTTTCGGTTGCCGAATTTGAAAGGAACTGCAGCTGTTAAAAATGTAAAACCCCACTTCAATTTAGTCACCCGTCCGATCAAGTTGTGCGATCTCTCTGTAAAAAATAAAATCATTGTTTTTTTTGTCTTGTTACTGTTTGTAAAGAGTGCGTTTTTCTTTGAGTTACAATCATCAATCGCAGGAAGGAGCAGCAGGTATACACTCCTTGGCAGGTATACACTCCTTGGGTGAATACCAACAGGTATGGTGCTGCAACAATCAGCAATTATAATCCGAGGAAGATGGAAGGTGCGATGGATAAAAGGCAACCATGAAGCATCCAGTCTGGCTCTGACCTGACGTCATGGCGCTGAATTTGAAGGCAAAGCAAGAGTTTGTGAGGGATAAGCAGCTATGTCCCAACTGCTTGAAGACGGGGCATACGGTGAAAGCGTGCTACCAGGGGCCATGTATGAGATGTCCAGGCAAGCCACCACATAATAGTGTGCTTTGTCCAATGAAACAATTCAGGAATGCGGAAACGACAGTTATGAACGTGCAGGACAAGAGAAGGAAACGAAGGAACAGGCAGTAAGGCGAGCATAGGAACAAGTCAAATTGACAACCACTGCTGCCCGAGAAGGCGAAAGAACTGAAGAAGGCGATGAAGACGAGAAGCTGACAGAAATTGAGTCAGAATCAGATGGGAAGGGGTCATGGAATGACTTTAAGAGGAAAACAACTTCTTCTATGTTAAAAAAAAAAAAATAAGGAATACAAATTATTAAACTTCTTTTAGTTGTTGTTCAGAGAAGGGTTTTATCTTAATGCCAACGGCTCAAGTGAGAGTTGAATTGGACGGAAAGAAGTATGGTCCCATACGTGCACTCTTGGATACAGGGGCACAACCAAATTTAATGAGTTATCGATTGCAACAAATGTTATCGTTGCCAAAGGTACCAATGGCTCGAAAGTTGGTTGGTGCGTCGCGGGTGAGCCGTTTCATATCAATCATAAAACAATACTCAAGGTGAGTCCGTGGTTTGAGTCTCAGGACTCAATAGAGCATGATTTTTGTGTGCTCTGCCTACAAATGTTGTGTTGTTTACTACGTAACATTTTAAAATTAAAAAAATTTGCTAGTTACTGTCCACCGATCGATTCCCACGGCCGATTTCCAAATCGATTCCCACGATCGACGCCTTACAGTTTCCCACAGAAGACACCCGATCCAAGCCACTTGTACGCAGGACTAATGTGACGATAAATAATCTGCTCTAGATAATTTACGATCATTTATTAGGGTATGGGATTGTTGTATTTTTGCGTGTCCATTTGTTGTCTTTGGTTGTTCATTTCTTGTTGCGTGTTTCTTATAGCTCAGAAATTAGTTCTAAGTTAGAGCTGAGATAGATCCTGAAAGCACCTTTGTATTGTGTCAACTATGAAAAATACTTGGAGAAATGTGTCATCCAGGAATTAACTTTATATTGCATTTCTAATATCATAACATTCTAACACACAAAAAGGTCAATGTAAAAGAAACAACAGATGGATACATGATAGGAATATCTTCTGGAACAAATTATAATATGGACATAAAGAACGAAGACTTATATTTCCAACCCTCACTTCTTAAAAACTACTTTATGTTCGACAAGTCCACGTCGTTTAGTCTCCTCAGAGATCGATGCCGTTTGAAGGGCCTCAAATAAAGCGAAAGATAAGTGTTTTGCCCAAAGATACAAATCATGAACTATGCAAAATCAAGGCGCAATTATGGGACAACGCATTCACTTATTTATTTGACAATCCTGACATCGTGGCCAGATTTTTGTATCCCACGGAATCAGTTAAACGAAATTACAGAATCAACATTTAAGCGATGATATAAATGGAGACCGAGTTTTGCAAACCCAAAGACCCGGATTTTGTATGCCTACACGTTATGATCATGAAAATAAGTCAACCCCGATGGCTGCACGCATCAGCAGGAGAATTGCTTTCTTCTGGCCCTGATTCAAAATTTTTAGTGATGTTTCCCAGAGATACGTACATGATATGAGTTGATGTCTTGGAGCTCTGATTTCCAAACGTATGAAACAAGAGCTATGAATAAGTTAACATCCGAAGTTAGAGCTGAGATAGATCCTGAAAGCACCTTTGTATTGTGTCAACTATGAAAAATACTTGCAGAAATGTGTCATCCAGGAATTAACTTTATATTACATTTCTAATATTGTTGTAAAGTGCACCACTTGATGCATACCAAGCACTTTACAACCTCTTTACCATTTCTTCTTTGTATGCAAGATCGTAGGGTTAGATCAATGTTGCAACTTTGTAGCAATATATTGATTGTCCCAGATAAACATCCTCCCAAATTGCTATTTCAGCTGGCCACTTCCAGCGTCAATGCCCAATACTTCCGAAGTAGTAGGGCTATGTGGATACTGGCTCACAAAATGAGTCATCATGCACCAAGGTCAAAGTGTGTGTGTGTGTGTGTGAGAATTCCAAGGTTGTTTGCGTCAAGGTCAAAGTGTGTTTGTGTGTGTGTGAGAATTCCAAGGTTGTTTGCGTCAAGGTCAAAGTGTGTGTGTGTGTGTGTGTGAGAATTCCAAGGTTGTTTGTGTCAAGGTTGAATTTATTTTGTACAGAGATAAGAATTCCAAGGTTGTTTGCTTCAAGGTTGAATTTATTTTGTGTGTACGCGCATGTGTAATAGATACTAAAAAAAAAAAACAACATCATGGTCAGAGTAAACAAGTTTTGTGGATAAGAGAATGTACAGAGATAAGAATTCCAAGGTTGTTTTGTTTTGTGTATGCTTCAAGGTTGAATTTATTTTGTGTGTACGCGCATGTGTAATAGATACTAAAAAAAAACAACATCATGGTCAGAGTAAACAAGTTTTGTGGATAAGAGAATGTACAGAGATAAGAATTCCAAGGTTGTTTTGTTTTGTGTATGCTTCCAGGTTGAATTTATTTTGTGTGTACGCGCATGTGTAATAGATACTAAAAAAAAAAACAACATCATGGTCAGAGTAAACAAGTTTTGTGGATAAGAGAATTGAGGCCATGTAGAAATAAATCCCCTCAAGGCGAAACAAGTTCTGCAGATAAGAATGGAGAAATCATGTTTGGTGTGAATTTGAAGGCTGAATTTACTATAAAGTCAAGGTTAATTTTACTACAGCTTCATCATGCTATACTACATGCCTTGACGCAAACAACCTTGGAATTCTCACACACACACACACACACTTTGACCTTGACGCAAACAACCTTGGAATTCTCACACACACACAAACACACTTTGACCTTGACGCAAACAACCTTGGAATTCTCACACACACACACACACACTTTGACCTTGGTGCATGATGACTCATTTTGTGAGCCAGTATCCACATAGCCCTACTACTTTCCGACCTTAATAAACAATGTTTATTTATGGTCACTCATCATTTTTTATTTTTCATTCCCTTGCGCAACTAAGTGTCCAAACCGATTAACACAAGTCAACCAACTCATTATGCTGTTGTTGCATTTCTTTCACCATACTGTAGTAACTACACTACATATACCCTACCCTACCATACATAATGACCAGCCAATAGCCCACCGAATTACGCTCTCAGCATTACGATCAGTTCCATATCATTATGTTCCCACAATCCCAGCCAATATGATTTACGTACGATCCGCTTGCATTCGTTTGGTCCCACCCATAAAATACCAAAGTGATGACCTCATAAATGTCTCTTTTTCGGTATGCATCTAAGAGTTCGACGCTCATTGCATAGCAGTGACACACTCGTATGCGCTTAAGGGAAACCAAACGTAAACACAAGCGGCGAACCAAAACATAAACAACACTGAGTCAATTGTATGGGAACTATGCTGATGATGCATTTTGATGAAGAGACCAACACACTGGGTGCATGGAAATGGGTACTATGCTGATAACGCACTTATGCATATATCCATATGATTGCCCAATATGTTGGACTCAATTAGCAAAGTAGCTGATAAATGATAATGCGTTTGGGACTATAGGAATTGCGCAAGGCATATGTATGGTGGAAAGGGGATTTTCTTCTTTAAAAATTACATATAAATAGGGAAGGATTGGTAGGAAGAGTCAGAATTGTTTAACACTCGAAAGGTCGCAGCCACGCATAAGACAGCGGGCCCTAGAGTAAATAAATATCAAACTAAAAACTGAAGATACTTTTTTATTAAACGGTTCTCCCGATTTTACTCTTCTCCCTGCTTGAAAGGGAAAGCACGGTAAATTTCGGTTATTACATTGGTGGCAGCGGTGGGATCCACGTTAAACGGTCCCAACTACCAAAAAACCAAATACGAGTCTACCTTGTACTCGATGCGTACTGGGGCTATACACCAGCAGTAGCAGTAAAAGTGTAGTGAACGAAGCGTACCTAGGGGCTTAAACACCAGGCAAGTGAGAAAATAATATAAAAGTCTAATAAAAATAAGACCTGGCGAACTCCTGAAATACGGACGCGGAGGCAAAACTTGAGCAGTGCAGGAAAAAGTTTAACTGGAGAAAAAACAGCGAAAGAAAACTGACGAAAGCAGCAGCAGCAGCCGAAAAACGTAAATCAATATTAAGTTAATATTATAGTATAGAATTCTGATATCATTAGTCATTACACACTTTTTACACTTACACCGTCTGTTTTCTAACCTCCATCATTTTAACCCGACGAAACTTACACACGCTTAAGCTTTTTAAAGCCTTACCCTTTTTCACTACAACTGACAGACCAACTCCAAAACAATCCATTATGGATGTCAAAATATCTTTTAACGATGTTTACAGCATCGTCCCCACGTTCGACGGTAAGCCCGAAGAACTCAGTAAATTCATTTCGTGTGGCAACACACTATTCTGTTTTATCACAGACCCCACACAGCACAAACTGGTTCTCAGCATAGTGAAGACCCGACTCCAAGGTCCGGCCTTTGAGCTGACACAGCACAAGGACCTTACCACTTGGACAGACCTGGTAAAAGAACTGGAGTCCCAGTTCAAAGAACAAAGGTCCCGTACTTCGGCGCAGAACCAGCTTTTGGCAGCTAAACAAAATGTAAGGGAAACGATTAAAGAATATGGTGACAGGCTTTCTAATTTACTACTGGCTCTCGATTCGGCTACATATGATAGCTCCAATGAGAGGACCATTCAAGATTTTCTAATACTAGAAAATCACAAATTCGCGCTACAGACATTTGAAGATGGTATTAGGAACACCAGCCTAAGGTTGCTAGTGAAGGCACACAATGCAGGCGACCTCAAAAAGGCTATATCCTATGCCATAGAACAATCACTCCGCGTTGAACACGACCACACTCTCCCCTCATCTTCGGCGAGGCACAACACACCTCGACCCACATGCCGGACCTGCAATAAAGTAGGCCATACTTCGGCAACGTGCTATCGAAACACGAATTTGCCCAACTTTCCTCATCCAGTAAAACGTGAAGCGCAATGTAATCTGCAAACAATCAGGTGCAGTTACTGCAACAAACTTTACCATACGGAAAATGAGTGTCGACTCAAGATATCTCATCTGAACCAACCCCAAAATTATCAATGCCAAAATAATCACCAACCCCCTTCCAGAGATTATAGCCATAATAGACCCGACAACAGAGGTCGACAGATTAATTTGCACCAAATTAACTATCAGGAAAACTACATAAAAATAAATCCCTTCACTAAAAACTCTACGGCTATCATATCCGGGGTAGGACAACTATTTAACAAATATCCACCTCCCCAAAATATAAATAAGAAATTTATCAAACAAACCTCTGATACCAACAAAATTGTCCTTAAGGAAAAACTTCAAGAAGCTATACCTTCCGGGGTATTACCTACGGGTACTGCTGAAAATGGTAATAGTGTAAAACGGTATGCCCTAAAGCAGCCTAGCACTAACTTATTTATCGGTGAGCTCCAACCTGCAATCAACGGGTACAAACAGATTGATTTCTCTTCTTCTACTACCAAGAAGGTATGCCATACCAACACTGGGGTAGAAAAGCGAGCAAACTGGGAACCAAGATCTGACTCCGCATCTCAAAACGGATCAGTAGTTCCACAAAGGTACCCCGAGCAAAACAGGAGTAAATCTTTCAGTAAGCTTCAACATTTGAAGGAAAATCTAGACGAGATAATTCTGGTATCGTCAGAGGAAATTAAAATTGAAAGCCCAGCCAAATGTAAGACTAAGTCAAACAAGAACTTAGCAGAAAATCAGACTGAGGCAGACAAAAAGACTAAGATGACAAAGCCCTTAGCAGAGCATAAGACCGAGAACGAGAAATTAATAACAATAAAGCAAAGAAGCCAACAGATAATCGAAATTCCTTTTAAACAAGTAACCCCTTCAGATATAGTAATAAAAAAACAACAAATCATTCCAGGGGTTTACGATAGGAACGATCGTATGCACAACAAAGTAACATGAGCCACTAATCAGGGAATCCCTTCCGGATTTTCCAATTTTTTTTTTGCTTTTCTTTTTCGTTCATCGAACCTCGAATTGAATGATTCAATCGAGGCTATTTATATTGGTCACTATGCAGTTCCTAGTGTTCACCCGATTCAGTTTTTAGTTTCTTAATTCGTGCAACTAAGTTCTAGGCAGTCACCAGGCTCGTTTTCCAATATCTTGACTCGTTTTTCTTATTTGCCGAACTCCGTCCGAAATAACCTTGAAGTTAACATTCAGAAAAAGTTATAATAATAAAGTTAATAAATCTAAGTTATACCATTGTGTTTCACTGTTGGGACCTACAGATAACACAATAAAAAAGGTAAGACCCAACTGAGATCAGTGCTTCTCAGTCCAAATAAAAAGCACAACACCAGACCCGAGACCCCAGACCGGACACAATCTCAGACCGTCCACCGGCACCAGCACTCCCATCGACGACATCTAGCATCGCCAAAAATGATCCTTTGTCGATCAAATCGTTCGTTCCACCCAGCGCGGATTTAACTGAGGAACCTAACGATGAGTCCATTTACCTAGGAACCGACGCATAGCTCAAATCCTATACGACGAATATACTTTTCGGGATGAAAATTTCGTTCGCAATGTTACGCCGAGCGCATTCACGTACTAACGTGCTGTAGTTACGTTCAACAGATTACTGCAAGACGATCTCAAAGAACTCGTAACCAGGTACATAGTACGCTTTGGTTATGGTTCAAAAGGAACTCAAAATAAGTAGGCAGGAGATGATATGTATGACAGAACACATTACCGGGAACGCAGTTCAATCTCATCAGTTGTCAAATCACTAAAAGTCATTGCTGCCAAAAGGCAACTCGTCATGAAGAACTGGCCATTCATTGTGTTGCTGCTGAGTTCACATTTTTATATCCTATTCCTTCTCTAGTAATTAAAGTATTAAGTACATATCTCACATTTATAAACTGAATTAATAAACATAAAAGTTATATTAATGGTTCGCGTTTCATATAACCTTGAAATACAACAGCCAGCAAGTGCAAGTGTCATAACGATTGACTGCAGGAGCGAGTGAGCAAGCGCCGAAAGACAGCCAGAAAAGAAACATTTAATTTCAAAACAGCATATTTTCATAATAAAAACAACTAAAACTTGTACTTAAATTCATTCGATCCCATGTTTTAAAGCGAGTGCGACAGCAGCTCTCGTATAACAGTTGAGATCTATGTTTCTAGAGATCTGAGAGTTAGGCTTATGTGGCAGTATTGACTAGTGAGAGTCATATCGAAGCGAAGCCGCATCGCGACAAAATAAAATTTTCCTCTTTCAAATCATGGTATTAGTGACGTCAAAAAAATTTTCGTGAGCATGAGCTAGGTAACATGATTGTGTCGAGATTTACTAAACCATTCCAACGTAGAATGACTGCAGTGAGAAGTGGTAATTAAAGACCAGAAGGGCAAACCAATTTTATTAATTCAGTGCGTTAAAATCACTCCAAAGACAAATAATAATATATATATAAATACCTTGTGTCGCCACAAATATGTAAGAGGGCTCAGCCTAAAAAAAAAAAAAACAAAAAAAAACACCGTGCTCCAACGGACCCTTAGAACGTGGTTACATATTTGTTTTTTCCTTTTTCGTTTGTTTCGCCAAATAATTTAATTAAATAAGTAGTTTGATCGCGATTGAAATAATAAATAAAATAGTATTGCAACAATGTAATCGTTTATTGCAATTATTGATTCACTGGATATCACTGGTGGATATTAGTGTACTGTAAGAGTTAAACACAATTTAAACCAACGCGTTAAAATAACTCTAGTTATAGTGTTAAAAAACACACACGTAAATTTTATGACGGAACGCGCATTCAATGAAATACTTTTTATTCACAGAAGAGTATACTTTTAGTTATATTCACAATCCAAAAGTGGGATTCAACAGCTATTGCTTTAGCAATTTTAGACACAAGTTAATAGTGCGAAATGCTACCAAGTCCGATATATTCACAATTCAAAAGTGGGATTCAATAGCTTATAGCTGTAAGTGTCTTAAACAAGCAGCCATTAATTTGGAATACATTTGGAATGGAATTATTAAATTAAAAATCAATTAGTACTAAAAGGACTCGGTCTTTAATTTATGCATAGTAATTTACAAAAGTCAGCAAGTTTAGTTCATATAATTTTTAATAGAAGGAGTGAAGGTGGAACTCAGAGCACCAGTTGCGTATATCAGGTTAGTTATTGATTTATAAAAAAAAAAAAAGTTGGCGCTTGCAAGCAGCAGGAACAAGTATATTTCAGAATATGCTCAAATTGAGTTCTGAAATACAAAACAATATATAAGATTGTTGTGAGTGAGATTGGAATTAAAAAGCATGTATATTAAACAACAACAGCTACAAAAGCAGCAACAAATTGTCACTCCATTTATATTTATTATATTATATTGATTTCGTTCACTACTTACCATATTTTCTTTACTGAATTATTATATTTACGATATACATTTTACTACAGCATACTGGGCAATTTCTCATTGAAGTAGTACCTACTGCGAACTATTGTTCATTTATTTATTTTTTTTCAGTATAAAGCATTATTGAAAAATTGTTTTCTAATGCAATTCACTTTCTTATGCTTTTAGGAAAAGAAAAGCAAGCAGGCATTTTTTATTGGCAATAAAAAACGAGAAGGTAGAAGAGATAGAAAGAGCAGGTACGCAACGATAACTATACGTTGGATGCCGGAATATTTTCGGTGAGCAGGATGCTGGCCTTCGTGGAGTCTGCAGCATTTGGGACTTGCACGATGCCAGCAGCGCAGGTCAGGCTTGAAGCCTTGCAGGATGCTTGGGCAAAGGTGAAGGTGTCTGAGAGCGGGATTGCGATGGCCGACGACTTGATGGTCAACGTTTAAATGCAGCGCAGGATTCCTGAAGTGGAGGCAAAATATTTTGCCGCCTATGCAGCATTAAAAGAGAATGCAGCCGAGATAGCTCCAACAGCAGGTGTAGCAGGCAGAGCAGGACAGCCCTTCGAAGTCCAGGTTAATCTTCCATTCGCCCAACACGATGTGAAAAACACCTGGGTATCATTCGATGGTGATATTACAAAATGGCAGGGTTTTCGAGATTGCTTTGTGGCAGCGATCCATGATAATGATAGAATAGCGCCCGCCTATAAATTTTAGTAGAGCAGCGAGGACTTTCGGTGAATGGATACTCACCGAGAAAAATTATTGTGAGGCGTGGAAGTGTATTAATGAGATATTTACCAAAAATACGCTACGTGCAGGGAGCTACTGAGGAATTTCTTCAAGCTTCCGTCATTGCAGGGTGCACCGAGAGCAGGAGAGCTACAAAAGATGGCCAATACTACCTATGAAAGGCTTCGCCAATTAGCAGCGCAGGGGATCCCAACAGAACAAGTGGGAGGAAGTGCGCACTTCTGAAGAGCCCACTTCAAAAGAATTTTGTGCCTTCTTGGACAAGCGTGCTGAGGCATTGAATGGAGCAGCGAGCAGGAAGGTTGAGGAAGGTTAATCTGCAGGCGTTAACGCCGGGACATTTTTTGGTTGGTGAGCCACTTGTGTTGCCGTTACCATTCGTTACCAATGAGATGTCAAATACAAAAGGTATAAAATTATGGAAGGAGCGTAAAACTATGCTTGCGCATTTCTGGAGCAGGAGGAAGGAAGAGTACTTATCTACTCTGTATGAGAGAAAGAAATGGCGAAAGGAGAAGTACGGCTTGAGAGAAGGACAATTGTGCATTATAAAGAGCGAGAATTACCCACCATCGGCGATGGGGTGGATATTGAGATTAATACCAAGCAGAGATGGACTAGTTAGGAGCGTGGTTCTGCAAACAGCAACCAATCAACTTACGAGGCCAGTACAGAAGGTCTGTATTCTGCCAATCGAAGAACTGGAATGATTTATACAATTATTATAATTTACATTTATCTTTAGCAAAAATCTGTTAAAATAAAAGCGAAAGGGTAGAAAACCGTAGGTTTTCGCCGAGACTGTATCGAACTGCATGAGTATTGCAACTCTGCTGTCGATTTTATGAGCTGGTATATATATAAACTTAAAGAAAGACCGAGAAGGTTCTGAGTATTGTATGACGAAAGTCAGTCTTTTAGCAGGAACCAACCAAGCAGGTTGGGTGAGCAGATTAATAAATAAAAGTGTTTTTAACATTTTTTTCACTATAATTGCGTTGTTTTTTTATTTGTTTTGGCGGTTTGTATTTTGTGATATTTAACTTCCCTGAGCTACGATACAATATTATAGAAGCAATGCTTTAAAAGAAAAAAAAACCTTTTAACCAGACACTGAAGAGGTCATTTAAACTAACAACGATAATCATAAGGCCCATTGAAGAGGCCAGAATTAGCCACCGAGGAAGAGACACAAGAGGGTGAAGCAGTAACCAACTGAAGTCATCCTTCAGAAGTGTAGCACTACATTATCGGCCATGTAACACCCCTGGCCAAATAGTTATCTAGTGCGCCACGAGCGCTAGTGTGCCAAATTTTGTAGTAGTAGTTGTTCTCGACAGCGCTGACGATGGGTAAGCTTTGTAAAGTAAGTCTTATTCTAGTTTTTTTCTGTCACGCGAATTGCGGTTAACCTAAAAAGCTTTAACTTCTTAAAACCAAAAGTTATAAGGTATCTATAACCAGACAACTTACATGATATGAGTTGCTGTCTTGGAACTCTGATTTCCAAACGTATGAAACAAGGACAATCCTGACATAATGGCCTGATATTTGTATCCCATAGAATCAGTTAAACGAAATAACCCAATTAACATTTAAGGCATGATATAAATGGAGACAGAGTTGTGCATACAGAAAGACCCGGATTGATCATAAAATTAGTTCAACCGGGAGTCGCATACAGCTGGTCTAATCCAATCATGGGAAAAAGACACAGACATCACATTTATCAAAAAAGCTTCAAATATGCTTCTAATGTATAAGGATACCTGTACAGCTCGCTTCCATACGCTGCACTATGGAGTAAATGCATGCAAAAACGAGACAAAAGTCGATTTTTAAAATTGCAAAGTTAAGAAGTAAAGTTTCTACCAAACGGTAGAGTAATTCCCATAGATTAAGAAACAGTATACTTTTTTTTTTTACTCCAACTAATTTGGCCGCACCACTAGTTCAATGTCAGTGAAAACGAGAGCATTCATTTGTTTGCATCATCAAAGAAAAAAAATTGTTAGTTTCAATTAATTATTTCTTTAATATTTTGGAACATTTTATTCAACTTTTAACATGTATAATTCAGTTGCAGGTGTGTTCTCCTATATTCAATAAATTTCATGTTAAAATGTTGTGTTTTAATATTTTTTGTGATTTAATTAAAAATTGTCCATTAAAATGCAATTTTGTTCTTTCTTCGTTAAACATTTTTTTGTTGTATTCCGTCGAATTCCGTTGTGTTGTTTATGTAGAACGATAAAGTGAATCATAAAGATTCAGTTAGAAAAAAAATTGGGTGCAGGTTTTTGCAGGTTTAGTTGTTATTGGTGTTAATAAATGTGATGTTTTATGTACTTTTAAGCTTTTTCTTAAAAAACGCAAATTTTGTTATATTATTTGAAGGATCATCCGGCTTAATAGTTGTGGGAAACGCCTGAATATCGAGGGGTATACGAACTGGTTTGTCGGTATCGCGGATTTCTCATTGTCTGTCCATATCGACTGATGGTACCGTATTTTTTTCCTTGCGGCAGATAATTTCTTATATGAAGTGTCACGCGATGGGTTAGTATATATGTCCCACTACGTGGCATATTTTTTTTTGTGTTTGTTCTGGAAATTTTCCATAGCCAGTCGAACGACGCGCGCATTTTTCTTTGTGCTCGTCTTTGCTTCGTGACGAGGTAATTTTTCTTGGTACAGCATCGGATAGCTGAAGTCAGTTGATTTTGGGAAGCGAACGTGAGTGGTCAATGGTCGTGGGGAGTTAGTGCGCGAGGATGACTCGAAAGAAAAAAAAAAAAAACAATTTTTTTTATTTTTGACTCGTGGTAATAGTTCGGGAAACTGAAACAAACTAGAAGAATACGGGAATCAAATTTTCGGTGTGCGCGAAAGTAAACGCAAAAGAATAATGGGTTCATTGCCTACAAACGTTTTTCGGTGTGACCATAGGTGATTCCGCGTAATAAAACGATAACCAAACTGTTCCGGAATAAGTAACTCTCGTGGCGCATTAGAAATTATATCGTCCCTTGCCCGAAGTGTGTATTATTACCCCTCGACTTTATAAGTGAATTCTCCCTCGCGAGAAGCTAACGACCCCTGTGTACTTATCCATCGGTACTGTGACCCCCGGTATCCTTGTAGTGATGATCTAATGTGACTCAGTGGTAAACCTCCTAATCTGACCGTAAACTCGGGCCATTGTGAAAGACCCAAACTGCTTCCAAACTCTGGCTTGACCCAAGGGGCATGTTACAACCTCTAGAGGAATAACCGTGTCATTACGTACCGTGTCTACCACGTGCCATATTCCCTGACTCGGTAGTGCGACCGTGATACTCCTCCGGTAACGACACCGTGAGCGGCCTAACGACCCGTTCCGGTTGCAGCGCAACGACCCCGTGAGCGGCCTAACGACCCGTTCCGGCTGCAGCGCAACGACACCGTGAGCGGCCTAACGACCCGTTCCGGCTGCAGCGCAACGACACCGTGAGCGGCCTAGCGACCCGTTCCGGACACATGGCCATCGAGCTGGACGAGCATCAACCGGACAACTGGCATCAGCAACTCTACCTTTAGATTTAATTTTTTTTTTCTCTTACTGTGTAATATTATATTTAAGATAATTAAAAATGTGTTTTGGAAATCTTGCGAATTAAATTTGAGCATTTAGAATTTCTGTCCGATCCAACCAGTAAGGTTCAGCATTGTTTCCTCCGTGAGTTAGATTCCATGGTGCGTAAAGTATGTTGCTTTGGTCCTGCCTATCGTGGGCATAGAAATTTACGTCGTCTAAGCGTCTTATTTAACAGTTTTAACCAAAGACTTGATTATCTTTGCTATTGCCGTAGCTCACTTTTTTAGGAACAAATGGATCATCTTACCTCAGGACGATGCTGTGCACACCATCCCCCCCTGCAGAAGACTACATGAAACCATCGGTACCCCGTACGTTTAAATCCTGGTAAGTCCCCCATGTTGGGAATCTTTTATCTATAAACACAATCATTTCTTTCGTTAAATGATCCTGATGACGCCTAATAAAATTAACAGCCCGCGCGCCCAGATTAAAAGATTTTTATTGTGTGATTTCTAACAGAATAGTCTTAGCTAATTGAACCTTCAGATGCTGATCCGTACCCGGACGCAGATATTTACATTTTTTTTTATTTTGCTTTGTATAAGAACAGTAGTGATTCAGAATTCATTTCCTAGCGTAAATTTTGATTGCTCAATTAATGTGTAGTTGATTTACATTCATAAGTACCGACGTCAGAATTTTGTCGAATATTGGTAGTCCAAAGGGTGGTGGAATTGAAATTACGAATCTTCATGGTCTTGTGTGTTTATTTGTAGTAATCTTAGAAATATCTTCAAAGTTTCAAGTACTTTTGATCAGGCGATGAATTCATCTGTCGTGTGCCTATAGGGTCCGAAATGACTAAGCTACAAGGTTAAGTATTTTTAGGAGGTGTGGATCGCGTAAGCGTTAGGATGTGGTGAGTCCGGGAAACTCAGGGATCTTGTCCCTTGGTTTGGTATACAACAGGGGTGACTAATTAAAATTTAAGAGGAACTTAGTCACCAAGGTGGTTGATTTGGGAGTTGAATGGCCCCTTTCACCATAGGGGTGGGTTATCCTCAGAGAGATGCCTACCATCTCTTTCTCTCGCGCGCGGAAATAGAAACACATCGGTTAGTATTTTGGGATATCTATTAAGATCAGTAGCAATTAGGAGAGTAACTAAGCTAAGTCTGTTTCGGGCGAACCTGAACCATTCGAGCTCCTTTCATTTTTAACAGAAATTCTCAAACAACACCCGGAGACAGGCATGTAAACAAGTAACGCAGTTCGATTTTGTAAGTGGCAAGAACCCCCCCTTCCGACGAGCTTAGAACGGAGCACGACTAGCATGCCTGAGCTGCCTACTCGTCGAACGCCCTTCTAGGCAGTGGCCCGGACTGACTCCAAAGTAGGTCCTGTAATACAGGGGTCATAGGGGTCACGGAGCGTAGAAGGTTTTTCATTAATAAGTCGCGTAAGTCATCGATATTAAATTGTTACTCGCGGCCCATATTAGTATAAAGGTACAATACGGATCTGCTCCTTTATTGTGATGGACAGATAGATAAACACCTGGCGATCTGAAATTAATGCTGGTTTGCTGAGCTCTCAATTGTGTACCTATAGTATACAGATATGGAAATAAATCCCAGATTTATTTTAAAAAATTTTTTATAACGTTACATAATTCTTACCAAAAAACATTTATATGATGTGATAAAAACGTGTTCTGAAGTTGAATTTAAAGCTAAATTGGATTACTTAGAAAAATATTTGCTAGATAAGGCTTGTTGTGAGGATGGTCAACTCGAAGAACTTAAATCTAAAATATGTCGTTTAAGGTTTGAATTTGAATTTGAAAATTATGAAATGTACTTTGATTTATTGATTGGCATATTTTATAGAATTGATTTTAAGAGCAGATGGCTTCGGTCTAATAGAGTTGAAAAGGATTTTTTAAGAAAAAATGAAACTTGGTTAAACGGAATCTTTGAAATTCCAAATAAATCCAGGCCTGGTCGTCCCTCTAAATCGTTTGATGATCTTAGTGTTCGTAGTAAATGCAGACGGACTGAAGAACTTCGTGAATCTCATCAAATTGCAGAACTTACTTTTGCAACACAAATAAAATTGCGGGAATCTGGTAAGGCAGTATCTGCAAAAGTCCTTAAAGAAATAGCACATTCTCCAGGAAAAGCCAAACTTTGTAAGAAAGCATTGAAGAATATTCCTAAACGCGAAAAAATATCAACACTTAAAGCGCTTTCAATTTTTGTTGAAGCAGGTTTATCCCGAAAACAATATGAAATTGTAACAACGAGTGATAAGAAACTGTTTCCGAGTTATAGTACACTTAAAAAAGCAAAAAGTGATTGCTATCCAGAGTCTTTCACAGTTACGGAAACTCTGGCTGAGGTAAACTTGCAGAGCTTGCTAGACCATACCATTAAGCGCTTACTAATGTTTTTGGGTATTCGACAAACTTTAACTGAGGACGAAATGAAATCTTTAGAGCTTATTTCGAAATGGGGTTGCGATGGATCGCAACAAACCCAATATAAACAAAAGTTCGAAAACCATTCCGATTCAGATGCAAATATATTTCAAAGTTCTCTTGTGCCTTTGCGATTGCTCTGCACTTTAAATGGGAAAATCGTTTGGCAAAATCCGACACCATCATCACCAAGGTACTGTCGACCAATAAGAATAATTTTTACTAAAGAAACTACGGATATTACACAAAGTGAAATAAATTATATAGAATCGCAGATCGATTCCCTAATAAAAACAAAACTGGATGGTTTTGAGCCCATCGAAGTTAAACATGTGTTGGCATTTACTATGATTGATGGCAAGGTCTGTAACGCTGCAACAGATACAAAGTCAACTATGAAGTGCTATATATGTGGAGCAACATCCAAGGAGTTTAATGATTTGTCAAAATCAAGAGATATTCAAACAAATACATTAAGATTCGGTTTATCAATTCTACATGCACGAATTCGTCTTTTTGAAACCATTTTGCATCTTGCTTATAAGCTTCCTTTAAAGAAATGGCAACTTCGAAAACAAGAAGATAAAGATATTGTCAAAGAAAAAAAGCGAGAATTGCAAGAAAAATTCAAAAACCAACTAGGTCTAATAGTGGATGTACCAAAGCCTGGTTTCGGTAACACGAATGATGGCAATACAAGCCGTAGGTTTTTCAATGATGTACAACTTTCTGCTGAAATAACAGGTGTCGACACTCAGTTAATTTATAGGCTGAAGGTTGTATTAGAAGTTCTATCCAGTGGATATAAAATCGATATTTCCAAGTTTGGTAAATATGCATTCGATACAGCAAAACTTTATGTAGATTTGTATCCTTGGTATCCGATGACACCAACAATGCACAAAATATTAATCCATGGATCAACCGTGATTGAAAATGCAATTTTACCAATTGGACAGCTTTCTGAAGAAGCAGCAGAAGCTCGAAACAAGCATTTCAGACTCTACCGCCTTAATTACTCAAGAAAACATTCGAGGAAAAATTGTAATTTAGATATTCTTAATCGCTTATTATTAACATCTGACCCCCTTATAACAAGCCTCAGGCCTCTTCCTGTTAAAAAATCAAAATCTTTTTCGAAAGAAGCAATCGAAATGCTTATATCTGAGCACCCAATTACATCTCCATTAGATGTCTCTGAAGAAGAGGATAATAATAATAATTATGAAGAAGAGAGCGAGTCTTGTTCAGAATCTCTCTCGGAATAACAATTCAATTAAAAAAAAAATCTTAAAATACACAAATAAACGTTATTTTAAATTAAAAAAACATGTTTTATTACTTAAGACAAAGATCAAATTCATTTTAAATGTCGTCATAACATATAGTTTCAGATAGAGGCAAAAAATAATTTTGTCTCGTTTTTTCATGCATTTACTCCATAGTGGATCGTGGGAACCATCGAACAACATCTGGCGAACGATCGCAGATCGACATTACTATAAAGGGGACATCAGCGAGAACCAGGGCACTCAGTGATCAGCCGGACATTACGTTGTACAGTTTCAAATATTTTTTTCTTTTAAATAAATCTTTTTATATTTAAAAAAAAAAAAACGGTAAAAGTTAAATTTTTTAATTTGTATATTTATTGTTGTGACTAAATTTGGAAAGACCATCATTAAAACAACAAAAACGCATACAGTCTCAGGATTGAGATCTGACATTTAAATGTTTCTCATAGGAACGATTTAACATTTTTATGTTTTTTTTTTTATTTAAGCTGAAAATGACGGTAGGCCCAACTATGGGTATGTTTAAATCCGCCATTGATAAAATTCATCGGATTGGAGTTTACCTTGATACCGAAAGATTCAAGGTCAGTACGCTGGTAGATGCTCAGGTCCGGCTTCATGCCTTGGAGAAGGCATGGGCACATTTGACCGAGAGTGAAGGTATGGAATTAACTGCGAAAGTGCGGACGACGAAAACGGACTATTTTGTTGCAATTGCAGCATTACAAGGAAAGGTTGAAAGTTCAAATACACAGGAAAGATCGATAGACCCACAACACATAGCAGTGCAAGTGAACATGCCATTCCAGCAGAATTACAGCTGAACGAAATTTACAACTGGAAATATCCGATCTGTCGTGCTTCACCAGTTCATTATCTTACCTAGGGCGAATGATCTCCAGAAGATGTCGAACTTGACCCAAGAAACTATGCGACAATTGGCGGCACAAGGGGTACCAACGCTGCAAGTAAGTGGAAGGAAAGCCGAAAGACGGAGACACCGACCGCGAACTAGATGTGCGATTTTTTGGACAAGCGTGCAGATGCTTTGGAGAATACATACAGCCGGCGTTCGGCTCACTCGAAAGACTCATCTGTAGCAATACAACGCGAGAGAACCAATTTTGGAAAAGCCATTGCAGCAAAACCAAGGCACGCTTGTTGTGTCCAATCAAGGAAGTGCAAAAGACGACAGCTAAAGACAATAAACGAATAATACAGAAAAAGGATGATTGACTAGAAAAGAACTTTTCGAAACGACCAAGGGAAAAAAGGCCGAACAATCGGAACGAAATGAACAATTAATTACAGAAATAATATGTTTGGTGGATGAGCGTAGGAACAGCTGCTAAAGGAAAGACAAAAGCTTTTGCAAAATTTAGAAGGGAAAGACAACATGGAGAATCATGGATAGAAACATGGTAGTACGAAGGGCTATAGGAGAGATCATTGTAATCTGATGAGAGTTTAATAGAGAGCAAGCAACAATGTTCAAACTTTTTTTAAGCTTTTTTATGGAAGCGATTTTATATTCCTTTAATTCCTTTGAGTGTGGATCCAACGGACTTACATGTGTAAGAACAAGGGTAAGATATAAACACAAACATAAGTAGAGTATTCAAATAAAGAATATATGTGTATCGAATCACTCATACATGGGTATATTGTGCACTCGTGTATGAGTCCTGTTCTCATTATAATAATATATGTATGAGCAAGCTGTGACTCTCTTCTTTGAATGAGAGAAGAAGCAGTTTCAGTTGCTATCGAGAAACAGAGTTGTACAGACGTACAGGAGCGTACAGGAAAAGGAATAAGAATAAAGAATATTTAATAGTCGGGTTTTTATATATTTTCCCGACTTTAAAACGTCACGTGTTTTATTTCCGAGATATACATTGGTCCTTCGAGCCGGATTGGTCCATGTCGAGCCGGATTTAGAATCAATGAAAAAAAATAATATTTTTACTTGAAGTGTTCGAAGAAATGAAACGCGCAGTGTGATGTTCGTGTATAGTGTCAGTGAGTACAGGTAGAAAGTAGTACAGAGTACAGGCCCTGATGATCATTCATCATTCTTCGCAAACGTAGAGAAACCATAAATTATGTATATTAGCACATATACATAATGGCCTTTTGGGCATGCAATAAAATGACGACGAACATAAACTGCGAAGTGCGACGTTGCCGCTATCGAAGTGTACAGGTTTAATCATGTACAGAGTCAGTTTGTTCCCAACAGCGGGAAAGCAATAAATACAACACAAGAAGAACGAAAGCGGACAGAGCATAGCAACTCATAAACACAGCAACTTACGAGAGAAATATTGTGACGAACAGTATTTTCATTCCCAAGTACAGGCTGCGGAAGAATAACCTTTTTTTTTTTGTGCTCTTTTTTGGTGTTGTCTGGATTCACGCACACAAAAAACAAAAAAAAATCGTACAGTAACGAGTGAAGAATTCCGATGGTCGCCAACGGCAGCCGGTCGGCGAGGTGATTAGTACAGGAAAACAAAGAAAAATAAGCAAAAACAAGCGAACGGCGCAAGAAGGTACAGCGTAAGTGGTTGCATATTGTTACTGTATGGGCATTATTAGTTGAGTGCTCAGCAGAGACGAACGAAAATAACATTAGCAAGTATAGAATAAAAAGAAAAAACCTTTTTTGTGTGACAAAACTGGTGAGTACAGAATTTATTAATTAAATGTATAGGTTGCGTATGTGCAGTGTACAGGAAATAAGTATAGGAAAGTGGTGCAAATTATAGAATTATTCAGTGTAAATGTGAATTAAATATTAAACAGTGCTATCTGCGCGCGTCGATGACAGTCAAGTAATCTGATTTTTTTTTTTTTACGTACACAACTGCTGGGGCAAGTGTAGTACAGAGAAATATTGACGTATATAGGTGTACAGGAGTAAAAATACAATGAAATTCTATAGGATACGTAGATGTACAGGAAGTATATATTGATAACTATTAGGTAGGCAAGTGTATAAGAAGCAGGTACAGTGAGATTTGTTTATATGGATAGAAGGGTTTTGGTTTATACATAGATGTATAATGGTATGTCAACAGAGAGGGATGGCATAAGCGAACCGTAGATACGGAACAATTATGTAAACTAAAGCGAGAAAGAAAAGATGTTAAGTGTAAAGGATAATGATTAGGAAGCATGCTTGTCAGGTGGCCATAATAATAGGTGGCTAGTATAGGAGGTTAGAATTCCATGCTCTAAAAGCTAGCACAAGATGCCAAAATGCTGAGTAATCGGAAAGGGTACAGGCTATGACATGTCAGTAAGGGTGTACAGGTGGAGCGAGTGTATAGAGTTATAGCAATGAGTCTATGAACATTGCCGTACAGGTTAAAGGATTGTGCAACCAAAAGCACGTACAAGTTAAAGGATTGTGCAACCAAAAGCACGTACAAGTTAAAGGATTGTGCAACCAAAAGCACGTACAAGTTAAAGGATTGTGCAACCAAAAGATGTACAGGTTCAAGGCAAGCCTCTCACAGCGAGTTGAGAGTTCGCAGTTTCACAGAGAATAATTACACCAAATAATTTGCATCCACTAAGCTAAGTTAGATGTTAGAGTACAGATCATAACGCTAAAAACAAGTACAGGTTATAATAAGATTCTTTTGTCTTCTTCCCCAAAAATAGACAAGAGAAGAATGACATCTAATCAAGCGAGAGCAGCAGCGCATGCCATCAGCATGGCGCGCAAGTTTGCAGAGTCTGAGGAGGCAGCCGCGATTTCGTACAAAAATGCGGAGCTGCGCCTCAGCACAGTACAGGAAGATTGGCAGAGCTTTTGCAAGCTGCATGAAGGTCTACTAGCCGAAGCCAAAGGTGAAGACATAGCCAACTGTATAGATTTGAAAGAATCTGTCAAGGATGACTATTTTCATGCGTGCACGGCGTTTGAGGACAGGAAAGAGGCACTGCGCCCCAGGGTACAGGACAACGTACAGGGTACAGGCATTCAGGTACAGGTGGACATGCCGTTCCTACAGCATGATCTGAAGAACACATGGGGTGAGTTCGATGGAACTTACACCAAATGGTTAGGTTTCCATGATAGGTTTGCTGCGGCCATTCATCAAAATGACAAGGTCGCACCAGCCTACAAGTTTGCGTACCTCAAAAAGTCGCTCACTGGTCGTGCAGCCAGGACAATGGGGGAGTGGCAGCTGACTGCGGATAACTACAGCGAAGCATGGGACCGTCTCAAGCAGATTTACGATCAGAAGTATCTGATCGGGCGCGACCATCTACGCCAATTGCTCAATCTCCCTGAGCTAAGCAGCAAGCCGTCAGCAAACGAGCTCCAGAGGATGGCGAACACGACGCATGAGGTCATGCGTCAGTTAAAGGCGTTAGGACTACCCGTAGAGGCCTGGGACTTCTTCGTCATACACGTGTTATGTGAGAAGCTGGACCAGGAGACTGCTCGACAATGGGAGCTCCAGCGCGACTCAGATCAGCCGAAGTTGTCAGCAATTCTGGAGTTCATTGATAAGCAGGCGGCTGCGTTATCTAACGTAGCAGGTGCTCGTAAGAACATCAGTACAGGCCGTACAGAAGTAGAGAGGGTTGCTAAACAAGCTGCAGCCAGAGCAGGACCAGCTTCCAGGGGAAGAGTACAGGAGAGGGCAGCAGCCCCTAGAGACTTCTCGAGCACACTGGGCGCTTGGTAGAGTAAGCGAGCTTATCACCAGCAAGGATGGGCTTGTACGATCAGTAGTTGTGCAAACTGAGACAGGAAGACTGAAGCGTCCTGTACAGAAGATGTGCATAGTTCCCGTGGAAAGCTGTGATCATTAAGTAGAATGTATAGTAGTAATTCGAGTTATTCATGTATAGTAGAATGTATATTCATGTATAAGAGAATGTAAAGAAAATTATGAATTTTGCTGGCACTGTATCGAATCACTCATACATGGGTATATTGTGCACTCGTGTATGAGTCCTGTTCTCATTATAATAATATATGTATGAGCAAGCTGTGACTCTCTTCTTCGAATGAGAGAAGAAGCAGTTTCAGTTGCTATCGAGAAACAGAGTTGTACAGACGTACAGGAGCGTACAGGAAAAGGAATAAGAATAAAGAATATTTAATAGTCGGGTTTTTATATATTTTCCCGACTCTAAAACGTCACGTGTTTTATTTCCGAGATATACAATATGACATCACACGTATACAGGCTCAGGGACGTTTCTGGTCGGGGATGAAATCATGAAACCCGATCAGTCGTGTTCTGTGCTTGTGAGTGGTGAGGTGTTTAGTCTTTAGTATAGTATTTTAACAAAGAAAAAAAAAATTAAAGAAGACCAGAAGAAAAAGAGCGAATAAGGTGAGTTGTTGTTGCTCACTGAGTGTATTTTGGGCTAGTATTTAAGTTTAGAACAATATGTTCTTTGGTGTGTGTGGCAATAATTGCCTGGTTCCTCCTGCGCACAGTGAATTCATCACACGAGTGTATATAGCAGCAGGCAAACCGGTACCCTGAACACCAAATGGGTTCGGTGTGTGTGGTATTGCTTTGCAATGTTCGGTCTGGCAGGACATTAGTGTAAATATTGCTTGTTCATTCCTGAGCAGAGTAATTGTAGAAGTATTTGTTTTTATATGCCTGTAATGTACTCATAGGGACTTTTTTTTTATTAATCTCGTTACAGACTCGGAGATGCCTGATGTGCAAGCGCCAACAAAAGAAAAAAACATTTTTGGGTAAGATGGATCGTTTATTCTCGCCAGCAATTCGGGTCCCTAACGAGTCATCATGTGGATACGGGACACCGTCTGACCGAATCACTAGACGAATTGAATCGTCTCATATCTGGCATGGGGATACTTGATACCTCGCGTCGCCGTTGATAACCTAGTGCCGTTGGGGATAAATACGACACCGACGACGATGACGAACTTATGATACGGTATTCGCTACAATGGATCACCCACGCCTCCTACTCATAATTGCTGGCATCAGCACCTCCTTCGTTATTGTGTCGATGGATATCCAAGGCGTGGGCTTGGTAACAGGTGATGGACTCCCTGCACCTTTGGGACTTCGACATATGCTTGCACACACACACACACACACACACACACACACACACACACACACAGGACAGACTTGGGGTTGCCTTCTGGATACTATGGGAAAGATCCTCGAGAGGATAATCTACAATAGATTACTCGCAGTGGCAGACGAGAAAGGAGCTCTTTCAGACCGTCAATTTGGATTCAGAAAATCGCGATCTACCGTTGATGCCATCAGGGCAGTTGTCGATATCGCAAAAGAGGCTATCGAAGGAGAAAGATGGCTATATGGCACAAAGGAGTACTGCGCAGTAGTGACGTTAGACGTTAAAAACGCGTTTAACTCGGCGAACTGGTCGTTCATTAGAAGATCACTCGCTAGAATGGATACACCGTATTACTTGCTGCGTATATTGATGAGCTATTTGAGCAACAGGAAGTTGAGATACCATACGGATGAAGGGTTAAAGTACTACAACGTCACTGCAGGAGTTCCTCAGGGATCAGTCTTGGGGCCGTTACTGTGGAACATCATGTACGATGGAGTCCTACGATTAGCGTTGCCTGGGGGGGTAACGGTAATTGGATTCGCCGATGACATTGCCGTCGTTACAGTTGCTAAGCAGATTCGTACAGTTGAATCAGCTACAAACGAAGCAATTGTACGAATAAAAGATTGGCTAGCAGTCGCCGGACTGGAACTAGCCGATCATAAAACAGAAGCGGTCCTCATAACCAGCCGAAAAACTGTAGAGTTTGCCAACTTTCAGGTTGGTAATCAAACAATCAGGTCCAAAGCAGCGGTTAAATATCTTGGAGTTATGCTGGACAACAAACTCCAGTTCAAAACACACGTAGACTACTTAACCAGGAAAGCATCGCAAATGCAGGGAGCCCTTTCGCGCATACTGCCTAATATCGGTGGACCTGGATATGCTAAAAGGTTACTACTCTCCAGAGTTATCACGTCAGTTCTGTTATATGCGGCCCCAGTCTGGGCGCAGGCATTAAGGACCAAGGAAACAAAAAGAAGGCTATCATCAACATACAGACTCTGCGCGCTACGAACAATCAGCGGCTTTCGAACCATCTCAGACGAGGCTGCCTTTGTTATAGCTGGAATGGTCCCCCATCGACATCCTTGCAGATGAGATGTTAAGAGAGTACAATAGAAGATCCCTAAACCAAACCGACGCCAATGGTATAAAGATGATCAAAACTGAGGAAAAGACAGCGTCAGCAGCTATGTGGCAAACTCGTTGGGACAATACAACGAAAGGCAGATGGACATACAAGCTAATACCGACAATTCAAAACTGGATAAGTCGTAAGCATGGAGACTGCAACTACAATCTTACGCAGTTCCTGTCTGGTCACGGTGGCTACCGCAAATATCTCCATCGTTTTGGACATGACCGCTCCCCATCTTGGCCCGAATGCCCAAATGAAGATGAAGATACGGAGCATGCAGTGTTTTATTGCACACGCTTCACGACATGGAGAATCAATGTGCCCAGTCCATCGCTAGTCATCAACCACATGCTGCAGTCGGAAGTGAATTGGACGGCAATAAGCGAATATGTAATAGCTCTACAAAATGAGCTGCGGAGAATAGAAAAGCTAAGGAAAGCAGCAGAAGCAGCAGAAGCTTCGGCAGCAGGTGACATAACACGAATAGCTTGAATGCTAACCAGCCCCGCGAAGTAATACCTAACGGCAGTCCCGCGGGGAGAGTGGTAGAAGTGTACATGGGTGTGGTTTAGTACGTAAGGCGCGAGGCACCGGAGAAACATATCCCGCGAATCGTGCATGCTAGTAGCACGGGCAACAAGTATCTTTCGAAGATTACACATCCTTTGGACGCAACCAAAAAAAAAAAAACACACACAGGACAGACTTGGGACGAACGAAAACCACCCCAATTTTACACACGATGACTGAGGGCAAGAACAAAATAAAATCGCATCGCGGTGTTCACTTGCAGTCTAGATTTAAACAGAGGAAGAGCTAAAAACGTAAAAATATAAATTCAATATGTAATTCTTTTTCTTTGTTGCTTCTTCAAAAGCATTTTTGTATAAATGTAGGTCAAATCAAAATAAGCTAAGTTATTATTATCATTCTTGTATTTTTAATTCCTAAGTAATGAATCATTCCAGACTACCGACCCACCACTGAGCGCAATGACAATGAGTAATGTAAGCACATCGGCCACCGTCCTCGTTTTCGCTGCGTTCCATGGGGATCGTATGACGATGATTTTGCGATTGGAGGATAGTGGCAGTGATCGTGGCTGGAATTTCCGGCGTTGCAGTTGGATGGACGGGAACGGTCGTCGGTAGTGTTAGTCGGAATGATTCACTTTTGTGTTAGATATAATCGCCATTCAAATTAAAAGTGACGCTGTGTTTGATTTCCTACATTAATTTTCAGTGCATATACGCAAGTGCCACGGGCACTTGTCACCTCGTGGCTGAAGATCCGGCTCGAAGGACCAAAATATAACATGTATTTCTACTGGCGAAACAAAGAAACAAAGAGTAAAATTAAAGACTAAGAAGTTCACAACGTTATAAAGATTTTATTGGAATGCTCGACAGGTTTTAAAATTAGTTGTACACTACTTTGGTACCCTAGATCCAATTATGTTTTTATTTGTATATGTAGGTTGGTTGGTATCAATGTCGGTTGTTGTCAGTTATTTTAAGTTACTTTATATCAATGTCATTAATGGTCATTCATTTTAGTTTGTAGTCCAATATATGTTTATCAATGTCATTAATGGCCATTCATTTCAGTTTGTAGGTCAATATATGTTCACTCTGGGATCGCCGACCGCCGGCCGCGTTGTTTCTGTTTAGGTAACAATATCATCGTGATGAGACATCGGTCGCGCGTTTGTTTATGTTTACGGGTCAATGATATCACCATGATGAGATATCGGTCGCTTGTTCTCGCTTTCCTTTCGAGTCAACCGAAGAGTATCGATTGCATTGATTCATCGGGAATGGAATGCAATCGATAAGATCGAATGAAAGTGTTGACCTAGATTGGCGGTCATAAAAGGCAAAGACGACCAGCATTTGATCGTAATACAATGACGCCGTTGAAATTAGCATTGATCGTACTGGGCGCCTGCGGCGGATGGATGGCCCTGACGTTGGCCGTCAAACTATGGACTTGGCACCAGGCGTTGAGTGCGGTTGGCCTATGGGACTGGATGGGATGAGCTGACAAGGAAGGAGACGAGAACAACGGCAGGCAGTCTTTAGATAGCAGTGAGACGATGTGGTCGGCGGTCCGGTGACAAATGTAACGTTTGTTCAATAAGAAGTCAAGTAAAATAAATGTAACGCCTGTTCAATAAGAAGTCAAGATTTTTTTAATTTGTTTGATTTTGATTCTACATATATGTTTATAGTTTCGTAAATAAATGTAAAAATATGTTTATAATATATTATTTGTGTATACAGCTGTCATCGATGTGTCCTTAATTATTGATGGGTGTGGGCATCGAAAACTATATTCAACATGGTTCGACATGCAAAGATGCAGTTTACGGATAGAGAAGAAATGTTTCCGACATAGGACATAGTTCAAGGAACTATACAGGTCCCAAGCTACCGAAATCTAGATTTCCGTAGCTTTTGGTAATTCGAGTAATTTGATAAGAAAACAAATAAATAATCAGAGAATAGATTGGTTATGATGCCTTTCAAAATAAATAAAGGAAAGCAAGTGGGAGAGCAAAATTTCCATCGAGAGTTGAAGAAGGAATTCTCGCAGCAACTAGTTTACTAGTCTGTGATTTTCGGGCATCGAGGATATGTTTTTTTTTTTTTTTCTTCGTGCCATTTGGGTCGTTTGTTTTCTTTGGTGATGTTTGTTTTTTTGTGTGGGTAAGCGAGGAAACGGGTTATCCTCAGATCGAGAGGAAAGAGACAATTTATGAAATCCCAAAGTGGATAATTATTGTAGGGAAAGTGCATGCAGGAAAGTATGATGCGTGGTGTGTTGAGAATGACACCCGATGATGATGACACCCGATGCAGGCGACTCAGAGGATTGGCCATGATCGATGGGACTACCTATGGTGTTGAGCGGGAAAAAAAATAGTTATGCTTGGAATAGCTGATTCTCAAGCGGTGTGGTGAATCAGTTAGAGGAACTGATTTGAGGAGGAAATAAAACGCGATTATAATTCTGTTGGCTGTTTTAAGAACTGAACTTTACTTTTTTGCTGCTAATTAAAGAGTGGTTTTGCTTTACAATTTTTACCTCCCTTGAAGCTGCTGATTGCTTATATACTAAGATCAGCTGTGCGTTCGGGGGTTAATGACCCTACAATACACAAAATACAATATTCCTTTTCTGTTGTGTTAGAGCACTTTTATCTTACTAATACATAAATTTAGATAGATTGATGCCCTTTCATTTACTCCTTCAACAATGCCCCCCATCTTCGGAGTAGGTGTTAGAGCGCACTGAGCTGGTAGATGCATCTCGCTCACATGCAATTCGGCCATTATGCATATTCTTTGACTCGTGGTTAGAAGTTGCAACTACATGACCCATATGCCGATGACGTGTGTTGGAGTGAGATCTGTATAATTCAATGTTCGTCTTGCTGCCCAAATTTGACAGTTCTCGTTTTCTGTCGGATTGTGTGGTGTCGTGGAGTGTATTTGCGTTTTGTTTTTATCGTTAATTATTGTTTTGTGTTGTTTGCATAATGGCTAGGACCTCGAAATGTTCTGCGCAACTTGTGTGCTTGATTTCACTACATTCGAGTACCTAGTTTTCAGCAACTCCACATTTTCGTCCTTCCCTCTGCGCTCTAGTCTTGTTGGGACGCAACATATGGCATTAGGATAGATTTAAATTTTAAGTCTCAGACTGGAATTGATGTGAGGCGGTTCGGTTACCTCTACAATAATTATTCGTTGTACCAATTATTCGTTTCAGTTGTATATGACATACATATACACACCGAGCCAGCAAATTCGCCATCGCTAGGTAAGCCAGCTGAAAAGTTGTGGAGACTTGTGTGTGCTGATGACATACACAAGCGCATAAACATTTTTTCAGTCACCGAGTGAGATACGCTTCTTAAAAAAAAAACAAAAATATATATTTGTGAACATTTTCGAATTTCTTATAAATACGAACAAGAAAAAGTAAGCGTGTTAGTGCAAGTTTTATACTCAATACAAATATTTAATGAGTGGAAGCAAGTGAAAGTATTATGAGGTAGTTTTTGTCAAGGTGTTTGTTTTTCCTTTTTTATGACATGAACACGTATGGACTAAATAAAGTATTTAGAACGACTGGTTAATAGTTATTTCAAGCAAGACTGCAGCCTAGCCTAAGACATCGGGTCTATTCTTAGCCTCTATATAAAATATAATAATATTAATAATAAAGAACTCAGTAGTTGCAGCCGAGCAATAAACAGCGGGCTCTGCAGTAAATTTTCTCCGTCCGATACTCTTTTCCCTATGGGAAAGAACGGTATCACGGACGTAACATAAAATCATGACCGACTTCAGAAATATATCTGTCGCTATCCACTTACCAGTACTACGTTCTACATTCGTATTGCTCTGGAGGGGAATACCCTTCGTTTTAACGGAGAGATGTGAAAGTGTAAGCGATCGTAAGTCTCACGTATTAAATATTATAAGACATTACCACTGACACCTCCCACGAAAACATTTGCCACCAACACTGTTGAAAACTTCTGTGGTATGTATACCAATATTGTATCAGGTATTGCAGCAGGTATCTGAATTGGATATTTCTATGGCATATAAATATTCATATTTAAAAAAATCGCTGGAAAACATAAGGAATGTGGCGAAATCGTCCATCGACTAGCTGAGCTTCTTCACATCATACAGGAAGTGCGAGTGGAGGAAACAACCCGATAGGAAGGCAGTGTGAAGCATGCGATAAGGAGCATCCTTTATATTATTGCCCGGATTTTACAGCATTAAACATAAATGCACGGAAAGATTTCGTAAACCGGAGGAAGACTTGTCCAAACTGCCTTAGGAAAGGGCACAAAAAGGAGGTATGTACAGCGATTAAATGCCTTAATAACCTGCATTGCCAAAGGGACAGGTACACGTTAGCTAATCTTCCCAACCAGGCGACGGAGGCGCGGAATAGCTTTATCCGCTTATGAAGGAGGTGAAAAAGCAGATCCACACCTGCCGAAAGGAAAAGAGGAAGCATAAGGCTAGCAGGACTCAAAAGTTCTAGGCCTTGTTCGAATCAATAGTTACCAGACCTTCTTTTTGCGATTGAGCGTTGAGCAGTGCGGGCGACCTACAGTCCATTTCATTGTGTTTATATTTTTGTGTATCAAGTAATAATCTAATAAATAATAATTTCATTTAAACCTTTTAACAGCATTGAAGAGGAAGAAGAGGTTGCAAACGACGGCCGTCGAGAATATAAAATTCACGAGTTACAAAAAACCTTAGGAGAACTATTTAAAGGAAGTAATGTAAAGGTGCACCTCATAAATAATTGTATGGAAATTACCTTTCCTCACAAGATAAAAATATTGCTCAACGACTACTGTTATGTATGGCAGCACTGGCCATACGTGTTTTATGTTTCTAAAATGTCATGTAAGATATATGTAGTGCTTGATCGATCTCTGGCCGAGAGGAAGCGGAGATAATAAAAGTGGGTTTTTTGTATATTTTTCCCACTATAAAATTCGTACCCTGTTTCATTTTAATCGGAGTATTATACATTATGGTCCTTCGAGTCGGGATTAGAAAAAAATTGTTTTCTTTCGGAGAATAATTGTGCGAAAAGTGAAATGAGAGAAAAAAAACAACGGAGTTATGGAGAAATAACTAGAAGGTTTTGAATGTGGAGCGGATTTGCGACCCAAGTACATAAAATCACGGAAGGCATGTTATAACATGCAATGGAAAATTTTGTAAAAGGGCCCATTCACCATTCAAGAAGAATTTCTTTCAGTTCAATTATTTGTGAGGTACGGGTAGAACAGTAGTGATAATTAATTGGAAGTAAAATAGAAATAAATAAAAATTCAAAATTCAACTAAACCAAAATGGATAAAAACAGAAAAGGTAATAATAATAAACCAAATAGTTATTAAATAGAGTGGACTACGCGGAATGGGGATATCTTTTTGTGTTGCTATGACCAAAAGGGTGGATTTGTGTTTTAGCAGTGTGTTGTGTGTGCATAATTAGGTATGCGGCGGCGTGAGTTATGTTAGAGATAACAAGTAACAGACAACACACATGTCAACCAGATGGCGACGGAATACCCTCACTATCAACAGACCGAACAAACATCCCAAGTATTGATAAATCATATCGACGAAGTCCGCTGAGACATCCCGACTAAAGTAACGCCAAACCAAGGAATGCAGGGGGTTGAAACGAGTTCCCACACTATTTCGGGAACAACGGACGACCGTGAGAACCATCGTAAAATAGTTATCTGGCGAATGATCGTAAACCGATGCAACAAGCTGCATCATCCAACCCCTACCAGATCAACTCAAAACAACATCTGGTATAGTAACGACCGATCGTGGGAACCATCGAACAACATCTGGCGAACGATCGCAGATCGACATGACTATAAAGGGGGCATCAGCGAGAACCAGGGCACTCAGTGATCAGCCGGACATTACGCAGTTACATTACGCATTACAGTCTTAAATATTTTTCTTGTAAATAAATCTTCTTTTTTTTATTTAAAAAACGAAAAGTTAAATTTTTTAATTGGGGGCTCAACCGGGATACCTCACATCGTATAATTGAAAAAAATAAAGTAAATTGTGTGAAGTGTATTCCCAGCCAAACAACTGCCAAAGTACTCTGCAAGACAGATTAAAGTGCTCATTCAACAGAAAAGCAGAAGATTCATCAGATCCACAGGACGGAGTATCCAGCTTTGAAAACAACAACCAGAAGAAGTATCCACAAATAAGGAGAAAATAATTGTAAGAAATATTTTTTTGAGAATTTGTTAAAATTTAAGAGTGAGAAGTTAGTGTTTCATGTTTAGAAAAACTAAAAATAGATATTTTAAGCCATATAAAACTACTTTGAAAGAATCAGATTCAGAATCTGAAGAAATAAAAATGGCTTTTGGTACTGCTCTAACTCAACAATCAGTTGACGAAATTATAGCAAAAGCTTTAGCACGAGTCAATTCAAAGGTCATTCCAAGACCAAGAGAATAAACACCAAAATGAAATTAATAAATTACAGAAGCTCATATCATCAATGGGAATTACTAGCTCTATTACAGAGTACAAAACACAAACAATAGATCCATCAATTACTTGCTCAGAATCATTAGACGTGATAAAATCCCTTCCCGAATTCAATGGTGAACAAAAAGCATACGTCAGTTGGCGTGAAGCTACACAGAATTCGATGGTCCTATACGTAGCTCCAAGTATTTTGCAGCTCTGACTATATTCAGGAACAAGATCACAATAGATGCTAATGATATACTCACTAATCATGGTACTATCCTCAATTTCGAGGCAATTATAGCCAGATTAGATTTCGCGTATGCCGATAAGCGGCCTGTACATATCGTAGAACAGGAATTAAGCGTATTTCGTCAGGGATCATCTTCGTTAATTGATTTATATAATCAAGTTAACCAGAAGCTCACACTGCTGACTAACAAAACAATAATGACCCGTGGATCCAATACCCCTATTGTAGTACCCACACCACCTGTTCATCTGCGTTGAACTTATTCCCATACACTTCCCTATGCCAACCACGACTGCTCACAGAACCTTATTACCGCATACCAAAAACACATACTTTACGATATTCCACTTCACTAGGTATATCATTTCACACTAATCGCAACAGAACCCATAAACAATATGAGTAATCACCAACAGAACCCATAAACAATATGAGTAATGGGACGGAAAGGGAACTCCACTTCAAGTTCTGTGTACATGCTGACACTGCACGGTGCCGTGACATAAGGCCATGTGACATAAGACCATATCTCAAAATATGGCCTTATGACGCTTTCACAAAGTGTCGTAAAGCCATATTTCGAGGTATGGCTTCATGTCGCTTTCGAAAAGCGACATAAGACCATATTAATTTGAGACATAAGACCATATGTTTTTTTTTTTTATTTTTTCAATAACAAAAACCCGTTTTAACCGTTGGAAATATGATTATGAATGACCCTGACCACTGGTAATTGCATGTAACAACTTTGCGCGCTTCTCATTCGTATATCGTGACTCAAACACAACGTGGTTCCTACGATGGAAAACTCTTCCGATTTAATTTACAGTTTCGAATATTGCGAAGGTCTTAGAAGAGGCAGTAACCTACTTTATATTCCGGAGATTAAGCATCTTTATAAATTTAAATACAACGCAAAATTATCGAAACGTTACGTATGCTACAATAAAACATGTAGTGCCAGTGCAGTTGTAGATTTTCTAAATCAGAATCTTGTCCGAATCCCTAAATCTAGTGCCACGCACAACGAAAATGTAAGGAAAAAAATGAAAGACATTTCTGATATAAAAATAGAGTGTGCAAATGTCTCACTTAAAAGAAGTGGCATTCGCGAAGTATTCAATGAAGTGTGTGCAAGGGATAATGAAAATCCTTCACAGGTAAGATAACAAATATGTCGTTAAAATAGGTAGTCATTTTAGGTATAAATATGTTTAAGTGCAACTTCTCTTAAAACCTGTTTCTAATATGCGGCTAATTTATAATTAGGTTCCATTTGGTAAATTACGGAGGCAGCTCAAGTAGTAGGGCTATGTAGGTCCTGGACCACGAAATGAGTCATCATGCGTCAAGGTCAAGGTGTGTGTGTGTGTGTGTGTACAGAGATAAGAATTCCAAGGTTGTTTTGTTTTGTGTGTGCGTCAAGGTTGACTTTATTTTGTGTGTGCGCGCATGTGTAATAGATAAGAAGTCATGTTCCTAAAAAAAAAAAAACAACATCATGGTCAGGGTAAACAAGTTTTGTGGATAAGAGAATTGAGACCATGTAGAAATAAATCCCCTCAAGGCGAAACAAGTTCTGTAGATAAGAATGGAGAAATCATGTTTGGTGCGAATTAGTTAAGGTTGATGAAGGTTATATTGGGTGCGCGCATGTGTATTTGAATTAAAAATAGATAAGAAATCATGTTCTGACTAATGGTTTATGAGAGTAGAATTAAAAAGATTGATTTATGAATATAAGCGGTAAAAAAAGGGTGATTCAACTCAGTGTAAACGAAATTGTTGCTGTTTCAAGTGAGTGTTTAAAGTAATACATTTATGCGCGCACATATAAACATACCTATATCAAGCGTTTAATAGTGAAAGTGTTGTGAACGAAAATGGAAACCTACATTGAAGAGATGCTTGAAAGGCATCAATCATTTTTATTTGATATGCTCATGCATAAAAAAAGTGCGGGAAACTGTGAAAAAAACATTGAAAATTGTACAAATGATCTAGACTTGTTGCAGAAATGTTTGAGTGATACTAAAACTACAGGTAAAAAGTACCATCTTACCACAGCAATCGGTAAATTAAAATCTTTTAAACAAATGATGTTAAAAAATGTATCTGAAAAACAACATCATGTTAATAATTCTTTGATATGGGAAGATCTGCCACATAGTGCGTTTTCACAAAGAATAAAATCAGGTGTGATTACAAATTTAAATCATACGGACCCCAAATCATTTTTGGAGGCTTGCAGAACAGTGGTTATTGAAAAGCTAAAAGAAGTGCTGAATGAATACATCAACATCAAAACAAATGCAGTATTTTGTGCTGAGTTCCGGAAATATGAAGGTGAAGAGCAACAACAAGACATCAAATACCTCAACACCAAGAATATTATTGTAAATGCTGATGACTTAGGAGAAGTTATAATAGAATATTTAGAAAAACCATTGCTGAGAAAGTTAGAAGAATTTCAAGAGAAAAATAGTGGATGGGCACTATCATCTATAATAAATGTCATTTTAAATATAAATAAATATTCGCCAATTGTAGGAAGTTCATATATTAAAACACCACTAACTATATCTACCAAGAAAGCATGTGTTAATGTAAAAAATACTGACAATGCATGCTTTGCCTGGGCTGTAGTATCTGCTCTGTTTCCTGCAGAAAAACATGTGGATAGACCAACAAGTTATCCACATTATAAAAATGTATTAAATTTAAATAGTATAACTTTTCCAATGTCTCTAAATTTAGTACCATTATTTGAAAAAAATAACAATATTTCCATAAATATTTTTACATTACATAGAGAAAAACATGATAAAAAAGCGGAAATATATCCACTTAAATTATCTCAATTAACATGTAAAGAAAAAAAGCATATCAATTTATTGTTGTTAGAAGAACATGCAAATGATGATTGTACAGCATTAAAACAACATTTTATTTGGATTAAAAACCTTTCTGCACTAGTTCGATGTGCATTAACCAAAAACAAAAGTAAGCTTCATTTCTGTAATAGATGCCTCCACTATTTTTATTCTAGTGAAAAATTAGATATTCATATAAATGATTGCACCAATCAAAATAATTGTAAAATTAAGTTACCTTCACCAGAAAATAAAATATTGTTATTTAAGAACTTTAGAAATAAAATTATGACTCCATTTGTAATATACGCAGACTTGGAATGTATCTTAAAAGAAATTGATGATGGGAATAGGTATCAAGAACACATACCCTGCTCTATAGGGTTTTATGTTAAAAGTTCCTTCAAATCTAGTTACACAACCTACGTGGCATTTCGAGGGGAAAATTGTATAGATTGGTTTATGAATGAACTAAAAACGTTAGTTCTGCTTCTGGATTCTGATGTTTCAAGCATAGTACCAATTGAGAATCTTTCCATTGAGCAACAGGAGAGTTTTAATACTGCAACCACATGTTATATATGTAATCAGCAGTTTTCACCAAATGACATCAAGGTTCGTGATCATTGCCATTTTACAGGAGCTTATCGTGGTCCTGCTCACAGTATCTGCAATTTAAATTATAAAGATAATCTAACTATACCAATTATTTTTCATAACCTAAGCGGTTATGATGCTCATTTTATAATTAAAGAAATACATAAAATTGGAGCTGGTGAAGTGAATGTGCTACCATTAAATAAAGAAAAATATATTTCATTCACTAAATTGCTTTCTAATACAAAAATTAATTTCAGATTCATTGACTCTTTTAGGTTTTTGAGTAGTAGTTTAGATTCACTATCATCTTTATTAAATGAATTCCCAATACTTGAATCTGAATTTAGCTATTTAACGCAAGATCAACGGAATCTATTGAAGCGTAAAGGTGTTTATCCCTATGATTATTTAAATAGTTTTGAAAAATTTTCTGAAGAGTATTTACCCGAAAAACATTTGTTTTACAATAAATTAAATAAGGAAGACATAAATAGTGAAGATTATTTACATGCTCAAAATGTATGGCATCATTTAAACCTAAGAAATTTGGGAGAATATTCCGATTTATATTTAAAGACAGATGTTCTTTTATTAGCTGATGTTTTTGAACAATTTCGTTCTAATTCTGTTAAAACACATAAATTGGATCCAGCTCATTATTATTCTCTACCAGGTTATACTTGGGATGCAATGCTTTTCTATACAGGAGTAAAACTAGAACTTCTTGATGATATAGACATGATAATGTTTATTGAAAGAGGTATCCGTGGAGGACTAAGCCAATGTTCAAAAAAGTATTCAGAAGCGAACAATGAGTACTTAGATAGTTTTGATGTTAGTAAACCAAGCACATTTTTAATGTATTGGGATATCAATAACCAATATGGGTATGCAATGAGCCAGTTATTACCAACAGGGAATTTCAAGTGGGTTGATAATATTCATGAATTCACAGTAGATGCAATTTGTTCTCTCTTGGATAGTTCACCCAAGGGCTACATTTTTGAGGTTGACTTAAGTTATCCGATAGAATTGCATGATATACATAGTGATATACCATTTTGTCCAGAACTTATGCACCCTCCTAAATCTAAACAAAAAAAATTATTAGCGACTTTAACAGATAAAAACAGATATGTGATTCATTATAGAAATTTGCGCCAAGCTTTATTACACGGCCTCAAATAAAATAAAGTACATAGAGTTCTCGAATTTGATCAATCTGCATGGCTTAAGCCATACATTGATTTAAATACACAATTAAGAACTCTAGCTACAAACAAACTTGACATTGAACGCTATAAATTATATAATAATGCGGTTTTTGGAAAATGTATGGAAAATGTTAGAAAGTATAGCAATGTTAAATTAGTCTCAAAATGGGAGGGAAGGTATGGGGCCAAAGCATTGATAGCATCGCCTTTTTTTAAAAACAGAACCATCTTTAATGAAAATTTGGTTGCAATTGAACTTCAAAAAGCTGAAGTTTACTTCAACAAACCGATATATGTAGGATTATGTATTCTAGATATTGCTAAAACTTTAATATATGAGTATCACTATGATTACATGAAAATAAAATTTGGTAATAATTGCACAGCTATGTACACTGATACAGATAGCTTAATTTATGAAATTTCTTGCGGCAATATATATGATATGATTAAAAGTGATTGCAATATACGTTTTGATACCAGTGACTATCCACAAAGTAATATTTGGGGAATACCCCAAGTAAATAAAAAAGTAATAGGTTTGATGAAAGATGAAATGAATGGACATATTATATCGCATTTTGTAGGTTTAAGATCAAAAATGTATTCAATTAAGGTAGAAAATAAGGAAAAAGTAAAAAAAATTAAAGGTGTAAAGAAAAATGTTGTCAAAAAAGAAATTTTTTTTAATGACTTTTTAGATTGTTTAGTTAATAGCAATAATAAATCTGTTGAGCAAAATTTAATAAAATCACAAAAACATATAGTAAGTAGTATTGTCCAAAAAAAAATAGCGTTAAGTGCGACAGATGATAAACGATATGCAATACAAAATAGTTATTGTACATTACCATGGGGGCATTACAAAATAAGCCGTGAAAAATAAAAACTTAAAAAAGTATTTGAAAGATTTATTTAATGAACCAGTTTTCAGATCAGTACAGCGACAGCAACATTCCACCTAACAATATGTCTTTAAAGATAAGGTATGCGGTGTACATTCTGGGGGCGCAAAAGTACATGAAAGATTTATTTAATGAACCAGTTTTCTGGTTAGTACAACGGCAACAGCAACAAAGTAAAAGTACATTCCACCCAACAATATGTCTTTAAAGATAAGGTATGCAGTGTACATTCAGAAGCATAAAAAGTATTTGAAAGATTTATTTAATGAACCAGTTTTCAGATCAGTACAGCGACAGCAACATTCCACCTAACAATATGTCTTTAAAGATAAGGTATGCGGTGTACATTCTGGGGGCGCAAAAGTACATGAAAGATTTATTTAATGAACCAGTTTTCTGGTTAGTACAACGGCAACAGCAACAAAGTAAAAGTACATTCCACCCAACAATATGTCTTTAAAGATAAGGTATGCAGTGTACATTCAGAAGCATAAAAAGTATTTGAAAGATTTATTTAATGAACCAGTTTTCTGGTTAGTACAACGACAACAGCAACAAAGTAAAAAGTACATTCCACCCAACAATATGTCTTTAAAGATAAGGCACGCACACTCAAAAGTTTGGTGATATGTTTTTGCACAATTCCTATGATTTTCGGTGGGTATAAAAACTCCATGAAATCCATGCATAATTATACTTTAATTCCTAATTTGATCGTGTAAAGATCATAGTTTTTTATTTTTAATATGGAAGCAATAATTTCAATTATAAGTGCAGACATGAAGATGATTACAGACGCCTGCTGGGAGTTTCCAGCATTACAAAAAGAATTGGAGGACACAATAAGGGAGACCCGGCGAACGAGGAGCTGGTTGCAGCTAAAAGCTGCAGTACATTTATTGAGGGCTCTGAACGCTAGAGCCAGGGCGGGAGATTTTGTCGATATCGACATAAATGAAATTCTTATAAGTTTATGTGAAATAAACTAAAATAAAAATAAAAAAAAAAAAAAAAAAAAATGTAAAAATCTTGTTTTATTTTAAAAACATTGGGTAGGCCATGCCCTCCACATTAACGATCTCAACATTTTCAGCAAGAAGTTCTCTTAACCACTAAAGTAAAAAGTACATTCCACTCAACAATATGTCTTTAAAGATAAGGTATGCGGTGTACATTCTGGAGCGCAACATGTTCTTTACGCACACTCAAAAGTTTGGCGATATGTTTTTGCACAATTCCTATGATTTTCGGTGGGTATAAAAACTCCGTGAAATCCATGCATAATGATACTTTAATTCCTAATTTGATCGTGTAAAGATCATAGTTTTTATTTTAAATATGGACGCATTGATTTCACTCATAAGCGCCGACCTGAAGACGATCACGGACGCCTGCTGGGAGTTTCCAGCATTACAACAAGAACTGGAGGACTCGATAAGGGAGACCCGGCGAACGAGGAGCTAGCTGGTTGCAGCTGAAAGCTGCAGTACATTTATTGCGGGCTCTGAACGCCAGAGCCAGGGCGGGAGATTTTGTCGATATCGACATAAATACCATTCTTATAAGTTTATGTGAAATAAACTAAATAAAAATAAAAAAAAATGAAAAAATCTTGTTTTATTTTAAAAACATTGGGCAGGCCATGCCCTCCACATTAACAATCTCAACATTTTCATCAAGAAGTTCTCTTAACCACTAAAGTAAAAAGTACATTCCACTCAACAATATGTCTTTAAAGATAAGGTATACGGTGTACATTCTGGAGCACAAAAAGTATTTGAAAGATTTATTTAATGAACCAGTTTTCTGGTTAGTACAACGACAACAGCAACAAAGTAAAAAGTACATTCCACTCAACAATATGTCTTTAAAGATAAGGTATACGGTGTACATTCTGGAGCGCAACATGTTCTTTACGCACACTCAAAAGTTTGGCGATATGTTTTTGCACAATTCCTATGATTTTCGGTGGGTATAAAAACTCCGTGAAATCCATGCATAATGATACTTTAATTCCTAATTTGATCGTGTAAAGATCATAGTTTTTTATTTTTAATATGGACGCAGTAATTTCACTTATAAGTGCTGACATGAAGATGATTACGGACGCCTGCTAGGAGTTTCCAGCACTACAAAAAGAATTGGAGGACACAATAAGGGAGACCCGGCGAACGAGGAGCTGGTTGCAGCTAAAAGCTGCAGTACATTTATTGAGGGCTCTGAACGCTAGAGCCAGGGCGGGAGATTTTGTCGATATCGACATAAATGAAATTCTTATAAGTTTATGTGAAATAAACTAAAATAAAAATAAAAAAAAAATGAAAAATCTTGTTTTATTTTAAAAACATGGGCAGGCCATGCCCGCCACATTAACGATCTCAACATTTTCATCAAGAAGTTCTCTTAACCACTAAAGTAAAAAGTACATTCCAATCAACAATATGTCTTTAAAGATAAGGTATACGGTGTACATTCTGGAGCACAAAAAGTATTTGAAAGATTTATTTAATGAACCAGTTTTCTGGTTAGTACAACGACAACAGCAACAAAGTAAAAAGTACATTCCACCCAACAATATGTCTTTAAAGATAAGGCACGCACACTCAAAAGTTTGGTGATATGTTTTTGCACAATTCCTATGATTTTCGGTGGGTATAAAAACTCCATGAAATCCATGCATAATTATACTTTAATTCCTAATTTGATCGTGTAAAGATCATAGTTTTTTATTTTTAATATGGAAGCAATAATTTCAATTATAAGTGCAGACATGAAGATGATTACAGACGCCTGCTGGGAGTTTCCAGCATTACAAAAAGAATTGGAGGACACAATAAGGGAGACCCGGCGAACGAGGAGCTGGTTGCAGCTAAAAGCTGCAGTACATTTATTGAGGGCTCTGAACGCTAGAGCCAGGGCGGGAGATTTTGTCGATATCGACATAAATGAAATTCTTATAAGTTTATGTGAAATAAACTAAAATAAAAATAAAAAAAAAAAAAAAAAAAAATGTAAAAATCTTGTTTTATTTTAAAAACATTGGGTAGGCCATGCCCTCCACATTAACGATCTCAACATTTTCATCAAGAAGTTCTCTTAACCACTAAAGTAAAAAGTACATTCCACTCAACAATATGTCTTTAAAGATAAGGTATACGGTGTACATTCTGGAGCGCAAAAAGTATTTGAAAGATTTATTTAATGAACCAGTTTTCCGGTTAGTACAACGACAGCAGCAACAAAGTAAAAAGTACATTCCACCCAACAATATGTCTTTAAAGATAAGGTATGCGGTGTACATTCTGGAGCATAAAAAGTATTTGAAAGATTTATTTAATGAACCAGTTTTCCGGTTAGTACAACGACAGCAGCAACAAAGTAAAAAGTACATTCCACCCAACAATATGTCTTTAAAGATAAGGTATGCGGTGTACATTCTGGAGCATAAAAAGTATTTGAAAGATTTATTTAATGAACCAGTTTTCTGGTTAGTACAACGGCAACAGCAACAAAGTAAAAAGTACATTCCACCCAACAATATGTCTTTAAAGATAAGGCACGCACACTCAAAAGTTTGGTGATATGTTTTTGCACAATTCCTATGATTTTCGGTGGGTATAAAAACTCCATGAAATCCATGCATAATTATACTTTAATTCCTAATTTGATCGTGTAAAGATCATAGTTTTTTATTTTTAATATGGACGCAGTAATTTCACTTATAAGTGCCGACATGAAGATGATTACAGACGCCTGCTGGGAGTTTCCAGCATTACAAAAAGAATTGGAGGACACAATAAGGGAGACCCGGCGAACGAGGAGCTGGTTGCAGCTAAAAGCTGCAGTACATTTATTGAGGGCTCTGAACGCTAGAGCCAGGGCGGGAGATTTTGTCGATATCGACATAAATGAAATTCTTATAATTTTATGTGAAATAAACTAAAATAAAAATAAAAAAATGTAAAAATCTTGTTTTATTTTAAAAACATTGGGCAGGCCATGCCCTCCACATTAACGATCTCAACATTTTCATCAAGAAGTTCTCTTAACCACTAAAGTAAAAAGTACATTCCACTCAACAATATGTCTTTAAAGATAAGGTATACGGTGTACATTCTGGAGCGCAAAAAGTATTTGAAAGATTTATTTAATGAACCAGTTTTCCGGTTAGTACAACGACAGCAGCAACAAAGTAAAAAGTACATTCCACCCAACAATATGTCTTTAAAGATAAGGTATGCGGTGTACATTCTGGAGCATAAAAAGTATTTGAAAGATTTATTTAATGAACCAGTTTTCTGGTTAGTACAACGGCAACAGCAACAAAGTAAAAAGTACATTCCACCCAACAATATGTCTTTAAAGATAAGGCACGCACACTCAAAAGTTTGGTGATATGTTTTTGCACAATTCCTATGATTTTCGGTGGGTATAAAAACTCCGTGAAATCCATGCATAATGATACTTTAATTCCTAATTTGATCGTGTAAAGATCATAGTTTTTATTTTAAATATGGACGCATTGATTTCACTCATAAGCGCCGACCTGAAGACGATCACGGACGCCTGCTGGGAGTTTCCAGCATTACAACAAGAACTGGAGGACTCGATAAGGGAGACCCGGCGAACGAGGAGCTGGTTGCAGCTGAAAGCTGCAGTACATTTATTGCGGGCTCTGAACGCCAGAGCCAGGGCGGGAGATTTTGTCGATATCGACATAAATACCATTCTTATAAGTTTATGTGAAATAAACTAAATAAAAATAAAAAAAAATTAAAAAATCTTGTTTTATTTTAAAAACATTGGGCAGGCCATGCCCTCCACATTAACAATCTCAACATTTTCATCAAGAAGTTCTCTTAACCACTAAAGTAAAAAGTACATTCCACTCAACAATATGTCTTTAAAGATAAGGTATACGGTGTACATTCTGGAGCGCAACATGTTCTTTACGCACACTCAAAAGTTTGGCGATATGTTTTTGCACAATTCCTATGATTTTCGGTGGGTATAAAAACTCCATGAAATCCATGCATAATTATACTTTAATTCCTAATTTGATCGTGTAAAGATCATAGTTTTTTATTTTTAATATGGAAGCAATAATTTCAATTATAAGTGCAGACATGAAGATGATTACAGACGCCTGCTGGGAGTTTCCAGCATTACAAAAAGAATTGGAGGACACAATAAGGGAGACCCGGCGAACGAGGAGCTGGTTGCAGCTAAAAGCTGCAGTACATTTATTGAGGGCTCTGAACGCTAGAGCCAGGGCGGGAGATTTTGTCGATATCGACATAAATGAAATTCTTATAAGTTTATGTGAAATAAACTAAAATAAAAATAAAAAAAAAAAAAAAAAAAAATGTAAAAATCTTGTTTTATTTTAAAAACATTGGGTAGGCCATGCCCTCCACATTAACGATCTCAACATTTTCAGCAAGAAGTTCTCTTAACCACTAAAGTAAAAAGTACATTCCACTCAACAATATGTCTTTAAAGATAAGGTATACGGTGTACATTCTGGAGCGCAACGTGTTCTTTACGCACACTCAAAAGTTTGGTTTGTGTTTCCTGGTTTAGAGTATGCTACATTCTTTGATTCAATATGTTGTTTGAGATAACGATTTTGCATGGATTTAATTAGGCAATTAATCATGTTTTAAAACCACATTCCAATGAACAGGATGTTCTTTTGAGATAAAGCGCAAAATACAGTAGGTATTTGATAAATCAAGAGAAACAATTTTGAATAAAAGGCGAGCGTTTTTTAATAGACGACAACAGTAAGCCAATTAACTTAAAAGCAAGCAGTATGGACAAAGCTAATATTCTGGAGAACCTGCTATTTAGTGGACCAACCACATCGCAGCAGCAACAGCATCAACAGCCACTGCAGCACAACAACCGGCAACCGCTGCAACAGCAACGCAACCGCTGCAACAGCAACAGCAACCGCTGCAACAACAACAACCAATGCAGCAGCAGGAACAACAACAACAACAACCAAAAAAGCGTAATGCAAATGAGGGTAATGTAAATGAGATTTTGAAACGTTTCAACTCCCAAAATATATTACACGATAGTCCAAAATATGTATTTAAGAAAACCTTGCTTGTAAATGAAATATTATTGAATCAATTTTATAAAGTTGAACAAATAAAGTGTATTCAAACGAGGTTTGGAAAACGACTTGTTGTCGAGTTTCCCAATACGCAATTTTTCCTCCCTGCCCATATGGCAGATCTGTTTCAGGAAACAGAAATTGATATTATAAATAAAAGTAACACATGTATTTACTTGATTGCAACGAAAGACGATGAGGCAAGATTTAATAATTATTTTTTTGTAAATGAGATGCCTAACTCTCAAAAAAAAATTGCTGAAAATCAATAAATATACATTATAATAAAAAAATTTAAAGAAATTGTTTTCCTTTCTTTTTCATTTTGGATAGATCATGTTTGACAGTTTATAAATGAAAGAACTTTTTTTTTCTGATGATGAAGTGAAATACTTTTATTCTTTTTATTTGTTTGGATATAAAAATTTCTTTATTAAAAAGACGTTCTGAAGGGCACAGCATTTACTATGTAACATACACCTTGTTTCATTTGGATACATTCGTTTCAAGCTATCTAGACTAGGGCAGGCCATGTCCTCCACATTAACGATCTCAACATTTTCATCAAGAAGTTCTCTTAACCACTGTGCTTTCTCTATTCCTTTAACATAAACAACGGAGTGGATGACTTCCCTTTGAAGAAACTGCTTCACTTTGTAGAATTCAGTATAACCGCCATTCCAGGATAATCCATGGTGGTTGAGATAAAGCCAATTTGCTTGTTTTCTTAACGATGTTGATAATTGCTTAAATGCACAGGGTGGTTTCAAAATGAAATGGCTATGATGACAATCCTGATGAAGTACAGCTACTTCCTTGGCAACAAATTTGTTATTTGGCCCACGAAATCCCTGAATATCAATAATGAAAGACATATTTCCTTTTCTATGAATAGTTGTTGCTTCCTCAGTAAATGCTAATTTTCGACTGAATTATATGTCACGAGAAACCATCTGATTTAAAGGATTATAACTAACAATTCGATCATGTAACATCAAACAGTACGCAGTTGTATTGGCCGGAATCGGCTTGGATGATTTAATTTCCAATCTAATATCGACGGGTCCGGTTTTCATCATTTCATTTTGGTGTCTACAATCTATCACGAAAATAGGAGCTTGAATTTTGAATTCTTCTCGCGTTAACAGCGGTTCAGCAACCGAACGATTATAATAAGTTTTTTGAAATTCCACAAACATGTTGTACAGTATACTAATGTTATTTTTATCAAAAGCCAAATTCAAATCCTCATATGGATAAACATCAGAGTTTAAATATGCCTTCAAGTTTGTAATATGACAATGATCAAAATGTGTTGGATCTTCTTTGAAAGTATTTCGTTTGTTGGTTTGTAATGCGAAAATGATGTATCTTGGTTTCTCCATTTGCGATGTAGTCTTCACATTCCAAACATGATGAGTAGTGTTTGTGGGTAGTGCTGGATATTCATACATGTCCCAATTTCGGAATGCAATCTTCATGGTCTGACTATTATTTATAGAATTGTAAAGATTTAATTTTACTGAATCGGCTAAGTTGATATGAGGTATTTTCCATTGTACTTTAAGTAGATTTATCTTTACTTTCTCATCTTCATCGGATATTAACGAGTTGTCATCTGTGCGAGAACGAATCAGAATTAAATCATGGCGGGCATTAGGGATTATTTTCTTGAAATCCTCAGCAAATCCTAATAGCTTATTTAACGGTATACAGAAACTAAAATGGAATCCATTTACGTTAATTGGCGAATGGGGTGACCAACCTCCATTGTACAGCATTTCACTTTCGTTTTGGTTTAAAGAAATGTAGTTTTTAATTGATGATGTGATGCCCACATTTCTATTGCTATCGATTTCTATACCGTTCAATTCATAACGAATTTCATCGAACAAGAATGAAATGCCGTTATTACTTATATTTGTCTTGTTGACTGAAGATCCATCAGTTTTTGATACAGTACCCTCAATATAATTAAGCTTTCTGAAGATAGAATATTAAGATTCTGGTGTTGGACACAAATTTGAATAATGTCATTTTTATCGAAATTGTTTAAAAACGGTGAGTAGGTGTGATATTCATTCTTTGAGATACTCTCTTCAAGTCGAGGTTCTTCAAAAATATTTAGCATTTTCTTGCTGTTTGTTTCAGTCTGTAGCCCTGTGCTTGCAGAAATTGTTGATTTTGTATGGAAAGAGATGATGTTCTCTGTTCAGGTATAGTTGCTTTATTGAGTGGATTATTAATAATTTCGATTCTTTTATAGGAATCATATATTATCATTATTCAGGCTTGAGATGCAGCCGAGCTGTTATTGTTTCGCCTCGAAAGTTTATAAGATTACCGTCTTGATCAGAGAGATTTAACGTTATAGAACTTATCCTCTTGGCATTCACGGGTAAATAGATAACATTTTGAGGAACTTCAATTATCTTATAGCCTGGACTAACATTCACCGAGAATTCACTTGGAATTCTTATCTCTGTACACACACACACACACACACACCTTGACCTTGACGCATGATGACTCATTTCGTGGTCCAGGACCTACATAGCCCTACTACTAGCTCATCCGGATACGGAATGAATCGTTTCCAAAAGCTCCCGTTAATGCGAAAGAGGTATCGGACCCATTTAAAACCGAAACTGTAATGGGTAGTTTTGGTATGTCGCGATATCAAAATGCGGAACCTTTTTATAGGAACACTGTCATTGAAAAAGGTTTTTGCTATACAGTGTTTTTATCGCCAACAATCGCAGCAGCCATTCAAAATTTACCTAAAGAATCCTCCCGAAACTATCTTTTGGATGGCACTTTCAGTGTTGTGCCATCTTGCGGTTATAAGCAACTACTGATTGTACATTTTTCACATAACAACCATGTAAGTTACCACTATTTTTTTGTGTTGTCTAATGTAATGTAATGTGTAATGTCTAATTTGAGAATCTAAGCTTCAGTTTTTGAGCATTAGATAAAGTAATAGTGAAAAAATTCGCGCGAATTTTCTCACTATTACTTTATCTAATGCTCAAAAACTGAAGCTTAGATTCTCAAATTAGACATTAGGTATATATAAAATTCGCGCGAATTTTTCACTATTACTTTATCTAATGCTCAAAATATATATATCTAATTGGAAAATCTAAGCTTCAGTTTTCTAACATTATTACTTTATCTTATATTTAGATTTAGGTATTTAGATTTTGAGCATTAGATAAAGTACCCAATAGTCAGAAATTCGCGTGAACGGTATGGTATGATATTTCACTTGCAGGTTTTCCCTTTTATTTACGTACTAATGAGTCATAAGTCGGAGGCCGCTTATCTTCATGTATTTCAATACATTGAAGCCAATTTGTTCAAATTTGAACCAAATTCGTTTGTAACGGATTACGAAAAGGCAATGAGAAACAGCTTACAAAACGTTTTCCCAAGGGTAAAGTGTACAACGTGCTGGTTTCACTTTTGTCAAGCTGTTAGGAAAAAAGCATCAAAGTTACCAGCGTTTGTGACTTCTTTGCATAAAAACAAAGAAGCGAATAGACTATTCCGCAATTTTTTAATTCTTCCGCTCATGAGACCTGAAGATATACAGTCAGCTTTTGAGTTTCTGAATGGAGAAGCAAATGGCGCACCATTTAAAAAAAATGGGGAAAGCATTTTTAAGGACTTTCTGATTTATTTCAATAGACAATGGATGGAGAGGGTAAATATTTTTTTTTGGTTTCCTAAGGGAAATACTTTCTATACTAATACATATATCTATTACATATTTACTTCAGGAAACTCCTTTACTCTTCTCCGTGTTTAGTGCACCGATGAGAACTACAAGTGCACTTGAAGGCTTTAATAGCCATCTCAGCGGGAGGCTTTCCAAACACGGAAATTTCTTTAAGTTTCTTGATATTTTGTTGGACGAGGATCGAGTTAAATCGAGAGAATTTATAATGTCCTTAGATGGCACATATGACATCTTTGAACCTCCAAAAAAGAAATTTAAAGACAAAGGAGCTCAAATTGAAATAGCCCTGGGAAAACTAAGCAAAAAAATAATTTCCATCAACGATTTTCTCAACCAACTTACCAACGAACACAACAATCTGCTTACAGAAGAAGCTGCGAAATTAGATCACTGCCAGGAGCATGAAGAAGAACAAGGTGAAGATTCTTCTGAACATCAATATTTAAATGCAGATGAAGCACCAGTTCTTTGCGTTATTTGCTGCGAAAATACCCGCACCATTCTCTTGCAGCCATGTAATCACTTTAAATTGTGTTTAAATTGTTTTACAAAGCTGTCGGAGAACTATATAAAGAACAACAATCCAATTCTATGCCCAATTTGTAGACAAATTGTCGCAAATAGCACAACTATATTCTGTTAAGTGTTTAAACATTTTTTCTTTTCATCTGATTGAACATAATTGTATTTATAGAAAAATAAATATTTACAGTTCTTATAATAATTTTGAGCTTTTAAATCTTTGAATCCTTAATAATTTTGAGCTTTTAAAGATGACATTTTATCAGGTAAGGGTTAAAAATCCATTTGAAAGTGACATAAAGCCATAATGGTCTTATGTCGCTTTTCGAAAGCGACATGAAGCCATACCTCGAAATATGGCTTTACGACACTTTGTGAAAGCGTCATAAGGCCATATTTTGAGATATGGTCTTATGTCACATGGCCTTATGTCACGGCACCCACTGCACTATGTGTGGTCGAAGCAAGTGTGAATGACATGTTGGTAATTTCCATGCACATTTATGCTGATAATACACTATTACGCAGCTAGGGCAAAACGCCAATGACTTGTTGCGATATCGATGGTGTTTTGGGTTACGAAGGTATGAAGGACTGCATCAGCATGGTTGACACATTTACAAGAAATGCAGAAGAATGTATGTGTCAAGGGGAAACGCAAATGAACATGGAAGAACTAGAAAAATTAGTATAAAAGGTCCGGGAATTATGAAAACAAGCAGAGTTAACTTACCAGTCAAACAGATCGCAGCCATTGCTGAAGACAGCGGACTTCTTATATAAAAACCTACATAAATATAAACAATAAAGAACTCAGAGCTGCAGCCAAGCTATAGACAGCGGGCTCTGTAGTAAATTTCCAAAATCAAAAGGAGTTTTTATTTAACTCTCCGTCTGGTACTCTTCTCCCCTTGGGAAAGCACGGTATCTTCGGACGTAACACTATTACGAATGAATAAAATAATATAAATAGAAGAAACGCCCTACGAGTGTTCATCACCGGGTTGAATGGACAACTGTCCAACATTCTATTCTCTTTAAATCCACAAGATCTGCCAAACGCTATGGCAAAGGCACCAGAATTAGAGAGCAATAATGTCCGCCCTAACTTTGCTCTCCAGTTCTCCTTTCATAGAAGGGATACTGTAGTACCCCGCACCACCTGTTCATCTGCGTTTCACCTATTCCCATACACTTCCTATTTGCCAACCACAACTGCTTGCAGAACCATATTACCATATTACCGCATACTAAAAATGCATACTCTTCAATATTTCCAACAAGTCGCCTCACTAGGTCAATGTCAAAGCATATCACACATATCGCCGACAGAACCCATAAACAATTTGAGTAATCGCCACAGAACCCATAAACAATATGAGTAATGGGACAGCAAGGGAACTCCACTTCAGTTCTGTACACATATGCTGATGTCGCACTGTGTGTAACTAAGGCGAAGTGTGAATGACATGCTGGTAATTCTGACGCACATATGCTGATAATGCACTATGCGCAGCTAGGGCAAAACGCCAATGACTTGTTGCGACATCGATGGTATTTTGGGTTGCGAAGGTATGAAGGACTGCATCAGCATGGTTGAGCAACGCATTTCCAAGAAGTGCGAAAGAATGTATGTTGGAGGGGAACGCAAATGAACGTGGATGAACTAGGAAAGTGGTATAAAAGGACTGAGAATTTTGGAAGCAAGGCAGAGTTAATTATAATAGCAAATAAGATAGACTGCAGCCAAGCTAAAGACAGCGGGTCTACTCTTATACAAATAAAAACACAATATATATATATATATAATGAAATAATCATACAGAGTCGCAGCCTAGCTAGAGACAGCGGGCTCTGTAATAATAGAAAAAAAACACCTAACGTCTTTGATTTTATTTTAACTCTCCGTGAGTTCGCTCTTCTCCTGGAGACAGGAAAGCACGGCAAACTGTAACGTCATAACATTTGGTGGCAGCGGTGGGATTCCACGAAAAAAGGGATTCACTCTACCAAAGAACGAGTCTACTTTGCACTCGATGCGTACTGGGGCTATACACCAGCAGTAAAAAGTGAAAGTGAAAGTCCCGAAGATCGTAAGACCTGGCGAATTCTCTACGCGAGACGCCGGAGGCAAACAGTTGGGCAAGTGTTAAAAGACCAGGTGTAACACACAACTTTAGGGCGTGAAGCCTACCTGGCAATTTAACATCGGAAATAACAGCAGCAATACGAGCGATCACAATACGAGCAGAAACAGCAGCAGCAATTCAACATCGGAAATAACAACAGCAATAAATATATATATCGTAAGCTATAATTGTAGTCCTATCATAGAAACAAAAATATTTTTTTTTGAAACAAACACAACATAATAGTGTATCATAGTGGTTTTTGATTCAATTCCTACACGCCATACTCACAAAACACAAAATTTTTCCAACATTTCACTTACAAATTCTTTCCAACATTACTACCCGAAACCAAGCTAAGAGAATCCAGCTTTTTGAACAACTCCCCTTTTTCCCACATTCCCTGGAAGAAATCGAGTGTTCAGAATCTGACACCATCATGTCAGAATATAAAGTTAGTCTAAACGACATCTATAACATTATCCCAGCCTTCAGCGGAAATCCTGAAGAGCTCAACAAATTCATAGCGTGTGGGAATATATTGTTCACCTCAATAAAAACAGAGGCAGAACACAAACTTTTCTTGGAGGTCGTGAAAACGAGACTCCAGGGACCGGCATTCGAGCTGGTCCAACTAAAGTCATTCACCAACTGGAGTGAACTAGTCTCGGAACTAGAGAGGCAATTTAAAGAGCAAAAGTCTCGTTCCTCGGCACAAAATGAGCTGCTAAACGCGAAGCAAAGGCTGACGGAAAGTGTAAAGGAATTTGGTGATCGCATTAATCGATTGCTAACCTCCTTGAACTCCGCTACCTTTGCCAGCACTAGCAACGAAGCCGTACGGAACTTCCTAGCCAACGAAAACGACCGGTTAGCAATACAGGTTTTCGAAGACGGTCTTCGAAACCAAAATTTAAAATTTATGGTCCAAGCGCACGGGGAACTCGACCTAAGGAAGGCCATCGCGTACGCAGAGGAACATTCAGTTCGACTCGAGCGTACTGCAGAAGCCAACCTTAGGGAAAACAAAAAATACCCAGCTAAGTCTTCCTCCTCTAAGCCCATCTGCCAAATCTGTAACAGGGTTGGACACACATCCACCACCTGTTACAAGAATCAAAATCTAGTCTCCACTCCACGACTTATCTGCCAAACCTGCAACAAGATAGGACACACATCCGCAACCTGTTACAGGAACACGAACCTCCCCAATTTCATTCCCCAACAAATAAAAAGAGAAGAAGTGCAATATTTAAGATGTACATATTGCAACAAACTCAACCACCACCAAAACGAATGTAGGACACGTTTGGCTCAAATTGAAGCTGCTTCACGAACTACACACCAACAACCCAACCCCTCACAGATACACCCTAACAGAAACAATTTTAATAATTCCCCTCGAAACACACGCCGCGATGTCAGACATTATAGCACGTCAAATGAAAATAACGCGGGAAACGGATCGACTCGGGGAGATGGTGTCGACAATCATCCCCGAGTACAAGTACAAGCCGATGTCCACAGAACCCTAAATTAAATTTTAAAATATACGTACCATTTTGCCCCAAACGTTCGGAGCCGGTGGTACAAATAAAACTCTATCCCTCAGAAAAAAAAAATGCTACATTCTTGATTGAACCAGGCGCCGATATCAGCCTCATAAAACCAACAAGATTCGAAACTAACATATCCAGTAGAAACAAATGCACAGTATCCTCAATATCAGGAGAAACATTCTCTACAATGGGAGAAATTACAGGAACTTTGGAATTCCAAACGGAAGATCACTTGATTCTTCTGGAACATCCGTTCCAAGTGATACCCAAGCATTTAAGTTTAGCATATGATGGTATACTCGGTAACGATTTTTTAACAAAATTTAATTGTTACATAGATTATGAAGATAGGGAGATAGAGATAAAAACAAACGGTATGGTTACTACTGAACAATATAAAAAAGACTCAGCAATAATCAATAAGCCTGAGCAAACAGATAAATATCCAGCAAAGCGTAAGCCTGAGGAGAAAAGTGCCTCTGCAGAAAATAAATCCAGCTAAACGTAAGACTAAGGCAAAAGAAAACTTAGCAGACAGTAAGACTGAGGTAATGAAACTAAATAAACAAACTAAATATGAGAAGGAGACCACTATTTTATTGAAACTCCGAACACAGCAAGTAGTAGAGATTCCATTTAGAGAGAAAGAAGTAATGGAAGAAATAATAATAAAGAAGGAAGAAATTCTACCAGGTATATACATAGGTGAAACCTTAACCCAACAAAAAAATTGTAGAATCAACATATTAATGATGAATACCTTGGACACTGACCAAGAAGTAAACATAAACAGTATCAAACCAAAATGGGAAAAATTGAATAAATTCGAAGTAGTCAAGGCAGACGGATTAAGAGATCCGGTAGAGAATCGATTGAAGAAATTGGAATCACTCTTAGAATTCCAACATTGCAACACTGAAGAAAAGAAGTCTGTTCTCGACATTTGTCGAGAAGACAATGAAATATTCTACATAGAAGGCGACCACCTTACTCATACCAATACTACACACCACAAAATAATAACGGACGAAGGAAAACCACCCCTGTATATTAAACCATATCGCCTCCCAGACAGCACTAAGGAGGAAATACACAAACAGGTAAATGAAATGTTACAAGATGGTGTGGTGCAACCAAGCTATAGTCCTTGGAATTCACCTCTACTATTAGTTCCAAAAAAAGCAGGTCCAGATGGTACTAAACGCTGGAGAGTTGTTGTCGATTTTAGAAAATTGAACGAAGCAACTATTGGAGATGCTTATCCTTTACCCAACATCACAGATATTCTGGATCAATTGGGAAGAGCAACATATTTTAGTACCCTCGACTTAGCCAAAGGTTTCCACCAAATTCTTATGGACAAAGCAGATAAACACAAAACGGCATTTAGTACTCCGTTTGGACACTACGAATACAATCGTATGCCCTTCGGTCTAAAAAATGCTCCTGCCACATTTCAGAGACTTATGAACAACGTTCTAATGGGACTTCAAGGAATTGAATGTTTTGTTTACGTAGACGATATAGTCACCTACGGATATGATTTAAACGATCACAATACTCGTCTTATAAAAGTGTTTAGCCGCCTTCGAGAACATAATCTAAAGCTTCAGCCAGAAAAATGCCAATTCATCAGAAAAGAACTAATATATTTGGGACACATAATCACAGAAAACGGCATAAAACCAGATCCAGAGAAGATAAAAACAGTCACCACTTATCCACAACCGACAAATGTAAAAGGTATAAAATCATTCCTAGGGTTTGTCGGGTATTACAGAAGATTTATCTCTGACTTCGCCAAAACAGCAAAACCTTTAACTAACCTTTTGAAGAAAAATGTCACTTTCAAATGGGACGCCTTTTGCGATGAAGCATTTAGAACCTTAAAGCAAAAGATCGTTAATCCTCCTATATTAGCTTACCCTGATTTCAGTCAAGAATTCGTAGTAACAACAGACGCAAGTGACTTAGCATTAGGAGCAGTCTTATCACAGGGAACTATAGGACAGGATAAACCAATTTGTTTCGCCAGCAGAACACTTAACAGCGCAGAAACACGATATACAACAACAGAAAAGGAATTATTAGCCATCATCTTCGCAGTCAAACAGTTTCGACCATACAACTATCACATACTAACACGTGGTTGTTCTCATCCATCAACGAATACTCTTTTGACGAAATTTGTCAAGATACACTTACGACGTATTCCCTAAAAAACACAGCCACTTTACAACTCTCTGGAGATTGTTACCTTAAAACAAAAGAGCTAACAATCCGAGCAAACAAAGAAAAAAGCACATACATCCATAACACCTTTATACCATCCCTTAACATTTCCACTATTTTAACAAACTATACTAGTACATGGTTGCCACTAAGTAGATCATGGAACGAAACAAACAAAACCACATTCGTTAAATTTTCAAGTCAAGACGACTTAAAATCACTCTCTGAAAGCATAAATTTCATGAAAAATGTAGAAGATAACCCCCTCAAATCGCTAGACAAGCATAATATCCATCATTACGCATCTACCTACATTATCTTTGCTCTAATTCTAACACTATTTTGTTACAAACAATACACCAAGTACAAGTTCAAACACGACTCTGTTACACCTAAATCCACTCCCGAAATCAAAAACAATCCCAAAACAATTAATGACAATGAAACCCCTACTATTACACTTGGAAATTAATAAACTTAAAATTGCAAAAGAAAAAAAATATATTTTTGTTCAATTAATTTAAGTATATAAAAAAAAAAAAAAATTAAATAAATATATACAATATTTTATTTCATACAACATCTCCTTAAAGTAATAATAGTAAAAAAAAAAAAAAACTATGTTATAGAAAATAAGCCAATAGAAAGTAATTGTAAATTGTTTCTAAAAAAAATTCTCCTAAGTCACCTCTCTGAAAGATCTTTTCACTCCCAATTTTCTTTTTCTAAGGGGGGAAGGATGTAGTACCCCGCACCACCTGTTCATCTGCGTTTCACCTATTCCCATACACTTCCTATTTGCCAACCACAACTGCTTGCAGAACCATATTACCATATTACCGCATACCAAAAATGCATACTCTTCAATATTTCCAACAAGTCGCCTCACTAGGTCAATGTCAAAGCATATCACACATATCGCCGACAGAACCCATAAACAATTTGAGTAATCGCCACAGAACCCATAAACAATATGAGTAATGGGACAGCAAGGGAACTCCACTTCAGTTCTGTACACATATGCTGATGTCGCACTGTGTGTAACTAAGGCGAAGTGTGAATGACATGCTGGTAATTCTGACGCACATATGCTGATAATGCACTATGCGCAGCTAGGGCAAAACGCCAATGACTTGTTGCGACATCGATGGTATTTTGGGTTGCGAAGGTATGAAGGACTGCATCAGCATGGTTGAGCAACGCATTTCCAAGAAGTGCGAAAGAATGTATGTTGGAGGGGAACGCAAATGAACATGGATGAACTAGGAAAGTGGTATAAAAGGACTGAGAATTTTGGAAGCAAGGCAGAGTTAATTATAATAGCAAATAAGATAGACTGCAGCCAAGCTAAAGACAGCGGGTCTACTCTTATACAAATAAAAACACAATATATATATATATATATAATAAAATAATCATACAGAGTCGCAGCCTAGCTAGAGACAGCTAGAAAAAAAACACCTAACGTCTTTGATTTTATTTTAACACGGAGAGTGAGTTCGCTCTTCTCCTGGAGACAGGAAAGCACGGCGAACTGTAACGTCATAACATAAGAAAAGTTAATAAAGCAAAGACTGATATTCATTTTGGACAAACAGACAACACCACTCAGGTAAACCCAACTGAGAACCGTATCTCTCAGGATAAAAACAAATGTAGGTGCGCAACAATTACAAGAGACGAAGAGGTGGAGAAGAGAAAGGAAAAGTTTGCAAGTTGGACAGTTAGTATTGATTACAAGTGAACAGTGGTCAATGGGAAAAGTGTGCACGCTTATCAGAAGCAAGAATAATTTAGGCAGATCAGTGATAATTCAAACAGAAAGTGGACGGCTAGCGAGACCACGACAGAAAATTTGTATCCTGCCAGTTCACATATTAGATGACGAGAGCCAGAAGTAAGCAAGGCAACTACCTGAGGAAACCTAGAGGAAAACAATCGTTTTTGGCGGCACTGTAACGCACTACTGCGAGTACTACTGTACCTTTTTCTCAGTAGTTGGTTATCGCAAGCCAACCTGCCAGAATTTTTTTCAGAGCTAGTATCTTTTGGCCAGTAAAGAACCAGAGTTTTATTTTTCTTCGTTTTAGGCTTAAGAATCGCGGATAATTAACGAATATTCCAAGGAGTAGATTTTTTTAAAGTAAATCATTTTTGATTAACTGACTTAATTGATTAAAAACAAAGCCTACGGAACTAGTTTGTTTGTTTTAAATTGGCAAGTATTATTACAGCGAAAAAAACAAGTCCACTCACCCACTATTTTCTTCCAGCAATTTTAGGTACTTAAAAACTTTAATCTCGAAATACAGAGCTGCCTGTCGTGGAACTGCTACTTGACAGAGTTGAGTATGTTGATTCAGCCTGTTGAATATTGGTCCGTATGTTGCACCAACAATTGCCAAATTGAGTTTTGCCCATGCGTACTTCCCTGTGCATCGAAGTCTCCGGATGTTTTTTTTTTTTGTTTTGTGTTTTTATTTCAATTCGTCGATCCTCTTACACTGTAATTAGGGAGTGTGATGTACTGCATCCAATTTCCTCATTCTTTCTTGTTCATACGGATCCTTTTATCTCTATGGTTGTCTCTCCGCTTTCGTCATCTATTGTGCGGATGTGTTTCTTCAACGTAGTTCGTTTCTTTGTTCATACTTGTCATGACGAATAAGTGAATTCATCAAGTTGTAACAGCTAAAGCAGAGATTGGTATCACTGATTACAAGAAGTCTGGTATCGTTCACAACGTGGAACTGTTGAAATTGTTGCATTCTTATCGACTGTCTTACTTTGATTTTTGTATCAAAATCGTGACTAGTGGCAAACAATTTGACGCAAAACGGCTTGAGAAGTTTTGTTTAAACTTAATCGTAGTAAACGTTAACATTTGAAATATTCTCTGATGTGATTCCGTCATGATTTAGTTTCTTCTTTTTTTCACTCTCGTTTTAGGAAACATCCCTGCAACCTATTTCCTTTTTTTCACTTTAATTAAAAACATTTGCCGCCTATAATATTGGGCTGGCAACTTGCTTTTGAAATTATATTTGTGTTTGTTTCGCACTTGAAAGTGGAGCGGCTGGAAAGAAATTGAAACAAAATTTCATGGCAGGTTAGCTAATGAAATAACAAATTACAAATTTAAGGCTGAAATCTTTGATAGATGTGTCCAAATTAACCTAGACAGAAACATAACCAACTGTGATATAGCTATAATGTCAGACAACCAGGCTGCAATTATGGCACTTAGTTCGTACATCATTAAATCCATACTTGTATGGGAATGCCTACAAAAATTAAATGAACTGGGTAGGAGAAACAAAATAACCCTCTGCTGGGTGCCTGGCCACATGGGAATAGAGGGTAATGAAATGGCCGACTTACTAGCAAGAAAGGGAGCATCAGAAGCTTTGATAGGTCCTAAACCATTCTGCGGAATAGGGCATCAGACCCTCAAAGAAGAATTTAGGAAACTAGAGAAAGGAATCAGGGCAAGAACTTGGCATAACACTCAAGGCATGAGGCAGGCTAAGAGACTTCTGGGACAATACAAAAAAGATTCCAAGGCTGCATCGGCATGAGTAAAAATAACCTTCGTATCCTAACGGGCTTCGTAACGACGCGTTGTAGCCTCAAGGAACACCTCAGGAAACTGGGTAAATCTGAAGAAGGTCTCTGCAGATTCTGCGATGAGTCCAGTGAAACCCCAGAACACGTTCTGTGATCATGTGGGGCACTGACCCACAAAAGACTGAAATACTTGGGCAAGTACCAACTATCTGATGAGGAAATACTGTCACTAGAGCCAGCTCTCATCCTAAGATTCTTAAAGGAAACTGGACTAGAGAGAGTGCTATAGGACGGATTTCTTCCGCCAGGGAGAAACGAGAGTACAAAAACCTTCGAAATGATTCCGAAAGGAATTACAATCCGAGGGGAACTCTTAAGAGGGCAGATACCTCACTGAGGCGTACAATAGACCAAAAGGTCGCAGTACAACAACCCCTTTCAAATAATAATAATCCTTCAAAAAGGAGATTGTAGATCGGTAACAGGACTCGACGGATTTCCGGGCTCAGATACTAAGAACTTGTACCTATTCTTGAAAAATATTTATTGAAAGTATTTCTGAAATTTTAGCAGCTGTCCTTCCCTGTCTCGTGTAAGATCCGAGTTGTCAATCGCAATGACCTCAGACCGGTTTATACTGATACGAACTCAAAAGCTTGTCTTCTTCAGAAAAGGAATGAATTTTTGGATCAGCATTACAATAACATTTGGATTACTTTCCAAATTTCCAAATCTGAGGTATCTTTCAATCCGATTTTTAGAGATGATAGGCATTCTTCCAAGAAGCTTTTGTCCTAGCAAGGAACTCTTTAGGGCGTGTAGTTCATATTTTGTTACTACGTATTTGAAATGCGACATATTACGAGCTTTCTAAAACTACAACCAACCAATGCAAATCAAATTCACTGGACAGCAGCGGGGACTTCATTTTGCGAAACTCGGCTTTAAGTGCAGGTGACTTCAAAGTCAGCTGCTCTTATATAGTGATTCGTGTCTACAAAAACCCATTCAATTTATGTGGATATCCATTGCAGCGGCCAAATGTCTCCATTTTCCACAGACTAGTCGTCTAAGAACGTATATAAAAACACACTTAAAACTATGACAACAATGCCGAAGGTTTTGGTGTTAGTGAAAGTAGGTGTAAACCTCGCTAAGAAATCGAAATTCGCAAAATTGTTCTAACTCTGTTTCTTGTTTTTTGCGGCAAATGACAAGACAGACTTCGAGAGGAGAAAAACGACGCTCGTTTGAATCTGAAAAAAGTGTTTTTTTCTGTCCCAATCCCAATGGAACACGATATAAGTATGCGTGCGGCAGCATGTGTGTACCTACTAGTTTGTGTGATATTTGTGCGGTATAGATTAAAATTCTCTTCTCAGAATGAGCAGAAAAGTAATTTTTATCGCATATGATAAATTGGTATTTTTTGATTTACTATTCTCCCCTAGGTACATTTAGGATTACAGGTTACAGCAAATTGCTGACACAAATGCAAAAATACTAGGTACCAAATTCAGACAAATGATTAATATGACACGTAGTATAGATTTAGTATAGATATTGTGCGATTGCGATCGATTTATATCGATTGACGCGAATAGACCTATTTCCTTACACATACTTTGCTTCATTTATTTATAGTTTTACTTACAATTTGATCAGTATAATATCCTGCTAGTTGAATGTAGTTGCGACGTAACGCCATGTTTTTGTTGCTTTTTTTGCTGATTTCATTAAATGCGATTGCGAGAAGAAAATTACTTTTCATATCAACATAATTTTTACTTTATTTTTATTTGTTTCAATTAGAACTTTTACAATAAACTGCACTTATTTCGACAACACTTGAAAATAAACCACACTGCAACTTACGTCTGCATACGAGCTAAACGCAACCAAAGCAAAGACATTTTATTTCCAAATGTAGCTGACTCGACCGCAGTGAACCGAAGCTGAAGCAATTTTGATTTTTTAATGGCAGTTAATTCAATTGTAGAAAGGGACAACGTATTGTGCTCTGTGCAAAGAAAGGTGTGTTCCATATAACCAACGGTCGCAAATTGATGGGTTCTTTTGATGGATTTTCGATTGGGCAGAGAAAAATAACTTTTCGGCTCTAGGACTTTATATTAGGGGTATTCACGATTCGGTGCAAGAGACCTAGTAAAATTGCGAAATTTTATTTTTTTTTAACAGATCGTGAACACACTTTTTCTCACCTCTTGCAAAACTGAAAAAAAATGACAGATTTTTCCATGCTGTTCTGAAAAAAACTTCTAAACTTTGCTGAAACTGAACCATTTGCTTTTTATTGTTTATTATGCCGAAAAAAGGCGAAAAGAAAAAATATCTTAGATAATTAAAAGAGTAAAGACGAAGATGATATCGTGAAAACCCCAATTTTCTGACCATTTTTTAATTGGATTTTCCCTTCGGTGGCACTTACTTTTGCTTTTCATTCTCTTTTCCTCCGATACATAGAAATTAAAAATTTTGCGAATTGTTAATTTGACAATGCTACACTTTACTCTGTTGTATTTTTCGATTACAATAGGGTCAGGGTATAGCTAAAGTGCAAAAGTGTAGCGAAATTTCAGTCAGTATATTTTGTTGTTGTAGTGCGAAAAAAAGTTACACTTTCGCTCTTTCGCAATGATACAAGACCAGTTGCATAGGATCGTGAATACCCCTATTGATTTCCGAACACTGCTAGTTTGGATTTTTGTGAAGTTTTGTTTACGTTTTTTTTTGCAAAATTTTTCAACAGCAAAGCAGGACATCTCAACGGGTGAATCTATTGTTGTGTATTTATCAATGATAAGAAAATAATTTGCTGCGAATTAAGAATAAATTAATGAATTTAAAATTTAACCAGTGAATAGCAAAAATATAAATAAATGTCGAAGGTTACACATAATCGTACGAATAGCCCTGTTTTTTTGAGCTTCGATCTTAGCAAAGCAAAGTAAAGTAGGATTTTCAGCACGCAATTACAACAACTACGCTCTACTTGACACTTCGAGACTCGCAGTAGTTGTTGTAATAAGTGTGCTGAAAATCCTACTTTGCTTTGCTTTGCTGAGATCGAAGCTCAAAAAAACAGGGCTAATATCAGTAAAACAGAGCAAATCGGGATTTTGTTTTTGGTTGCAAGCACGAAATCTGAAATCGGAAGGAACATATAAGAAGACAAATCCAAAACAATATTAGTACATATTAGGATATAACAACATTTTAAGGCTTCATTGCTTTTGCTTCAAAACTTAACAGCTTGTCGAGACAGTTGGTTTATTGCGAGGTATTTGCATGGGGTTAAAGAACACCAGCCTTATTTATAAACGTGTTATAAAGAGTGTATAAAGTTATTGATGTAATAATCCTGAAAAGTTAAAGTTCAATCGGAGACAATATTGAAAGACAACCAATTCGGTGAAAAAGAAAATGGAGAGTGAGTTTATTTAAACGATAATAAGAGACAAGGATAGCAATATAATATACTTGGTGATGCCAAGTCTTTACACTCAAAGGTAAGTGTATACTTCATGAACATTGTAAGGTATGGTTCTCATGTTGAACTAAATAACAATTTCAATACCCTCACTAGAACCATACTTGTTTAATACTTGTTTACTTGGTTAAATTAAATTAAATCAAAAAATATATGAAGGACCTTTAAATATTCAAAATATGATACCCATTTGAATTGAACATTTGATATGCTTCTTGGAATCAAGACCCTTGGTGAGAACATCAGCCGTCATTTCAGTTGTTCGTACATATTTGACTTCAATTATGCCCTCCAATATTTTCTCGCGGACAAAGTGGTGTCGAACGTCAATATGCTTGGTGCGTTGATGATAAATACTATTCGACGCTAGTTGTATCGCACTTTTGTTGTCTGAAAATATTCTGATGGCACCGCTGGTTTTACCTTCGATCTCTTCTTGAAATCGCTTGAGCCAAAGAGTTTCCTGTGTAATTGCTGCCAAAGACATGTACTCCGCCTCAGTTGTTGATAAGGCAACCGTTGGTTGCTTCTTAGAGCTCCACGTCACAGCTGCACCTTGAAGCAAAAATATGTATCCAGTAACAGATCGTCTTTCGTTTACGTCACTTGCCCAGTCAGCATCACAGAAGCCAATTAAATCTGAACTGCTACTTCTTTTATATTCAAGTCTTGCATTAATAGTACCTTTCATGTATCTAAGAATACGTTTTACCGCCAGCCAATGCGCCTTTCCTGGATTTGAAATGTATCTGCTTACCTCGCTGACTGCAAAACACAAATCCGGCCGGGATACTTGAGATGCAAACAAAATACTGCCAACTGCTTCTTGGTATGGTATATGACTCATTTCATCTTTCTCCTTCTGCGTCTTTGGTGACATGTCCTTGGTTAATTTTTGATGGATATCCAGTGGCGTTGAAACGGAATTGCAGTCTAACATTCCAAAACGAGTCAAAACTTCTTGAATGTACTTTGCCTGGTCTATCGAAACAATACCTTTATCACGATCCCGTACGATTCTCATTCCCAGCACATAGCTTGCCTCGCCAAAGTCTGTCATTTTGAAATTGTTTAATAATTTAATTTTGATTTGATTTTTCATATCGTTGTCATTTGAGAAGAATAACAAATCGTCGACGTAGACTGCTATTAAAAGCATTTTTGCACCATGGGACATCATATAGATACAAGGATCTGCACTCAATGGTTTTAAACCGAAGGACTGAAGAACACCATCCAGCTTTTGGTTCCAGATTCTGCTGCTCTGCTTGAGGCCATACAAGGATTTTTTTAGGCGACATACCTTAGCTGTATTATCTGAAAAACATTGCGGCTGCAGCATATAAATCTCCTGGTCCAATTCCCCCTGCAAAAATGCAGTCACAGCATCCATCTGTGTTATATTTAAATCATATTTAACAGCCAATGCCATGAGGAAACGTATTGAAGAATAGCGGACTACAGGTGAGTATGTTTCCTGGTAATCAATACCTTTACGTTGTGCACATCCTTTTATTACCAGTCTGGCTTCATACCGATTAATTTTTCCAGATGCATCCCGTTTGATCTTAAACACCCACTTCGTGTCTATTGGTTTTCGCTGTGGTGGCAGATCTGCTAAAAACCACGTTTCGTTTTCAACCAACGAATCATATTCTTCCTTCATCGCCTCCTTCCAACATTGAGCATCAGATCTGGACATCGCCTCGTCCACAGTTACTGGATCTGATAACTCCGCTGATATTGCTATATACGTGACGAAATCAGGAAACATTTTTCTCTTTGGGACTCTAGCCGAACTTCTTTTCATTTCCGGCTCCTCCTCCTGATCATGCGATGGTTGATAATAATCTGAATCTTCGACTAATGTTCCGTTGGCACTGTTGAATGAGTCATCATCCATCGTTGAATCGTTGACGTCGATAAGGTTGGACTCGGAGAGCATAGGGATTTCAAGCGGGTCCGCAGCAGATGAAACCGAGTTATTTGCATCCAACAATACTTCGTCAGAGCCCTCAACGTCGTCCACAACTACTGATGACTCATTAGATTCATCTTCACGTTTCTCCGGCGTTACCTTTAGTGGATTCTGATTTGTCTGATGGTCCGTCTGGTTCTCAAGAAACACCACATCTCTGCTAACAACAATTTTTTTTGTCAAAGGATCGTAGAGTCGGTACGCCTTAGAGTTAGCGCAATACCCCATCATGATGCATTTCAGGGACTTCGGTTCAAGCTTACTTCTCTTCACCTTTGGCACATGGACCATAGCTGTACATCCAAATACTCGAAAGTATCTCAGATTTGGTGTTTTATTTGACCATATTTCGTGAGGTGTTTTGTTGCTTGCTAGACTACGGCAGGGTGAGTTGTTTATAATATGAACAGCAGTTGAAACAGCTTCACCCCAAAACTGTACGTCTAGATTTGCATCGAACAACATGCATCTGGCTTTTTCAACAATAGTCCGATTCATTCTTTCGGATAACCCATTTTGTTCAGGACTATACGGAGCCGTTGTTTGATGAACAATGCCATTATTCTTCAGAAGCCGTTGAAATTCATGATTGCAGTACTCCGTCCCATTGTCTGACCTCAGAATTTTAATTTTTCTGCCCGTTTGATTTTCAGCGATGCATTTGAATTCAATGAACTTTTGCCTGACTTCTGTTTTTGAGCTGATTAAGTAGATAAAAGTCATTCTACTGAAGTCATCGATAAATGTCAAGAAGTAGTTGGCTCCTCCCATTGACTTGACAGACATTGGGCCACATAGGTCAGTATGCACAACATCAAGCTGTCCCGTTGCGCGCGTGCCAGGTGTCTTAAATGGCAATCGCGTTTGCTTTCCTTTTAAGCAAATGATGCAGGGCTCCAGATTCGTAGATGAAACGTTTACTCCATCGATGCCCGTCTCTTGCAGCTTCTTCAAACTTTCAAAATTAAGGTGACCAAAACGACGGTGCCACAAAATTTGCTTGTTTTGATTTGAAGAAGAAATCAAACAAGTTCTTTGCTTTTGATCCAGCTTGTAGAGACTTCCCTCGAGAGTTGCTGTAGCTACCAAAGTCCCACTCTTGCTTCGAATTTTGCAACCAACCGAGTCAAACTCCACAGAGTTTCCATTTCTCATCATTTCGCTGACGGATAACAAATTTGTACATAGACCTGGTACATACATGACATTCTTTATAACAGCCTCACCACGACTTAGCTGAATCTCAGCGTCACCAACACATGCCACAGAGAGCCGGGTGTTGTTCGCTATGACTATCTCCCCATCATTGAAATTTCGATGATTCGTCAACCATTCACTTTTCATGGTCATATGGCCAGATGCCCCAGAGTCAATGTACCAGCTTTCGGAATCAGTCTTGTTTACTAACAGTGAAGATATTAATACTGATTTTTTATTGACTTGCTTCTTCTTACTCGGGCAGTTGCGGGCGATGTGACCATAATTGTTGCACTCGTAACATCGAATTTTCTTGGGAAACCTTTTGTTCATATGGTTCGGCCTGGATGCTACGAGGACTGATGACGACATTTGGGGATTGACAGAAGTGACATCCTGTAGAAGTTTAGTTTTGATTGCGTCGGAACTAATAGCTACTCCTGAACTTTCAATCCCCATTATCATGGGCTTGTAAACATCCGGCAAGCCAGCTAGCAACAACGTTCCTACCCATTCATCTGACACATCCATGCCGACTCCTCGTAACTTATGAGCAGTAGATATAATTTTATTTACATATTCATCCACTGTTTTGCATTCGTCAAGTCGTGTCATAATTAACGTTCGCAATAGACTCACCTTTCTTGTCAGCCCCGAATCTTGAAACGCTTTTTCTAGATTATCCCAAACTTCTTTTGCTGTAGTGGCTGACTGGATGTGGACATAGTTTACTGGATCCACTAGAAGTACAATTTTCGATCTGGCCTTCGTATCCTCATCCTTCTTCGTTTGGTCAATTGCGACAACATGCTTCCACAATCCTTCATGCTCCAGAAACGTCTTAACTGCAAACTTCCACGTGTCATAATTTTCTCTTCCAAGCAATCTTTCAATGGCCGGTAAATTCGCCATTATGCAATTACAACTCAGTAATTTATTTGCCCTATTGTCTTTGAACTTTAGTCTTTTAGTTTAGGCGTGACTGGGCCCATAACCTGATGTAATAATCCTGAAAAGTTAAAGTTCAATCGGAGACAATATTGAAAGACAACCAATTCGGTGAAAAAGAAAATGGAGAGTGAGTTTATTTAAACGATAATAAGAGACAAGGATAGCAATATAATATACTTGGTGATGCCAAGTCTTTACACTCAAAGGTAAGTGTATACTTCATGAACATTGTAAGGTATGGTTCTCATGTTGAACTAAATAACAATTTCAATAGTTATGCACTCTCTATAATGCCTCTAAACGCAAAAACTTTATTTATAAAAATTTTTCAATGTTGTACAGAGCTTGTATAAGCTAAACGCACTTTTTTTTTACTAAAAAAAAGTATGCTATGAAATGCCCAACGAACGAAATTTGACAGCTACTCTGCTGTTTGCTTTTTTTGTTTGCTGTTGCTCTTTGCTTTGAATTCATCGCAAGTGGAGACAGAGCGTAAAGTACCTACCTAGGTACCTACCTACCAACCCAAAATTGTAGCAAAATGAGACCGTAGTGCATATGGAGCATACCTTATTTCTGTGAAGAACATGTTGTCTCTTTCCTCACTTTCCTTTTCAGACATGCACTAAGAAGGGCAGTGTTATTATATTGTGGTGTTTCTGGCTTTTTATTAAAATTTCGAAATTGGGAAAACGGGATATAGCAGCAACATTATCTGTATTTTATCAATCCGACTAAAAACGTTAAAGCAATTACTTTTTCCTGAAATTTTATCAAAACATATGCATTTGACCATTATTACCAAGTTACTTGGTATTTATTCCATAAGAAAGAGATCATATAAATCGCATTTTTGCAACATTTTCCAGTACATATATAAAAAATAACTACAATTATTTTAGTAATAAATAAAATTAAGTGATTTTCCTTCCGCGTAATACTAATATAACAGTTGAAGACTATATTTTTTTCACAAAAATTAAAAGGAAAAAAAATGGGAAATATGACTACGCTTCGTGGGAAAAATGAGGAGAGAGTGCTAAAACACTGGCAATGGGCAAGTCCATGCATGTCGCCGTGCACATCCATTCCGTTTCGTATGCAGTATGCATAGGTATGGTATGTCATTGAAATGAGTTTTTAATTCGATTTACGGCGTCCGTGTGCATTGCGTGCGTGCATAGTTTGCTTTCAAAGTTCAGTTTCTTGTAAATGAAATGAAATCAAATAAAATTACGAGTGTTCTGAAAAAATAAGAAGTGGACAACAAATAAACTCCTAGGAGACTCCCTAATCGTTTGCTTTCTGCTCATAATCAATCAGTGAAAAAGAAAACATGGTGGTACGTCGCCATTATCATCAAACCAACAAAAAATGCTTATGCATTCAAATGGTAAGTAAAATTATAATTATAGAAATAAACTTTTGAATAAATTGAAGCATGGAGAAGATTTTTAAAATGTTTCCGATAAATCTGTGCATACATTGTTCTAGATTGTATTCGTTCGTATTTGTATGAATTTCCCCATGCATTTCTACGCATATTATGCACAAGTTCATACCTTGGTTGTAGATATAATCTCTAACCAGTCTTATTCGTACTTAAATTATTCAGTCATACATAAATTATGTTTTCCTTGGACAGCAATTTATTGCAGTTCTAAATACGACAGCTGTTTGTTTAGAACGATAGTGTTGTAAATGCGCTCGTAGCTAGGGTTGCTTAAACATCGATAGTTGGCAGTTTCGATAGTATCGATAGTTTCATTAAAAAACTATCGATATTATCGATACTATCGATGTTTTTTCAAATTAACATACCTATAAAACACATTAAGGCAACGAAACCGGACCAATTTCTATTAGGATTTAGTAAACAATTACATATTTAGGTATTCTTTATTTAAAACAACAAAAAAACAAAAATTAGTATTCATAACAAAAACTTAATAAAAATAAACTATTATTGCCGCTATTCATTGGATAAGAAGTCGGTACTATCTTATGGCAGTCTCAAAAGTTAAAACTTCAAGTCAAAGGAACAAAAAGTTTATCACAAAAAAAAAAAAACAAAAATAATAATGAAAACACTTAATCTAGGTTAAACAAAGCGCAGTTATGTTTTAAAAACAAAATGTTATTTAAATGTTTGTCTTTAAGCCTGTTGCGAGTTTGGGTCAAAACTTGTCCAGCTTTAGAAAACATTCGCTCGCAAGGAACAGAGCTTGCTGGAATACACAGATATTTAAAAGCAATTTGACGAAGCATATTGCTTGAACTTTCCCAAAAAGCTGTTGAACAATCTTTTCTGTTGACAGTAGGCTTTTCCAAATACTGACGAATGTCTATAATTGAATCACTCATGGGAGTTGCTACCTTTTCATGTCCTATATTTGATGAAAAGAGCAATTCATCTATTTTGGAGATGCTAGATGTAGTTACTTCCGATGTGGCTCTGTGTGCATCAGTGAGGGTAGAACTTATAGCATAGCTCTGTTGCTGCTTCGACTTCGAGAAAATATACGTTGCATACTCTTTTTGTAGAGCTTGAACAGCACTGTCAGCTTCTTGTGAAGTTCTAAAACCACTTTTTTTAAACCTAGGGTCCAATAATGTGGACAGCATGAGAGGCTTCCTTGAAAAATAAGGTTTCAGTCTTTTATTTATAGAGTCTGTCAGAGACTTCAGAATGTTTTGCCCTTCAATAGTTTTAATTTTTGTTTCTAAGGCTATCAACTTAGCGGAAATCCCTCTGGTAAGCGGTATTATTAAAGAGGATGTTACGTACATTTCACCGGAAATTGTGGTGGTGGTGATCTCAAAAGGTTCAAGAAGCAGCAGGATCTCGTCGATTATTTAAAATTTTCTGCTGTTAAAGGAGCAGGAGCTCTTGCGCACTCACTCATTGCTATAGCGAGCTCACAACGAACCTCTGATAACCGTCTTAACATAAAATACGAGCTATTCCAACGGGTTTCTGTTTCCTGGGCACTCATTCCGTATGTCGATTATCGCCAGACGATAGCGTTTCGACGATAGTTTTGCTTCACGTAACTTCAATAATCGTCTATCGTCCAGACGATATCGTTTTGACGATTGAACATTTGCTTCACGTAACTCAATAATCGTCAGAACGCTATCGCCCAGACGATACAAATTGAGCGATACCTAATGAGGTAGAGAAGATCATATCGGCCAAATGGGCGCTGTCACAATTGATTGCCACACGGGCTCGTTTTAGCAATGGTATGTATTACAACAGTGCGCGCTATAGGGCCATGTTAACCGAGTTTTTTCTGCCGCAATTGGACGAATTAGGACTGGAGGACATGCGATTCCAGCAGGACGGAGCTACGGCACACACTGCGTGAGCCACAACCGATATTCTGAAGGCGGCGCCTCATCTCTCGTTTTGGCGATTTGAGCTTATTTATTCTTATTATTAAAAACGTAAGGAACAAAGTTAAATTACTTACATTTTGAATTTTTTTTATTTACCGGCGACAAAAACAAACTCATAATTGTTGCAAAAGTTGTCATTTATGACATTTTAGACGACGTCTGATTGAAATTTCATACATAGTTTGAGAGTCTCTGAAAGAAACTCAATTCTCTCAATGCTCTCTCTCTTAGTACAAAATAAACGATAGACGAGACGATAGTGATAGAGTTACGGAAAGCAAATAGATGACGAGATCGTTGACTACTATCGCACAAACGATTATCGTTCTGAGAGTTACGGAATGAGTGCCCTGGATAATTTTAAGCTCGCTTTTATTGCTTCTTCTCTGCACTTTACGCAACTTATCACTGCTCCGAAAAAAAGTTGCAATGTTCTTCGCTTTTAATAAAATTATAGCAAACGACTCCAATTTAAAACAATCTCGAACGACAAGGTTGAGCGTATGAGCGAAGCATGGTAAATGTCGGATCATTAAAATCTCTGCTGTTCTTATCATAGATTGTGCATTATCTGTTACCATAGTAACAATCTTTTCGCGGATGTTGAATTCAACCAGTATTGCATTTATAGCCTAAAGTAAAATGACCAATTATGAACTGAATAATATTTTGTGTTTTATATTTTTTTTACCTCCGCCATTGCTTCTGCCGTATGACGGTCTTCAATTTTCATTACCTTTAGTAAAGGTGATTTAAGCTGCCCCTTATGTACGAAGTGACAAGTCACTGCTATAATGCCTTCATTTGCCACACTTGTCCACATATCAGTTGTGATTGCACAGTAACGAATATCAGCAATAATTGCTTTGATTTTGTCCTCAATACTCTTGCAATACGTTGGAATTAATGTTGATTTCAGAACGGATCTATCCGGTATCTCATATTTGCTATTAAGACCACGAACAGCATTCCGGAATCCCTGATGCTCCGACGTGCGAAAGGGAATCAAATCAGTGGTTATCATCTCCACACAGCTTATCTAAGTCCATTTTAACTTTCGAATTTTGATCATATAGCTTGTCTCTACCAAAATAAGTTTTTATCGAGTTAGGTTTTGCGCGTTTGTAGCGTGATGGTGTTTGTTCTTCCTCATCGAGTGTGAAGTCTTCTTGTTCTTCTTCTTCCACATCTTCTGTCAGTCCGCTTTGCGTTGCATTTGCTTTTTTTAGTTTCTCGCTGTGCTTCCTTTTCAAGTGGTCACTTAAATTGCTGGTATTTCCAGAGTGTTTATACTCCTTTTTGCACAAGGAGCATCTGACAAATTTGCTGTTTTCACTACCCACCGGCTCGAAAAATTGCCAAACAAAAGATTTTTTCCGAATCACTGACATAATAAATAAATAATTCTGAGTCTTTTTATCGCTATAAATGCAAACAATGAAACGTGGCACGTACTTACCCAAACTGCACAATCCAGAAACGAATCGTAAAAAGATACAAAAAAACCCAAATTGCGCGCACACTCATTTACCGCCCATGAATTTTTTACACATACTGCTTCACAAATCAAGAATTGTTTGATACATCAGCCTGTTCATCAAGGGAAGTTTAGTATCTCCGAAAAAATATCTCCTGCATGGAAGTATGTGTATTTGAAAAGCTCTCGCTTTAAGCTGATAACATTTCTAGTCAATAGCGACTTTAGGTGCTTTAAGTGCGAATAAATTTTAAGGAATACTATCGATAGTTTTATTAAGACTATCAATGTATTCCATAGTTTTTTACTATCGATACTATCGATAGACTATCGATGTTTAAGCAACCCTACTCGTAGCCCACCCTTATTCTTTGATCATCCTCTTGGTACGTAGATTCATGCGAACAGCATAATTGTATCCGTAAAAAAGAGGCGTTCATTAATATTTCTTAAGCATTGAATTGTATACCTCCTTGCAAACTTGTTTTATTTTTAAGTTTTTAAGTAGCTTGTCCTGATATCTTGTTTCCATTTCTTTACAGTCACTCTGCTTTCATACTCGGAAAAAGTATAAACGAACTTCACAAATAAGTATCTACAAATAAATTTCTAACTCATATTAAAGCGAATAAAAGCATTTTAATTAAACACAATTGAATAAATACGTCTCAGTTTAAATACTTGGATAACAAATTCAAATACAAAATCATAACAGTGCGATTATCATTGGTAAATTCAACAAGACACTCTGCAATCATTTTTATCGCAGATCACAGATGATGTTGCGAGTATTGTTTCAGTAATCCTACAGCACGAAGTGAAAATAAACTGGAAAACAAATTATTAGAATGAAAGCGAAATGAGTGAAAGAGAAGTGCAAAGATTTTACCTCAAAATGTGGTCCCTACTAATATAGGGTAAAACCATAAACAACAACATAATCGGATATTGAGTGTCATAAATAATAAAATCCTAGAAATGAAATTCTTGAAATGCTTCTTTACTTGCCTCAGGCTACCTGTAGCGATCCCAGGCACGCTGCTTCCAACTATTCGAACGAAGAGCTCTGGCACAAGGGACATTCTTAAATAAAAATAAGATACTAGGTGAAAAATAACTATTACAACACTGATGTTTCACCTAAATGTTAAAGAAGGACATCCATTTCAAACCACATACTTGCTTCGTTATGGCCCTGACTGAGAACTTAACAACGGGACAGAAAGGAATGGATATTATCGAGTGAAGCTGTAGATACATAAACATGAAACCGAAACAGGACTCTCACACTAAATAAATATACAAGCAATGGACAATAATTCGTTGGTGCAACATAAGGTCAAATATTCATCAGGCTGAATCAAGATACACAACTCTATCAGATAGCCGTTCCAACACAGCAGTCCTGTTCCAGGATTAAAGTTTCTATATTTTAAAGTACAAACTAGTGGGTAAGTGGACTTATTCTTTGTTACAATACTTGCCAATTATGATAAAAAAGTGTATTCTGTGGGTTTTATTATAATTGAATTACATTAATGGCAGTTGTACAAAAATGTTCAGCCATAGAGTATTGAGGAGATATGTACTATTTGAAATATTTGTAAAATATCCGCGAATTTTAAGAGTTTACACGTACGGATCCTGCACTATTTTGTTTATGCATCTTTGCCAAAATTTTTTTGGTCAAACTTCCCTTTATCGCCTGACAAACTTTCGAGAGTACTGCCATGTTCCCATCAAACAGAAATCGCGAGGTTTGGATGAACTTTTACCGAAAACTCGTAAGTCGTTCCCACCGAGTTGAGTGATTTCAAAAGTCATTTTCTGTCAATTTTGAAGTGGCTGGACAAACAGCTTTTTGTTGACGCAAAATAAAATTATTGGAAAAAGGAATTACTAAAAAATGAGTTGTGAACAAAAAAAGGAAGTAATTGCAGCATTTATAGGTAATTTCGCAGTGCAAAGAAATCAATTCAAGAAAACACTGTCTATTATTATAACTTTTTGAATTTTTTAAAATATTTATTAAAGCCTTTAAATGGTCATTTCTTTCTTTCTCAATTTTGTAATGAGGGAGTAAAAATCTAAAAGAATTTAAAAAAAAAGAAAGAAACTGACGCGTCAACTTTTAACAATTTTATTTAATTCGGCCACTCGCCACAAAGTCCAACAATACAATGCCAATAATAATCATGCACCCGGGGATGAGACATTCGCACCAAAGAAATCCCCTCCAAAACACAATAAAAGCTTTTATGCGATACGAAAAATGCATACACAAGCCATACCGATGGTCGCCAACCAGTCCAGACCGAAACCGTAAACAATTTGTATGCATGTGCGCACACAAGCATACATATTTCCGCGGCGCAATACAGGCAGCTGGAAACGAAAACAAAAATAAAAGAAAAGGAATTCTCACCCTCGTGTGCTTACAATATATGGTGTGCATCTGCGTACACGTCTGGACAGGAATAACGATAAATAAGTTTTACAGTTCTTTTTCTTATTGCAGATGACTGCATTCGGATTTGATTTGTAATATCTTATAAAGAAATGACAATAAGCCAAACCATGATTATACTGTCATGGATGCATGAAAAAGAGATACATTACAGCTCGGCCAATCTGATAAATTGATCGACCTCGATCGAAAGTAGAATATGTAACAATTATATATAAATAGATATAAATCGACAAGTATCACCCTATGTGAGTGACCGCTTGGAGCCTATTCTTGTTCGTAGTTTACGTTTTTCCAGAGACGTATAAAACGCGATTCTATCGTACCATGGTAAGGCAACTGTGTGACTTGACAGTTCTCAATGTCTTTAATAATGTAGCGATCATTAGGTAGCTTTTTATGTATCACGTACGGACCCTTGAACTTCGGTATTAATTTCTTATTAATTCCGACAGAACTGTCAACATTTTTTATCATTACATAATCGCCAACAGAAAATTCTCTCGCTGGTCTATGACATTGCTTAAAATAATTTTCATTGCGCCTCTGGGAGCGTAATATTGCTTCATTAGCCTCTTGCCTATTGTTATCTAAATTACGGGTACGAGAGCTCTGACTGTTTTCAAAATATTCAGTAAGTTCATCGACAATTGGTCCTCTCTGATCTACACCGAATAATAGGGTTGATGGAGTTTTTTCCGTGGAACTATGTATGGAATTATTTAAAGCAAATTCGATAGTAGTAAGTTTGGATACCCAGTCCGAATGCTGTAATGGTTCGCTCAATTTGCCAAGCATAGGGGTCAAGACTCGGTTTACCCTCTCTACTTGGCCATTTGCCTGAGGGGAACCGACAGCGATCTTAACATGACTAATATTATTTTCTATCAGAAACTTACTAAATTCAAACGACGTAAAGCAAGTTCCACGGTCTGAAATTATCCTATTTGGTCGACTATAATATTGAAAGTATCTTTTTAGGGAATCGATAACCTCACGTGTGCTTGTTGAATTTACCGGGTAAAGCTTAGTGTATTTAGTAAAGGCGTCTATTACTACCAACAAATGCTTTCTTTTTGACTTTAAGGAAGGTAATGGACCCAAATGGTCAATATGGATAGTATCAAAAGGGAACGGATTTTTTGGAATACTGAAAAGATTTCTTTCATCTATTCTCGCGGGAGCAGAATATACAATACATTTAATACAATTTTTTATAAATTTTTCAATTTTTCCCTTCATGTCCGGAAACCAGTATTGCAATTTTATCTGATTGTAAGTCTTATTAATTCCTAGATGCGCAATTTTCTCGTGTATGCACCTTATAACATTATCTTCCATTTCTCGGGGAACATAAAAGTATAGCTCACCCCTCATATCTTTTCTATATACTATTCCGTCCTTCAGATCAAAAAGTTTCGATGGTTCTTTCTCTAACTTATCACGAATTCGAACAATGTTTTCGTCTCTATTTTGGGTTGCTTGTAATTGAAATTCAATATCGTCTTCATTGATTGCCAGTACGACTTCACTTCGACTTAAGGCGTCAACATGACCCATATTGCCACCACTTCTGTGTTGAACTACTGCGTCTGGATAGTTTTGCAACTCAAGAGCCCACCTGGCTATTCGCGGGTTTAAGGTTTTCTTATTTAAGGTTAAGGTTAAGGAGTTACAGTCAGTAATAATTTTGAAGGCCATTCCTTCTAGGTATACCCTAAACCGACGAAGAGCGTAAATGATAGCAAGAGTTTCTAATTCAAAACTATGATATTTGCTCTCCGCGCTGGTGGTTCGTTGTGAAAAATAAAAGACAGGATGAAATTTTCCATCACTTTGCCGCTGTAACAAAACCGCACCATAACCCTGGGCACTGGCGTCACAGTGTAGTTCAATTTCTTTTTTAGGATCTTATATAGCCAAAACGGGGGATTCAATCAATTTTGATTTAATTTCATTGATCGCTTTTAAGCAACTTTCATTAATTTCAAACTTTGTGTTCTTTTTCAATAAGTCATATAATGGCTTAGCAATTCGTGAAAACTGAGGAATAAATTTTCTAAAATATGAGCAAAGTCCTATAAATGAATGTAATTGTTTTAGATTTTTGGGTACTGGGTATTTTGCAACAGATTCCTTATGGTGTGTATTTGGCTCAATTCCTGCGTGGCTTACATCATAACCAAGATACTGGATGCGACTATAACAAAACTTACACTTTGGTAACTTCAATTGAAGTCTATATTTCACAAGTTGCATCAAAAGACTTTGTAAAATTGAAAAGTGCTCCTCGAGGGAGGTTGTTGCTAGCAATATATCGTCCATATAGACAATTAGTTGTCCTTTTGAAATAAAATCCTTAAGTATGAATGTTATGAACCTTTGAAAAACTGAAGGTGCATTTTTTAAACCAAATGGCATCATAACATATTCGTACTGTCCACCAGGTGTAACAAACGAAGTTAACCTACGTGACTCTTCAGAAACCATAACTTGGTGAAAACCACTTTTCAAATCCAACAATGTGAAATACTTTTTATCGCCCAAATATTCTAAACAATCCTCTATTAGAGGTAGTGGGTAATTATCCCTAATTGTAATTTTATTTAATTCTCTATAGTCAATGCACATTCGTGTATCTCCATTTTTCTTTTTAACTAATACTATTGGTGAAGCATACGGTGAATCACTATGCCGTATGATACCTTGATCTAACAAATCTCGAATTATTGCTTCTACCTCTACTTTATCCCGATATGATAACCTGCGGGGGGTTGAAAAAACAGGTTGTTCAGAAGTTAGCCGTATAGACATCTCAAAAGGTTTCTCACTTTTATCTACAATATAGTTTGAGTAACAATCTTCCAATATACTTGTGATGGTAGATTGTATGTTCTTAGGCAATGTAGGATCTATATCATAATTATTAATGCTATCCTTACAAATTTCAGATACATTTAACAAACACAAAAAATTGTCATTGTCATACGAAACATCATTCAAGGCATAACCAGACAATTCATCTAAACACTCACTATGTAGTTCACTACATTCTGATATTCTTGCAGGCAAATATTCATTGATTTTAATTGAAGGAGAATGATCAGCTATTTTACCTGGCAATTCACCAACGCAATCTTTTTGTGTACTTTCAACAGATCTTATTATTTGTTCGACATCACTAACAACCGAGGAGTCTACAATACTGGACAAGGGCAAATGCTCCACTGAGCCACTAACAAACTGACTATAACAATCACTAATTTCGGCAATACCGCTCCCAGAGGCTTTGCCGACACTAAACGGAAGGACACTGTCAAGATCAATGGTCTCGTATGAGGATACAGATTTATCAAATTTTTTATTGTCAATCTTTAAAGGAATATCAATATTGGCACAACTCTCCAAGCGATCACTATTGTCCACCTGAAATGCATTTCCAACCGACAGAGACAGACAAATATTTGAATCAATTTTACTTAATTTATTTTTTTGAATGTTATTACATTGAGACATGAAGAAATTAATGTTGAATAGTTTTAAAAAATCGCGGCCCAATAAAAGAGGTTTGGGCAAAAGACCTTCTGGAACTATAAAAAGAGACAAAACCTTAATTTGGTTATTAAGCAAAATTTTACAATATATTTTACCGTATGTCTTAAGTTTGGAGCCTCCAAGGCCACGGAAGTTACTAATTGTCTGATTACCAATAACATCAGTTGACAGAAGATCTTTATTCACGAAACTAACTGGACTACCACTGTCAAGTAAAGAAATGCATTTTCTAAATTTTTTTTTTTTTTTTATAATTGGACTACACAGGGCAATACTTACAGTTTGGTATGTATCGATAGGATACATCTCTGCTGTGGCCAAGTCATCATTGACTGCGTTTACAGCTTCTTTCGGCGGCGGCTGCTGCTTGCAGTTTTTCAAAATATGGTCCTTGCTACCACACCGGAAACACGAGCCTGCTAATCTTTTCGGCAATTTACACTGGCTAGATATGTGTCCGAATTGGGAACAATTAAAACATCTGACGTCCGATTTCTCCTGGTTGACACGCTGAAGATAATTTTTGGGAACACGATCGGTCATGCGCTTTTTTTCATACTTGATGAGAAGGTCTTGAAGTTCATCAAGATTTTTTGCGGTATACAACATCGACGTATATGCTGTATTATCCCTCAACCCCTCAATCACGGCATTAACCACTTCGTCTTCACTTAAACTCGCTTGAGCAGCAATCTCCTTCATCGAAAGCAAGTAGCAAATTATATTCTCCGTTGGCAAACGACGGCGTCTATATAACTCCCTGTAGACGTCATTGGTGGATACATTTCGCTTAAATTGTTTGAACAACTCTTCTTTTAACTCGGCATAGTTTGTGGCCGCTGATGTGCGTAAAAATATTGCAGCTGTACCACAGAGTAGGCGACGCATGCACATATATTTGAAATGGCTGTTCTGCTTACTTATTTTGATTGCATTTTCAAAATCAAACAACCACTTATCGATGGGGTAGGCATTGTCACCAGAAAATTTTGGAACAAGGCAATCCACGTCTGCAATTGAGAGCTTCTGAAATCCGCTGGCTGCTTCCTCTTCCAGCTCTTTTAGTTCCTTTTGAATTTGTAACAATTTTTTCTTTTTTTCCAGGATGACTATTGCATTATCGAGATTCTCTTCTGCTTGTTCGCTCTCGTTTATAGCAAAACCAAATGCCTCGTCTTCATCCTCACTAGCGGATACATCTTCGGAATTTCTTTTCAAGTTAGCGTCATTAAATAATTTTCGTAGCTGCACCACAGTCGCAGTACTCGGGTATGCTATATTTGCCTCGCTTAGGGCTCGGACTAAATCCGCTTTGGTTAACTGAGTAGACATAGTATGTTTACACAAGAAGCAAGGTAATAACAAATTTCACCATGTAGGTTATAGTTCACTGCGCACTCAATTAGTTTTTCTTCTTTTTTATTTTTTTTTTTTTATTATTCACTACGCGCACAATTTGTTTTTTTTTTTTTTTTTACTCAATGTTTGTTAAAAAAAAATTTTTATTTTTTTTTATCGACCCCACATCTGATGTAATGAGGGAGTAAAAATCTAAAAGAATTTAAAAAAAAAGAAAGAAACTGACGCGTCAACTTTTAACAATTTTATTTAATTCGGCCACTCGCCACAAAGTCCAACAATACAATGCCAATAATAATCATGCACCCGGGGATGAGACATTCGCACCAAAGAAATTCCCTCCAAAACACAATAAAAGCTTTTATGCGATACGAAAAATGCATACACAAGCCATACCGATGGTCGCCAACCAGTCCAGACCGAAACCGTAAACAATTTGTATGCATGTGCGCACACAAGCATACATATTTCCGCGGCGCAATACAGGCAGCTGGAAACGAAAACAAAAATAAAAGAAAAGGAATTCTCACCCTCGTGTGCTTACAATATATGGTGTGCATCTGCGTACACGTCTGGACAGGAATAACGATAAATAAGTTTTACAGTTCTTTTTCTTATTGCAGATGACTGCATTCGTATTTGATTTGTAATATCTTATAAAGAAATGACAATAAGCCAAACAAACCATGATTATACTGTCATGGATGCATGAAAAAGAGATACATTACAATTTCTACAAATTTTTCGGAAGTTTCTTGAATAACTTTTAGGGTTTTTTTGATTTCTTTATCGAGATCATTCTCACTCCTCTTCCACTTCTTTGCAGCTCGCGGAGTCGACGTGCTTACAGGTAGCGCGGTGGTAGTCCATTCTTTTCCACTTGTTAATGAGCTTGTCTCGGAGCTCATGAATTCATCACCTACGAATAACATAAATACATAACATATGTAAATCACTTTACTATTTAAAATAAAAGAATGCTATAATTTTTTTTACTTTCTATGATGGTCGTCTCGGAGTTAATGAATTCGTCACCTAAAATACTATATGTAATTAAGTACTTTCGAATAAAAGAATGTTAAAATGTTGCTTACTTTCCAATTTGCTGTTCTGTACCAACAGCTCCACGTTGGACATTTTGAACGCACCTAGCAATTGATGGAGCCTATGGTCACGGTTGCCACTTGCAAAAAAAATTAGCTACCAAAATTTAAAAAAAAAGTTACCAAACCTAGGTAAAATTTACCAAAAATCTGGAGACGTTGATAAAACACAAAGAAAAAAAAAATAGCATACATATAATATAGTCTTGAGCAAATGTAAAATGCCTTATCGCTATAGGAAGACTTTTCTCTGATTTACGAACATAATATAAAAAAAAAACGGCATGGCAGTGTAAAAACATCGATATGCTTAGTCTAAAAGAAAAGTGTAGTATTCATAGCAATTTATTTTTATTTATTATAACACACATTATTAAAACATAAAAACAAAAAACATAAGTCTTTTAAGAAATTCAATTAGGTACATTAGGTTTGTAGGAACTTAGTCAGTCTTTAAGTAGTTAAACACGGCTACTTTATAAAATAAAATAAATAAGACATAGTTTACTAATGTAATAGTAATATCTACTTTAAATACTTCTGCCGACCAAAAGCATAATTTTCTAAACTCAAATTATTTTATCTGATTTTTAAAATTGCTTGTTTAAAAACAAACATTTAAGGAACGTAGTAGGAACTTTGTCAGTCTTTAAGCAAATAAACAACGTCTAACTTAGGTAGTTAGCTTACTAAAACAATTCTTTTGCTGACCAAAAAGAATGATTTTCGTTTTTCCCGTTATTAAGCTCTTTAGCCAACATAATATCATTTACAGTTTTAAAGTTAAGCTTATTTCTTAACTTAGTTTTAATTAAACTCAACTCAAAAAATGTGCGCTCAGCAGCTGCAGAGCTATGTGGTAAGGACATAAGGTTCATAACAAAACTGGTTAAATTTTTAAAGCAATATTCATCTAATCCGTTCCTAAGGCAACTAACTTTTTCCCAAAATGCTGCTATATCCATCTGATCGTTTAAATCGTTATTTGAAAATCTTAACATCTTCCACTCCATTACTATATTCTCAGGATCCCCATCTACCAAGTTTTCAAAAGCATTTATTAAGGGTAAAATAGATATTTGGGAAACCGAAAGCACGCTTTTAGGAGAAATAATAAACAAATTTTTCAAATCATTGTTACTTAGATCAAATCTGCGTAACATTTGATTTAAAAATTCTGAGTAAAAATTTAAAATGTTACATTTTATTTCATTTTTATTTAAATTTGAGATGTCGCATTTATTGAGAAATTCTTCAGCTTTGTGCCCAATAAACACGTCTGCAATTGGTAAAAAATGGGTTTCGTCCTGTAAATTAAATCCTGCCCAGGAACTTATGTTCTTAATATAGTTATTGTTCATAAAATTACTCAAAATTAGTTTAACAGTAGTCTCCATATTGGCATGCAAATATGGCAATCGGACCTTTTCAGACTGGAATTCTTTATTTAAATTGTTAATAATTTTCAAAATATACGATAGAAACAGAAAATAAACTTTAGTTTCAGGATTTCCCATTGCATTTGCCAAATCACATGTTTTGATTCCATTAATTTCCAACGAACAAGAAATGAAGTATAATTGAAGAGCATCCCATTGCTCTACAATACGATTGATTACATTTTCCAACGAGAGCCACCTTGTTAGAGAAATGCCTAAAATTTTGTGCGGTTTCACAGCACAATATTCCTGAAAGTCTTTGAAATCGCTTATGCGCTTGGAACTATATGCAAAAAACTTATAAATGTTCCGGCAGAGTTTCTCTACGTCATCAGGAATTTTTTTGCAAGCGTAGGCCGAGCATAAATGAAGGGAATGGCAAGTGCACTTCATGAAAAACACATTGAAGTCTTTCTTAAATTTGGCTTGAAGACCATTTAATTCTCCAGCCATAACGCTGGCACCATCAGTGGAAAGGCCAATCAAATTCCCTAATGGAATTTCATGCATAGCAAAAAAATTAACAATGCTATCAAAAATAGTTTCTGCATCACATTTCGTTAATTCAATTAGACCTAAGAATCGGTCTTTTACAGTTTTCAAAATTTTATCAAAGTACCTAACGACTAATACTAATGATTTTTTGGTTGATATATCAGTAGTCTCGTCCGTAATAAGAGAAAATTTTGTAGTCTTCAGTTCGGAAACAATTTTTTTCTTTGCTTTGTTTCCCAAAATTTCAGCCAATTGGGTCGCCTTTGTCCTACCACATTTAATCGACTTTGCCACCTGAGAATCTGGACAGCATTCCCTTAAAAGGTTTGGCAAGAAGTCCATCAATAAAAATGGGAGATTGTGATTTATGCAGAAAAAAACAAGTGTTAGCTCTGCCAAGTGCACTTTTTTCTGGAAATCAACCTTCTCCGCGTTCAGGCAAGAATCGAGTTTTAATTGGTTTCGCTTTTTATCAACATTCCTGATATGAGCTTCTTTTTTTTCGTGGTTCCTTATATGCGTTAGATGGTTAATAAGGGATTTTTCGCAGGCAACACAGAAGCTTTTACCGTCTTTGTTTTTAAGCCAGTTAAATGAAACTAGCCATTCTTGTCGGAATTTTCTTTCCAAGTTATTTTGATTGTTAGTGCTGCTTTTCGGAACTTCTCGATTTATGTCACTAATGGAGATATGTGGAATTTTTATTTCACCTATTTCACAATTATTTTTTTTGTGCACAAAATTACCAGCTGCTAGAAGGCATGGGATCATCTACATTTTCCTCTGCAACGACATCTAATTCTTGGTCTGAGTCTTTCCGACCCTTTTTTCTTATCACAAACCTTTAATAAATTAGAGTCATATGTCTGCAAATAAATAATATGATTAACTAACCTATCCATATCTCACTGTAGTTGTAAACAGAAACAGAAAATATTTCGAAGTTCACCATCTGTCAAAAGAAGAAAATGAGTGCATTCAGTAATTTTTTGAATAAAACAGGTTTACATGGGTGGTGGCTGACGTATATGCAAATGCAATGCGTTCACTCAGAAACAGTAAGGCAGCATTTAAATGAGGTGATATCGAGTTCGTATTTTTGGTGCTCCTGCTCAAAAAGTTACCATAACCAAATAAAAACTACCAAATTACCAAAACACAAAAAGCAAAAAAAAAATTACCTATTTTGGTAAAAAATTACCAAAGTGGCAACCGTGCCTATGGTATAGGTGCCATTTAGATGGTGAACCCCCAGATGGACCAATCAATTTCTTTTCATTTCTGTAAATCAAAGTTCATAAAATTTGATTAGAAGAATCGAGTTTAATTAAAAAGAATAAGCTGGACAATCATATCTGTGAGATTCTTTCACCGAATCCCCAAATGAAACACACTGAAACTTCTATATTAATAATGCTTATGAGATTGGTAGATATCACTCGCCACAGTAAAATTCACGAAAGAAAAAGCAAACACGTTGTTTCAACAATGGTGCTAGCGGAGGACGCCGCCATAAAATATACGTAAAAAGCTTTTATTTTAAAATGAGTTTTAATCAAGAGTTAACATTCCAAAAACCTCACCCCGATTTGAACAACGCACTTATATATTATACCTTTTCTTTCGAGAAACGAAAAAACGAAAAAAGATGGCTGACTGGGTAGTATTATTCATGTTGTTAGTCAATGATCGCCCGCACCGTCGCTTTGTGCCTTGTGGAACAAAACGGGGTAGTGGTTGTGGGAAAGCCGCATAGTGTTCGCGGCGCCATCTAAGGGCAACTGGCTGAGGCCCAAAAGGAGTCAACACCCATGTGAACATTACCGCCCGCCTTGCAGCGCTGGCTGCAAAAAACAATCCTACCATTGTGGTCAGGTCACTGACAGCCTCCAAATGGATAGCACGAGTCGAAAAACAGACAAATAGGCAAACATAGCCTTTGTCGAGGCGGCATCTTCGTACGAAATAGGTTTTTATGAGAAATGGGCCGGCGAAATCAATGCTCCTTAGGCAACGTACCCATTAATTGGGTTAAGAGGCGTTTTTTATATCGGGTGCACACCTGACATTCACGAATACTCTGGTTGACTAAGTTTTTTAGCCTAGGGGTCCAATACTCAGACCGTATCATACGGGTCATGAGCTGAATTTCACCATGTAGCGACACCTGAGGGTCAATTCTCGTTCTGTGAAAGAGTGAATCGAATAAATCGTTTTCACATTCGCTCTCACACATTCCTTTCATTTTTTCGATTCACTCAGTACTAAAAAGCGATTCTCGTTCTATAAGTGAAAATATCGTGGTGAGTTTAGTATCGTATACTGTGTTGTGTGATATCACGTTCTCAATTTTCAAACTCTCACTAAAAACATTCACTTGCAAATGAGAACGTGAAAAAAAATTATTCATATGAAAAATTTTGAAGTTTGGTTTCACATTTTCGTAGAACGAGAATTGAAATTGCTGTGAAAGGGTGAAAACATTTTCGTTTCACTTTTTCACGGAACGAGAATTGACCCCCTGGTGAATATAGGAGACGAACTGACGTGTGAACACACAGTTGTAAGGAAGAAGAATGGGGAATCGTTCTCGGAAAGATAGCGTGGAGGACGATAATCTGCCATGCGACCGAACGAGGCCGTTGGAGTCAATAAAGGCGTTAAAGCTCACCAGCCAGCTTTTGGCTGACAATTGTTGCCTACATGACAATGATTGGTACTCAACCGAAAAGTATTTTTGTTGAGTTAAACGAATAAGTCTATCGCTCGTTCGGAGAAATTCTTGATGAGAGAGGGCGTGCGTTAACCCTTTCACGCACAAAAGAAGTACGCTAAAGATTTTATGAATATTTGTGCATTATGTAGTGTCTTCATGGTTGTTTTAAATATATGTTTTACTAGCTGTACCCGCCCGGCTTCGCCCGTGCAAAATGTGGTTTCAGAATAGTTGATGGAAAAACAATTTAAGAAATGTACTGTCTTCCAGGGGACACAATTTTTTATTTCTTTTGATAATCGCTGGAAGGAAAAATCAAAAAATCATCGAAAGACATTGTGGAGGTATAAAGTGAGGAAGCCTTCTTCAATAGTGAGGGACTTGAACCCGATCTAAAAAAAAACTCCCGAAGGCTGAGTCTGAGTGGACAATGAAAATGAAAGAAAATAATTTTTAGTTGATTAACTAACTTTTTTTTATTAATGTGACGATTCTTTGTATACTATGTTAGCGGTTTTGTTTCTATCGGCTAAGATAGGTAGAGATATTTCCTGCATTAATTACCCTGGAGCACGCTTCATATAACTGCCCGTGCGTGAAGCAATTCTATATTAAATCAACTCCCGCTTTTCTTAAAGTTTGTCCCTGTGCCTTATTGATTGTCGTGGAAGACAAACATTAATAGGAAATTGAATCCGTTTAAACTGAAATGAATAACTGCTGGGAATTATTTGTAGCCATTCTTGTTATAAACACCGTTTCTCCTTTACCACACCCAGTTAAAATGAACGCCTCCATAAAGTTTTTCTGTAACGATATCACTCTTAATCTGGTTCCATTACAAAGCTCTGGGGGCATTCAAATTGCGATAATGGGACCTCGAACTTTTAATTCAATTTTATGCGCTCTAATGCTATTTAAAAACTCGAGCGGCTAATTTACTGCCTCATCTTAATCGCTCTTTTAGCTTTTTTTGAAAGGCAAAATTCCCGCGAAATGGGTACCTTATTTACCCACGATCTGGTATCAGTGTACTGATACCTATAAATATTTGACATTTCTTTCAAAAATACTTTTTTCTTTGTAAGCAAAACAGAGATAAACAAACCTTTCCTATATATTTGACATTTCATTTATGGGTTTCTTTTTTTTCTTAACAAACCAAACAGCACACTGCCTCTGTCTGTCTCCCTCTCCCTTACAGGAGTAATAATAAGGTTAAAAGAGATATCAATATACTGCGCGGTTAGTATGTTTGATTTGAGAGTGAAGTGCATATCCACTCACGCAGGTGAAAATCGTGGAAATGTTTTAAATTTTGCCTTTTTATTTAAAAACCTTTTAAGTTTTCGAGTTAATGGATATCCTAAGTTGTACCCGCAGATGTCCTCTATAAGATGGTGTTTACTATATTTAAATGCTCCCAGTATTTTCGAACGGAAAGCGTTACAAAGAAAAAAGCGAAGCGAAACGAAAAAATTAACTACTCTTGTAAATTTTTTTCCGGAATTTATAGAGATATAGATTTGAAACAAAGTGGAGATTGTAGGCCTAGGTATCCTCTATAGGCCTGTGAAAAATGCACCAGAATATATTCAGTAGTTTCTAAGATTTTTGCATTTGTAATAACCGAAATTTACCGTGCTTTCCCTTTCAAGCAGGGAGAAGAGTAAAATCGGGAGAACCGTTTAATAAAAAAAGTATCTTCAGTTTTTAGTTTGATATTTATTTACTCTAGGGCCCGCTGTCTTATGCGTGGCTGCGACCTTTCGAGTGTTAAACAATTCTGACTCTTCCTACCAATCCTTCCCTATTTATATGTAATTTTTAAAGAAGAAAATCCCCTTTCCTCCATACATATGCCTTGCGCAATTCCTATAGTCCCAAACGCATTATCATTTATCAGCTACTTTGCTAATTGAGTCCAACATATTGGGCAATCATATGGATATATGCATAAGTGCGTTATAAGCATAGTACCCATTTCCATGCACCCAGTGTGTTGGTCTCTTCATCAAAATGCATCATCAGCATAGTTCCCATACAATTGACTCAGTGTTGTTTATGTTTTGGTTCGCCGCTTGTGTTTACGTTTGGTTTCCCTTAAGCGCATACGAGTGTGTCACTGCTATGCAATGAGCGTCGAACTCTTAGATGCATACCGAAAAAGAGACATTTATGAGGTCATCACTTTGGTATTTTATGGGTGGGACCAAACGAATGCAAGCGGATCGTACGTAAATCATATTGGCTGGGATTGTGGGAACATAATGATATGGAACTGATCGTAATGCTGAGAGCGTAATTCGGTGGGCTATTGGCTGGTCATTATGTATGGTAGGGTAGGGTATATGTAGTGTAGTTACTACACATTTAAAGACATGCAGTCAAATTCAATCGAAGTCGAACAGAACTACACCAATTTTATTTATATGATAAAAAAGTAAAAAATTTCAGTAGATTTTTAGAATTCGCTTGGACAATATGCGATAAGGGGCGGTATTTATAGGATTGTAATGTATTGACAATTAGAGTGATTTCCTATGATTTTTTGATAAATATAAACAAAATTTAATAAGATAATGTAAATTTATTAATAATTTTAAATATGAAATTCAGCAAAACAATTTCTGGTTGCTGTGAAACATAAATTGACGTTGCAAATGTCATTATTGGTACGATTTTCTACTCCTCTCTTCGCACATTGCACACATCTTTTTCGTAAAGATCCTTTTATCATTACTTGTGACGGTAAAGATTGTTTGTGTCCTATATTTTGAATAATTTTTTTGTCATAGAAGTAGATGGCAGGGCATGTTTTCTTATAGAAAAATTCCCAATCATGGTCCTAGCCACAACTTGTCGATATTCTAGCGACGTGAGTAACTGGCCTTCTATGCGATCTTCCGCATGCAGTTTTTCATACACAATATAGGCATTATTTATCCCAATGTATAATAAATCGAAAAAAAGCCGCAAATAGTATTTTATTTTAGATTTTCTATCAACCTCGTATGTGACTTTCTTCTGATCCATGAGATCTACCCCACCCATATTTTTATTGTACTGCTGAACAATATAAGGACATGTGATCTCCAAACTTTGGGCTGATCAAATTTTTTTGCGTTTGACATTATTAGTAGGTATCGGTGACAAGAAATTGGTCAGAAGCAGGGATGTTGCGGATGCAGAATTTTTGACATCCGCGGATGCGGAAGCGGATGCGAATATTTTAAAGCTCACATCCGCGGATGCGGATGCGGCTGCGGATTAAAATTAAAGTTTTTTTTTAAGGGATTAATAATTAGGATAGGAACATAAATAAATGATAAATATGGTAATTTTTAATAATCTTTATTTAATATACGAATGCTTAGTATTGAAATTTAAAAATTGGTGCATTATACTTAATGAAAAGTAATGTCGCGGCCTTTTCAGCTTCCAACCTGTTTCGCAGAGGTTCATATATTAGTCCCGCGCCACTAAATAATTGCTCACTCGGAACACTAGCTGGTGGAGGCGATAAATATCTTCGTGCTATAGCAGATAGCATTTTAAACTCACCGCGATTAACGCTCCACCAGTTAAGAGGACTTTCAGAAACATTTATTCTTTTTTTGTTGCGATACGAGAGCAATTCCTTCTTAAGAATATTAACGGGGCTAATATTGTCCGATGTTTCGTCTTGGCTTTCATCTTCACTTGACGAATCCAGCATCAATTCAAGATCGGTTTTTAAGCATGGCTTACTAGCCGTACCGGACGTCCCTGGTTGCTCCGTGTCCGTATCTGATTCTGTATTTTTTTCAAAGAAATCTCTCATCCTCATGCTTTTAGCTTTTTTGAAATTCGGAGAACCTGTAGCTTCGTTATCAATATTTTTCCAAATTTCGTCTTTTATTTTTTCTTCGGCCATTGGTTTGAAAAATTAGTGCTTAAAGCGAGGGTCTAAGTAGGTGGATATGGCAAACAAATTGTTCTCCTCCAAAGCAGCAAATTTCGCCGAAACTTCAGTCCTAAGAGTCGTGACTGCCAGCCGAATCGGATCAGAATCCTGCAATCTTGATAAATAGTCATTTTGCTTTTTTATAAGCATTTGACTTAATGGAATCACAGACGATATGAGGGTCTGCGAGCTGCTTAATTCCCGTGTCGCTTCTTCAAATGGTCTTAATAGCTCAACACAGCATTCTATGATTTTCCACTCCTCCGGCAAAATTGGATCCATATTACTGTCGTTAATGTAAAGACTTAACGCATCTTTTACCCTTAAAAATCGCTCAAACATGTAAAATGTACTGTTCCATCGCGTAACACAGTCTTGGAACACTTTGAGATGCGGTTGATTTAGTCTGTCCTGAACTTTATGCAATTGTTTTTGAGCAATTGTTGAATGGTTAAAATGAGTCGAAATTTTCTTTAATTTTTGTTTGATGTGTTTTATTTTTTCCTGTGACTGTAAACAACGTCGAATAGCCAGCTGCATCTTGTGAACTGTACAATCCAAGTCATTTAATGATGCTAATTGCATAGCTCTTTTCATGTTGGAGCCTTCGTCGCGAATCATGCAATGCACTTGGTCTTTTGAAATATTCCATTCAGTTAGCATTGTGTCAAATTTTTCCGCAATTATGTCACCCGTGTGGCGATCGTCAAAAGTCTCGCATTTCAATACAATTGACGATCGATCAAAGTTTACTGCTATTCCATGACAAGTCAGGCTAAGCAAAGAAGCATTAGAGCTTGGATCCGTCCAAATGTCAGTAGTAAATGAAATGTAATCAAACTTTTCAATCAATGCTTTAACTTTTTCAGCAACTCTCTCATACAGTTCCTTGCACACGAAATCAGTAAAGAAGTTGCGCCCCCTTAAATTATATTTTGGTGATATTTCTTGCATTAGTCTGCGAAATCCTATTCCTTCTACGAAATTAAACGGTAAATTCTGAAGTGCAATCATTTCTCCCACGAGTTTATCAATTTTTCTCGTGTTCATATTGTTATTATCCCACTTTTTTTCTTTTTGAAATACTTCCTCTAACAAAAGCTGTCTTTTTGCTTCTTGAAGAGGAGTGACTAATTTATCTGAAAAAGGAATACATAAATAAATCATAACTCGTTCTGGAAACTAGAAACTATATAAATAAAGTATAATGTTTTTAAGCTTAACGGTTTAAGAAATGATTTTTAAGATTCCGTGCTCCCGGGCGCTTCTTTTTGCTTACCCGATTCATTTTTTTTCTGCAATTGTTTTTCGTTTTCGGAGTTTAAAAGATTAAATTGCTCCGGGTGCATCGATTTTAAATGATTTTTCAACGATGTGGTTGTACGGCCCTTGCGAGAGTATGTCTTTTTACATAATTTGCACTGCGAATAATCTCGGTTATGCTCATCTATTTTAAAAAAAGACCATATCAAGCTTTGCGTCAAAATGTTAGAGTTACTTGCGAGTAACCAACATCGAATTTTGAAAAATGAAAAATGAAAACCCAACGAGTATATACGATCTTAAACTTTATTCGAGTAATTATTACCATGTAGCTCCGAACGGATTGGAAGTTGTCGCACAAGTGAACACTAATTCAATTGTGCCTCGATCGGTCTTCTTCCTCTTCTTCTTCTTCTTCTGAGTGGGTTTGCTTGTGTTGCTGCTGCTGCAGTTTAGGGTTGCCATCTCGTAATATTGAACATCCATTTAAATTGCATTGAAAACGATTTAAATTGCAACAAAAATGCGTTATATTTTACTTTAGAAAAAAATCACAGAAGCACGCCAAATCACCCAAAAGCAATACCGAATTAATTGTGTTCTCTTTCGAGCGCGGGGGTACCAACCTTAATAAAAAACTAAATTCGTATGTAAACAATGGGTACGTGTTGACAGTAATTCAAAATAATGCTTTGATTAGAAAAAAATACAAATTTAATGCAAGGGACACCGGTGTCCCGTATACGTCAAAGGGTTAACACAATTATTTAATTATTAAGGAGACGGCCACAGAAGTTACTCGAGTAACGCACCACACACGAGCCTGAGTGCACTGATTAGCACTATCACCGCACTGAATACAGCCAAAATACTGCTTAGTAGTAGCCAATCCCTGCTACACATATTCATATATGTCACTAAATCACCGTGAGAAGCAGACCGCGAGGGGTACTTAAAGCGCAAAAGTTCACAATTATTCCTCACAGGAGGCACCAAAATGTCCGGGAATTGAATCGTCCGGTACTCAATCTAAAAAAGTCCAGAACTTAAGAAACCAAACTACTGAGTTAACTAAGCGTATCTTTATTTCGTTTTTCGTAAGTTCGAGGACACAAGTTGTCGGATTGACTGTTGAATGTTTTGTGAAAACCAGAATCGCAAAGAAGCGTAAGCGCCATCGTATGTGATATCTCCAGGCAATATCACGAGGCAATCGTCGGGGGCGGAAGGCTTGAAGCAGATCTGAAACTGGAAGAATTAGTAATTCTGTACGAGCAAATACAGAAAGTCTATTTGCCTATTATCTGCTCTGACTATTTCATTTTCTTGCAATCTAAGTAGGTACATATTTCGAGATCTTGATGATCTTTGGAAATTGCTACGTCGCCCAATTTTGTTCTCAGTTTCTAACTTTTCGAAAAAAAACACTTTTTATATTTTATTATAAGTTGTATCAGAGCTTCAGATCCCTTACCACTGGTGGGGGAAATCTTCAGCTATACGAAGGAACAAATAGAACTGCCTGTCACTGATCAGTGGACCAGTTTATATAGGCGATTTTTGTTTACACAAGAAATCTGTACGAGTCCGTCGCGAGCAATTATTAAAACAAAACAATCTTTACGGTGGTGCTGGCGTTATACGCCGCCACATGAATTACACTTTATTATTTTTAATATAAAATGGTGCTAGCGGTAGGTGCCGCCATGAAATTACAATTTTTATAAAGAAGAAAGGGTGGAGTGTCCACCATTGAACTACTACGAAGATGCCAAGATAATTCTCGAAGTGTCAAAGTCGACCTATATATAGGGTCTCTCGCACCCAGAGACAAAAGATGTGATCACCAAAAAAAACAAAGCGCCCTCTATGGGGTAATAGTATACTGATTAAAACTAGCTCCACTTTAAGGTGGATATAGCTTTTGGGTGGAAACACAACTGAACAAAATCTGTATCATACTGTGGACCAATGGGTATTCTATACAAAGTGCGCGATATGCATATTGGCGATTCTCTCGTCCTATTCAAAAGATGAGTTTGTTGCGCTGAAGGCAAAAGACATTAAAAGATATGTCGCATTAAAAAGATAACAATGTTTCGCTAAAGATTTCTTGTGTTCACATTACATTTTTATATTCTTAAATTTAACATTGTATGATGATTGTTTACAATAATTGTATTTTGGGATGTTCTGGGAACGTAACCGCCCGTAGTTATTGGGATAAATTCTACATTCGAATAGTCCATTATTTTTGTATGTAGGTACTTGACGAAAAAAATGTCAATGCTTCGAAAGTTTATTTATTACTGGCAAATGTTTCTCAAGAAGTTTGTATCGTAGCTCAGTTCCAAAACAACTACATTTAAGCATGAGGCTGGTGTTCGATACAAAGTTAAAAAGCTTTTTTATTATTGACAAAAAATGTTTCTCGTGTCTGTCCAATGATCCGACATGATCCGACTGCTAATTTAGCTCTACGCGGTTTTCGTGTTTTTTCTACTTATGGAAATGCTCTGTTATCTTATTATAAAGATGTTTGGAGCTCTAAATATTTGACGAAACATTTTTTTGGCGTTTTGATGTCCGTCGCGTATTATTTGCTCTATTTTCTCATGAAGATGTTTGGAGCACACAAAACTTCGCGAAAATATAGTTGGGCGCCAATGAATAGATATGACCGATAACTTCGGTGTGTGAATCAATTCTGTTTATTTCTTTCCAATCTTAAATCTACGTTACATTATAATTGAGTAGTTGCAAAATTATGAAGGTAGGTCAATGACAGTGGGTGTTGCGCCACGGCAACTGAAATAACTCAACTCGAACAAAATCACAAACTAACGAAGGAAAATAAACACAATCTAATTTTATTCTTTATTGGTTCACTCGAACCCTTAACTGAAGTAAAATACAAAAATATGTTATGTAATTGATCGGCTGAGGCGGGACTGTTCGCTGCGGATGGGTTGTATCACTGATGAGTTGATCTTCTTGTGATCGTGTGGAAAACTCATCCCCAGTCCAGTAAGTCCCATAAAAGTGTGGTCTTTAGCACTTTGTACCAGGTTACGGCCTTCCATACTTCGTTGATCACATACGCCCCACCGCCAAGTGCGCAGACGATGGCAATAATCGTGTATATCTTCGCTATAGTGTTTCTTCTGTGTTCTGCTTTCGACGTCGTCCACCTTTTATCGCACCATGCCAGCTCAATGAGCGATGAATCATTGCTTATTTGGTTTGTTGTTTTCTGTGTCAATCGGCAGTAGGTCTGCTGCAACATAATATCTAATTTTGATATTGGGTCGTATGAATAAAAACTAGCAATTGCTTTTACTCAAGGGAAATGTCAAAATCGAAGCATTTGCTACATTTCGTATGAATAAAAACCAATTTCAGTTAGTTCCAACTTTTGACATGTTCGAAAAGCGGCAGCACTGACCTTTTACTCAGATCGGTATGAATAAAACTTATCAGACGAAGCAAATACTATGCAAATTCTGAGTCTGCTATTTAGTTGACGCAGACCTTTTGCTAAATATTTTGTATGCACATTTGTTACATAAAACAGTGTAAGTATTGTGAATTTTCGATGTTTTGTTTATAAATAGTTTAATTGAGTTTTGTTCGTGCAGAAAAATCAAACGAAACATGGATGCGATAAGTTTTCACGTTATTCCTGTTTTACCTCTAGTTGTTAACGTTCGTGCTAATAAAAAACAGTATAAACAAAGAAGAATTGGTGACGATAATAACTTTAAGCAATTGTTTCGTTTTACGCGTGAAAATGTGGATATTTTGGCTAATACTTTTTTAAATGATAATTTTGAGACGCGTGGTGGTGCTCTTTCAAATATCCAGAAAATGAAATCTTTCCAAAGGTATTTAGGAGATCCGGGCTTTCAGGTAAACATTTCATAATTCATGGCTTAACAAGTGAAAAATTAATGTATACAAAATTGGGCATCAATCCAATAAAAAGTCACACATTTTCAGCGCAGCGTTTTTTTTTTAGCATCTTGATGGTTGGAGTTTGGGATTTGTTAAGCAAAATCTTTCCAACAGCTTCTATGGCTTGGACAAACACCAACTCATTTGGGTCACAAATCTGTTCGCTACACACCCCAGTGGCGTTTGACCATATAGTGGCGGCATTGGAATGAATGCGTGTTAGCGGGTCAATTATTCGTTTATTCTTCACATTACTTAATGTTAAATTATTACAAGTTTTACAATTATCTTAAAGATGGAGGTGTCGACTACCCCAGCACAACTTGCTTGTCCTTTTACCGCGAACGAGGGCGAGAAACGATTTTAACGAGCATACGGTCGCGTTCTTAAAACGATCAGGGAATTGGGAAGTGTTCTGAACGCGTGCGTTCCTTTATTAAGCGCTACACTGATGTTAGGTTTCAAATCTGTTCGCTACAGGGACCTTATGATCGGATGTGCCGATGACTGCAATCAACTTTTATAGCACAAAAACATACAATATGTTTATATAACAATAAGAAAAACCGACACAGCTTAATTCAAGCGTATATCGTTTGTAAACATAATTATATAAATTTTATCTTGATGATAAATAAAAGTTAGTTTTAAGATTCGAGAGCAAGAGCTCTTCTTTATTCAATGTCTTCTTAAAATCTAAAATTAAAAATACGAAACACAACTATTTATACAGTTATCTAAGGCGCGGTTTCCTGTTTGGAGCTCGTATCATCCTCTTTTGTTCGTGCATCTGTTGTTGTTATCGTTTCCATGTGTTTGAAAGATAATATCCCTGTTTATTGTCTTTCTTGGAATGTTGAATTGCTGTTCAAAAGGGTCGATCCCTGTGTAGGTGACCTGATTTCATAACCTATATAAATATATTTTATGTAATTAAAATATGATTTATTCTATTTCTTATAATCCGTTTGTCCGGGAATTGAGTCGTCCTATATTCGATCTAAAAAGTCCAGAAAAATAGAAACCACACTGCTGCCGTATTTATTCCCCATCGGAATTGTGCCATTAGACTCGGCGCGAGGTGTCGGGTGACCGAGACAACGACGAGTGGATGGCGATCTAACCGACACCGTCTGCAATCGGTATTTCATATGCGTCCGCGATATGACTTGTGCTGTGAGTAGCTGGCTGGGACGTTGATGAGACTTGGACGACGAAGAATGCGGCCATCAGGTGGATGACATATTGGTGATCATAAACTCGTGCGAATTAAATAAAAGAATGCCAAGTGGTATTATCTGTGGTCTGTTTATGACTAACTTCATTTTTCATTCATTCGATTTTGTAACATAGCTAATTAAACTTAGTATAAAAGTGCATTTCATGCAAAATAGAAATGCTATGGCTGCAAACGGAAATGCTACTAATATTCGCTTTTGACACTCATTCGATAGTACTGCATAAACTTTTTTGGGTGTTCTTTTAAGTTGTGATAAACTGTATGGAACTTTCCCTTAACCCCTTAAGTAATCTTGTACTTAGACTTTAAACGTAAATACAGAGCTGCAATGCAACACTTCGCCGTGAAATCCATTTTTATACTAACAAGACTTCTATTCAAAGTAAGATTCATGCTAATCCACTTATGTTCCATTTTAATTTGCGGCAAAAAAATCGTTTCTAGCCTAACCCTATCGTCCCGTGGCTCTCCTTACTTCTGGTGAGAACCCGCAAATAGCTCTGGGACTGATCCTCTACTTCCCTAGATCAAGACATTTCCAGAACAAATTAAAAGACTTCTAAAATCAAACCCTGGCTTATTTCTGTTATTACAATTCATGAAGAAAACAAAACTAATTCTAGGAGAAGAAACACAAAGAAAGTGAATCTTGGTGAGTAGGTAATGGGACAGTTGGGACTGGGAATTCTGTGCTAGAGCGAGAGGGAAGATATGACCCTGGAGTGAGTGTGTTGGCTTTGTCGGAAGTATGTTATCTAGATATCGTCACCTGAATGCACGAAGAAGCTAACTTGGTTTTCGTAGTTTTGAGAAAATTGCAAAAAACTTATTTACCTGTAGGTCAGACCCTTTTTTTTCTTTAAAATACTGACAGAACAACACTATATTTTTTTCAGCGCTACTGGCTTAAGTAAAGTATAGAAATTTGAAATCCATTGATTTTTTCATTAAGTTAATTTTGAGAAAAAAATAGTTTTATAAAAAATTAGGCAGTTATCCACTTCTTGCACTAACTATTTTTAATGGATAAAATCTTAAAAATTCATTTAACTACTTATTCGTAGTGATATTATTTTGTTTGTTTGCTTCATTATTTTCATTATTAATAGAAAACAACTTAATTTTGATGTTTATTTGGAACCTGTACCTAAATTTTTGAAAAATGTTAACTAAAAATCAAATTTTGTTGGATAGAATTCGTTTTTATTTAAATTTAAAAGTTACAGAAAGTTGTTCATTCTCAAATTTACTGCTTTTAGTCGTTTTCCTCAGCTTTACCATTCGGTAAATTGCTGTAAAAGTCAAAATAGTCAAGACTCATTGCTGGAGGCTTCATTAAAAAAAGAGACATCAGGTCTTTGTACTTAGCACTTGTAATAGGGTGCCCTTCCGGGTAACACATGTGGAGCTTTATGTTGGCAACCAATTGACTTCTTGAGACCCTCTTTGAGCAATCAACAGTTCTAAAAGTTTCATTATTGAACGATTTCTTGCATTCATATCTATATGGGCTTTCTTTTTTGAACTTAAACCAACACATTTTCTGCATAAGCACGGTTTCTTTGGATGTGTCTGCTTTCCTGATAGTGAGGTATTCGTTAACAAACCTTTTCCAATCAATTATATTTTCAGGGCTTATATCGTGGACGATATAGGGCTTATGTCCGTTTTTTCTTGACCCACGAGCTATAGTTTTCCAGTCTCCTGGCCAAAAAGCCTTTCCAACGCGCCTTGATTCCGTCCCGATCGCTGAGTGCATGGAATCGCATTCCATTTCACTGTGCCCCGACACCATAAATTTTATGTGTATTGTTTTTAAATTTGCAATTGCTTGCACTGCGTACATACACATAGCGAACACATATTGGTTTAAATTTTGCCCACCTCATCGATCGCTAAAGCACCTTACTTCTTCAACTTCTTCTGGGAGAGATTTGAAATAATGAAAGAGGAGACTCGCCACCTCGCAGCTTCCTCTTCCACCTTGTCCCTCGTGCCAGATATAGCAGTTTCCTTGCTTTGATGTTACATCATAAACTGTGAAATTGTACGTTGCTAGTCTACGCTTATAAAAAAGTGCATTGTTTGTCGGGTCACAAGGGCAAAGCAAAACCTGCTGCAAATCAAAGTTGCAGCTGACAATCTTGTTTCCACTTTTTTCTGCTTCTTCCTTATCATTTCGAGCCTCCTCTTTTTTTTTGATATGGACCTCATGCTCATTTACGTCGATTTCCGTCTTATAAGAGTTGTTTTCAAATGCAACACACAGTCTACATTGATCTTTCTTTGGACTGTGAAATCCTAAATTGAAGTTGTCTTTAAAAAGCTTTCTATACATTGAGAGTTTTGCGGATGGCAGGTTTTCTTCTTCACAATGTTGCTGGTACATCCTGTACATTGTAGCAAGATTTAAAGAAGAGTCCAAATACTTTCGGGCAGTCCCTTCTCGACAGTAATGTGACGGTACGCAAGGAAAGCTCATGATATGCTTCTTAATTCTTTCAATTAAAAGCGGATTGAGTGTCGCACTTCTTCCTTTTCCTCTTCCATCGGACGGTGCTAAATTTTCACTCGACCTCTTTTGCCTAGCGTATTCGATTACCCCTTTTTTTATGCCTAATGTATTTAGAAACATTGTCTTGCATACCTTAATCTTGTTCTTATTTACAGGAAGAAAGTACTTCACTGAAAACTGTCTTTTAGAAATGTTCACAGTGGTTGTTATTCTCTTTGTTAGCTGTTCAGTGTTTGCGTTGATAAAATCCCTCTGACGCGAGTAATCTCCCAATTTGTAGTAGGCTTTGAAAATAGAATTGCGATCTTGTTCGGAAATTGCTGACGAGCACTTAAACCTGCAGCTAACATTGCAAGCCGCCTCCATGGAAGCAGCAGGTATGGTCCTACCATTAGTGGAAACGTAGTCTTCTCCATTGAGTCTTCTTTGTTTTCTTACATTTCTTTGCCATTGGTTAATCTGCCTTTTCTTCCTCCGCGGTTTGGATGTTACTTGAGGGAACTCTTGCATGCCAGTTAACCTGTTATTATCGTCCATGTCAGAAGATGAACTACTTCCACTTGTATCCGGGTGGTATTCCGATTCATCTGGTGAAAAATCATCCTCATCTAGATTAAGCTCCACCTCTTGTTCAGGAGCCACATCTTGAACATCTAACACACCTTCAAAAACAAGAGGGAACCAATATTTAGTTAGTCAATCGAACCATTTGTTATTGCACTTCGTCTCACCTGTTACAATTACACCTTCGTTAGAACTTGATTCCACCGCTACATCACCAGCAATATCCATCATTTTTTCAAAGACGCACTCCTGCTCATGTTTTTCATCTAGCGAGTTTGAAATATTCGCCTCTGTAAAACAGGGCTATAATCTAAGCACAATTCTGGTATAATTCATTTGTACTTACTATCTTTATCTACATTCTTTTGTAATGCAAGTTTAACAAGCTTTTGTCCCCTTGAGATCATTTTAATCGCACCTTAACACTTACAAACCGAAAATTCAAAGTCTCGAAACAGTACTAAAACAAACGCAAGTAAAACCAAACATGGAATGGGTCAAACAGTTAAGGCTGGTACAACTAACGGGAAATGCAGAGAACTCTTGATTATGGCATGTTGAAGTTCAAATATATAAGTTATCTATTGCACGCCAGATCGACACATAAAATCATGCAAAAAACAGCTATCTGAAGATATCTACTTCTTGCACTGAATTTTCATCGATTGTTCTAGTAGTCTGTTTTTTTCATAGCCCAGTAGATGGCAGCAAGTCCGAAAAACTAGTTATCTGTTTATTACAGTTAAAGCAAATCGATTCAACGAAGCGGAAAACCCAGATATCTCAAAAATTAAAAAAATGGAGTTATATGGTTCTTGCACTCAGGTGACGATATGTTGTGTGCTTGAGGTGCCGCCGCTGGTGGTTTACTTCATTTTCATAAAATTGAACTATACACATACAAAAAATGGAGGCTTTATTTAACATTATTAACTTAGAAAAAAATAAAATCGCTGATGCCTACTGGGAGTTTCCAGAACATAAAAAGGAGCTGAAGGTCATTATGAAGGAGGCCCAACGAACGAGAAGCTGGTTGCAGCTAAAAGCTGTAATACATTTACTGGCGGCATATAATGCAGCAGACGAGAGAGGGGGGAGGAGTGTTGTTTTCTCACTAAGACACCTCCTCTGGTACCAGACGGCAGCGGAGGAGTTCCCTAGATGGAGCCAACGGTGGCGTCTACAGTTCCAGTCAGGCCGAACTATTTAGTGTAATCCCTATACAGCTGCTCTGACATATTCGGATACCAGGTTTATAGGGATTTCCAATACCGAGCCAGGGTGTTGGAGAAGAGTTGGTGGCGGATGAACCCTTAATGGGCCAACGGCAGCACTCACATCCCAAAGTGGGTTACTGGCACCGGAATAACCGGCCTGCTGTCCTAAGGTCAAGGGCCTGGCCCTCCAGGTTGGGGGTTGTGCCGTCGGGGTAACTTCCCGACCATGTAAAAAAACACTAGTTATGGGAGAGACACGTAAAGCCTCGGATAACGATTTCCCTCAAACGGCAACCAGACCCGGAACGTCAACGGACAACGATTTGAGAGTATGTACCTGGAACGTGCGAACGCTGTACACCCCAGGTGCTACTCAAAAACTTGGGTCTGTCCTCACGCGGTACAAGGCAGATATTACCGCGATCCAGGAGATACGATGGATAGGATCAGGTATGATGAAAAGGAAAAATTCCGATATTTATTAGAGCTGCCATAAAAGATTGCATGTATTAGGATGCGGATTCGTGGTGGGAAATCGGCTTAGGACAAAAGTCATTGACTTAAAGCCGATAAGTGATCGCCTAGCTGTGATCCGCATCAAAGCTACTTTCCAAAACATAAGCCTAATATGCGCACACGCCCCTACCGACGAGGCTGAAGACCCTATCAAGGAGGAGTTTTATGACCTCCTGGATGGAGCCTACGGAGCCTGTCCGGAGTACGATGTCAAAGTTGTGCTCGGGGTTCAATGCTAAAATCGGAACGGAAAACATCTTTGGCGGGTTAGTTGGTAAGCACAGAATCCACGAAACGACCACAGACAACGGTTACCGACTAACTGACTTCGCGGCAGCTCGTAATACGGTGATAAGTAGCACTAGGTTTCCAAGGCTAAGGATCCACACAACAACCTGGCGCTCTCCAGACGGTCGAACCGCCAACCAAATCGACCATGTGCTAATCGACGCGAGGCATGCATCCAACATCCTCAACGTGCACACATTCCGCGGGGCAAACGTCGACTCTGACCATTTTCTTGTTGCGGCTAAGTTCAGAGCTCGACTATCCAACGAGAAGAAGCTGCGTTCCGCCCAGAAGAAGAAATTCGACGTTGGACGCCTTAGCACACCTGGAGTAGCCAGAGTCTACAAAGAGCGCCTGAGTGAGAAACTCTCCGCAGTGCATTCACCTACCACAAATGCCAACACCCAGTGGTCCCAGTATCGCGACATCATCAAAGAGGTAGCCGAAACCACCTTAGGGTACCGCCACCCCAGAGAAAGAGCCCGTATGATGATGAATGCGTACGCAGGAAAAAGGTGACAGAAGATGCACATATGAAGGCGCTGCAGCGCAAAACAAGGGCAGCGAGGGAAGAGTATCGAGCCAGGAGGAGGGAGGAGAAGAAAATCCTGCGTAGAAAGAAGAGGGCTTACGCAGTCTCCCAGCTCAAGGAGATCGAAGAGTACCGCGATCGAAGCAACATCCGGAAGTTCTACAAGAAAGCCAAGCAACTGGCTGCTGGCTTCAAGACCGGAACGCAGGCTCTTCGAAACAGTGATTTAAACCTAGTCACCGAAGCGCAGGGAATAGTAGATGTGTTTAAGCAGCACTTCCAGCAGCTGCTAAATGGGCATCATGTAGAGAGAGTGATAGGGCAAGAAGAGAACCCACGTCCAGTCAATGAAGATCCAGTTCCACCGCCCAGTATAGAAGAAGTTGGCTTAGCAATAAAAAAGCTAAAGAACAACAAGGCCGCCGGCTCTGATGGTTTACCAGCGGAGCTCTTCAAATACGGTGGTGATGTTTTGGTAGGGCGCATGCACCAAATCATCAACCAAGTATGGGTGGAAGAAAGTATGTCCGATGACTGGACTATCAGCTCCATATGCCCCATCTACAAAAAAGGCGATCCTATGTCCTGCAAGAACTATCGAGGCATATCCCTGCTTAATGTCGCATACAAGATCCTATCCAACGTACTGTGTGAACGTCTCAAACCGTTCTGCAACACACTAATCGGCACGTACCAGTGTGGCTTCCGGCCCGGCAGATCGACTATAGACCAAATTTTCACACTGAGGCAAATCCTGGAAAAGACCAATGAATTTCAAGTCGAGACTCACCACCTATTCATCGACTTCAAAGCCGCATATGATAGCATTCATCGTCAGGAGCTTTATGTGGCGATGGCCGAATTCGGGATCCCGGCAAAACTGATCCAGCTATGTAGCGTGACGCTGGAGAACACACGCTGCATCGTGCAATTTGGAAGTAGTTCCTCCGAGCTATTCCAAACATGCACCGGATTTCGGCAAGGAGACGCACTATCATGTGACTTCTTCAATCTCGTGCTAGAGCAGATAGTGCGCAGGGCAGGTGTCAACACGGAAGGCACTATCTTCAACAGATCCGTCCAGCTGCTGGGGTATGCAGACGATATTGACATCATCGGTCGCTCCCAGCGTGCCGTAATAGAGGCTTTTACGGCGATTGAAGAACAGGCGAAATTTGTTGGTCTTGTAGTAAATGAGGACAAGACTAAGTACATGCTATCAACAAACAAACAAGCATCTGTCCACCGCCTAGGACAGAACATCACTATTGATAGCAGCAATTTCGAGGTAGTTAAGGAGTTTATCTACCTCGGAGTAAACATGAACTCCACAAATGACATCCTAGTGGAGATCCGGCGAAGAATTACCCTAGGAAACCGCTGCTACTTCGGTTTGGCAAAACAATTGGGTTCAAAACTCCTAACTCGAAGGACAAAATGTATGCTTTACAGAACCCTTATCCTGCCAGTTCTGCTTTATGGCGCCGAGTGCTGGACGATAAGCAGGAAGGGAGAGCTGATACTGGGCTCCTTCGAAAGAAAAATTCTTCGGCGGATTTTTGGTCCTGTGTGCGAGGAGGGCGAATGGAGGAGAAGATACAACCGCGAACTCTATGAGCTTTACCAAGATGTGGATGTAGTCCAAAAGGCCAAAATACGTCGACTACATTGGCTCGGCCACATCGAGCGAATGGACAATAATGCTCCAGCTAAGAGGATCTTCGAATCCCAGCCGCCAGGTTCGAGACGACAAGGAAGACCGAACCTCCGTTTCAAAGACCAAGCCATCGCGGATGCCAGAGCGCTTGGTCTGGATAACTGGAAGCAGCGTGCCCGGGATCGCAGAGGATGGAAGGCTGCAGTGTCTCAGGCAGAGACTCTCCACGGGTCGGGAGCCCGTTAAGTAAGTTAAGTATATAATGCCAGAGCCAGGGCAGGAGCTTTCCTGGAGAGCGACATAAGTCCTGTCTTATTGTGTATTCTAGAATAAAAATAAATAACTATTATAATGGAAAAATAACATAAATGAGGAGAGGTCATACATTAAGTAATGTTGTATGAGAATAGAACACAGGAAGTTCATGTGCAAATATCAGGCGATGGTTCAGTTCATCGATCAAAGAGACATTTTAAGGAGCACTTAGTAAGGTTCAGATTGACAACGAAACCAATAAGAAGGGGTTTTCAGATATTATTGAATATACTTGCAAAAGCGAAATGTTTTGGTGCGAATCATTGAGAGAAGGTGATAATCTATGTAGTTGTGAAGTAGGATGGACGGAGATAAATTTCTCATACATACAATTTCATAGTACGACTTGTGAGCTTTATATGACTCCTGAAGATGGAAATAGTTGTTTAATTTTTCGCTTAAGAAATGGAGAATCAACATCTTCTTTAGCTAATTTTAAAATAAAACTTCACAGATTTCAACATGTCAAAATGTATGTTGTTGGTGGTGAATTGACAATGCATGGAACAGTTTCATCAAAGGCAAAAGGGAAAACCAATCGGTTTCCAGCGGATTGTCTGAAGGCAAAAGAACCAATACTCGAAATCCTAGGGCAACGGAGAAGGAGGGGGAGCAGGAAAATGCTGATGTAGAAAATACTTTATAAATGAAGGATATAATTCGCAGATTGTGATAATAATTTATGATTTAAAAGAAGTTGTTGACTTTTAATTATTCATTTCAGTGATATCCTCTGACGAATTAAGACTTATTTAATACGAGAATGTTTCAATTTTGAAATACAGAAACACATGCAACCAAGAATATCTTCAGTAAATGCAATCATTCTGTAGATTTTGATATATCTGTGATTAAAAAAAAGATTAGTAAAAAGTATAAGTTATTACATGGGTATTTATTTAGTAAATGAAAAAAATAAAAATTGCATTAATGGAAAAAAAACGACAAAAGCAAGCAATACGATATACGTTACACAAAAACCCAAAAAGCTAGCTATCGAATAATTTATGAGTTATGATAATTATAAAAACTGTTTTTTTCTGCTGTTAAACATAAGTTTACCTTACATTTAGAACAATACATTTTTGTTTGTCCTGAACAATTAGGTAACTTGCACCGTCCCTTTCTGTGGATAATTGTCCAGTGGTCTGTCTTATCTAGCCGTATGTCTTTAGGAGGAGTATTGGATGAATTTGGTTTGGAACGTTCATTTTGTATGATTGATTCCAAAGATGTCGGCCGCCCACGTTTGTTAGGTTCCACAGAGACAAACAGAACATCTGCAACTTCCAACTTAAAATCGATTAGCCTCATTTGCTTGTAGTCATGGCGGCCTTTGTTTATCCTTTTATGCAATATCCATGCATTTACTGCAGTCATATCTAGCATATGGAAAAATAACCGGTTTTTCCATTTTCGGCTTTTTATGCCTATTTTATGGCGTCCCATGAAACTGTCCATTAGATCCACCTGACTTGTTCCACGTTCGCACTTAATCATCGTCTTTTCATCCGGTAGCTTACAGTTTTTTATTCTGTTGCGACGTATAGGTTAGGTTGATGGGTGGATGCTCCAGAGTAACCCTGCAGCACCCCACTTAGGTCCTTGTGGACCCATTGTGATACCCTTGTTGAGGGGTTAGCCGATGTCGTTGGCGATGAAATTTTCCTCCCTCACATTACTGGACTTTGTCCAGCCATCCTGATAAGTTTATGAACCTGGAAAGATCAGATAGAGAGACATTCGAAAGTTCATATAGGTCTTGGAAGTAGTATCTACCAAGTGTTCTATATCTCAAGTGACAAAGACTGGGGCATTGACAGAGGAAGTGAGGTGTATCCTCATGTACCTCTTCGTCTTCACACCCCCTACATATGTCGTCATTCTTGAGTTTCAGTTTCATTGTATGGTTTCTTAGGAAGTTGTGACCAGTTAGGGCCCCTACCAGTTTATACATCGACATTCTATCAAACTGCATGAGTTTGCTAGTCCGACTTGGATTGTATTCCGGCCATAGCTTCCGGACGTATAGTACCAACTGTAAGTATGCCTTGAGTCCGAAGATATGTCACCAAGGGAAGGGTTGTGTAGTAGTTGTCACAGTATATAATGTAATTTTTATACCGTGGCACTTCCCGGAGCAATCTAACAACAATATTTGCCGATGGTTGTAAATCTGGTTCGCCTTGAAAAGGTCCTTCAGAGGATCCGCTATAGATTTAAAACTTGTACGCGAATCCGCTTGTGTCGCATAAAACAAATAGCTTGAATCCCCACTTATGAGGCTTGTTCGGTAAATATTGCTTCATAAAATGTCCAATTTTTGATAAACACATTTGCTCATCTACACAAAGCCGGTCTAGTCGTGGTATGCTTTCAAAAGTCCTGTAAAGATATTTGATTAGAGGTCTTATAAGGTAAAGGCGGTCGCGATCGGGGTCATCTCGTTTCCCGGCTCTAGTTTTGTCGTTAAAATGAATATATTGCCGAATTTTTTCAATTTGTTTCTCTTCATTTGATTTTGAACTACCGGCACGCAAAGGTGTAATTTTTCGGTCCAAAAGTCTCTGGTGCTCGGAAGGTTAAAAATATGTCATGTAAAATAAGATACCAATAAACTTTCGTAAATCGGACATACTAAACTGGAATGACTCGTTAACCTTCGCATAGATTCTGGTTTCGTCCACAATTCGTTGCTCCAAAGTCTCTGGAAACAAATATGACCAAACTTGATATGGTGTTTCTAAACTCTGCACAACTTCTGGAATGGTAGTATCCCCTCCAAATGTCAATTGTTCCGCATTATACACAAGGTTCGCTTTCTTCCAAATGACTTTTTGAAATTCCACGGACTTTGGGTTAATTTTTGTTTTGGAAAATTGTGAGGGAAATGGATTCGAAAAACTGCTTACGGATGGAATCGATGATACTGGATCCGGTATCCGGTATGAAATGACTTGGATCTGTATTGTCATTGTTTATCATACTAAGGAAACTATCGTTTATTGGCATGCTTAGATCAAATCATCGGCGTCACCATCCTCCGACGAACCATGCTCTTCACTACCCTCATTATTATCGATAGTTACCACTGGAATTTCGCTTACACCTGCTGCTGATGTTGGACCGTAAAGCTCATCAACTTCATCATCCAAGTCATCAGTACTGTCAAAACTAAAATCATGCATCAACGCACTGACCTCTTCGTCAGTCATCTTCGCACCGTCAATTTTAGTGAAAACAATGCTCTAAGATCGATTAGGAAAAAAATTCGAATAAGAAAAAAAAAAAAGCGAACAAGCACACCAAATACCTTATATAGAATTATTTTCCGTTTAAATCACAATTCAAAAGTAAACTGTTATGTAAACTTATATAAATATTGTAAAACTCACTAAATAACCCTAGTACAAAAACTATCTGCGCGGACGCGAACTCGGGAAGACGCCCTTCCTGGTCAGATGCAAAAAGTGATATGAACCCAATTTGCCTGCCACATCCACCGAGCTGCGTTATTTGTCTTTGGAGTTATTTAAACGCACTGAATTAATATAATTGGTTTGCCCTTCTGGTCTTTAATTACCACTTTTTAATTATCTGGGGACATTGCCCACTAGTATTGCTTCTTTTTTGCGACTCAACCAAAACTCCTCGTCTTTCTCGATATGCCCACACAAAATTCGCTTGATCTCTTCTCACTGCAGTCATTCTACGTTGGAATGGTTTAGTAAATCACAATCATGTTACCTAGCTCATGCTCACGAAAATATTTTTGACGTCACTAATACCATGATTTGAAAGAGGAAAATTTTATTTTGTCGCGATGCGGCTTCGCTTCGATATGACTCTCACTAGTCAATACTGCCACATAAGCCTAACTCTCAGATCTCTAGAAACATAGATCTCAACTGTTATACTAGAGCTGCTGTCGCACTCGCTTTAAAACTTGGCATCGAATGAATTTAAGTACAAGTTTTAGTTGTTTTTATTATGAAAATATGCAGTCAATCGTTATGACACTTGCACTTGCTGGCTGTTGATGTATTTCAAGGTTATATGAAACGCGAACCATTAATATAACTTTTATGTTTATTAATTCAGTTTATAAATGTGAGATATGTACTTAATACTTTAATTACTAGAAAAGGAATAGGATATAAAAATGTGAACTCAGCAGCAACACAATGAATGGCCAGTTCTTCATGACGAGTTGCCTTTTGGCAGCAATGACTTTTAGTGATTTGACAACTGATGAGATTGAACTGCGTTCCCGGTAATGTGTTCTGTCATACATATCATCTCCTGCCTACTTATTTTGAGTTCCTTTTGAACCATAACCAAAGCGTACTATGTACCTGGTTACGAGTTCTTTGAGATCGTCTTGCAGTAATCTGTTGAACGTAACTACAGCACGTTAGTACGTGAATGCGCTCGGCGTAACATTGCGGACGAAATTTTCATCCCGAAAAGTATATTCGTCGTATAGGATTTGAGCTATGCGTCGGTTCCTAGGTAAATGGACTCATCGTTAGGTTCCTCAGTTAAATCCGCGCTGGGTGGAACGAACGATTTGATCGACAAAGGATCATTCTTGGCGATGCTAGATGTCGTCGATGGGAGTGCTGGTGCCGGTGGACGGTCTGAGATTGTGTCCGGTCTGGGGTCTCGGGCCTGGTGTTGTGCTTTTTATTTGGACTGAGAAGCACTGATCTCAGTTGGGTCTTACTTTTTTTATTGTGTTATCTGTAGGTCCCAACAGTGAAACACAATGGTATAACTTAGATTTATTAACTTTATTATTATAACTTTTTCTGAATGTTAACTTCAAGGTTATTTCGGACGGAGTTCGGCAAATAAGAAAAACGAGTCAAGATATTGGAAAACGAGCCTGGTGACTGCCTAGAACTTAGTTGCACGAATTAAGAAACTAAAAACTGAATCGGGTGAACACTAGGAACTGCATAGTGACCAATATAAATAGCCTCGATTGAATCATTCAATTCGAGGTTCGATGAACGAAAAAGAAAAGCAAAAAAAATTGGAAAATCCGGAAGGGATTCCCTGATTAGTGGCTCATGTTACTTTGTTGTGCATTCGATCGTTCGTATGGTGAAAGAAATGCAACAACAGCATAATGAGTTGGTTGACTAGTGTTAATCGGTTTGGACACTTAGTTGCGCAAGGGAATGAAAAATAAAAATGATGAGTGATCATAAATAAACATTGTTTATTAAGGTCGGAAGTATTGGGCATTGACGCTGGAAGTGGCCAGCTGAAATAGCAATTTGGGAGGATGTTTATCTGGGACAATCAATATATTGCTACAAAGTTGCAACATTGATCTAACCCTACGATCTTGCATACAAAGAAGAAATGGTAAAGAGGTTGTAAAGTGCTTGGTATGCATCAAGTGGTGCACTTTACAACAATATTAGAAATGCAATATAAAGTTAATTCCTGGATGACACATTTCTCCAAGTATTTTTCATAGTTGACACAATACAAAGGTGCTTTTAGGATCTATCTCAGCTCTAACTTCGGATGTTAACTTATTCATAGCTCTTGTTTCATACGTTTGGAAATCAGAGTTCCAAGACATCAACTCATATCATGTACGTATCTCTGGGAAACATCACTAAAAATTTTGAATCAGGGCCAGAAGAAAGCAATTCTCCTGCTGATGCGTGCAGCCATCGGGGTTGACTTATTTTCATGATCATAACGTGTAGGCATACAAAATCCGGGTCTTTGGGTTTGCAAAACTCGGTCTCCATTTATATCATCGCTTAAATGTTGATTCTGTAATTTCGTTTAACTGATTCCGTGGGATACACAAATCTGGCCACGATGTCAGGATTGTCAAATAAATAAGTGAATGCGTTGTCCCATAATTGCGCCTTGGTTTTGCATAGTTCATGATTTGTATCTTTGGGCAAAACACTTATCTCTCGCTTTATTTGAGGCCCTTCAAACTGCTTCGATCTCTGAAGAGACTAAAACGACGGACTTGTCGAACATAAAGTAGTTTTTAAGAAGTGAGGGTTGGAAATATAAGTCTTCGTTCTTTATGTGCATATTATAATTTGTTCCAGAAGATATTCCTATCATGTATCCATCTGTTGTTTCTTTTACATTGACCTTTTTGTGTGTTAGAATGTTATGATATTAGAAATGCAATATAAAGTTAATTCCTGGATGACACATTTCTCCAAGTATTTTTCATAGTTGACACAATACAAAGGTGCTTTCAGGATCTATCTCAGCTCTAACTTAGAACTAATTTCTGAGCTATAAGAAACACGCAACAAGAAATGAACAACCAAAGACAACAAATGGACACGCAAAAATACAACATACCCATACCCTTATAAATGATCGTAAATTATCTAGAGGAGATTATTTATCGTCACATTAGTCCTGCGTACAAGTGGCTTGGATCGGGTGTCTTCTGTGCGAAACTGTAAGGCGTCGATCGTGGGAATCGATTTGGAAATCGGCCTTGGGAATCGATCGGTGGACAGTAACTAGCAAATTTTTTTAATTTTAAAATGTTACGTAGTAAACAACACAACATTTGTAGGCAGAGCACACAAAAATCATGCTCTATTGAGTCCTGAGACTCAAACCACGGACTCACCTTGAGTATTGTTTTATGTTTGATATGAAACGGCTCACCCGCGCCGCACCAACCAACTTTCAAGGCATTGGTACCTTTGGCAACGATAACATTTGTTGCAATCGATAACTCATTAAATTTGGTTGTGCCCCTGTATCCAAGAGTGCACGTATGGGACCATACTTCTTTCCGTCCAATTCAACTCTCACTTGAGCCGTTGGCATTAAGATCAAACCCTTCTCTGAACAACAACTAAAAGAAGTTTAATAATTTGTATTCCTTATTTTTTTTTTTAACATAGAAGAAGTTGTTTTCCTCTTAAAGTCATTCCATGACCCCTTCCCATCTGATTCTGACTCAATTTCTGTCAGCTTCTCGTCTTCATCGCCTTCCAACCGAGGGCGTTTCTCGGGCAGCAGTGGTTGTCAATTTGACTTGTTCCTATGCTCGCCTTGCTGCCTGTTCCTTCGTTTCCTGTCGTTTCCGCATTCCTGAATTGTTTCATTGGACAAAGCACACTATTATGTGGTGGCTTGCCTGGACATCTCATACATGGCCCCTGGTAGCATGCTTTTACCGTATGCCCCGTCTTCAAGCAGTTGGGACATAGCTGCTTATCCCTCACAAACTCTTGCCTTGCCTTCAAATTCAGCGCCATGACGTCAGGTCAGAGCCAGACTGGATGCTTCATGGTTGCCTTTTATCCATCGCACCTTCCATCTTCCTCGGATTATAATTGCTGATTGTTGCAGCACCATACCTGTTTGTATTCACCCAAGGAGTGTATACCTGCTGCTCCTTCCTGCGATTGATGATTGTAACTCAAAGAAAAACGCACTCTTTACAAACAGTAACAAGACAAAAAAAAACAATGATTTTATTTTTTACAGAGAGATCGCACAACTTGATCGGACGGGTGACTAAATTGAAGTGGGGTTTTACATTTTTAACAGCTGCAGTTCCTTCCAAATTCGGCAACCGAAAAAAATTCCTAAGCAGCTCACGACATGTCGCATATTTTTTGTGATATATTTTATTGAGTCGCTTCCAGGCCTCGCAATACTTCTGGACAGTTAGCTGCCACTCACCAAGCGTCCTCATCGCCTTCCCTGTTAACGACTTTTTTAAATATGCGAACTTGTACGCCGGGGCTATTTTATCGTTCTCGTGTACGGCTGCCACGAATCTGTCGCGGAACCCCTGCCACTTCGTGAAACTGCCATCGAAATCTCCCCAGGTGTTCTTTACGTCGTGTTGCGCAAAGGGGAGGCTCACATTGACAGCGATGGGCTGCATTTATTTTTCCGCAGCAGTTGGTGTCAGTTGCGTCTGCCTTTGCCTAAGAGCAACGTCAACGTTTTCCTCGGTAAATTAAATCTTCGTTAATTTTGATTCTTCCCTATTATTTTATTTCCTCAAGAGAGAAGAGAGAAAAAAAATAACGTAATTCTCTCGACCCTCAACACGCCTACTCTATGCTACCTAATAGAGCAGGAGGGATTTCCCTGCTCTCTCTCATATGACCGATCTTGTCGTTTAACAATATATACCTTCAAACTAGTCTAACTGAACTAATACACAACTAAAGCAACAAAATCACAAAATTAAGGAACACAATCAACTAACTTGCACTTTGTAACGATACACAACTACTCTGAATATACATCAAATGAAGAAATAACGAAAACTCAAACGAAATCATGATATAGGCCGCAATACCCAGCGTATCTTTAAAGATACAGCCATTTACCGGTATGTTTTATTGGCTCATATATATCATATCATATTTGGTTGAAATAACTGTATTTTAATTTGTTTAAAATTAAAAAAACTTAAATATTCCGTTATAAGTAATTTAATTTAAAAGCTATGGGTCTATTTTTTTTACTGTGGATACATTTTGAGTCAAAGCAAAAATGGTAAGCCATAAGTAAATAAAGTCAAAACTAACAAAGAAATAATTTTTTTAATGGTTGTATCTTTAAAGATACACTGGGCATTTAAGGAATAAATAATGAAACTATCATACCTGTTTACCTGAATAAGGCATGCAGCTATGTGCTTGCATTTTTCAGCTTTACAGGAGCAAGTCAGTATCCACCGCTGATGTTGTTGCGCTAAGTTTTTCATTTTGACTTTATGTGGCTTTAATGCCCCAGTAACTTCATCTATGGATGGAGGTGATGAGAGGCCACACTTATGTATCCAGCCAGCTTTCACTATTTCTTCGCCTTCCCGGATAGACCTTTTAACACCACTGAAATATTCAATTATTTCACAGAGCGATATTGTGACAACCTCAGACACTTCTGAGCTGGCTGGATCCTCCATCATCGAAGCAAGCAAAATCATAATAAGAACACTTTTTATAAGTTAAAAAGCAACCAAACAGCGTCATCAAAAATCCCATAGGTGCAGGGAGTCCAGTAGCTGGTACCAAGTGCATGCCTTGGCTACCCAGCGACAGAGACCACGGCCCAATGTGTCCGGTTTCCATAACCAAGATACGACGGTTCAATCCAAACAGTGTCTCGTATCTCCATAATGAGACATTGTCGTTCGGTGACCGGCGACTATAGGCGGGGAATGTGCCTTATCAGCAGTGGCAATTGTGTCCGGGGGTAGCCAACCTTGGGGTGGCGCTGCTGCCTGTGGTGGCCAACCTGCAGGGCTGGCAACTTGGGTTCAGTACCGAACACAAATATTTGTTGCTTTTTTAATAACTGGTTCAGGGGTTTAGCTATTTCTGCAAAATCGTTTATAAATTTCCTATAGTAGTTGCAAAATGCTACAAATTTTCTGACCTCGTCTGCATTTTTAGGTATTGGATAATTTTGTATTGTTTCATATTTTCTTGGATACTTAAATGTTTTATCTTATCTGTCTTAGACGAACTTGCTGGCCGCCTCTTTTTCTTTTGTTTGGTCGTTGCTGCTGCTGACCTTCTGTTGTTGCTTTCTCAGGGGGTGTAATTGCCTTTTTATTTTTTGTTCTTCGGTGATACTCTTCAATGGTAAGTGGTTTTGGTCCACCAGTTTTCGGTGTCGGGATGTATGCTGGTACTGTTTCTTGGGTAGTTGATGGTTCTGGTTCTCTATTGTAGGACATAATCGCCTGCTGATCGACTCGCTCTCTTCTTCGATTTTTAGGATTCAAAGAAAGATGGCAGGATCGCCGGGTGTAGTGTGATCAGATATCATTTGTGCTAATTAAAGTGTGGCACCATAATGCATCGTCATCGACGTGGTGTCAATACGTTATGTTGAAAGCAAGAAACGAAACTGGGCTGTGTTCTCATGTATCAATAAATTCGTATGCTATTGAATGCTCATTGAATGTTACGTCATTACATGTATCATTGGGTGTTTATACTTTTGAATGTTATGTCATTTCACTACACATTTTAACAAGGTTAAACGGTTCCTTTTTTTTCACTTAAGATAACACAATCATCAGGGATAAAAATGTCCCTATAGAAACTCTAAGGTTTAGAGTTTAAGTTTTAATTTAATGTTCAAGTTTTAAGACAATAGAAAAGGGGTTTCGAAATTAGGTGTTAAGCGTCTCGTCTCGTTTCGTTGAGTTGCTTTTCGTGGCTGCTGGTTGACTGCCAATTGACGGTGATGATTGTGACCAAATATGGTCATATGCGAGTATGGCTTTTGTCAAGCGGTTATTTACGCGGCTTCTCGTTTGTGACAGACTAGGGGGATTGCAGCATACTAATCCCACAAATATGTTTTTTAATTAAATACACAAAAAAAATAGATTTTTAGTTTTAAAATATTCTTTATTGTGTGTGCTCTCCTTCTGAGTGCCAAAATTCAACTGTCTAACAAATAGTTTTTAAATCGAAGCGACGCTTCGATATGCGATTATCTTCGTCACAGAAGGCGACGTTTATTATCTTTATTGATGCTGACGTTGGCGACTGCAACGTCATTGGAGGTGGCCACACAGAAGTTTTGATTTCGCAGAAGGCGACTGAGTTATGTAAATAATGTATCAATTTGCTTAAGGCAAATTGAGTTTTAGAAAATACGAACGTTTGTTTTGCTTTCTTGATCCATAGAAATGGATATGTCACTATTTGCTTGTTATTAAATCGTGGATTCCCAAACAATATGTCCAAAGCTGTCATTCGTAATAAGCTACTCCTGTGGAAATTACCGGTGTTGGAAGAGTTTTTATAAGGTCGAAGGCTATAACTGCAAATTAATTATTTTACTTAAACATTAAAGTTTTTTAAAAAGTCTTTATTTCACTCTCTAGTTAACCCCTTACCACTGGTGGGGGGAAGTCAACGATGAGAGATGTGTAATGGTAAAACAGAACTGAACTCGAGAAATAATTTATCCTCGTATTTATAGTTACATTAGTGCTGGCGTTGGCAAAATGTTCAATCCCTCAGAAGGAGGCAAAAGATAAGAAAGAATATGAAATTTGACACTGACCAATTATGCTGATCTAAGTATCTGGAAATGCCACAGAGTGAAGCTCTGTCATATAGTACGGATGCAATTGCTTATGTAATCTATTTCGCATTTGATGCCTTTGTCAATGGGGTATCTTAACTTGCATACTCGTTTTTGTTTAATTGAGAGTCTACCTTCATCCCATTTCTAGCTGACTGCTTTTCGGTGATGCAAATCTCGTTCACTTGAGAGCCGCTGCTTTTCAGATGCATCGCTTGCGGCTTCTATCTTCACTTTAAATAAGTCACATTTTTTGCAGCTATCGAAAATAGGAGCTCGAAAATGCAATTTGAAGTTTTCGGAAAATATCTTCGTAATAACGAACTTGGAAACAGATTTATCAGACTCCACAGTTTCATGGTAAAGTTTGTACAAAATCGTAATATTTAACGTTGGAGCCAAAAATTCTCATTGAATGTTTTTATTTCTGGAATAATGGGATTTACAAGTTGTATAGACCTAACGTCGGTTTTGTTATGAGGTGGGTGTCTTCCCCTTTGGTCCACTTTATGGGTAGTTGTTTCACTTCCTAGCATTTTATAATGCGATACGTTAAACGGTACGGTAGATAATTTATTAATCACTTTTTATTTTTCCGATTGCGCAACGACAGTGAAAAGTTTTTATTTATTCGACTTACTGCGGTTGTTTTGAGCTGATCTGGTAGGGGTTGGATGATGCAGATTGTTGCATCGGTTTACGATGGTTCTCGCAATCGTCCGTTGTTCCCAAAATAGTGTGTGAACTCGTTTCGTTCACTTTAGTTGGGATATCTCAGTGGCGGAACTAGAAAAGCTAAAAGGGTTAAAGCATTATAAACGAATCGAAAAAACGACAAGAAAAAGGTACAAAACTGCCATTTACATCTGCTTTATTATTCATTACCGCGTATGCTAATGAGCCAGATGCGATTTCTTTTACCTTCTGAACAAGCATTCCATTAAAGATATTGACCATACATTCGCCATTATCATTAAAAGCAGCGAATTCTGTTATTTCTTCAATTATAATTCTTAGCTTAACATCTAGTTCCTTAATACTACTTACTCTTAACATTCCAATATTTTTAGTTATTTCCATCTCGTCCTTTGAGGGCCGGAAGTGTTTCTTCAGTCTTGCCAGACAGTCAGTCCAGCTCGCCGGAGGGTTGATGTTAATCAGGTTCTTCGCTGGTCCCTGGATCTTCGTATCGAAAATTAGTTCGTAGACCTGTGTCCTCTCTTCTTCTCTGTAGTTCAGAAGTGTTTTTGTTACGCAGTCTGCAAATGAGGGCAGTGTTCCTTGTTTGCCATCAAACGTTGGGAGATGTCGAATCTCCTTTTCGATTCGAGCCCTTAGGCTAGTTGAATAGTTTGCCTGCACTAGTAACTGTGTTAATGCCACTAGGCATTGTTCGATATTGTTTTGCGCCATCCTTCGTTGGTCGAATAGCTCGTTGCGCTTTCTATTAATTTTGGTGGATTTTTTTTTTGTTCACTGATTTTTAATTAATCGGAATTTGTTAGTTCACTTCCCTTGGTCGGGATTTGGTTGTTCGATTTTTCTTTTATTTCACTGATTTTTCCTTAATCGGAATTTGTTAATTCACTTCCCTTAATCGGGATTTGTTCGATTTCAAGTCGAATAGTTAAAACTAACCGCGAAACTTAACTTTCTTTATCGAAATTATCGTGTACTTGAGAGTACCGACTGTTTCGCTGAACAAATGAACTGATTATGTAATGGCCACATTTTCCAAAAGTTTTTAAAATGCTGAACAAAATCGTTTTCGTCATTCTGCAGTCATAGTCGTAGAATATTGGCTGCTTCCATTTTCCCATTAAGCCTGTTGTGGAGGTAATTTCATCAAAGCTCAATACACAAACTTTTTGGGCCTCAGTTAGCTCTGTTGCTGCACTCATTATTCCGACAACCGGTTTTATAATACCAGGTAACATATCTAATTTGTGCGCCTAGCTCTGCAATGTTCGTGGTGCAGGAAGAGGAAATTGCTTTCTTCTGAGCAATTTGTATGCCCTTGAGCTTGCGGAATAGAGCGTTATGGACTTGGCTATATCCTGTTCCGACCAATATAACTTTTTTAAGGGATTTTGAAGTTTTTTCACCTGCCCTCGTGTAAAGATTTCGAGTAGTCTCTGCTCCATATTCCCTTTTTCGAAATCACTTTTCTGCAACCGAATTTCAAGTTCTCTAATTTTTTCTTCCGAGTCCAATAGACGGGTCCTTAAAACACAATTTTCCTTGTCAAGTTGGGTCCTAAAATAATTATAAGTTACATCTCTCATACGTCGTTACATCGTGCATACATTTATAATGACTTACATCTGTTCTTTCATCACACATATTTCCTTAATCATTTCATCTACTTCAAATTGTTCAACTTGAAGCAAATCACTAGTTTCTTCTTCGATGTGTGGTTGGAGTAATTCATTCTCCACATTTTCAACGTAGGCTGCATCCAATTCTTCTTCAGGATCAGTATAGTTTGAATGTTCCATAATGCTCTCAACGACTTCTTTGTTTTGTCGGATAGCCATTCTATTTGAACGGCTACATTGAGGAGCATTTGGAACATCAACATCACCTTCAGTTATGTGTACTTTGGGAACAGCTCCAGGTTTCAATGTACGTCGACCAGTAAATCCTAAGACGGAAAGGACATAAATGAGCACTAAGATTACTAGATTAATATACCAATTTACCCATTTCATATTCAATATTGTTAAGAAAGTCGTCTTTGACAAAATGCAGACTACAAAGTCTCGCATTCTTAAGATTTATAGGATATTTCCGTCTACAAAACGATAACCATTGTCTAAAGATATTTTTTTCTTTAGGGAAGCTGGTGTCTACTGTTTTCCTTTTCCTGGTATTATTGTTGCACTCAAAAACAGAACAAACACCCATTTTAAATATTCACGCCACTAAACTAAAACAAAATTCAAAATTTGAATTTTCGCGCTAATAGTCTTGTTGTATCATGGGCACAACCTACGTCATAACTTGTTGACAGATGAATACCGATGAACAGCGAGAATGAACGACATGCTCAATGCGATATCTTGTCTTGTTGTATCATGGTAGGAATGTAAGTATGTAGTGTGATTACTACACCGTGCGACAAGCATACCCGAACATCAATTTGTTCAGCGCTATCTGCTGAAATGAACTGTAGCTGGCCATTATCCTCGACAACAAACATCTGCTGTTCCTGCTGCGGCTGGGATTCTCCATACAGTTGTATTGGTGCTACACCGAAAAAAAAATATGTAAAAAACAGCTGTAAAATTGATATTTTTCATTGACAAAATCGAGCTGATGTTAAAAATATCAATTATGATATTAATCCAATATTAATTTCATACGTTTCGAATGTAATTTTAACAATGAATTCATGTGGAATTGATATTAGAATTTTATAATATTTTTATATTAAAAATGTGAAATTGATACGATACGCATTTACTTTTGATATTAAGAACATCGATTTTTGATATTAAAATTGTGTAATCGATATGAAAATTAATATCGATTTAATTTATGTCTGATAAGAATAATTTAAGTTTTGATATTAAAAATTTGTAATTTATACGAAATGAAAATATAATCAATTTTATGTTAGAAAAATGTAAAATCAATATTAATTTTTACTTACTTATTTTAAACATCGATTCTAATTTTGTCCAAGCGGTGTATTTTAAACCTTAATTCTTAAGTTGACTTATTTTGCAATAAGTTTTGTGTTTATCTTTTTTTTTTATAAACCTCAAATAGTTTAAGACGACTTTGTGAAGACGTACAAAGTAATAAAACAATTAATAACTCAAATTTATTTTAAAATATTTTATTTCTTTTTAAACATGTTCCATCGGGAATATAGTAAACATGAATTGGAGGACTTGTAAAGTCAGCAATAGCTATTACTTTCAAGGAGAAATCTGATTTAAGAGTTGAAAAATTTACGATTAAATTTATATAGTCACAGCTTTCTAAATTAAAATGGAAAGAGTTTTCATAACTACTTTTACTCGGTAAACCATTTTGATGATCGTTTAAGAAGTTGGTAAATTTTAATGATGATTTCATACTAAGAGTATATGAAATATTTTTTCGTGAAGTTATATTTCTGGTTTCGATTCATATCGATAGCTCCATAAGTATTTTAGAGGCCCGGACTGTTTTATTACGGTTACATATTGGGTTAAAAAATTAAATCCAAAGGCGGTGATAAATTTCCAATTTCTGTTTCTCCGTAATTAAACATTTGTTTTCTGTAATTAAATGTTGCAAAAATTAATTATGTGTATACATAGTGTCTTGTAAAGAATGGAAAAGAAAATGTTTAGAAAATGTCTATATCTTTAAACTTAGGTATAATTACTTATATAAATTACTATGCCATAATTTGCACGATAAAGTTACAAAGTTTACCAAAATACGTAATAAAAACTTACACAAAAGAGCAGTAAAAGCTGTCTCCAATTGAAATTCCCTTAAGAGCTCCAATAATTTGCACGATTCTTCCGGAAGGGATTCCACGGACTCAACCTCCAAAGAATCCGGAAAACTTTTAGGGTTTCCGAGATCATCGTCCCTTATTATTTCACTAATGTTTGCAAAAACAAACTGGTCTTGATGTTCATCAAATTAGACGAAATTACACGAACTGATGTTTATTATCACTGTTTTTTTTACAGATATTTTTTGAACACTAAATATTACACAAATTGCAAAATTGCTCATTAAATTAAAACACGAAAAACACTCTACAAACGAACCGATCACTACGAGTAAACCACTGCAAGTGCAAGTGCAACTGCAGTTTCAGTTTCAGAGTCGTTTATTTTTACATTATTCATATCAAATATGTTGGTAATATCAAAAATTGCAACTTTGGGTACCGGTATTATGGGGCTACGGTTTATTTTTACATGACTCATATAGACAATACATTTTGTCAATATTAAAAATACATTAAATCATATTAGTTTTTAATTTGTTACATTTTCAATATCACAACAATACGCGTAATGTAGAATTAACATTAAATCTTGTAAGCATTATATTACAGAACATCATACAAAATTTGATATTGCTTATTGATATGGGAATATAAATCGTAATTTCAAAAAATGTAAGCTTTTAATGTAGATCTGCCATGAAAATTATTAATCTGATGTTTTTAATATTAAAAAAACATGTTTTTATTAAATTTTTAAAATTTTCGCATGAAATTGAAGTTGATATGACAAAAATATCAATTTGAAATTAAATTTTTTTTTGAGTGTATGTCTAGCTTCATGCCTGGCTGAAAAACGTCAACTATTTGATTGTTTGAAAGGGAAGATGTTGATGAACCACTGCACGCAGCATTGTTTTGGTACACTTGACTTCCTGTAGGTTTTGTTAGCGATTTCCCACCAAGCTCGTTTACAACCTAAGAAAAAAAATTAAAATGTATTTGTTAAAAATTGGAAGATGTGCTGAAAAAAATACCTTATTGAAATCCAACCTCTGACTATCTGGAGTGCTTACCATCGAAACAATTTTTCGAGCACCTGTCGGACATCGCACTTATTTCTCTTAGGGCTTGGCTGTATGTGGGGATGAATGAGCGCTTCACAATACAATTGTATTCCTCCCATCCATCCTTGACAGAACCGGGCGGCGCCCATGGGTTTTTCATAAATTTTTCCTTCTTTTTTTGTGGCGGCCACATTAGCTTGCCATTGCACTCCCATTGCTGTGGCACTGGTGATAAAAGGGATTTTCCACTTTCAATTGTTTCCACAATTTTGTAATAATTAAAACTCATCTGCACAACAAAATTAAACACTTTTAGCACTGTAAAGAATTCACCAAATATGTTTTTAAATAAACACTTCCACTGATAAATATGTAAGTATACCTCAGTAAATATTTTTTGTTGTTAATATTGAAAACACACAAAAATATTTAGCTTTTAAAGCGCTGCATGTGTCGATTAAAGAAATTGAACACGAAATGACTTGTTTACAACTTCGGTCGAGTAGACGCTGCAAGCAGTTGCAAGTCTTAACGGAACAGACAGATACTACATATTTGTAAGGATAAGCCAACACAAAGGAACAACATGATTTTGAACTCTCAGATCGATGTGTTGTTACACCAGAGTGAATTGAACACGAAATAACTTGTTGCCACTTCAGTCGAGCGAGTAAGCTGTAAGTATGTTGCAAGTCCTAACGACACTCTGAAATGTGTCAAGCAATTCAGATTTAACCCTTCCATCGAGTATGACGAATTAGCCTAGCGGTTAGCGTATTGGACTACTACGCAACAGGACCCATGTTCGATTCCCAGTGGAAACCAAGTAAGTAAATTGTAAATTAGTAAGGCCTTGCAGCAAGCTCCTTACCGAAACTAATGTTTCCCTACCGAAACAATTACCCACTGTGAATGTTAATTGCTTCTATAAGATCTGTCAGAAGTTGAAATTGCATTTGCTGTAAGGTCTATGCAAGCTGTTCAGGATAGTAGTTGTTTCTTTTTGACCTCCAACAGAAAGTCTTATCCAATCAATTACCTCTGTTAAAGTGCGCCAAATACGTTTGTATGAGGTCTTACGCAGTCAACATTGCGAAGGGGAAATAGGCTCTATAGCGACTTACCGAAGTCAAATTGTTACTTGTGTTGTGTACCTTTTTCTTTTTGACTGAGAGGTACTTATCTCAGTTGGGTCTTGCCTTGTTGTGTTCTACGGTATGTCCAAAACATTAAAACACATTAATAATTAATAATTTATAAACTTTTTCTTAATTTGAATTTTATTAATATAAACTTTTTCTTAATTTTACTTTATTAAACTAAACTAAACTTTATTAAACTATTAAATTATTAAACGAGCCGAGATATTGAAGAACGAGCCTGGTGACTGCTTAGAACTGCGTGAACTGAGTGCCGCGTCACTGCCCAGTGACGTTGGGTTAAACATCTGCATACAAAGTAAGAAGTTGTAAAGTGCTTGGTTATGCGTCAAGTGGTACACTTTACAACACTTGGGATTAGACTCAAAAATTCGTTATGGGCTTTTTTTTTCAAGGTGTTCATTTGAAAATGATTTAAACAATTAAAATTAAACAAAAATGTATTCTAAATCCTATGGTTAGGATTTAGAATACATTTTTGTATACCTTCTTGAATTTAGATAATATTTTTCCTTGAAAAACTGTTCTTCTAAACGAGCCCAAACCCAATCGCAGGTGTAAAGTGTTCATTTGTAAAGTGGTCCGCACGCCTTGGTCCTGTGGAAGTCGATGTACCATCATCCGGCTATTGCGCCCTGGTTCGAACTCCTAGCACGTATGCAGTAGAGCGGGTAGTCTGAAAGGGATTTTGGGCTGTATAGCCAGTAAAACTCCGTTCAGTGTGACTCTCGTTTGAAAAGTCCAAAACCCTTCAATCTGCGCTAATTTGTTATGGACGCTTTCTTCAGTTCTCGTCCTATTAGGCGATTTCTTCAGGCTGGCGAGGCATTGCTTAAGTGCATCTAAGGCTTCGAGTAGTTGAGCAAAGTTCATTTGTAGGAATGGCTAAAAATTTGAGAGAAAATAGATCCTAACTTTATAAGACCGAACGAAATAATATAGAATAAAGTAGTCTAACTAGTAGCTCTTGCTCTTTTTAGCTTATATTTCATAATGGAAAAATTGATCTAATGTTAAGTACATTTAAGTATACATATTTATTTTTGTTTATACTTTCTAATGGAAAAATTGATTTAAATTTTACTTTCTGATTTATAATATAATTTTCTGACTTATTTATACCTGGGCAGGTCGTCGTTCTAGATGTTTTATGGTGTCAGCGATTAGCTTCCTCCGGTAGTGTTGGAGTCCCAGATATGCCAGTCCGATTATTAGCACGGTGATAAAAATGAGAAGTAAAACGGCAGCAGTCATGTCCCTTCGTTGTTCCTGTTGGAGGTTAGGTGCAGCAATTAGTTGGGGGCCAGTGTTTATTACCTCCTTACTCTCCGTTCCTCCCATTTAGAGTGGTTTTCTCTCTCTCTCTCTCTGTCCGGTCCTCTTCTTTAATATAGCTTCTGCGCGTTGCTGTCGTCGTAGTTCGCGGAGCTGTTTAACGAAGTTGTTCCGTACAGCAGCGGGTTGTCCGGGTATGCCGGCTAACCTTTTTAGCTCGATTTGCTGCAACCTTTGTCGGTGTTGTGCGCCTCCTCGTGTTTTTGCCTTGGGGGCTTCCGGCTGCTGGGGTTTTGGCGGCTGCTTCTTCTTTTGCCTTTGCTGGTACTGGGCAATAGTCAGCGGCTTGGGTCCCGCAGTTTTCGCTGTCGGTTCGTACAACGGAACTTCGTAGGTGAGGTTACCTTCGGGAACGTATTCCTCTACGGTGGCGTAGGTGGCATCTAGACGCTCAAATAGTGCATCTAACTCTTGCTGGTCGTAGGACATCCGGTATAGCAATGCAGGTAAGTTGACAATCGTTAGCGGCGGTGGTTTGGTCGGTTTTGAGATGTGGTGCAAGTGTTCTGCCCTCCTGGCAGGATCGCCATGTAAAGTGGTCCGCACGCCTTGGTCCTGTGGAAGTCGATGTACCCTCTGGCGATCGAACCAGGGCGCAATAGCCGGGTGAGGGTACATCGACTTCCACAGGACCAAGGCGTGCGGACCACTTTACACATTAAGACTATCTTCAACATTGAATTCCTTTACTTCCGGAATTTCACCTTCGAATGCTTCCGAGTATTTTGAAAAACCGTCGCATATATTATCATCCTTTTCGAAAAAAATATTCTGGGTCATATTGCCTTGATAAGAGCTACTAGTAACACTTACAGGTTGTGTTGCACTCTGGGCGTGTTTTCTAGTTAAATGTTTTTTAAAACTTCCTAAATTTTGAAAGGATTGCATGCAACTATTTTCCATACATCTAAAAGTGCTATATGTACTTAGATCATCTAAATCTAAACTTCTACTTTCTACATAATATATGTGTGGGGTAAATTACCACGATATTAAAACGCGTCTTATTTTGTTTAGTTACAATCAACTTTTATTTTACGAAAAGATTATGAATAAGAAAATTACAGCTGCAGGCCGCCACAAAACGCTAACACACGTGTCCGCTTGAAAAGTCCAGAAAAAAATGAATTTGACATTTATGATTTACGTTTTCTTCACCGAGTGTGAACTCGAGTCTCGAGTCTCGACGCGTTCAGTAGACCACCGCAAAGCAGTTCAGGTTTTCAGTCTTTGTGTTTTGGTTGCCGCCACACATGTACATATATTTATATCTCATTAAAGGAATGGTTTTGAGACTGCTATCTGAAATCTCAGAACAAAGCCTAAAAAGCCCAATCGAAAATGAAATGGGGGCAAATAGTACAAGTGAAATAAATGTAGGGTTTCTATTATACCCAAATCAAACAAAACCGTTAACGTTATAATTATTTAATTTATTTCAATAACTTCAATTCACTACTACCGCGGTGCTCACTGCGTGGTATCTCAATTTCAACTAACTGACTCTTGGCTTGGGGTTTTTGGTTGGTTCTTACTGTCTGTCTTCATATATCGTTCGTATTGCATTGTCTCTTTGTCTGTACCGTTCGTACTGTTTGGTCCGCTCATTCGTCTGTATGTATCGTTTGTATTGTCGTCTACTCCAATCCCACATAAATACGTACAACTGATCTGGTCGATTGCTTGTTTAATTCTGCTTTATTTTTGTCAATTCTTAATTCAATTTTTTTTTTACAATTGTTTTTGTTACGAAAGACTGGAAAAGGGAAGTGCTGATTAGTTATTTAGAAAAAAAACTCTTTTTATATTTTTTATAATATTATTTTATTATAAGTTTAGATCCCTTACCACTGGTGGGGGGAAAATCTTCAGCTATACAAAGGAACAAGTAGAACTACTAAAATATTTTAATTCATGTTTATTGATTTTCTGCAATTTTTTTTGTGAATCAAGCATCTCGTTCACAAAATAGTATTTATTGTTGCTTGAGCCACTTTTTGATGCAATACAGCACAGACAATAGTGTTATTTCTATTTATTAAAGTATAAATTTCTGTTTCTTTGAACAAATTTACCATAAATGTTTAGGGAGGAAAAATTGCTTGTTTGGAAACTCGACAATAATTCGTTTTTACTACACTTAATACAATTAATTATGTAAATTACTTGATCCACATAAATTACCCTAACTATATCATTTTCGGTACCCATTAACGGCGTTTTCTTCTTTCTGTCGCCCTGAGTTGATCCGGGGTAATAATGGATGGATGCGGTTTTCCATGATAAGCGTTGCTTACCAGGTCCATAATTTCATCAACTGTGTTATGGAAACGTATTATTGATGGCGTAATTAGTAAAGTGTGCGTGTGTAGAGGTTTTTAATGTATTTATAGCACATCCTCTTCGTGCCTGTGGATATGGGTACCGGGTTCCCATATTACGGTGTCGGAGGATTCGAAGCCCGAGTCGTCATACTCGATTTGGTGTGGCGGACTACATATAATGGGGTTGTAACGTTGTAGAAGCGGTCCTTTTAATACATAGGTTTGACAGAAGTTTAATTCGAAGTCTTCCTCAAATATCCCAAAACTTATTATGTCCCCGAAATGAAGTTCCCTTATCGTACAAGGTGTAAGTCTCTCTTCATTAATATAAGTTCCGCGGGAATAATGGTTGTCTACTACTACAACTATGTGTCGTTGTATTAAATACGAAGATTTTGTAGGAAATCCAAAGCGACATAAAAATTGTTCAGGGAATGCTCTTGCTATAGTAGAGGCTTCAGCATTCTGGAGTGGTATAGCCTCCGTAAATTTTGTTAGATCATCTCGAAATGTGAGCAAGGAGGCAGAATACATACCTCGACAGCTGCGTACTCGAGCGGGCATGCACGCCTACACTGAACCAAAAAGGTACATGAAAAATGCATGGACCGTATTAAAAAATCATTGAAATTGAGCTAAAGTAGGAGTTCATTCGAATAATGTTTCTCCATTCATTCGTGTATGAAACTTTTAAGATGCATGATTGTTCATAAAAGCAATGGATAGAATTCATAAAAAAGTTATCTCTTTGCTTATGTAGACTTTCATGAATGCAATGTATCTGTCTCCTCTGGTTGCGCCAACCACCTTTCCACTTTTATCAAGAAATAAAACAAACACCATTTTTTTCTGTTGGGAAAAAGCACTGTGCAAAAAACCCAACATTTATTAACTACGTTGAACTGAACACTTTTCTCTGTTCTAGGTCTTTCCCTAGTGGACTGTACTTTCCGACTGGCTTTTAAGCCATAAAACAGTAGAGTACGATAGTTGTCTCTTTCTAACTATGACTGCGAAGGCAAATATAATAAATTAATAACAGACTGTGAATAACATAGCTCTACTACAATACAAAAACACATCATGAAACTACAGTTTCACCATAAAAATTCTCATAGCGTGAAACGATATGATACAGTATCCAATAATTGTAATTATGAATATTTTCATCAAGTCTGTTAGGCTTTTCGGAAAACGTCCATGTCCATAAACGAATTCATTGTTTCTATGTAGACTTTCATACGTTTAAGTATGATGAAATGGACATTTTACCAAACCTGTGCAACTGTTCATCACATTTATGCAATCGTACTGTTTAGTTGATTTGCCAGCGGTACATCAACGAAAAAACGATATAGATTTTTACTTCTTAATTATTTAAACAATGGTGCCGGCGGTCTTGCCGCCATGAGAACAAAGGTAAAAAACTCTAACTTTAGTCGATTTTACTTACCGTCAAAAGCTATATAAAAAATAGCACAGAGCAAACCCACTCTCAACAGCCAGCATAAGCTTCCAGGCCAATGGGAAGGCAAAGAGAGTCGACTGGAAAGTTGGTGGGTGTGCTCAGTCCTATTTTGATTTAAACACGTTCATTCATTTAAATCAAATATTTAATAACAATATTAACAAATGCATACGCTTTATGAAACTATTGATATATCAAATGAACAACCTTTGTTTATAAGATTGGTAGATATCACTCGCCACAGTAAAATTCACGAAAGAAAAAGCAAACACGTTGATTCAACAATGGTGCTAGCGGAGGACGCCGCCATAAAATATACGTAAATAGCTTTTATTTTAAAATGAGTTTTAAACAAGAGTTAACAGGCCAAAACCTCAGCCCGATTTTAACAACGCACTTATATATAAATTAAAAAATTTAACTTTTCGTTTTTTAAATAAAAAAAAGAAGATTTATTTACAAGAAAAATATTTAAGACTGTAATGCGTAATGTAACTGCGTAATGTCCGGCTGATCACTGAGTGCCCTGGTTCTCGCTGATGCCCCCTTTATAGTCATGTCGATCTGCGATCGTTCGCCAGATAGCTATTTTACGATGGTTCTCACGGTCGTCCGTTGTTCTCAAAATAGTGTGGGAACTCGTTTCAACCCCCTGCATTCCTTGGTTTGGCGTTACTTTAGTCGGGATATCTTAGCGGGAGAACTAGAGTGTTAACTTATATATCTTTTCTTTCGAGAAGCGAAAAAACGAAAAAAGATGGCTGACTGGGTAGTATTAGTCATGTTGTTAGTCAATGATCGCCCGCACCGTCGCTTTGTGCCTTGTGGAACAAAACGGGGTAGTGGTTGTGGGAAAGCCGCATAGTGTTTGCGGCGCCATCTAAGGGCAACGGGCTGAGGCTCAAAAGGAGTCAACACCCATGTGAAAAACCTTTTTAATGCAATGTAATATTTCATTTTGAATGGGGAATTTTGTTCATTGATTTTTTGTTACAAAAATACATGAAACGTATATCGTTTTTAGAATTTTCATCAATTTCTTTCAACCGTAAGAAATAATGAAGAGTGAAATAATACAATGGCTGGTTTATTTTAAGTAAGTTACAAATTGAACAACGTTTGTTTAAAGCAAAAGAATGACTGACTGAATTGTCACTTCAAAAGAGAATTTTCAAATTTTCAAATGACGGTACTTAATACTTAAAGAGAGTTAGAATTAAAATTTAGAGCGCAAAGTGATAACCTGATTTTTCAACAGTAACAAAACAAATGTTTCTTAAGTTTGATTTTTTTTAACTCTTCTGACAGCACAAATATTTTAGAAGATGTATTTTTTAAAATCTTGTTGTTATAAAAATCCCTGGCTATAAATGCCCCAAGTTGAGAGCATGCAAGAGGATGCTCCAAATTAAAAAGATGGAATGCCTTTAAATAATTATCAACGGGCCTTAAAAAGTTATTGAAAAGAAATTTGTCACCATCTAAATATACTTAAAAACTTGTGACAGAATTGAAATCTCCTAACGCAAGTTTGAATGGCTGAATGCTCTCGCATTTGACCTTTAAAAAAGCAATGTGATCATACATCTCCTGTGTTACGATTTGCACCGTGCTTCCTCTTGAGAGGGAAGAGTGCAAAGCGGAGAGTTTGAAATAAAACAATAAGATTTTATTACAACAGAGCACACTGTCCTTAGCTTGGCTGTGACTCTGTGTTCTTTATTATTACTTTATTATTATTTCTAGTATTGCAAAATAGACCCGCTGTCTTTAGCTTGGCTGCAATCAATTTGCTAGTTAAGTCTACTCTGGCTTCCCTGTTCACAATCCTTTGCCTTTTATACAATTTTAGCTCATGACCCATCTCCTATCTTCCCCCTCCACGCACCATTAGTTTCCTCACCAATTACCATATGTGCACACGCGCTATTTTTAGGTATTGCTTAATTGTTTTCCGTTCCCATTAAAAGTACCCAAATGGCATCTTGGGTGTCATTTACCTTACGCTGGTGTCAAAATTATTATTATTTCCCTGATACCACAACGTAGTATTCCTCCGATATGCAACTATTGCAGTTTTGCCATGTGTCGGCGTGCCGCTGTGCAATCTGAGTTGGGTTACGTGTGTGTCGTATCGGGTAGGTATGCACTTGACTCGTTGCGCTTGGGTGGCGTTTGGGTAAATGGAAAAACAAATTAATGTAAACAAAGCAAATGACCTATTAATAGCCGTGCGCTTTGTTTATATGTTTGGTGTATAGAATGGATCGCTAGTGAGAAGGCGGCGATTAGGGTAGGTCATGATTAGGGTATGGTTTTCGGATCACAACACCTGGACGCTAGTGCCCAAAAATATGAACGCCTCCTGGGAACTTTTAACTGTAAATTTTACATAACGTTTTTTTCCAGTGTTGTCCTTTTTTACTGCCTTTTGTGTTGGGATCAGATATGCGTGCAGACACATTAGCTTCACTGCTGCGTTATCTAAAAGGTTGTTGGATATCAGTTCAATGTGTACGTTAATTAAAGAAACTATTATGAAGATTAGTGTAAGTGATCAAACTTTGTGATCTAAAGTCCTGTAAGGTTTAGCGAACGGAGAGAATATAAGGCAGGCTCTAATGCGCCATAGGGTTTGCCATAAAATGAGAAACAAGTTGCACGAGTATCAAAATGAATCTGACTTATTTTTCCAAAATGTTCTACTTATATACTAGTTGACATTGTTATTTCCCATTCTTGTATTTTTCTAATTGTTGGCTCGATATATTCAATTTCGTTAAATATTTTGTTTTCACGTCCCACGGTAGTGGTTTCGTTTTTTTTTTTTTTTCGTGGCGAACTGTTGGAATTTCAGCCAAATTGGCTTCTTTGTTTTTTAATTGACGTTTTTTGTATTCCTCTATGGTAAGTGTGTGTACTGGGGCGTTTGTTCCACCCTGTGGAATGTATTCTTCGGTCATTTAACAAATTTCTCAAAGCAAAGTCTGTTGTATCGGTCCTTGGTTGTCCTGGCAGGATTGCCATGTAAGTGATCAAACTTTGTGATCTAAAACTGCATTGACAATAGCGCACATAGTTGTCAACTGGCCTCCTTCAGCAGAAACACACTGTCCAACTTGTTTTTGCCCTTTTTGTGCAATTACGTTTGGGGCGTGAACCACTGTAGTCACCGCTGTTTCATCTAAGTTCTTTGGTAATGTTTTCCAAGGCTCCTGGCTGTTTGTCCAGAAATTCCAACATCTCCCTTAGCTTTGGAAATTCCGAACTCCTTTGCAACTCCCATTGCTTTTTTGTTTCTTGGTCGAGGCGATCGTGTATTCCGTGTATGAATACCATGTCCCAGTGCTCTACCGGCAGTCCGAGAGCCTTCAGCTGCCGAATCGTCTCGTGTGTCACATTTGACATCTTTTGCAATTCATTCGCCTATGGTTTCTCTCCCAGAACTGAAAGACATTCAAACTGATTTTTATATTTCCGGCTGATGTGATATGGTTTATCATAAAGCTGATAAAGCTGAGATATCCGGGTTATAGTGAATTGCTGCCATAAACCTATTTCTAAAGCCCATCCATTTTAGAAGAGATCCGTCAAATCCCCTCATGTATTTTTGACATCGTGCTGTTGCACTGGTAACGTCAAACTAACGTTTATTTGATGCCCGTCCTTCTGACGTTCCTCCCCGTGTTTATCCTGCAATTTCTTTTCCTTTGCTAATTCTTTGATACGCTTCCGGAATATCTCTGCTGCGCCGAAGTACTCTTTACCTTCTCCGCTTCTAGCTCCTGCACTAATTCCAACAATAGCTCATTTGCCTTGTCCCATACTTGGACTAGCCTGTCCGCTCTCAGCAGTAATCCCTTCTGCGATATAGTCGGCTGCAGATTCTTGAACTGCTTCTCCCCTGGGCTTAAGTTTTCAGACTCCTGTGGCTTCTGCTGCTATTAAAAGAAGGTATTTTAATCTAACAATTATTCCGTTTATTAAATCCGAAAATTCACATCATTGCTTCCTAGCAAAGAATATTCTATATATTTGCAATGGAAGACAAAACACACTCCTGTGCTTAGTTGCACTTTCCTTTTCCCTCCTGGAAATTTGTGTCAAGTCCCCTTGACCAGAGTATATCCATTAATGAGTAGGGACACCCTCCACGTGTCTCTTATCAGTTTACAATTTGCAGTACACATGCACGAGAAATATACGGCACTAAAAGTGCACTAGTAAAAGAGGGATGGAAGAGTAGTTGAACTATTTCAAAATGTGGTACAGGGTGTGACGTAAAAAAAAGCAAAATCAATTTGTAATATTTCTTACTGGACATTTTATATCTAATATATATTCACATGTGTGCTACACTTAAATATTGTTGTTTGTTGGTAAATTTTTTGTTATTTTTATTGAACTGTTTTAGAAAAAAGTAAACCCGTACTCGGACGTAAAATTTGTTAAGAAATTCCTTATTTTGATTTTTTCAACAATTGTAATGAAATACATCTTTCAAAAAGTAAAAAATATTCCACTCAAAATTATTCAGGTAGTACATATTTTTGTTCAAGATTCTCTAACGAGTCTAAAAATTCTTGATTGGGCCGCGTCAATTTCGCATCTTTATCACTACTGTAAAAAGGGAGGAAACGTTAAGTTGCGGACTCAATTTTAACTCACACTTGTGGTTTAGGCGGTATTTTTTTAAAATATAACCTGCGAAATAGTAGAATGCATTATCAATACCAAAGTTCACAGTTTTATAATCAGGTTCAGTTTTGAAAGCGTAAACCAAATTGTCCTTATTTTGTTTTTGTGATTCCATCTGCACTTCAATGTCTGGAAGTTCCATGTTAGCAGTTGGCTCACAGTTTCCATGGGTAATATCTTCCATATACTTTGCCGAAAAAGATCTTTTAAATGAACAAATGAATTGAAATGGAGTCAGCACTGCCAATTAAGGCATTTATATTCTGTTGTCATCCTTTTATAAAACGCATTTTTTTAGTTACATTTGTAGAATTTCCATGAAGTCATATTTTCAAAAAAAGAATTCATTTCATTTTTTGCATGATGAATATTCTCGAAAAATCCTGTCGTAACCTGCACAAATTACCACAATAAATCCTAAATATCCGATCCGTCTCGACCCATACACACATCACAGAACTAAACTTATAATTTGCTTTATTATTCCCCTTTCCCAACTTATATTTCCTTGTTATCCTTTCACAATGATGAAAATTTTCACTATTTGTAATAATAATATTTATTACCTTTCTTATCCTTGTTTCTCTTCATTTTCCTTTCCTATTTTTTCCAATTTTTGTGTTTTTTCCTTATTTTCCTGATTATGGCTGTCTGCTTTCAATATTTCTTTACTTCTTTTACTTAAATTTTCCCTTTTTCAGCTGCTACCTTCTCCTTTGGCTGCCAATATCTTTTTTGTTGTTGCCTTCCTGGCAGACTATTCCTATACTCTCCGCCATGTTTTATCCATTTTTGTTCACACACTGTATTAAATTATTTAATTCCACTTTTTTACAGTGGTATATAATATTTTTTTTTACTAATCCGGCTCTCGAAGGACCATAATGTTCCGTCACGACTTAAAATGAAACAAGTAGGCCTTTTTTCTGTGGGGAAAATTATATAAAAAACCCCACATTTATTCAGCTCCTGTTTCCGTCGAGACAAAAACGTCTCGCCCGCTTCACAGTTGAAGCAAGACTCTCTCTTACAATAATAATTTACAAGACACTCGAATGGCCGGTGTGCCATTCGTAACAGATGGTGTACATCGGCTTGAATTGTCAGTCGGGGGGAGTTGTCGTTTATTTCCTCCCGACGAAGATCGTTTCCCAAGTTATTACTTTGGGAAATTGGGCTCTGTTGCACATGGTGCAAATTAACTTGTCATCGACCTTGGTTATTCGGTTGGTTAATATTCCGATTTATCGGTGGGGGTTGGTTGTTATTTTGGTATTGAGTAGCCTGTTAGTCTTGTCTCATGTGAGACATCTTGAGTCGGCACTCGTTTTCCGTGTGATAGCGCTTTTCGCAGTAACCTCACCTGGCTTTGGGAGTGTGAGCGGGTATGCACGCCTAGCGATGCTAAAATTGAAGAAAAAATCTCTACACCTAGATCCGGTACTCGCGTAACGATGACGTCTGACACTTTTCATCCTGCATAAGCTGGGAGACAAGAAAAACCAAAAAAAATATACATTATTATATCCTCATCGGAGCCTATATCCTCAGCGCTGATGATTGTCTCCTACGAAGAATATTCTCCTCTTTCAGGAGCTGCATATAGCAAAAAAAACTTGTAACGTCTCGCTAACGCTATATGCACTTTGAATCACAAAGCGGGACCAATTCAAAAAATACTAAATTTAAGACTCTGTCAATATCAAGAAAACAACAATTCTTTCTTTTATAACTAAACCTATCGAATCTATGCTACAGAAATTCTTAATTAACCCAAAACGGGGTCCGGCGGATTCGGTGATGTCAGCTTAGCTTAAATTGGATTTAGCCGGATCACTCTGGGTTGCGGAAGCTCAATGGTGGTTCCATTAAAGGGGTTGAAAGCTCATAGGCATCAGTTCGACCTGGAGACGGGTCGTTAAGCCGCTTTTTATTGTTGCTTCACTCACTGAAGAGTTTTGGGGTTTGTTCAAAGTTAAAATTTCACTTGCCGCTTCCGCTGATAATGACTCTCAGGGTAAGAGGGGTTAGAGGGGATAAAATCTACCCTGTTATTTGAAGACGGGTCGCTAGGCCGCTCTTTGTTGTTGCTTCACTCACTGAAGGGTTTTGTGCAGTCGTCACTTTCACTGGATCAAGTTACGCAACGGGGGTCCGCGATTGACGCGATTGAGACGGTTTGGGTTTCGTGGGCAGAAGATTAACACGTGGATAAAGGTTATAATAGTAGTATTTGCCATATACTTATGGGTTCCCCGGTGGATGAAACACGCACTGTTGAAGTTATGGCGCAAGCTGGGATGCGGTAGGCGGTAAAACAGACGCACTGCTTTGGGGTGTCACTCACAAAAAGAACAAGACGTAAAGGGCATGGACAAAAGATCACAGTCTGAGTTCACTCTGCCGCCTTGAATGGAGGAAACGCCCTCGATTCCAATGGTTAGAAAACCAGAGAAACACACTTTTGTTATCTTTCGAAGGAGATGAACCGAACAACAAAATTATACATGTTTCCGCACAACTATACTTTAAAACACCGACGTGATTATCCTTTTTTTGTTCCCACGCCACTAGAGCTGAGGAGCGCGGTTCGTAGTTCGCAAACACAAAACAGGTCGGTCAGTGTCGAGAAAGGTAGGGCTTTAAAGAGCTCTAAGGTTTGAAAGTTGCGTCGGGTGAAAATGTTTGTAATTTTATGTAGACGGTTAAGTGTGTGAATGTGCTATACAAAACATATAAATCTTTTACAAAAAATAATTTCTTACTTAGGGTTTTTTCTTTCTCTTTTTTTTCGACCGCTTCTACAGTTGTTTTGACGTCTTCTTGTTGTCAGGCTGTCTTCGCTGGGGCCCTCTGTTCTTTTCACTGTCCAAATTTCTGCCTCCGGCGTCCGTTATGGAATTCGCCAGGTCTTACGCTTATGGGCCTTCTCAGCACTTTTGTCACTTTTATGTATTTACTTTCTGGTGTATGGCCCCAGAAACGCCTCGTGTTTTAATTCGTATTTGGTAGTGGGGACCGTTTCAAGTGGATCCCACCGCTGCCACCAATGTTATGACTGGTATTTCGCCATGCTTTCCTTAAAGTCAAAAACTTACCTTAATATGGCTCTAAATGAACCTTCGCATTTGAAAATTATTTTTCACCAATAAAGAAGCTCACCAAAAATTGTGTATACCCACTCTTACAAAGAAAAACAATAAAGTTGGAAAACGAGCATAAAAACGTCCACCACAAGCGAATTTCAATCGACTACACCGAAAGAAAAACGTTGGTAAAATCAAGTATGAAGCTTGTTTGATTTTGCGTCAACCAATGGTCGTTGTCATTTCAACAACTCTCGCATTGTCAATTTGTTTTCAAAAAAATTACTGTTATTTTTGCTAAAACTAATCACGACATTTTCAATTTCGTGTTAAAACTACCACGAGCCAAAGTGATTCGTTTTCAAGCAAACACGGTCCCTGATAGAAGAAACACGACGATAGTGTTAATTCGATCCTAAACGTGTTTGTTCAAAAATACGTATGTTTGTGCTAAAATTGTCTTTGATTACATTAACACAGCGAGTGATTGATTAAGTACGATCATTGTTGGCCAACAAATAAATGTGTTCGTGGTTGTTGATTTATTACTTTTTGTTTAGCCTAAACTAGCTTAAAAGTATTATCAAAACGCTGTTGCGCTGATTTTTATAATACGATTCAATCAATCAAAAATAAAATGCCTAAATCAGAAAACTTAGTTCAAATAAATATCGCACATCGGGTGCAATAATGGCATAAATGAATTTTTTTTTTTTTGAAATGGAATTCTTCTTGACGAAGATTCAAAATCTCGTCCAAACAGCGAATATCTACATTTCCTATTCTGACATTGCTGTGCTCAACAAAATAAAAATAGATAAATTAGGAGTAGGTTGTCTAACCCTATATTCATGCTTATTTTGAGATTCGAACGAATAATATTCACTATCGAGAATGTCTTAAAATAATTCAAATTTTGAAATCAGCTATGTACCTAATCATATTCTTCAACCAACTAATAAAAAAGTAAAGGCTTAAGTACCTACCAGTATTACTCCAGCTGAGTGGTTTATTAACGGCCAAGTAAAACTCGAAAAGTTCACCGTTCGCGCATCTTTCTGTCTCCATGCAAATGTTTTTCTCCACTTTGATTTAACCTCGTCCCATGGTTCCCTATGGATCTGGAGCCACAAAATATCGGCCGAGCAGTCCTCTAGTTCTAAAACATAAATATATATGTACTCCTAATCGTATTTCTTACATTTTATTTAAATTTGGAAATAATTGTACATACCTTGGACATTTTCAGTTTCATGTTCAGATGAATTTGATTTTATAACGCTAGTACTAGGCTCCGTGTTAGACCCTTTTTCTAAAAATTCGAGCCCAATCTGTCGATAACGTCTTTTTGCATTATAAAAGCGGTTATAGAGTAGTCCTGAAAGGTTCTCTTTTGATCTTCTTGGTGGTGGTGCAAAATATATACTGTATGAATAAAATAATAGTCGTTTTTAATTTCCGTCCTGAATGAGCCAAAATAGATAATTTTATATCGCAAACACGTAAATAGTGTTTTTCACAATTCAGCAGATGCGGCAAAGCTAATACGAAACTTCTGAACAAAGCATAGAGAAACAAAACCCTTAATGGGTAATTGCCGATAACAGCGCAAAGTCAGCTTGTTATTGATTTCTAAAGTTAATAAACTAAAACATGTTTGTTTGACATGGTCGGTCCTACTGCGGACTGAAATTGATTTTTGTGGCAAATCGAACATGAAAAGCAATCTCGATAAAAAAAAAAATATTTTTTCTCAAAAAGATTGATCTGTTTACCAAATCGAGAACGACGTAACTTTATAATTCATAAGGAACAATTAGAGACCAATATTGAGTCCAACGGTTAGGTTTAAGTCGTCAAAAAAGCAAAAGAAAATTTATGCGACTTCGTTTTACGTATGGCTATAAGAAGGGCCTAAGGCCGAAAGACAATTCTAATGCATTTTAGGAGATACTTATTATATTGAAATTATCATTACTTACCAAAACGATGATGGTGAGAAACTATGTCCCTTTATGTATACGTAGATATGATTTTACGCGCACCGAACAAAACTACAAAAAAAAACAGCGTCGTTAATAAACAAAAAATTACAAGCACTTCAACTTCTCAACATCCGAACACTCGCACTTATTCCGTCACAATGAATATTCTTGCAAGAAGCATGTACGTAAGACGAACGAGGAAAACCCGTTATCGACGCCGACACATTCGGGGTTGACTCACGGTTGCCACTTGCAAAAAAAATTAGCTACCAAAATTTAAAAAAAAAGTTACCAAACCTAGGTAAAATTTACCAAAAATCTGGAGACGTTGATAAAACACAAAGAAAAAAAAATAGCATACATATAATATAGTCTTGAGCAAATGTAAAATGCCTTATCGCTATAGGAAGACTTTTCTCTGATTTACGAACATAATATAAAAAAAAAACGGCATGGCAGTGTAAAAACATCGATATGCTTAGTCTAAAAGAAAAGTGTAGTATTCATAGCAATTTATTTTTATTTATTATAACACACATTATTAAAACATAAAAACAAAAAACATAAGTCTTTTAAGAAATTCAATTAGGTACTTTAGGTTTGTAGGAACTTAGTCAGTCTTTAAGTAGTTAAACACGGCTACTTTATAAAATAAAATAAATAAGACATAGTTTACTAATGTAATAGTAATATCTACTTTAAATACTTCTGCCGACCAAAAGCATATTTTTCTAAACTCAAATTATTTTATCTGATTTTTAAAATTGCTTGTTTAAAAACAAACATTTAAGGAACGTAGTAGGAACTTTGTCAGTCTTTAAGCAAATAAACAACGTCTAACTTAGGTAGTTAGCTTACTAAAACAATTCTTTTGCTGACCAAACAGAATGATTTTCGTTTTTCCCGTTATTAAGCTCTTTAGCCAACATAATATCATTTACAGTTTTAAAGTTAAGCTTATTTCTTAACTTAGTTTTAATTAAACTCAACTCAAAAAATGTGCGCTCAGCAGCTGCAGAGCTATGTGGTAAGGACATAAGGTTCATAACAAAACTGGTTAAATTTTTAAAGCAATATTCATCTAATCCGTTCCTAAGGCAACTAACTTTTTCCCAAAATGCTGCTATATCCATCTGATCGTTTAAATCGTTATTTGAAAATCTTAACATCTTCCACTCCATTACTATATTCTCAGGATCCCCATCTACCAAGTTTTCAAAAGCATTTATTAAGGGTAAAATAGATATTTGGGAAACCGAAAGCACGCTTTTAGGAGAAATAATAAACAAATTTTTCAAATCATTGTTACTTAGATCAAATCTGCGTAACATTTGATTTAAAAATTCTGAGTAAAAATTTAAAATGTTACATTTTATTTAAATTTGAGATGTCGCATTTATTGAGAAATTCTTCAGCTTTGTGCCCAATAAACACGTCTGCAATTGGTAAAAAATGGGTTTCGTCCTGTAAATTAAATCCTGCCCAGGAACTTATGTTCTTAATATAGTTATTGTTCATAAAATTACTCAAAATTAGTTTAACAGTAGTCTCCATATTGGCATGCAAATATGGCAATCGGACCTTTTCAGACTGGAATTCTTTATTTAAATTGTTAATAATTTTCAAAATATACGATAGAAACAGAAAATAAACTTTAGTTTCAGGATTTCCCATTGCATTTGCCAAATCACATGTTTTGATTCCATTAATTTCCAACGAACAAGAAATGAAGTATAATTGAAGAGCATCCCATTGCTCTACAATACGATTGATTACATTTTCCAACGAGAGCCACCTTGTTAGAGAAATGCCTAAAATTTTGTGCGGTTTCACAGCACAATATTCCTGAAAGTCTTTGAAATCGCTTATGCGCTTGGAACTATATGCAAAAAACTTATAAATGTTCCGGCAGAGTTTCTCTACGTCATCAGGAATTTTTTTGCAAGCGTAGGCCGAGCATAAATGAAGGGAATGGCAAGTGCACTTCATGAAAAACACATTGAAGTCTTTCTTAAATTTGGCTTGAAGACCATTTAATTCTCCAGCCATAACGCTGGCACCATCAGTGGAAAGGCCAATCAAATTCCCTAATGGAATTTCATGCATAGCAAAAAAATTAACAATGCTATCAAAAATAGTTTCTGCATCACATTTCGTTAATTCAATTAGACCTAAGAATCGGTCTTTTACAGTTTTCAAAATTTTATCAAAGTACCTAACGACTAATACTAATGATTTTTTGGTTGATATATCAGTAGTCTCGTCCGTAATAAGAGAAAATTTTGTAGTCTTCAGTTCGGAAACAATTTTTTTCTTTGCTTTGTTTCCCAAAATTTCAGCCAATTGGGTCGCCTTTGTCCTACCACATTTAATCGACTTTGCCACCTGAGAATCTGGACAGCATTCCCTTAAAAGGTTTGGCAAGAAGTCCATCAATAAAAATGGGAGATTGTGATTTATGCAGAAAAAAACAAGTGTTAGCTCTGCCAAGTGCACTTTTTTCTGGAAATCAACCTTCTCCGCGTTCAGGCAAGAATCGAGTTTTAATTGGTTTCGCTTTTTATCAACATTCCTGATATGAGCTTCTTTTTTTTCGTGGTTCCTTATATGCGTTAGATGGTTAATAAGAGATTTTTCGCAGGCAACACAGAAGCTTTTACCGTCTTTGTTTTTAAGCCAGTTAAATGAAACTAGCCATTCTTGTCGGAATTTTCTTTCCAAGTTATTTTGATTGTTAGTGCTGCTTTTCGGAACTTCTCGATTTATGTCACTAATGGAGATATGTGGAATTTTTATTTCACCTATTTCACAATTATTTTTTTTGTGCACAAAATTACCAGCTGCTAGAAGGCATAGGATCATCTACATTTTCCTCTGCAACGACATCTAATTCTTGGTCTGAGTCTTTCCGACCCTTTTTTCTTATCACAAACCTTTAATAAATTAGAGTCATATGTCTGCAAATAAATAATATGATTAACTAACCTATCCATATCTCACTGTAGTTGTAAACAGAAACAGAAAATATTTCGAAGTTCACCATCTGTCAAAAGAAGAAAATGAGTGCATTCAGTAATTTTTTGAATAAAACAGGTTTACATGGGTGGTGGCTGACGTATATGCAAATGCAATGCGTTCACTCAGAAACAGTAAGGCAGCATTTAAATGAGGTGATATCGAGTTCGTATTTTTGGTGCTCCTGCTCAAAAAGTTACCATAACCAAATAAAAACTACCAAATTACCAAAACACAAAAAGCAAAAAAAAAATTACCTATTTTGGTAAAAAATTACCAAAGTGGCAACCGTGGGTTGACTGCGTATTTGATTATATTCGTGTTAGTTTCACCACGTATGTGTTGCTTTACAAACTTTACCCTTGATTGCATTGTTTTCGTGTTCGATCTAGCACGTTTGTGTTACTGCAACAATGTTTTATGCTCCATTGAACTTAAACATTTTTACTTCAACATTTTCGTGATACATTGACAACTATCTATGTTGATCAGCTTACAATGTTTCTCATCGATAATGGTTCAGTGTTGTCGCTAGCAAGGCAATACTTTTATTGCTTCGCGTAGTGAAAATTGCATATTAATCGCATCAATAATGTCTTTCGAATTGCTTTTTCAAATTCAGAAAGTAGGTTCACTCACACATTTCACTTCTATATTTGTTTGGTCAACATTATGCATATCTAACAAAATGATACATTACAGATAAACTAGTAAGTACTAGTAAAATAAAGTGTATAAACTAAGTAACGTACAGAAAAAAAAAATTCAAAAAAATATGTAATTTAAACTCGGTATTTCGTAACAAAATACACGTAAATAAATATAGTTTTTATTGAGTCTGTTAGCTGTTATAGATACTTTGTTGTTCTGAGTAAAAATCGAAACATACGTGCATCATCATTCACATGGAAAACGTAGTTAAATTTTTCAAAATATTGTTTATTTTTAAACAATTGTATTTTTCAAACCAGTGTAAAATTGCAAGACCTGTCTTGGCACTATTGGTGTGTTGGGTATTATCTTTTAACAGAGCTAGTGATTTCAGATGTATCGTACTCCGTCTTATAATGGTTTTGCCAAGAGTAAATCATTTTATACAAATTTTCCCAAACACCTCTGGGAATTCTTTAACTAAAATATAACTGAGATGATTTCATTAAAACCTCCGATTTTTTGAAGAGGAAATTCTGTCCTTTCAAATGCATTCAGTTTCAATTCAATCGCTCCAGTAATAATAATTATCAGTCGGAGAAATAAAATGTAGTTTTTTGCACTTTTGCTCAAGGGTAGACCCCTCTTAATGGGTTGACTTTGAGTAAAGCATATTCCCTCAAGTAAGCATAACGTTTGGCCTAAAACTGTGCAAACCAAAGAAGTAGAATATTGATTGTGTCACTCTTAAAACGACAACACTGCCCTAGTGGTAGTACTGTGCTTGCGTTCAATTTGGTTATTCTCGTGGTAGTTTAACATGGTTTGTGTTTCTTCAACAATTTGTATGCTGGATCAAAATTAATCATTGTTACTTTAACATTTTTGTGCTTTGACTATATTCGTAATAGTTTCACAACGTTTGTGGTTCTTTAGCAATGTTTATGCTTGATAACATTATTGTTCTAACATTTTGGTTATACAATTATAACGTATCTATTCCTACGACAATGTTTTATGCTTGATTGATATGAAACATGATAACTTATCATTTCATTGTTAGATAAACATGTCCGCAGAAGCTTCTAACATGTTTATGATTCTTTAACAAGGAATACGATAATTGAGGGTAAGCGCTATTCTACTTTGAATATCTTTCTGCTTAATTGCACACTAATCGTAGTACTGAAACTACGAATATGTTTAATTTATAAGAAATATGTTTCATTTAAATTTGTTGACCATATTTGTGTTTGATCAAAAACGCTTCACATCAAATTTTTGTAAAATCCCTAAGTTGTAACTTTATCACATTTATTGTTATTTAACAACTAAATCAACAATTATATTGTATGCTAACAGTGAAACCATTTTTGAAACAACTACAAACATATTTAAATTAAACATATCTGTGATACTTACGAACATTTTTATCAACAACGCGAAAGTAGTTGTTTCAAACATGTAGCCTTGTTTGTTTCAAATACTAACGTGTTTGATTTGAACATTTTTAGCCCATTTTCGGGTAACAATGAAACATTTTTGATTCAACCAAGATTTTTTCTTTCGGTGTACTGAAAAGATGACCGAAAGCTGTTGACGTTTAAAGAAAACAATATTGCCATGATAAAAATTTGGTTTACGCTCTCTAGGGCTTCTGTTTTCTCAATGGGAAATGGAATAAAAAAACGAGACACGATTTGATTTTCGATAATTCAAGCTTTATTTCCTGCTCGCTTCCTCTGTCTTCCTCGACTGCTTGGTGGCAACTGAAGGAAAAACTGCTGGTTTACAAATCAGGAAATAGCTCTTGTTCGTTCGTTTTTCTTTGTTCGTTACCGTTCTGTGTCGTATTCGTATGTTCTGTCTGTCCTGTTAACCGGTCGGCTTGCCTTCTGTTGTATGTGGGGTGATTCTGTAGGGCATTGTTTGAACGGTTTGGCTTCGGATCCCACATATATTTTTCTAATAAGATTTTATTAGTGCTGTTCAAAGGTTAACTTTGTATCGAAGAGAACAACAAATTAATTGTGAGTAGATCACACGAGGGTGGTAACTAACCAACTACTCAATTTAAGGACTAACAAACGATTAGTAAAAACATAACAGATTTTTTTTTTAACTACGCGATGCTCACTGCATCTCTCTAGTTGGTGGCTGATAACTGACTGAGTTTCTGTTTGTCGACTATCATTAATGCTGCAAACCAAACTTTTTTTTCAGTCTTGCTTTAGCCAGATTGAGTGTAATCTTCTGACAAAAACTGATTTGCGTAGGCACATAAGATATTGTAGCTTCCGATTATGTAAAATTTCTTATTTGCATTGTAATATTATCATCAAATTGTTGAACAATAAATATTTTACAATAGTACATACCTACCTCTATACTACACCAAAAAATAGTTTGTTATTATAAATTAAATTGGCAAGTTATTGTGTCCTTTATAAGTCCACTTTTTAGAAATACTCCCGATTTTTTTGATTTCATTATAGTTGTTTAATGTTTAGAACTTTTTTATACAAATTCTTGTGAACCAATGAAAAATTTTTTTTCCTTCTCTAAAGGAATTAACCTAACTAAGAGTTCCATATTAAAAAAGAACAATATATAAAACAAAAAAGTATAAATAAATTTTAAGAGATGACCATAAAAAAAATTTATAACTTCGATATTTAAATAAAACTTCGTTTGATTTGTTGTAAAAATGAGTATTTAATATTAATTTTGTTTGCGCATGCCTTTTCGGTATGCTTCTTCTTCCAATATGGCCGACACCAGCCTTAAGTTGGTTGTCGTATAAGTTCATTTTCTTATTTTACTACAATGTATATATTTACTTACCAGAACTATGTGCCTTTAAAAATGTGCTGTATAATATTGCTTAAATTAAATTATTGATTATTTGAACAGCTATTTATTTCTTAAGTTAAATCGTGTCCTTTTTTATTTTCCAATCACATAGTTGTTAAATATTTATTCAAAAAGAAAATTGTAACTTACAGACATTATTTTTCATTTACTGTGAAGAATCTCTCTTCGGGCTAACGAATTATTTATCTTAATTACTATGAACTAAATATCTAATTGCATTATTGCAGAAACTATTTTAAAATAAATTAATAATACAAAAAATGGGTGTCTATTGTTTTACATTTTCCACTTGCAGCAATGCGAAATGATTATTAGAATCATTCACTATGTGCCACAATTCATTGGTAAAGTCTCGTATCTGAGGTCAACTGAGTAAATTGTGATACTGAACGCAAAAACTAGGTCGGTTTCCTTGAGCCACATTTAAGAACTGTCGACTTAGTACTCAGTCAGGAAATTCTTGACTAGACTTGTCGACTACCCCTTTATACGTCAACTGAAAAAAATTTTCTTGTGTGATCGATCGAGGCCAAGAAAAACTGGGATACAAATTGTCAGACTTACTTAACTAAATAGCTGAACGTTCCCAATAACTTGCATTGCCGTTACTGTGTCGCATTAAATACTTAGGTAAAAAAAAAATTAATTACAACTAATAAACTCAAATCCACACAAACCTTTGGCCACATTCACATTTTTTCACTCACTCTTTTCCTTTTGAGATACTTGTTCTTTTAGGAACAATACAAAATATTTATATACAAACACACAAAGAACATTTTTTGACTGACTGCTTGAACCCAGAATCGTGGCCGCAATTTGGCGTTGAAAGCACGGAAACAGTCATAATCGGAGCCACTTATTTGTCAACCTAAATAGTATCTTTAGGTTCGTTCGCGTGCTACGTTTGAATCGAACGCAATTAATATAAATCGACAGCAAGCGCACAAAGTCTATACACGCACTCATCAAAAATTACGGAAAAAAACTAGCAAAATAACGAGTAACGAGTAGCTAGTCTCTTTGCTCGAAACAGCTCAGAGAATTTCAACGGGCAAGTGCTGATAAATATCAAATGCAAAAAGTTACCAAGAAACAAATTCAAAATTTGTCTTTAAAATCAAATGCGCAGAATAATAAAATCTGTAAAAATAAAATAATCTCGGTGGTGGTCGAATTTTCTCCCAGATCGTTTCATATGTTGGAAAATGGTAAGTTATGTATTTATTTCTGGTATGGATTAGATGTCAAAGAAGCTCGAAGTCTATCCACGTACTTTTGCGTATATTTTCAGCTCTCTGAGAGAGTTTTGCTCAATTTATTGAGTTTGACAGATTTGTAGTGTTTGGCTCGCGAAAGTACGCGAATAGACCTTTTGTGAACAATCTCAAACTGGATCTGTCAGTTGCTTGCATTTACCATCCGATAAAAAAATATAAATGTGTTAGAATCGTGAACAGGCGTCTAATTGAAAGGGACAATACTACCTAAAGGCCGGTACGGAGCTGATCAGAAACGAAAAATCCCATACAAAAATGATACAACGAAATCTTGAACGAAAAATTCCGCTCTCCTTTTCGTTTTGCAGTACGCAGCTAGGCTTTACTGTCAACGCAAATGCCAAATTTGTATCTAAAGTCCACTGCGTGCTCAAATATACCATGTCCATATGATTATTATTTTTAAAACTTCTTGTTACTCTCAAGATCTACAACTCCTCCAATAAAAATGTCTTGTCCAAAGATACAAGAGAATTCGACCGAGAAAACTTAATTTCAATAAAATTTCGACCGTTGTTTCCTATGGGTCAGTCCTTCGTGTGCCATTTATCGTGTTGTTTCTTTCTGTCAAAATACGCCATTGGAATTTCTACTTAAATGAGTTTATTGTTATTTGAGAACGACCGAAATGAAAGCGGCTTAGTAAGCACTTTAACAGCCGGCGTGTTTCTGAAAATGCAATAAGTTGCAGTGTTGTTGTTGGGTTTTATAATTGGTCAAATCAATTACATTATTATATTCAGAAATATTGAAAAAGATGAGTAAGTATGGAAGATAATTAATCAGTTTGAGCTTTAATAAAATGAATAACTATGTGTTGATTTTGTTATTGATATGCTATTGTGATGTCTGTCAGATCCTGATGGACGAAAAGACTACAGCAGACTATTTTGCGTTTGCCCTCATTTGCAACGTAAATACACATATACCTACCATCTATCATGTTTTATATATTTGTTTGGGATGATCGCTTTCTGTTTTAATTTATATCACTTTCAATTTCTATTTGAAGCTATTGGTCTCTTCCATGTTATTCATTCTTTACTGGGTGAACAATAGCTGTTTATATTGCTACATACCCAATTGGGTCTTGATAGTTTTACTGTCAATGTCATTCTTAGTGTGCAAGTGCACAATTTATTATTAATTAGGATGTGCTTTTGCGCCCATTTATAAGGGATATCAAATGAGTGTTGTCGAAAAAGTTGCTCAACTCTTTGCTTTGTCAGTATTAATATGTCTGTATGTACATAATTTATATTATTTTGTAGGATCAATCCTTACATTTGATATCAGTTAAGTAGGTATTCGGAAGATTCGAGTTCTGGGTTCCATAGCCATAAAATGATTGAAGATATGCAACATGAGGCCTATATTAAATCTGTTTCTATTTCTTTACAGGGTCCTTCCAATTGATGCATTCCAACAATATAAATACAAACTGCTTAACCATTTCGGACTATGCCGTACATTTCTACACATATAAAGTTCTCTATCCGAAAACATAGCTGACTATTGCCAACAACTTTATGCAGAACTTTAGTTCTTGCTGTCAATCCCAATCATATGCAGAGAAATCATCTCAACCTGTGACCGCAAGCCGAAATACTGCCCTCGACATGCGTTACAATACGTGGGCATCCACAACAGTCCCTTTAGCGCATGCAAATGATAACGAATCGTTCTCAGGCAAGGACAAAGACGATTCATCAAAGATCAACAGAATGTTATTCGAGTCAAGAAAAACTTTTATTGGCAAAGCTAACAATGGATCCAGTTATCTACTCGAATTCCAGCAGGAATTTTCGAAAGTTCACTTGAGAATTATGTTGTGCCTCGTTCAGTTTCGGATACTAGTGCAAAGAATCAGTTTCTGGGGAAAATTGAAACTGCTACAAATACAGTGAGCATTGGAAACTAGCAACAAGATTGACAAAAGGCCATTAATCGGTTGATGATCAGGAAATCCCACACAACCCTACTGCATAGGACTCGTCTAAGTAAATGTTTTACTTCTTCAGTCAATACGTTAAACGTTCTTGAATTCATTCGTCCTGTAATGGAAATACAAAAGAGTAGAACCTATAGGACTAACTCCGAGGACAAGTTGTGCACCCTACACTAATGGAAAATGGATAAAATCAGACTAAAAACCATCAACACATGAAAAGCTGATCAACCAACATTTCGGAGTATAAAACCAATTCAAGAAGAGCTGTTCTGTCCAGCATCAAGAAAGAATTTGTCAAAAAAGTGATTGTAACTCCATCCAGCGTTAGTCCATGTATATTGTATATAAAATGGAAATTCAGGGTAAGTGGACTTTTTTTAGTTTAAGTAATACTTGCCAATTTAATGTAGGAGGTTATTCCTTGATATACGAGTTAGCCAATTACCTAAAGGGAATATGAACTCATATAGTACAATACCTGGAATATTGGTAAAACTCACACGGATATTAGGTATATGATCTTAAATTTGTATTATTGAAAGAATCCGAAGGTATTTGCAGTAGGATAATGAAATTGCATTTACATACCAGCAGTGTGTTTATATATATTTTGACTTAGTTCTGTCCCAGTTTGATTTTCTTCATTTAAATTTTCAACGAGTTAATGTTTGTGGGGTGATGTATTTCATCAGCACTGTCCCATCTACTACTCCGACTATAAACCCGACCTCGGAAAATTACACGATTTGATCGAGAGTTATGGCGGCATGTTTAGCTCCGATTGTTAAACCGAAGGACTTCCAATCACTTTTTAGAGTCGCAGGTTCGAGCAAGAACTCGTGCTTCAGGAAAAGCACAGCGACTGCGACATCTAAGTTTCCGGTCTTAAACTGGGTCAGGACTGTAGCTTGTATCTGAGCTCTTGTCACGCCCTCTTGTTTGGAAACACATCATGTTTTTTTTTTATCTTCGCATCATTAGAATGAATTCACAAATTGAATTTTTCTGTTTTCTGCATCTGGATCTCTCAGCATAAATGCCAATTGAGCCTGGGGTTGTTTCTTTGGGTCGGTCCGTTAGTAGTGAGGCTGTAATATACAAAATTCTTTTACCATGAAGTGTTTCGATTTTTTGTTCCTTGTCGTAACTTACAATGATTAATTTGTTGATGGCGAAATTACTTGCATCGGTGTAGGGTAAAGGCGGGGAATATGGTATACCTTTTTTGTTTCTTTAATATTTTCACAACTATGAGACATTTTTAAACGGAACTCAAACTGAAATGCAATTTATTAAATTGATAACATAAATATTAAGATACTTAGGAACGCAAACATTTCTTCAATCATCAAAATAAATAATACATAACATTACAAAAACCAATTCCTCCCTATAGGGAGGATGATTATGGTACACCCTATCGGGTAATATGGCGCATTATTGCTTTTTTAAGTTTTCATTGCCACATTTGCTACAAGTGTTTTTGTATGTAACATAATAATCTTCGCCACATCCTGCGCAGAGTCCTTCCTCGTCATGATACGAAGCATTCAGCATTTCCTCAGAGGATGACGAGAGAGTATCAGTATGGCGTGATCTCTTTTTCGGAACTTTATACTTCTTCAGAGTTTTTGGTAGCTTTTTATTTTTTGTCAGGGACTTAATTTATGTTGCGACACATTTTCTTGTGAAGTTAGAACTCGAGCCTTATTATTTCTTGGATTGAGCTTGGCTCTGTAAGTAGGGATGCAACATCGGCCTAAAAAACATCGATGTTTGAAAACATCGATGGTTCCACGACAAACATCGTCGTTAAAAAACATCGGTATTAACAACGATACATCGATGTTTTTTCGATGTTTTATTTATCTTCTCCATCACACAAATTTTTGCCTATATTTACGGCGTACTGTACCTAAACAACAAAATATACTAGCCTTACCAGTTTCAACCCAAAAACCTTAGCTAATTTCCAGTCAACTACGTAGAACTAGACCACAAAACAATAAAATTCATCTGCGAAATAAAAATAAATATATATTCAATAAAAATAAATATTTTCTCAATGGATTTATTTATTTAAACGTATTTATTTGTTGGAATGTAACAACTGCGAAATGGAGTTGAGGAAAAGAAGCTTGGATAATCTAGTCCCCAGAAGTCTATTTCTATCCTGAGTGATGGTTGCACCAGCCTCCGAGAACAAACGCTCGCTTGGAACAGACGTGGCAACGATGGGGAGATATAACATTGCCATCTTTGAAAGCTTTGGAAAAAGAGATTTAATACCCTCCCAAATTTCAATGGCGTCTCTTTTTATTGATGTAACAGGAGACGACAGGTACATCTGAACTTCTGTTTCACTGATGGTCTCTGTTGAAGTTGTAGCAGATGATTTAATTTTCATGTTCTTGCGCGTCAGTTGTTTGTGGTATTTCGAGATATCAAACTCTGAATCATATTGATCAGACTCATCGGATGTGCCAATGGTGGCTGAAGGTAAGCTGTTGTATTCCCGCACATATTTATTTAAGTAATTAACTACTTTGCCTTTAGCCACGGCATTTTGGAAACACATAAACTTAAATCGTTATCGAGAGTAGTTGAGATGGCGAGAATTGCAGAATATTCAATAGTATCAAACCTTTTAGCCAGTTGTTTTTTAATTACATACTTCTTTTAATTCAAAAATGATTTAATTTTTAGGTTTAATATTTTCTACTACTTCCTGAACACAGCTTACTAGAGGAATAACTTTGCTCACCGTAACGTAACTATCTCCAGAAATTTCTTTTGTTAATTTTTCAAAAGGGCATAGTAATTCAACTATTTTCTTCACGCAATTTATTTCACTACTTGATATCATGGGGGAGCTTCCGGTCGAGTCAAAAGTATTGCTCCTAAAAGAGACACTAATTCCATAAACCGTTGTAGCATGTAAAAGCACGAATTCCATCTTGTGCGTACGTCAAGAATAACTTTTTTTATTTGGCCTTCTTTCAATCCCATTTCTTTTCGTCTTTTCCTTAACTCGTCACTTGCATTAACACTTCTTTTTAAAAATTTTACTAGATCACAAAATTTTTTTGTATCGTCAATGGATTTAGTGACGACCAAGTTGCCCGTATGAGCAAAGCAAGGAATAATTTTTTTTCCCCAAACATTTCACGGTTGACTTTCATTACAGTGCTATCATTATCTGTGACGACAGCTGTAACCTTGTCAATTAAAATATTCCAGTCGAAAAAAATTTCTTTAAGTTTTTGAGTTATGTACGACGATTTATGACTTTCTGTCAGCTCAAAAACACCCAAGGTTCCACTGAGAAGCTTACAGTTATCCAAAAAGTGTATTGTAACGCCTACAAATGATTTATCTTGCATTGTTTCTGTCCAAATGTCATAGGTGATGCAATAATGTTGAGCATTTTTTATGTATGTTTTAAAAACACTACTCATAGCGTCATATTTATCACCGATCCTGGATTTTATTGTCTCTCGACTTGGTACCTTGTACAAAGGACAAACTGCCTTCATTAGATGTAAAAAGCCTTTGCCCTCTACTGTGGAAAACGGTTTATTGTCCATTACTATAAAATTAGCTATAGCTTCGGTTATTTTTTTTTGGATTTTGCTCCATCCTGTGTAGTAATACTTTTTATGTTGTTTAAGAAGTCATCAACATTTGGCTGGAAAGCTTTCATGAAAGCACTATCACGAACAACTACGTTTGATGGTGAACCAGCAACTAAATTTTCTGACGAAACTTTGTATGTCCTTATCCTTAATGCTGCTTGAACTTGAACTAGTTGAAGGACCAGCATTTAAATCACTTGGGTTTGCGGCATCATCGTCTATATAATCTGTAATGTCTCTTCTTACCTTCTTGCTTGGTATTTCGAAATCTCGGCATTGCTGTGAGTGTACATTTTCGAAATGACCACAAAGGTTTGTCGTATTGCCTGAGGTTTTAAGTTTCTTGTTACATATCTTGCATACAGCTTCTCTTGCACCAACTTTATTAAAATAATTCCAAATTTTACTCTTCAATTTAACGGGTGGCATTGTTTTATGTAATGAACCGAAAACACAATTATAAACGTTTACTTAAACTACGTATTAATGAAACGTGATTCCAGAAAAATAGTATTGGAATGAGTGTTAAACGCCTTATTTTTACACAATTGCATTATGTGAATAAAAAACGTGAGCACAATAAACTTAACACGTGTCGTCGGTCAGCGCCTCAGCGGCAATCACGAACGAAATAAATTATGTTTTGTACAAAGCCATGTCGCCATCACCATTTGTGTGAAAAACTTTACTGTCCGGAACACTGAAAATAGTGTTCAGGTGTGAGGGGACAAGGACAACCCTAGTTGGTTTCACATATAATGATATTACACAAATACAAGCACATTTTATTTTTCATCACCTTGGCAATGAAATGACTGAACGGTGTCGATGTTTGACAATTTTTCCGTCGATGTATCGGCTAAACAAAACATCGATGTTAACATTAACATCGATGTATCGTTTGCATCCCTATCTGTAAGTTGATGGTATTGGCGAAAGGATATTCAGCATTTGTGATATCACTGGATTCCTGTATATCAATTGTAAGCACTACGTCCACCTGTCAAAATAAAATACCAGAATGGGTATGATTATAAGATCTTTGTAGGAAACCGTTGTAAGAAAAACACGAAGACACCGTTTAATTATATTTATTTTCAAAAAAACACGTCTGTCGCCTTCGGCAGATACTACAAGAATGACTCGTTCGCATGCTCTTTTGGCATGCGTACTCTTCTTAGGTTCTACATATGTGTTGGTACATACAAACATACATGAGGGTTTGATGGAAAATGTAACAGTGTATAAGAAGATAGCAAGATAAAACAGAACAACTAATAGATTACTTCAGACAGTGTTGCCACACCTTGACAATTTTTATCTGTTCTGTATCCTCTCTCGGCGGAGTCTTTTCAGAACGGTTCGGATTTTGTTCTAAAAATGCATTATCAGGAATGGCGCCTGGATTGAATGGACATTGCCAAATTGCAGACGAGTAATTTTTCGGTTTGGGTTGTTTTTAACATATAAATTACATTTTGAATAATAATGACTTTTGAATGATTTAACGAACGCCCTATCTAACGGCTGCAGGAATTGTGTAGAGTGGGGGGAAGACATAGCAAGACAATTCCATTTTCAACAGCGTACTCCAGCATTTTAGCATTACTGCAATGTGAAGAGTGTCCATCCAATATTAAAATAACTTTCTCCTATAGTTTTCTAGGGGTGAAATGATTTTGAAGATGTTTATTTGATTTTATGGGATGGCACACAAATTAACTTTTTGCTTTAATTTTATTTTTCGTTTTTATTATTATTTAAAAACACTTGTACAAAAAATACGTCGGGTCGCCGTGCTGGTCGTCACAAGAAGGAATAAAAAAAAAGCGAGTGTGAGCACGAGACCGAACAAAATTAAGAAGATGCCGGAAGCTGGCTTACAAAAAATTGAAGTTGGTTGGGGTTTGCCATCTATGGACGTGCACGTAAAATGTACCAAAGGTACTAGATGGCGTTAACATTACCGGCCCCCTGGGCGTAATACGCCAATGAATTTGCAATAGTGTTAGCTTATAAATAACTTTAGGTAGATAAAGGTTGTATCCCAAATTTCAGTGCTTATTGAAAAAGTATATGTAGTGAGCACGGCTTGGGTGGTGTGAACTGCGCACACACGAAATGAAAACTACTGCACTCAAACTACGAAATTAAGTATTTTATTTAAAATCAAATTTATAAAGGTTGGTTTTTAGTGTTCCTTCCGAGTGGAGTGATTCGCGCCGACTAACTGCCTGGTTCGGGATCTGCTTCCTGTCCTTTCTCCTCTTCTTTTTTCGTCTTACACGACACCACGACCACCGTTTGTTTCGGCTGATGTCGCGAAACCGTATTTCTTGTTCGTCTGCTTCTCGATGTTTCTGCCTGTTGTTGTTGTTGACCGTTTGTGTCGGCTGATGGTGCGAAACCGTTTTTTTGTGGTAGTCACCACATATACAATCACAAATAAGAATTGAAAAAAAAATTCAAGTTTAAAAATACTTTGCTATTCATTCAAAACAGTGGGAGTTTATAGATACTTCATCTAAAAATATATTTTTTTTTTTTCAAGATGATTCGTTTTTGTTAGGGGGAATCACATCTTACCGCTTACTTCGCATTCGGTAGGATACAAAGCTTTGCAATAGGGCGAGTTATCTCGCCATTCGCTGTTCGGATTGTCGCAACCCTTACTTTTCCATCCGCGCCCGGATTAATACTAACTACACGGCCTAATCGCCATTCAAATGACGGTACATTTTCTTGCTTAACAACGACTAAATCATCTATTTTAACATTCTCCTTCGGGAATTGCCATTTATGACGCTTATGGAGCTCCTTGAGATACTCCTCTTTCCACCGTAAACTGCTGTTGCAGGAATTTTACCTTTTCCCAGCGATTGACCAGAGACAGAGAGCTTTCGTTACTGCTGAATTCGGGAAATGGAAGAAAATGACCTGGTGTTAACGCAAGCAGATCAGACGGGTCATTTGACATTGGGGAAATGGGACGCGAATTGAGGCACGCCTCGATCCTAGCTAGAACCGTCGCGAACTCCTCAAACGTAAATTTATTAGTTTCACCTAATTTTCGGAAGTGTTTTTTAAAACTCTTTACTCCGGCTTCCCACAGACCGCCCATGTGGGGTGCCCCTGGTGGAATAAAATTCCACTTTAAACCTTGGACACTGTATTTTAAATGGGTTTCATTTGAAATAGAGGCTACAAATGCATCGTATTCCTTACGCAAGAGTACATCGGCCCCTGTGAAGTTTGTACCGTGATCAGCAAACACTTCTTTTGGTAGTCCTCGTCTGGCTACGAATCGTGCGAAGGCTGATAGAAAAACTTGGGATGACAGATCGCTGGCCGCTTCGAGATGAATGGCTTTCATTGCAAAGCCAATGAACAAGCAAGCGTATGCTTTGGTTAATCGACAACCTCGACTTCTATAGCTCTTGAAGGGACCCGCGAAATCGATTCCCGTGTACGTAAAAGGGGGTGAAAACGTACATCTTTCGATTGGAAGTGCAGCCATGAGTTGAGAACGTAACTGCTTTTTATGTATAACGCATGTTTTGCACATGCGAATACATGATTTTATTAGGTTCTTGAGCTTAGGGATCCAGAATGTCTGTCGGGTCACCTGAATCATAAGTGCGTTATCGCCATGTACAGAGATTTCATGTATGAACTGTATAAGTAGACGGGCCAACTGAGATGAATAGGGAACAATTATGGGGTGCCGTTCGTTAAAAGGGAGATCGGAATAGGCAAGTCTTCCATTGACGCGTAAAAGTTGATCCGAATCGAGAAAGGGGTTAAGGGATAAAATATAACTTTTCATGGGAATGGTTCGCTTCTCGTTTAAGGCGCTATATTCAGCAGGAAAATACCTTTTCTGTGCAAGGATTATCAGACGTATTTTCACGAAGTTCATCTCTAGCTGAGTAATATGACCGAAAGCGTGAGTAAAGATAACATTGTTCGTTTTTGCGGCTCGGTGAAAAAACTGAAAGAGGTAAGTTAAAACCCGCATAGCTCGCGGTAGGGAGGAAACCGTTCTAGAATATCGTCAGGAGTTTGCGTTACCATAAATGAAGAACCAACTTTGGCTTCCATTTCATCGCAGGGCTGTAGATCTGGAAGGTTTTGTGGCCATTGTGTTTGTTGCTCTCGTAACCAAGACGGTCCGGTCCACTAAAGAGAGTTCGCCTTCAATTCAATCGGGCTAAGTCCTCTTGTGGCAAGATCAGCGGGGTTACCGTCTGATTTATGATTTATCGATGATTTCGCTTGTTCTATTAGCGACAAAAGTTTTCCATGCACTTGGATGTTTTCTCAACCAAGCAAGTACAATGGCAGAGTCTGTCCACAAAAAAATTTGAGACGAGCTAACTGGAAAACTCGGAAGATATGCTTTAATCATTCTGGGTAGAAGTAAAGCGCCGCAAAGCTCCAGCCGAGTCAACGAAACTGGTTTGATGGGTGCCATCTTGGATTTTGCACAGACCAGCTTACAACTCACAGTTCCATCTGCGGCTAAAATGCGCACAAATAATGCTGTGGCATAAGCCTTCTCCGAAGCATCACAGAACCCATGAAATTGTAATTGTGATGTTGGGGAATACTTAACCCAGCGAGGTATTTGGATTTGTTCGACGTCCCCGAATGCTTCGCCGAAGGATTTCCATTTGGAAAAATTGCCGCCTTGGATGCTCTCGTCTCTCTTGGTCTGTTCTGCCCAAATACTTTGCATTAATATCTTGGCGCAAACTATGACCGCTGCTAGCCATCCTGCGGGGTCGCAGAGCTGAGCAATCTGAGAGAAAACCTCTCTTTTGGTTGGAGCTGATGAAAGCCGAATCGCGCAGCTACGAATCGAATGTTTTGCGTGAACAAAGTACGCACTTGAATTCCTTCCATGTCGGAATCGCGGTTGGATCCTGCAGCGACTGTTCCCATGGGTTGTCGGTGGTAACCGGTTTGAGCACGAATAAACAAGAATAGGGTCCCAGCTGTCAACGGAGATACCATTGGCTTTTAGTGCTGCAATACTATCATTAATTTGGCGTTGCAAAGTTTTGATCCCTAAAGCTGATTCTTCAGGAAAGAATTTAAGATTCAGAAGACACTTGACCTGAACTCGAAACTGGGGTTTGTTAGCGGAAACTTACTGACAATACTAAATGCTTCACCCTTTGTCTTAGATCTCAAATGAAAAATCTTCTCTACAGCCCCTAATCTTGGATGTTTGATATAAATTGCCTCAAACATGTCTCTGAACGCTGGCCATGAGAGATAATCTCCATGAAAGATTTCGGTGTCACAAGGTGGCAATTTAATACAATGCGATGGTTCCGGTAGCAGAGGAGGACTACCAATATCGTTAAGTTCCGATTTATCATAAGGCAATGCTATTGGCTTTGGAATTGGCTCACCAGTCCGGCTAAGATTGTTTTCGCATGCTAATAACAGTCCTAAGCAGGATATGTACGTTTCGTTTGACAACTTATACTTAGATTCGAAGGTCTCGGAATCAAAATCGTCATCGGTTCGCAAACGAACGCATTCAGCATATTTTGCCTTTACTTCCATCCATAGATCTTTTAGTTCTTTTTTACGCGCTATAAGCGTATTGATCGTATGCTTAGCTTTCAGAATTTCTTTAACGGCCGCAGAGTACTTGACCAATTGTTCTGCCGCATGAATAAAATCACCTAAAACTGTAGCCATTTTGAGAGCAGGCGCAAAAAAAAAGAAAAAAACTTAACCCCTTAACTGGTGGGACAAACACAAGAGAAGACCTTCGTTGAATGTTGATCGTAAACGATAAGAAAGAGTTTGAACCGCTGTGAACTCACATAAGATGATGTCCCAGAATCCGAATCTATTCGGTAATTGACGAAAGCAAAGCCCACGAAACTATTTTCAGAAAACGCTTGAATTGGTGTTAAACCAACTTATCTAGACCAGCAGTTAAGCAACGGTGCTGCAAAACTAGAAAGCACGTGGTACAATACAACTGTATCATAAACGGCGTCAAGTACAGCTAATGGCAATTCCCGAAGTGAACAAAAAACACAGTCGAAAACTGGATCGTGAGATCTGGCTATCTAATGTAGAACTCGTGATTTTAGCTTCTAGTAAAACCGCGAAAGCACATTAGTCAAAAACAAAATAAAATGCGTGATGAAAAAGTAAGCATCCCTCGGTAAAACTTTAAAATTAAATGTGCTTTTACTTGTCACAAGAAACAAGCATGGCAGCACTTTTCAATTTCGCGCAATAAAAAAGTACTCGTGTACCAATTCAAAACACACGGCAACAATGTGCTGACTGGAATGCACCCAATCAAGAATATACATATATATATAAGTTATCGCGTCAATATTACGGGCGATTAAAAAAAGACAAGTGCACCTTCAGGTGTGAACAACTAGTACGCTTTATTGTTATTTCTTGTTCCTTATATTACCTTAAACTAATTACATAGCAATTTATTGATCAAAATGTAGAATAATTGCGAGTTTACAATATTGAGTGCAATGACACAATGCCGCGATTAAATTCGAAGAATTGAAATGGAATTAAAATACTAGGTCAGCAATTCTCTGTGAGTGGTGAAGTGATATAGGAAAGGTATGCAAAAGGGAATGAGGAAATGTCGTGTTAACTTATATATATGTAACACACGAAAACCGATAAAATGCAATTCCACCCCTAAATACGATGTATATTGTTATGCCTCCGGGCTATAAATTAATAAAATATAAATTTTATTTGGTTAAAAAAAATATTTTTTATTTTGAGGAGAAGCCTCTTTCTTTATTCGAATCAAACTTAGAACTGAACTCTAAATGAAACTTGTCACCTATGTTCTATTGCCTACGTGCTGGAATGCGGGATGCTGAATGTTGGGTGTTGGGTGTCGGATGTGGTCGGATGTGTTGTAGACGATTCGTCAGCATCATGCTGCCGAAGCATGTTCAGGTGCATGTGGGAGTAAGTGCAAGTGTCCGGAATCTGTGAGAACGTGTCGGGTGTCGATGTTTTCTGTCTTAACTTATACACCTGTTTCAAATAGAAAGACGTTGTCGTCAGGCCGGCTGTTGATTTCCTGGGTTGAGGGAAACCGCTATTTCCTTTAGACGCACTTGGCACTATGGAATCTTAACGACTTGGCGTTTAGATCAACTCTCTAACACTTTTAGCTAGGATAGAACAGATCGAAACAATGAAACACACGAGCAGAGAAAGTTCAGCGAAAAATGGAAACAGTAATTGAAACTACAATTTGAATTAATGTTCACAATCAGAATTAATAATAGGTTTTATTCTCTTGATGTTAATTTGTACACTTGTCTCCTACAACTCGACGATTTTAAATTTCTTGGTTCTATTTATGTCTTTATTTTGCTTACAAAGGTGTTCAATAATAAAATTAAATTAATGCTGATGGAATGTCTGCTTTACTTGAATAATCGTTGTCATCATTTCTGTCATGCGCTGCTACGCTGTTTTTCAAGTTGAAAATACGTTAAAAAAATATTTTTAGGAGCCAAAGCTCTTTATTTATCCACGACCAGAACAAAACTCAAACTTATTCTATTGTTTACCTGTATTTATAAGAGAAGAAATGTATTGTAGGTAATCGCAGACATTGCGTCGGCGATTTCCTCGGAATTGCGGCTTGTGGTTACTGCTGATTGCGGCTTGTGGGAACTGCTGATTTGGGTGTCGGGTGCAATGCGATCGCATGCACACGCGCATGTTTCCGGCGAAAGTCGGATGACTGGGGTTCAGGGTCATTTGTCCAGAAACCCAATCTTTTGGGTGATAACTTACATAACAATATTGTAATTAATCAAAAGTTTTCTTTTTATTCCGAAAAAAATGTATGTTCCCTCTCACGTCTCGATCACGAATGAATGCATTCGTTCCAAGATATCAAAAAAAATAATATAAAAATGAAAGACATCCATATAGTTCACTGCATGTGTTTTCTTTTCGTCTCTCCTTTTGCAGCTGCCGTCTACGTTCGTCTCGACATCCTGTCGTCCTCGCCTGCAGCTGCGATGATAGCGCATACTTATTTGTGTGTGAGTGTGGTGGGGAATAAAAGACAAAAAAAGTGTGTTAATGCTAACACGGCCCACCTGACAATGTTGTCGTTCTCGACAAATCTGGTTGATTAAATTCATCTGCAAATGCAATAAAACAACACTAGTCAAGTACTAATCCAAGAATTTGTCTCTGGAGACCTCAGTCACCACCAGGCTCTAACACTATCGGGACAGAGACCAAACAAACAAATTCAAAATATCTGTGGAGACCTCAGTCAACCACCAGGCTCTACCACTATCAGGACAGAGACCAAACAAACAAATTCAAAATATCTGTGGAGACCACCAGTCAACCACCAGGCTCTACCACTATCGGGACAGAGACCAATCAAACGAAACAACTCACCTGAGTCTTCGGACTCCATAAACGCCAGTATCTGCTTCATGTCGCAAGATAAGGACCATTGTAAGGGCCACATTCTTAATTGCTCTTTAGCGGCCTTAGTGACAATATTAGTGCCCACCTTTTTAATCTCAAACCGTTCGTTTTCAAGGCATTTGATTATTTCATAAGGTCCCAAGAATTCGTATTCACTTTTACTATTATGCATGTGGGAATCTTGATGCATCAAAACAAAATCACCAATGGAGTACTGGACATTGTCTCGTCTCTTCCGATTGACTTCTATCATTCGTCCTGGGTCTGGAAACAGTTTCTCCGCTACGCGTTCTCTATCTTAGTTCCGATTACGAATAGGAGTTAAGTCAGGAGATATAATTCGTAACAGTGCCTGGATTAACGGTATCGAATTTTGAATTCCCAAAAGGAGATGCAATGGGGTCGCCCCAGTTGATTTTTGAATAGTCGTGTTTAAGACAAGCTGAATTTTCCATAACCCACTCGGCCATTCCGACTTAATTTTGGTTTCAATGCTCAATAGGTTCCTGATAGTCCTCATATAACTTTCCACCTGTCCATTACATCTGTGTACATCAGGTGTAATAAAATGATGCTCAATTTGCCACTCACTCAGATATTTAGGGAAGGTTGTATTTTTAAACGACGTACCAGCGTCCATGAATATCTTTTTCGGTGTTCCGAAAAGTGACAAAACGTGTTGCAATTTCTCTCGTGTTTCAGCAGTGGTAACCGTCTTCATTGGTGTTAGGATGCAATACTTTGTGAACGCATCCACTATAACCAAAATGTGTTTGTAATCGTCAGAAGATATTGGCAATGGACCCAAACAATCCATGTGCAACGTGTGAAATGGTGCTTCTGGCTTCTCTACTGGGCTTATGTAACCTTGCAATGGACCAGTCCTGGTTTTTTTTACTGCACAGATAACACAATGCCTAAGATAACTTTTGATGAAATTTTTCATACGGGGGAACCAAAAGTGTTCGGCTACTGAAGCATAAGTCTTGTCAATACCGACATGGCACTGTTCGTCGTGAAAAATTCGCATAAGGCCCAAACAACTTTGTTTTGGAACAAACCATTGCATATTGGTAGTACCGTCTGGATTGATTTGCTTGCGGTATAACATTCCATCTTTTTCCACATATTGGTTGGCGTCAACTTCGCCCAACCTAAGTTTCTCCAACAAATTTTGTACCTCTTCGTTTCCTTTTTGCTCTATGTACGCCCAATCATTGTGCCTGACTCGTCGAACAACATTGATAGGGTTGCGACTTAGATAATCTGCATGGGGTAAGCTACTTCCCTTTCGGTATACAATCTCAAAATTGAAATCTTGCAAATAGATCCACCATCGTGCAACCCGGGGAATGAGATCTTTTTTTGTAGCTGATGCTTTCACAGCATTACAATCAGTGACGAGCGTAAATCGAATTCCAAGCAAATAAACACGGAAATGCTTCACAGCTTTCACAATGGCCAACGTTTCGAGTTCGTATGAATGATAATTAGCTTCTGCTACCGTCGTTCTTTTGCTAAAATATGCTACCACTTTTGGCACAAGATTATGCTTCTGAATTAGAACAGCTCCATACCCGATGCTACTTGCGTCTGTGTGCAGTTCAGTTGCATGTTCGGGATTGAAAATAGCAAGAAGTGGCCTTGACGTTAGGTGGTCAATCAAATATTGTCTTGCTTTTTCCTGATCATTATTCCACTCAAACGTCACATTCTGCTTTGTGAGCTTTGTTATAGAGGCTGTCCGAGCGGCAAATTCGGGAACAAACTCTCTGAAGTATCCCGCCAACCCCATCAACTGTCGGACTTGCTTAACGTTTGTAGGAACAGGAGAGTCAACTAAAGCTTTAATTTTATCTTTTCCTGGCCGTATGCCCTCACTAGATATTTCTCTGCCAAGATATTCTAAGCTGGTTTGGAGAAAATGACACTTTCTAATATTTAGAGAAAATCCGACGGAATGCAATGCACTTATCACCGTTTGAAGGTAATCTAGCCCTTCCTCACACGTAAAGCTAGGGATCAAAATATCATCCAAATAGACTAGAGCAATCGTATCCCTCAAAGACCCTAAAGCAAGATTAATAGACCTCTGGAAGATGGCAGGAGCATTTGAGAGCCCGAAAGGCATCCTCAAATACTCGAAATGGCCATCGGGTGTAACAAAAGCAGTCTTATGGATGGACTCTTCATGAATGGGTATTTGGTGGAGTCCCGATGCCATATCTAAGGATGTGAAGAATCGTCCTTTAACCAACCTATCAAGCTGATCCTCAATTAACGGAAGTGGATACCGGTCTTTAACCGTATTGCGATTCAGTTCGCGAAAATCAACACACATCCTGTATGAACCGTCTTTCTTCTTAACGAGAATAATTGGGCTTGCAAACGGAGATTCACTAATTCGAATAATCTTATTCGTGATTAGGTCAGCTGTTATTTTACGCACTGCTTCTATTTCTTCACGGCCAGTCTGTAAGGTGAACGGTTGATAATAATATCCTTTTCCAATCTTATCTTAAGGCTGATATTATTTACAGCGCCCACTTTGTTACCACTAGTTATCATATCAGGAAAATTTGTTAGAATGTCTTGTAATGGGCATCGATATTCAGAAAGTACCAAAATCTCTGACATATTAGAACCAATGCTGTCTGAAATCCTGTTAATTCCGGGAAGCTGCCGCCGAAAAACAAGTGAACCATTATGATCTGTTATAGTGGCTAAAGTCTGGTCCTCAAATAAATTGCGCCCTATAAAAACATCATAGTCGAGACATCCGTCTGGAACAAAACATATGCAACGGTAGTCTCGATGTTCGAAATCCTTGTACGCCCTTAAAATTTGGTTGTCGCTTCAATTGTAACATTGGCTATTCCTTTTAGCATAACATTACAATCGATAGTTTATTTTGGAACAGGTTCTGATATTTTTTGGACATAAGAGATAGATCTGCCCCCGTATCAATTAACGCCCAAAATCGATGCCCTTCGATTACAATCTCTGTGGCAACCGAAGGTTTTCCCGAACTACAAAAATTAATACTGCGCCGTTTCTCAATAGCAGACTTTGTGAAACAATTTGAAATCTCATGGCCCACCTTTGCACAAAACGAGCAAACAACACCCTGACTTGGCTTCGATAGTGGCAATGGTTTTGTCGATGTGCTATTATCCACATATGGCATAGTACGCTTAACGTGACAATTAGCTCTCACATGTCCAAGTTTCCCACACTGAAAACATTTTTTTGCGGAAGTGCTTGAGTCACCTTAATTCACCCAACTTCGTTTTTAACGCTGGATTATCATTACTGCGCTTACTACACGAGGGCTTTGAAAAACTGGACAACAAGACTAATAGTTCAGGAATGGTTTTGCAGTTGGCTTTCATTACTGTATTGCGGACATCAAACTCAGCTATGCCATGTATTACCAACTCTAATAAATCACCATCATTCCAATTCGCTCGTAGATTTCGTAGCAAGGAGGTTTTCTCATGGACGTACGTTTCATAGGTGTTAACAGTGGAGCTTCTGAACTGTGCCGCCTCATCGAGAAGGTGACCTAAATTCCTCTTTGGGGGAAATGCTTCCTCAAAGTCTTTACGCAAACTACCCCAGTTTCTTACATCGGGTTTCCAACGTTCATACCACCACTTTGCATCACCTAACAAAAATCTACCAACGCGGGCCAATGTTTGTATGTCCGACCAACCCACTTCACTTCTTATCTGCTCAACCTGACTCACCCATTTAGCGGATTCGTTGGTTTCTGGTCGAAAATGAGGAAGATCAATTAGTCCATCTGACCTCTGGGACTGCAGTGCCTTGATTAATTCGCTCAAAATTTGTGAAGATTCTCCCATTCCCTCACCAGGTACACTTTTACTTGTAGCGCGACCACGAGCCATTTCGCCACACCAAAACAAATATTAGGTTACCAACAATTAACTAGTACTTTAATTAACACAATTTTAGATTTAACACCTAGGGTTTATTTTTCTACGAATCCCACTTCTGATGTAATTAATTAAAAGTTTTCTTTTTGTTCCGAAAAAAAGTATGTTCCCTCTCACGTCTCGATCACGAATGAATGCATTCGTTCCAAGATATCAAAAAAAATAATATAAAAATAAAAGACATCCATATAGTTCACTGCATGTATTTTCTTTTCGTCTCTCCTTTTGCAGCTGCCGTCTACGTTCGTCTCGACATCCTGTCGTCCTCGCCTGCAGCTGCGATGATAGCGCATACTTATTTGTGTGTGAGTGTGGTGGGGAATAAAAGACAAAAAAAAGTGTGTTAATGCTAACAATATATATTATGTGACACACGAAAACCGATAAAATGCAATTCCACCCCTAAATACGATGTACAATACATATGGTTATTGCTTGTGCAAAGTAAATTTGATTTTAAATGAATAGCTAGTATGTAAATTAAATTTATTTAAATTATTTCGTCATAAAAAAAAACTTTATTTGTTAAACCGGCAGCGATTCCGCCTCTCAAAATACTGAACAATATTACTTAAAAATCTAGAACTTAAATACTATTCTTAATCCTAACGTCAGCGACAATGTTCCCACAGGTTCTCGTTCATTACAACTCGTACGTTTTGGAATGCGGGGCAGGTTTCCGGTTGTCGCTCTGGCTGGATGTTGGGTGCTGCGCGACTGAAATAACCCTTTACGAGTTAGTTTAAAAAAAAAACAACATTCACTTTTAATTGGCAATGGAACAACTTTATTGTAACGATCAACTTAACCTATTGAATATTCCGGGAGACTACTCACATTTTTTGTAGTTCACCTCTATTTAATATTTTATTATTGTGTGCTTTTTAATCGGCAGACATAGCGTCAGCGATTTTACATGCACTTCGTATTTTCTAAGAATTCTACTTCTGATTTTACAATTCTCAGAAATTAAGAAATACCTGAATTATTTGGTGCTAATGACCGGATAAAGGTGTCGTATTGGTCACCTCGTGTTGGCAAAGGTGCAGGCGTATGCATATATGTAACTCGCGTGCAGGTTTCGGATGTCGGTACCTGGTCTGCGCTGGATGTCTTAACTCTTCCCCTCTTAAACTCGAACGTCCTCGTGAGATATTGTGGTAGTCACGAGATGAGGGATGTCTTCAAGGCCTATGGTTGTTGTCGATGGCCTGTCGATGGTAGGACTTCTGTCTTTTGCTATACCCTTGATTCTTGTCACTTTGTATGCGAAGGTGGCGATAGCCAAAACTGCCATCATTAAAGCAATGTTAACGGATAGGTTGATTATGTGTTTTGTCTCGAGTAGTTTAATTTCTTCGGTGCGATTGACGTACAGCTCTTTCATCATTTCCAGAGACAGTACCTCCTCTATTTTATTTGGTTTAGATGATGGTTGTAGTATTGCCGGTAAGGGTTGGTGACTTGTGACTTCTTGGGACATGATTTTCCTTCCACTGACTTCGATGGTGGTATTGAAATGTTTGATGATAAACGTACCCCTGAGCATGACAGTATCGTTGTTGATGAAAACTGGGCCATTGAACTGATTTAAAAGCAGTATTCCTGGTGCTATTTCTTCTATGTCTGGAACATGTTCGTGGTTGATGATGGAACACGATGCTTTTTGGCTTTTTATGAGCATTGGAATGCACGACGAGTTACTTAAACTAACAATGTTAGCTTTATTACAAATTGAAAGGCTATTGTATGTCTTACATGACTTTATAATGCCGTAAACCTCTTTATTACATTCTAATATTGAATCATATTTAATTTTATTTATTATCTTATTTATTTTAACAGGTTTTAATAATGAAAGATTACATGTTTCTTGTGTCGTTGTTGGAATACTTAAAATATATATTAAATTCTCGTCATTTGAGGCAATTCTTACTTCGGCAAATTCTAGTGCCTCATCTATGTTAACACAGACTGAGTTTGCATGGAATTTTTTCTGATTTGGAATAGGATTTCGTACTAGATATAGTTGGATATAATTTTTGTTTGAACCAGTGTCTACTAAAAATTTCAGGATTTTATTGTCTTTCGTTCTACACTCAAAATAGGGTAGAGACGAGTTTGTTAGTCTAAAAAATGTATGTCGACAAAGTCGGCAAATGCTCCTGTCGGTTCTACATTGTCTTGCCGGTCTACATAATCATTGAAATTTTGGTTGTCTTCAGTCTGATTAGTCATGGTCCACTGCAGAAGTTTCCAGGTGGAAATTCCTTTGGAGCTTATTGGGATTGGGATATTGTTGTGAAGGGGCCATAGGTCGCTTAGGAGCCGGTGGCCAATTTTTCATCACTGGTCGGTTCATGTAGTTGACGTTGTTCGTACGAGTGGTGCTTACATCCATAGGTTTGGCCCTACGTACCGACTGGTTTGGCAAAAAATTATTAGATGGTTGAGAATTCCCTTGAAATTGATGTGGATTCGGTTGGAAGTTTGATTGTTGGGTAAATTGATAATTTTGGGGGTATAGTAGTCGCTGGTTAGTTTGGAACGATTGCCTTTGATTGGGTGGAAGTTGGTTAAGATACGGGCGCGGTGGAGGAGGCAAATGAGGTATATGTGCCATTTGTAGATAAAACTGGTGCTGATCTTTGTTTTCCCATGGAAGAACTGGTGGAGGGGGTGGTGGTCTCCTAACTTGACCAGTATTATGATGAGCGTAGTTAGCTCTGAATTGTTGGTTCTCGAGTTTTAAACAAAGATTAAGAGCTTTTGGGAGGTCGGCTGGTTCTCTGATTCCTAAGAGTTTGGGTAGATCACCTCTGAGTCCTCTTATAAATGTGTCTAGTGCCTTACCCCTGTATGATGCTGTTAAATGATGCAATGCATCAGGCGGTAAGTCCATACTTGAGATTTTGTTAAGTATTAATGAAAGGTGGTTGTACACCGACTGGTAATAGCTCTCTACACTATTGGTTCCCTGGACAAAGGTTGTCATCTGGTACTCTAAAGTGCCCAGATCACGCCTATCTGCATAATGAAGTGTTAAACACTTCGATATGCACTCCCAGTTCAGTGGTGTGTTATACTATTCTAAAATTGCATCCGCGTTTCCAACAATTTTATTACGTACATATAATGTTTAGGATACCAAAGTATTTTTGTGTTCCTTTAAGTTGATTGTAAATATTAAGTATTCTGTCGACGCTTTTGCGCCGTGAACTAAATTCGCCAGGAGCTCCGGAGAACTCCCTTAAACATTTTGCGACATCTGGTACCTTATCCAGATCACCAAGGTTTGTACGAAGGTGATCGTCAATGGTTTCATCGGTTCCTCTATGGAACTGATTGCTAGGATAAACTATTGATTGAACTAGGTTCCTACATTCGTTGGTGCAGACGTGACTAACAATACTTGTAATTAGCGTTTCTAGTTCTGGGGTTGCGTTAATAGTCACATTTTGATTTGGGTTTGGAGCCGGGTGCGGATACGACGGTCCCGGATTATCGATGTTTAATAATGAGGGTCGTAACAATGGGCTTGGATTGCTAATATCTTGATTGCTCATGGCTGGACGTTTAGACATAAGGACACGAACGAGATGTGGGGTTATAAAAGGAAAAGGGAAAAAAGATTTTTTTATGGTTTACACTATTATGTGGAATTCACTATTTGACACTATTTCCTACTTGAGGCTAACACTTTGTTTTTCTTTAATGAAATAGTCAAGCTAATACTATAATTTTACGTTATAATTCAAATACTTCTTAAAACTATATAAGGCTATCACTTCCGTTTTCTAATGAAATCGTTACGTTAATGTAATAATAAAAAAAAAAAAATTTCCAAATTTGATTCAAATAATTCTTAAACTATCTTACATTAAAAAAATCCAACGCTGGTGAAGGGGCTGCATTTCCTGTTGACTTTATGTTACTAGGGGGCCAATCTTTTCACACTCCCTCGTTGGTAGCAAGATCTACAGATGCTGCTTTTGTCCGGAACCCAGGTCACCACACTTTTATCACACACAACCCGCGTGAGCTTTGATAAAGGTCGATTAACGGGCGGTAACGGAATTGAAAAGTTAATCAGGTCGCGGCGAGCTCTTTTATTTTGAGGTCGGCTTATACGTTATTTTTCACGATCACTTTTTCACAATTTTCTTATTAATTTCCGTCGCGGTGATTTAACCCGGGTCCCTGCTCGGGCGCCAATTAAATTTATTTAAATTATTTCGTCATAAAAAAAACTTTATTTGTTAAACCGGCAGCTATTCCGCCTCTCAAAATACTGAACAATATTACTTAAAAATCTAGAGCTTAAATACTATTCTTAATCCTAACGTCAGCGACAATGTTCCCACAGGTTCTCGTTCATTACAACTCGTACGTGTTGGAATGCGGGGCAGGTTTCCGGTTGTCGCTCTGGCTGGATGTTGGGTGCTGCTCGTGCAGGTTTCGAATGTTACCTGGTCTGTGCTGGATGTTGGGTGCTCCGCGTGCAGGTTTCGGATGTCGGTACCTGGTCTGCGCTGGATGGCATATGGGAATGTTATCTGTCTTAACTTGTACAATAAGTAAAATTATGATTTTATTTGGTCAAAGAGAACTCTACGTTAAATGCACTGATTGGATACATATCGTGGTGTATTCTTGATCTTGCTGATTTTGGCTGAGGGAGATGAGATGACGTCGTTTGTAGATGATGCGTTGGCTGGCGGCGGTCTGCCGAATGATGAGGATGTTGAAGGTAGCGCTGAGTTGTGATCTGCTGGCTGCTGCTTCGACGCAGTTTTTGCTTTTGGTGGAATGGCGACGCAGTGGCGATGTGGTAGTGTGCATTGGTGTTGCGAATTGCAATGCTGGGGATGTTGAAGGCCGCGCTGAGTTGGAGCTGACGAAGTTGGAAGCAGGATTCGGTGCTCCGATGTGATGGAGGCGACGCTGTTGCTGCGTACTCGTGGTGCGATCCGGCTCGTTAGGATCAATGTTTATTTGATTTTATGGGATGGCACACAAATTAACTTTTTGCTTTAATTTTATTTTTCGTTTTTATTATTATTTAAAAACACTTGTACAAAAAATACGTCTGGTCGCCGTGCTGGTCGTCACAAGAAGGAATCAAAAAAAAAAGCGAGTGTGAGCACGAGACCGAACAAAATTAAGAAGATGCTGGAAATTGGCTTACAAAAAACTGAAGTTGGTTGGGGTTTTAAATCTTGGTGTGGATGGGCTCCTCCGTGCTAGTCCTTATCTCCGCTCTCACAACGGGTTTTGACTAGTTCATTAGCCTTAAGTGGACCAAAAACAGTGCTGTAATTACCTATTAATGCAGAGAGTCTATGCCGAGTTTTCTCTGGTATATTTTCTTCAAGTACGGCATTGACCTCTTGAGGCAATTTATCCCTAAGCGGAATCTGTATACCTTTCATCATGGTTAATGTCGCTACTCAATAGCGACTGATTATAAACTCGTCCTTTCTTTTTGCCAATTTGAGCCTTTTATTGCCTTTAATAAATTAGGCTACATTTTCCTATATAAAAATTCATTACAAAGCAGTTTCTTATTTTATAAAGTAAAATCTTGCGTTTAATGATGTATAAGTTTTTCCTATATTTTTTTGTCTTCTTCGCTTTGGCTTGCCTCCGGAAACTCTGGTGTGAGGCGCGGCCATTAAGAACAAAGTAAAAAAAAACCGACTTACTCATAGTGAGAAAGACAACACTAGTTGTTTAATAAATACAAATATGAAGTGCTGCCAAGTCTGGCCACAGTTAAAGTGTTATATTTGCGATCAATGACGGTCGCCAGTTGCTTCAACGTGTCATTCACCGATGATGCCGTCAAATGACTTCAGGCCAGGGAGGACGTAAAAAGTTATAATAGAGTTATTACCCACATTCTGAAAGAATTTACCTGTGACCTTGCTATTTATATGTATATTACCTGCCGCCGAATTTACTACAAATGGTTGAGCTAGGCGGCTTGTCCCGTGCGACACATGTGGGTCAGTAAAATTGTTATTGGCTCCAGTGTCCACAAGGAAGCTCAACTTCTTGCCATTTCTGAGGATATTCTCTATGTATGGTACGCTGGATAAGCGCCCATCATAAAATGTACCTCTTCGTTACAAGCCTCCTCCGCTGTCTTGTGGTATTCCTCAGGGAAAACGTTGTCATAGGTTTGCAGATTATAAACAATTTGCTGTTTGCGGGGAAAGTTATCCGAGTATGATCTTCTCTTGTAAGGATTTTTTCTCGGATAATTCATGTAGTTTACTTGTTGGGTCTGCACAGACCGATCTACCTCCATCCTTTCCTGGGGTTTTGGACCATTCGGAGGGGGCGCATCGAGATTCGCGGGATAATGGTTTTGACCATTCGAAGAATTATGGTTGGAGAAGAGAAAGGTTTGTTATCCCTCCTGAAAGACTGGTTAAGGGGTGTCGTAACAGTGTTTTTTGTGCCAGGTACATGAATTGAATGGTTCCGGAAATTTAAATTCTGGATTTCAAGGCAAGAACCGTACGCCCTTGGGAGCATTTTTGGTTATTGCACAATTAGCATTCCGTTAAGACCTCGTATGAATACATCAAGCGCACGTTTGCGGAATGTTTCATCCAGTGCGCCCACCGTTTCGGCATAGTAGGTTTCCGTCTTTATTTTATTGATAATGAGAGATAATAAAAAATGGTGATTGCAAAACATGCAAACAAAAAAAATATATAAAGAATGTCATAAAAACGGATATGTAATTAATTTGTTAATAATAGGTTTTAGGGGTAACTGTGTGTATGAAGTATTGTGTGGTATGCGAAAGTAGCCTCTGCTGCAATGTTTTTTTTTGATCTTGCGACAACACTTCGGTAACAGATAGTTCCAGTTTATTAAAAAAGTTCTTTATTTTTTCACGACTGTCCAGACCAGCATTGGTATTTCAGAATACTTTTCTTGCACTTCAAATGGATGTGTTCACAGAGAATCTTGTTAAAAATATTAAAAGAAAGTATTTTAAAAATTTTCAATTGAATGTTTTGTTTTATTGAATTTTGACATATGGTATAAGGTTGACAGTGGTTTGTATTAGGGGACACAAAAAAAAAATTGTATAAGAAGGGGTACTGTCCCCCTAAAGGGTGACGTCTGACATCCATACAACAATTAGGGATCGGTCGTTTTGAAGAACAGTCTCTACTTGAAATGGACCCTTGTACCTCGGCAGTAGGCTCTTTGACTGTCCGGTAGCTGTATGCTATGCTGTCAAGAGAACTAAAATACCCTCTTGTTTTTCCTTCTTATATATATGGGATTCCTTTTTAACGAAAACAAGATTTTATAAAGTGACAAGATTTATTTCATTTGTTAATGTGAAAGAAAAATAGAAAAAGAACGATTGTACGGCAGTGGTCAGCAATTTCACGTCTGCCTCTCTCGGCTTTGTTCTTACACTAAACCAATTTGGAGACGATGGAATGCAAAATTTGTTGCTCGTCGGTATGCGTATGAGTGAGAGGAATAGTGACAGTACATAGGCGTTATGTGCGACGCGATCGTGTCGTCGGACCTACATATGCCACATACATTTTCGTAAAGTAAATGATTTTTATTATTGAGATGGAGGAATATTTTAATAGTTTGCCATCTATTGCACGTCGTCGTCTCGAAAACATTCCGCTGACCAAAAGCTTAGCCCCAGTGATGCCTCGGTGAAGGTAGTTGGACACATGACTTGTGAATTAAAATGCCGATAAATTGCTCCATTTCGGTTTTTTTAATATTTACCGGCTTATTGATATCGTCTTGAAGTGCTTTGATATTTTATTGCTCAACAATAAAATGTAATCAGACCATCAGTAAAAGGGAACGAAAAAAAGTCAGCTGGAGTCTTCAACGCTTTTACAGTTTCTTGCAATTCAGTAACTCCCGTAAATTTGAAGTTTTGTTCGTCGTATGAGGTCAAGCTTCCTTTTTGTCAAAACATTATAGTTTTCTTCAGATCTGTTTTTTTCCTTTGAGGTTAAGGCAACGACGACTTTATTTTCGAGTTCAGACTCGTGTCAGTTTCAATCACTATCACCATTTTCCGGATTTAGTTGATGTTCAAATTCCAGATCAGAATCTGGTGCTGATCGTCATCACTCACTGATCCATCCCCAGGAATGCAATTTAGGTACATGCAGCTATTGGTTGGATTCACTGCAGAAAAAAAGGATAAAAACTAATAGAAAGAATCAGCCACCAATACGTACAAAGCCATATATGGCTTTAGTAATAAAAACGCTCACAAAGCTATACTACTATTTTTTTCATTAATAACAATAAGAATTCAACACCTTTCCCAAAATGTAGTTCTTTGTTTACTTCACTTAGCAATTAATCACAGTAACTAGCACACCCAGGGCCCTTAAATATTTCGAATTGTCAGATTTAATTTGGGCTACCGCGAACCATACATCCGGATTTTCAGGCCAGAAGGGCAGTTCCGACACCACTTTACGTTTCGTTCCTCGAGCTGATTGGCGCACTACGTTGTTGGGTTGTATCTATTCCCTAGTATATTATTTGATGTGTTGATGTTGCTTTAATCTGTGGACAATTACAAAAGAAAACGGTAATATTTTAGCATAGAAAAGTTGACACAAAATACAAAATATTCAATTTGGTACAAAAATGCATTAGGTTGGTGTGAGCCCCTCGTTGAAATAGCAGTATGTTAATTAAAATTTATTACTAAATTTTGTCTTAAAAAAAATAATCTTTATTTAACCGAACCGGCAGCGATTCTGCCTCACAAAAACCGAACAACTTTGTCTTACAGTAGACACCAAATTACTGCTGCAGTCAGGGGGGTGAGTTCCCTTTTCTTCCCATCCATGTAGGTTTACTGGAGCTCCTTTGGATTTACAGGTTTCAGGTTTCGTTCGCAGACCCGGCACAAAAGCACTAGTGTCTTTAAAAGTTCAGTCAACTGATGTCACACACGACGAGCTATTTTAGGTCGATTTACGTAGACGGACTTGTTTCGTGAACGCACTATTTACCACGCACGGCGAGCTACTTTAGGTCGACTTACACGCGTTTTCGCTTTTAACACCGGGTCCCTGCTCGGGCGCCAATTAAATTTTATTACTAAATTTTGTCTTAAAAAAAAAAAAATCTTTATTTAACCGAACCGGCAGCGATTCTGCCTCACAAAAAACTGAACAACTTTGTCTTACAAACTAGAGCTTAAATACTAACTTAATGCTACGACAGCAGAATCCATCGGCGACGTGTTCCCACAGCGCTGTTGCCTGGTCGTGTTGCAACGTCCGATGTTGCGATGCCTAAGTTCCCACAGCGTCAGCGAATTCCTTGCCTGGGAACTGATGTTAGGTTTTGTGTGTGTTAGGTGTTAACTTGTATATTGTGTAACGTACACGCGACTGGCCCAGCAGCCGCTGATAGGCGAAGACTATTTGCAATGCCTCCAACAACCGACTGACAACCGCCGCACCCGCGCACTACTTGTACCACCCATATGACCCAAGGTCACAGAACCCTTGGGGCAATCCGGGCGGAATAATGAACGGGGTGTCCAGGCCTCCTGCGGCACAGGCATGACCGCTCCTCCACGCACTAGCTCAGCGGCGGGCGGGGATCTTGCCACAGGCCCTAGACTGGGGTTACATTTAGATTTACATGCCTGCAAGACGAACGGAAATATAGTCGCAGGAGGTGAAATATTGCGACAAGTAACCACATATCCCTAACAATAACAAAAAAAAATTGCGAGGCCCGAGTTTAGTTCGATTCACGACGCGATTCCACAGGGAGAGAGTGTGGAGGGGAAGGCGAAGGTGATAATTCCTTCCCACGAGCTGACCCGCCCCTACTTAACGTAACGGTAAGCATCCATGGTCGTCGACACGCTCAATTAGTCGCGACCCCTTACGTAAAGGTGGCTAGACCCTCCTAAGAAGGCTGCGCCCCTGCTCCTACTGTGCTACTAAACCTTTTGGATCGACCCGCTTCTCATGGCCGACATCTCTCTTCCGCGTTACTTACGAATACTGCATCGCTGAAACTCCCGGAATAAATGATAAGACCAGGATTTTCATCTCCACAGAATGGGCATACAAACGTTTTATTCGTAAAACTAAATCAACCTAACACTAAACTAAAACTACTACAAATCAATGAGTCCACATCCAAAACCGTGGCTCTATCCCGTTTGGGTATTCTGATATCATACAAAATGATCTCTATGGCGCAGAGGCAATGCTAACATTTGCCTTCTGTGCGTCTTCCACGATAACAGTACTTTGGGTTCAGTGACCCTCTACTAAAAATTATCCACGCCGAATTATTGACTGAGTTTATAACGTTACAAGCGGAAATGGCAAAAGAAAAACGAGATTTGCGGCTCTTGGCGTTATTATTATTGTACACTAGCACAGAAAAAAAAACTCGACTAAAAATGTCCCTACCATGATCAATATGGGTTAAAACTACTATTAAAATTCTTCCTCCAGTAGTTCAAATGATAGTTATGCAATACTACTTACCCCATACAAATTCCTTTGAGGGATGAAAAAAAACCTACTCGCGTTCCGTGGTGGTGAGGACTGAGGTGCACCGCATTCCTGTTCCAGGGAATTTACTGCTTACGAGCCACAAAATCTAGGCTCCCGTAGACGAAACTAAATTCTAAGGGGAAAAAAAAAATCATTTGAACGAGAGAAAGATTCACAACTTCAAAATAATTTAACCCAACTACTTAACTCTAGCATAATCTACTTCTAGGCTGTGCTTGCATATCGGTGTCTTCACTAGTGGTTGATGTCTGGACTACGTGCGGTTCGGATCTGAGAACGTGGCGAGCTCCGAAAAATATCGAAACTCGACCGGGTGGTGATATTCGGAGAGGCTTCGCCCCCTCTACTGGAGGCTGGCTGGTTCGGATCTCTTCGCCACTGGCGAGTTCTTACTGTCGTCTGTTCGATGATGACGTCAGGCGCACGAGTGTGACGACGAGACGGCGATAAATAACCGTAGTCGGTAGCGCACCTGGGATCTCGAAAAAAAAACACGAGACTGTCTGCTGCAACTGCGTAAAAGACGATACGATGGGTTGGTTCGTTTGTTCCTTTTTGTTGGTTTTCGTGGAAAAACAATTCGTGGCGTGAGGGTTTCTTTTTCCTTCCTTTGGCAGTCTTTCTTTCACAGGAAATTGTAGCTCCTTTTTTTTTTTTTTTTTCTTCGGCACTTTCCGTTTTTTTTTTGTTTTTTTTTTTTTTTTGACTTGTGAGGTATTTCGGCAGAGGGGTGGGTTTCTTTTTTTCTTTTTTTTTTTTCCAGGGGCTTTATGGGCACGCAATAGAGAAAGGGGTTTTTTTTTTCTTTTTGCACACACAAGATCACTCGGTATTTCGGATATTTGGTCAGAATTAGGATCCTGAACCAAATTTCCCCTCGACACAAAAGAATTGTGCATTCGCACCACGATGTTAAATGCTTTTTTTTTTCCTCGCCTCGTAGACTCGGTCTGCCTTCTGCCACTGCTAAATTCCAACTGACCAGCGTCGCCCGCCAACTACTCGTTGTGGATGGCGACTGCGCATTATGCCTAACATGTAGATGGTCGACTCGCTCGCTCTTATGGGGGTTTGGTTATGGCGTAATTTTCAATCGGTTCTCATGCCGAATTGTGTGTTCAGAAAAATCCAATTCCACGTTTACTAATTAATTTCGAATTTTATACGGGGGATTCGTTCTCAATTCCGTGTTTTTGAATTAATTATTACGCAAACGAGTCGATTGAAAATTCTGCCATAAACTGAGCGAAACGTGGCTGCCCCCTCTAGCTGTAAGGGTGCGACACCGCTCGCGAACAAAAAAAAAAAAAAAAAAAAAAAAAATTATTATGGGATCCGAAGAGGAGTCCACCAGCGCTTCCCAAAGCCAACAATGTAAATCCCCTCTGCTTCTGCGTGCAGCTATATTTTCTTGTTTTCCCTTGCGGGTTTCCTACACAACTTGACATTTCCCAAGGCCTGCCGAATGTAAAGGTCAAGAAAACGAAACTCGCTATGCCAACAATCGACCCACACCCGAGACCAAGCTCTCATGTTCTACCGACTTTGAGCTTACACCGCTTCAGTTCGGTTTCCCCACGGACTTGGGAAATTCCGTGATACCTGCCTTCCTATCGCACAAAACGGATCCTACCACTACTTAACGGCGAATGTCCTTGCAGTGAGTTACTCCTAAGCTGTTTCCGGTAGCATCAACCAATTCATATAAATTACTTCCAATTACCTTATGGACCTTTGCTGGAATGAACTTACGGCAAAGTTTCGCATTACGGGCTTTTGAGGCATTGCTCAACACAAAGTTGCGGCGATACACTTCCTCTCCCACTCTATATTTTATGGAAGCACTACGGGTATTGTACGCTCTTTCGTAGCCGTCGTGGGCTCTCTCCAAGGAACTTTTGATGTAGGAGTGCAAAATGTTCATCTTCGCTGCCTTTGGCAAGAAGTCAACTTCGGAGTTATTTAAGGCCCCTAACCTTCTCAACACTTTATAGTCGCTCGCGTGCTCCATCATTCGCTGACCGAAGAGGGCTTCATAGGGGGACATTCCTGTGGCTGAGTGAACTGCCGTCCGGAGTGCGCAACCTATGTGCGGTAAGTAAGCGTCCCACTTAGAATGGTCCGTGTCGAGGTATGCTCGAATGGCTGAGAGGATGGACCTATTCACGCGCTCGCTGGCATTTGCCTGCGGGGAATACACAGCGGTTTTTACGTGTTTTATCCCGAAAGATTTCGTCAGATTGCCAAACTCGTGACTCACGAACTGCTTCCCGTTGTCGGTGAGAATGGTCTCTGGTACACCGAATATTAGAAAAACTTCCTCTCGGAGAAATTTAATCGCCGATTCCGCCGTAGCGCGGCGAAGGGCTTTGATAATTACGAATTTCGTCAGCTGGTCAAGGGCTACGATGATTTGCGTATTTCCCGCCTTGGAGCGCGGGTACGGACCTAGGAAATCTACATAGACATGCTGGAACGGCCTATCTACGATGAACGCTTTCCCCATCGGTGCTCTGAGGGTGGAATTGGGAGCTTTAGTCGTTTTGCAAATGACGCAGCGCGAAATGTATTGCTTGACTTGGGTTGCCATGTTGGGCCAGAAATAACGGTCCCGTAGGCGAAAAAGGGTCTTAGCGATTCCGCCATGCGAAGCCTTGGGAGGACAGTGGGCCAAGGCGACTAGTCCTTCCGTTAGCTCGGCTGGAATCCATAGCTTCCATGACCACTCGTCTTGTAACGGATTACCAATGCTGTGCCTCGTCTTTTTATACACGAAACCGTCTGAGGTAAGGAGATCCGGTAACTGAGCTTCATTTTCTTCAATGTGCTTCCTAATTTGACTATACTCTTCGGACTGAAAGGCGGAGTCTGTCAGGTCGACTTGTGGAGTGTCGGGTACTGATTTTGCCTTGCCCGAAACGGGTTGTACTGTCTCTACTTCATATGCGCGCGAAAGTGCATCTGGCACGACGTTCAGGCTGCCTTTCCGGTGCTCGATATCGAACGAATAGCCTTGCAGATCTAAGCTCCAGCGAGCTAACCTTCCTTTCAGATCTTTCAGACCCATCAGCCACTTCAGGCTCGCGTGGTCCGTGATCACCTTGAATTTATAGCCCTCGATGTAGGGACGAAACCTGTGTATACCCATTACAGCCGCTAAGCATTCCCGCTCGGTGACAGAGTAGTTCCTTTGGGCGTCGTTCAGCTTGTGAGAGTAGAAACAGATCGGGCGTTCCTCTCCATTGTCGTCTTCCTGCCATAAGACCGCTCCGATGCCGGTTGCTGAAGCGTCACAGAGGACAATGAATTGTTTGTCGTAATCGGGGTTGACTAGCACGGGTGCTGAAGTTAACTTATCTTTTAACAAATTGAAGGCTTCTATGGCTTTGTCGCCGAAGTTGAACTTAGTTCCCTTCTTTAGGGTATCGGACAGATGAGAGGCTAAGGACGAGAAGTTGTCTACGAACCGCCGGTACCAACCGGACATGCCTAAGAAGCGTCTTACCTGCCTAGCCGTTTTGGGAATAGGGAATTCCCGTATCGCTGACACTTTCAATGGGTCTACCTTCAGGATACCGTTCCCGACGATAAAGCCGAGATACTTTAGCTCTCTAAAACAGAACTTTGACTTTTCGAGGTTTATCGACAGACCAGCGGCTTTAAGTTTTTTTGCCACAATAGATAGTAATTCCATATGCTCTTCAAAGGTTCTCGAGAAGATCAACAAGTCATCCAGATAGACGAACACACGCTGCCTCAGTTCATGCGGAATGACCCGGTCCATGAGCCTGCAAAGGCGCTGCGGCGCGTTGCAAAGACCGAAGGGCATCACTGTGAACTGGTACAGCGGTCTGCCGGGGACGGTGAACGCGGTTTTTTCCCTCGAGCTTTTCTCCAGGGGGATTTGCCAAAAGGCGTCCTTTAGATCCACACTCGAAATGAAGTGTGTGTCCGCCAGGCGCCCTAAAAGCCCCTCTATATGTGGCAGTGGATACGCATCCTTCTTTGTGACTCGATTCAGTTTGCGAACGTCCAGGCACATGCGGTTCTTCCCTGCTTTCCTCACTAGGACCACAGGAGAGCTCCACGAGCCGGAACTTTCTTCGATCACGCCTAATGAAAGCATGCGATCCAACTGCTCATACAGGAGGGTTTGCACCGCTGGAGATACGGGATAGTGCCGTTGTTTAATCGGCTCCGCGTCCCCGGTGTCAATGGTGTGTTCCTCCATCTGGGTCTTCCCTAATCCAATCTTGGCGAAAGAGGGAAATAGATTGACGACTTCCTCGAGCCTCTGAACTTCTTGGTCGGACAATTCATGGGCCAAGGTTAGGACGTTTGATTTTTCGGGTACGTCGTTAAAGGTATCCCCTCGTGTATTAGGTTCCCCACACGTGGGCAAAGGACCTAACTCTGAAATCACGTTTGGGGCTATTTTGAATGCGCGCCAAAAGTCCACGCCTAGGTACAGTTCTTGGGTTAGCGCGGGGACGACGTAAAGGGAGATTTCTTCGATTTGATTCCTGAAAAGAATTTTAGCGTTTACTACGCCGACAATATTTTGTTTTGTCCCATCCGCGGTGGTCACTGCTGACGAAAACTTACGAGGGTAAATCCCGTTGTTCTGTAGGATCGGAACTCCTTTTGCGCCTATGCAACTAATGCAAGCGCCACTATCCAGCAGACCTAGCCATTCTCGGTCGAATATCTTTACTGAGACATACGGCCTGGGGTCACTCGTGGGACCTAGCAAGGTTGTCGCAGCAATCGCACGGTATTGCAACTTCTTCCTCGCAAAGCGGTTCCTAACGTTAGTTATTTTCGGGGACAGAGCGGATGTTCTAAAAATTCGCTGTCTTGTCAGATGGTAGTTTGTGAGGCGTTCGTGGAATGATTTTCTGGGCTGGCTGAGTTTTGCGGCTGGAGGGGGTTTGTCGGCCGCTCTTTCGTCTCTAGAGGTTTCCGGGCGTTTAAGGATGGTAGTTGGTGAGTTTGGGTCTACATTGACGGATTTGCCGGGTATAGGTTCCTCGAGCAAATCTCCCCGGTTGGATGATTGCTCTGCGGGGCGTTTCCCGAGCAGGTTGGGCAACGAGGTGTCGTCGTGTTCTCGCATCCGCATTTGTAGCAGAACAGCGCTCTTTGGGGAATGGCACAGTCGAAAAAGGTGTGTCCCAGTTCTTTGCAGTTCCAACACTTCAGGACGCTAGGGCTCCTTCGCCGGAAGGCGACCTCTTCAATCTGTGAAGATGGGCCAGAAATATCTACACCTTCCGCGACCTGTTCGACCTCGCCGATGTTCCGCCGAGCCGAATACGGTTGTGGCATCCTCTGACGCGGTGGGTCATGTTCGTTCACGAACTTTTCAATGGTACGGCACACATGCACCATTTCGGGAATGTTGTGCGTACTGAAGGTTATGAGGTGTTCCCCTATCTTGCGGTTGACGTTCTGTTTTAGAATTTCAATTATCTCACGATTAGACTTCGGAACTCTCAGCCTCGAATTGAGGTGCATGATATCCGTGAAGAACGCATCGAAAGGCTCATACGATCCTTGCCTACGGTCGGACATTCTTCGAGACAACTCGAAGTCAGATTCCAGACTCCGGTACTGTTCTATCAGGGCAAGGCGAAGAGTGGGCCAATTCACTCCCGGATTACTCTTAAGGTACATCCAGAACCAGGTTTCGACTTGTCCTGCGACAAAGTGATGGAAATTCCCTACCAGATCACACCAAGTCACGTTGTAAGATTCTTTTAACCTTCCGAGACGGAAGAGGAAATCGTCTACGGACATCCTAACATTGTCGAATTTGATTCCCCACTTGTGATAGTTGGGAAATCGGTTGTATGCCGATGCGGGTGACGAAGTCAGACCCGGGGGATCATGGCTTGAGGACGGACCATTCAGGTTCATCCTGCTCATTTGTTCTAAAAAGTTATCCACATTGGTACTCCGTGGCATATGTACGGGGTATACCACTGGGTTCCCTTCGTTAGGGTTGTTCGGGGGTACATTTGTCCGGGGTGGTACTAATTCGGGGCGGCGGTTCACGTCGTATTCGGCGTGCGCCAGCTGAGGGTTACGCTCAGGTATATTACCTTGGGGAACTGTGTTAGCTACTGAACCTTGCGGTTGAATCGCGGCTGATACCGCGGTTTGAATTAGGGTGGCAAATTCGCGTTGAAGAACTACGCGGTTTTTATCGAGTTCTTCGCGTATAAAACGGAGTTCATCCGTTCGATTGAGCCCGACAGTCGCCGTTACGACGTCTTGAACGTACTGTTCGAACTGGGCGCTTTCGTTAGCGTCCTGCGTCCCCTGCGATACGCGAGGTAAAGGCGGATTCGGGATCGGCGGGTTTCCTTGGGGATTACCCGAGATTGTCGGTCGTTCGTCATTCGCGTTACTTTCCGACATATTTCCGGGTTGTCTGGACTCAATTTCGGGAATGGGCTTGCGGCCGCTGCGCAGTGAATACCCACTTTGGGCGTCCTTCCGGATACTTGTACCAGGATTGGGCATACGGACAGCGTAACAAAGAAAGCGTTAAGTCAAGGGCTTAAAACGAAAGGTATGAATTCAACCAGAATTCACGAATCTTAAGAATTAATATACGATATATGGATATGCTATATCGTATAGAGGGGTATAGTATACGGTATGAGTATATAGTAAAGGGGGTAGTATTTCAGAACTTCCAAAAACTAACTTATATTATGGGTAAGGAATTAAGCCTTATCTAAATGCTAGAACTAGATCTTTCTCGAAACTACATCTTCCAATACTAAATCTATCAGAAACTAAAATATCGTCAAAACTAAATCTTCAAAACTAAAAATAGCATCAAAACTGAATCTTCCAAAACTAAATCTTCCAAAAACTTCCAAAAACTAAATCTTCCAAAAACAAAAAAAAATACCAAGACTAAAAATAACCTCAGAACTAAATCTTTAAAAGTAAAAATATCATCAAAACGGATGAGATGTCGGACACATAAGGACGGATACAAGGTCTACAAAAAAAGTTTCCACACATTTTCCCGCTGTGATTGTGATCGCGACATGGATTTAAGATGTTGAATGGTTGTTGTCACTGCTGAAAGGTGCAAGTGATTTCTGAGAGGCTGAAATGATTTTGCTTTGCTATGGAACTTAGTGAGGACATCCTGAAGCAACAGGCGTAAGTGGAGACAAAGATCAATCCACATACCGGACTTAACAGGTCTATCCCACTAAAGCAAAGTGTACTACACCAGCATTGGGTTTAGCAACGGACGTACGTGGGAGAACCACTTCTACCCACATACCGGACATGAACACCATGGCTTGAATGTTTAGGATGGACACCGGTCGCTTCTGAAGGCCAATGCAACAGACGTAAATGAGGACCAACGTCTACCCATCTACCGGACAAGGGTCTTCAAGAACAACTAGCAAATCTCAAACTCTAATCCCTTTCCTGTCTATAGGATCGCCGATACCAACGTACAACGGACGTAAGCGGGGATGAAAGTACACCCGTTTACCGGATACGCGCGAAGGACAACCTTACGGTCGGAAAAGAAAACCATTATATATATATTTATTGTGAATCAATTAACAAACTTCGGGCCCCACGTTGGGCGCCATCTGTAACGTACACGCGACTGGCCCAGCAGCCGCTGATAGGCGAAGACTATTTGCAATGCCTCCAACAACCGACTGACAACCGCCGCACCCGCGCACTACTTGTACCACCCATATGACCCAAGGTCACAGAACCCTTGGGGCAATCCGGGCGGAATAATGAACGGGGTGTCCAGGCCTCCTGCGGCACAGGCATGACCGCTCCTCCACGCACTAGCTCAGCGGCGGGCGGGGATCTTACCACAGGCCCTAGACTGGGGTTACATTTAGATTTACATGCCTGCAAGACGAACGGAAATATAGTCGCAGGAGGTGAAATATTGCGACAGGTAACCACATATCCCTAACAATAACAAAAAAAAATTGCGAGGCCCGAGTTTAGTTCGATTCACGACGCGATTCCACAGGGAGAGAGTGTGGAGGGGAAGGCGAAGGTGATAATTCCTTCCCACGAGCTGACCCGCCCCTACTTAACGTAACGGTAAGCATCCATGGTCGTCGACACGCTCAATTAGTCGCGACCCCTTACGTAAAGGTGGCTAGACCCTCCTAAGAAGGCTGCGCCCCTGCTCCTACTGTGCTACTAAACCTTTTGGATCGACCCGCTTCTCATGGCCGACATCTCTCTTCCGCGTTACTTACGAATACTGCATCGCTGAAACTCCCGGAATAAATGATAAGACCAGGATTTTCATCTCCACAGAATGGGCATACAAACGTTTTATTCGTAAAACTAAATCAACCTAACACTAAACTAAAACTACTACAAATCAATGAGTCCACATCCAAAACCGTGGCTCTATCCCGTTTGGGTATTCTGATATCATACAAAATGATCTCTATGGCGCAGAGGCAATGCTAACATTTGCCTTCTGTGCGTCTTCCACGATAACAGTACTTTGGGTTCAGTGACCCTCTACTAAAAATTATCCACGCCGAATTATTGACTGAGTTTATAACGTTACAAGCGGAAATGGCAAAAGAAAAACGAGATTCGCGGCTCTTGGCGTTATTATTATTGTACACTAGCACAGAAAAAAAAACTCGACTAAAAATGTCCCTACCATGATCAATATGGGTTAAAACTACTATTAAAATTCTTCCTCCAGTAGTTCAAATGATAGTTATGCAATACTACTTACCCCATACAAATTCCTTTGAGGGATGAAAAAAAACCTACTCGCGTTCCGTGGTGGTGAGGACTGAGGTGCACCGCATTCCTGTTCCAGGGAATTTACTGCTTACGAGCCACAAAATCTAGGCTCCCGTAGACGAAACTAAATTCTAAGGGGAAAAAAAAAATCATTTGAACGAGAGAAAGATTCACAACTTCAAAATAATTTAACCCAACTACTTAACTCTAGCATAATCTACTTCTAGGCTGTGCTTGCATATCGGTGTCTTCACTAGTGGTTGATGTCTGGACTACGTGCGGTTCGGATCTGAGAACGTGGCGAGCTCCGAAAAATATCGAAACTCGACCGGGTGGTGATATTCGGAGAGGCTTCGCCCCCTCTACTGGAGGCTGGCTGGTTCGGATCTCTTCGCCACTGGCGAGTTCTTACTGTCGTCTGTTCGATGATGACGTCAGGCGCACGAGTGTGACGACGAGACGGCGATAAATAACCGTAGTCGGTAGCGCACCTGGGATCTCGAAAAAAAAACACGAGACTGTCTGCTGCAACTGCGTAAAAGACGATACGATGGGTTGGTTCGTTTGTTCCTTTTTGTTGGTTTTCGTGGAAAAACAATTCGTGGCGTGAGGGTTTCTTTTTCCTTCCTTTGGCAGTCTTTCTTTCACAGGAAATTGTAGCTCCTTTTTTTTTTTTTTTTTCTTCGGCACTTTCCGTTTTTTTTTTGTTTTTTTTTTTTTTTTGACTTGTGAGGTATTTCGGCAGAGGGGTGGGTTTCTTTTTTTCTTTTTTTTTTTCCAGGGGCTTTATGGGCACGCAATAGAGAAAGGGGTTTTTTTTTTCTTTTTGCACACACAAGATCACTCGGTATTTCGGATATTTGGTCAGAATTAGGATCCTGAACCAAATTTCCCCTCGACACAAAAGAATTGTGCATTCGCACCACGATGTTAAATGCTTTTTTTTTTCCTCGCCTCGTAGACTCGGTCTGCCTTCTGCCACTGCTAAATTCCAACTGACCAGCGTCGCCCGCCAACTACTCGTTGTGGATGGCGACTGCGCATTATGCCTAACATGTAGATGGTCGACTCGCTCGCTCTTATGGGGGTTTGGTTATGGCGTAATTTTCAATCGGTTCTCATGCCGAATTGTGTGTTCAGAAAAATCCGATTCCACGTTTACTAATTAATTTCGAATTTTATACGGGGGATTCGTTCTCAATTCCGTGTTTTTGAATTAATTATTACGCAAACGAGTCGATTGAAAATTCTGCCATAAACTGAGCGAAACGTGGCTGCCCCCTCTAGCTGTAAGGGTGCGACACCGCTCGCGAACAAAAAAAAAAAAAAAAAAAAAAAAAAAAATTATTATGGGATCCGAAGAGGAGTCCACCAGCGCTTCCCAAAGCCAACAATGTAAATCCCCTCTGCTTCTGCGTGCAGCTATATTTTCTTGTTTTCCCTTGCGGGTTTCCTACAATTGGTGCCGTTGCTTGCCCTTCGTCCAAGGTTAAACGTGTACGGTTACTTCTGTTACGGACTTCTTAGTGTAGTGGTGCTGTCGTACGTAAATATTTCTGCTGATAACGGTAAATGAGTTGTTTTAATTTGTCCACGGTGCGAGCACCCAACGGAAAATAATAGTAGATACGCCACTACTACCCATCGCGTCTATATTAAAGTCAATGACCTCTGTTTCACAAATATATGAGCGCTTGGCAATTGCCTGCATATTTAAAATGTAGCAATGCAGCGACTTTTCCTGCTTTTTCCATTTTCTCAGGCTATATCAAATTTCTTGAGAAGTGCTGACTTCAGGTCGCTATAATTGAGACCGAGAGCACTTTAGCAGTTCCAATAAGTGAACGCTGCACACGTAACAATTTGAATCTGTCGTAGGCATTTACCGTCTGCATGATTTCATTGAAATCGCAAAAAAATGCTGTACTGAATGACTTACATCGTCGCCATTATACTTCGGAATGGCGTGCTCGATTTTGCCAAATTCCGACCTTCGTTCGGCAGGAGAGGCGGCTTATTTTTCTAGCTCCTTGATCTGCTTGCGGAGCTTCAACACTTCGAGGCGCTTACGAACCTCGTTCAATTCCTCATCCAGAGCTGCACCTCAAAGTTCCTTGGCATCGTCAACTTCAGAGCTTATCGTCCCCGCTTGCTGTAGATAAATTGTTGCTCTTGTTAACTTCACCATGAGTTACATGTCGAAATTTAACAAAAAAAATCAAAATATATTTGTAGGGCGTGAAACTCAAAAAAAAAACACTTCCGTAAAAAACACAAATGATTCTTTATTTTTTCAGGCGGGTTAAGTATAAAGTTTAAAGAAAGCTACTTCCCGACAATAGTTCAGAAGCGTACCTATTGGAGCAGAACGGCAACACTACCAGATCAAGGATCAATTAAGAACACGAAGTTCCAAATAGTATTGTAGTTCTGATGCCGGTCCAAGGATCAATTAAGATCACGTAGGCCCAAGCAATAGTAGGTACCTTCTGCCCCACTGCCAGAACACGAATGAGTTCTACTGCAAAATGCATGTCCTTTTATACTCAATCTGAGTCCAAAATCCATCATTGGGACTATGTACATTTAGATACATATGTATATTTCTTGGAGCAATTATAATATATAAGTTACGTTTGTTTGTATTAAAACGTTGAAAAAAATATTTTTTGGAGCTTGAGAGCTCTTTATTGCGGTAAATTCGGAATACAACTCAACTCTAAATCTATTTGTTACAAATATTTATAAGATAAAACAAACAACGTTGTCGCAAGTGATCGCAAACGCTGAGTTGGTAATTTCTGCGGAATCCGGTTGTCGACTTGTTGGTTGTAGGGTTTGATGAAATGTCCAAACTGTGGGAATTGATGACTTGTGTGGAAATGAAGTGCAATGCGATCCCGCATATGCACGAGTTTTATGACTGTGTCGGAAGTTGATTGACTTACCTACACAAGGTGGCGCAAAAATAACCTTCCGATGTTTTTTGGCTGTATTTAAAAAAAAAAAATTAAAAACTTTGATTCTTCTTGTGGATTATTTTTATTTGGTCTTTTAATTTTTTTTACATCAAGTCGAGAATATGATGTCATGTAAATGGCCGCCGCCACAGTTGATTGTCATTTGAGCCCTTTTTATGGCATTTTCCATCACTTTGGCCAAAACTTCCGGCGATAGGTCCTCACATTCTTGACGGATATTGTCTTTAAGAGCTGCAAGAGTCTGAGGCTTGTTGACATAAACCCGCGACTTCAAAAAGCCCCACAAAAAGAAGTCTGGAGCGGTCAAATCAGGCGATCTTACTGGCCAGTGCAAATCGCCAAAACGGGAGATTAGGCGCCCGGGAAATGCATCCTTCAGCATATCGGTTGTGGCACGTGCAGTGTGTGCCGTTGCACCGTCCTGTTGGAACCACATGTTTTCCAATCCCAATTCATCAAGTTGCGGCAAAAAGAACTCGTTGATCATTGCTCTGTAGCGCTCACCATTCACAGTAACCGTTTGGCCCGCGACGTCTTCGTACAACGACTAGAATGTGCTTTCTCTTCGAACTTAAAGCCGGCAGGGGACCAAAATGATCAATGTGTATTGTATCGAAAGGCAGTGGTTGCTTTTCAATATTGTAAAGGTAACGTTCTTTAACGCGAACTGGAGCGGCATACATAATAAACTTGTTGGTTCAGCCAACATAAAAAGAAACTTAGTTTCCGAAATGTGAGCACTTTATTCGATTGATTTACATGTATGCACAATCGGCACGAGTGTGCTAAATTTCCTACAAATAATAGATGTTATTTATATAATTATGTCATGAACGAAAGACGTCTTTTCTTTTTGATGACTTTATTATAACTCAAAAATGACTTAGAACTAAACTTACTACTAAGTGCCTGTGCGACCAAACTCTTATCTCTATCTTCCCACGAAGATGGAGACAGAGCTCAGGTTTCGCTTGCGAGATTCCATTGCACGCTTGACATTTGACGATCAAATAAGCAAGTGTGCAATGGAATTCGCTTTATGTGCACTGTCCGGGAATTTGTCTTCCGGTACGTAATCTGTGAAAAGGTCCAGAGAGATTCAAAATAAAAACGAACCGATTACCAACAGAAAAATAAGCGTATTTTTATTATTTAATTATTTTATTACAAGTTGTCCGTTCGAAGTGATTTGTGCGAATCCCAAGTTCTTCGCCACCGCCCCAGCACCAAACCAGCAGCGAGGCCAGGTTCTCGCTGCTGCGTCAGCCAAACGCCCACAATCCCAGGGTGTCCAGTACCCCATACCAAGCCCAGGCATGGGATATCCATCGCCACACGACGAACAGCATTCCCACGCCAGCCACGATGATAAGTCCAATGCGACGATCCATTTTCTTATCTTCTCGTTCTGTGCAATATGTACGTATGCCCCATGGCCACGATTGCTACCGTATTTATTCCCCATCGGAATTGTGCCATTATATTCGACGCGAGGTGTCGGGTGACCGAGACAACGGCGAGTGGATGGCGATCCAACCGACACCGTCTGGCATCGGTATGTCATATGCGTCAGCAATATGACTTGTACGGTGAGTAGCTGGCTGGGACGTTGATAGTGGGACGACGAAGAATGCAGTCATCAGGTGGATGACCGGAGACGTGCGGGGGGCGGGGGGTGGCGCAGCGTATGAAGGTCAGGGTGATTGACCAGCGCGGGGTTTTGGTCGGCGACGTACCAAACATGCACTTTAAAAGTGGAGGAGATAATTTACAGTTAATAATATGATTTTTATAACTAAGGTTTCTTACGTTTAGTTTTCTTCAATTTTCTTTTTTTTTCTTTTCAATAAGCTATCTTATTTTAAGTTCTGGTTCTAGCCTCCTAACCTCTGTCTGGTGGTTTCCGCGTGGTGTTCGTTTTCTCCCTCTTCCTGACAGACGTCATTCAGTCTTGGTGCTGTCATTCGAGAGTGCTGCCAAGTTTGACAACAACACTTAAGACAATTCCGGATGAATTGTTCCACCTTTCGTCGCAAACTCGGGAACCAATAGTGCCGAGTAATTTTCCCACGGCATTTATCAACTCATTGATGACCTATTTTTTTCGTGCATCAGCCGAATTACATTGTCTTTCATTTCATTAGGAACATATAACAACTTCCTCCGGTTCCCTACTTTTCTAAAAACAAGTCCGTCAGATAACTCTAAATCTCTTACCTCTTCGAGTTCTAAACGTTGTCGTAAGCTTCTAATAATTTCGTCCCGTCCCTGTGCAACTTGAATCTGAAAATCTGCATCGTCAGTCTCCCATGCAGAAGCAATCTGACATATACTTAGTGCGTCTACATGTCCCATGGATGTACCTCCTCTATGCTGAATTGTATAGTTGTAATTCTCAAGTTCTAAGGCCCATCTAGCTATTCGTGGATTAACCTGTTTCTTTCCAAAAGTCATCGTTAATGAATTACAGTCTGTTATTATTTTAAAAGGTATCCCGTCTAAATAAACTCTTAGTCTTCTCAAGGCATAGATAATAGCAAGTGTTTCCAATTCAAAACTATGATATTGGGCTTCGGCGACAGAAGTGGTTTTCGAGAAGTAAGCCGTAGGATGAAATTTCCCATCACCTTGGCGTTGTAACAGAACACCTCCGAAACCGATGGAGCTGGCATCACAATGTAGTTCCGTCTCTTTCATAGGATTGTAAATAGCAAGAATAGGAGCTTCAGTTAATCTTAATTTAAGTTCATTAAGCGCGTCAGAACATTGGTTATCGAAATTAAAATCTTTGTCTTTCTTTAATAACTTTTGCAACGGCTTTGCAATACGAGAAAATGACGGCACGAATCTTCGGAAATACGAAAATAGTCCGATGCATGAATGCAACTCCTTCTGGTTGGTGGGTACAGGGTACCTTTTTATAGCATCTATATGAGTACCACTTAAGGATATTCCCATAGGCGACACAGCATATCCAAAAAACTCTATTTCTTCATGGCAAAATTTACATTTTGATAGGTTCAGTTTCAAATTCCTTCTAGTAAGTCGTTGCAAAACTGTTTGCAAACGGCATTCTTAAATATTCCCACGACCCGTTAGTGGTTACAAATGCAGTTAAAGGTATAGATTCTTCAGAAACACGAACCTGATGAAACCTACTTTTCAGATCCAAAAGAAGATTTCATATAAGCGGCAGATTTCGTCTGAGCAGTTTTTGCTTGGCGTCCCTCGGTGCTCTGCTGCAAATACTTTGTTGATTACGTATGACGGCGTCCTTAGTTCATTTACTGTTCGAGCACCAATTAGAAGGCTAACGTTTGCAACGTTTTCGGCAATTCCATCGATGATAAAGTCGATCAGTTCTGCTTCGGTCACATCTGAGCGATTTGCTGTGGCTTGCATATTTAGAACATAGCAATGGAGTGATTCGTCTTCCTTCTGCCATCGTCGTCGGCTCAGCATTTTGTAGACATCTTGTCTGGTAATAGCAGCCCCAAATTCGTCAATAAGGGCCAATTTTAACTCATTGTAAATGAGTGCGGCAGTCGTAGAAAGAAAAATACGTGCTGTGCCGTTGAGAGAACGTCGTAAGCCCAACAGTTTGTAGCGACTATCCGCATTTATTGTGCTCATTACTTCCTCAAAACCACGGAAAAAATGGCGTACCGAATGAGCTGTGGCGTCACCACTAAATTTTGGTCGGCGCTCGCTGAACACACTGGTACGTCCTTCCAAATCCTCGATTTGTCTTCGAAGCTCCAATATTTCACGTCGCTTCCTCAATCTAATGAGTTCTCTCTCCAACAAGTCGTCCTCCGTGTTTGCGGCAGCATTTTCGGCATTGGGTGCTACGGATAGATTTTCGGCACATTTTTCGGCAGTCTGTAACTGTGAAGGATAAGGAGGTCGCAAATCTTGCTGATGAAGCTATTCCGGCTAAGGGCTGGTTCAGGCGACAACACAGTACAAATAAAATAAAAATCAATAACTGATCATTTTAGAGTAAAAATTTAGAGGTATCACTGGTTACAGGCAGAAGAGAAATCATCTGGATTTGGAGTCTTAAATGATGGCAATACGACTCCTTGGTCACCCACCCCTTCCATGTAGATACACTGACCGATTTTTAAATATCTACCCTAAATTAAAGTTACATCTTTTCTGCGACTTACGCCATTCCTGGGTTATTAAAAATCAAATTAAACCATCATGTTTATAAATACAAACATTCAGATTATAATTTTTAAAGTTAAATTAAACATAATTATTATAGATAAATTACTTACATGCAATAAAAAAAAATCTAAACTTATTTAATGTATGAATACTTGGATAATGATTGAAATAAATAAAAGAAACGTTAATAAGAAAGAAAAAAAAGATTTACCTTAAAATTCCAATGACGTCCGTGCGCACGAAAATCTTTGTTTGTTTTGGCTAAGGTCAATATGTTAATATTATGAAATAATATTCAATCAATAGACAAGAAAAAAAAATAATAATAATAATAACAATTATGAAGAGATTAAAAAATTAGGTTAACAATAAAAATTTGATTGTTATAATTTGATTGATTTTTTTTTTGTGTTTTTAAAAATTTTAAATTAGTGAAATTAAGAACAATTAAAATAGGATGGAAAACTAATTTCAATCAACGCAAATTGGAAAAATTATTAGTGTTAGATTCCTTTGTTCTTTTTCTTATTTTTCCTTTAGGTTAAATTTGCATCTATGAGGATTTGTTGTTAGTGCATATATAATATGTTGCCGTGGAGTTGCGTAAAATTAAAAGATTTCTTGTATTGCAGCTGTAGATCAAGACTGAGACTTCGGGGCACTGGCCCTACCGCTTTTTTTTGGGATTCACGGTTCATACACAAAATCCTCTTTATATCAACAATTTTTCTTGAAAAAAAAAAATAGTTTGAACAAATTAACTGTTCTTCTTTTTCTTTTCCTTTTTGTCCTTATTTTCCTATCCCACTTTTTATTTTTTTAAATATTTCTTTAAATGACTTAATCGGTCGACACACAGAAATTCAATGACAAATATTTTCTCTACATACGGTAAATTTTTAATAATTTCAAGTACACAAAAAAAAAAAAAAAAAAGTACAGTGGAAATTCGAAAAGTGATTTTCTGATCCTGGATCCTGTATGTGAGTACAAGGACACAGACTTTGGTAACTTGGGGACCATCGTTACACATCCCCCCCCTTTAATGAGTGAATTTTGATTCATATAATCGAAATTTACGTTGGGCACGAGCATACGAGTTAAATTCTTCAGATTGAATTAATTTTAATCTATTTTAATTTTACTCCATTTTATTTTTATGTCCGCAAATCTTTACCATGAAATTTTCCTACGACTAACTTACCATCCAAATCCTCGAGTTCATAAATATTTTTGCTTAAAACTCTTTTAATTTTGCACTTTATAAATTTATAAAAAAATTTACTATTTAGATTTTTGAATTTACTACTTACAACAAAGTTTTTTCTAAAGACAATCTGACCTGGCGAATATTGAATATCCCGTGACCTTAGATTATAAACTTTATTATGCTTCTCATGAGCCTTATCTAATTTTTCTTTAATTTTTTCATGAATAATTTGTAATTTAGATGAATGTGGTAGTACCTCAATGTTATCTCCTTGAAGCAAATTTAGTTTTCTAATGATAGAGTAAACAGATCCGTGTGTTATCATATGGGTGCCAAACAAAACATAATAAGGGGATGTTCCTACAGATTCATGCACAGTGCATCTTAAAGCACTTCCAATCTGTGCCAAATGCTGATCCCAGTCCTTATGACAGTCCTGTTTAATGTATGCTCTGATGGCAGTAACAATAGATCTGTTGACTCTCTCAGAAGCGTTTGCTTGAGGAGAATAAATAGGAGTCCTTAAATGATTTATTCCATAACTTTTTAAAAAATGTACAAATAATTTTGAAACAAATTGACTACCATTGTCCGAAAATAAACTTTCAGGTACGCCGAAAATTGTGAAGACGTTGTCATTCAAAAATTGTATAACATTTTTTGATGTAGCTTTTCGCATTGCTTTGAGCATAATAAATTTTGAAAATTGGTCAAGAACTATAAAAATAAAACAATTACCAGAAGTTGAACGAGGATAAGGACCTAAGAAGTCTATATAAATTCGTTGCCACGGACGGTCAACCTGAATTTGGTTACCCATAAGAGGTCGCTGAATGCTATTGCATGATTTGGTTTGTTTGCAAATATCACAGTTGCTAACGAATAATTTAACCTGATTTGCCATTTTGGGCCAGAAAAAAAATTGACGCAATTTAAATAATGTTTTTACAAATCCACTGTGTGATGCATTAGGAGGATTATGAGCAGATGCAATGAGATTTTTAGTTAAACTCTGTGGTATCCAAAGCTTCCAAATTAGTTTATCATATTCAGGATCACCGGAACGGGGTTCCATGCGTTTATAAACATAATTATCGGCTACATGAAGATCTGGTAACTTATCTTCATTCTCAGCAATCATACTAATTAGTTTTTTGTATTCATCAGACTTAAATTCAGGTGAGTTTAAATCGATACTTAGCATATCGGAACCACATGAGTCAATCTCGTCAGCCGAATATACCCTTGATAAGGCATCAGGGACCACATTCTGACTTCCTTTCCGATGTTCGATCGTGAAATCAAAACCTTGAAGCCTTAAACTCCACCGAGCTAACCTACCACTCAAATCTTTCTGATTCATTAGCCATTTAAGTGCTGAATGATCAGTAACGATTTTAAATGGAAAGCCTTCTACGTACTCTCGAAATTTTTTTACACTCAGAACTGCAGCATAGCATTCTAATTCTGTAATAGCATAATTTTTTTGTGCAGAATTTAATTTCTGAGACATATAGGCAATTGGTTTCTCTATTTCATTATCATCGATTTGATATAATACGCTACCAACCCCTGATGTACTTGCATCACACTGAATAACGAATGGCTTAGAATAGTCAGGATGAAATAACATTGAAGAATTGGAAAGAGCAACCTTAAGCTCGTTGAAGCTTACTTCGGCTTCTTTTGTCCAACAGAATTTTCGATTTTGTTTTAGGCATTCTGTTATTGGAGCACTAATGGTAGCAAAATTGGGAATAAAGCGACGATACCAACTTGTCATTCCGATAAATCGTCTTACTTGTTTAGTGGTTCTTGGCGTTGGAAAGTCTTTTACAGCAGCGACCTTACTTGGATCTGTTTTCAGTCCACCATTTCCCACAATATAACCTAAATAACGTAATTCCTTAAAACAAAACTTACTTTTGGCTACATTAATCGTAAGACCAGCCTCAGTTAAGCAATCAGCTACTTTTTCCAAGAGAATGACGTGAGAATTAAAATCAGGTGACATCACCAGTAAGTCATCCAGATAAACAAACACATTCTCTCGGATATCCGATGGAATCACTTTGTCCATCAGTCGACACATACGCTGTGGAGCATTACATAACCCAAATGGCATGACCTTAAACTGATATAATGGACGTCCTGGAACCGTAAATGCGGTTTTCTCCCTTGAACTCCTTTCCAAAGGTATTTGCCAAAAGGCGTCTTTTAAATCGATACTGGATATGTACCTTGTTTCCTGGATCCTGCTTAAGATGCCACCAATATTAGGTAAAGGATAAGCATCCTTTTTGGTAACAGCATTCACTTTTCTGGAATCTAGGCACAATCGATTTTTACCTGGCTTTCGGATAAGAACTACGGGAGAATTCCAAGCACTATTGCTTTCCTCAATAACATCCATTTCAAGCATTCGGTCAAGCTCCTCGAACATTAGTGCTTGAATAGCCGGCGACACTGGATAATGTCGTTGTTTAATGGGATTTGTATCCCCGACATCAATTATATGATTTTCTAGACTAGTTTTTCCTAGTCCTTTTTCAAGAAATGAAGGGAATTTTAATTTTATCAAATTTAATCGAAAATTTTGATCATGTGTTAAACTGTGTAAATTTGGATCCGGACAATCGATTTCCGAAATTTGAGTAAAAATTGATGGAGCCAAATTAAAAGTTTTCCAGAAATTGATTCCTAAATATAAATCTTGTTTTAAATTTGGAACAATGTATAGTGAAATCAATTTTGTTTCATTTTTGTATGTGATAGGAACCGAAATCTGACCCAAAATATTGTGAGAATTGCCATCAGCTGTTTTAATTTTTGAAGTAATTTTGTTAATTTTAAAATTACAATGTTTGATTATATCCAGACCTTTACTTCCTAGACAAGTGATACTCGCACCACTATCTAAAAGGCCTATCAATTCTTTACCAAAAATTTTAACTCGTGCATATGGTCTAGGGTCATCACAATTATTTAGTAAAGTAGATGAAATCAGTTTCTTTTCGGATTTCAAATTTTTGTAAAATTGTCTACATCGAATTGTTGACTTCTTTTTCTTAACCGAAGTTGAGAATATCCTAGATCTTGCTAACTGATAATCGCGAAGTCGTTCATGATATGGTTTTATTGGAAATTTAATTTGTGGATCAATATTTTGAGGAGTTTGAAGAATTCTTATTGGATTTTGTGATGAAATATTGTTTTGTTCGCCGGGAGTCTGGAGTAACTTGAATGCAAAATTCCGGCTTACTTTGCATTCATCCGCTTGTTTCCCGATAGACAAACGGAACAGTTAGGCTTTATAACGCCCTTTTTCCCGCAGCCCCAACAAAACTTCTCCCATTTTTCAGATTGGCATTCAATATAGGAATGACCAATTTGAGCACAATTCCAACAAATTAGTTTAGAAGTATTTTGGAACGATTTATTGAAAGCGGATAATTCATGATTTTCACTATCAGTCACTGTTTCCATCTCATTTACATTAAACTTTTGTGAATAGCTGGGCTTAAAAAATTTTTCGGAACTTTTAACTAGATCTCGAAGTTCGGCTATAGTTCTTGGACTTTGGAACCAGATCATATGAAGATGTTTTCGACACAAATTTTTCTTCATTATTTCGACAAGTCGAATTTCAGGCAAAGGGTTTAGCATTTGGTAGTTCAACTTACATATTTCTTGGCTGAAATCCATAAAATTTTCTCCTGGTTTTTGATTTCGATCTATGATTTGACGATATAAGTCGTCGTCGTCCAACGAATGGGTGAACTCAGAACGCAACGCCATGCATATGTCTTTCCATGTGAAATTTGCGTTTCGGCGATAAAAGTGCCAATACCATGTACTAGCATTTCCAGCAAGAAGTCTATGAAATGACTCCAAAAGGTAGTTTAGGGAATATCCTCCTCTCTTCATTAATACTTTCACTCGAAACAAAAATTCATCAACAGATAGCCCATTTGCTCCACCATCAAATTTAAAATCCCACTTTGAAATTGGATCCTTGAATGATTCAATATGGGGTTTGTCTTTGTTTTTTTGTGAAGTGTAGATTTCGCTTTCTTCATCACTGGAAAAATCTACTAATTTTGGTGCAAAATTGGAAACATGGGGTTCGACATTGTTACTGAAAGTGCTTTGTAAAATAGGGATTTCTGGCTTATTAACTGGCTTATTATTTACAATTATTTGGAGTTGCCGAAAAGATTCTTCCAAGATATTTTCTTCATTACCCTCCACGGACGGTGAGGTACTTTCAAGTAATTCTTCTAAATAAGCAATTTCTCTAGTACAAAGATTAATTAAATAATCTGTCTTACTCGATAAATTTGGGTATGAGATTTCTAAAAGTTTCAATCGATTTAGAAAATGTTTAAAAATTGACAATAATTTAGAAATGTCCTTAGCTGTGACTACAGTTTTCGAAGTTTTAATAAATTCGCCTAATTGGTTTGTTATTCCTGCAAGTTCCGACGTGATAGTCTTTTCTATTTTAGGATATCGATCAGGGAATTTGTTTTCGTTTTGTTCTATTTCTAAAATTAGCTTTAAGCTTTCAAGGGCATCTGGGGCCAAGGGGTCTAAATTTCTAAGAGTGTACTCATATTTGAGCATCTCTTCAGACAAATGAATCGGATTAATTCCAGAAAGAAACATTATGATAGTAAAAGTAGGTAAATGAAGAAAAATTTAAAATATTAAAGAAAAAGAAAAGTATTAAAAACTGGTAATATTTAAGGGTTAAATAAATAAAAGAACAATAGAGTCTTAGCTAATGATATAAAATCGTAATTAATTTAAAATGTAATTATGTAGTTTTGTCTATTCTGTTCTCTTCTTCGTTAATTAAAATGTAATCAATATAAACCCAGAAACATAATTGGCGTAAGTGCATCGAGATGCGGCATCTGTCCAGATAAATTCCCTTCTCCAAAATACCAAAATTTCAAAATTAAATGATACTTAAAAAAATTAATAATGTATTCAGATAAATTGATGCATATGTTTCAAACGTATTAAAATCATAAGTTCTATCAAATTACCAAAATAACAACAAAAAAGTTATAAGTAGTCTGTGGTAATGTAAATGAATGTAAACCAAATTTAGCAATTATTCGCACAGATTCACACAGAACACATAATACAAGCATTTTACAATGAAACAAATGTTCAACTTAGGATATAACTTATAAGAGACTTTATATGTTACACGTCGCTAAGCAGAACATTTGTTTTGAAAAAAAAAATAATTTTACTATTTAACAGAAGTAATCGAAATAAGCTTTTACCAAAATTTTAAAGTTGGGCGCCATTTTGTAACTGTGAAGGATAAGGAGGTCGCAAATCTTGCTGATGAAGCTATTCCGGCTAAGGGCTGGTTCAGGCGACAACACAGTACAAATAAAATAAAAATCAATAACTGATCATTTTAGAGTAAAAATTTAGAGGTATCACTGGTTACAGGCAGAAGAGAAATCATCTGGATTTGGAGTCTTAAATGATGGCAATACGACTCCTTGGTCACCCACCCCTTCCATGTAGATACACTGACCGATTTTTAAATATCTACCCTAAATTAAAGTTACATCTTTTCTGCGACTTACGCCATTCCTGGGTTATTAAAAATCAAATTAAACCATCATGTTTATAAATACAAACATTCAGATTATAATTTTTAAAGTTAAATTAAACATAATTATTATAGATAAATTACTTACATGCAATAAAAAAAAATCTAAACTTATTTAATGTATGAATACTTGGATAATGATTGAAATAAATAAAAGAAACGTTAATAAGAAAGAAAAAAAAGATTTACCTTAAAATTCCAATGACGTCCGTGCGCACGAAAATCTTTGTTTGTTTTGGCTAAGGTCAATATGTTAATATTATGAAATAATATTCAATCAATAGACAAGAAAAAAAAATAATAATAATAATAACAATTATGAAGAGATTAAAAAATTAGGTTAACAATAAAAATTTGATTGTTATAATTTGATTGATTTTTTTTTTGTGTTTTTAAAAATTTTAAATTAGTGAAATTAAGAACAATTAAAATAGGATGGAAAACTAATTTCAATCAACGCAAATTGGAAAAATTATTAGTGTTAGATTCCTTTGTTCTTTTTCTTATTTTTCCTTTAGGTTAAATTTGCATCTATGAGGATTTGTTGTTAGTGCATATATAATATGTTGCCGTGGAGTTGCGTAAAATTAAAAGATTTCTTGTATTGCAGCTGTAGATCAAGACTGAGACTTCGGGGCACTGGCCCTACCGCTTTTTTTTGGGATTCACGGTTCATACACAAAATCCTCTTTATATCAACAATTTTTCTTGAAAAAAAAAAATAGTTTGAACAAATTAACTGTTCTTCTTTTTCTTTTCCTTTTTGTCCTTATTTTCCTATCCCACTTTTTATTTTTTTAAATATTTCTTTAAATGACTTAATCGGTCGACACACAGAAATTCAATGACAAATATTTTCTCTACATACGGTAAATTTTTAATAATTTCAAGTACACAAAAAAAAAAAAAAAAAAGTACAGTGGAAATTCGAAAAGTGATTTTCTGATCCTGGATCCTGTATGTGAGTACAAGGACACAGACTTTGGTAACTTGGGGACCATCGTTACAAGTCCCAGCACAATTATCAACATTCGCGGCAGCACTATCAGCAATTGCTTCTTCTTCGTAGGTATCATCATCGTCTCCTCGTGGCACATTGAAATTTTCGTCGTGCAATCGTCTGAGTTGCGCTGCGGTAGCTATGGTGGAAAAAACGATTCCCGCTTCCCGCAGTGCTTCTTGTAAATGTGTTTTTGTTACCGAACGTGGCATTTTGTGGTAACCCCACATCTGATGTTGTAACGATTGGATTTTTATTTTATTTAAAAATTTATAACAACACGGTTGCATCTGTGTCCACTTTGTCTTAGGTATATATTCAATATTAAGTTAGTCACAGCTACTTCGTTTTTTTCCGAACCGAAGTTGGTTCTGATTTCTTATATTTTACTTACAAGGGGAATAGGTAGATGGCGCTGCCCGAGCCAAAGAGGCTAAGTGCGTCCACTAAACATACCTACTATTATCTTAAACATGTTTACAATTGGGAAGGTATTTGAAGGGACAAAAATTATACCTATGATTCCCACGCCATGTTGAAATTAATTCAAATATTGAACGTTTGGTCGTTCATAGTTTCCTACACATGTTCTGCGATCTTCTTCCAATTTTTATGCCACTCATATAAAATAGAAGCCACTATAGGTTAACAGTTCGGCCATCCGACGAGACACTGTCCCCAGTGTACGTTGGAACTCACTTAGCACGTCTAGTATCAATACGTAAAGTATTACTTATAGATTGGAGTTAAACCACTACTCGGATATAAGATTAGAACAATTGATGTAATGAACACATAGCATCACATCAACAAGTAAAATGAATAACTTTTGACATAACAGTACACAGAGCAGTTACTCGGTAAGAACACTTAGCACATAAGTATATACTTTTGTTAACAGAACACTGAGCAGTTGATCATAAGAACACACAGCATATACGACATGAATATAAGTTAAACAAAATAAACTTTGTTTGGTTAAAAGAAACTTTATTTAATCCGATTCTGCCTCTAATACAACTGAACATATTTTCCTTAAAAACTAGAGCTTAAATACTAATCTTGATGTGCGATAAGGCGATGTGTTCCCACAGGTACTCATGGATTACACATGTCGTACGTGCAGGAATGCGGCTATTGTAGATCTGTTTCCGATGTCGGTCTGTGTTGGATGTTTTGTCGGCATTCTGATGTCTGGATGGTTTATTGTGCTGGATGTTGACTGTTTCGCGTGCAGGTTTCGGGTGTCGGCTCGTGTGTAATGTAGAATTTTGATATTATCTGCGTTAACTTATACACAGCAGCCTGTCGATACGAACACACAGCAGCTTGTCACCCAGCATGAACTATTCTTTACAAGACACACAGCAGCATATCGCTAGGAACAAACAGTATCGTGTCAAATCTTTTCATATTTAGCAAAAATATAACGAAGCTTACATAATTGTACTTACATCTTGTTTCCACACAGTTGTTTAAGTCCGATTTTGAACTGAGGAAAGAACCAGTCCTAAAAACTAATTTTGATGCAACCAAAAAAATTAACAAACATAAATTCAAGTACCGAAACCAAATTCTTTAAAATTCCTTTTTTGCATTTTGTAACGGGTTTAATCGTATTACCATACAACTATGTATCGAGCGAGCAGCCAAGTGGAAATAGTAGTACTTCGTCGATTCCACCGAGAATTGGATTCCGCATCGACATATGCTGATATATGGGCCGCGAGTAACAAAAGACTTAGATGACTCACTCGGCTAATACTCTAGACCTCCTACCCTCAGCAAACCCCTATGACCCCAGCACTACAGGACCTGCTCTGGGTCAGTCCGGGCTACCAGGTAGGAAGGTGTTCAATGGGCAATGCAGCTCAGGCATGCTAGTCGTGCTCCATCCTCAGCTCGTCAGATTCGATGGACGTTCCCACAGATACTCTGGTTCCCACAGATACTCTTGTATTACACATTGTCGTACGTACAGGAATGTGGCTATTGTGCGGTTTCCAATGTCGTCTGTGCTGGACGTTGGAGTTTGCGGATGTTGGATGTTGCGCGTGAATTAAATTAAAAAAACACAATTTGTTTAAAAATATATATTTATTTAATACTTGAGCCGATCTGCTCATTTACGCTGACAAAATCTGACTCGCTGTTATTACAAGAGTTTGTTCTTATATACTACTTAAGATTACGGCGTCCGTCATACATCATCTAGTTTATGTTTACAGATAACGATAAACTAGATTAGGTTGTGGCGTCGGTTATAACTCATAGAGTTTATTGTTTGCAGCTGGGGTTGAAAGTGGACACTTGCCCTTTCAGTGATTAGAGGAATAGTCGTCCCTCTACTGGTGTTGTATTACTCGATTTGGTGTGATCGTCGACAGGGTTGTGTGTTCCTAACATAACTCGTGCAGGTTTCCGGTGTCGTATCTAGTCCGCGTTGGATGGGGTATGGGAATATTGCTGGTGAATGTAAACTGAGTTAACTCCTCCCTTCTTAAATGCAAACGTCCTCGTTTGACCTTTAATTTAGAAGAGTGGCATCTGGCTAATTCGCGATACCTTGGGTGGTGCTATTTGCTTATGGATGTGTGGAGATCGTGGCATGGCGGCTGTTATAATTTCTTCCGGTGATTCTATTGGCGGTGTTGCTGATGATATTTCTTCTGCTCTTTCATCGAGTACTATGGCGGTATTAATAGATGTTTGCCTGGTACGACAAAACTGTATGACCGTAGCTATGATAAAAATCGTTACAATTCCTGTTAGCCCAAAAGAAGTTACTATAGGTTTGTTTGACGTGGCTAGCACTAGTGCCCACTAGTGCGCACTGAGAAGTGTCAGATAATTTCCAGGTCTGTCAAAAACCCTGCACAACCCTGAAAGGGCGGCTACTATATCGAACGCAAAATTGTTGCCCTGAAGTCTGTCATACAAAGTAAAGAAGATACAATTTTGTTTGTTGTTAAAAATGAGTGAACTTAATTCTGATATTGTGCTTACCATACAAATAGTTGATAAAAGTTTCAACATAGATGATGAATTGGAAAACTTATTCAGCTCCGATTCAAGTGACGAGGAATTTACAAAAAAAATAAATAAAAGGACGAGCATCCCGGATTATTTTGAGACAATTGTTCCCAACTATACCTCTGCAGAGTTCATCAGACATTTTCGAATTAATCGCAATTTATTTAATTCGATTGCTGACAGATTTAAAGCTAGTGAGCTAGTGCGGCCTATAATTCCTTAAGAACATCATTAGCCTACAGTGCAGAAAAGCATAATGCGATTTTTCTCTGGTTCGCTGGGCACGAAGCCTGCTCATTCAGAGACTTATCAGATCGCTTTAATATCTCAACATCGGCAGTTTGCTTAATAATAAGTCGAGTGACCTTTTTCCTCAGTAGCCTTTCGGATGTGGCTTTTAAATGGCCAAACGATGACGAAAAAGAAACAAGCGAAAGTTTTTTCAAAAACAAACATGGATTCCCTGGCATTATAGGTAAAATAGGCTTAAAATATTGTCTCTGAAATTTCATTTATTAATATTGTTATCTTAGGAGCAATTGATGGAACGCATATAACAATTGATCCCCCAAAAATAAGCAAGGATGATTATCTGGACAGAAAAAACAATTTTAGTATCTGTCTGCAGGGAATATGCAATGGAAATAAAAAAATCATTGACATCTTCGTTGGGTTTCCAGGCTCAGTGCACGATAGTCGAATTTTTAAGAATTCATTCATTTTCAAGAAAATTGATAAGTTGTGTGAAGGTAGGTACTACATAAATTATTGCGGTATAGTACTTTCGCACAATAATGCAACAATTTACAGGTTACCACATTTTGGGAGATTCTGCGTACCCATGCAGCAAATTTGTGCTCACCCCATATAGGGACAATGGTCATATGTCACCTGCTCAAGCGCACTTCAACAAGTGTTTAAGTTCTTCGCGTGTTATCGTAGAGTATAGCTTTGGAATTCTCAATCCGTCAACTCTACTACTGCAAACTGAGAGGCATCGCAAAAATTTGTCACTTCATACGAGCTTGTTGTGTATTGCACAATTTGGCTGATAGTTTGAACCTCGACGACTTGGAACCTACAGTAACAAATGTTGAAGACGCGACTTCTGATAATATTCCTCAAAATTGGAGCGCTGATACCACTGCTGGAAAGTTAAAGCGAGACAGTATATGTCGGGAGCTTTACGCTCAACGGCGGAACCACAATTCCTGCTAAATATTTAATAAAGTTAAGGTGTTTTTCATAATTTTTTTTTATGTAGTAACTTATTGACTAATTAGGAACTTAAAATCACAATTCAGTTTTGAAAAAAATAAAAAATAAATTCAATTCAGCATTTTCAGCATCTACTGCGTTTGGCCAAGCCTGCTGCACAGCTTCTCCAACAACTCGTTCCTTTTCATAGAGTCTTCTTTTAATATTTCAGTTCTTTGTTGGTACGCCTTAAGCTTCGCCTCCTCGTGCTTCATTTTTTTTTCTCTGTACTCTAAGTACGAGTCTTTCTCGTACGGCTTCCTTCTCCTCGAATATCCTGGCGATAAGGATGCCAACGCGCTTTGGGATGTTGAAGGTAAGGAAGGATCCTTATCTGGGGCCTCACAACGATCAGAGGTTTCAGATATCACAACTGAAACAGTAAATTTCGTTTGTAAACGCAAAAATTTGTTTAATCACTTACTGTTTTTTTGCACCACTTCCGAATTTGTAGACCCAAGTAAAATTTGGGGATGCACGCCAGCTCACTGGAAACAAAATTGCAAAAAAATTACTTACTTCAATTTTCTTTCAATGTAGGTATACTCACTTATGGTATTTGCAGACCATTCGTGCACTTCCCGTTCTGTTGTTGTTATCTATCGCTTTTTTATAGCCTTTTTCTAGCCCCTTCGCCTTATTTTCAATTTGGACGTATGTAAAGAAGTGTCCTTCCTTCTCCATGTCCTGACTAATAAGACCGAACATTTTTTTTTGTCTGAATTTTTTGCGATTTTCCCAATTTCGGCTTATATTCTTTTAAAAGGCAAATCAACAATTTTGTTGCAGCATCTGACCAGGTGTTCGGTTCTGAAATAGGATTATGTATTAGTATAAATAAAACAGCAGCAATTAATTTTTGAAAACATACGAATTAGTTGCTGCTCCATCTCCGCGCATTCTTCTTCTTCCATCCTTAGATCGTCTAGGTCGCCATCCTGTTCCGCCTCGTGGTAAATTTCCGAAAGGTTGTTTGGATCTATGAAATACATTTGCCTAATTATCAGAATTTTTAATGTAATGAAGAAAAAACTACCAGCACGGGCTCTTTCCATAACTTGAGGTGTACATTCCAGCGTTACGGAACTTCCTGATTGTGTGTTGGTAAGCGTAAAACGTTCCATTTGTCTATAATACTTGATTTTAGTTCATAAACGTTGTTGTTTTCAAACAATTATTAAAATTTGTTGTGTTTACCTTTATTTTGTTATATTTACCTTTATCACGATAACTCAAAAAATAAATGACAGCAAGCGAAATGACAGCAAAACTCAGCACAGAATTCTTGCCCCGACAAATTAACTGGGGTCAGTTCAGGGCACAACTAGGGTGCCATAGAAGTCATGGTTTTCAGTACCAGGGCGAGTTCAGTGCTATATCGAATGCATTAGGGTTAACCCAGTGCGCACTAGGGCCCACGTTCAAACAAACCTTATGTATGGCTGGTTTTCCTTCTTCAATAGCTTGATGGTTTTAATATTTTTGGTGTTTAATTCCTTAAGCATTTCCAATGAAAGAACCTCTTCGACTTTCCTGACGGCTGCCGCTGGCTTTGCTACTGCAGGTAACGGCTTATATCTGGATACTGTGTTGGATACGTAGGTTCTGTTTTCAATATTGACTGTAGCGTTTTCAAACTTTAATAAAAATGTTCCTGTTAGGTTGATGGTCACTGATCCGTTGTACTGGTTACGGAATATGTTCCCAATGAGATTTCTTCAACCGTTGGTAGGTGTTGGCTGCTGGCTAGGGTGCAATCCGATGGGAGACTCTTTAGTAAGTTTGGGATACATGTAGTGCCGCTGAGATCTATTAAATTATTATTATTACATATCCTTACGCTGTTGTAGTCCTTACATTCTGACTTAATACCATTTATATTATCTAAACATTCTAGTATTTCCTTATATTCAATTTTAGATGTTACATTTTCTCTTTTTACTGATTTAACTAGAATACTTTTACATATTTCCTTGGTTGTATTCCGTATGCTTATGATATAAATAATTGTATCTGCGTTTACCGAAATCCTAAGTTCTAATGCTTCTTCTAAGTCATTATATTCAACATTTTCTGCTTTAATATGTCTTTAATTTCGTTTATTTCAGTTATAGATAAAATATAAGAATTTATTATATTCTTTTTCGCCCAATGCACGGCGTATTCGATATTTATTAATTCTTCTTTTAACAATTGTATGTTATATTGAATACTTAATGCTAAATTGTCCTTCGCTGAATTACTGTTCTTTAATCTTTTGAAAATTTCGTTTGTTACATTGCTTATTTTGTTTATTCTTTCTATGGTTTTCCTATTGACTATCACCTGTTGGTTGTTATTTTGTAAAACTTTATTTATTTTCTTCTGAATGACCTCGAAGTCATCGTGGTCTGGATTTCCAGCAATCCATTTCCACGTGCTTCCAATAAAATTCAAAGATCTTTTACTTCGTGTCGGTGTGAGTTTTTGGAGTACGTTTTGAAGCTGGGATACTTCATGGGATAGGAAGGGGTAAATGGAATGGGTACTACTTATGTTTTCGCGTACCGTTTCTTGGATGTTGTCAACCAATTTCCGATATGCTCCTAGGTCAATATCATGGATTAATTTGAGATTGCCGGTTTGTACCTTGGCCAATCCAATTTTGATGGAGACGGACTGGGAGTTGGTGTAATCTAATATTTGAACATCGGCTAGACAGCCAACGGCGTACAGTAACACTATAGCTGCGGCGAACATCCCACGTCGGTTGGTTCAATATGCTCCTTTTCACCTCGTTCGGCTATTGCGGTATCTCCTCAACACCCTTACGTGGTTCCTTGATCTACAGATTCCCGTTGATGTCGCTTTTGGACAGACCCAGCACGGAATCACTTGCAGTGTTTTTTTTTCACTTTGTTCTTATCAGCACACGGCGGGCTACTTGAGGCCGACTTAGGCGCGTGATTGTTTGTGGAAAATATTTTATTCACTTCGCGGCGAGCTACTTGAGGCCGACTTACTGCTTCGCGAATTTACGGACAAACTTTTACTTTAAGCGATACTATGTGGGTCCCTGCTCGGGCGCCAATTAAACAAACAAAAATGAATTAATTAAAAAAAACTTAATTTTTCCAACCGGTAGCGATTCTGCCTACAATAAAACTGAACTACATTTTCTTAAAATCTACAGCTTAAATACTATTCTAAACCTAACGGCGGCAATGCGTTCCCACAGGTACTCTTGTATTACACATTGTCGTACTTGTAGGAATGTGGCTATTATGCGGTTTCCGATGTCGTCTGTGCTGGACGTTGGAGTTTGCGGATGTTGGATATTGCTCGTGAACTAAATGCTAGAGTCAAAATAGACAAGTGTTTTCAGTTTTTTATTATAGTTTATTGCTAACAGTATTGAACTTGTTTTCTTGGTGGTTATAGTTCAACTGACTTAATTTGCCAAAAGAACGTCAGAGGAATGCTTCGTTCCACCAACCATACTTGCTGAGTTTATAGTTTTCAATAGGCCAGCCGAATGTGACAACATAAAAGTGATGACGATAATAATGTGAATTGATACAAACCCGCAAGTCGATTATGTCGTCATCTGAACTTCTGACCAATACTTAACTCGTGCAGGTTTCGGGTATCGTATCTGGTCCGCGTTGGATGGGGTATGGGAATATTGCTGGTGAACAGCGCTGCAGCTGAAACAAAAATGACAGTGCCAACTTTTTCTTTGATGGGTGCCACAGAGTGCCAAACTTCAAAAACCGAACGATAAAGCAAAACAATTCAAACGACAACTATAAATATTTTTATTGCTCAATACTTCATTCAAATTAATTTTATGTACAAAAGAAAAAAATTCAAAAGATTAATTTGTATGAGAAGAAATAAATGCCTTGCTTATATACTTAACCTATAACTTAAAATGCTAATTTATAATTTTTTAAGATTGACTTCGATGGAGTCCAACAAGTCAAACTACAGTTTTTTATTAGCTGTTTTGTTATTAGCAAAGCATTAACTGTGCTAATTTTTAAACAATTGCGATTTTTCGTTTTAATGTTGCTTAAATCGGAAAAAATTCTTTCAGCAGCTGCGCTGCTGTGCGAAAGACTCAACAGGGACCCAATAAAAACTTTTAAGTTTGGATACATATATTCTCCTAACCCATTTTTCAAACCAAAAATACTTCCCCAAAAGTCGACAGTACTTTCAGTATTTGGAACAAACTGTTGGTGGAGAACAGACCGCCATTCCTCTTCAATTTCTTCAATCTTGCCATCCCAAATTTGAGGAAATAAATGAAATAAAGGAACCATACTATCACCTAAATTTTGGGGATTCAGTTTCTGCAGGTGAACTAATGTTTCATCTTTAAAGTTGAAACGCTTCAATACTTCACTACAAAGCTTGATATAATATTTTTTGCAGTGGTATTTTATATTTTCAATATCTTCAATTGAAATTAAATTTTTTGTTAAAATAATCCCAGCTTTTGGCCCAACATATATATTTGGATTATCGATAAAAATTTCAGATTTAAAATTAATTTCATTTAATAAATTTTCATTAATAAATTCCTTTTTAACAAAATTGTGCAATACAGTTAATAAAAAACTTTTTACAGTGGGAAGCAGTTTATAAATTTTTGGTGCTTCACTTTGGAACTCCTTATTTAAATTATTTGTTAATTTTAAAATATACGAGAGGAAATAAAAATATGCCTTGTTTAAATCATTTAAATTTTCACATATTTGCACGGCTAAGTCTGAATTGCTTTCGAATTTCGAAAGCATAAAATAATGCTGAAGTGGTTGCCACTGCTCGAGAATACGATTGACAACTCCTTCTAACGACAACCATCTAGTGGTAGATGTTTTTAGGATTTTATGAACCGGAACATTAAAGTTAGACTGAAACTCCATAAATTCTTTTTGTCTTTTTGAGCTGTGTGAAAAAAAGAAATAAATGTTTCTTGCCAATTTTTCACATTCCGAGGGAAGCTTTTTGCCTGCAGCAGATGAACATAAATGCATCGAATGGCATGAACATCCAAGGGAATAAACATTTGGATGTTTGGCCTTTAACAACGCTTGAACTCCACTTGTTTTCCCCATCATAACACTTGCGTTATCCGCCCCAAAACCTATGCAGTTATCAAAAGGAATGTTATGCTGATCGAAAAGCATCTTAATGGAGTTAAAAACAGATTGAGCATCAGAGCTCTCTAGTTCCAGAAGACCAAGAAATGCATCTTTTGTTTGATTCTTCACAAAATCATAGTATCTGGCAACTAACACTAACGATTTTATGGTACTGACGTCAGTGGTTTCATCAATAATTAATGAAAAATGCTGCGATCGCAAAATATTTGTAATCTCCATTGTGCCTTCCTTGCAAAGGAGTGAATTGATAGTTTCTGCACCTTTCATACGTCCAATCTTAATTTTTTTGCAAATATTTGAATCAGGGTCTAAAGATTTGACCAAATCAACAATCTCATCTACCAAGGTGAACGGCAAATTATTCTTGACCAAAAACATTAGAATTTTCAATTCAGCTATTTTCAATTTGTCACTTGCTGCTGTCTCTTCAATATTTGAAAATATTTGTGGCTGATTCTTAAATTTTTTTTCATTTGACATGTGGCTGACTGATCTCTCATGCCTCTTGATTAAGTTGATGTTATTTGAAAGACATTGATTGCACGTTTTACAAACAGCCCTACCTTCTCGACTGATTAACCACGAAAAATTTTCTTTCCATTTTAAGTTAAAGCTTCGTAATGCCGTTGAGGTCGATGATTTGACTTTGCTAAAAAAGAAATAGCTCTTAAAAATGAAGTGCCGTAAATGTGCTAATATGGGAAAATTTTAAAGATAAAACTCTTGGCAAAAATTAATGCTAATTGCTTCTGTAAGCATTAAGGAAAAAACAAAATTATCACTAAATATTCTACCATATACCTATTTGTGCTCTTATAAGAAGCATGCGATAATGGGTCATCAATTTCCGACGAATCGGAATCGGACCATGCCAAATCGTATTTTTCTGCACATTCTTTTGCTTTTGATGAAGATGGTACAGGTGATATCCTAAAAATATCAGTATTGTATTATTAACCAAGCATACTTATTTAAGTATTTATGTGGTTTTCGATTAGGCTTCTCAGATTGCACACATAATTCCATTCAATAACTAACGAAAATAGATACACCCGATGCAATTAAAAAATTTCAAGAACATGTAAACAAACTTCATACTAGCTTTTAATTTCCAATGCACTTGTATTCACAACTTTTATAAGAAATCCCGAATTCCCGATTCGGAAAAGTGTTCCTTTCTACCCAATCGAATACCATATACCACACTAATTCTTGCCTTTGCACTTTAGCAGGAACTTGAGGAATAATTTCTTCATTTTTGAAAAAGCTGAAATAAAATTAATTTGATAATAAATCAATGTTTTGATCGCATATGCATTAGTATACTTACTCCAAAATTGTTTTTTTTATTCATTTTGATGTAAACTTTGTTGTTTTATTAATTAATAAACGTAAATAGATCTCAGACCGAAAATTTTGATGATGTTGTTGACGCGATAAATTATGAACGTTTAAAAAGCTGGCAGGTGTCTATTTTGAATTTGACAGAAAAAGCTAAGTGACTTTTTGTTTTAACCATCAAACACAATGCGAATGTCAGTAGCAAAATGGGGGGTTTACAAAGGAGAGAAACAAATTTTCGAATTTTTTTTTTGTGAAGTTTAGTTATAATTTTTTTTTTTAATTTATGGGTGCCAAATTTTTAGATTTTAAGTGCCAATGAGTGCCTAGGTGCCAAACATGTTTGAAAGTGACAGTTTGGCACTAAAGTGCCTGTTGCTGCAGCGCTGCTGGTGAATGTAAACTGACTTAACTTATATATTGTTCTGCCAGTCGCCACCAGTCCCATACGCTCCATAAATGTATGGTGTTCAATATTTTGTACCACATCACAGCCTTCCATAACTCGTTCAGTATATATGTGCCGCCGCCAATAGCACCGATGATAACGATTACCGAATACAAACTTGCCATTGTATTCGCGTCTGTCGCATATTTCGTTTGTATGGCCCCTTTTAAATAGATCCGTTGTGCCAAATGAGTGACCATTAAATTATTAATTGCTTTGTTGTTTTGGGCGCTGCATCTGGTTACTCATGTGCTGGCCGTGGGTCACGATGCAATTTGATACAGTGTTTGATTTTTAGTGGGTCGCGCTGTATTTAATGTTATGTTGATTTGGTTTGGTGAATCAGGCTATGGCATAGTTTGTAGCTTATGGGACGGTGTCGTATGGCGATGACTTTGTTGTTTGATTTGTCATGTTGCTAATCGCAACAATGGTCTTATGCCTTATTCGCACACTATGTACAAAAGTTTTACTTCCTCTTTTAGGAATTGTCTTTTTTCTAGCTGAATTTTAAAATTTCCCCATTCTTAATAATTGAAATACCTTTTTAATTTCTTCTATGTGCTCAGTTAATGACGATGAGTATACTATTATGTCGTCCGTATAAACTAAACATAGGGTGTTTTCATAAACGTCTGCCTAACTAAGATCTGCGTAAGACGTGTTCATAAAGTCAGATTTTTTATCGAACAAACCCAGTTGAATTGCAGCAGATATGTTCGTAAACGTCATGAATGTCATCAGGGTCCTAGTTTTCTTCAGCTATGAGTGCTCCAGGAATTGCCGTTATTACGGTATTATCTCTTGACTGGTTCGTTTGGTTCGTGGAACAACTGGGAAAATGAGTCTGTAGTAACAGACTAAGAGTCTCTTCGCTGGATTGTGTCCAAGTCCCATTATTGTCTTTGAGATAACCTGGGACCGCAGATTCTCTGCATAGGATTTTCCTTAGTCTGGCTGATTCTGTGGTTGATTCAATATCACTACAGAACGAACGCCATGTTGCGCGTTTAGCACTGGTCATGGCCCTTTTGAATTTTCTCTGGCCAACAGTCAGTCTGGGAATTTGTGGCCTTAGCCAAATTAAAAAGAGCTCTGGTTCTTTTTCTTATATCAACGAGGTCCTTCGACCACCATGGTGGACATTTTCTATTCTTTATTGTCCGTGAGGGAAAGGCTTTTTCATACGCCTTGCTCAGAATTTCGTTCAACATTTTTGATGTTGCCTCGATTTCTTCTGGCGTATCTATTTTTTGCAGTTTCAATTTGTGGTCATATTTCCTTACTTCTGATAAGAAGGTTTCCCAGCTGGTCAATCTAGTATTCCTGTATTTACCTAATGTGGGAGTTTTCTCGTCAATGTGGAATTATATAATTCTATGGTCTGAGAAGGATGGTTCTGTTGAAACTTTCCGATCCCTCACAGTAAGGGTTTGGGAATTACTAAGGAGAGTAATATCTAAAATCTCACGTCTATTTCTTACTATAAATGTTGGTTCATTTCCTACATTGGCTATAATAAATTCTAAAAGGGACTCACCTCGGACATTGATGTCAGAACTAACCCAAAGTGTGTGATGGTAGTTGGCATCACAGCCTATAATCACGTCCCATTTCCCCCGTTCTGCCGCTATAAACAGGATTCGGTTATCACGGAAGGTGGGCTACTGGCTTCATATGGCATGTATATTGCCGCCAGTATCAGCGTGGGTTTCCCTTACCTTTCCCAGTTGATGATCCTTTTTCTAATCGACATTGAATACGATGTGGTGAGTTTGGATGAGCTGGCGATTGACTGATTGTCCTCGTCCTCGAGAAACAGTTTCTCGAGTCTGAGGTCAACCGTTCCATCGCTTCCCCCAACCGAATAGCCTTGTTCGCTGACGGTTCTTGAAGTAAGAAGTTTTCTTCCTCCTCCGTCATGTTCGTCTGAGAATCGGTATTTTCGAAGTTCTTTGTGCCCTATTCATTTACACCAGTCCCTTTGTTTGTTTTTGTTATTTTATCTATTTTGTTCCCACGAGTAATGGGGAAGAGGAGGTCATTCTGTACTCACCCCTGGAATACAGAAAAGGGGAATTGAATTGAAACTAGAGGTCCCCAGGTATCTAGAGTTCACCGCTAAAAGACCCATAACATTGTGCCATACATCCCATAGGCGCGGTTGTTCACCCGGGATTATGGGTTTTATCGAGTTATTCCCCTCTAGATCCGTTATATTTCGTTTAAAGCAGTGGCTCCTTATGACTTTTCAACTTACTCTTTAAGCAACTTGGGAAATTTATCTTTTGCTAAGATGTGTGAACTTTTTGATCTACCTTCCTTGCAGTTTTTCGGGATTCCTCTCAAGTGACTGCAACAAATGCGTTGAGTTCGGTAAAAACAAGCAAATCGGATGCTATTAGCCTGTGTAGCTTCTATCACATCAGCAGAGAAATGTCTTTAAAGGGTATCGCCCAGCAATACAATTAAATTTATCAATTGTGTTCGATACAACCACTACCGACTGCTTCTTTCTTTCGTCTCGGCTGCTGATGGCCTTCAGAGTCTGAAATCGCAACTCCACGAACTTGTGGAAGCTCTTCATGGTTGGACTGCTTCTCGGATCATCCAGCGACTGCTCGAAAAGGGTTCTGCTCTCCTTGTCCATCTTCTGCAGGATAAGGTGGACGATCAAAGGGTCCCATTCATCAAGCTTAAAGCCAAGATTGGTTACCGCTTGCATTGCCTCCTTTTCCGTGTCGCGCAACTTCCGAAGGCTTGCCGCTATTCCAGTGGATGAACTCTGCCCCAACAATCTGCTCAAGTGCGCGGTCAGAAGTAATCGCTTATTATCATAGCGATAAACTATTGTCTCCCAGGCCACTTCGTAGTTGTTATCATAAGTTGCTTGAAAATTTTGGATCAATCTATATGCCTCCACTGTGACATTTGTCCGCAAGAAGTACAGTTTTTGTGCGGGCGATATGGGCTGATCATGTATAAGTTGCTTAAAGAGATCATAGAACTGCCGCCAATTGAAATATTTCCCATCGAACTTGGGAAGTACTATTTTTGGCAGGTTCATAGTTGGATTGCTGGTAACTGAATTTGCTTGCGGAACCTTTATGTCCTTATAGAGGTCCGGTAAGATCTTTTCAGTGACCACATCTTTAACAGTTACCTAGTCTTCCATTCTCATATAAATCATGGATATCTTCTGTTGAATTGTTTTTCTTTTGATTAAACAAAACTGCTCCGAAAGCTGCTGTTCCAATACGCTTTCAGAAATCCAACGATTTCTGTAGAATATTTATCAGAAGTCGGAACCTTTCTCTCGCATCGTCCTTGGTGTCGCCATCGGTTGGCTTTCGGGTATTTTCTTCGTTGCCGCCTACTTGGGTGCAACTGAACGATCCAAGCCCTTTGGTAATGCGCCCGTTTGAGTTGCTCCACCTATCGCACCAACATCTTCCGATCCTTTTCCAATTAGACGCATTTAATCGGAGCACGTACGTAAGCCTTCAAAATAATCCTTTTTGAAGTAAGAATGCTCTAGTTCCTGAGGAAACTCATCTCTATTGATGGTGTCGGTCTTGTCGATTTGTTCCCACTTTTTCTCCAATTCTTCCAACCGACTCTCCAAAAATGCGCGCGTTTTTCTTACATCACCATCCTTCCTGGAATTGCGAGCCAGACTTACAATTTCTTCGCCCACAATCTCCAGTGCGCCAACTCACTTATTTCACTTTCCAACGACATTTTGATGTGTTTTTTTCTTTACCATAATTAGAAGGACTAAACTAAACTAAACAGACTAAATTTGGCTTATTCGTGTAGGCTTTTGTGTTGAAACTTTTTCTTCTATCTCAATTTGGATTTCTGGATCTGGTCTATGGTGTACCTATGTTGATATGAATTGGGCGCTTTTTCCATACTATAGGGGGCGTATTCTCCCTCTGGTTTAGTTCGGGTCCGACTACGTCAAATTGCATTCGTGCCAAGTACTATTCCTCGGCGTCACCGTCTTCCATCCGCCAATTCTGCAGCTTTGTTTGAATCTCTGTCTCGCTTATGCTGTCCGGAGACCGCAGTAAACGTCGAACGAATAAAGGAACCGAAAAAAACAACAGCGAAGCAAAAGAAATCAACAACAAGTATGCAAAGTAATGTTGTATTACAATAAAACTCGTGATTGTCTGATGTTCGACTGACGTTCGACTGCCGACCCGTCGTTCTCAATGCTTCCTCCAAACCTCTTTTCTTCGTTTTACCATTGTGCGCTCCGGGGTCAGCAAAGTAATTCTATCCGCGTCACGTATTCTTGCACTCGTTTGTTTATACAAGTGGTCGCAAGAATACGTAACATGTGGTGTTGAATTTACTTGTGACCTTTTCGTTTTTTGGGGCCACAGTATCAGCCCGATGGTAACATGTGTGTATGTTACCATCGGGCACTTGAGTGGGTCAGTGTTGTATGGTTCCCATGTTTTCAACTGGGCTATTCGGTTTGGATGACAAGGTATATTTGTGTCACCGAATTGTTCCGTTACACAATATGTGTGGGCACAACAGTCCTCCCCCCTTAAAATACTAAAGGCGCAAGTTATGTGAGTGCGAAACGTTTATTCGAAAAAAATATAATTTTTATTGGACCTGTAGGTCTTTTGGTTACAAGAATACAATTAACACTGGGAAAAATAATCAACATAATTCATAAAGAAACCTTATTGCAAAAGTGAATTCCAAGAACCAATTCTGGTTTGGGAAAGATTTTATTGCTAAGTGCGGCTGTATATAATTTTTACTCGATCCGGTGTCAATTAAAAAGTTTAGAATTTCATTACTCTTCGTCCTACACTGGAAGTAAGGTAGCGAAGAGTCGCTTAACCTAAAAAATGGATATCATTGTACTCTGAAGTATCCGCTTGGAGAGTGTCGGTTTCTGCGTTCGAAGAAACAGATTCTTCAGCTTGTTCTCGCATATACTCGACTAGGTTAGGGTAGTTTTGTGCTTCTTCCACGTAGGTCTGTTGGTAGAAGGCGTATAAATCGTTGGAGGATATTTCATCGCATGGGGGCGGACTGAACTCTGGGACGGGGTCTATATGAAAGTTCCTTTGCATCTTTTGGGGTACTTGATTCCTGAAAGAATCGGTGTGTACTTGTGGTCTCTTCCCGGCGTATTTAAATTGTTGAGGTCGGTTTTGGTAGTTTATTGCCTCGGACCTGATCGTAGAAGTATCCATCGGTTCTGGTTTCGGCTGTGGTTTAGGTGCAGAAGGTCTGGGGGGAGCTTGATAAGGATTGTTATATGGGTAGCCAAATTGTGGCTGTTTTTGGAAATCAAAATTCCGTTGCGGATATGTTTGCGGAATGTACGCTATTTGTGGAAAAAACGGCTGTTTGGTGTTTGCAAATTGCTGGGGATATCTACTGTGTTGTGGTGGAGGTGGGGGCAACTGCATAGGTTTACTGACAAGAGAATTCGTGCTATTGGCGTAATTCGACCTAAACCTTTGATTCTCCAGTTTGAGACATAGATTCAGGGCTTGGGGCAGGTCGGATGGCCCAGTAGTTTGGGTAAGTCGCCGTTAAGGCCTCGCACGAACGTATCTAGTGCTTTGTCCCTATATGTGTTAGTGAGAAGTGAAAGCGCTTCGTTACCTATCTCCATTCCTTGTATCTTGTTTAGGATTAGAGATAAATGTCTATATACTGACTGATAAAAGTCTTGCACGGAATCATTTCCTTGAATCAGGGATGTCATTTGGTACTCAAGTGTACCGATATCCCTCTGATCTGCATAATGCATCGTTAGGCATTTCGATATTGCTTTCCAGTTCATAGGGGTATTATACGATTCTAGAACCGCATCAGCATTACCGATTACCTTGTTTCTAATCACGCTCAGGATACCGTAGTATTTTGGTGTTCCTTGGAGTGATTCGTAAATTTTTAAGATGCGTTCCACGCTCTTTCGCCAAGAGCTAAACTCGCCTGGCTTTCCAGAGAAGTCTCGTTAAGATCGAACGACATCTGGTATTTTATCGAGTTCTTCAACATTATTTCTTAATTCGGGATTTATGGCTTGATCATGTATGGCAGGAATTTCGAAATTTGGTCTTACGATAGAGTTAACGATACCGGTGATAATACCAATTAATTCGGGGGATGGTATGACGGGGTGTTGAGCCTGTGGCTGAAGGGGATTTTCCGGTGCCATAGGTCTCGGTTGAGCCTGCGGCGGTTGTTGGTTCACTTGTGGTGGAATGTTTAAAACGGGGGGGCGGATAAGGTTATTAGGATTCGCCATTTGAGAGAAAGTGCTTTAGATCACTGAGTATTACTATTACTAATTCTCTTTCACTGAAGAACTGATTTTATTTCAAATTGTTTTATAGATAGCAGCTCTTTGCTCTAAATTTCTACGGAAATAAATCTTCTATTTTTAAGCCTATAGGTTTACAATTAGATTCCTTAAAATATAATGTATAATTCACTTCTTAATAGCTATTACCTAAAGCACAATGATGATTTCCATGGCTTCTTCCTTATTACTTGTTGTCTGGAGCGGCTGGCAGCAGTGCTGTCTCCTTTTCGTCTGCGATCTCGTTACAGTTACTAGGGGGCCTTAAGATTTCTCCAGAGGAGTTGTTCCACACGCGCAGGTGATTTTATTTCTTTAGTGTATTAATTACGACACTTTTTTACTTGTTCACTATTCTTTTTATACAGTGACGATTTATTAATTTTGCTTTAGTGTACTATGAACTGCGGCACTTTTTTTTTTTTTTTTTTTTTTTTTTCATGTACTATGACATTACTTATTCACTATTTTGCTCGGGCGCCAGTTAGGTTTCTTTGAATTGAAACTTATAAAAAAAATATTTTCTTGAGCATAAGAGCTCTTTATTTCAACACGACTGGATTACAACTCAACCTTAAAAGCTAACAAGTCAAACTTATCACCTACGCTTACACTATCTGCTTATGCAAATTCCCGGAACGGCGACGGTGCACCGACAGGTGATTCCTGGAAGTTGTACCGGCGGACGATGACTCGGGAATGCTGCGTTGCAATTATTAGTGTCGTGTGCACTTACACGTTTTGCACTAATAATCGCAGCGTGGGAACGAGGTGATTGCGCTTATGCTGATCTAAGCGTATTTGTTGTTAACTTGTATAAGGCTTTATTAGGTTATTGTGTATTACCTTTTCTTTCCTACCTATTTTTAATTTAGAGTTCGTAGGTGATAGGATTTCTACAATTTCATGGGGTCCTTCATAAACTGGAGTTAGTTTTTTATTCGACCGATTTTTTGATTCTAATAGTACCATGTCCCCTACTTTATAGTTGGCTTCGTTTAAGTTACGGTCGTAATATTCCTTCGATCTTTCTTTAGCTTTCAATTGGTTTTCGCGTATGATTTTATATCCTGTTTGCAGTTTGGTTTTGATGTCCGTAATGTAGTCCTCGTAATTATATACAGGTTGTATTTGTCTATTTAGGACTGAGGGGAGTGGAGGTTTGAATCCAAAGAGAGCTTCATAAGGGCTATATTTAGTGCTTGTGTGCTCTGCGGTATTATAGCAGAAAACGGCATATTTGATATATTTATCCCAGTTAGTTTGGAATTGCTACTGCTTGAACGAATTTTGTTAAATCGTCCTGAAATGTGAGTATGTATTTGTTATAATTTTCTGAATTAATTTTTTCAATTTCCTTTTGGATTTTGCATGAGTTTGAATTTTGGCATGATTGGTTAGATTTTTGGGGTATTTTATCTCTTTTATCGCTTTGTTTTTGAGGACTGCTGTTTTTGCTCTGCTTTTGAGAATTGTTATCTCGATTTGGGAATTTGGATAAGGCTTTTGAATTAGTAGATTGAGTGATTTGGATCTGTGAATGCGATTTCTGAGTTTGAGAAGTTTGATGCAGTGGACTATTTGAAATATTAGGATTTTTCTCTTCACAGGAATCGCATTTTGAGTTAGAAGATTTGGAAATTTGAATCGGTGAATGCGATTTCTGAATTTGAGAAGACTCGACTTGATATGGTAAATTTGTTTGGCTTCTCTTAGGATTGGAAGTGTTATTATTTTGATACAGAGAGTTGATTTCTTTATTTTGGTTTTGGGCAGTTTTAAAATTTAGGCACGTTGATTCATGTCCTTTACCTGACTCCGCGTGCCGGACGTGCCAGGTCTTGAATCGTTTCCCGAGTTTTGGGCGGATTGTTGAGGATTATTTCGGTTGTTATTAAATTGTCTTTTCCTGCACTGTTCTATTGTGTGCCCAAGGTTTTTGCAGTATCTACATGATACTGGATTTTGGAGTGTATTTATTCTAGTGGGCTGGCCAGTAACGGGGCTTGGTTTTTGGGTTCTGTGCACTCCACCATTTGGGCTTTGTAGAAACCTACACTCATTAGTGTTGTGTGTCTTCGTTTTACAGTTTCTACAGTACCTATTTTGGTAGTTCGGATGCTGTCTAGGAGTAGAAGTAAGGAGTTTCTCTTCTTCCATTGCTATGTCGACGGCTTCATCCAGCTCAGTTCACCTGGCGCTTTTTACCAACAGTTTTATTTGTGGTATTAACCCATTACAGAAGCTTTTGCTTACATAATGCTTCTCATAATGATGGGAATTTTGGTGTTGCTCCTCCAGTAGGCTTATGGATTGCTGATTGTGTTGTTGATAACTTGGTTTCTTCGGGATTTTGGTGTTGGTCCTCCAGTCACTGCACGTTTGTTATTATTTTTTTTTCACTTATTGTTCCTTTTTTTTGTTTTATTTTTACTTCGACTTTTGCACTAAAAGTTTTTGTTTTTTTTTTTGAAATTTTTTTTTACTGAATGTGTTTTTTTTTTTGTTTAATTTCGTATTGGGAGTTAAGGTAGATGCTTTACCCTTAACTATCCCACCGCTGCCACCATTTGTTGTATTACAATAAAACTCGTGATTGTCTGATGTTCGACTGACGTTCGACTGACGTTCGACTGCCGACCCGTCGTTCTCAATGCTTCCTCCAAACCTCTTTTCTTCGTTTTACCATTGTGCGCTCCGGGGTCAGCAAAGTAATTCTATCCGGGTCACGTATTCTTGCACTCGTTTGTTTATACAAGTTTAATCAACTGCTGTTTTACAATTTTTGAACTTAAAACCTAACTTAACTATTGCGGTGTAATTCCATGAACTTGGAGCAGGCCGGAAACCTGCCAGACGTTAATCCATCACTTTATTGGTTGTCAGCAAAATTATGTTGCGATTGCGAAAGTGCAGTCGGAGTGCGTTGCCTCTGCTGTAGTTGTTGTTGTTGCTGTATGTTGTTGGTTCAGGGTGAAACGGGGGAACAGGTGGCCAGCGTAACTCCTCCCCCCTTAGTATAGAGCGACGGCCACAATGACTTCACTGGGGTCGGAGCGATGGACTGTAGGGTTGGTGAGCTATCTCTTATGATCTTCCTTCTTTTGATTATGATGATTGCGATTATGCTTATAAAGGTGAATATGGCAGCTGATGTGTTGGAAATTGAATGCAGGATTGTTGTTGTCATATTTAGATTCTTAATTTGGGTGTCCGTTTGGAATGTAAAATCTCTCAACTTCTTCAAAGTCAAGATGCCGGTGGTAGAGTTAGCGGTAACGTTGCTATTGGGTGCTGGTGGTATGTGGACTTCATCCCAAAAGATGTTTGCATCGTCTTGATAGAATATGCCATTCACTGAGACATCGCAATCTTTGAAGTGGACTAGTGCTCAACCTTTGATTGTGAGAGACTTGGTGCTGCAAGTAGAACTGATTAGTGTTTCTGGTATATTTATAAAAAGGATGAAATTTGGTTCTGGTTTTTCTAGCTCTTGTTACACATTGGACTTGGTCCTGAATCTTTGGGTATAGTTCATCAAGGAAGGTGTTTAATTTGGATAAATAATCATGTTCATTCGTGAATTTTAATGCTTTCGTAAATTTGTACGGTCTCCAGAAGAAAAGTTCGTATGGCCTGTAACGAAAACCCCTTGTTGGGCACCATCTGTAACGGTTGCCCCTGCTGTCCTTTGGATCGCATCTGCGAACGTCTTGTTCCATCGGTTTACCGGACCCAGCTTACAGACCCTGGGAACGATTCAGGATGGACTAGTACCGCGGGGTGTTCGAACCGCTAGTGGCTCAGGCATTATCTCCCTTCCCGGTAGCTCAACGATAAACAAAAAGGGGGGGATCTTGCCACTAGTTTCGAACGGGTGTCACATTTAGTTTTACATGCCTGAAATCCTAGTTGTTCCAAGATAGTGAATTCTCAATGGAGAAGTAAAGAAGGGAAAAAAAAAGTGGGGAAGAGTGAAGATGGTGAATTACTTCCCTGAGCTGACCCGCCCCTCGCTAAACTTAGAAGTTTAGCTTCCATGGCCCTCGCGCCGCTCTGTTACGAAGACCCCTTACGCGACTGGGTACAAATCCTAACTCTAGGTTACGTACCCCTACTACCTACATGATTCACTTCGATCTCGGCCTTCGAACTCCACATCCCGTCAATAGTGCTTACCCTGTCTGCCACATGGTCTATACTATATCAAAATCCTACAAAAAAGGAAAAAAAAAAAAAAAAAAAAATCCCAAAGAAAGAACGAGGGTGACATTATTGCCTGTCAATGCGGCCTTAACTTCACTGTGCAATTCTTTATTGAATAATAATAAAACAACAAACAATTCATAGGAATGAATAGAATTCAAAGTTCTCCGTCCGACTCTATCGTGACGTACGTTACGCTAGCTTACAAATTCAGTTTACGTTAAGTCCAATATCATACAAGATTTTTTTCCTGCACCACATACTGTGCGGGGTTAATAACCTACGCTTAACCAAACTTTTAATTTCTTTTATCTTAGACGAGATTTTGTATTACACATTTATGAGAGTCAAGACTAAAAAAAAATCTCGGTATATATTTTGTTTCTTCCGGATCGGTATACCGATAATAACGGTGAGTGAACTAATTCAATCCTAAATAAAAGGTCTAACAACAACTCTTCGATCCCTTCATTTACCAAAAGTAATCAAAGACAATTTTCATTAGACTTACCCCGTCACTAAACTCTTGTGGGATCCAATACCCTTCTACCGCTGCTCCAGGTGATGGGATGAGGTGCACCGCATTCCGCCTAGGCTGTGAGTGTCTCGCTTATAATTCTGCGGACGTCGTTATGCTACATCGAAAGAAAAAAAATAACATTTTTGGGGACATTTGAACGTTTGGTTTACACTGTGACTACCCTAACAAAATACTTAGCTAATCTACTATGAGATCCTACCGCCCTCTCTCGGAGCGTAGCGTGACTGCAACTGGATGGCTGCCTGAGCTCGGTGTGGTTCCCACTACTGCTGTCGGAAGTCTTCGCTTAAACCGGTTTTATTATCACCTTGGGTGACTGTCTTCGGAATCGGTATTTCCGATTGAATTGTGCCGAAGCTTATGGCGAGCGCCGAAAGGTATGCTTTCGTCAATGCGCACTAGGTATTGTTGGTGTGATGGATTTGTTTTTCGGTTTTTTTTTCTTGTGATTGTTTTCGTTGTTTCACCGAATAATTAAATCTTCTTTCGCAGGTTGTGCCTCTGGGATGGGACGATGGATGGGACGATGGACGGGGGGTGCCTTCATACAGCTTGGTCGAAAAAGGACTCGTGACCGGTATGGGGGTGGAACCTTCCTCGCCCACGTGGACTTCCACTGCACTTGGGGTTTTTATGTTGTCATTGATTGTGTTTATTTTTTTTCTTTTTGTATCGTAGGGTGGTAGTGGCTTTTCGAATAGATTTTTTTTTCTTAGGCATGCGCGGTAGGGAATTTAATTTTTCTACGCTGATGGATTACGATGGGGGAGGTACCGAGTCGCACACGAGATACCACGTGACTTCGACGCACTAAGGGAATTCTTTTTTTCTTATTCCTCTCGGGATTTCTTTTTCTGCGAACTTTGGCACGACACTGATGTTTTCTTTTGGGTTTCTTTTTTTGTTTTGTTTTCTTTTGTTCATTAGCGATCCTTTTTACTAGGATTACACGAGACAAAATAAAATTGAGGTGAATCACGTTTTTACAGCGTGTGTGGCCGCCGCCATTACCGCGTGTTAAAACAAAGAAATATTTCCTCTGTGAGGATTTCCCTCACTCCCGCGAGCCTACTACCAACCACTGCTTTCGACGATTTTTTTCCTGACTGACTGTCCTATCGCAAATTTTCGCTGTGCACGTAGGGTACGCCAAGTAGCGTGCGACCATTGTGACACTAGCTCGCATTATATGTTTATCTCCCTTCCACTAATGTGAGACGTGTGTGTGCAGAACTAAATTAGCCCTAGCTTCAAAATCTATCATTAGGAAATTCGAGAGTGTATCATACAATTTCTGTTGGATTTTTTTCCATCAATTGCACCTTAAATTAATCCGATGGGAATTAAATTCTTTGCACAATCTGTAATCGAAATTCGATCTATAAACTGAGCGAAAGGAAGATGGCCGCCTGTCCATTCGTGTAGTAACTTCTGCGCCTACCTGCCTTCCTCAAACTGTCCTATAAAAATCCAGCGCCATGCTGGGTGGAAATTTTAAAATTGAACGTTGATCGTTCGTCGTTTCCCACAAAACTTGACACTTTCACAGACCTGTCGCCTGAAAGGGTTAAGGAAAGAAACAGCCTCTCGACCCACACCTGAGAATTACTCAAGTCTCATGTTCAGATTGATCTAGTCGGGCCTATTCCTACCATACTCCTAGTCTACCAACCTTATCAGAATGTAACCTTGAGCACCTAAAGCCGCATGTCTTTGGTGTGTGTCACACCGAGACTGTGACCAGTTTCGTCGACTAGCTCGTAAAGATTGTTTCCGATAGCTTTATGTACTTTCGCTTTAAGAAATTTTGGGCAGAGTTTCGCATTCCTAGCTTTACCGGCGTCGCTTAACACAAAATTTCGTTTAAATACCGTGTCGCCTACTTTATATTTAATATTTGCGCTCCGAGTGTTATACACTCTTTCGTAAGTGTTATGCGCTTTTTCCAACGAACTCTTAATATGTGAATGTAAGATGTTCATTTTCGCTGCCTTGGGTAGTATGTCGAGCTCTGAATTGTTCAGGCCACCTAATTTCCTCAACAGCTCATAGTCGCTAGCATGTTCTATCATACGTTGGCCGAAAACAGCTTCGTATGGGGACATTCCCGTTGCGGAGTGAATGGTCGTTCTAAGCGCGCAACCTATGTCCGGTATTTGCCTATCCCACTTGGACTGATCGGTGTCAAGGTACGCTCGAACCGCTGACAATATTGATCGATTTACGCGTTCGCTCGCATTAGCTTGCGGAGAGTATATCGCTGTTCGTATGTGCTTTATACCATACGCGTTCAACAGAAGTTGAAACTCCTTGCTTACAAACTGGCTGCCGTTATCGGACAGGATAGTTTCGGGCACACCAAACTGGAGGAAGATGTCTTCCCGAAGAAATTTCGTTGTTGCCTCAGCTGTGGCCCTTCTAAGAGGTTTTAGTAAAACAAATTTCGTGAGCTGGTCTAACGCTATCAAAATGCTGGTATTCCCTGCTTTGGACCTAGGATAGGGACCTAAGAAGTCTACGTAGATGTGCTGAAATGGACGGTCTACCAAGAATGCTTTTCCCATGTTAGCTCTCAATACGCGGTTGGGTGCCTTCGAGGTTTTGCACACTTCGCAATTGCCAATGAACCCTTTTACCTGCGTACTCATGTTAGGCCAATAAAATTGTTGACGTAGCTTGTATAGCGTCTTGGCTAGTCCTCCGTGTGAAGCACTTGGCGGACAATGGGCTAGGGCGATCAGGTTCTCGGACAAAGCTTTCGGTACCCACAGTTTCCAACACAGATCCTCTTGTAACGGATTACCTGAGCTGTGTCGCGTCTTCTTATAGACAAACCCGTCTGAGATTGTAACGTCTGGAAGCAGCTCTCGGTTTTGTTCGACATATTCCCGGAGTTGGCAATAATCCGTCGACATGAATTCCGGGTCTGCTAGATCTATGTGCAAGACCGCGAAAGCTCCTCCAGCATTCTGGGAGTCAGACTGTAATGCATCGACTTCATGTATTCGCGATAAGGCGTCTGGCACGACATTTAAGCTGCCCTTTCGATGTTCGATGTCGAAAGTGTACCCTTGTAGCTCCAAACTCCATCGCGCTAATCTACCCTTGAAATCTTTCAGGCTCATGAGCCACTTCAGGCTAGCGTGATCGGTTATGACCTTGAATTGGTAGCCTTCGATGTAGGGTCTGAATTTTTTTTATGCCCATGACCGCTGCTAAGCATTCTCTCTCCGTTACGGTGTAGTTCCTTTGCGCATCATTCAATTTGTGTGAGTAGAAAAATATTGGTCGCTCTGCTCCAGTATCGTCGACCTGACATAGCACAGCCCCGATGCCAGTTGAAGAGGCATCACAATTTATTATAAATTGTTTGTCGAAGTCTGGGTTAACCAGGACTGGGGCGCGCGACAATCTATCTTTAATCGCGTTAAACGATTCTACCGCTTCCGGATAGAACTTGAACGAGCTGCCTTTCCTCAATGAATCTGAGAGATGAGATGCCAGGGCGGAAAAGTTTGGCACGAACCTCCGGTACCAGCCGGCCATTCCTAAGAAGCGTCTGACTTGACGTGCGTTCTTTGGGATCGGAAAGTCTTTAATGGCTGTCACCTTGCTAGGGTCCACCTTCAGTGTACCGTTGCCTACAATAAAACCGAGATATCTTAGTTCCTTGAAACAAAATTTGGACTTTTCAACATTGATGGTAAGTCCGGCCTTAGATAGTTTAGACGCGACTATTTTAAGAAGTTCCATGTGTTATTGGAAGGTTCGTGAGAAGATCAACAAGTCATCCAGATAAACGAAAATCTGTTGCCTTAATTCGTGGGGGATGACCTTGTCCATCAGCCTGCAGAGGCGCTGTGGAGCGTTGCAAAGCCCAAAGGGCATCACCTTAAAGTGGTATAACGGTTTACCAGGGACGGTAAACGCAGTCTTCTCCCTCGACCTTTTCTCCAGCGGTATCTGCCAAAAGGCGTCCTTCAGATCTACGCTCGATATGAAGTAAGTATCTGAAAGGCGTCCTAGCAGACCCTCTATATGCGGCAGCGGATACGCATCCTTTTTAGTGACCCCGTTGAGTTTACGAACATCCAAGCATAGTCTGTTCTTCCCCGACTTTCTGACCAAAACTACTGGGGAACTCCAGGGGCTCGAGCTCTCCTCGATCACATTTAAGGCCAACATGCGATCCAGCTGCGCGTACAGAAGGGTTTGTACCGCTGGTGACACGGGATAATGCCGCTGTTTTATGGGATCCGCGTCCCCAGTATCAATCATATGCTCTTCAAGTGGGGTCTTCCCCAATCCTTTGTCGGCGAAAGAGGGAAAGAGGCTTATTGCATGCTTTAGCTCTCCGGACTCCTCGACTGACAACTCATGAGCGGATGAAAGGATATGACTCTCACGTGTTCCTTCACTAGACATGTCTAGTCCTAACACTATACTATCTATGCCAGAGGCAATACCTGAGTTTTCGGAAAAGACGCTTGGGGCGATCTTGAACATCCGCCAAAAATCGACTCCAAGGTATAAGTCCTTTGTCAGAGATGGGACGACAAATAAGGTAATATACTCGACTTGATTTTTGTATGAAATTTTTGTTTTGATTACCCCCACAATGTGCTGTTTACTTCCCTCTGCGGTGGTAACTGAAGACGAAAAGGGTTTCAGGGGGATGTTGTTTCGGTGCAAAAATGCACTGCCGCCGGCACCTAAACAGCTAATGCCCGCTCCGCTGTCCAAGAGGCCTAACCAATCCTTCCCAAGGAGGTTAACACTAGCATATGGACGGGGATCGTCGAATGACGATTGCAGGGTTGTGGCAGCAATGGCATGGTATAACTTTCTTTTCTCGGCGAAGCGGTTTCTTAGTTTTTGTAATCTCAGTGGCACGACGGGGTTGCAAAAAATACGTGCTCTTGCTTCGTTATACTCTTTCTGACGCTGATGCAAAGACTTTCTCTCACTAACAGTGGCTTCCACCGCCGATTTTTTTTGATCGGTGTCTGCTTTAGATAACGCTGGTGACCGTTTTAGAATGGTGGCTGTTAGTGGCTTGTTGCCTGTACTTAACGTCTCGCCGGCTCGGGACTCCTGGAACAACTCTCCCCGGTTGGAGAATTGCTCTGTGGGGCGTTTCCCGAACAAACTGGACAATTCGGTGTGGTCGTGTTCTCACGGCCACATTTAAAACAAAACAATGCTCTTTGAGGGATTGGACAATCAAAGAAGGTGTGGCCCTGCTCTTTGCAATTCCAACAGCGAAGGGGGTTAGGCGTTCTTTGTCTAAGACCTAAAGCTTCGACCTGCGGATGCGGTGAGCAAGACGGCAAACCCATCTGCTCGGAGAGTTCGCTGACATTCCTACGAGGGGATGGTGCTTGCTGAAATCGTTGTCGTTGAGCGTCATTATCATTAATGAACTTTTCAATGGCCCTGCACACATGTACCATTTCTGGAATGTTGTGCGTATTGAAGGTAATGAGGTGTTCGCCTATCCTTCGCTTAACGTTTTGTTTAATTATTTCGATGAGCTCCCTGTTCGATTTTGGGATCCGCAACCGGGAGTTCAATTGCAAAAGGTCTCCAAAGAATTGATCGAACGGCTCGTAGAGTCCTTGCCGCCTATCGGACATTTTCCGAGCGAGCTCGAAATCGGACTCTAAGCTTCGATATTGTTCTATGAGGGCCAGACGAAGTGTGGACCAATTTACGGTTGGATTACTTTTTAAGTACATCCAGAACCAAGTTTCGACTGGTCCTGCGACGAAGTGATGGAAGTTGGCTACTACGTTTTCCCACGTCACATTGTGTGATTCCTTGAGTTTACTTAGACGAAACAGAAAATCATCAACAGACATTTTGTGGTTATCAAATTTAATTCCCCATTTGTGGTAGTGATGGGATCCTACCGACGAATTTGAGGGTGAACTGGCTGGCGAGGTATCAGGGCGTTGGACAGGATCACTGATGTGCATGTTGCTGAGTTGCCTCAGAAAATTGTCAACGTTGTTACTCTGAGCCATTTGTACTGGGTGAACTCTTGGCGTATCAGCCTGAGAAAGATTTGGCATTGGAGCCGATGGTCGAGTCAGGGGCTCCGGGCGTCTAATCACGTCGTAATGTTCTTGAGGATTAATCGTGGATGTCATAGGGATTACATTTGGTGGATTATGATTTGTCTCGGGGGGGAACTGCTGGTGCATTATTTCCTATTGCGGTTCTGACTGCAGCTAGGATCTCTCGATGCAGCTCTAACCTATTTCTTTCTAACTCCTCCCGTATGGCACGTAGATCTGCGGCGCGATTGATTCCCGCCGTGGCGGTAACTACGTCCTGAACGTATTGTTCGAATTGCGCGGACTCGCTAGCAGCATCAGATCCAGCTGGGGTACGCTGGGCCATACTTGTGGCAGCGTGTTCAACCTGATGTACCGGTAAGCTTCCACCGGGAGTAACTTCACTGTTCGGATTGCCGACGTCATCCGCCGTAATGACCGGAGGGTCGGGTCTTTCCACTTCCTGGGTCTGGGACTTGCTCTTACTGCGAGTTCCATGACCACCTGCGAATTTCCTTGGCCGGCCAGGGCCTGGACCTGCTTCAGCCATGACTGGTCAAAACTAACTTAAAACTAATAATGTGCAGTGATCTGCGTTAAGGGTTCCTTAGGGTACGCTATGCGTGTAAACCTACGCTAGCTATTCGGTAACTTAAAATTAGCTTCCTAACTCAAAACTCAAACTTCCTTGCTAAATCAAAACTCAAACTGAACTTTTCTCGCGTACTTAAATATCATACCAAAACCAAAATCTAACTGACTTACAAGAGAAAAAAAAATATCAACTACTCAAACTAAACTATCATAATACCTAGGGGATGTGTCGTCCTGAAAGCCATGACACGTTGATCGAAGGTCATCAACAAAAATGTTTTTCTCCTTTTTTCTTTCCGAGAATTTTACTACGTTTGTCTGCGATTTAATTTCAACCGATGTTTAATGCGATGGAATTTTAAACTGTAACATTTGCTAGGTCATCTGCGTTAGACCGACGTTAGCAGAGAGACATGAAGCAACAGACGCAAGTGGGGAGTAAGTTCAACCCACTTACCGGACTTAACATAACCACTCCAACTAACTCTAACCAGATGCCATGACTTCATCCAGGGAACTAGCAACAGACGTATATGGTGAACAATTTCAAACACATGTACCGGACAAGATTCCCTGAAACAAAGCAAACACTAGCACGCTCGCGTCCTCCTGAGTAATTGCAACTGACATAGCCGAGGACTAATTGACAACTCAACTACCGGACAATCACTACCAGGGTTACGGAGATAATGATATAGGCTTGAAAACAAGCTATCGATTGTAAATACTCTACGTCTGAACCTTGACGTTGCTACGAACCATGGAGATGAACAGAGTTACGCTCTCCCATGTCGGACAGGTCGTCATACCAAACTGAAGAAAGATTAAATGTGTTGCCGAGTGCAACATAACAGAACTTGGGTAACTAACACAAAACTTTCGAGCCCCACGTTGGGCGCCATCTGTAACGAAAACCCCTTGTTGGGCACCATCTGTAACGGATGCCCCTGCTGTCCTTTGGATCGCATCTGCGAACGTCTTGTTCCATCGGTTTACCGGACCCAGCTTACAGACCCTGGGAACGATTCAGGATGGACTAGTACCGCGGGGTGTTCGAACCGCTAGTGGCTCAGGCATTATCTCCCTTCCCGGTAGCTCAACGATAAACAAAAAGGGGGGGATCTTGCCACTAGTTTCGAACGGGTGTCACATTTAGTTTTACATGCCTGAAATCCTAGTTGTTCCAAGATAGTGAATTCTCAATGGAGAAGTAAAGAAGGGAAAAAAAAAGTGGGGAAGAGTGAAGATGGTGAATTACTTCCCTGAGCTGACCCGCCCCTCGCTAAACTTAGAAGTTTAGCTTCCATGGCCCTCGCGCCGCTCTGTTACGAAGACCCCTTACGCGACTGGGTACAAATCCTAACTCTAGGTTACGTACCCCTACTACCTACATGATTCACTACGATCTCGGCCTTCGAACTCCACATCCCGTCAATAGTGCTTACCCTGTCTGCCACATGGTCTATACTATATCAAAATCCTACAAAAAAGGAAAAAAAAAAAAAAATCCCAAAGAAAGAACGAGGGTGACATTATTGCCTGTCAATGCGGCCTTAACTTCACTGTGCAATTCTTTATTGAATAATAATAAAACAACAAACAATTCATAGGAATGAATAGAATTCAAAGTTCTCCGTCCGACTCTATCGTGACGTACGTTACGCTAGCTTACAAATTCAGTTTACGTTAAGTCCAATATCATACAAGATTTTTTTCCTGCACCACATACTGTGCGGGGTTAATAACCTACGCTTAACCAAACTTTTAATTTCTTTTATCTTAGACGAGATTTTGTATTACACATTTATGAGAGTCAAGACTAAAAAAAAATCTCGGTATATATTTTGTTTCTTCCGGATCGGTATACCGATAATAACGGTGAGTGAACTAATTCAATCCTAAATAAAAGGTCTAACAACAACTCTTCGATCCCTTCATTTACCAAAAGTAATCAAAGACAATTTTCATTAGACTTACCCCGTCACTAAACTCTTGTGGGATCCAATACCCTTCTACCGCTGCTCCAGGTGATGGGATGAGGTGCACCGCATTCCGCCTAGGCTGTGAGTGTCTCGCTTATAATTCTGCGGACGTCGTTATGCTACATCGAAAGAAAAAAAAAAAACATTTTTGGGGACATTTGAACGTTTGGTTTACACTGTGACTACCCTAACAAAATACTTAGCTAATCTACTATGAGATCCTACCGCCCTCTCTCGGAGCGTAGCGTGACTGCAACTGGATGGCTGCCTGAGCTCGGTGTGGTTCCCACTACTGCTGTCGGAAGTCTTCGCTTAAACCGGTTTTATTATCACCTTGGGTGACTGTCTTCGGAATCGGTATTTCCGATTGGATTGTGCCGAAGCTTATGGCGAGCGCCGAAAGGTATGCTTTCGCCAATGCGCACTAGGTATTGTTGGTGTGATGGATTTGTTTTTCGGTTTTTTTTTTTCTTGTGATTGTTTTCGTTGTTTCGCCGAATAATTAAATCTTCTTTCGCAGGTTGTGCCTCTGGGATGGGACGATGGACGGGGGGGTGCCTTCATACAGCTTGGTCGGAAAAGGACTCGTGACCGGTATGGGGGTGGAACCTTCCTCGCCCACGTGGACTTCCACTGCACTTGGGGTTTTTATATTGTCATTAATTGTGTTTATTTTTTCCTTTTTGTATCGTAGGGTGGTAGTGGCTTTTCGAATTGATTTTTCTTTCTTGGGCATGCGCGGTAGGGAATTTAATTTTTCTACGCTGATGGATTACGATGGGGAGGTACCGAGTCGCACACGAGATACCACGTGACTTCGACGCACTAAGGGAATTCTTTTTTTCTTATTCCCCTCGGGATTTCTTTTTCTGCGAACTTTGGCACGACACTGATGTTTTCTTTTGGTTTTTTTTTGTTTTTTTTTTTGTTCATTAGCGATCCTTTTTACTAGGATTACACGAGACAAAATAAAATTGGGGTGAATCACGTTTTTACAGCGTGTGTGGCCGCCGCCATTACCGCGTGTTAAAACAAAGAAATATTTCCTCTGTGAGGATTTCCCTCACTCCCGCGAGCCTACTACCAACCACTGCTTTCGACGATTTTTTTCCTGACTGACTGTCCTATCGCAAATTTTCGCTGTGCACGTAGGGTACGCCAAGTAGCGTGCGACCATTGTGACACTAGCTCGCATTATATGTTTATCTCCCTTCCACTAATGTGAGATGTGTGTGTGCAGAACTAAATTAGCCCTAGCTTCAAAATCTATCATTAGGAAATTCGAGAGTGTATCATACAATTTCTGTTGGATTTTTTTCCATCAATTGCACCTTAAATTAATCCGATGGGAATTAAATTCTTTGCACAATCTGTAATCGAAATTCGATCTATAAACTGAGCGAAAGGAAGATGGCCGCCTGTCCATTCGTGTAGTAACTTCTGCGCCTACCTGCCTTCCTCAAACTGTCCTATAAAAATCCAGCGCCATGCTGGGTGGAAATTTTAAAATTGAACGTTGATCGTTCGTCGTTTCCTACAGGCGTGTGTTTAGTCGCGGAGTGTATAAATTAAAATTTCATACGCGGATTTTTTAAAAAAAATAATTTTTATTTAAACTGGCAGCGCCTCTGCCTCGGTACAATTTTAGAAAGAATGAACAGTTTTAACTTATAACCTAGAGCTTAAATACTATCTTAATGCTATGACAGCAGAATACGTCGGCGACGTGTTCCCACAGACACATTACACCAGTCGTGATGGAATGCGGGTCCAGGGGGTCAATTCTCGTTCTGTGAAAAAGTGAAACGAAAATGTTTTCACCCTTTCACAGCAATTTCAATTCTCGTTCTACGAAAATGTGAAACCAAACTTCAAAATTTTTCATATGAATAATTTTTTTTCACGTTCTCATTTGCAAGTGAATGTTTTTAGTGAGAGTTTGAAAATTGAGAACCTGATATCATACAACACAGTATACGATACTAAACTCACCACGATATTTTCACTTATAGAACGAGAATCGCTTTTTAGTACTGAGTGAATCGAAAAAATTAAAGGAATGTGTGAGAGCGAATGTGAAAACGATTTATTCGATTCACTCTTTCACAGAACGAGAATTGACCCCCAGCGCTGTTGCCTGCTCGAGTTGCAACTGACGTACCACAATGTCAGCGAATTCCTTTGCCGGCTGCCTGGGAAACTTATTTAATTTGATGATTGAATTTTATTTGTGTTAACTTATAGCATTATTGTAGGTTATGAATGTTTCGGAAAATATTTTCTCATGCTCTGTTGTAAGTTTATTCTCCTTTTTCTTAGATAAAATCAGTCGATATATGTCAGTGAGTGTAGAGTGTAGTCTTTGATTGACTTCGAGTTGTTTGCAAAAATCTTGGAAGATGTTTGATATGAACTCCGAACCTTGATCACAAACGATCTTCTTATTGGATTCCGTACGAACTTATATACTGTTTGAGAAGTCTAAGAATTGTTATACTACTCCTGCAGCTGAGAGTATAGCCGCAAGCGAACTTAGAAAATTTGTCCACTAACGTAAGGATCATATATTTTAATGAAAAAAGATTACTGGAGTGCTCAGCGATTGAGATCACAGTGTCTTGTTATTGTAATTAATTAATTATAAAACACACACAATCACTTACAGGCACAAGCTCCCAATGATGCTCGTTATTTCCGTTAGATGTTGTTGAGTCCCACGGTGATAAAAGATCAGGGTTCTCTTCGGTGATCAAGGGTTAAAACCCAACGGTCGTTTCAATATTTGTGTTAATTTGCACTTGTTCACAAGTCTCTATCTGTTCGAGCGTACGAATCAGAGTTTAGATTCCGACCGACTCGAAGTAAAAAGGTTTCCCGTTGGGAAACCGCTGGTCCCACGATGCGAATCGCTGATTCCACCAATAGGCCATCGCACGAGTTAAGTGTACTACACGAGAAGTTAGGAAAAAAATTACAATTTAATTTTATTACTATCGACTGAACAGCTTTGAGTATCACTCTGGAGTGAGTTTACAATCGTTTTTCTTATTGATTTCACCTTGCATTCGCGATTCCAAGAACTGAACTTGAATTGCGAAAAGCCGCTAGACGCTTGGCTTGCAGTTCTTGGGTCGCTTGTGCAATCACAATTATTTCGTTTTCTTAGAATTACAATATTATCAAAAGGTTATGGTGTCGATCGTACACGTGCCGTGTATTGGGTTGGGCTCCGGATGTCGCAAGGGGTTATTGGTCGGGGGGGGGGGGGGGGGGGGGGGGGTTATTGGTCGGACGTAACTCACGCGTATCCTTTGGCGAGGGCATAAGCGCTACACGATCCCAATGCACCTGGAGTGTGGGAACATGTTGGAGCATGAAAATGATGAGCCAGCGAATCCCGTATGGTTCGCTGGCATGCACTTGGCTCGTGTGCTGAGCGCATCGTGTTAACTAAGGACCTGTTTGTTATTGTTTTTTTGTTATTTTTTTTGTTTTTTATTAAGTATGTGTTTTAATTCCGAAAGTTCGTGAAGAAGAAAAGGATAGGAACTGTGGTTTTCTTTTATGCCATGTTCTTGGCTCAGCACTGCACCGAGAGCAAAACTGGAAGCATCTGTGGTTAGTTCGAAACTCTTATTGAAATCTGAGTATACTAACATAACGTCATCAGATATAAGTGAATTTCGAGTTTTGTCGAATGCTCCTATAGTGTCTTGGTCTAAATGGATAGTTTTAGTTTTTGATTGGAATTTCGACACTTGTCTATCTTCCCCTCTTAGAAGGGCTGTCAAAGGTTTGGCTACCTTTGCATAGTCGCGAATAAAGCGCCTTTAGCAACCGGACATGCCCAAAAATTATCTAATAAAAAACTTATTAATGCAGACACGAACGAAATTTTATATATACTCAGTATGACTTTATTGTTCGGATTCAATTAAACGACTAAACGCAAAAATTCATAAAGCAATTCATTATCTTATAACTATATTTGTCTTCTTCTAACCGCTGCATCGCCTTTTACCCATACTACTACACCCCTTCTCGATGCATGAGGCCAAGTTTTTGGGCAAGATTTCGGAACTGTAGCTGCGGTAACGCCTTCGTGAGGATGTCTGCCTCCTGATTTGTTGTACTCACATAGTGTAAGGTTACTTCGCCTGCTTCTACATTTTGTCTGATAAAGTGATGTTTCACATCGATATCTTTGACCCTTTTATTTTCCATATTTATTGCCATCTTAATGCAGCTCTGGTTGTCTTCGAAAATCGGAATGTTTTTTACTTCAATTAGTAAATCAGACAGTAAGCCTTTCAACCATATACCTTCTTGTACCGCCAGGGCTAAAGCAACATATTCAGCTTCGGTGGTGGAGCACGCCACAACTTGCTGCTTCTTCGATGTCCAGCTTACTGTGTTGCCAAATACTTTGTACAAAAATCCGCTTGTAGACTTCCTATCAGTTTCGTCGGAAGCATAATCAGCATCAGCAAATCCCATTAGCGGCTTAGCATCTGGATTTTTGTTGTAAACCAACTCATAATCAATGGTTTTCAGGTATCTCACCAATCTTTTAGCACTTTGCCAGTGTTCAACTCCCGGGGAATCTTGATAACGACTCAGCTGGGATATTGCAAAGCATACGTCTGGTCTGCTACACAACATCAAGTACATTACTTTTCCAATCAGCTCTCTATACGGTATCTTAACTTTCATGTTGGTATCCAATTTCTTTAAACGTGTTGACGGGTCCATGGGAGTGGAAACGCCATTACAGTCATTCATCTTCAAATAGGTCAACAGATCATTGATAGCTTTCTTTTGTGACATGCCTAGGGAACATTCCTTTTCATTGAACGTTATTCCTATACCAAGGAATTGTTCGAATACTGCTGCCTCTTTCATCTCAAATTCGTTTGTAAGTAATCTCTGTATATCATCATGTTGCTTTCCATTAGCGCTAATTAGCAAAAGATCGTCAACATATAAAACCATATACGCTACATGGCCTTCGTGATGTCTGACGTATACACAATACGAGCCCAAACGCAAAATAGTTGGTCTATGCTATTTGATTACGAATAAATTCTGTGGAGAAATTCAAACTTGTTTTGTTTCTTCAAATAAAAAGTTTTGTTAATGAAAATAAATATGTATTTATATTTCTGCTACAATTAAAAAGAAAGTTTAATGAACAAGTTGTAAGCATTTGAAGTTATTACTGAATAAAATATTTGGTCATCTTTCGTTTGAGCGCAAAATAATTGGTCTAAGATTTAAAAATTACTTTTTACCACTGCGTCACATCACCTTTCTTGGATATGACTGCTTGAATTCGCTGTGGCATTGTATCCACGAGTTTTTGGCAGTCATCGGTTTGTGGCACGGGTATGTCCGCACAGGACTGGGAGGATCGGTGGTGGTAATGGTAAAACAAATTTCCATTTTCCTTGGCAGGTGTTCGGCACGCTTGCGTTTTGCTCGCGGCAATTAGCTCGTCGGTGGGGTGGTGTTCTTTCTGCCGTCCCTTTGGTCCACAAAATAAATTTATCGTGCCGAAATATGTGTTTTTTTTTTTCTTGTTTTGCCTTTGTAATATTAGTCGACCTAAACGGAGTAAAGTAACACCGGGTTACCTAGGAAAAGCATGACGCAAGATAACCGTCATGAAACCAAAAGAGGGGAAAACACGAGACAAAGGGGAACATGAACTGTCGGATGTTTTTGACAGGGGATGATTTGAGTCACCCGTCGGCTTAACCCACCCTAGTCCATTGTCCTATGGTCAATGGCTCCATGGTTGCCAAATGCCGATGCAAATAAATGGCAACCCCTTTTAAAATATTCTACGTCTACAACGTCCTCATATTTTTTTTTCCGATCACGAACCTATCACCAAAATAAAGAAAATCTTATTGCATCATTCTAGAGAAAATCCCTTAGAAATGAACTGGTAACTCGAATTGTTTTGTACAATTAAAAGTAAGTGTATTTATGTTATAACTATGTATAAACATCAAGTATCTTATAATCATAATTCCTTCGTGTATAGAAAGGGTGACAATTTTATTTAAAGGGTTTGACAGCAATAGTGACCTAACGAATTGCTCTGGAAAAAGTATTTAAGCTCGGTACTAGCGTGGTCACACTACAGGTGTGCGTCCCGCAAAAATAATAAAAAAAAAACCAAAATGAACTGATCGACAATCATCCACATCAATAGACGGAAGATAAAAAAAAAATGGTATGAAGAGAATATAAATCCTGACTTTTGACACGTTCTTTACTTTAGGCAAATATCTTATTACTATTTAGATACGTTATTTTTTTTTCTTTCCCTTCGGTTTACTAGTTGTGCCCAAAAGATAATATAGAAAACAAATTCACTTACAGTTTCTGTTGTATTTTTTTGTGTAAAACACAAAAAAAAACTTTTGTTGGGTGAAGATACAAATCCAGAAGCTCCTCCGCTTTGTGCGCACAAACCGTACTGGAATCTCTGATGCTTCGACGAGGAATTAGGTTAAGAGTCTGTGAAAAATAGAAAGTTTTCTTATATGATCTTTAGGCCTCCCTACAACTACAATGAATTGAGAACAAATGTGTCGATACTACCACAATATTTTAAATGAGCAATTGTTATAAATACTTGTTATAAAAATTAATCATAATTCCACGACTGATGCGATGGCTGAGTTGTACAAGACGCTTATTGACTTCCGTTTGGATCTCTCCGCGTGTGTCGAAACTAACACGGGTCGAGGTAAATGGTTGGTTGTCTTCTCGTCGGTCTCAACACGGTTTAGCTGTCACGGGGTTTAGGCCTCGTCACGGTGAGAAGTACTCCGAAGGAGAAGTACCCCGCGGAAGACACGAGGGGGTTGACGCTTCTTGAGGTCTGAGGAACAAAAGGCGGCTATCGTTCGTCTCTGCCTGCTGGTGGCGAGGTCAGTTGCAGGGTCGCAAGGATGTTTTCCCTAGCAGAAATCAAAATTTGTTTCGTGCGATGAGGGTGGATGACTTCCTGGCACCGGCGGGGTGGCGAGTTCGTGATGGTGATATGGGTGGTGTTTAGCGACGATTTTGGGTGGTGGCTTGTAGTGGTGTGGCGGTGGTTTTGTGGAGGGTTATGGTGGCGCACACAGGTGACGTAGAGTGCTGCTTAACCAAAATTTCTTCTGCTTTGAAATTCTCCACCCCAAACGTGGAGGGGGACTTCGTGGCACGAGGGATTGTTTTCCGCTAGAGCGTTCCGTAGAGCGTTTAAGCCGCTCGGGCGTTTACGGAGTTTCGATGTCCCACTGCGCACGTTTCTTTTCAGTATTTTTTTGTTGTTTTATTTTTCTTATTTTTTTTTTTTTTTTTGTTTTTTTGCACGTATTGCACACACAATGTAATAAAAATTTATATGCGAATCAGCAAAACTTGAATTACCCGACCTGGTTTGGGTTTTACCACACTTCCACCGCCAAAAGAAAAAAAGAATTGGCCATTTTGGTTGCCGTGGTTTTATACTCGCTGTAAGATTAGCCCATTTCGCCATTTCCGCCATTAAGTGAGCTGCGTTTAGGCAGACTTGTACAGCGGTTTGTTTTTTGGTTGTGTCCACAGTCGTATACTTTTACTAAGTTTATACTCAGTAAATGGAACCACAAAAATGATGGCAAGTCGAAATGGTAGGATATAATTTTCAAGGTGTACGCTACAGGTTGTGATGCGATTGCCAAATATCATTAATTGTTTGTCGTAGATCTTTGCGAGTTCTTGCTGGTTGCTGCCTTAACTTTTGCTTCATTTTGTGCCATAGAGTTTCGATGGGCGAAAGATCAGGGCTACTGGATGGCCATTCCATTAATGGAATGGCTTCAGAAGATAACCAGGCTAGAGTTGACTTTGCCGTATGACAAGATGCACCGTCTTGCTGAAACACGTGAGCCCCCTCGGTTGACTGAAGCTGTGTTATTGATGGAAGCAGATGCTCTTGCAAGATGTCGCAATACTTTACTGAATTTACAAGGCCGTCAACAAAACATAAACTATTAACACCACGCCCAGACATGCACCCCATATCATTTGTGATGCTGGAAACTTGATTGTTCGTTTCAGACAGTCTTTATGGAACGCTTCTTTGGAGGTGCGAAGTACACGCTTTCGCTCATCGCCAACACAAACCTCAAATCTTGATTCATCGCTCCAAATTACTTCCCGCCACTGCTGTAAGGTCCAATCCTTGTGCTCTTTAGCCCATTCAAGTAGCCTTTTCTTTTGCCTTGGTGTAAGAAGGGGCTTTTCTTTGGCCTATTAGAATGGGTTGAAAAAAACCACAATACAAAATTAACAAAAGATGTTTAAACCATATCTGGCGAAACTTTTGCTTACGTTTTGGACTTATTGCCGAAAAAGCATCTTTCTCACTTTGATTTACTTTTGATGTTGATGGTCCTATTGATAAGGGTATACGAGTATATGTATAATAACGAGTTAAAAATTGTGTCTGATCGTCACCACAGATTCTGCGTAACTGCCCTTGATCCTTGCCATTCTCGGAAATGACTAGCAAGAGCGCAGATTCCACTCTCTCTTACCTTTTATTTACACACATATAATGTGTCTTACCATCCATAACATCCTGTGGAACAAGGAATAAAAAGAACACAGTACTTAAGAGTGTATGTCAATTTAAGGGGTTTTATTTTTCTCTTATTATTGTTATTATTATTACTCTATCATGTATATATAGAAAAATAATTTCGATATCAATTGAAAACGAATCAAAACCGTTTTTAGCTGCGTTGGAAATGATGTGGACTGGGCAACCAATTCCAATTAAGTCTTTTCCGATACTGGACTTAAGTTTGTGAAAAACATTGTTCAAGCCTGCTCTGTTTACGCCTCCAAAATTGGTGTTACAATTGTCAGCGGAAAATGCTACACACTTCGACGCGATATCAAATTTGTTTAAGCATTTCACTATATAATTACATATCGTCACTGAAGTTTCATTTGGTAATTTATCTAAATGAATTAATTTGGTTTGAGTTCCAAAATCTTTATCAAAATACTGAATTAGTATTGGAAACATCTTAATGTTGCCGTGTTCCTTCTGCAGCAGCTATAGTATCGTCCAATTTTGTTGATGTTGAAATAAAAGCGGAGGTCAATTTTGATGAGATATCACCTGCGCGCAATGTCTTTAAGTGTTTCTTGGATGCAGTATGTTGTTCCAAATCGTAGCGACCTTTATTGGCCACTGACACTTTCGCAGATTGTACAAAACGCTTCATATTTACTTAAATTGGATTTTGTGATGAAGGACTTGTATTGCTTTTGCAGCTCTTCATTAAACACACGTTTCCCCTTGCTCATCGTCTGTCAAATATCGAATGTGATTACATTAAAAAATATATTCGATTTAGCTACTTTCGCAAAATAAAGTTAAACGCTTCAAATAAAAAAAGAGCTGCGCCTCAAGGAATTATTTTTTTGTAGGTATAATTCTCTACGTCGTTTTTTGTTTTCTGGGCAAAGAAGGACTTACTTAAAGACACGACTTTTACAGGTGCTTTCGGTAATAATCTGTTTATGTTATGATATATTGTTAATAATTTATAAAATAAATGTAAAAAATGTAAAATTACCTACCTATTTTGAGAATGCAATGAAAACATTTGTTTTTTTCGAGAACTGCAAATTACATTGTACGTTGTACGACCAGCGGAAAAAGGATTGCGAGTATCGTTTGTTTCAGCCAGACGCCAGAGACTAGTGAAAGAAACAAAACAAAAGCGAGTAAAGCTTCGCACACGGATACATTTCTCTTTTTCACACTTCATTTGAAGTCAGTGCATCTGCCTTCTCTGCATAACTTATGTATCTGCTAGCCATCTCTTTTAATCATTCATCTCTGCCACAGGTGAGGGTGACAGCCGCAGGTGTGAGTGTGGTTGACAAAACAGATATGAAAATAAAATAGGTACATCGAAAAAGTGCTACCACTGCTAGTTTTTATGGACGTACTTAAGAGTTTTAAAATGAAGGAATTGTTTTTATATTGAAATTGAAGGTATTAAAAAAGAGAACGAAAAGGGGACAGAAGAAATAAAGAGGACAAAAAAAGAGCCAAGCGAAAAAAGAAAGTGTAAAATAGATCGCTGGCAAAAAAGAGAACGTGTTCTCTTTAAAAGAGATGTTCTGGGCACCCTAATATATATGTATGTTTATAGAAAAATACCAATAAACTACTCACCCCAATACGAAGACTCCGTCGAAGGAAAGCCTGCCGTCGAGGATATGCGTGGGCTTTGCTAAAGGAATGGTTAGAGAAGAATCATACATACATATGTATATACTCCTACTTAAACTCTTTAGAATGCTCGGATGAAAGCAGTAACAGCAAAAAAAAAAAATATTTATGTCGAAACATCAACTCTTAAATAGCGATGAATGTATCTCGATCTCTTAACTATTTAATTCTATTACGCTGTGCGTTTGAATTCAATTCTAAGGAATGGGTTTCTTTACTTCCTTCGTTTAAACCCTAAGAGGATTCCAACAAACAAACAAAAAAGAAAATATAACTTGTTGATCCGCATTCGCAAAGCGCTGTAGTTATTTGATCTGCGTGGATGTTGGTCCGGGTGGTTGTAATTCCGGCCTTGTGGGGCATTCCTCATATTCGTATGTTGATATGAGTTCTGGTTGTTGTTACGGTTGTTTGGACGTTGCCCATTTTGGTATTGTTGTCGAGGTGGTCTATTCGAGTTATTGGTGTAACGGATTGTCTCGGCTGGCGGACTTGCGTGGCCAGGGTCAAGTTCTAATAGGTGTTAAACTGCATCTTTCAGCTTTGTGTGCCTTGCGCTATCTAAGACTATCCTAAACCCATCATTAACTCCCTTTTTTAAAAATGCGAGACCTCTTTGTTCATTTGTTTCTGTCAGAATCAGTCTGGCGCTTTCGCCTTGAGTACTGACTTCTAAATCTGTCATTCTTGTTATTAAATTCTCGATATCGTTAGTGAATTCCCTAATTGTTTTCTGTCCCTGCTTGATATTGCTTAGCTTATTCTGTAATTGTTCTATTGTGTCTTTTGGACCGCATCTTTGCTTCAATTCAGTTTTTAATTCTTGGAAAGTACTGGGGTTAGATGATCCTAGTTCTGTTAGAGCTTTCCCCTGTATTTTGCATTTTAGGAGGAATTTCACGAGAATTGGTTTTGCCTCATCCTTCAGTAAATCGTGATAGAACTCGATACTGTTAATAAAATCTCTCAATTCTTCCGCTCGTTTTGATTCCTGCTCTATGCTGAATATAGGCAATTTTTGTGCCATGTTAAAGTCAAAGTCTGCCATCGTGTGTTTAATTGTAATTTCCTGTGGTTGAAATGAAGTGGTGTTAGGTATAATGCTTAACCTTAATCTATCTATTGCCTCGCTTCTATACCTATCTAACTTTCCATAAAGTACCTTTAAGTATTTCTTTTCGTGTTCCAACAAAATTTCTTCCTCTAACTCTTGTGCTTCAGCACATGCCCTTCTAAATATATTTTCTACTAATTCTAGCTTAACGTCAGCTGACTCTTTAGATCGTTTTCTATTAGGGCCATCTTTTCTTAGGTTTTTCAGAATACTGTAAAGTTCATCTATAAGTGTATTTAATTCGTCCATAGAGAGGTCATAAGATTAGACTGAAACCCTTTTACTTAAGATATTATTCCTAATTACTTGCTTTTTTACTGCTTTGTTGAATTTATTTTTCAGCAGTTTAGCGGCATACTGCAGTGCAAATATTATTCCTATCACTGTTAAAATCAAAATGAAATCAAAACTGTACTCAGCATTATTTTTGGAGTTGTTTTGTTGAGGACCGTTATTATTGATAACGACCTCGTCCATTTTAGATTGTGTTTTACCCATCTCTAACAAACTCTAGAGTATATCTTTAACTTTTAAATTTCCTTTATTTGCTGCACTTACTACAATTATGTACTTATCTAAATTTCTTCATCTACCTAAATTAACCTAACTATATAATTTTTTTGGTAGGCATTAGCGGCGTTTTCCTTCCTTCTGTCGTCTTCTTATCTTAGCCTCGGCGCGCTGAGCTCTCCTTAACTCTCGGAGCTCTTTCAAAAAACCGTTTCGGACGGCGGCGGTTTGACCTGGTAGGTTGGCCAATCGTTTTAGGTTGTTCCGTTGGTTTCTTTGTCGCTGTTGGATACCTCCGCGTGTTTTCAGCTTGGGGGGCTCCCTGGGCGGCTGTGGCTTCTTCTGCCTCTGCCTGTACTGGTCAATCGTCAGAGGTTTGGGTCCGGCAGTCTTCGGTGTGGGCCACCGCCTTCTAACGGGACTCCTTCAGGAACGTACTCGTCTTCGACCGTTTCGTGTACGACGGTCTCGTCGTCGAAGATGTATGTGTACTCCAGACGTTGGAAGAGCGCATCCAACTCTTCGTAGCAGTAGGACATCAGGCACGGTTTTAGTAAACTGGCAGGATCGCCATGTAAAATTGGTTTCCCCCAATGTATGCAGGGAAAATATTTGGACCTCCCTCGTCTGGCTATTCCGCCTTTGACTCTAACTCTATAGCACGTATGCTCACAGAGTGGGATTTTTGGTCGCGAATGGTTTAAGCAAAAACTGCTAGGATTGAAAACAATGTCGTGGACTCTCGTGTGGAAAGTATTCGTTTATTAAAATTAACGGGGTTTATATACAAAATCTTCAATCATTCCATACCTACTTCGGTTCTTGAACCCCAAACCATATGTACCGTATGGTAATGCTTGCGTTGCATAAACATACTAAATGCCCGAACTCAAGTGTTCTGTTTGCCTAATCGGCATTACTGATATTATTATATCACCTGCACCTCGGCTGCGGGCGACGTACCCAGTACTCGTAATTTGAGTACTATAATATCCGGTGCATATTGCGGTAGGTGCTGCGGGTGAATGGCTTATGGCTTGTGCCGGGTTCAAGTACCGAAGTAGTATGTGCATTTAATGATTTATTAAGTGGTCGCTGGTGCGATCCCTTCACAAGATAAGGCACGAATTAATTTAGTTACGTCTCTAAAATTAATCGAACGAGGAAAGATTACGATATTCACCAAATTACGAATAAAATTTAAAACGAACTGAAAACTAAATTGGTTGAGTTTTGTGATGTCGCCGGGTTACGTAAATCCGTGGTACGATGGGAACTGATGAAATTCACGTGTAACGGTACGTCTTGATTTGATGAAATTTGCAGTGATCGGCACAGGCTCGGATGATACTGCTTCTCATTTACAGGGCTGCTGATTACAGTTTGCACGACATAAAAGCTGCATTGTAGTATGCTGCCGCCAAGAAAGAATGATGGCTCCGGCACTTGTACTTGGACTTAGATCCGCCACTTAAAATTTGCCTCCTGCACTTGGACCCTAGAGCCACAAAAAAAAACCCACGTGTGAGTCTATGCAAAAAAAAGGTTAAATTACTCCCTTACCTCGTGAGGTATCTGTATTTGCAGCATTAAATAATTCCGCAATCTAGGTTGCTTCCAATGAATTGTTTTATAAATTACAACGCAATAAATGATATTGCCTCGTGGTCTGAGCGTAAAAAAAGACCCGTATCATAATGATATACTTTTTATTTTATTAATTCCAAATGGGAAAAGGAAAAAAAAAACTAACTGCACCAACGAAACAACAGAAAAAAATTTTTGTTGGGGAACACCGTTCTCCACAACCAACTGACTTCTCTGCATGCTGAGCATGCGCAAGTAAGAGATGGCGATTGGCTGTGTCGGAACGTCGATGCACGAATACATGTAGGGTATTTTGCCAGGATCCTACAATCCTCTTTCATGCTCGTTGTCCGACTGAAACACTTCCGTTTCTTTTGGCGGAGGTTCGTGCGGACTCCCGTTCTTGCTCTCAATCATACTGTTAACATTCTTTGGCGAATTCACCCGAGTATTAGGAATATTTCCCAATCTAAGCTTTTCACTGAACGCATTCACTCATACTTTTCACACACTGCATTCAGTACATGAAACAATCTGCTTTACATTTTCTATCCAAAATGTTAAAGACTTAAGCGATTTTACAGCTCGAGTAAAAAACGTGATAGAAATCGTTCGCGACATTATTCCCCCTAGCGGTTCTATCTTTTAACCCTATACCAAAAGCGAAAGGATTTTTCTTTAGCAGGCGAGCCATTGGAACTTACAATGCTTGGGGATCATGAGACCCTGTTCCTATGTATGGAAAGCAGAATCTTGGGGACAGAGGTTGCTGATCGATACCTATTTCGTATTTTTGTTTCGTTACCTATGCCAATTTCGTGGGCTTTCGCGCAGATTTTTGGGTTGGGGATGAGCCATTTCTTACACATAACTTCTTTTATGTTGGGGCCCTTACCCACTGCTGAACTGTTTCCGCTGACGTTGGGGTGGACATTTCGTATTTTCTGTTTATGTATTTTACATTGTCTTGCGTTTGTGATTATATTTTGTATGATGTGGCTCTGTTGTATTTCGTATATTTGAGGGTGACTATGTTGTGTTGTATGTGATTCGCTTGTGACATTGTCTTCAATGTTATGTTTTCGTCGACGAAGATGTACTAGTGTGTTTTAAGTATTTGAGTTACTCGTTGGCCATTTTGGTATCTTAATCATTGTTTTGTCCACCCGTAATGCTTCCTGTCTTGTCTCTCTCGCTCTCATTTTAGGACCGCCTGTCCCTGCCCGTCCAATTGCGCTGTTGCTATCCTCCCGAGGGTCATGGCGAGCAAGATCGTTGGATATTAAGTATACCCAACAAGATCGGCTATGCCACTTCCTCAGGAAAATAGCGGAAGGACGGAAAGGTAAAAAAAGGAATGGGTCGGAAGGTGGAGAGGTGGGAGACGACCACATATTTTTTTGGCGCGTTTTGAACGCAACAACCGGGTAACCACTCGTTGAGGTTTGCGGGACTCCGCCTGAGTATGATGACTGCTGGTTCAGTCCGCGCACCTTCTCGTAGGATTGAATTTATTTTTCTAATTCACTCATCGTCTTCGCCTGGTATAGTGTCGCCTTGTTTTGCCTGCTGTCGGGGATTCCCTTTATAAAGTATTCGATTAGACCTTCGCCATCGAACTTCGGCTGCCGACGCTTTACCTCCAAATTCGTCGGTGAGTGCCGCTTTTAGGGTTTGCCAGTTTATTATGCCGGGCTGACTTCTAATGAAAAGCTTAGCGGCTCCTTTCAATAGTTGTTTAGCAAAAATAATCTTTTGCAGACTACTCCATCTACTCCATCGAACTCCTCAAACTTCCCTTTCCATCGGTTGACATCTGGGTAACCAGATTTCATCCCTATCCATTTTATTTTAGCGATTAACAGTCAAAATAAATTCAAAAATAAGTTCTACCACCACAGCGCAAAAGAAAATATTATATTAATATATTTCTCTTCTGCTGGCTGCTTCCGTCTCTCCTTGTACCGCTTTTCTTTGTGCGTTGCCTCGCCTTCTACCGCTACTTTTCGTCTTCGTGTTTGGATACGACACGCTGCCTCTCCCTCACTCCCGTTGGGGCATGCAAGAGCGATGAGGTTGGAATTTTCTTTATCGAGGATTTAACGATTTCGATCACAAGTTGTTTCCGCGCACAATCGCCTCTATGTTGCTGCCACCTTTATTGTCTTTTTTTTTATGCACGCGACTTATGGTTTATGCGGCGTCCGAAGATAAAAAAACTCAAGTGATTATACTTCGGCTGGGCCACAGGCCAGTAATACTTTATTGTTTTACTTTTGGTGTTTACAATACTTAAATCTACAAACAACCCGCCGTCCTTTGCGTCGCTGCAGTTGTTGGTCGATTATAGACGTATCACTAAGCCTCGATCGTTTGTAGCTGTGCTGCATTTATACCTATTTTCTGCTGATGCTGCACTCTGGTCGATGGTTGGATTTCGTTCGATGGCTTCGATATTATTTGCTGATATTGCGAATGTTGGTTGTTTGCCTGGTGTGCTATATATTGCTGATGTTGCATATGTTGGTTGTTTACTTGTGGCTATATCATATGTTACTCGCGCTTTCGTTTTTCACTTTCCACTGTTTTATGGGTTTTATTCCGGTTGTGCCCCCATTTGTACGATCTTTCACAAGATCCATTTAAAACACCACGGTTTCAATAAAATTCACAAACTTTATTATTTTATTATAAACTGTTATAAACTGGTCCGTTTGAGTGATTTGCTTCAACTGACTACTTTTATTTCGCTGTGGTGTAAAAGGAATGGGAGGGACGCGAATTCTCTCGTTCCCCGTTTATTCGTTTATCGTTCGATCGCTAAGCAACTGTCTGGTTTTCTCGTGTTGTTCGTTCATGTTCATTTGGTCTTGCTTTGCTTTAAGACTAAAACTAAACCATCGAACAAGTTATTTTTCTTTGAATTGAAACTTATAAAAAAATTATTTTCTTGAGCATAAGAGCTCTTTATTTCAACACGACTGGATTACAACTCAACCTTAAAAGCTAACAAGTCAAACTTATCACCTACGCTTACACTATCTGCTTATGCAAATTCCCGGAACGGCGACGGTGCACCGACAGGTGATTCCTGGAAGTTGTACCGGCGGACGATGACTCGGGAATGCTGCGTTGCAATTATTAGTGTCGTGTGCACTTACACGTTTTGCACTAATAATCGCAGCGTGGGAACGAGGTGATTGCGCTTATGCTGATCTAAGCGTATTTGTTGTTAACTCCTCCCTTCTTAGATTCGAGTGTCCTCACTCGATGCCACGTAAAGTATAGGAGTGTGATTTACCGTTTTTGGTTTTATTGCTTCTGTTGGGGTTTCAGCTTTTGCGTTCTTGCTGAGGCAGTGTATGATTCCCCTTTGGATTGGAAAAGTTTTGAATATGACGACCAGGAGCGTTACCATTACTATGAATGTGAGACTGGAGTTTGTAATGTTATATAATTGGTTTTCCTTTTTCAGCTGATCTATGTTAAGAGTATTGTTGATATGCAATTCTTTTACTACTTCTAATGTGAGGAGTTCCTCATAAGTGTTGTTTGGCAGAATTGGATGTAATATTGGTGGTAATGGCCTGGATGTAGGGATTTCCTTTGAAGTAAAGTTTTGTCCGTTTATGAATAGTGAAGCATTATGGTATCGAAGGATAAAGCTTCCCGATAGGTTGAAATTTTCATCGTTGATGAGGATGCTTCCATTGAATTGGTTGAGGAGAAGGGTTCCTGGGTGAATGCTGTCAATGGTTGGTATGTGCTGATTATTTGATTGATTTTATTCTCTAACAGTTCGTTAATCTGTTTTTCAACTTCGGTTCGAAGCGATGCAGGGTAAGGATAATATTTCGAATATACTGGGGAGTCTGAGTTTGTTCGGATTTCACCCACGACTTTCGTTGCATATGTAAGTTTTTCGTCTGGTTCCGAAATTAGGGAGGGGAATTTGTTTACAAGAGCGCTGACTATTTCGTTTTGTTGTTTTTGCACTTGGTCGGTTTTCTCAGGTAACGAATTTACTGTCTGAGAAACGAGGTGTTTGAATTGTATCTTTAGCCTGTTGCGTATTATCATGAAGTTTTCTCTTGTATGAATAACCGCGGAGAGTTGTCTTAGGCTGTCATTTCCTAAGATACCATGAAACGACTTCAGGGTTGGGAGTAGAAAGAATTTTAATTTGATGTCCTGTTGGCCGAATAGGTTAAGGAAGGTATGGTCGGTTATTCTGACGTCGCCTGCAATTGATTTTGCTAGGAAGGCTTGGTCGTTTGGGAAAGATTTCATTGCTAAGTGCGGCTGTATATAATTTTTACTCGATCCGGTGTCAATTAAAAAGTTTAGAATTTCATTACTCTTCGTCCTACACTGGAAGTAAGGTAGCGAAGAGTCGCTTAACCTAAAAAATGGATATCATTGTACTCTGAAGTATCCGCTTGGAGAGTGTCGGTTTCTGCGTTCGAAGAAACAGATTCTTCAGCTTGTTCTCGCATATACTCGACTAGGTTAGGGTAGTTTTGTGCTTCTTCCACGTAGGTCTGTTGGTAGAAGGCGTATAAATCGTTGGAGGATATTTCATCGCATGGGGGCGGACTGAACTCTGGGACGGGGTCTATATGAAAGTTCCTTTGCATCTTTTGGGGTACTTGATTCCTGAAAGAATCGGTGTGTACTTGTGGTCTCTTCCCGGCGTATTTAAATTGTTGAGGTCGGTTTTGGTAGTTTATTGCCTCGGACCTGATCGTAGAAGTATTCATCGGTTCTGGTTTCGGCTGTGGTTTAGGTGCAGAAGGTCTGGGGGGAGCTTGATAGGGATTGTTATATGGGTAGCCAAATTGTGGCTGTTTTTGGAAATCAAAATTCCGTTGCGAATATGTTTGCGGAATGTACGCTATTTGTGGAAAAAACGGCTGTTTGGTGTTTGCAAATTGCTGGGGATATCTACTGTGTTGTGGTGGAGGTGGGGGCAACTGCATAGGTTTACTGACAAGAGAATTCGTGCTATTGGCGTAATTCGACCTAAACCTTTGATTCTCCAGTTTGAGACATAGATTCAGGGCTTGGGGCAGGTCGGATGGCTCTCGAATGCCCAGTAGTTTGGGTAAGTCGCCGTTAAGGCCTCGCACGAACGTATCTAGTGCTTTGTCCCTATATGTGTTAGTGAGAAGTGAAAGCGCTTCGTTACCTATCTCCATTCCTTGTATCTTGTTTAGGATTAGAGATAAATGTCTATATACTGACTGATAAAAGTCTTGCACGGAAGCATTTCCTTGAATCAGGGATGTCATTTGGTACTCAAGTGTACCGATATCCCTCTGATCTGCATAATGCATCGTTAGGCATTTCGAAATTGCTTTCCAGTTCATAGGGGTATTATACGATTCTAGAACCGCATCAGCATTACCGATTACCTTGTTTCTAATCACGCTCAGGATACCGTAGTATTTTGGTGTTCCTTGAAGTGATTCGTAAATTTTTAAGATGCGTTCCACGCTCTTTCGCCAAGAGCTAAACTCGCCTGGCTTTCCAGAGAAGTCTCGTAAAGATCGAACGACATCTGGTATTTTATCGAGTTCTTCAACATTATTTCTTAATTCGGGATTTATGGCTTGATCATGTATGGCAGGAATTTCGAAATTTGGCCTTACGATAGAGTTAACGATACCGGTGATAATACCAATTAATTCGGGGGATGGTATGACGGGGTGTTGAGCCTGTGGCTGAAGGGGATTTTCCGGTGCCATAGGTCTCGGTTGAGCCTGCGGCGGTTGTTGGTTCACTTGTGGGGGAATGTTTAAAACGGGGGGGCGGATAAGGTTATTAGGATTCGCCATTTGAGAGAAAGTGCTTTAGATCACTGAGTGTTACTATTACTAATTCTCTTTCAATGAAGAACTGATTTTATTTCAAATTGTTTAATAGATAGCAGCTCTTTGCTCTAAATTTCTACGGAAATAAATCTTCTATTTTTAAGCCTACCTAGTCCTGCCATAAGTTCTGTTACAACTTCAAAGTCCCATAGAAAAAAAACGAGTAAACATATCGAATTAATTTTATTTTTATTTATTAGCCCACATTATTGGCTATTTGAAAAAAAATGGTTCATTCAAAATGGCCGCCGTTTGCTTTCACACAAGCCTTTAAACGTAGTGGCCATTGGGCTATCGAGACACGCATGGTATCCATGGATATCTCGGACGCTGCTTTGGTCAATGCTGTTTTCAGGCTTTCCAAATTTCTATGGGGAGTCTTGCAGGCCATATTTTCCAGTTCTGACTACAAACCATAATCCAGTGGATTCAGATCTGGACTCCCCGAGGGCCAATCTTCAGCTGCTATGAAGCCAGGAATGTTGAGCCTGAGCCACTCCTGCGTGGTTTTGGCTTTATGCGCTGGAGCAGAGTCTTGCTGGAAGATCCACCTGTTTCCGTTGAAAAGGGTATTGGTCAAGCCTTTAACAAGACCCTCTAGCACGTCCTCTTGGTAGACCTTTGCCCCAGTTTTCACGCCTTTTTCACAGAAATGGAGGGATGTGACACCTTGGTGGGACACCCCCCACCAAACCATCACGAATGCTGGATAATGGCCTCGTTGAACCCTAGGAACAATTTTTTTCGCTTCCTTAGATGAAGTGGCATAAATCTTATCATTTTGCTTATTGAAAACTTCTTCAACGGTAAAAATTTTTTCATCCGTAAACAAAATGTTTTCATGGCCATTGGCCGCGTGCCACTGCAGAAGTCTCTTGCATCTTTCCAGCCTAATTTTTTTCAGTTGGGGAGTTAAGAGATGACCAGTGGACCGACGATAGGCTATCATATGGAGATCGTCCCGAATCAACCTTGACATCGATCTGGTTGATATCTCCAACTCCTTGGACATTATTTTCTGTTTTCTAAGGGGATTTCTCCGAATTCGCTCACGCACTGCCTTCACTACCGCACTTGTACGGACGACGCGTGGGCGACCACTTCTTGGCCTGTCATCGACTCTGGACATTTCGGAGAAACGATCAATAGCCCGATAAACGAAATTTCTCGATATGCCGAGTGGTTTTAGCAACTCGAAAATTTGGCCAGCACTCTTCCCGCACTTATCCAACGCAATTATCGCGATTCGATTTTCTTTAACGCCCCACTCCATGTTAGCAGATCGCAAGCTGAAACCAAACTGGCTAGTTTTCTTTACTACACAATGCATGCGTTCCGAAAAAAAAGTTAACGGTTCTATTCCCGCAAGAAGTTGTTTGCAATAAGCGATGGAAATTGTGTAACAGAACTTATGGCAGGACTAGGTATAGGTTTACAATTAGATTCCTTAAAATATAATGTATAATTCACTTCTTAATAGCTATTACCTACAGCACAATGATGATTTTCATGGCTTCTTCCTTATTACTTGTTGTCTGGAGCGGCTGGCAGCAGTGCTGTCTCCTTTTCGTCTGCGATCTCGTTACAGTTACTAGGGGGCCTTAAGATTTCTCCAGAGGAGTTGTTCCACACGCGCAGGTGGTTTTATTTCTTTAGTGTATTAATTACGACACTTTTTTACTTGTTCACTATTCTTTTTATACAGTGACGATTTATTAATTTTGCTTTAGTGTACTATGAACTGCGGCACTTTTTTTTTTTTTTTTTTTTTTTTTCATGTACTATGACATTACTTATTCACTATATTTTTATTTAATTATTTTTTTTTTTTTTTTTTTCACCGTGACGATTTATTAATTTTGCTTTAGTGTACTATGAACTGCGGCACTTTTTTTCTTTTTTCATGCACTATGACATTACTTATTCACTATTTTGCTCGGGCGCCAGTTAGGTTTCTTTGAATTGAAACTTATAAAAAAATTATTTTCTTGAGCATAAGAGCTCTTTATTTCAACACGACTGGATTACAACTCAACCTTAAAAGCTAACAAGTCAAACTTATCACCTACGCTTACACTATCTGCTTATGCAAATTCCCGGAACGGCGACGGTGCACCGACAGGTGATTCCTGGAAGTTGTACCGGCGGACGATGACTCGGGAATGCTGCGTTGCAATAATTAGTGTCGTGTGCACTTACACGTTTTGCACTAATAATCGCAGCGTGGGAACGAGGTGATTGCGCTTATGCTGATCTAAGCGTATTTGTTGTTAACTAACACGAACCTCTGTTGCTTGTTACAACTACATTCAAGCATAAGGCTGGTGTTCGATACAAATGTATTGTAAGTAATAAAGTTTAAAAGGCAATGGTAGCCAAAAGTTAAATCTCGATGAATCGACTAAACTACTTTCTATAATTTTGAAACCACTCGCACATTTAGCGTGGTGGTTGCGGATTGAAAGTTTTTGGGATCATTTGTGGGTGTTTTGAAATGGAGTTATTGTACTTGCTTTTTTTCTTTAGGAATTTATTCGCATTTATTCGCGTGGGAGTAAATTAACTTTCAGCCTCAGTTAATTAAAAAAAAATATTTTTGTATGGCGTGAAACTCAAAAAAACACTTATATAAATACACAAATGATTTTTTATTATTTTCAGGCGGGTTCAGTAAAAAGTTTAAATAAAGTAACTTTCTGACAATTGTTCAGAAGCGTACCTATTGGAGCAGAACGGCAACACTACCAGATCAAGGATCAATTAAGATCACGTAGTTCCAGATAGTATTGTAGTTCTGATGCCGGTCCAAGGATCAATTAAGATCACGTAGGCCCAAGCAATAGTAGGTACCTTCTGTCCCACTGCCAGAACACGAATGAATCTACTGCAAAATGCATGTCCTTTTATACTCAATCTGAGTCCAAAATCCATCATTGGGACTATTTACATTTAGATACATTTATGTATATTTCTTGTAGCAATTATAAAATAATATATATGTGACAAAGTGTCGTCATCATGCTTAATGCTGATTGGGATTAAATTCCGCACATTGACAGTTATAAAAAAGGGATAATACAGTATGTTTGACAAGAAAAGTTTAAAGTATGTGTTACAAGAAAAGACTGTCTTAAATAATTAATGTTAATAATTCAAGTAATAATAGAATAATAAAGCAGGCCGCTACATTTTATATTTTCTTTTTTATTAATTATTTATTTGAGACTTCAATTACAACCAAAAAAACTCTTATTGGATTGCAGAAATGCAGTTCAGTCAGGTCAAATGATATTGTGGCCTGATTAGAGTGCATTTTGTTTATACAGATGAGTGCATTCTGTAACTTGTAATCTCACTTACCCAGACTCAATTGTACGAGTTAAGTATCGTACAAATACATATCCCTGTTGATCATGTGCACAGCATCCTTTGCGTCGGTTTTCTTTATACCTGTTTTAAAGTTATTAGGTTTTACGTGTATGTATTTGTATTTTAATTTGAACTCGTAAATAAGAATCTCACTCTTAGCTTTTTTTTCTCACTCAATAAAAATAGGGGAAATTGGATTTTTTTATAACTTTTGTTTTATTTTATTAGATCTTAGCTTTGAGAATATGTAACACACAATTAGATACACATAATATCGCGAAGGTGGGCTCAACAATGCTTCGAAACACAAGCAGTGATGTAACGATATTGCCGAATATTTCCTTGTGGTTAATTTTTGTTAAATTTTGTTGCTGAGAGTATGGTCATTCGCTCAATATTCGTTGCTCTTGGCGGTGAATAACAAGTCGAGATTAATGGTACGTAGGATCAGGGACTCTGCTGGACGGAAGAGTCAGGTGCATCAATTAGCTTGAGACCGTCAAATATTCTGGTGCAGTAGGTGGCTAAACGATAGAAATACTTTGCACAAAGATTGTAATACGCACCTGGGCCGCAAATACAAAATTACTCAAATTCTAATGTAAACCGTTTTTATTTACCGGTTTGGACTATGTCCAAAATAAAACACCAAATAAAACACCGTCTAACAAAATACTAAATTTTATTGTCACACAAGTATTTGTTTCCACTTGATATAATGATAAACCCATTCGAATTAAACGCTGACGCTGCACTGCATTCGTGGCGTGTGGGAAAGCAGACGCTGACTCTGCAGTGCATCGGAAGCGTGTGGATAATATAGATAATCAGGGCTATCGTGAACAAAATTCCCCCCGGAATATTCCCCATTTTTCAAAAATAGGTATCGGCAATGAACTTCGAAAAAGGGAAAAAATTCCCCCCGGAATAAATTGGTATCGCGAACAAAAATTCCCCACGGAATTTGATGGGATTCCCCTCGGAATATTTCCTTTGCAATTTGTAGGTGGAAATTCAAAAATTCTACGGTTTGAAGTTTGCAGTTTACAGTTTTTTTGCGTTTTTTCTTTATTTGTTAGTTCAAACAACAGAAAGAACTACAGATTGAAAGCAAATAAACGTGTTTTGTTCAAAATCAAAAATAAGTGCTTGCTGAAAAAAATACCCTGTATACAAATGTCAGATTTAGTTCTATTCTAAGTGGAGAGCAACAATTTTTAATCATGCAAGTATTTTGTTTAAAGTCCTTTTTTCAAGATGAACCTACTATGGATTAATTAGGTGTAGCTCAACTAATCAAAAACAGTTGGAGATGATGGTACATTTATTCGATGAAAATCGCGACATTGCTAACGGTTTCACTACCAATAGAAGCAAAGAGGATGTAAAAAAGTTTTGGAATATTGTAGAAAAAGAGCTAAACAGTGCTGGGCCTCCAATGAAATCGGTATTTGAGTGGAAAAAGGTAGTTTGATTTATATTTATCTCATCATCATTATACAGATTTAATCCATTATAGGTGTGGGTGGACAAAAAAAAATATATAAAAAAAAAACTGTCTGAAAATAAAAAAAAACAAAATGCTACTGGAGGAGGACCTTGCAAAGAATATAGGTTCACAACATTGGAAGAGGCAATAATAGAAATATGTTCTATGAGTGCATCAGTGGAAGGTCTACCAAATACTTCAAGATTTGGCTTACCGTCCTGTGCAAAGAAGACGAAGTTGATATCGGATGAGGATGGTTGATCAACGGAAAATACTCCAGTGGCTGAAAGCTACGAAAGCAAAGATGAACATTTCGAGATCGATGAAAGGCCTTTGTTGAATATGTTGTTGGATGACGCAGATAATTGCAGTCCGTCAAAAGCACAGGTATTATTGGCGAATAATTCATTCTTAAAAAATTTGTCAAAACAACACATTTCAACAAGGGGAAAAACATCGCAGCAAGTTTTGGAAGAGGAAGTTCAAATACAACGAGCATTGTGTGATAAGGTAGGACAAGCTCTTTCAGACATGAAGAATTACCACGAAGATACACAAGGGAATGTCGAAAAGATATATCGATCTATTGACCGGCTTTATGATCAACAAAAACTGGTATTGCAGGAGACAAAACGCCACAACATGGAAATGGAAAGACTGAGGAAAAGAGAAATTGAGGCAAAAATACAGTTCAAGGAGCGACTAATACAAATAGAAGAGGAAAAGCTTCAAATAATGAAGTGATTCAAATTATAGGTTTATCTTTATTTATTTATTTATTTTTTGTTATAAATTGAATTGAATAAAGTTTAAAGACTGTTCCCTATTTGCCTTCTTACGCGTTGTGCTTCAGCCATCAATGCTGAATGGGTTACATTTGGAACTTCGTTTTCTGTTTCTGTGTTTATAGTGCTGATGTCATTATCATAACACATCATTTCTGGTGAAATGTCGCTTTTAAAATAGATGCAAATATTATGCAAAGCACAACAGACGATTGCAATTTGAACTGCTTTGTGCGGACGATAGTGCAGCTCTCTAGCACTAAGTAAACATCTCCATCTACCCTTTAGCACACCGTTGGTTCTTTCAATAATATTCCGACAGCGCGTATGTGCTTGGTTGAATCGGAGTTCGGCAGTATTCTCATCGGCTGTCCTGTGAGGGGTCAAAAGCCATGGCTACAATGGGTATCCAGCGTCACCTGTTTAAAACACACATATTAAAACGAATCACAAACTAATTTAAATGGTCAAGTTCATGTACCCAAAAGCCACGAATTTCTTTCACCGTTTCTGTGTCGTTGTTCCATCCACGACCTCAGTTCACTCACTTTCCAAACGAGTGAATCGTGGCATGCACCAGGGTGCGTAGCATTGACAAATCGAATCCTCAATTCATCATCACACACCTAAGAAAAGAAGAAGTGTAAACATTTAATGGAATTAGAAAACTTTAAACACAAAGAAATAAGTTACCAGTAACGCATTTAAACTGTTTCCTTTTAACCTTTTCGGTTATAGTACAGATGTTTGTCTGTTGGTGGAGCTATAATGCGAATATGTGTCCCGTCAATGCACCCCATTACTCCTGGAATTTTATGTTTCTCGTAAAACTTTAAGGATATTTTATTCCTCTCTACCGTTGACATCGGCATAACGATCCAAACTGGACACAATTTTGTTTCAAAAATTGTGAGATCGTTGGAAAGGACTTCTGAGAATGACGACTGTGCCAATCCAATCTCATGATCCTTTCCAACTCCTGTCTGATAGCCACCTTCCGCAAAGAACCGCAGGCATGCACTTAGTTTGACGATGGCAGGAGTTGCCAATGGTTATTGGGTTGCTGCCAGATTTTCTGATAGAAATTCCAGCAGATACTTAAACATTGGTTTATTAACCCTGTAGTACTGGTGAAATCTAATAAAGAACGAATTTATGTAATAACTATATAGCGCCGCTATTTAATTTCTACTTACAACGCCTGTGGTAGCTCTAAGGGATTGGATTTATCTCGGAGAGTTCTTCTATTCAGTTTTACTTCATTTTTTTCTTGCTGAATTTGTTCCTCGGCCAGCAATCTAAGCGCTGCGCTGTGCAAACTTTCTTCATGTTTTATATTCTAAATCGAACACTTTCTTTACTGAAACACAATTAACACCAATTCGCGTCTTTACAATTGCTCAAATTATCAAAATTAACTGTTTTCAAATCAATATTTGCAAAATATTTCCAAATATGAGGTTGATTGACAATTGAATAAATCACAAATGACATCTGTCAATGCATTCGAACATATCTTCGAAAAATTCCCTGGGAAATAAATTCCGATGGAGATTCGCGATAGGAGGAATATTTTCCAGGGAACTAAAAATGTTCGGGGGGAATTTTTTCCCCTAGGAATTGCCGATAGCCCTGAATGAGAAGTATGAGAACATTCTTAAACATTTACACGGATTATATACAAAACTAACATGAGGATTTTTCTCCTCATTCTTTTGAGAAGCAAAAAAAATATGAGGATGCGTCGTCCTCGGCGTTTACAGCATTAACGCCTTTGGTGGTCTGCTTCAGCTTCCGTTTTAGGATAAAAACGACTGCGAGACTAATCACAATAACAACTATTATTAAAACAAGTCTGAGTCCTGGTTTGAGACCCGATTTCTTCTTTTATCTTGGCGATGTGCTCCAAGTTCTTAATGTTAATAGTTTTCTACGCGAAAATAAAATAGAATAATAAAAACAAACGATCTTCCGTTGACTTTATTTAAACTTTATTTTTGGTGCGCTTTCATACGAATCTTTCTTAAGACCTCTTAAATGTGTTTATAGAATTCGACCGCGTTCGTTTTAAACTGTACGGCCCGTAATTCATCGAATAGTTCTTCCGGTGTTTGCCGGTCACCGAAGTTATTATACAAAATTTGCTTCATGTCTGCCCAGCTGGTGACATGACTATTTATTTCTACAGTTTCTCTAGCTTTTCCTTTTAGTTTTGATTTCAGAGTGTCTGAAAAAATACTTTGCGCTAAGGCGTCATATTTCGTCACGAGAGGGTGTATTTTGTCGATTAAATCGACGAAGTTTTGCAGTTCCTTGAAGTCTCCGTAAAATTTTGGGAGCTTCGAAAGGTACTTTATTGGGTTAATATTTAAAGTTAACATATTTAAAGATGGTGGTTCTTCTCCTTGGAAAAAGTTACTGACTATCTCAGTTAATTGCCTAGATTGTTCTTGCATGGTTCTAACTTGTTCTTCTATAGACATAAGGAGTTTTACAATAATGCATTTAAAGTGTAATATTTTCTTAATTAAATTTTACAGTGTTTAGTGAATCGAAATGTTTTTGCTTATGTTGATAACAAATTGATTTGGCTTAATAAATAATAAAAAAAAGTGTATTTTGCTGACCTTTCCCTGGTAGTTTTTACGCTGCTCTTCTGGATCTGATGATTTGGATGAGGGTGGTGGTGGATTGCTGTCACTCGGTAATTAGTGTCTAGAGATGTTTACACACTTTGTTGTGTTGTATTATTCTTGCTTTGCACTGGGATGTTTGTTGGACTATGTGACTATGTTGGACTATCTTCTAATGTCACACTCTAGTATTTTCGTACACTTACTTTACGTGTGGGATATGCACTATTAACGTTCACTTGTCACCACTTATAGTTAGTGTGCCTTGGAGAGGCGAATGGAGAAATCCGAAATTAAATTTCCGCAGGAAAACGCACGGTTCTCAAAATTTTGGATATTTTATTTCTAAAGGGTATTAAGTTAATATTCAATGAGGTATGAGCTTTGCAGCTGTTAGTATGTCGAATTTTGCCATGTTTTCAGGTTTGTTCTCTAGCGTTTTTAGTTTTGGTTTTAATAGATCAAGTATTTGTGCTTGAACATGCTGAAAGTATTTTAGTGTTGTTTTTAGGTCGTCAGTGTCGGTTTCGAGTATTACCTTATCCCATATTACACTTATTTCTGCTTTTGTGTTCTGTATGTAGGTATCTGTGTATTCCCTATTCGGATTTTTCTTGAGCTTATATAAGATCTTTATTAATAATTTTAAACTATCCGTTTAAACAATCATTATTCTATCCTTTATTGCTTGTTTTTTTTTTACATATTTTTTGTATTGACTATGTACCTTAAGTATAATTAGAATAATTAACTCTATGAATATTAAGGGTAATAAGTTGTCACTCTTGATACTTGTCCCAGTGGTGTTCCTACTTCCCGTGTTGTTGTTTGTTACTTCTTCTTTTGAGCTTGTTCCGCCCATGATTTTAATGATTTTTTTTTTGTCTGGGACTTCCTGTGATTTGTTGAGTGTTTCAGGGATGTATTCGTCCGGTGTATAACTCCAGCTGCTCGAACAGTGCATCCAGCTGCAAACGTGCAACGAAAAGAAAGGAGTGTTGGCCTTCGGTTGAGTTTATTTCAATGAGCTCTTCCAATCCATTACATGCTATTTATACTTAAATTTTTCATTACAACTATTGAACATTTGACTTATGTGACTAATGGTTTCTACTTACAACTAGGTTACAATATAATTATTATAGCTGGCTCAGCTATGTTCATTCGTAGACTACAAGGTCGCTGGGGAGTTCAGTCTTCAGTGTGCTGTCGGTGGCTCGGATGACCAGCGTAGTGTGGTTGGGTACTGGGTCACACTACAATACAATAGATTAGTTTAATTCCTTACAGCAGTTTGTACTTCTCCGATTCGCTTCCAAGACAAGAATAAAAACGTAGAAGGCGGGCGAAAGATTCTGTCAAATGTGAGGAGTACAAACTGAAGTGAGTGTGACAGCTAGACATTCTACAGTATTATTTATGCTCTCCGGTAGATGGTGTTGCGGCTGGTAATGAAGTAGTTCTGTTTGATGTGTAATTTTGATACTGCAGGTCGTTCTTCAACAGTTAGTTATTATAAATATAATGCGAGAGAAATAATCTTTTATTTCTTTTCGTTTGTAAAAAAAATATCCGGTCGAGAGTTTGAACACGACGTACGATTGGATAGTCTTTTGTGAGAAATAATCTTTTAATTCATCCGGTCACAAGTTTGGATACAACGCACGATTGGATTGTCTTTATTGAGAAATAATCTTTTATTTCTTTACGTTTGCAGAGATATTGTTGAGAAATAATCTTTTATTTCTTTTCGTTTGCAGAGATACTCGGTAAAGTGTTAAGACACAATATAAAGATATACCCGAATATCCTACCGACTGCGCCAGTTTTCTGCGCGGAAATAAAATAGAATAAAAAAAAAACGCTCTTCCGTTGACTTTATTTAAACTTTATTTTTGGTGCGCTTTCATACGAATCTTTCTTAAGACTAATTTTCTTTACAGTTTTGTCTTATGGTTCGCATTTTTCATGAGCACATGATTCCAAGAAATTACGATGTCAATCCAGACGCTTATTCAGCGTGTTTAATTTCTTGCAGTCCTGAGCGCATTGCCACATCTCATTCGAAAATATCATATTACTTCATTCATGTGCATGGCGAAATTGAGTTAAATTATATTATTGTGGCCTGATAAGGGTTCGTGCGTCTTTTGGGCTGGGTGGCCGTTGTTGCATTCTGTAACTGTTAATCTCATGGAGGTATGGCAAAGACAACAGGGTAAAATGATCGGTGAGATTCAGTCTGTGTGCGGTGGATATAGCTGGGCTTAAATAGTTATTCTGCTTTGCATTGCTGTATGTCGTACCATTAATGTAGAAAATCTCCAAATAAAACCAGATACTTTCATCAATTACTTAATTCTACGTTTATTTCCTCTGTTTACTTTTACATATATGTTTAAGACTATCTTTACGACTACCAATGCGACGATTTCTCCGACCGAATCCGATGAATGCTAACTAAGAACTCTCACCCGTTCACATCGCCGTCCATGTCTCGGATCGCCCTATTATGCCAGCCACCAAACACCCAGTCCACTCAGCGTATTGTACCAGGCCCACGCCCTTGCAAACCAAGAGTGCACTACTCCAATTCCGCGTACCCCAACGACGATCAGTGCAATCTTCCTCCAGTCTGCCATCGTGTTGAATTGCTGCTACCGTTGCACAGCTACGCTTATATCTACTTCGTTAAATGGGTCATTCTGATACGGGATACTTCTGGAATGTGTGGCTTATCTGAGTCATTAATGTAAACTATGTACGACGTCGCATTGGTAGCCTGAAATGAGTTTGACGATTATTACAAATATTAATGAAAGTATGATAACGAACTTATCTAATATCCACATTAATGCTAACCTTTTTAGCAAATGTTAGAAGGAAGGTGCCGTGGTTTTTGATGGGCGATTCTTCGCCCTCTTGAATTGTACAGGTCTGGTCATTGATAATAATGAGGCCATCGTCTATTATATTGATAGGAGGTAAATGATGATCTGATGTTGTTCTGCATGCAGCAGTGTTGTTGTTAAGCAGATGTTGAACGCACGGGCTTTCGGATGTTGCTTCACAAAAAGCTAAGGTCGCAGCTTCCTCGCAGTATCTTAAAGATTTAAATAATCTTCCACACTCCGCGACTATTTGTGACACTAGTAATACAATACTCTTATTATGGGATACAGGAAATACTATTGATTTGTTGCAAATATTGTCAATTTTAGGATATTGAGTCATTAAAAAAAAGTACATCAGTATTCTGAATAATTTTTAATTTGGAATTCCACATGATATCGTTAATACTAGCATCTATAGTGTTTTCAGTTTTTATTATATCTTCTATTTCTTCACTGTCGAGGATAGCGGGGTTTATAACGTTTACTTTACCTAACGCAATTAAATAAATAAAGTTGTCAAGATCGGCAATTATTGCTTTGTTCCTACTTAAGATGACTTCGTATGGGTGTCCTACATCAACCTCTGCTTTTTTTGTCGTATTTAGTAATTTATTCACGGTTTCCGTAAGACTATTAATTCGGGACTGTAGCTCTGTATTTATAAATATTTGCTGATTATTTGCTTCAATCAATGCTTCCTCTCTACTTTTTACCAGGTTGAATTCATCGAAATCTGGTGTTTCAGCTATGTATTTAAGGGCGGTGCCTAGAAAATTAATGCTGGGGGCATGACGATGATGCACACGGAGGGTACTCAAAAGACGTTGAATCTGAGAGGGACACCAATTTTAAAATTTCAATTTGGATATATCTTCATAATTTTTTATAAGTTTAGAACACAAGCAACTAGACTTGTTTACTTTTAACGTTGAAGAAATGAAATCAATTATATTTCCAGAAGTGGTATTAGGATGAAAGCTTGAGAGATGGTACCATTTACGACCAACCGGCACAGGGCCAGCACCAGCTTCAACATCTGTGAGCGTAACAGCATTAGCGGCTTCATGATTGGTGACGACAACCTCGCTATTTGGAGAGGTGGAGAGTGGCAGAGCAGTAGTAGCAGCAACAGCAACAGCAGCGACAGCATCGTCCGAATGCTCACCACTTGTTTTCGATAGTGGCTGAGAGGCAGTGAGAGTAATGTTAGGTGTCGGCAGCATGTTTGTTGCGGGGAGTATTATGTATATTATATATATCCCATGAACACTGGTATGCAGTGCGATCGCGTAAAGTCCAGAAGCCTGCCATTAACAGGTGGATGAGACATTAGCATGAGTACTAATATAATCAGCATCTTGTTGATAAAGGTCCGTTGGATATTCAGTAGCACCTCCTCTGGAACTTCAGCTTCGGTTATGTTTGTTGAGTTAAATGTTTTTTTGTGTGCACCATTTATTAATGCTTCTTTTGCACTTGTCCTTTTTACCTTATTGATAAAGTTACTTTTAATGGAGCACTCGACACAATTTTTCAGTTTTTACAGTGAGATCGTAATACCACGTAACGCGAACTGTTATCCTTTATAAGGATATGTTTTTAAAACAAAAAAAAATGTTTTTTTAGTCGCGTAACTGCAAGTTGGGCGCCAATTATTTTTATTTACCGGTTTGGACTATGTCCAAAATAAAACACCAAATGAATGTAATGCCGTCTAACAAAAGTCTAAATTTTATTGTTACACAATAAAAGCCCCTGAAGCGCTTTACTCCTAGCAGTTGACATTAGCTTGCCGAATTGTAATCCATTATTTTTTTTCTCAGGATTTGTTCCGATAAACAAATTGCAACCAAATTGCAAAATGGCGATTTAAACAGTTTAACAAAAACGCTCTGTCCAACTGTGCAGAAATTGTTTTGTGTGCGGTATAACCACAAAGCCTGGAGGCATCCCCTCTTCCCTTTCGATTTTCTTCCGTTTCCCATATAAATGTTTGCTACTCCCACATAGCATGTTGTGTTTTCCACAACTCCACAACTCGCCGTCATCTAGATAGCCTCTTATTGTACTCATATTTGTCAGTATCTAAGAATCTTCCACTGTAAGGAGTAAGCAAATACGGCTTGAGAGGAAATGCTTCATCGCCAAGCATGAAGTACGGAACATTCGTGTTATCTAAGGTAACAAAAAAAACTATTAATTTATATGTATTATTTTTGATAGGCAGTTAAATACATACCTCCTGGTAACGGTGCTGGACTGGGAAAGTTCATTTCACCACTCTCAAGCGAAAAGCCTAACGAACTATTAGTTAGTATACCTCCATCGCTTTGTGAACCATATGCTCCGATGTCAACGTAGGAAAATTTATAGTGAGCATCGCACACCACAAGCAAAACAATACTATAGTTCTTTTTATAGTTAAAGTCCTTATCCGCGCTTGAATTGTGATGTGTTTGCCTTCAATACCTCCTCAATGGGGAAAATTCCATGAATTGAAAAATTCACGTTCAATGATTTTCAAATCCTCTGCTGATTTTGGGGGTAGGTAGTTTGGCTCAGACTTCTGTAATAATAGTTTGAGTGGTTGATTTTCCTATTTGAAATGCGAATGCCAGTGAATTGTAGCTGTCTCCCGTAGCTAGATGTCTGAAATAGTATATCAGGATTAATTTAGTCTCTGATTGATTTTTTATTGGATTTTTTATACATACCTCAATGTGACAAATAATCTAAGTGCTTCTGGTAATCCCTGTCGATGGCTATATTTAGTGAGATGCGGTTTTACCAGATGTAACAAATACTGAAATTGATATATTTCCATTCTTGTTTAGCAAAAGAATTTTTCTCCATCGTAAAGGATAATTTCTTCCAATAGATTCTGATATTCACCCTGAGCTAATCTGTTTTGGCTGATCGGGTGTACCCACCATCTGCGATTAATTTTTGTTCGCTCATCAACTTCGTCCACAATTTCAACGATATTTGCTAATTTTGCCAGGTAGTTCAATAAATGGGTCATGCTGAAGAAAACTAAATTAAATACTTCACTTCTATCTCATTTCCTTACTTGATTGAAACAAATTTTTAATATTGTTGTTGAAATTTATCAAATTAATGTTTAAATATAGCTTTTACATGTAAAAAGAAACTTTTTAGGGTTATTTACCACACCGAGGGGCCAGCCGCATATAAATAAAAGAACCTTTAAGTTCGCTTTTCGAAAAAGAACTGGCCTTTATTTTTCTTTGCTTAAATCTGCCTAACATTTCAAAAGAATAAACTTAAGTTAGGTCAGTAGTAGTTGTTGCTGGGACAATTGTGCTGATTTCAAGCGTTGGGGTGAATGTTCGGTGCTTTGGCTGGTGGTTGCAGTTTTGAGCGGATGTGCTGACGAGCAAGAAAAAGCGTTGGGATTAATGTGCGGTATTATGTGCGTAGTTGTATAATATTTTTATTACTGTTTGCGATACTGTTTCGCACAAGAAAAACGCTTTAAATTCCGCAATTAAAGTAAGAAACAACCACTTCAAACGTTATAAAAGATTGTATTTATTTGAGAGGACAACGCTCTTTTTATATGAATTTATTTACAATATTTGACAGTTGCCATTTGACTTTTCAGCATAATTTCCCTTTTTGGGGAAATTTCAATGTGGGTGGGTGCGTTAAGTACACCTGCACCTTTGTTGACTGGTATAATCGTCAACAGTTGATGATAATGAGCATTAACTTATATGTGTGAGCTTGCACTTTTTGACTTTTTGCCGAATGTAGTTAAGCCTTTATAAGTCAACCATAAGTTTCAAATTAACGAGGGTGAAATATACTTTGAAAGTTAAATTAAATTCACTGACAGAGTACACTTTTCTTTTAAGCCATGGTTTTAGGCAGACACGAAATGAATTATAAGAACTGGATTTAAAATCTCTTTTTTAAGTTCCAATTTAGCATCTGTATGTTTATTCTTTGCGACATAACTTTTTATTTTGAATTCGAATTTTTGTTTTTTAAGTTCGAGTTCCTTTTAATTTGTATTTTTTTTCGTTGAGTTCAAAGTCCCTTCTTTTATAGTTCAAAATTCCTTTTAAATTTTCATTGTTCTTCTTCAGAGCATCGGTCGAATGGTTTTGGTATCCGATTTGATGCTCAACTTGTTTTTCGAGGAGTGAATGTGTTGTTCGCGACTGTGGTACATTTTCATTTTCAGGGCTCAGAACATCGTTTAAATTTGTTTCGATTACACCATTGCACATATCTAAAATACCATCTTCATAGTCTGCATGTTTTTCATCAATGCAACCCAAGACTTTTAGAACCATGTATTCCTCCAGTGGCTGACCTAAGCCGAGCAGTGGTGTAAGAGAATGATATTTAGGTGGACCACCACCAGTTCCGGACAAAATAATTTCATTCTTCCACAACTTGCCTTTGGTAAGTACTTTAAAATCAGCCAAAACCTAATGAAACAAAAATAAGATAAAAGAATTTGTCAATGTTGAAACTTTGTTTGCTTCTTTCCATCACCTTTTGGTTAGGCTATTTTATTCTTCCTTTTTCTAGCACCCGAAGGCAGGGCCCAATAACGATGCCCAAAATAGAATCAGTAATCGGAAGTCTGAAACTGATAACTTCATTATAGTAATACTTCGCAAACTAAAGAAATAAACGAATAAAAATTAAATATTGATATTTTATTAAGATAGACTTTCTTCGTATTTTACAACTTCTTCCAAAGCCATTTGCTGGTATTTGATATTTAACTCCACCACTTTGTTTTTTGGGAGCCTTTGTAGATTTTATCCAAATTTAGGAACATGGCAAAGTTTTCCAGCTCTTGTTTTGGTGCACTGCTTTCCTATTTTCGAGTCTGAATCCAACCCGTGACGCACTCGGTCAATGTTGTCAAACTGTCTTTTTTTGCTTTTGAATTATTATTCTAAAATGAAATATGTAATATTAATTCATACTACTCATAGGACTGTTTTATTAAACACCTATCTCAGTAAAATAAAGTAGACAATCTATATCTCTGCCAAGTGAAGTAGAATCTCCAACACACAATTACAACCACTACGCTCTACTTGACACTTCCGAGATACACACTAGGTATTTATTCCAAGTAGAAGCCAGTTCATTACGTAAATAAACTACTACGAGGGAATTATATATCGACTTAAGCTTTAGATCAAATGTTTAGAGGCATGAAATACTAATTTTAAACAGAAACTCTACTTACGAAATCATCATGGATGTTGTTGGTCTTGAAGCATCCGGAAGATGGATGGAGGCGCTGGAAAATGTTCTGTAAAGAAAATGTTAGTTTTTGATACTGAAAAATTTAGTTTTGCTAATTCTATTGACCCCTTACATCGAGTGGGGGGAAGTCAACGAAAATAAATCATACGCTTTGAAGTTGCTATCATAACTCGCTATATTTATTTAATGAACTACCTTATATACTAAATTACTGCTTAATTTACAAAATTTATAATTTGCCATTTGCGTTCATTTCGCATGTGTATTCAGAATTCGATACGTATGCTCAGAATGGGAATTGCGTGTGTACGAGCTAGACATTTGATATTGTCAAATGCAGCGCTTGCAAAAATAACTTCTAAGACAATCCCACCATGATATTGTTGTGTGCGCACAATAAATACCTTTTTATTATTCCCCACGTTTTGTTGATGTGGGTTTTAGGAATGCTAGGCAATCGTCGAATTCCCAATCAATCGTATCCAGATATACAATTGAAGCGTTCTCTTCAGGCCGTTCTTCGTTTGCTGCACTGCCAGACTTAACAATTTTATTGCCACTGGCTTGCAGTGGTAACGCCGGCCGTCCTTCAGCGCTTTCCAGGTATGTTTACAATCTTCAACTAAAGAAGGTTAATAAAGTTATATATAATATAGCTGGTGGTATAAACAAATAACAATATTAAGGCACATACCGGTTTTTTCCATATCGAGGGGTATATAGTTCCAGCTGGAACTGGGAGTGCCTGGGAGTTGCTGTGATCCTTTGCCTCCAAGTTCCAGATGGCTGGACGCTCCCCAACCATCCTGGCCAACTTTTTTTTATCTTCCACAGAAAAATTAGTTTTTTTGTTTTTTTTTTGTTGGGAGTTACTTTAGGCAACTGCTCCAGCTCGAGTTGCTCGTAAAGAAACTCCTCGTCTAAAACTTCCTCAAAATCCATTAAGGTAGACTGCGATTTTAATTTACTTTTGTATTACACCAGCACTGCATGACAGAATGTCAGATTTCAGCTTGAAATAAATGCGTCGAACAAAAAATTCCGCGCGGAATTTGTGGAGACTTTGAAGGTGACAACACGTTTCGTTTCTACAAATTAATCGCGTGAACTGGATACCGGCTAGCGAAACTTCTTTGCGTAATTTAGCTTAGCGGGATTTTTGTATGGAAAATTGAACTCCACATGAACTGGATACTACGCTTTAGTAACAAATTGTTTGTTATTACTCGTGATTATTTCAGCTAATTTATTATTTATTAAAATCGCGTCATCGTGGTCAGGTGATCCTGAAATCCACTTACAAACCTTCCCTATCTCATTTATGCCTCGTTTTCTTCTTGTTAGTTTCAATTGCCCTAAAAGGGTTTTTGCTATAGTTATGTCCAGATTTCTATATGGATCTAAATAATCGTCGTTATTGTTTCCTTAAATTGAGTTCCTTTACTAGTTACTCGTTGTGAACCATTTACTTCCTTTGATAAAGCCAAGAATGCTGGCAGCGCTGATGTAGCATAGATCGCTGAGATCATTGAGGAAATAGCTTCCTAAGTGCGCCATCCTTAGGTTGGATAGGGCAGTTCAGCTGCAGATGAGGTGAGTGACGAACTCGTCTTCTTCTTCATCTCTGCAGCTTCTGCAAAAGTCTTTATGTGGCAGCCCAAGTCTTTGAGCGTGTCTGCCCAGAACACAATGACCGGTGATGATATTAGCGACTAGTGAGATACTACGTCTGTTGAGACGCAGAAGCTCTTTGGATCTTTTTGTATCCAGTGTCGGCCAGGTAAGCCTGGCAACGTCACAATATCCTAGATGTTGACCTCCTTTTGAGAATTCTTCTCTAAGAGGAATAACAATGTTAGGAGACAGTCTTAAAACATTTGCTTTTCTGTCGATTACCGCCTCCAGTTCCTTCAACGTATCATCCCCGATGATACCGTCAAAAGAAACCATACCCGGCAGGACATAGAATGTTAGAAGAGCGTCATTGCCGACTTGCTTAAAGAATCTCCCGGTAATGCAATGATTAATTTTGATGTTCCCGGCTGCTGAGTGCACGGAAAATGGTTTCTGGGGGCGCGTGGTTTTACTGGAGACGAACGGACTAATGAAATTCTTGTTCGCCCCCGTGTCGACAAGGAATTTCAGTATGGTTCCGTTACCTATGCGATACCCTATATATGGTACGCTGAATGTCCGCCTGTCATAAAATTTACCTCATCTTCTAAGCTTTCGTTCGCTGTCTCGACGTATCTCTCGACCTCATTCGGTAATTCGGGCGATCCTTCATCGAAGGTTTGCAGTCTGAACATCCTCTGCTGTTTCCGAGGGTAGTTCTCTGACCATGCCCGCCTTTTGAACTGCCTGTTGCCCTGCGGTCTATTCATATAGTTCACGTTACGTGACTGGGTTGACTGGTCGATATCCATCCTTTCGTGTGGCTTAGGGCCACTTGGCCTCGGCGGAATACCGTTTTCGCGGTTGGGGGTGACTTGTGGTTGCTGATGGAATCCACTGAACCCTGGCCGCGGAAAACTCCTCTATGGCAAGGTAGCCCTAACATCCTTCTTGAATGTCTGATTTATAGGAGCAGAAATCGTGTTCGGCACCGACGAAAGGTGTGTCGCGTGATTACGGTAATTCAGATTTTGTATCTCCAGGCATGCCGAGTAGGCTTCCGGGAGAGTTATAGGTTTCTGTATGATAAGCATCTTGGAGATTTCGCCGTTCAGGCCACGGATGAACACGTCCAAAGCCCTATTTCTGTAAGTTTCGACTAGGGCCGTGACTGTTTCCTGACTAAAGGTCTCAGTTTTAATTTTATTTATCATCAGTGATAGTTGGTGTTTCACTGCGGCGTAAAATTCGTCTAGCTTAAGGGTCTTTTGAGATAATTGGTTCAGCTGATGCTCTAGCGTCCGCATATCCCGCTTGTCTGCATTGAGACATTGTTTTATGGTCACCCAATCATTATCAAAAATGTTACAAGATACATTCTTCTGTCGAATGTGCTGAAGTATAGCACGATATAGGGATTTTGTCTTGATTATGTCGTAATCACTCAGTATGGACTCGACGACATCAACCCATGATATATATATCATTGACGCAGTCAGGGAGTCGACTAATATCCTTCAAATCGGATTCGTTTTGGGGTACGCAAAGTTCAACTTGATCGCTGACAGGCACAACTTCCCGCACCTGGCCGTCCTCGGGCGTTTTGAGACGTGTTTCAAACGCTTTGAGTTGGGCGAGGATAGAGTTCACTGCGCCTGTTAGCTCGGTTAGTGACCTACTTACAGCATCCATATCGCGGAATAAATGGGTAACTTAGTTAAGGAAGGAAAGATAAATTAAAAAGTTGTACTTATCTGTATTATCTGCTTGGTTAACTTTCTAATGCCAATCACGTTCCCTTTTTAATATCCTTATTGGATTTTATCTATATTAACACAATTATTGTAATATTTAAATTCTTAATCACTAGTATTTCAGCTCTATATTTTTTCCTTTTTCCTTTCCTGTAGCACTGAAGCTTTTCTTTTCTATTCCCGTTGTTGCACTGAAGATTTTTTATGTCTTTATTATATATATGTCAGTAGTGTAGTTCTTAATTGGCTCGACACTTTTCTCAAAATTTTTGATATATTCACTTAGGTTGGAATTGATTAAATTTTCGAAAATTTTTTGATATATTTTTTGAATTGGAGGATTGATTCTCCTTGTTCTTTGCCGTTATTTCACTAAGATTTCTCTTTCTTTCTTCTTGAACTGAATCTTTTCTGTAACTCAAATTGGAATATACATTCTTTTCACTCAAGTTCACTTCTTTATATTGCGTATATTACTGTAGGAACTGTAGGAAAAGGAAACCATATAATTAATTTTTGATCGTAAAAAAAAAAATTGTTTCAACTGATGGAACAGACTTTGGAAGGATCGTGCAGCAACCTACTAATGGCACGATTTACTTCACAATCCTATCCTTTATCCTCTAGTGATCTCCGTCATGTTCCCATGGGTATGACGAAAGGGGTGTAGTTTTATTGATTACAATGATTAGCTGTGTTCCCATGGGTACAGTAATTTGCACTCTATAGAGCGTAGCAATCAATAGTCCTGTATAAAAGGACACTGCAAAAATCACACAGATTAAGGAGGGGCGCCAGTTAGAGAATCCTGTCGAGGATGTCTCAAAAAAAAACCGAACACCAACCTGGGTTGGTCCAACTTGTTCGTAAGAATAAAACACGAATAAAAAACGTTATAAATTATATTTTTTTGTCCGCCTCGAGTGGGGTCCAAATCAGTGATGCCAGATGAAATTGAAAAAAACCCACTATATTTAAAAAAACATCCCACCAAATTTGTACTGGGACAAAAAAAAAAAACCCATAATTTTTCTACCAACTATTACACAAATAATTATGTTATAATGATTTTATGTTTAGTAATAAAATTGAACGAATACTTACTACTCATTTTTTCAACTAAGCAAACTAAAAATAAGTCTTAAGAAAAAATGCACTAAAGAAAACAAACACTTAAAACCATTTTTTTTTATAGATTGACAATCTGTTAGTTTTTATTATTAATTCTTTGTATAAATAAATAGATATGAATAATAGCTATACCTACCTATATAAGAAAATAAGGAAAAGGGAATTCATAAATAGTTTGTACTTTGGTTCATTTTGTATTATTAAACATTCAAATCTCATGTTAATAAGATGCAAATAAAAATCAATTAAGACGCTTTTAAACAGGAAAGATATTCACAAAAATTAAAATGTTTGCTCTAAAAAGTAAATAAAAAAAAGGCTTACAAATAATTAATTGACTTTATTTATATTTAACCATTCACATTTAGCTGATAGATAAATGCCTCCAAAGTTTCCTCAATCTCATCATCATCATCTTGGGTGCCCTGTATAACATACATATTTTCTGAATTAAATTTAGACAGCATTGCTTTCGAAGGTTCGAAATTGATACAGCCTTGAGTGCCTAAGCTATAGCGAACTCTTAAAACTGCATTTGCTGTTTCTATACTTAGTCGATTCCTAAGCTTATTTTTCACTATATTTACTATTGAAAACGCTCTTTCAACAGAAGCGTTGGAGAATGGGAGACTTAATAGTGCCAAAACGAGGTGGCATACATTTTTGTAAGTGGCTTCCCCTGCAGAATTCTTAACACCTGACACTTCAGCCCAAAAACTTTCTGGAGTGTCGAGTTGACGCCACTCAACGCGGTGAAGAACATTCCACTCGCTTAAAACCGCGTCCACATTTTCACAAATATTTGGGAATCTCAATACAATTGATTTTATATCTGATTTTATTTGCGAAGTAGCCGATTGCGGAGAGAAAACACTAATCTTTTCCAAAATTTCAACATTTTCAGGTATTCGAAGCTGCAGCTGTTCGCAAAGGACTATAAGAAAATCTTTACATCTTTCTCTGCATAAGTCTAGCTCCGACCTTGGTACACTTTTGCTGCTTTCTAAAAAATAGTGACCGAAATTTATGCAGTCTGATCTCATAACCAAGTCCCGAAAAGAAAACCTGTATAAATCTTTTTTCAAAACTTTTTGTAATCTAGCGGGTGGAATTATCATATTTAAAATCAAATAAAGTAGTTCATTCAGATCCGTGAGCATTTTCAATGGATCTGCGTTAGCGGACTGAAAGATTTTATTAACATTCGTTAATGATCTTAACACGTTCAGGAGAAAAAGCAAATACAGCTTGTTTCCGCTATCGCTTAACAGCTGATGAAGATGAGTGGCTGTATAGCATCTTTCTTTATTTCCCGCTAAGGCAAAATGGAGTTTTAACTCATCCCACTGCTCGACAATCTTGACGATGGCCTCATACCTTGACAACCAGCGTGTATCAGCTAATTTTGGAATTTTTAAAGGCTTATTTCCCGTAATGAGTTTATATATCGTCGCATATTCTAGTTGTCTCTTGGTACTATTCGAAAACCAGTTATGGCACTCTTTAACTAAAAACTCTAAATGTCTCGGCAAAACTTTGCAAGAATACTCTGCAGCAAGGTGAAGGGAGTGGCAAATACACTTTACTGTAATCAGTTCTGGAACCGTTTCCTTCAAAATTGAAGAAAATGAATTGTGAGCTCCTACCATTACATTAGCCCCATCTACACCAATTCCAATCAGTTTTTCAATCTTGAGCCCGTCAGCACCAAGTTGTTTTTTGAAATCTTCGGCAAAAGTTTTGGCATCACCTGCTTTCACTTCCAACAACTTATATAATGTCGTCACTACTTTTTTATTTTTTGTAGAAAAGTACCTAACCATAATGCACATCATTTTTTTTGTATCAACCGATGTGCTTTCGTCAATAATCATTGAATAAAATGAATCGCCAATATCGGCGATTAGTTCGTCATGGAAACAAGGTCCTAGAACGTTTTTGATCAGGGCAGTGCATTTAGTTCTGTGTATTTTCATTTGCCCTATTACTTCCGACGCACTGTCAATATTTTTCAAAAGACAACCCAGGTGATCCGTTGTTTTTATAGAGCAATGCTCGCAAATAAATGCAGCTAACTTTAATTCCGCCAATTTTCTTTTCTCCAAAATTTGATTCGGCATGAATTGTGTAATTTTCTTCGAAGTACCAGCTAGATGTATAAAATGATATGCTTCTACATGTTTTTTAGTTTTACCGTGAGCAGTTAAATCGGATTTATGTGCATTCATTGTACATTTGCATAATTTGCAAAGCACCCTAGAATCTTCACCAGGAACTGGAGCGATCCATGCTGAAAAGTTGTCATTTTTTCTAATATGTAAAATAAATTTAATTTTTAAAACTTACATGAAAATTTAGGATCAGTTTCCCAGGCTTTACGGTATCTTTGTGACATTTTTAACAGATAAACACACACTTTTGGGGATTTAACAAAAATTAACAAAGAGTTTAAATGATGTATGGTGTTCGCTTTTTGTGAGGGGTTTCCCCTTTTAATTAGTTCCAGTGGAATGTAAATAATTTATTTTTGGAACTAAGGGACGTGTTCGTAAGCTGTTAAGTATAACAGGGTACCAATATTTACAACTGTAAGATATACTTTTATTTATTCCTAATACATAATTTGTATAATGTAATATATTAAGTATTAATTTATGTGTACCTATAAAAGATCTAGGTACATATTGCGCGCGACCAAAACAAAGCGAAAGAAAAAAACAGATATTCGCTAGTTTGTGAGAATAACAATATCAAGATGATTAAAGTACCTAACTACTAGTATTGGATATCCGAATTCTACCAGTGATTTGCGAAGATTTCACCTGGCCATACCCAGCGAACACAGCCTAATTAAAATTATCAGCTGCGCCTGTACTATCGATGAAAATCTGACCATCTCTATCTCGTTAAAAAGTGCCAAAAATAGAGCAAAACCTCTCCCTTTATATAGCTCTTCTATTGAAAATCCATTTCATCCGGTAAAGGTCAACTAAAATCGCGAACATCCCTTGCCTTGTCTTTAAAATTTTTCCCCCCATAAATCCCACCATACATTTTTTCCCCCTATTCTTCCCACCATAGCGTTGATTTCCCACCATTTTGGTTGGAAAAACCACCAATCTGGGAACACTGGTCCAAATTAAGACTAAAACTTAAAACTATATCCATGCCATGGGTAGTCCCATCGCCCATGGCCAATCCGCTGAGTCGCCTAATTGCACGCAGCGCGTGTATCCGCCTGCATCGGATGTCATCCACATTTCATGTCGTGGGAAAGTAATGCCGCAACTAGTACCGTTGTTGTATGTGGGACCTGGCCAATAACCTGCTGACTCAGTGGGAACAGGTTTGTGCGCGTTGATATCTTTTTTGCAGGTGTGCATAACAGATGGTGATAACTGAATGTAATGCCGTCTAACAGAAGACTAAATTTTATTGTCACACGCAGTTGACATTAGCTTGCCGAATTGTAATCCATTATTTTTTTTCTCAGGATTTGTTCCGATAAACAAATTGCAACCAAATTGCAAAATGGCGATTTAAACAGTTTAACAAAAACGCTCTGTCCAACTGTGCAGAAATTGTTTTGTGTGCGGTATAAACCACAAAGACTGGGGGCATCCCCTCTTCCCTTTCGATTTTCTTCCTTTTCCCATATAAATGTTTGCTACTCCCACATAGCATGTTGTGTATGACAAAAGTTGCCTTAACAATGCTGTCAACTGTTTTTGGTTCTGCTGTAATTGTGCGGTGGTAGATTCTCCATCGAGCAGCTAAAATGCCAAAAGCGTTTTCCACTACTCGCCGTCATCTAGATAGCCTCTTATTGTACTCATATTTGTCAGTATCTAAGAATCTTCCACTGTAAGGAGTAAGCAAATACGGCTTGAGAGGAAATGCTTCATCGCCCAGCATGAAGTACGGAACATTCGTGTTATCTAAGGTAACAAAAAAAACTATTTACATGTATTATTTTTGATAAGCAGTTAAATACATACCTCCTGGTAACGGCGCTGGACTGGGAAAGTTCATTTCACCACTCTCAAGCGAAAAGCCTAACGAACTATTAGTTAGTATACCTCCATCGCTTTGTGAACCATATGCTCCGATGTCAACGTAGGAAATTTTATAGTGAGCATCGCACACCACAAGCAAAACAATACTATAGTTCTTTTTATAGTTAAAGTCCTTATCCGCGCTTGAATTGTGATGTGTTTGCCTTCAATACCTCCTCAATGGGGAAAATTCCATGAATTGAAAAATTCACGTTCAATGATTTTCAAATCCTCTGCTGATTTTGGGGGTAGGTAGTTTGGCTCAGACTTCTGTAATAATAGTTTGAGTGGTTGATTTTCCTATTTGAAATGCGAATGCCAGTGAATTGTAGCTGTCTCCCGTAGCTAGATGTCTGAAATAGTATATCAGGATTAATTTAGTCTCTGATTGATTTTTTATTGGATTTTTTATACATACCTCAATGTGACAAATAATCTGAGTGCTTCTGGTAATCCCTGTCGATGGCTATATTTAGTGAGATGCGGTTTTACCAGATGTAACAAATACTGAAATTGATATATTTCCATTCTTGTTTAGCAAAAGAATTTTTCTCCATCGTAAAGGATAATTTCTTCCAATAGATTCTGATATTCACCCTGAGCTAATCTGTTTTGGTTGATCGGGTGTACCCACCATCTGCGATTAATTTTTGTTCGCTCATCAACTTCGTCCACAATTTCAACGATATTTGCTAATTTTGCCAGGTAGTTCAATAAATGGGTCATGCTGAAGAAAACTAAATTAAATACTTCACTTCTATCTCATTTCCTTACTTGATTGAAACAAATTTTTAATATTGTTGTTGAAATTTATCAAATTAATGTTTAAATATAGCTTTTACATGTAAAAAGAAACTTTTTAGGGTTATTTACCACACCGAGGGGCCAGCCGCATATAAATAAAAGAACCTTTAAGTTCGCTTTTCGAAAAAGAACTGGCCTTTATTTTTCCTTGCTTAAATCTGCCTAACATTTCAAAAGAATAAACTTAAGTTAGGTCAGTAGTAGTTGTTGCTGGGACAATTGTGCTGATTTCAAGCGTTGGGGTGAATATTCTGTGCTTTGGCTGGTTGTTGCAGTTTGAGCGGATGTGCTGACGAGCAAGAAAAAGCGTTGGGATTAATAAGCGGTATTATGTACGTAGTTGTATAATATGTTGATGATAATGACTAATGAGCATTAACTTATATGTGTGAGCTTGCACTTTTTGACTTTTTGCCGAATGTAGTTAAGCCTTTATAAGTCAACCATAAGTTTCAAATTAACGAGGGTGAAATATACTTTGAAAGTTAAATTAAATTCACTGACAGAGTACACTTTTCTTTTAAGCCATGGTTTTAGGCAGACACGAAATGAATTATAAGAACTGGATTTAAAATCTCTTTTTTAAGTTCCAATTTAGCATCTGTATGTTTATTCTTTGCGACATAACTTTTTATTTTGAATTCGAATTTTTGTTTTTTAAGTTCGAGTTCCTTTTAATTTGTATTTTTTTTCGTTGAGTTCAAAGTCCCTTCTTTTATAGTTCAAAATTCCTTTTAAATTTTCATTGTTCTTCTTCAGAGCATCGGTCGAATGGTTTTGGTATCCGATTTGATGCTCAACTTGTTTTTCGAGGAGTGAATGTGTTGTTCGCGACTGTGGTACATTTTCATTTTCAGGGCTCAGAACATCGTTTAAATTTGTTTCGATTACACCATTGCACATATCTAAAATACCATCTTCATAGTCTGCATGTTTTTCATCAATGCAACCCAAGACTTTTAGAACCATGTATTCCTCCAGTGGCTGACCTAAGCCGAGCAGTGGTGTAAGAGAATGATATTTAGGTGGACCACCACCAGTTCCGGACAAAATAATTTCATTCTTCCACAACTTGCCTTTGGTAAGTACTTTAAAATCAGCCAAAACCTAATGAAACAAAAATAAGATAAAAGAATTTGTCAATGTTGAAACTTTGTTTGCTTCTTTCCATCACCTTTTGGTTAGGCTATTTTATTCTTCCTTTTTCTAGCACCCGAAGGCAGGGCCCAATAACGATGCCCAAAATAGAATCAGTAATCGGAAGTCTGAAACTGATAACTTCATTATAGTAATACTTCGCAAACTAAAGAAATAAACGAATAAAAATTAAATATTGATATTTTATTAAGATAGACTTTCTTCGTATTTTACAACTTCTTCCAAAGCCATTTGCTGGTATTTGATATTTAACTCCACCACTTTGTTTTTTGGGAGCCTTTGTAGATTTTATCCAAATTTAGGAACATGGCAAAGTTTTCCAGCTCTTGTTTTGGTGCACTGCTTTCCTATTTTCGAGTCTGAATCCAACCCGTGACGCACTCGGTCAATGTTGTCAAACTGTCTTTTTTTGCTTTTGAATTATTATTCTAAAATGAAATATGTAATATTAATTCATACTACTCATAGGACTGTTTTATTAAACACCTATCTCAGTAAAATAAAGTAGACAATCTATATCTCTGCCAAGTGAAGTAGAATCTCCAACACACAATTACAACCACTACGCTCTACTTGACACTTCCGAGATACACACTAGGTATTTATTCCAAGTAGAAGCCAGTTCATTACGTAAATAAACTACTACGAGGGAATTATATATCGACTTAAGCTTTAGATCAAATGTTTAGAGGCATGAAATACTAATTTTAAACAGAAACTCTACTTACGAAATCATCATGGATGTTGTTGGTCTTGAAGCATCCGGAAGATGGATGGAGGCGCTGGAAAATGTTCTGTAAAGAAAATGTTAGTTTTTGATACTGAAAAATTTAGTTTTGCTAATTCTATTGACCCCTTACATCGAGTGGGGGGAAGTCAACGAAAATAAATCATACGCTTTGAAGTTGCTATCATAACTCGCTATATTTATTTAATGAACTACCTTATATACTAAATTACTGCTTAATTTACAAAATTTATAATTTGCCATTTGCGTTCATTTCGCATGTGTATTCAGAATTCGATACGTATGCTCAGAATGGGAATTGCGTGTGTACGAGCTAGACATTTGATATTGTCAAATGCAGCGCTTGCAAAAATAACTTCTAAGACAATCCCACCATGATATTGTTGTGTGCGCACAATAAATACCTTTTTATTATTCCCCACGTTTTGTTGATGTGGGTTTTAGGAATGCTAGGCAATCGTCGAATTCCCAATCAATCGTATCCAGATATACAATTGAAGCGTTCTCTTCAGGCCGTTCTTCGTTTGCTGCACTGCCAGACTTAACAATTTTATTGCCACTGGCTTGCAGTGGTAACGCCGGCCGTCCTTCAGCGCTTTCCAGGTATGTTTACAATCTTCAACTAAAGAAGGTTAATAAAGTTATATATAATATAGCTGGTGGTATAAACAAATAACAATATTAAGGCACATACCGGTTTTTTCCATATCGAGGGGTATATAGTTCCAGCTGGAACTGGGAGTGCCTGGGAGTTGCTGTGATCCTTTGCCTCCAAGTTCCAGATGGCTGGACGCTCCCCAACCATCCTGGCCAACTTTTTTTTATCTTCCACAGAAAAATTAGTTTTTTTGTTTTTTTTTTTGTTGGGAGTTACTTTAGGCAACTGCTCCAGCTCGAGTTGCTCGTAAAGAAACTCCTCGTCTAAAACTTCCTCAAAATCCATTAAGGTAGACTGCGATTTTAATTTACTTTTGTATTACACCAGCACTGCATGACAGAATGTCAGATTTCAGCTTGAAATAAATGCGTCGAACAAAAAATTCCGCGCGGAATTTGTGGAGACTTTGAAGGTGACAACACGTTTCGTTTCTACAAATTAATCGCGTGAACTGGATACCGGCTAGCGAAACTTCTTTGCGTAATTTAGCTTAGCGGGATTTTTGTATGGAAAATTGAACTCCACATGAACTGGATACTACGCTTTAGTAACAAATTGTTTGTTATTACTCGTGATTATTTCAGCTAATTTATTATTTATTAAAATCGCGTCATCGTGGTCAGGTGATCCTGAAATCCACTTACAAACCTTCCCTATCTCATTTATGCCTCGTTTTCTTCTTGTTAGTTTCAATTGCCCTAAAAGGGTTTTTTGCTATAGTTATGTCCAGATTTCTATATGGATCTAAATAATCGTCGTTATTGTTTCCTTAAATTGAGTTCCTTTACTAGTTACTCGTTGTGAACCATTTACTTCCTTTGATAAAGCCAAGAATGCTGGCAGCGCTGATGTAGCATAGATCGCTGAGATCATTGAGGAAATAGCTTCCTAAGTGCGCCATCCTTAGGTTGGATAGGGCAGTTCAGCTGCAGATGAGGTGAGTGACGAACTCGTCTTCTTCTTCATCTCTGCAGCTTCTGCAAAAGTCTTTATGTGGCAGCCCAAGTCTTTGAGCGTGTCTGCCCAGAACACAATGACCGGTGATGATATTAGCGACTAGTGAGATACTACGTCTGTTGAGACGCAGAAGCTCTTTGGATCTTTTTGTATCCAGTGTCGGCCAGGTAAGCCTGGCAACGTCACAATATCCTAGATGTTGACCTCCTTTTGAGAATTCTTCTCTAAGAGGAATAACAATGTTAGGAGACAGTCTTAAAACATTTGCTTTTCTGTCGATTACCGCCTCCAGTTCCTTCAACGTATCATCCCCGATGATACCGTCAAAAGAAACCATACCCGGCAGGACATAGAATGTTAGAAGAGCGTCATTGCCGACTTGCTTAAAGAATCTCCCGGTAATGCAATGATTAATTTTGATGTTCCCGGCTGCTGAGTGCACGGAAAATGGTTTCTGGGGGCGCGTGGTTTTACTGGAGACGAACGGACTAATGAAATTCTTGTTCGCCCCCGTGTCGACAAGGAATTTCAGTATGGTTCCGTTACCTATGCGATACCCTATATATGGTACGCTGAATGTCCGCCTGTCATAAAATTTACCTCATCTTCTAAGCTTTCGTTCGCTGTTTCGACGTATCTCTCGACCTCATTCGGTAATTCGGGCGATCCTTCATCGAAGGTTTGCAGTCTGAACATCCTCTGCTGTTTCCGAGGGTAGTTCTCTGACCATGCCCGCCTTTTGAACTGCCTGTTGCCCTGCGGTCTATTCATATAGTTCACGTTACGTGACTGGGTTGACTGGTCGATATCCATCCTTTCGTGTGGCTTAGGGCCACTTGGCCTCGGCGGAATACCGTTTTCGCGGTTGGGGGTGACTTGTGGTTGCTGATGGAATCCACTGAACCCTGGCCGCGGAAAACTCCTCTATGGCAAGGTAGCCCTAACATCCTTCTTGAATGTCTGATTTATAGGAGCAGAAATCGTGTTCGGCACCGACGAAAGGTGTATCGCGTGATTACGGTAATTCAGATTTTGTATCTCCAGGCATGCCGAGTAGGCTTCCGGGAGAGTTATAGGTTTCTGTATGATAAGCATCTTGGAGATTTCGCCGTTCAGGCCACGGATGAACACGTCCAAAGCCCTATTTCTGTAAGTTTCGACTAGGGCCGTGACTGTTTCCTGACTAAAGGTCTCAGTTTTAATTTTATTTATCATCAGTGATAGTTGGTGTTTCACTGCGGCGTAAAATTCGTCTAGCTTAAGGGTCTTTTGAGATAATTGGTTCAGCTGATGCTCTAGCGTCCGCATATCCCGCTTGTCTGCATTGAGAAATTGTTTTATGGTCACCCAATCATTATCAAAAATGTTACAAGATACATTCTTCTGTCGAATGTGCTGAAGTATAGCACGATATAGGGATTTTGTCTTGATTATGTCGTAATCACTCAGTATGGACTCGACGACATCAACCCATGATATATATTGGGTTGGGTCGCCTTCGAACGTTTGCAACTCCTTGACGCAGTCAGGGAGTCGACTAATATCCTTCAAATCGGTTTCGTTTTGGGGTACGCAAAGTTCAACTTGATCGCTGACAGGCACAACTTCCCGCACCTGGCCGTCCTCGGGCGTTTTGAGACGTGTTTCAAACGCTTTGAGTTGGGCGAGGATAGAGTTCACTGCGCCTGTTAGCTCGGTTAGTGACCTACTTACAGCATCCATATCGCGGAATAAATGGGTAACTTAGTTAAGGAAGGAAAGATAAATTAAAAAGTTGTACTTATCTGTATTATCTGCTTGGTTAACTTTCTAATGCCAATCACGTTCCCTTTTTAATATCCTTATTGGATTTTATCTATATTAACACAATTATTGTAATATTTAAATTCTTAATCACTAGTATTTCAGCTCTATATTTTTTCCTTTTTCCTTTCCTGTAGCACTGAAGCTTTTCTTTTCTATTCCCGTTGTTGCACTGAAGATTTTTTATATCTTTATTATATATATGTCAGTATTGTAGTTCTTAATTGGCTCGACACTTTTCTCAAAATTTTTGATATATTCTCTTGGTTGTTTTCAAAAATTTTTTGATATATTTTTTGAATTGGAGGATTCATTCTCCTTGTTCTTTCGCGTTATTTCACTAAGATTTCCCTTTCTTTCTTCTTGAACTGAATCTTTGCTTTAACTCACATTGGAATATACATTCTTTTCACTCAAGTTCACTTCTTTATATTGCGTATATTGATACTCGAATTACGTAGGAACTGTAGGAAAAGGAAACCATATAATTAATTTTTGATCGTAAAAAAAAAAATTATTTCAACTGATGGAACCGACTTTGGAAGGATCGTGCAGCAACCTACTAATGGCACGATTTACTTCACAATCCTATCCTTTATCCTCTAGTGATCTCCGTCATGTTCCCATGGGTATGACGAAAGGGGTGTAGTTTTATTGATTACAATGATTAGCTGTGTTCCCATGGGTACAGTAATTTGCCTTCTATAGAGCGTAGCAATCAATAGTCCTGTATAAAAGGACACTGCAAAAATCACACAGATTAAGGAGGGGCGCCAGTTAGAGAATCCTGTCGAGGATGTCTCAAAAAAAAACCGAACACCAACCCGGGTTGGTCCAACTTGTTCGTAAGAATAAAACACGAATAAAAAACGTTATAAATTATATTTTTTTGTCCGCCTCGAGTGGGGTCCAAATTAAGACTAAAACTTAAAACTATATCCATGCCATGGGTAGTCCCATCGCCCATGGCCAATCCGCTGAGTCGCCTAATTGCACGCAGCGCGTGTATCCGCCTGCATCGGATGTCATCCACATTTCATGTCGTGGGAAAGTAATGCCGCAACTAGTACCGTTGTTGTATGTGGGACCTGGCCAATAACCTGCTGACTCAGTGGGAACAGGTTTGTGCGCGTTGATATCTTTTTTGCAGGTGTGCATAACAGATGGTGATAACTGAATGTAATGCCGTCTAACAGAAGACTAAATTTTATTGTCACACGCAGTTGACATTAGCTTGCCGAATTGTAATCCATTATTTTTTTTCTCAGGATTTGTTCCGATAAACAAATTGCAACCAAATTGCAAAATGGCGATTTAAACAGTTTAACAAAAACGCTCTGTCCAACTGTGCAGAAATTGTTTTGTGTGCGGTATAACCACAAAGCCAGGAGGCATCCCCTCTTCCCTTTCGATTTTCTTCCGTTTCCCATATAAATGTTTGCTACTCCCACATAGCATGTTGTGTTTTCCACAACTCCACAACTCGCCGTCATCTAGATCGCCTCTTATTGTACTCATATTTGTCAGTATCTAAGAATCTTCCACTGTAAGGAGTAAGTGAATACGGCTTGAGAGGAAATGCTTCATCGCCCAGCATGAAGTACGGAACATTCGTGTTATCTAAGGTAACAAAAAAAACTATTTACATGTATTATTTTTGATAAGCAGTTAAATACATACCTCCTGGTAACGGCGCTGGACTGGGAAAGTTCATTTCACCACTCTCAAGCGAAAAGCCTAACGAACTATTAGTTAGTATACCTCCATCGCTTTGTGAACCATATGCTCCGATGTCAACGTAGGAAATTTTATAGTGAGCATCGCACACCACAAGCAAAACAATACTATAGTTCTTTTTATAGTTAAAGTCCTTATCCGCGCTTGAATTGTGATGTGTTTGCCTTCAATACCTCCTCAATGGGGAAAATTCCATGAATTGAAAAATTCACGTTCAATGATTTTCAAATCCTCTGCTGATTTTGGGGGTAGGTAGTTTGGCTCAGACTTCTGTAATAATAGTTTGAGTGGTTGATTTTCCTATTTGAAATGCGAATGCCAGTGAATTGTAGCTGTCTCCCGTAGCTAGATGTCTGAAATAGTATATCAGGATTAATTTAGTCTCTGATTGATTTTTTATTGGATTTTTTATACATACCTCAATGTGACAAATAATCTGAGTGCTTCTGGTAATCCCTGTCGATGGCTATATTTAGTGAGATGCGGTTTTACCAGATGTAACAAATACTGAAATTGATATATTTCCATTCTTGTTTAGCAAAAGAATTTTTCTCCATCGTAAAGGATAATTTCTTCCAATAGATTCTGATATTCACCCTGAGCTAATCTGTTTTGGTTGATCGGGTGTACCCACCATCTGCGATTAATTTTTGTTCGCTCATCAACTTCGTGTACAATTTCAACAATATTCATGATATTGCTAATTTTGCCAGGTAGTTCAATAAATGGGTCATGCTGAAGAAAACTAAACTATTTTAGGGTTATTTACCACAACGAGGGGCCAGCCGCGTATAAATAAAAGAACCTTTAAGTTCGCTTTTCGAAAAAGAACTGGCCTTTATTTTTCCTTGCTTAAATCTGCCTAACATTTCAAAAGAATAAACTTAAGTTAGGTCAGTAGTAGTTGTTGCTGGGACAATTGTGCTGATTTCAAGCGTTGGGGTGAATATTCTGTGCTTTGGCTGGTTGTTGCAGTTTGAGCGGATGTGCTGACGAGCAAGAAAAAGCGTTGGGATTAATAAGCGGTATTATGTACGTAGTTGTATAATATGTTGATGATAATGACTAATGAGCATTAACTTATATGTGTGAGCTTGCACTTTTTGACTTTTTGCCGAATGTAGTTAAGCCTTTATAAGTCAACCATAAGTTTCAAATTAACGAGGGTGAAATATACTTTGAAAGTTAAATTAAATTCACTGACAGAGTACACTTTTCTTTTAAGCCATGGTTTTAGGCAGACACGAAATGAATTATAAGAACTGGATTTAAAATCTCTTTTTTAAGTTCCAATTTAGCATCTGTATGTTTATTCTTTGCGACATAACTTTTTATTTTGAATTCGAATTTTTGTTTTTTAAGTTCGAGTTCCTTTTAATTTGTATTTTTTTTCGTTGAGTTCAAAGTCCCTTCTTTTATAGTTCAAAATTCCTTTTAAATTTTCATTGTTCTTCTTCAGAGCATCGGTCGAATGGTTTTGGTATCCGATTTGATGCTCAACTTGTTTTTCGAGGAGTGAATGTGTTGTTCGCGACTGTGGTACATTTTCATTTTCAGGGCTCAGAACATCGTTTAAATTTGTTTCGATTACACCATTGCACATATCTAAAATACCATCTTCATAGTCTGCATGTTTTTCATCAATGCAACCCAAGACTTTTAGAACCATGTATTCCTCCAGTGGCTGACCTAAGCCGAGCAGTGGTGTAAGAGAATGATATTTAGGTGGACCACCACCAGTTCCGGACAAAATAATTTCATTCTTCCACAACTTGCCTTTGGTAAGTACTTTAAAATCAGCCAAAACCTAATGAAACAAAAATAAGATAAAAGAATTTGTCAATGTTGAAACTTTGTTTGCTTCTTTCCATCACCTTTTGGTTAGGCTATTTTATTCTTCCTTTTTCTAGCACCCGAAGGCAGGGCCCAATAACGATGCCCAAAATAGAATCAGTAATCGGAAGTCTGAAACTGATAACTTCATTATAGTAATACTTCGCAAACTAAAGAAATAAACGAATAAAAATTAAATATTGATATTTTATTAAGATAGACTTTCTTCGTATTTTACAACTTCTTCCAAAGCCATTTGCTGGTATTTGATATTTAACTCCACCACTTTGTTTTTTGGGAGCCTTTGTAGATTTTATCCAAATTTAGGAACATGGCAAAGTTTTCCAGCTCTTGTTTTGGTGCACTGCTTTCCTATTTTCGAGTCTGAATCCAACCCGTGACGCACTCGGTCAATGTTGTCAAACTGTCTTTTTTTGCTTTTGAATTATTATTCTAAAATGAAATATGTAATATTAATTCATACTACTCATAGGACTGTTTTATTAAACACCTATCTCAGTAAAATAAAGTAGACAATCTATATCTCTGCCAAGTGAAGTAGAATCTCCAACACACAATTACAACCACTACGCTCTACTTGACACTTCCGAGATACACACTAGGTATTTATTCCAAGTAGTAGAAGCCAGTTCATTGCGTTAATAAACTACTACGAGAGAATTATAAATCGACTTAAGCTTTAGATCAAATGTTTAGTGGCATAAAATACTAATTTTAAACAGAAACTCTACTTACGAAATCATAGCTGGATGTTGTTGGTCGTGAAGCATCCGGAAGATGGATGGAGGCGCTGGAAAATGTTCTGTAAAGAAAATGTTAGTTTTTGATACTGAACAATTTAGTTTTGCTAATTCTATTGACCCCTTACATCGAGTGGGGGGAAGTCAACGAAAATAAATGATACGCTTTGAAGTTGCTATCATAACTCGCTATATTTATTTAATGAACTACCTTATATACTTAATTACTGCTTAATTTACAAAATTTATAATTTGCGTTCATTTCGCATGTGTATTCAGAATTCGATACGTATGCTCAGAACGCGAATGGCGTGTGTTGGAGCTACACTGCATTGTCAAATGCAGCGCTTGCAAAAATAAGTTCTAAGACAATCCCACCATGATATTGTTGTGTGCGCACAACAAATACCTTTTTATTATTCCCCACATTTTGTTGATGTGGGTTTTAGGAATGCTAGGCAATCGTCGAATTGCCAATCAATCGTATCCAGATATACAATTGAAGCGTTCTCTTCAGGCCGTTCTTCGTTTGCTGCACTGCCAGACTAAAGAATTTTATTGCCACTGGCTTACAGTGGTAACGCCGGCCGTCCTTCAGCGCCTTCCAGGTATGTTTACAATCTTCAACTAAAGAAGGTTAATAAAGTTATATATAATATAGCTGGTGGTATAAACAAATAACAATATTAAGGCACATACCGGTTTTTTCCATATCGAGGGGTATATAGTTCCAGCTGGAACTGGGAGTGCCTGGGAGTTGCTGTGATCCTTTGCCTCCAAGTTCCAGATGGCTGGACGCTCCCCAACCATCCTGGGCAACTTTTTTTTATCTTCCACAGAAAAAATAGTTTTTTTTTTTTTTTTTTTGTTGGGAGTTACTTTAGGCAACTGCTCCAGCTCGAGTTGCTCGTAAAGAAACTCCTCGTCTAAAACTTCCTCAAAATCCGCGCGGAATTTGTGGAGACTTTGAAGGTGACAACACGTTTCGTTTCTACAAATTAATTGCGTGAACTGGATACCGGCTAGCTTAGCGGGATTTCTGTATGGAAAATTGAACTCCACATGAACTGGATACTACGCTTTAGTAACAAATTGTTTGTTATTACTCGTGATTATTTCAGCTAATTTATTATTTATTAAAATCGCGTCATCGTGGTCAGGTGATCCTGAAATCCACTTACAAACCTTCCCTATCTCATTTATGCCTCGTTTTCTTCTTGTTAGTTTCAATTGCCCTAAAAGGGTTTTTGCTATAGTTATGTCCAGTGCCCATGTTCTGTAATTATCACTTCGATATATTTATCACAAAAACAATATGAATTGAAAGAAAATACTTTAAAAGTATCGATGCGAAAATTTATTTATTTAACTCAGGAGCATTTTCTTTCAATTCATATCGTTTTTGTGATAAATATATCGATGTGATAATTACAGAACATGGGCACAGATCTCTATATGGGTCTAAATAATCGTCGTTATTGTTTCCTTAAATTGAGTTCCTTTACTAGTTACTCGTTGTGAACCATTTACTTCCTTTGATAAAGCCAAGAATGCTGGCAGCGCTGAGGTAGCATAGATCGTTGAGATCATTGAGGAAATAGCTTCCTAAGTGCGCCATCCTTAGGTTGGATAGGGCAGGGCAGCTGCAGATGGGGTGAGTGACGGACTCGTCTTCTTCTTCATCTCTGCAGCTTCTGCAAAAGTCTTTATGTGGCAGCCCAAGTCTTTGAGCGTGTCTGCCCAGAACACAATGACCGGTGATGATATTAGCGACTAGTGAGATACTACGTCTGTTGAGACGCAGAAGCTCTTTTAATCTTTTTGTATCCAGTGTCGACCAGGTAAGCCTGGCAACGTCACAGTTGGTTTACACAAAAAGGTAGAGCTGCCATGATAATATAAATCTTTAATCTATTGACATTTGGTGTGTGTAAATCGTATTCTACGCGTCGTGCAATTAATGAATCGCCAAATAGGACATCCAGCTACATCCAAAATCTGAAGGATTGAGGAAAATTCATCTGTGACGCCTGAAGCATACGAGCATCATCAAGAGCAAGTACGTTTTGCTTCTATTACTACCTTGACTTAAAATGTACATAATATATAACTTAAATAACTATATCTACGTGTTAACATAATGGATAAGGGTAATTTTTATTGCGGTTTGTTGAAAAAGAGCGTTTTAACCACGCTTTTCACAAGCTTTAAAAATTCAACAAAGAAGCGTAAGCAGCAATCCTATGTTGCAAGTCGTCTTGATATGCTAGAGGAGAATATGCGTGTCGCTAGGCAATATCACGAGGCAATCGTCGGGGGCGGAAGGCTTGAGGAAGACCTGAAATTGGAAGAATTAGCGATTGTGTTCGAGGAAATACAGGAAATTTATCTGGAGTATCGCAGCGACTTGGCGGAAGCATTGGAAACATTCTCCCAGCCAACGCCGACTGCAAGCGCGACGTCTGGTGAGTCAGCGGTATCCAGCAACAAAATTAGGCTTCGGGAAATCGATATTCCAAAGTTCAGCGGCTCGTACATAACATGGAGATCTTTCCAAGGTCTGTTTCAATCCATGGTGCACAACAACGCCTTGTTGAGTGATGTTGATAAGATGCATTATCTCAAATCGCGCTTACAGGGTGAGGCTGAGCGATTGCATTGCATTCCTCCCGTTTCCCCTCATTTTGGAGGCTTACGGGAAGCCGGAGTGAAGTCGGTCAAGTACCAGCTAAAAGGAGTTTTCGGCAATGAGAGGCTCACCTACGAGGAACTTAACACGCTTCTGAAACAAAAAGAAGCGTGTCTGAATTCAAGGCCCTTATGCGCTCTGTCCGACAATGTCGATGACCTGGAAGTCATCACGCTAGCACATTTTCTGATTGGTGAGTCATTTCACAACATTCCACAAGGGGACAACACATTGCGAAAAATTGGTTACCTCGATCGTTGGAAACGATTGCAATCATTTCTGGATACGTTTTGGCATAAATGTAACACCGAATATTTATCGTGACTTTAACAACGCCCGAAATGGTTAAAAATACAAGAGAAGAGGGAACCGAAAATCGGAGACTTGATTTTAATCAAATATGAGCGTCTTCCACCATCTCATTGGAGTCTAGCGAGAATACACGAAACGCATCCCGGAACAGTCGGACTAACTCGGGTCGTTGCAGTCCACATTCAAACAAAACACAAACGTTGACAAAACAAATTCCGAAATCTGTACTGTGTCAAACATGCAATTTCAAAACATCACATTCAAACAAAACTAAGCGTTCACAAACAAATTTCAAAATACATATGTACTGTAACAAACATTCAATTAAAAACAAGTAAAAGTGTTATCATCGGCCTGGCCGATGCTTTGATACCCTCCACTGCATACAAGTCATGCAAAATTGGTTTTGTGAGGGAGGAACCAGAACTACTTGACCGACATAGCAGGTTTTCAATACCAACCTAACGACGATAAAAAGAAGTTCTCTCACCAAATTTCATTCACCTACGTCAATTACTTTGGGCGCTATCGTGCTTTCAACAGACAGAGAGGCATGGGTCCAATATTGGTTTTGTATGGGAGGTACCAGAACTACTTGACCGACATAGCCCATTTTCAATACCAACCTGACGCCGATAAAAGGAAGTGATTTTACCAAATTTCATTCACATATGTCAATTACTTTGGTCGCTATCGTGCTTTCAGCAGACAGAGAGGCATGGGTCCAATATTGGTTTTGTATGGGAGGTACCAGAACTACTTGACCGACATAGCCCATTTTCAATACCAACCTGACGCCGATAAAAAGTAGTCCTTTCACCAAATTTCATTCACCTACGTCAATTACTTTGGGCCCTATCGTGCTTTCAACAGACAGACAGACAGACAGACAGACAGACAGACAGACAGACGGACATGGCTAAATCGATTCAGAATGTGATCCTGATTCATAATATATATACTTTATGAGGTCTCCGGTGACTCCTTCTTGGTGTTACAAATGTATGGGCAAAGTGAATATACCTTCCTGTGGAGGGTATAAAAAATCTCGACATTTCACGAAAATAAAACGCGTTGTATCAAAAACACGCAATAACCAAATATTTCTATTTATTTATAACATAAAACGTATTCATCTACACAAATATCGAATACATGTAGAATTCCTGTCGTACTCCAATCAAACGCAATCAATAACGCTATAATTCGTTTATTATGTCTAATTTAGGTTTAATACTACCGCGGTGCACACTGCTTGAGATCTCTACTTCGACTGACTCTCGGGGTTTTCGGTTGCTCCTACTGTCTGTCCATATGTATCGTTTGTCTGTACCGTTCTTACTGTTTGGTCCGCTCATTCCTCTGTATGTATTGTTTGTGTTGTCGTCTGCTCCAATCCCACATCCGGCTATCCTGACATTTCATTCGATCCGAATGAAGGAGTCCACCTCTTCATATTTTCTACTATGGTGTTTGTTCTCATCGGGCCTTCGCGGTCACCGATTTTATGTACCTCGTACCTTCCATGGTTTAAGCATTTCAACACTTTATACGGCCCCAAGTACTTCGGCCGCAGCTTCATCCCCGTCCCGAACTGAGTGCGCTTGATGGCGACTAACTCGTTCTCGGCGTACGTCTGTTCCGGCTTCCTACTTTTATCGAAAGTTTTCTGGTTCTCGCGCTGAATGACTGCGATGTTCTCTCGAGCCTCTTCCCGTATGGCACCACGCTCGGTATCCAACTCCTCGACTGCTGTATCTTCTAGCCACTCACGAAGGTCGGGGTAATCTGGGAAACGCATCTACAAGCCGGTTAATATTTTGAATGGGCTGAACCTCGTGCTTCTGGACGGTGAATTGTTGATCAGCTGCTGCACCCGTCCCACATGTTGATACCAATTTTTCGGGCTCCCGACGCACGCCTTTGCCAACATCACAGTGGATTCTCTCCACTTTCCCGTTTCCTCGCGGAACTCCCATTGCAATCAGTAAATGCTGGATGTTCTCTTCTCTGCAGTAGTCCTCAAACGCAGTTGACGTAAAACCCGTGCCTCTGTCTGATATAATACGCCTAGGGTTCCCAAACGTCATGGCTTGCTTTCTCAACCGATCCAATACCTCTGCTGTTCCCGTACTTTTCATCGGATAGAGCCATACGAATTTGGAGAACGCATCTACTACCACAAGGATGTGGTTAAACTGCTTATGGGTCTGCTCCATGGGCCCTACGTGATCGATGTGGTACGTCGTCCCTAACGGCTTGTCTTCCTTGTCGATGGGTTTTAAGTATCCTTCCTTTTTGCCTGCTTTAGACTCCGTGATGATGCACTTGACGCAGCCTTTGACGTCCTCGCTGACTTTCGCGGTTAGTTCTGGGATGAAAAACGTCTTCTCCACCAAGTCTTGCGTTTTCTTAACGGAAAAGTGCCCTTGATGGTGTGCGATACCTATTATTTCCTTCTCCATCGCTGTCGGAACTACTACTAACTCGTTGACTGGGTCCTTATACAGAATCCCTGCTTTTATGTAGAAATCTTCATAGTCCCTTTGTTACAGGATCTTCCTTACTGCTCTAATCCAGGCGTCCTTCAGTTGTGCTTCTCTCAGCCGGTGGTTGAGTGAGTCCTCTATCATGAGACAAGACACTCTACTCAAAGCATCTACATGCTTCATCTTGCATCCGGAGCGATGTTCGATTTCATAATAAAAATCTTGGAGGAACATGGCCCATCTTGCTACCCTTACTGGTAAATCCTGTTTTTTCATCGTCATCGTGAACGCGTTACAATCCGTGACGATCTTAAATTTCATTCCCAAAACGTATACCCTCCACTTTTTCAGAGCTTCGACAATCGCTAATACCTCTAGCTCGTACGAGTAATACTTCTGCTCAACTGTCGACGTCTTCCGACTCATGTATTGTACTGGATGTTGCTGTTGGTCCTCTATATCCTTCTGGAGTAAAACTGCCCCATATCCATATTTACTGGCGTCTGCGTGGACCTATGTTATAGCTTTGGGGTTGAATAGTTTCAGAACCGGTGCTTTGGTCAGGGCGGCTTTAAGTTGTTGGAAAGCAGCAGCTTGTTCAGCTCCCCACTCGAACCCAGCATCCTTGCGCAGTAGATCAGATAAAGGCTTAGCAACAGTTGCGAACCCTTCGACGAACTTCCTAAAGTACGAGGTTGGAGCGCTTTCTTATCTCGGGGTATCTGGAAGTTCCCTATCGCCCTCGACTTTTCCCCTGATGGGAGAATGTCTCCATCGTCAACAACGTATCCGAGAAACTCTACCTTCCTCTTCAGGAATTGGCATTTTTTCTGTTTGATCTTCAGTCCGTGCTCAGCGGCTACATTCAAAACCGTTTGTAACCTTTTGACACCTTCCTTTTCATCTCTAGACGGAATCACCAGGTCGTCCATATACAACACCATTACGCCAGATTGTATTAACTCTCGGAAAACCGTGGAGATGTACCTGCAGAATACTGCGGGCGAGTTTGAAATACCAAATGGCACGACTAAGAACTCGTACTGTCCCTCTTGCGTCACGAACGATGTGTATTTTCGAGAGCATGGTGCTACCGAGACGTGGAAGAAACCGTTTACCAGATCCAACGTGGTAAACACTTTCGCTCCCTGTAACCTCTCTAGGACGTCGTCGATTTGCACCATTGGGAAATTATCTCTCACGATCTTCTCGTTCAACCTTCGGTAATCGCAGCATAATCTCCTCGATCCATCCTTCTTTGACACGAGCACAATTGGTGACGCATACTCGGACGTACTTGGTTGCACGATCCCTTCTTCTAACCAGTGCTTGACTTGGTCTCGTACCCATTGTTGGTCTGCATACGGCATACGTCTGGGTCTCTGGCAAACAGGAATCTCGTCCGTTAGAACCAACTTCATCTCGACCGGTGAATTGTTGTTCTTAGCCGGGGTGTAGTCGCTTATCATTTTCTCTAAGACTCTTCCTTCCTCCACGCTCAAGTGGCCTAAGTTGACAATCTCTCCGCTCTCAAACACTCCCTCCTCCACTGCCAAACAGATGGATCGAAACTCTTGAGCCAACTCGGCTACTTCCGATTCGCGATCCTCCTTGCAACCGGCTGTATAGTCATGGCTCTCCCTCAACTGAACACCGACAACTGTGTGTTCAACGGCGACGTTCTACTTCTTTACTTCTGATTTGCGGCCCCCTCGTCCGTAATCAGCAGTGTACTCGTTGCTTTTGCCTAGCTTAGCACCAACTGTGTGCTCTACAACTGTTTCGACAACTTCGCGCTTGCTTCTAAACCTCATCTACACGTAAATCTACCCAGAAACTACCAAGTGTCATTACTTTGCCTAAACCTATACCTTGCAGATTCCTTTTCATTTGGTCTAGCCCTACGAACTGCATCGAGGCTAAACTGTCGTATCTGAGCAGACACAGGTCGCTTCCGGTATCCAACAACGCTGACAACGTGGCGCCGCCTATCGTTATATCCTTGAAGATCCGGTTCGTCCCCACCGCTAGGTTAACTCGAGCTTCGGGCCAAGAACCAGCTCCGTCATCCGATGATGCAGCGTGAACGCAACTGTTCTCTTTCTTCACTCCGGTTTCCCTTGCGCATTCCCGTGCTCGGTGGCCTGGTTGTCCGCATTTGAAACACTTGAACGTATTCGACGAGCATTCTCGGGCGAGGTGGTTGGGTTTTCCGCATTTGAAGCACTTCCTCTCCTTCATTTCCGGCTTCACTACTGCTGGTGGCTGCCGACTTGAAGAATATCGGTGACTACCTCTCGAGCTTGACAGCTGCTGGTCGGGACCACTTATCTTCTCGTAGACAATCATCTGTTCCTTGAGTTCACGAATATTTTTTGCTTGGTAAAGCACTGCTTTGTTTTGGGCGCTGTCTGGTATTCCTCGGATGAAGTAGTCCACCAGGCTTCCATCGTCTAACTGGATGGGCCTCGCCATCTCCATCAGAGGTATACATACAGGTACTCCCTGCACGACTCGGAACCCTGCTTCCTTCGGTTCCCCAACCGTCGGTGTACGTCCGCTGAGGACGACTTCGTCCCAAACTCCTCCTTCAACGCCGATTTCAACGACTTCCAGTCTCGGATCTTTGCCTGGCTTCTGACGAATAACTTTGCCGCACCTTTCAGCAGTTGCTTAGCGTATACAAACTTCTGTAGCTCATTCCAGTTGACCGTGACCGCATTCGCCTCGAACTCTTCCACCCAATCCTTGACATCGGGGTAACCTGTGCCATCAAAGTGTAGCAGCGCATCCTCGATGTCGCGAAGCGTGAAAAAGCTCCGTATAGCTGCAGCTCCTGCTGATTCGAAGGACATCTCGTCGTCCTCCGCCTCCTCTTCGCCGCGAGACAGACCGTTGTGTTCAAGGAGTCTGTCCTGCAACGCCGTTTTACGTCCGTTCGTCGGTAACCCTAGTTCCGCACATTGTTGTCGAAGTCCTTCAACCGTCAACCCCAAAATTCCCTCTAAATCCATTTTATCAAAAGGTATTCAAGTTACAATGAAAAGAAATTTACTACTATTCTACAGCAGTGGCTTCGCCGGACCCTGCGTCTTGTTATTGGTTGTCTCCTTCCTCTTTCCTTTCGGCAATCACATGAAAAGCCGTTCTCGTTGTCGGCCGTTTTCTGCTTCTTCTTGGCACGAAACTCGTTCTGTTGGAGCGAACAACAGCGACACGGTTGAATCGATGTTTTCTGCTGTATCGAGACACAAACTGTCGCCTGCTTGAGTTGTTGCTCTTTTTTTTCTTTTTACTCTGTGCTATGCAAATTAAAATTTATTACTAAATTTTGTCTTAAAAAAAAAAAATCTTTATTTAACCGAACCGGTTCAGCCATTATATTTGCAGGGCAACTGAATAAGTTTGGAAATTTTATTAACAGGGTTGTCAAATGATCAGAAATCAGTCTAAAATTATCACTTAGCTTTTTCAAATAATTAACATCTAAAATTTGAAAAGCTGTTAACAAATTGTCACACAAATTTAATCTAATTTTTAATTGTTTACAAAGTTCTATATAATAGTTTTGAACTGACTTTAAGAAACTTTCTTTTTCGCTTTCATTTAAACTTTCAAACAATTCATCGAATACAAACCCGTAATACATCTCATCAAGAGGTTTTAAACAGAACGGTTTGAATTCGACTTCACTAATATTACTTAAATTCTTTAAGTAATCAGCTTTCAAAAAGTTTTTTAAAATAATTTTGTATTTTTTCGTGACTTCACTTACCAACAAATGTATTTTTGGTGCTTCACTTTGAAAGCTTTTATTTAAATCAGTTACTATTTTTAAAATATAGTTAAGAAAATAAAAATACATTTTGTACAATGGATTGTTTAAATTATTTAAATGGGTATTTCCATTGGGGTTCTTATCATCAAATGACACTGATACAAAGTAAAGTTTAAGAGCTTCCCAATTTTTTATGAAATAATTTACCACCTCATAAAAAGATAACCATCGAGTTGCTACTACTTTTTTTTATTTTATTTTGTTTAAGATCGAAATATTCTTGAAAGTTTTTTAGTTCGTCCTGCCTTTTCGGACTGTGCTTTAAAAAGTTGTAAATGTGTTGAGGAAAAGAGCACACTTCTTTTGGAATATTTTTTACTGCATATTCTGCGCACTTGTGCATGGAATGCGAATTGCAGACAATTGGATAAACATAGCCATTCAGTGTTTTTAGTTTTGCTTGCACCCCATTTCGTTCACCCTGCATTACATTAGCTCCATCTGAGCCAAAACCAATCATATTTTCATAAGGAACTTTCATTTTGTCTAAATAGTGTTACTTGATAATATAATATTTAAATAAAAGACACAAAAATCTAACGTTTACCACATTTATTTTCTTTATACTTCTACTCGCAATGACCGTAAAGCACGTCCACCTTGATCAGCCAACTCTCAATCAATGCCTCTTCCTCTTTTCAAAGAGAGTGATAGACACACGTCAACGATGGTGAACTTCGTGTGGTGAACTTCGTATTGTTACAATAGTCTTTAATTGTATTAAAAATGCCTTCAGCGGAAGAATCTCCTGTTTCCACAATACACAAAAACCTATCCACTATTTTTTTAATAGAATTTTCATAAAATCTTACCACGATTGCTATACATTTTGTCATGGAGACATCTGTAGATTCATCTACTAAATATAAGAGAAAACTTTATTTTTCGTAACTTTTGGGCGATTTCTTCGCAACAAAAAGGTTCAACAACATCTTTCAAAACAGTGCTTGCTTTTGTTCTGCCACATTTCAAATTTCGGGCAATTTTTGAATCAGGACAAATATTGCGGAGAAAACCGGGAAGATGATCCATAAGTGAAATCGGTAGATTGTGCTCTGTAAGAAAAGCCAAGCACTTAAGAATTGCAACGTTTGACGCATTTGTTTGTTTTGCCGTGGTAGACTTTTCAAAAGCACCCTCGAGTTTCTTTTTATTTGCGAATTTGTTCAACTTCATTTTGTGGAGATTTCCTTCCTGCTGTCTTTTTAAATTATACTTCTTTTTAATTAGAAATTGTTCAGAAAATTTGCAAAACGGTTTGTTTTCTTTTATTTCCAGCCAGGGAAACAAAACTAACCATTCTAACCGTGAAACTAGTGTTTCTTTGCGCCTTTTGGGTTTAGTTGCATTTGATAAACTGCAGTCGGAGTTGAAATTGGTGTCACTATTTGAACCGGAGTCATCCTCATCCTCAATGGATTCATCATCCCCATCAGCATCAGAGTCAGGCCACTGATCATCATTCTTTGGTTTTAATGTCCGCGGTTGTTGTTTGTTTGTTTTTTGTGCCACAGAAGAAGAACAAGAAGGCTGGGATTCTGATGTATTGCCTGTGGCAGCAGAAGCAGATTTTGACTTTGCCGACTGATTGGGTTTCTTGGGAATTACCTTAAAATATCAAAAAAAAAAATATATAATTCATATAAATCACACCTGTTTAGTAAACTATTTATCTTACTTTTCCATATTTTAATGCAATAAATGAATGAAAATCCAATGAACAAACAACAAACGCGCGATAAAACAACAAATGCACACGTTTTGAATTTTTGATAGAAGTAGAAGATGACGAAAAGAAAGTGAGAAAAGTCAACACAGTGGACGCACGAGATTGACGTGAGAAAAGTAAAATCATGAAGATGTACGGTTGGTTCTTATTTTCCAGCAACTCGATGGTTTTAATGTTCTTGATGTTCAATTCTTTCAACATTTCTAATGAAAGGAACTCCTCAACATCCTTTACCGTAGATGATGGCTGCGCTACGGCGGGTAATGGTTTATACTTGGAGACCGTGCTGGATCCGTAAGCCTTGTTTCCAATAGTCACTGTTGCGTTTTCGAATTTCACTAGGAATGTGCCTGTTAGATTAGTAGTCTCGTAGTCTCTACTAAATTATTATTGTTACATATTTTTAAACTACTGTAATCTTTGTGTCCGGGAATGTGTTCTTCCGGTACGTAATCTGTTAGAGTTCAGAGAAATAAAAACACAACTACTCGTTAGCTAAGCGTCTTAATCTTTATTTACAATTTATTCAAAATTCGCGGACACCAGTTGTCTTCGACTGTCGAATGGTTTGTGTGAAAACCCGAATCGCCTGCCATGCAGGTCACCTCCGTCCCAAAAGCGCCTGGTCAGCCGAACGCCCACACTCCCAGGGTGTCCAGTACCCCATACCAAGCCCAGGCATGGGATACCCATCGCCACACGACGAACAGCATTCCCACGCCAGCTATGATGATTAGTCCAATGCGACGATCCATTTCTTATCGGTGTGCTATGTACTTATTGTACCCCATGGGTACGATTGCTGCCGTATTTATCCCCATCGGAATTGTGCCATTAGATTCGGCGCGAGGTGTCAGGTGACCGAGACAACGACGAGTGGATGGCGATCCACACGACACCGTCTGGCATCGGTATATCATATGCATCAGCGATATGAGTTATGCCGTGAGTAGTTGGCTGGGATGTTGATGCGAATTGGCCGACGAAGAATGCAGTCATCAGGTCGATGACCGGAGACGTGCGGGGGGCGATGGGTGACACAGCGTATGAAGGTCCGGGTGATTGACCAGCGCGGGGTTTTGGTCGGCGACGTACCAAACACTTTGCATTCTAATTTTACGCCATAAATTCTACCTGGGCATTCTAAGATTTCCTTAAATTCTATCTTAATTGTCACATTCCCCTTTTTAATGGGTTTCAGCAATATGTTATTACATGTTTCCTTATTTGTCCTAGGTATACTTATAATATATATCTGTGGAAATAAGTTAAAGTAGCTTATGTCAATTTTGGTAGTTTTTCAGTGTGAGCAAAACAAATTTATCTTTTTCAATCTATTACACTACATAGTCCTTCAGTTTTTTTTTAATTTAAAGTCTTTCAATGGTTGTAGAGAAATAGGACCTGGACCAAAAGAAAGCTAAGGAAAAGGAGAACTTTGTAATGTAAAAAACTCGAATTTAGCTTAAGTCGACATAAGCTTCTTCAACTTATTGCCACAGATATAATTGTTTTAGTGTTTACCGCGATCTTGAGTTCTGCGAAGTCCAATGCTTCTTCCAAATTCATATACTCAATGTTTTCATTATTCAATATTTTCTTAACCTCATTTATTTCGAACATGGATAAAATGTAAGAGTTCATTACACCCTTCTTTGCCCAATGTACGGCATATTCAATGTTTATTAGTTCTTCTTTTAGTAACTTAATGTTGTATTGCGTACTTAATGCTAACTTATCCTTAATTGTATTACTGTTTTTTAATCTCTTAAATATTTCATTAGTTACATTACTAATTTTATTTATTCTTTCTATAGAACACTTGCTGATTATTATTTTTCAATGCCTTATTAATCTTTCTCTGAATAATTTCGAAGTCGTCGTGGTCAGGATTTCCCGCAATCCATTTCCACGCGCTCCCAATGAAATTTAGCGATCTTCTAGGTCGTCTCGGCGAGAGTTTCTGGAGTAGGATTTGAAGTTGGGATACCTCGTGGGACAGGAAAGGATAAATTGAGTGGGAGCTACTTATATTGTTGTGTACCGTTTGCGCAATGTCATCAACCAATTTTTGATATGGTTCTATGTCGATGTCGTGAACTAGTTTAATATTCCCAGTTTGCACTTTCGCCATTCCAATTTTGAGGGATACTGATTGAGAGTTGGTATAGTCCAAGATTTGGACATCGGCTACGGAGCCTACGGCGCGCGTACAGCCTGGAAGGGAAAAAGAATGGAAATAAGTTAAGCTGCGTGAGTTAATAGAAGGTTGCTTGATCCTAGTTTCGTATGTGACTCTTGTGGATTACTTTTCCTGATAGTGTTTTAACTGTGGTCGTGAAGTTATCCTTGACTATTTCCTTAGCATATCGCCTCGTCAGTTTAGAGCCTAGCCTTTTATTTTGTTTTACGTAGACTATGTTTCCTGGAGTATAGTCTTTAATCTCGGTTCTTTTCTTATTGTGGTAATTTAGATCCTTTTGTTGTTTTTGGATCAATTTCTCGATATTACTCCGTCGCGTTTTCTCGTATTCGTCCGGTCCAAAATTAACTGATCTTCCGAAAAATAGATCGACCGGTCTCTTCTGAGTAGTGGTGTGGAAAGAATGGTTGTATTCGGAAACTGCTCTTTCGAGTAGTTCCTCAAAGTTTCTGTTAATAACGTCGTTTTTTAGACATCTCATTATTTCCGCTAGGGTGGAATGGAACCGTTCCACCTGACCATTCACTTCGCTCTTGTACGGGGGTGTCGTGTTGACAGTGATTCTGAGTTCGTCCTTTAACATGAAGAGAATCGAGGCGGAGTTAAGGGATTTTTCGTTGTCGAATACTATACATTGGGGAACACCGAATTGAAAAATGATTTCTCGAAGAGGACGTCTGACATCTTCAATCGCTTTTGATTTGAATAGTTTAGCGATGGCATACTTGGTAAACTTATCTATTGCTGTGAGAATTAAGTGTTTCTCAGTGGAAATAATGTCTAAGTGTACAGTATGACCGGGATAATTTGGTATGGGGGTTTCGCCAAGCATGGGGTTGTTAGGGTGACGATCGTACTTGTTCTTTTTACAGGTTGAGCAGAGTTTGGTGAATTGTTTGATTTTTCTAGCCATACTAGGGAAATAATACCTTTCCATAATCTGGTTTTTGTTCTCATCTGGGCCGCGATGAGCTCTGTTGTGAGTTTCGATAATTATCTCTTCTTGTCTATCCGTGGAGGAAATATCTTCGATAAAAGCTCGAGTATGCCTTACCTTGTAATTCGAGAAATACAAAGGGTAAATTTCTTGGACTATGTCCATAACTCTTTCTGGCGCTAACAGTCCATTTAGTACTCTTGGGTCTAAGAATCGTTTAAAAATAGATATGAGTTTTTCTTTGGTAAATTCGGGTTCCTCGATAACATGTCTTCGGAAGTTCTTAAATGGGATTTGAAACTGTTGTCGGGTCACATCACCTAATTTGAGAATTACCTGATTCCGGAAAACATTTATCGGGGCTTCGATAAGGGGGATTAAATTCTCCGACGAGCTTTCGCTACTGGGGTGAGTTGGCGTTAAGGAATTAATCTGAGACTCTTGCGGTGGTCGAGATAGAGCGTCCGCAACTACGTTGCATTTACCTGGTTTATACTGGAGTGTATAGTCATACTCTTCTAGGATCGCCTTCCACCTTTTAATCTTACTATTGTTGTTCTTATTGCTAAGAGCAAACGTAAGAGGTTGGTGGTCCGTATAGATGTTGACGTGAGCGGAACCATATAAGTAGTTCCTTAGCGAATTAAGGGCCCAAATTATCGCCAGCATTTCTCTTTCATTTGTGGCGTAATGCTCCTCCGCTTTGCTCAGAGTCCTAGATATAAAGGTTATTGGTCGTCCATCTTGGGACAAGACAGCGCCAATAGCGAAACTGGATGCGTCCGTAGTGAGCTCAAATTCCTTGTTAAAGCTAGGGTATGCGAGCATAGTGTCTTGCGATGCAAGCGAACTTTTAATTTTATTGAAAGCTTCGACAGCCTCTGTATTCAAGTGAATTGACTTTTTGCTAGAAAGGTTTTTGGATATTCGACCTTCTTTGCAATTTTTGCATAGTCTCTAACGAAACGACGGTAATAGCCTGAAAGGCCAAGGAAGGAACGAAGGTCCTTCAACGTCTTTGGTTGTGGGAAATCAACTATTGCTCTTACTTTCTCTGGGTTGGATTTGATACCTTCTCGGGATATAATGAATCCTAAGAACTCCACTTCACGTTGAAAGAACCCACATTTGTCCAGCTGGACTTTCATATTAGCCTCATTGAGAGTGGAAAAGATTTGACCCAAATGTTCGGCATGCTCTACTTCACTCTTACTGAATACAATAATATCATCGATATATACGTAGCATATCTTTCCGATATGTTCGTGAAGAATATCATCGAGAGCCCGTTGGAAAATAGACGGTGCGTTCTTGAGACCGAACGGGAGTCGTGTAAACTCAAACTTTCCATTATTTATGGAAAAAGCCGTCTTCTCGATATCGGAATCAAGCACTGTGAAGTATGCATTTTTACCCAGTTGGGATAGGACCTCGTTTATCTCAGGGATCGGGTATCGGTCAGCGATCGTGACTGAGTTAAGCTTTCTATAGTCGATCACTAGCCGATATTGTTTGTTTCCCTCAGAGTCGGGTTTCTTGGATACAATCCAAATGGGGGAGTTATAGGGTGATCGGGATGGTCTTATTATGCCATCCTCAAGAAGCTTGTTAATTTGTTTCTCTACTTCGTCCTTGAGCGACATGGGATAAGGGTAAAATTTCGAGAAAATGGGAGAATCTGTGTTTGTCCGGATTTCGGCTACCACCTTTGTGGTGAATGTTAGTTTTTCATCGGGCTCGGAGAATAGTTTGGAGAAGTTTCCGACAAGCGATTCAACAATTTTTTGTTGAGCGTTGGATAAAGAATTGATTTTTGAGCTTAGTAAGTTAATTGACTGCATTTTCATTTGTTTAATTCTGATTTTAGGTCCGCCAAGAATGGACATGTAGCCTTCTTTTGCATAGATGACTGCTGACAACTCTTTCAAGCTGTCATTGCCTAAAATCGCATGGAATGATTTTAAAGTGGGTAGAAGGAAGAATTTGATCTTTGGATCTTTAAGGCCAAAGAGATTAGTTTCCACGTAGTGGGTGATCTTAGTACTCCCGCCTATTGAGTTGGCGTAAAAAGGTTCGCTGTTAGGAATGGGTTTGTCGACGAGTGAGGGTTGAATACAGTTTCGGTTTGAGCCGGTGTCTATTAAAATTTTCATCAATTTGCCACTCATCGTTTTCCCTTCGAAGTAGTCTAAAAAATGCAGATCAGTAAAGTCCTGAATCAGACTAGCCTCCGCGTTACAGGTAAAGTTTTCCTGTTCCAATGGCTGAAGGTATTCTTCGAGAGTCTGTTCGAACTCGCCTGTCTCCGATCCTTGGACCTGATTATAGTCAAGACAGGGATCTGCTTGTATGTGAAAATTTCTGTTTTGCTGTGGCATGGGCGTTTGTCCCCTTGGTCCAAATCGGTTGGCCTGCTGTTGGGGTGCGTATTGTTGGGGTGCATATTGTTGCGGCGTGGGTATAGGTCCCCTTGGAGTGAACTGGTTTGGCTGGTACCTTGCCTGGAAACTACGGCCATGATCAACTGGTTCCGATTTAATGACCAGGTTTGCCGGTGGCATGGGCTGATTCATTGGTACAAAAGAAGGTCTGTAACCTTGATTTCTAAATTGTGGTAGAACGGGTTGACCACGAAGCATTATATTAGGTTGGTTGTAGTGCGGATTACGCGGCGGTGCTGCACGAGGAAGTTGTGGTTGCAGTCTTTGAGGAGCTGCCTGATGCTGGTACGCGTGATTTGTTCTGTAATTTTGGTTCTCCAATTTAAGACATAGGTTCAACGCATGAGGTAAATCTAACGGCTCTCTCATAGCGAGTAGGCGCGGTAGATCACTTCTTAGTCCCCTAATGAAAGTATCCAATGCCTTGTACCAGCGAAATTGTCGGTGTTGGGGTTTAAACAACTGTGGACAATGGAGGAAGTCCCTAATACACGGTCTACTATAGACGAAATAAGGGTGTCCAAAGCGGGGGTTGATGCAACATCTCTGTTTGCATCTGAATGGGACGTTGTCGATTGAAATGAACTATTCGGATTTTGTTCACCCGTAGAATTCCTCGGGGGATTGCTTGCTGGTGCAACATTTCTATTGGTGTGGTTTGGCGGATTAGGCTCAAAGAAATTATCGGGAGTAGGATTTGCAAGTACGCCCGATGTGGACGCGCCGGAACGGAGGTCTGGCATTTGGAAAGGGAAATTTGAGACGAACCAAGATATAACGCGATTGAATTTAAATATAAGTGTAGGTATGTTTCACTTCACTGGGTTTCCACTTTTTATAGGTATTGAAAAATAATCGATATGTTAACTTTAAGGAAAATATTTGTGTAGATTCAATTATGTACTTATTCTCTAGTTGTTTCGTTTAAAAAGGTTTCAATTGAAAATTGATTTTAGCAAATTGATTTTTATGGTTATCTTAGTTCTAGTTATTTACGAAAAGAAAAAGAAATTACGTTCACTAAACTTATTTAATACTTATTCTTAAACGCTATCTTACAGTAGACACCAAATTACTGCTGCAGTCGGGGGGGGGTGAGTTCCCTTTTCTTCCCGTCCATGTAGGTTTACTGGAGCTCCTTTGGATTTACAGGTTTCAGGTTTCGTTCGCAGACCCGGCACAAAAGCACTAGTGTCTTTAAAAGTTCAGTCAACTGATGTCACACACGACGAGCTATTTTAGGTCGATTTACGTAAACGGACTTGTTTCGTGAACGCACTATTTACCACGCACGGCGAGCTACTTTAGGTCGACTCACACGCGTTTTCGCTTTTAACACCGGGTCCCTGCTCGGGCGCCAATTAAAATTTATTACTAAATTTTGTCTTAAAAAAAAAAATCTTTATTTAACAGAACCGGCAGCGATTCTGCCTCACAAAAAACTGAACAACTTTGTCTTACAAACTAGAGCTTAAATACTAACTTAATGCTACGACAGCAGAATCCATCGGCGACGTGTTCCCACAGACACATTACACCATACGTGATGGAATGTGGGTCCAGCGCTGTTGCCTGGTCGTGTTGCAACGTCCGATGTTGCGACGCCTAGGTTCCCACAGCGTCAGCGAATTCCTTGCCTGGGAACTGATGTTAGGTTTTGTGTGTGTTAGGTGTTAACTTGTATGCGCCCAAAACCGTTTTCTTGTTCACTGTGCTGTGCACGAAACACTTTGTTGTTATCTACACTGGGCTTTTGTGTTAAACTTTGTTTTGTGTTGATGCACTTTAATTAAAACACAAATAAATCCCGGTTGAGCCCCCACTTGTAGAGTTCCTGTCGTACTCCAATCAAAAGTTACCATGCTTTGTAAGCTTTCGCCTTAGCCGACTGTTGTATCCTTCGAGAGCACTTGTTGTTTTCATTGGAGCATTGAAAACAGAAAAAACTGAAGGGGTTTCCTGTATACATATGTACATATGTATTAATATTAATTTATGCTTACTGATATAAGATATATTTCAAACCAATTTAAAATACAATACCTTTTTCATCCATTGTTTTTTGAAATATAATAAAAAGTCTGCGAATATATTTTCATTATTTTTCTTGAACTGCGTCCCATTTGCTTCTTCCTCCAGTAATTCAAAAGCTGGAAAAATATCGTCAGGCCTCAAAAGTGGAAGAACTAACAATTTTCGAAACAGTCGGTTGGCTATGCTGATATTTTACTGCCTTTTCTTAACCCTTCACACAATTCATACACGTATATGAGTTCACCGGAATTTTCCATTGCGCCACGTTGCGTTTGAAACTATGTATGCAAATGAAAGGAATGCAAACTTGTAACATGTCATTAAGGAAATATTTACCGTAATACTATGCCTGCTAGATCGGTAGCCAAATGGGAGATAATTTTCCTTAAAAAAAAGGACCGTTGACTCTTGCGCCGATTACACGGCGGATAAGTTGATTTGGCTTTATTTCACTTTAGATTAGTGAATTCGTTTGGCCTTATTTCACTTTGTCAAAGTGAAATAAGGCCAATTTGGCTTTATTTCACTTTCTATTAGTTTTAATTTAGCTTACCCGACATAAATCAATTACCATCCTAAGAAGTTTGAAATGAATAAAGTGAACACATTTGGCTCAATTGTTATAATATTTTTATTTTAAATGTATAGTTGAACGAAAATTTATATATTTTCGTACATATGTGCATAAATATATGTATGTACTTGTCAATATAATGCTTCAGTATAAACTTTTATGAAAAAATTCGTGTACTATTTTCGACAATTTGCCTACAAATTGGACACAGAATCGGAGTGTTATTTTTCATGTACTTCTCCGACAACCGTGTATATCAATTTAAACATAATTTAAAATGATTACACGGTTGCAGGAGTATAGTTCGAGCATAAAGTGAAATAAGGCCAAACCTAGAAATTTGGCCTTATTTCACTTGGCCTTATTTCACGGCACCTCTCTCGACCTCATTCGGTGATTCGGGTGATCCTTCATCGAAGGTTTGAAGGCTGAACATCCTCTGCTGTTTCCGAGGGTAGTTCTCTGACCATGCCCGCCTTTCGAACTGCCTGTTGCCCTGCGGTCTATTCATATAGTTCACGTTACGTGACTGGATTGACTGGTCGATATCCATCCTTTCGTGTGGCTTAGGGCCACTTGGCCTCGGCGGAATACCGTTTTCGCGTTTGGGGGTGACTTGTGGTTGCTGATGGAATCCACTGAACCCTGGCCGCGGAAAACTCCTCTGTGGCAAGGTAGCCCTAACATCCTTCTTGAATGTCTGATTTATAGGAGCAGAAATCGTGTTCGGCACCGACGAAAGGTGTATCGCGTGATTACGGTAATTCAGATTTTGTATCTCCAGGCATGCCGAGTAGGCTTCCGGGAGAGTTTTAGGTTTCTGTATAATAAGCATCTTGGAGATTTTGCCGTTCAGGCCACGGATGAACACGTCCAAAGCCCTATTTCTGTAAGTTTCGACTAGGGCCGTTACTGTTTCCTGACTAAAGGTCTCAGTTTTAATTTTATTTATCATCAGTGATAGTTGGTGGTTCACTGCGGCGTAAAATTCGTCTAGCTTAAGGGTCTTTTGAGATAATTGGTTGAGCTGATGCTCTAGCGTCCGCATATACCCGCTTGCCTGCATAATGCAGCGAGGGACATTGTTTAATGGTCACCCAATCATTATCAAAAATGTTATAAGATACAAGGGCTGCGTTCGCAGTGCCCCTGATCTTCTGTCGGATGTGCTGAAGTATAGCACGATATAGGGGTTTTGTCTTGATTATGTCGTAATCACGCAGTATGGACTCGACGACATGAACCCATGATATGTATTGGGTTGGGTCGCCTTCGAACGTTTGCAACTCGACTAATATCCTTCAAATCGGATTCGTTTTGGGGTACGCAAAGTTCAAATTGATCGCTGACAGACACAACTTCCCGCACCTGGCCGTCCTCGAGCGTTTTGAGACGTGTTTCAAACGCTTTGAGTTGGGCGAGGATAGAGTTCACTGCGCCTGTTAGCTCGGTTAGTGACCTACTTACAGCATCCATATCGCGGAATAAATGGGTAACTTAGTTAAGGAAGGAAAGATAAATTAAAAAATTTTACTTATCTGTATTATCTGCTTGGTTAACTTTCTAATGCCAATCACGTTCCCTTTTTAATATCCTTATTGGATTTTATCTATATTAACACAATTATTGTAATATTTAAATTCTTAATCACTAGTATTTCAGCTCTATTTTTTTTCCTTTTTCCTTTCCTGTAGCACTGAAGCTTTTCTTTTCTATTCCCGTTTTTGCACTGAGGATTTTTTATATCTTTATTATATATATGTCAGTATTGTAGTTCTTAATTGGCTCGACACTTTTCTCAAAATTTTTGATATATTCTCTTGGTTGTTTTCAAAAATTTTTTGATATATTTTTTGAATTGGAGGATTCATTCTCCTTGTTCTTTCGCGTTATTTCACTAAGATTTCCCTTTCTTTCTTCTTGAACTGAATCTTTGCTTTAACTCACATTGGAATATACATTCTTTTCACTCAAGTTCACTTCTTTATATTGCGTATATTGATACTCGAATTACGTAGGAACTGTAGGAAAAGGAAACCATATAATTAATTTTTGATCGTAAAAAAAAAATTTTTTCAACTGATGGAACCGACTTCGGAAGGATCGTGTAATTCCCGTTTAGTCGCAATCGTTTAAAATTGCAAGCAACCTACTAATGGCACGATTTACTTCACAATCCTATCCTTTATCCTCTAGTGATCTCCGTCATGTTCCCATGGGTATGACGAAAGGTTTGCAGTTTTATTGATTACAATGATTAGCTGTGTTCCCATGGGTACAGTAATTTGCACTCTATAGAGCGTAGCAAGCAATAGTCCTGTATAAAAGGACACTGCAAAAATCACACGGATTAAGGAGGGGATTTAGGAAGCCGGTCCCTGCTCGGGCGCCAGTTAGAGAATCCTGTCGAGGATGTCTCAAAAAAAACCGAACACCAACCTGGGTTGGTCCAACTTGTTCGTAAGAATAAAACACGAATTAAAAACGTTATAAATTATGTTTTGTTGTCCGTCTCGAGTGGGGTCCAAATTAAGACTAAAACTTAAAACTATATCCATGCCATGGGTAGTCCCATCGCCCATGGCCAATCCGCTGAGTCGCTTAATTGCACGCAGCGCGTGTATCCGCCTGCATCGGGTGTCATCCACATTTCATGTCGTGGGAAAGTAATGCCGCAGCTAGTACCGTTGTTGTGTATGGGACCTGGCCAATAACCTGCTGACTCAGTGGGAACAGGTTTGTGCGCGTTGATATCTTTTTTGCAGGTGTGCATTACAGATGGTGAAAACTTTCCTGTTGTATTTAAATTCCTATTTCTATTGATTTCATCTCCTAATTTATCCATATGCTTATCGTTTTGTCTGTGCATCCTACTAGTTTCAATCTCAAAGTCCCTATGTTTCTTAATAGTTTCTTCTACTGATGATAGTTGTTCATTATTTTCGCATTCCTCTTCTAATACATGTAAAAATAATCGTTTACTATAAGTTCTATTCTCATAATACACTAAGTAATCTTCCTCAACATCGTCTACACTAATTCGGTAGTTATCTAGTATCTGTGATAATGAAAGTTCTGTTACTTTTTCACTTTTACTTCCAATACACTTAAACACTTTACATAATGCTTGTTCATCGAACTGGAATTCACTTATATCCGTCAATACGGTTGCCATTGTAATATTTAATTAGGTATATAATATTATGTAAAGAAGGATAACACCGCTCTTTAGGTTAAACATTTTATTGTAGATATAATATAAAATTAAGAACAGGAAATGAAATATGATTTTGATAATTGATTAATGATATTGTAAATGATAATTGAAGACTGGACAACTGAACGACTTTACGAATACTTGACAACTGACAACTGCACAACTTGACCAAAGAACGTAGACTGCTTGACTGCTTATGTGCACGCCGGGTCGGCAATGGTCAGCAGCAAACACAGCTGTTCAGTGCAGCAAACACAGTTAGACAGTTTTACATATACGTACTTGAAGGCACATCACTTAACGTACAGCTTACAATATTATGTTGATCAGATTCCGCATCCTGTCTTCTGATCGCCTTCGTCTTAGAGGTGATTAGTGATTGAGTAAACGTTGTAAATGCTTTTAGGCACGTTATTTTCAGTGATTATATGTTACTTTGCGTTTTTCGAATTACTGACGTAAAAGAGAGAATTTTACTTTTATGTCTATTTTTTTATAGGGTGATTCAACAGAAGATGAATGAAAATTATCAAAATTTCGGCACGACATTTTTGAAAGCAATTAGGTTTTAAAACTATGCCTAGTTAAGCATTGGAACGTTTATTCACATAATCTAAAGCGGCCAGTCATAAAAATTAAAACCAACAATTTTAGGGCCATTTTTTAAAAACAGATGATCAGGGGACTGAGTACTTTTTCAGGGGACTGATAAAAAGACAGACAAATCTTGTTTTTCATTGTTTTTATTAAAACTATAAAAAAGGATATATTTATTTCTTAAAAAAAAAACATAAAAGGATACTTAATTTATTAAATAAATATTTTTTTAGACTTCAGTTATTGTTCACATTAAGTAGTTTTTATAAAAAAGATTAGGAGATCATTCATTAGGTACGTAAGTAAAATAATTAATCAAAAGTCTTAAAAATAATTCAAAAACGGTATTCTAAATACTGCGTTTAACATTAAGTCTTGTACTCTAAGTCGGAAGAGCAGTTTGGGCAAGTGAAAGCTTTTGGATCACTTTTAATGCAATCCTCTTGTGCCCATAAATTGCATATGATGCACTGGATCCAATCCTTTCCAGTGGAATCATCGCTGTATAAAAGACCACAGATAAGACAGAAGCAATCGTCTGCCTCGCGAGTATTTTTTTTTTTCATTCTTAAGTTTTTGTACGTTTTCTTTACATATATGTTTCCTCTTTTCAGATTTACCTTTCGCATTGATTTTTTATTTAGTCCTTTTGATGTTGATGGTAGTACTTGAGGTGGGGATTTAAATATCTTACGAAGTTGTACTTTTTGAACAGCTGGGCTTGGAGTTTCTGAGTCTGAATTTCCATAAATATCATCTACACATCTTCTTAATTTTGCAGGATATTCTAAGATTCCCAATAAATAATGCTCGCATCCACATTGATTTAAATTGCAGAAACAACTGAGCGATTTCATCATAACTTTTCGTGGTAAGAATGTGTTTCCTTGTACTTGATGGACTTTCAGAGTGCCGGTGAAAGGTATCAAAATCGGCTGATCCATTAAAATTAATGTTGTCATGGCTGTAATATCGGAATCTGTCACCGTAAAAATAGCTATGTTAGGACATCGATTTTGGATTGCATCACAAAACTCGTTCAAATTTGTTATGTCTCCCCCACATGCCACAACGTTGTCTGCAGTTCTTTTACAGACAGCGCTTACACCATCAGGAGCTCCTTTGCCATGACCCGCTTCATGATAATTCCAGGTCCAATTTACAATTCCTGGGTACATATCGGGCGTTTTACGGGCCAAAGCAAAAAACATAAGCTTGTTTCTGTATTGAGTCACTGGTCCATCGCTCAAAAAGTGTATATTTTCTATGTTTGGTGGCAATTGGTTTAAGACCGGCTTAAGGTGTGCCCAAATAGCAGGCACATTGTGAGATAAGTTTGAAGAAACTGTACAAAAAGAACGCGTTACCCCTTTTAAATAAACAACAACCGTATGAAGCGATATTTGCTGTTTAACCACAGGTCTTTCTTTCTTTGTTTTTGGATCTATTATGGTTTCTCTGGAGGATGCCCACTGTTACGAGTGCTGTTTCGTCAAACTCTTCATGTAAAGGAATAACTCTATTGGAACAAATATCGCACGTCCTTTCTAAGCATCTCTCATTGTACCGATCACAGCATAAATAGTTCAACAAATTTTGATAATTCTAAATTTTTAGTACTTTTGCCTTATAAAGAGTAGTAACTAATAATTGTATGTTGCTATGGATAGCACACATACAGGTGTCCCGCTCAGTTACTTTTGGGGTAACAATCCAAAATGGTACAAGTCTTGCAAACATGGAATAGCTGGTACTTCCATTACCTGACTTAAGAAACTCTTTGTGTAAATTTTTCAAAGTATCTAGTAGATAGCGTTTCTGTTTTCGGATTCTGTTTTTTTTAATAAACTCATTCTTACCTGCGCCTAACCTCGTATATTTATCGTCTTCCAAAAACGTCTGCACATTGAGTTCAAGATCTGCCTTGCTGTTTCTCTTGTTTTTTTTTGTTTTTGAAGCCGGTAGATTTTTTGCTGGCCACTTTCTTCTCACGGATAGTCTTAAGTTGAGGAATATTTTCTGTTATTTGCTTTTGGAGTACCTCACTAAACAAAGCTTTTTTTACCACATCAGCTCGGGTATCTGGGGTGGGGACTCAGCAAGTTTCATCATTTTTGAATTTGGAGTCAGATCTTTCAGTTTTGTTTGTTTTATTTTCTCATTTTTTAACCGGTTGCATCTTTTCCTTAGCTTATTTACTTCTGACTTCAGTTTGTCATTTTCACTTTGTTTTTTTTTTTAGCTCAAGGTTGCGTTTTCGACGTAATCTGTCGGACCTTGCCTTTCCCAAAGCTATCTTTGGTGTTGATTTTGATGAGCCTTGATCTTCTTGCAACATAGGACTTTGTTGCAAGGGATCCCGGTTACCCTCATCAATTAAACTGTCTGGCGTATTCTCTCTGATGAATTCTAGAGTTGCCTTCTTCCTCGTTGAAGTTTTTTTGTAGTGAGTCGCTGAATAGAGTTTCCAATTTTTACGAGCTTGTCTGCGCTCACGTTTAGTCATTTCAGAAATCGCTTTTCTTTGCCCCTTTTCCTTTTTCTTTAGGTATTTTTGTCTTTCATTTTCTTTTTGGGCTGCATGTTTAACAGGATCAGTTTTATTTTTATGGTACCGAAGTCTTTCAGCATCTCTTTTTTTTTGTAATTGTTGCTCCCTGCTTAGCTTCGATTTTGGTCTTCCCATTTTCTTGTCTAAAAGAAAAACATTAGGATACGATAACGATAAAAATAAACTTAAATAATTACATTAAGTAAATATGGCATTAAATAAGTAAATATTTGCTACGTAATGGAAGGAAATACAATATCTTCTCAAAATTTCTCAGTCCCTTGGATAGAATATCAGTCCCCTGTTCATTTAATTGTCAGGGGACTTAGGCCAGGGGACTGAGTGTTTTGATAGTTTTTGTGCAATAAACATGGTTTCCCATTATTGGAAATAATAAAAATAATAGTTAAATATTACAGTTTAAAATAGCCTACATAATAATACTAAAAAATATAACTCTACCACACAAAAATGTATTATAAATACTCACCAAGGTACTGAGAATCGAACTGGACAATATACGACCTCTCACCAAAACAGCGCGCCTTTTTTTTGGCATAAGTTTTTATTCAAATGAGACTCGAAACTTCATATTGCTAGATCTGAGACTTAGACCGATATCGAAGTTATCGATAATTTGGACTAATTCAATCTTCCAGGGGACTGATAAGGAATCTGAGGGACGCGTTTGAATGCATTTTTTTAAAAATAAAATCAATTGTTATAAAACCCATATTTAATAATTGACATATATCTGCTATTTAGGGTCACTAATTCATAATAAATTTTAGTGTGCGAACTAAAATTAAAAAACGATAATGTTTTTTCGCTTCGAAAACAGGCGTGGGACATGTCAGGGGATTGAGATTTGTGCACTTTCATGAATTTTTTGAGTAATGGAAACATATCTGATTTTAATAATTTTGTATGGCCATGTAGACATTGATAAAATTTATAATTGTAAAAAAAAATCAGATTGCATGGTTTAATGGTTCATTAATCATTATATATCAGCGGAGCCATCGAAAATATCATCTTCTGTAGAATCACCCGTATAGCTTACAATATTATGTTGTTCAGATTCCGCATCCTGTCTTCTGATCGCCTTCGTCTTAGAGATGATTAGTGATTGAGTAAACGTTGTATATACTTTTAGGCACGTTATTTTCAGTGATTATATGTTACTTTGCGTTTTTCGAATTACTGACGTAAAAGAGAGAATTTTACTTTTATGTCTCGAATACCATACTACTGACATAAAAGAGAGTATTTTACTTTTATGTCTCAAATATTTTTTTATTCTACCGCTGCCACCAATTGTTTAGCACCAAAATAAATTGTTATACATTAAAAAAAATTCCCTTGTTAAATTTATTCAAACTTTCTTGTTCGAGTTCTTAAGTCTAACTGATCTTGAAGATCGCTGCTATGCATATCGAAGGGTCCCATTCCTATCTTTCGCGTCAGCATAATTCGCGACGACACTCCACAACAAAGACGATAAGAAAATGAATATTGATGGCCACCCATCGTTCACAAACGATCTCTGATCCTTGTTTAGAGGAGAAGCAATCGCAGGAAGAAAAAAGGATGTCGTTTACAGAACTGTCCCTGCTCGGGCGCCAGTTCAAGATATCCTCCCGGGAATATTCAACAAAAAACGCGAACGCGTGCCCGAAGGCACGCCCACGGTTCGACTTACTGTAAAAAAACTACCGTTTGACTTTGTACGTAGTTTATTCAATATATGTGTCTATTAGTATCAAAAGGGCGTATTGGCATGTTAAGTGGAACTGAGAAAAACGCGGAAAACGTATAACGTCTAAACCGTTCGACAAGTCAAAGCAACAGTCTTATAATGTTTTGGATTAAGCTATCACAGATCCATCTTTGCAATAAAAATATATATATTGCACTTACCTAATTATTTATAGCAACTTAAACTTTGGAAATGTTCCCTATTGAAAGGCAGAACTGGAAATACAACGTTTTGAAACTAAACTTTGGGAAAAGTACCTTTTTGAAAAATAATTTCAAGCCTGTGTGTCTATAGTTTCATAACATTTTATTAAAGACTTCAAAACATAAAAATTATTAAATTCATTTAAATTTGTGACAAATTTAAAAAAAAAAAAAAAATAGTTAATAGTTAGTAAACAATTAGTAAAAAAATAAGGAACTTCAACATTGCCTTTTCAGTAATTATTTTCAGTTTTTTTAAATTTGAAAATCAGTGTCCTCTTCCTGCAACTCACACAACTCGTCGCAATAATTGTCTTCAATACTTTCATCAAACACAGAGTTATGGTCAATAATATTTTTATAAAAAAGAAGGCTATCCAAGCTACGCCAATTTTCGCCACAGTGTTTTTTTAATAACTGATCCACATCTTTTATCTTTTCTTTTTTTATCGAACAGGCATGATGAATAGTTTCCGGTCTCATTTTTATTAAAACTTTTCCTTTTTTTAAAACTGATTTTGCCACTCCTATGTCCGATTTGTAAGCTGTTTCACCTCTGACTAAAATGTTGTTTTTTAGAGTGCGCTTCAGTACAAATCTTTTTGCTTTGTTAAAGGGGAAATGCCACTGTCCAGGGGCTTTGAAAAATGCTTTGCTTTCTCCTTTCCATTCCTGAATAATGCACTCCGGGGATCCAAGCTTAATAATGGTCCCATATTCCTAATACATATCTATATATTCTTGAGGATGCATTATTGTTTCTTTTCCTCTCACCACTTTTTCAAGGCGAGCAAAAACTCTATCAGGGGGGATGTAGGAATGTCCAGGAACCGGAAAAATGACTTCGACTTCGTTTATATGCCTTGGAGCTTTGCTGGAAAGCCAAAAGGAAAGCATTCCCATCATGGCGGAATTTTTATTCTGCGATCCGCAGCCATCACATATTAGTCGAACTTTAGATAGGATCTCCTCAAAGTTTGTGTTTTGAAGTCGATGATAAACGGCAGATGCTATTTCGTTTGACCCCTTAGGGTGAATATCTTCTGTCCAAAGATAAAGAAAAGTGTTTTCCTCTGTAAGTTTGGCTTTCGAATTACCTTGGACAATGCCAAAATTAAAAAGATAAAACTGGCGGCTGTAGTACGCTGCTTGATCGGGTACTTTCGGTAAAACCATATTCTTCTGGCAGTCAAAAGAAAATGTAATCATATTACGTTTTGATTCTTTAGCAAGATTGTAAAATGCTTTTGCTCTCAACTTATGAATTCGTGTTTGTATTATGATGTCATTTTTCTTGCTCATGTTTTTTTCTGTTTTTAAACGTTCTTCGTACATCAAGCAAGTCGAACATTTGTCTGAGGATGGTGCCTTGAAACCAATGTTAAAAGACTGGCAAAAAACTTTCCTAAAGTAGCTTTGTTTGACATCAAAATCTGCTATAACGCTTGTTTTATACATTCGATAGAGCTTATTTATTGACAAATCTCCCGAAAGATATTGCCTCGACGCTGTTCTAGACCGGCAATAATGTACCTCTAATGGCTTGAATTGCCTGACGAATTTTATAATTGCATCGCGCTTACCTCTAAACTTAGACGACTTTCTATCTCCTCCCCGATTTTCTTTCGGCATTTCACCGGACTTCATGTGACGCGAACAAACTCCCCTTACTCGTTTTTTTGATATCCTTAATGCGTTAGTAAAAGTTGAACTGCATACTCGCTTAAGAACTCCCCGTGAGCGTATGTAATGGAATAATGTGTAAGACCTTAGTGCTCCTCCTTTACGCCTATTCGTTCGCTTTGGTGGATTAATTTTTGTGTGGGAAAGTATAAACGAATCCTGTTCTAACTTTTTTCTTGATGCATAGAAACTCTTGTGAAACCGTAGCAGTTCTTGGGTTGTAAGATGTTGACATTTAAAAACGATTCCCCTGTGGGAACACGATGGTACTTTCGGGAGATTTTTAGCCTTATATCTAAAATAATACAAACTCACAAGAGTTTTGTATTTAAATGAAAAATGTATAGATACCCACCGATTTTGCTTCATTACTTCACATTTCCATTTAGTTTTGTTAGGGACTTGTTTTCTTGCTTTTCTTTCGCTTTTTTCTCCTGCCAGCAAGATCTCACGTTCGCACTCCATTTTTGATTATATAACAAAACTTCTATTTAAAATTTATTGACTAAGACCTTTAGAATTGCACTATACGTACTTACACCCACTATTGTTTATGACTTTATGGAGAGTCACGACTAATATCTAAGACGGTTTCACTCAAAAGTCGAAAGAAAAGCCACTTTTCCCGCCAAAACTTACTCTCACGTCGTACAATACTTTTCCGCTCAGTAGTTTATTTGAATTTCACTTCTACCGCAGAAATGGAAATGAGCCATTTTGGTACGAACAGACAAATTTTTCGAAGGAAATGTGACCCTTAGGTACGAATAGTTTGTTTATGGGAAATGTTACCGTTTGATTCATACATAATCATGGAAATGGTACCAGTTTGAAAGTAATACCTGTTTTCGGTTGGCTAAATCAGTATGAAATGAGACCGTTTGTTATTGCAGACACAAATTGGTCTATAGACATTTGTGTGGAGAATCGAATGACATTTCTAACTTTTTTTTAATAAAAAGTGGAAATGAGCCCTTTTGATAGTAATAGACACATATATGATACAATAATAGTGAACGACCGTCGCCGTCTAATTCTTGATTCAGAAGTAAAAAAGGTTTGGTAATATTGTAGGTTATTTATTTCTATACGTTGTAGAGCTTCGATGTCTATTTCTTTTTTCTTATCATTCGGAATGGGTATAATCGTTTTAAGTTGGGTCGTAATGTAATCTTTCGGTAATTTTGGTCCTATTCTAGCATATTCAAGTTTGTAAAAGTCTATCTGTGATGATTATTAGTATCTATCTTGTCTGTCATTGTCGTCCATTGTCCCAAACAACCATTTGTGTGTTGTTCCTATTAAGTTTAGAAGTCCTCTTTTCTGTCTTCTGAGTGGTATAATTGCTTGAAGTTTTGTTTTGATGTTAAATATTTCGTTCTGTATTTCTGTATTATTTGTTAAATGTAAAGCTTGTAAATTTACTTCTATCAATGCAATTGTTGATAACATTCGCTTAGTGTCAATTATATGTAAAGTAGTCTGGCTATTATTTATTATTTCTACTGGCCCTAAGTTCAGAGTGGTATAGCCTTTACCGGTTTGTATTGGTGTTATTATCAGAGTTGCTTCTGCTATTGTTGTCGTTAGCATTACCCTCAAATTATTTATTTTCCTCGTAATTTCGCCTTGGTCGATGATCTTTCTTTGCTTCATCCCACGTTGTTGTTGCGTTGGTTAGTAGTAGCTCCTTCGCTCTTCCAATCACCTTACATTGTGCTACGGCGGTCCATGTAGCGGCTCTTCTGTCCTCTGGTGTTAGGCTTATACATATGGTTGTCCACCACATTAATAAACTGCGTCAGTTCTTCTCTGTTTTCAGAAAATTCCTTTATATAGGCAATCTCTCTCATAAGAACTAGGACTCGGCTATCCGCTTGTTGTGTATTGGCCTCTAGTCTAGCGAGAATTTGAGCCATCGTCGCCAATATAGTAGTTGGATCGGCTGCCATTTCAATATTTTCCTCTTCTGTTGGTAAATTCCTTCTGGAGTCGTGGAGTACTTGTCGCGAAATGTTGGTGTTTTTGAATAGCACTTCTAGCAGACACTTCTTCTTATTTTATATAAGTTGCGAGTGATTTTTAGTTGCAGACTTGACTTCACTTGAACACTATTTTTATATTTTATTTGCTACAACTGATTTATAGTTCGTAACAATCACTGAATGTTCTTTTAGTTTACGTTTACACTAACGACTGATTTTTAGTTCATCAATGTATACTTTGGTTCGTTTTCTTCTTTTTCTTTTCTTTCTATCAAAACAAAAAAAAAATCCGTACGACTGCGCCAGTTAAATAAAAGAATGCCAAGTGGTATTGTCTGTGGTCTGTTTATGACTAACTTTATTTTTCATTCATTCGATTTTGTAACATAGGCTATTAAACTTAGTATAAAACGTCAGCTCGTTTTTGCCACTGAACTGCATTGCTTTTAGGGATCGTTTTTAAAGGCTGCGTTCACTTTGTTATTTTTAGGAAGTGCTCGGAATGACTGCGTTTTGTGCATATGATGCAATTGAACTTTATGTGAACGCAAGATATCCACTACAGAAACTTACCAATAACTTCTTGACAGTATACTTCGGAAGCCGTTTGAGAACTCTGTCAAGACTGGCAAGAAGCGGGTGGTTTTTCTAACTTGGTTGAACGGATATTGGTTCTGTTAGAGTTACTTGCGAGTAACCAACATCGAATTTTGAAAAATGAAAAATGAAAACCCAACGAGTATATACGATCTTAAACTTTATTCGAGTAATTATTACCATGTAGCTCCGAACGGATTGGAAGTTGTCGCACAAGTGAACACCAATTCAATTGTGCCTCGATCGGTCTTCTTCCTCTTCTTCTTCTTCTGAGTGGGTTTGCTTGTGTTGCTGCTGCTGCAGTTTAGGGTTGCCATCTCGTAATATTGAACAGGTTCTTCTTCGCATTTTCTGATTTCGACAAACTCCTTGATTGTCTGAGTGAGACTTGTTACATTTTCCAACATTGGATCTTTCCTCTATGGCTTTATTTGCTAAAATCGGATTAAATTAAATCACAGTTTGGTCAACAAAGTGTTATTTACATACATGGCTTTAAAAACTCGTGGATTTACTTCTGTCTCTGTTGGTTCTTCAGTTGCAGAGCTTAAGCACACAACGATTGAACGACATCGTCTCGGCGATGTTTCTACTTCGTGTCACAACCAAAAACGATACTCATTGAAACGATTGGACGATCTTCGTTTTTTGTTGCTTCACGTTACTGATTCAACTGACAAATATTATAGTCGAAACGATTCGATTGAACAATGGCTATTTTGCAGTCGTTTCATCGATTTTGGTTTATTTTTCACTTTTAATTAGGTTTGAGAGAAGTATAAAAAATGTTTGAAGGAAGTCACACACTTATATTCTCTTTGGAGGCGACTCGCTCTTATCCAAATTGTAAAAGAATGTACTTATTTTATTCTTATATTTTAAATTCAATTCATTGGCTTCATATTATATCTGTACGAGTCCGTCGCGAGCAATTATTAAAACAAAACAATCTTTACGGTGGTGCTGGCGTTATACGCCGCCACATGAATTACACTTTATTATTTTTAATATAAAATGGTGCTAGCGGTAGGTGCCGCCATGAAATTACAATTTCTTTATAAAGAAGAAAGGGTGGAGTGTCCACCATTGAACTACTACGAAGATGCCAAGATAAAACTCGAAGTGTCAAAGTCGACCTATATATAGGGTCTCTCGCACCCAGAGACAAAAGATGTGATCACCAAAAAAAAAACAAAGCGCCCTCTATGGGGTAATAGTATACTGACTAAAACTAGCTCCACTTTAAGGTGGATATAGCTTTTGGGTGGAAACACAACTGAACAATATCATTACAAGTTTTATAATTATTTTAAATTATTTTAAAAGATGGAGGTGTCGACAACCCCAGCACAACCTGATTGCCTTTTTTCACACGAGTCATGGCGAGAATCATTTTAACGAGCCGTATGAACTTGGTCGCGTTCTTAAAAACGATCAAGGGAATTGGGAAGTGTTCTGAACGCGTACGTTCCTTTATTTAGCGCTACTCTGATATGTCTATGTTAGATTTCAAATCTGTTCGCTACAAATCCTTTCTTTGGAAAAAAATGGTAATTGTACTTTTTTGGAATATCAAATGAATTTCATTTATGCAGAGTTTCTCCAAATCAAACACAAATGTAATTTCAACGTTATAATAGTTTATTCAATTAGAACTTACACTACTGCGGTGCACACTGCCTGATATCTTGACTACGACTAACTCTTGGGTTGGTTCTTCCTGTCTGTCTGTATGTAAATTAAACAAAATAAACTTTGTTTGGTTAAAAAAAACTTTATTTAATCCGGCAGCGATTCCTCCTCCAAAACAACTGAACAACATTTATCTAAAAACTAAAGCTTAAATACTATTTCTTAACTTAACCTAGACAGCATGTTCGCACAGGTCTTCTCACTGTACGTGTTGGAATGCGGCTATTGTAGTATGTTGCTGGTGGAGGTTTCGGGTTCCTGGTCTATGCTGGATGATGAATGCTGCGCGTGCAGGCACACCCTCTTATAATAAAAAACTACCGTTCGACTCGTACGCAGTTTATTCAATACAATAATAATTTTTTCAATACAATTATGGTGGATGACCGTTGCCGTCTAATACTAGATTCCGACTGCCCTAAAGTAAAAAGGTTTCCCGTTGGGAAACCACTGGTCCCACGATGCGAATCGCTGATTCCACCAATAGGCCATCGCACGCGTATCCGGTGACGAGAGCATATGCGCAACACGATCCCAATGCACCTGGAGTGTGGGAACATGTTGGAGCATGAAAATGATGAGCCAGCGAATCCCGTATGGTTCGCTGGCATGCACTTGGCTCGTGTGCTAAGCGCATCGTGTTAACTCCTCCCCCTTTAAAGATCTACGTCCCATCCGCTAAGCTATGGCTGGTCAACGACCGGATGTTGGTTGTCGACCGGAAGCGAACCTTGTCGATGAAGGTTTAGTCTTGGGATCTCTGATGGCTTCATAGAAATTTGGTGGAACCCGGAGGTAAGGTCCAGAGTAGTGAAATATTTTGCCCTGCCAAGGCTCGCTATCGTGGAATTAATATCTGGTATAGGGTACGCATCAGATATAGTCACGGCATTCAGGCGCTTGTAATCAATTACCATACGGTATTGTTTTTCGCCTGAAGGCTTGGGTTTCTTGGGTACCACCCATATGGGAGAGTTATACGGGCTCTTAGAAGGCCTAATGATTCCTTCTTTCAGGAGTACAGCGATCTCTTTATCCACCTCTTGTCTAAGGGGGGCTGGATAAGGGTAAATCTTCGTATATATTGGTTCGCTGGTTCTCGTTCTTATTTCTGCAAGCACCGTGGTCTGAACTGTTTCGTGGTCGCTGTTGGGACCAAAAAGGGAACTGTATTTTTTGATAAGATGATGCAGCATGGACTGGGTTTCACTTGGTAGGTTTTTGTCGAGGACAATGTTGACCTCCTTCGAGAATTTTTCCCTAAGAGGAATAACGATATTGGGGTACAGCCTTAACACGTTTGCCTTTCTGTCGACTACCGCTTCCAGCTCCTTTAACGTATCATCCCCGATGATACCGTCGAGGGACACCAGACCCGGCAGAACATAAAATGTCAGAAGTGTGCTATTGCCGGCTTGCTCGAAGAATCTTCCGGAAATGCTTTCCTTAATTTGGACAGTCCCAGCTGCTGAGTGAACTAAACATGGTTTTTGTAAGCGGGTGGTTTTTCTGGAGACGGAGGGATTAATGAAATTCTTGTTCGCCCCCGTGTCGACAAGGAATTTCAATATGCTTCCGTCACTGGTGCAGTACCCTATATATGGTACGCTGGATGTCCGCCGGAAATAAAATTTACTTCGTCCTCCAGATTTTCATTCACTGTCTCGACATATCTATCGACCTCATTCGATACCTCAGGCGGGTGTTCATTGGATGTTTGCAGATTAAACATCCTCTGCTGCTTCCGAGGGTAATTGTCGGACCATGCCCGCCTTTTGAACTGTCTGTTGCCCTGAGGTCTTTTCATGTAATTAACGTTACGTGACTGAGTAGACTGGTCGACCTCCATTCTCTCATGTAGTTTGGGACCACTCGGCCTTGGAGGGATACCGTTCTCGTGGTAAGGAATGGAATAAGATTGCTGACTAGGCCTGTTGAAACTAGGCCGTGGCAATGCAGGCCTTGTATCCTGTTTGATGGTTTGGTTTACTGGGGCGGATATCGTATTCGACCTTGACGGGGCGTGTATCGTATGGTTTCGATAATTTAGATTTTGAATCTCCAGGCCGGCTTCTGGCAGAGTTCTCGGTTTCTGGATAACTAGCATCTTTGAGATTTCGCCGTTCAGGCCTCGCACAAAGACATCCAAAGCTCTATTCCGGTGGGTTTACACGAGAGCCGTAACCGTTTCCTGGCTGAAAGTTTCCGTCTTAATTTAGTTGATCATTAGCGACAGTTGATGGTTAACTGCAGCATAAAATTCGTCAAGCTTGAGACTTCCTTGGGTCAGCTGATTAAGCTGGTGTTCCAAGGTTCTCATGTCTCTTTTGTCAGCATAATGCAGCGAGAGACATTGCTTGATAGTATGCCAATCGTCGTCGAAAATATTATACGAAATAAGGGCTGCGTCGACAGAACCCCTGATATTTTGCCTAATGTGCTGTAGAATAACACGATACAAGGGTTTCGATTTTACTATCTCGTAGTCCCTTAGAATCGCCTCGACGACATGGACCCACGATATATACTGGGTCGGGTCGCCAGAGAAGGTCTGCAACTCTTTGACACAGTGAGGGAGTCGACTGATGTCCTTGAGGTCAGACTCACTTCGTGGTCCACAGAGCTCTTCTTGCTCATTTACAGGCACCGCTTTTGGTTGCTGCTCGTCCTCAATTGTTTTAAGACGCGTTTCAAAAGTCTTAAGTTGGGCGAGAATTGATTTAACTGCCCCTGTTAGTTCGGTCAACGACCTGCTTACTGCGTCCATATCGCGTAAAATTACGGGTAAAGCGGTACAAAAAAATAAATAAAGGAAAAAAAGATATGGAACTTATCTGACTTGCTTGGTTAAATTTTCGACGCCACTCACGTTCCGACTTATGTTTCACAATAATTTTATTTTAACTCTGCTTTCCTTTGCACAATTTGCAATTTGTGTAATTTCCTTATTATCACAAGGCTCACAATTATTTTATTTTAGCTTTCAACTCGAAACTATGCTTTTTCTTTTCTTTTTAAAATTTTTATCTTCCATCTTTGGAGTTTGGCATTAGGTTCTTTGAGCGAACTTAGCCAAACAAGGGGTCGATGGTCTGTTCTGACAGTAAACTTGCGGGTCTGAAATAATTCATCGACCACAGGATAGCCAAAAGCTCCTTCTCGATGGTCGAGTAGTTTATTTCATGTTCGTTAAGCGTTCTGCTTGCGAAACAGGTCGGATGGCCCTCCTGGGATAGAACAGCGCCTAACGCGTAATTTGATGTGTCTGTTGTCAGAATGAATTTCTTACTGAAATCCGGGTATTTAAGTATTGGTTCGGAGGTTAATAATGTTTTTAGATTCTCAAAGCTTTCAATGTATTCTGGATTACTTAAGTTAATTTTTACATTTTTCTTTAAATAGGCTGTCATTGGCTTCGCTATTTTGGAATAATCTCGTATGAATTTGCGGTAATAGCCGGTAATGCCTAGAAAGGATTTGATCTGTTTGGGAGTTCTTGGTAGTTGGTATTCTAAAATTGCCGTAATCTTTTTGGGATTAGGTTTTATACCCTCGGTTGTTACTACGTGCCCTAAAAATTCTGTTTCTTTTTTTAGAAACTCACTCTTATCCAGTTGAACCTTTAGGTTAACTTCCTTGAGCCTTTTAAAAATCTTCTTAATCGAAGTTATATGCTCTTCCAAGCTAGTAGAAATGATAATGAGTTGTGGTCAACCCGACTCCGTTGGAGGTGTGATATTCTTTTGGAGTGAACAAAGTTTCCATATGCAGTAAGGTCTTCCACTACTCTTTGAGGAGATATATTGAAAGATTCATTGAACTTGGTGTAAATGTTCATAAGATTGGTAAGGTCGGTAGGGAGACCTTCCTGCTGGATGGAAACCATGACGCTAGTTTTTGTTTTACCCTCGTGGCAAACTGAGTCAGATTTATCATGAAGATATGCAAGAAAGAGACGAGTATTCTTGTAAGTCTTTTTTTCTCTAAGCCTAGAGAGCGCATATCGACATTCTGTGGAGTCAAAGGTTTGCTGGGTTAATTTAACTTGGGGCGGCAACAGGGGATCAAGAAATGGGATAGTAGTGGTGGTCGTTGTAGGGGAAGGAGTAGATGAAGGCAAAGTAGATGAAGAGGGTTTAGCTGAGATATTAGGTAAGTCATTAGATGTGGGATTTATGAAATGGGAACTAATGAAATAGGGGTATTTGGCACCTGTTGTTAAATCAAAATTTGGGAAAGAATTATTAGTCGACGGTAATATAGAGGATGGGGTAGAGGAGATAGTGCTAGATGTTGGAGTAAGTCTAAAAGAGACACGGTTATGCGGGGCCTTAGATGGCTTAGATACATTTAAAGAACTAGAAGGTGGATTGTTAGGGATATGGGTAGGAGGGGCAAAATTAGGGAAAAGCTTGGTTTTTAGGCTCCAATTCGGGTCAGGTTTAGGACGGGAATTGGGAACAGGTCTTGGTATCTTATTACTAGGTTTGTTATTATTGAAGGAGGGGACAGATTTTGATAACTTATTACTATGAGCGTTGGAGGGCTTATCCGTCCACTTGCATATACTCATCGTGCCGAGGTTGAGTATATCTCCAGCAGACCTTAGGAATAACCATTCATACTTAGTGGGGAGGTCTAATTTAAATTTGCGATTACTTTTATGGCTAAACATTTTGCAATGGCTGATCGTAATGCCATATCTTTTACAGAAAAATGTCTTAATCCATGAAATATCTGCATTTGGGTGGGCGCCTTTGATGAAAAGGGTGGTAAGGTTTTCAGACTCCAGTTTATCGAGTCTGCTTTGCCAATCGGAGTGTGTCCATGTAGTACCAAAATGTTTTAAAAGCTTACGTGGAGCGACAGTGGGAGGAGCAGGCGTAGTATCGGGTGCAGAAGATATTGAGGGAAAAGCTGGCGATGTCGGCGACAATGATATGGGCACTGCTGATGATGTTTTGGGGGTTGCTATTGTGGTATTGCTGGTGGTTGTTGTTGTTGCTGTAGTCGGCGTTGTTGTTGGTTGATTGATGGGTGAAGTTTGGCATTCAGTAGATTCACGGATTTCCGCAAGTATTGAAGTATTGTATACAGAGCTTGATTGTGGTTGAATGAGCTCTGGTATGAAATCAATCTTGTTTGAGGTCAGTCTAATGTTCTCGTCGATATCACCCATAACTACGCGGAAAGCAGCGACATCGTTACTTAAATCACTGATTTTGCTAATTAAATCAAACAACAGTGGGTCGACGGGTTGATGAGGTGGAGCAGTTGGTTTAGATGAGCTTTGTAAATAGGTATCAAGGTAAGAGCGAAATGAGTCGAGATGTTCTTTGATCGTTATTAACTGCGGGTTCAGAAGTGAGACGATATCCGATTTAATATCACCTTTTAGATTCGAAAGTATAGATTTGATTTCAGCTGGTGGTTTTTTAATTGATTCGCTAAGACTTGCCAGCTGCTTGTCTATATTTATGAACTTAGACTTGCAGAAGGAGGTGGAGAGATCTATGCTGGTAGATACTTCTTCTACACACTTACACAGATCATCATAGTTTGCGAGTTGGATCACGATTTGCTTGTGAAGCATTTTAGAATCAGAGGAATTTTCGCTAATGGTGTCACTAACACATTTTATCGCGAGCATAACATGCGATACGGAGATGCCCTTGCACTCATCGCAGAAAAAAAGGAAATTGTTTTTAAAGAAAGTCACTAAGGTATGTAATGAAGCGCTGGCTTAACCCAATGCAGAGGGCATGAAACGATTTACCGCAAAGACCACTACATTTCACCCAATCAGCACTAATGTCGTGCGATGGTAGCATACAATCACTATTACCGCACTGCTTTGACATAGCTTTATTTTATTGGGTCAGCTATTATGGTCGAAAGTCAAAATGGAAAAATGAAATTGCAAGTATGCAAATAAATAAGTTGCAATTAAAATTTTATTTGAACTCGCGAAGCGGGAGCGAAAGAAAAACACGTCCGAACGGTTGGAGGTTACAAATTGAATTGAATTCATAGTGACCATTATTTGTTGAAAAGGCCGTCTTCTTTATATCATCTTCCGCAATTTCAATCTGGTGAAAGCCTTTTGCCAGATCGAGTGTTGTGAAATATTGGGCCCTACCGAGTTTATCAAATATGTCCTCTATGTTAGGTATCGGAAATTTGTCGTCTATAGAAACTTCGTTCAGCTTCCTATAATCCACAACAATTCTCCACTTCTGCTTTCCGGAAGCGTCCTGTTTTTTTGGGACGACCCAAATAGGAGCCGAATATGGGGAATTGCTAGGGCGAATAATGCCCTGTTTTAGCATTTCGTCAATTTGATTTTTTACTTCGTCCTTGTGTACCTCTGGATATCTATATGATTTAGTGTAAATCGGGATATCATTTACGGTCTTTATATTGTGTTTAATCGCGTTCTTAAATGATAAATCACTCCCTTCTTCATAAAATATTTCGTAATATCGAGAGATAAGGTTCATGACATTAGTTTTTTCTTCTTTGTTGAGGTGACTTGTTCTCATTTGATTAAGAACTGGTTCTTTACTGGTTTCAGTATGATATATTTCTAGTTGCGGTATCTGTTTATAATACGATTCGTTTTTGAATTCCTCTTCTTTGTTAAAGAAGATAGGAATTTCTTTCTCGTCTATAATTAACAATCTCCTTTTAAGGTCAAGAATTGCTTCTAATGGTAATAGAATGTTATTGCCTATTAGTCCATCGAATATTTTATGAAATTTAAATTCAAGAAACTCAGCAGTTTTTTTTCCCGAGCTCTTTAAAAAGTGGGATTCTGACTTTTTGCCCTACGAAAATAGGTGTGCTAGTTGTTTGAATTTGGATGGGTCTTTCTAGTTGCATTTGCCATTTGGGATGGCATATACCTTTATTAATTATGCTCCTTTCCGAGCCTGGATCGATAAGGATCCTTAGATTGGTATTGTTATTGCAAGAAACTACTATATAGGGTAATTTCCCTGAAGGCTTTCCTGCTGAAAATCCGAACCTCGAATGTTATTCACCTGTCTAGCATAACTTCCGGACAGGGTATCCATGGGTTGCACTTCGTTCCTGAAGTCACCTGAGTTACCGTTATTGCGCCTATTTCGATTAACGTTATTATTTTGATTGTAGTTTGGCCTATATTGGCCTACGATTCGAATTATTGTTATTTGACTTATAGTTATTTCTATATTGACCCGAGTTATTATTTTGATTATAACTCCAATGAGAATCCGAGTTATTGTTTTCGTAATTATTCCTGTTCGCACCTGAATTATGATTTTGGTAACTATTCCTGCCTAAATTGTTGTTTTGGTTATTATTCCTGTATGTGCCAGAATCGTCATTTTGGTAATTGTTCCTATTTTGGGTGTATCTTTGGTTATTGGTATAATTGTACCTACTTTGGTAGTTTGGTCTATTAATATCTATGTCATTTGATTTTAAATTTCCCTGATCTTGCCCTATGAATTTATTTATTTTTTCCCTTATATCAGACAATTCGTGCAATTCAGTGATTGCATATGCTAAAGCTCCTGAGGTTATTTCTTTCACTTTCATTATAAGCATTCTGTTTGAAAGGTTACTCAAATTCTTTATTTTAAAATAATTGACACAAAATATGAAATGGAATTAAATGGACTGTAAGTCGCCCGCACTGCTCAACGCTCAGATGAAAAAACCGAAGTGAAGCTCTCAGCACAGGCACCGTGACCGTATATATAGGTGCCTGTCGTGTGCAGCACATAGCACGGATGTCGTATTTGCCGTAGGTTATCGGCCCGTCTTCTTTGCTCATGCTTCGTCGCGCCGCTGGAGGGTTTGCGATACTGTGTCAGCTAGACTTAGCTGTGCACGGCTGGCCCTTTGTTACACGAATTGTTGTTGCTCCCTCCTTTGGTTTGCGACCATGTGGCTGCCCGTTGTACTGGTGTGATGTTTTTACTGGTGCTGCTCACGCCACCGATTCCCGCAATGCCTGGTCGATTCTCAGAAACATTCCATAAAAAATATCTACTGCTTTCTTATTGTTACTTCTAAGCGCAGCATTTTCTGCTATATCTTCTACAATATTCTTAATTTTAAAATCTAGCTCATAAATTGATCTCACCTTTAACATCCCTATCTCCTTGGTAATCATTAGTTCGTCCTTTGATGCCCTGAAGTGCTTTTTTAGGTCGCTCCAGCAGTGGTTCCAATCCTCTGGTGGGTTGACTTCCAATAGGTTCTTTGCTGCTCCCTGTATTTTTGAATTATAGATGACCTCGAACACTTGCTTTTTGTCGGCTTCCAGTCTCCTTGAAACGTGTCTAGGAAACGAATTTCCTGCTCGATTTTTGCTCGTATGCTTGTTGGCTGACTCATGTTCACCACGAGTCGCGTAAGTGCGGTGAAGCACTGTTCAATATTGTCCTGCGCAATTCTCCTTCTGTCGAATAATTCGTTTCTACGTTGATTAATTCTGGAATTTGTTGATTCACTCAGGGTTCAAGGATTATTCTTCTTAATCGAAGTTTACGATTTCACTGTTTGCGATTTCACAAAAACAAATAGTTTTTTTTCTTTTCTTTTTTTTTTCTTTATTATTACATAAATATTTCTTTATTATTTTGACAAAGGATGTATATATTTATTTATTATTTTTAACAGAAGAGGCCGCTGTCCAAAGGAAGGCTGCACCTCTTGAGTTAATTGTCGAATTAGAACTGAACTGAATAATATGACTTAATTCTAACGATACCTCGCTTATTATAACAGATATACTTAAACTATCCCACGATTTACCTGTTCGGTTTCGAGTAACCGTACTCGTGTTGGGTAGAGGGGAAAGGGGGCATATCCGTTTAGGATTGCTTTTGCAATGTATGCAGAAATGGCGTGGGAAACCGTTGTGGGATTTACTTTTTGTAATAGTGTGTGGGGAAGGAAAATGCCGTTGACCGACAAAATGTCGACTAGGCAAAAAGTCGTATGCCGTTAAATGTAAGGGGAAGTGACGTGTCCGACGTAACTAACGAAAAGGTAGATAAAATTTGTCAAGAATGTATTACATTGCAGAAGGCGATATATCTAATTTCAAAACTTGATAAGCAAGTGCTATGGTGCATATAAATGCTAGAAAATGAAACAAAACCGATTACAATTCTTGCACGCATTCTCTGGCGCATCTTTCCGCGACGTCTCACACAGATTAATTGTCTGTTGAGCACACACAGATTTGTATTTTTACTTCTCTTCTTTTCTCTCTTTTTGATATCTCTCCCTTGATATGATATCACTCTTCATCTTATTTACACCAATGCGTAAAACTCTTTGATATCTCTCTCTTGATACCACTCTTCGTAATGTAGCTTTACTTAACTTCCTTACACCCTTACGTGTTCACACTCTAACACTGTTGAAAAATTATTATTATTATTATTAAGAACTAGCGCGATCCAAACTACTTATTTAATTGAGTTATTTGGCGAAACAAACAAAAAAAAAAAATTGCAGTCGCCACTGCCCGAAGGAAAAGATCGAATACCAAAAATGACACTTGCCAGAGATCGGCAACAATAGATCGCGAGCTTTTGCAACCGCAGCCAGTAAAAGGGCTACGTTCGGCTTGCTCAGCGAAGGGGGTGGGTTCAATATAGTTAAGCTCACTATGCATATACGCTTTTAATTTATATGGGCAAATGTTTGCCGGAATTATATTTTGTAGATCCGTGTTTGAAGGATTAACGAAAATGGGCGCCACGTAATTTTGGGTAAATTACGAAACCTGAAAATGAATTAAAACAAGAAAAAGAAAACAAAGGTTTTACCACATTATGAAAGCTCAGTTGGAGCACGGTCTTTTATTAAAGATGGGTTTGAAACGTATCGCAGTATCGCAACACAACAACAATGTATATGAATATATATGGAAGGGAAGAAGAAAAAAAAAATGGACCGTTGGCGTGACCCGCTATCGCGTTGTCTCGAAAATTGAAATAACAGTAAATGGGTCGCGCGTCCCGCTTTTTCGGGAAATTTTCGGAACGAAAGCCTACAGAGAACTTTTTCTTTTCAACAATTCCCTAACAAACGATTCTCACTTTTGAGTTCACTCTACTTATCTTTTTTGTTTGTCTGTTGGATTCCTTGTCCTTTCTTGCCTTCGGTGTCCCTCTGACACCTTTTTACTCTTTGATCAGTCTTCCTATATCCTTTCTGTCCCTTTTTTTTTATCAGCACCTCACTCGCTTTCGCACTCTACTCTACTTTATAAATCAACTAAAAATTCTACCACGAATTTTTTATTTTTTTTTTTATTTTAAGAAGTCGCCTTCCGCAACCCAAAATCAACACTCTTAAACTTCCAAAAAAACTTCTTAAAACAACTTGATTATCAGCTGGTCAGCCAAGAAGTGACTTCCAGGGCTTTGGTTTGATTCGAAGTCGCTTGGCTTCCACACACACTCTCACATACATTCGCTGGCATTAGACCCCAACGGTGGGATCTTTAAGTTGGCATTCAGCAATGCCTCCCACGGCCATTAACCACCACATTCACACATACTAGCGGGTTGAACGGTCAACTTTTGCGACACCAATGCGCTACCGTAACCCGTTAGTCCTCTCAAAACTTCCAATCATTCCTCTCTCTATGTACTGGAATTCGCTTTGGGAAGATCCTTCCAGTACATTTGGGATTAGCCAGCCGACTTTGAACTCTCTTCTCTTAATATCAGAGTTAGCCTTCTTTTTACCTATCATTTCTGGTATTTGGCCAGAGATGATCAAAAGTAAACAAATAATAAACAACACTAATTCGTGGAGGAATTGCAAGCCGGCATTTTTCCCCACGAATTGTAATAAGAAGATAAATAAAATAATAACAAAAAGGAAAGAAGGATGGCGGTGGACATCAACAAGTCCCAACCCAGATACGGGTATTTCCCTCGACGTGGGAAATCAAAACCCCCTACAAGCTTACAAGGAATCCATCAGGTATGGTCTCTTTTTACCCGACAGGGAGGGTTATGTGTTTCGCGCGTATCCTATGTACGTTCCTACGGGACGCCCTGTAGCCCAAACGGCTTGACCGATTTTGAAGAGTGAGGTGTCATAATATTCGTATTCTTCCCCGGAGTGTCATAGGCTAAAAAGATATTAACAATTGAGAAAATTTTAACATTTACCAGTTACCACATTAAATTTCAACTACGCAGTTGTGTAAAAACTATAGTTTTCTTTCATTCATCATGCACAAGCGACTCCGACACAGACTGTGTGACCGTTGCAGCATTCTGAAAAGTCGTATGAAAAAAAATTTATTTAAAAAAAAACAAAAAACCCGACTGACTGTAAAAATAAGAATTAAAAAGATATGAACAAGACACATTCATAGTTCGTACACCTAACTTATTGACAATCGGAGACTATATACCTACAAATATATGAGTATTGAGTACCCTCCGACTGCCAAATAGTTAGGTGTACGAACTATGAATGTGTCTTGTTCATATCTTTTTAATTCTTATTTTTACAGTCAGTCGGGTTTTTTGTTTTTTTTTAAATAAATTTTTTTAAACTACTTCTTTTTCGCGATGATTCTACTCTATTCCTGTGGGCTTTCGCGCAGATTTTGGGGGATGAGATGTGCAGATAGCAGACCATTCCTTACAAGTTGTGAATTTTAGGGTGGGCTCTCGGCCTTAATTTCGGTGCGTTTTTGATTATGTTCTCGATTTTCGGTCGTTGTTGTGACTTGTGATTGCCTTCTTTTTTTGTGTATCTCGGTTGTTATTGCTCGCTTATGTTCTGTGGTGGGAGTGCGTTTTATGTGGCCGTCCGCCTACACTCTCTGCTGCTCCTCCGTTGCTCCATCGTCGGGGCATAAACTTAGGGATCGTCTTCCCTATGCCCATCGAACCGAACTCTCTACCGTGATGTTGATGGTAGATCAAACGAAGAGTGTCTTTTAGTTGGCCGTCCGCCTACACTCCTCTGCTGCTCCTCCGTTGCTCCAGCAGCGGGGTGATTCGTAAAAGAGATCGACGTCTCTCCACCCATCGAACGCAATTTTTGGTATTGCCACTTATTGTGGTGTGACAATCGTTGGGGTGTTTAGTCTTGGCTGTCCGCCACACCCTTTTTAAAGACCCAGATGTTGGTCTAATTTATCCCTCGGTGGAGTGTTGGCTAAGGGGATCGTCCTCCCCCCACTCTTCCAATTGTGCCGACCTCCTGTCGGTACACTTGACCACTGGCCACTGTTGGTCGGTGGGAGTCTCCTGACGACCTGCCAGGCTCACCATCCGACTTGCCCTCGTTGTTAATCACCGGTTGCGAGTCTCCCTTCCGCCCGAAGGGCTGCGCAACCGGAACTCCCATCCTCTGCCATTCAGACCGCCCGTCTGATGAATTGGGACCGACCTGTCACACACGGATACCTATTGGGTTGCACCCTTAAGTCTCCAAGGAGGTGGTCCGGAGGCTGATGGGGGCCTCGGATGCCCATCCACATCCCAGGACCTCGAGTACCGAACCCAAGAAAAGAGGGACCATGGGTAAGAAAAGAAGGGAAAGAGAGCAGACCTTGTTGCGGTAAAAATTTAACGCAACAACACGGCCATCCTGCACCTTTTCATCGCTCTCGATGAAACAAAAACAGTTCATTACTGATACAAACATTTAATTATCAAAAAAAAATTTAAATCCTAATTCATATTCACAATAAAAACATTCAAAACAAAACAGAACAACAAAAACAAAAAAAAAAAAAAAAAAAAGTAACATGACGGCGGCGTTCCTCGTCTTTAAGTTTCATTCATTAGATCTTGATTGAGTATGGTTCGGTCCAAAATTTCTGCAATAATTCAAAATTTTAGTACTGTAGGAATGACCTTATATTCAAATGAAACACAATAAGTTTATATCGTTATAATTTAAAATGCTTTTATTAATTATCTTAACACAATCAACACCATCAACTGTACACGACGAGTGCTTCTTAACGACTCTGCCTACCCGTTGCAGTCACCGTCAGTATTTTTTCTTCTTCTCTCTTTTGTATTTTTTGACAGTGTTGCCACAGTTCGGCCATCCTGACAAGCAATCGTCCCGATCTTGCCTACATCACTAATATCATAATCTACACCATCCACCCACGGTTTGACATTCGCTACTTCCCATATCCCTTCGTATGGGACCTGACTAATCTGAAACCCTTCAACATCCTTTAACAGGTATCTGTCATTAGGCAAAACCTTCGCTACTCTATATGGTCCTTTGTACTTCGGAGAGATCTTTTTACAGACGCCTGGCGCACTTATAAAATTCTTTACCATAAGGTAATCTCCAACTTTGTATTTCTTCTCAATTCTACCTCGATCCTTCAGCCGTTTGTTATACTCCTGACATTTTTCTATTCTATCTGCAGCCCTAGCCCTGATTCCCTCAAGATCCCTTTCATCTTCCTGTCCAACCATAATTTCAATTGCACGGCCGTATACTTCTTGAATGTGTCGACTTCACTCATTTTCGCTAGTTTTCTTCTTTCTTAAGCTACTCACAGTAATTCCACTTGGAATTATTATTTTCCGTGTGCAAAACAAAACCGAAACTCAAGCACGTCGTAAAACAAAACAAAATGCAATACTGTCGCGAAGCTCTCGTATGTATCTCTTTTTTTTTCGTCTGATAGTCGACTGAACACCGGCACACACACACAGGGGGACTGTACACGTTTGTGCTTGCAAATCCAAATAGTGGAATTTTTATTTTACTGCGTAGTTTTTCGTGCTCACTTCTTATTTTGTAATTTGATTAGTTTTTTATTTGTGGATATAGCGTATCCCTCTTCTGAATTGTAGGAATGACCTTATATTCAAATGAAACACAATAAGTTTATATCGTTATAATTTAAAATGCTTTTATTAATTATCTTAACACAATCAACACCATCAACTGTACACGACGAGTGCTTCTTAACGACTCTGCCTACCCGTTGCAGTCACTGTCACTGTCAGTATTTTTTCTTCTTCTCTCTTTTGTATTTTTTGACAGTGTTGCCACAGTGCAACGAAAACATAAAAAAAAGATAAAATCTCATTGCGCCAGTGACTTAATTTTCTGCAACAACCCTTAGCTCAAATATAACTCTGCAAACACAGTAAAACTTTAAACCATTAGGTTCTATAGTTCAGAGGCAATCTTAAGCTTGACTATGTCTTGACTGAATTTATTCTTTTTCCAGGTACATAGCTCAGAGGCAGTCTTAAGCTTGTCTATGACCAAAACTTATTTCTAATTCCGAACAGATTCTTAGCTCAGAGGCAATCTTTAGCTTGACTATGTCTTGACTGAATTTATACTTTTATCAGGTACATAGCTTAGAGGCAGTCTTAAGCTTGTCTATGACCGAAACTTATTTCTAATTCTGAACAGGTTCATAGCTCAGAGGCAGTCTTTAGCTTGTCTATGACCAAAATTATTTCCTACTTAGAAAAAGTCCATTCCTCAAATTCTAAATCTGTCTTTAACTAATGTTCATGGCACAACAAAACGACCTATGACAAAACATAGCTATACAACGTACCATTTTGTTCAAGCCGTTGCTTTGCCCAGCAGGTATCTTCCTCATGTCCGGATTTTCGGCAAAACGTACATTTTTTTGCAATCGGCGGCTTTTCAGCAAATGTTCTTCGTGGCTGGGTCTGTCGGGGGCATTTTGCTCTAAGATGTCCAACTTGACCACACTCGAAACAACGTCTTTCTATCTCTAAGCGGGTACAATATCAAAACTTTGTAACTGGTCCCGACTTACTCTAAAGTCAACATCAGCGCACCACTTTTGCACATCAACACGGGAATGGTCCGGGTCGAAACAAGGAAAACCAACGCTGGCAATTCTATCTCGCTGATGTACAACAGAGCTCAACATTTGGGATACAGCATCCGCTGTAATGATGTGTGTACTTTGACCATCTCCTTCGTTCTCTCCTTCTAACGTCAGATTGGCTTCCATCGAGCCTCCGCTCTGCGTTTTTGCACTTCTTTTCCCTCTTGGCATTTTAATTTGAGTAGTAAAAAAAACTTACCAACTGCAAAGAAGAAAGAAAAATTACACTTCTCTATTTTTCCTTAAAATTTTTTATTTTTTTTTGCGCAACGCATAGACAGAGACTTTGAAATAAACGAACACCAACACAATTAAGTAATGGGCAGACAGAGTCACAGTAATTCTCGTTTCACTTTACCGTTCCTGCTTCAGCTGGAGCACACACAAACGCTTATCCAAGCAACCAGGAAATAAGCACTGAATATTTTATTTATAATTTTATTATCTTTATCAACCAAAACCTTTTATTTTCTTTTATATAATTTAACGTGAGGGAGGAATCAATCCCACTTCTGATGCTAGAAAATAAAACAAAACCGATTACAATTCTTGCACAATTCTGTGGCGCATCTTTCCGCGACGTCTCACACAGATTAATTGTCTGTTAACACACACAGATTTGTATTTTTACTTCTCTTCTTTTCTCTCTTTTTGATATCTCCCCCTTGATATGATATCACTCTTCATCTTATTTACACCAATGCGTAAAACTCTTTGATATCTCTCTCTTGATACCACTCTTCATAATGTAGCTTTACTTAACTTCCTTACACCCTTACGTGTTCACACTCTAACATAAATGTTGATTGCTGATTGTGCACATAAATCCCCGTTTGCTGATATTAAGTTATACAAACATCGAAATGGAAGTGAGCATGTTTTTATGTGTAGTAACAATTACTTCTTCTTTATTTTGCGCGGAAAGAAAACGCACACTCGTTGGTAATGTTGGATTTTTTCTACAAAAATGTCCGCCAACAAAATTACGTCTCGTGCTCTTTATCTACTTTTACAACAATGGCCGGTCCTTCCCGGAAAAGGTTTCTTATAGGGGTGGCAGTTAAACCAGACTAAAATAATTTCTTAGGTTTCTAAGGGGAAACATCAGAGGGCGTTCGGGAAGTATTGAAGTTACTACTACAAGCTAGCAATTATTATTACAGTATGTATATTACAATCGGATGCTATTCCAAAGTAGCGCGTCCAAATGTTAATTGAAATACATTTTCACTTTGATTTCAGCCGCTTCAACTTTGATGTGTCCAGAGGCACACCTACTGCTCGACTTACACAATTAAAAATGCCAATATAATATAAACGATACGTCTTTTATGTACATTTTACATTGTTCGCTTCGCCTTGGATGGTGTTAATGATGTTCATCAGAAATAGTCGTTGTTCATCCTCCGTAAACTCGTTCAAATACCCTGAGACAGACTCTATGCTCTTTATGTAAATACTGAACTAACTCGTCTGTTTTTCCGTCGAAGCGTTTTATAGATTTTAATGTTTTTATTATGATGCCCTTTTTGATTTCCATTTTGCACTTGTGTTAAAAATATATTTTATAATTCAATATTCTTTTATATTGGGAATATTTCTTTTTCACTTTTCGTCACTACTTAATATTATGCTTAAGCTCTTTTGCGGATACCAAATATTACTGGTATCCTACCGACTGCGCCAAAAATATGTTTTTTAATTAAATACACAAAAAAAAAAAATTGATTTTTAGTTTTAAAATATTCTTTATTGTGTGTGCTCTCGTTCTGAGTGCCAAAATTCAACTGTCTAACAAATAGTTTTTAAATCGAAGCGACGATGTTGTTCCGTATTGCGTCACACTACACAGCTATTTCCTTAGGCATCAAACCGAGCGCAGTAATTTTAAGCTATATTATGTTTCAATAACAATTCTTATTTAATGAATTAAATAATTCTGATCGAAAGCTACAATGTGTTGGTTTACACCCTAACTTTTTTGTGTTTTTTTTTGTTGGATATTTCATTGCTATTCAATATTTTCAATTCTCAATATTGTCTTCTTAGAAATGAATTTACAAATAATCTTCATATGTGTGTTTTTAAATAAAGACTTGCATGGAACCTTCAACAAGTTTTCTGCAATATGATCAGTTGTAATGCTCCGAGTTACTTCCAATTGCATCTGTTTGTATTTTAAATTACACTCTGCGCAAGTTTTTAAAGGTTTGCATCGTAGCGAATAACCTTAACAAATTTAAAAAGAATTTGCAATTTCGAATAGCAGAACTCCCTAATACATCATTGTATGCTTCCGCAACAGCTGTTGGCGAATATGGTAATGCCAGTAGTTTATGGAAAGCCGAATTTGCCGGTTTTGAATTCCTGAAAAATTGTACCAACGTTGAAAATTGAACTTAAAACTCTGTATATATAGTTGGTTTATTTATTAATTATTACTTTGTTAGGTGTTACAATTGCGTTTTAATTTTTTATATGTTTGTGGGATTCTTTATTTCAAGTTGACTTTATTAATTAGCAATAACGATTAAAGTGTACACGAATATTAATGAAAAAAAAAGGTACGGCACTGGTCAGTACACGTCTATTCTTCGTGACTCGACTTTTACTACTGACTACCTAACACGGGAACGATGGAATGCGAAAAGGGTTATTCGTTGGTATGCTCGTGAGTGAGAGGAAGAGCGACAGTATATAGGCGCTATGTGCGTCGCGACCGTGTCGTCGGACCCACATGTTCAACCACACTCTTGATTCAATATGCCGGATGTTTTATTCATGTTAAAAATAAGATTCCTGCATATTTTACAATGAGCGCATCTAGCAAAGTATATGGTTGCGTTTATCTCATTACAATACCAACATCCGACACTTTTTACTGGGGGAAACATACAATAACCGGGATGTAGTTTTGGGTGGAGTCAAAATTATTTATTATTCTAACGATCGCGATCAAAACAACTAATTAATCAAGTTATTTGGCAAAACAAAACGAGAAAGGAAAAAAGAAAAAAATTGCAATCGCCACTGACCGAGGGAAAAGATCGAATAATACAAAATGACAAATGCTAATTGCCAAATGGTACTAACAAAGAGATCGCGAACTTTCGCAACAGCAGTGGAAGGGGGTGCGTTCGGCTTAGCTCAGCGAAAGGGGTGGGTACGAAGTGATTTGTGCGTGAACTTTCTGAGATCGTTCTTCGTTCGACAATTTAATACTTAAAAAAATGCTCCCAAGGGCTCCACGTTATTTTGTGGTAAATTACGAAACCTGAAAATTAATTAAAACTAAAAAAGAAAACAAATGTTATACCACGTTATAAACGCTCCGTTGGAGCACAGTCTTTTATTAAAAGGATTTTTCGAAGGCAATTTTAATTATTATCAATAAAATGTCGTTTTTAATTCAACTTCAATTGTTTGTACCTTTGGAATGATCCGCTATCGCGTTGTCTCGAAAATACTGAAATAGTATAAATATATGGGTCGCGTAATTTTTCTCTTAGTTTATAACTTTTCGAAAAAAAACACTTGTAATGTACGTTTGGATCAATATAAATGCCAGTCCACATCCCAGGACCACGAGTACAGAACCAAAGAAAAGAGGGAACAGGGGTAGGAAAAGAAAGGATAGAGAGCAGATTATTACGGTAAAAATTTAACGCAACAAAATAACGGAATTTTTTAATTTGACTTTTTAGGAAAATTAACTACCCATGACATGAAGAAATAATAAAAATTTGGTGAAATTTTCGCCTTCGTCGCAAAGATTAAAACATTTTTTTTTAAATACTGCAATTACTTCGTCAAAATATTGAATATAGATGACAAGGAGCTGGTTAAAGCAACCTTTGGGAACTATTTTGAAATAGTAACTAAATATCTTCTATTCGGCGGCGGTGGTATATTATGTTATTTATTTTATATATACAAAAAGCATGTTTTTGGTCTTCAAAAATGCAAGCCGTGTAAAATGGCAGTGGATTTGCGTTATCATTTGTGTAGTTTTATTAAAAATTAATTATAAATGAATTTACACAGTTTGTACAGTTTTCTTAATGTTACTCACTGATAATATAAAATTAGTATGTGCGCTACTTTTCACGCAACCTTCTAGACGGTAACCGAACGACTGAATGGGCATGGCGATGGTTATGGAACTGGAACGCAGATGATAAATTCATAGCGAGTGTTGCCAGTTAAGCATTCCCACATTTGTAACCCCAAACGAAGTCCACACAGATTCCAAATTGAAAGCTTCTATTACTTGTAGAGGACGGTCAAGCGAAATTACAAATGTTTTGCTGACGATATATTGTAAACCTTGCCGTATTTTGGCAAACTTAATGCTTTTCGTCTACAAAATAATTACTGATAATATAACATAATAATTATAAATATAAATATAAATAATTATTACCTTTCGCTGGTATTATGATAAGCTGAGCGTTTGCAACTTATCACGTTGCTTTCTCCTCCCAGGACGCCTCCAACACTCGAACATTTCTGTTTCATATCATTGAGGACAATTATTTTTAAACAAGACTTTTCCTCGTTGTCGTGATTGTGCCCAATGTTTTTTTTTTCAAGTTCGCAGGTAAACCTATTACTCTGGCTTGACAGATTTTGTTCCTGCATTCTAATTTTATATTCTTGCAATTAGATTTTATTTTGTATAATCGTCGGTTGACAGGTAAAACTCACTAAGTACATTTAGAGCTTCTAGCAAATAATGAGGTTTTCATGTTTTTTTTCTGCCGTTAAAACCTAAAAAACTGCAGTTGATGAAATTTGAAAATCTTATACATACACAAATTTGGGATCGATTAATGGACTTACTGAGTTTTTCCTGCGATGGATTAATGAAAAATATATAACTTAGTGTTAAAGGTAATTTTAGCTGAAATGTGTACTTAGTGAGTTTTACCTGTCAACCGACGATTTTCTGTTCTTTAACGTAAAACAAATTTAATAGTGGGAGTATCTTTTTCACTATGACCTGTATTTTGTAATAGTAATAGTAATGGCAAAATTGGACCAGATCCTCGTCAATATCATAATTGACTCGCAATTAATACTGCCAGTATTAATTGTTTATACAAAATAAAAATCTTTATTTATGGATTTTATTCGATATTTTCTGATGACGGCTATTTTTTCCGTTTTGTTTTTCTTTCCGGGGTCTGCAGTAGCCGTTTAGGAAGTGTGCTGCTTCAACGCAGAATGGAGGTTACCGCTCCTGTTTCCAGAAATAAATATTTAATCTACTAATCCCAAAAATAAAACACTTCTCAACAGTACGAAATTCAATTTTGTTTCTAAGAAAAGTATAAATTTTATTTTCTATTAAATACTAAAGAAATTATGAACTTACTAATTTGGTATCAGGACGTTATACTTTGATTCCTACAAAAAGCTAAGTACAACAAGAGCAATGACAAGCAATAATCGTGCGCAAGAAAAACAATCTAAAGACAATCAATTTCCAAAAAAGTTTAACCAGAAATTCTGATATTGAATATAATATCTTGCGGAAATTAATTAAAATTAAAGGTCAAAGGGACGTGGTTGACACTTACATAATATGGACCACTATTCTCCTTTCTTTTTAACAAAGGAAAAAACGAAATACATAAACGTCAGTAATACACATGTTGGCAAAGTTACAAATCCGATACCTGAACGTAACTACTAACTTTAGAACTTCAAGTATTTTTAGGGAATGATTTTTCGTTGCAACAATTTTTTTTTGTAAGAAACTGTGACTGGATGACAAAGTGCTTTACCAAATAGGCTTCGTACAAAGAACTTATCAAACTGCGATTGATTCGGAAGTTATTCTTCTGTGGTCGGAATGCGACACAGAAAAACGAATCTATTGGTATCGTCGAAGGCGATTCGTTTATTATGACAAATCTGACCATTTAATTCGGTTTATGTTATCTTTGAAACGATTATTTCACTTCTGAAATTAAACGCAGTTTTAATTTTAGAATTTTAAAATAAGGTTTTTATTTGGCTGTAGTTAAAGAGCAAATGAATTCAGTGAAAAATATAAGTTACAAACACAGTTCGTAGATGGCGCTTATCATTATGTATACTTAAGGCGTATACGCATTTCAACAGCATTTCTACCTTATTACAGCTCTGCCGACAGACAGACCTCTCACCTTCTCAAACAAAGACTTATTTGAAATTAACTACAGTCCTCATACAAAGTTAGAAAATATATGTAAGCACATATTTGCTGAGTAGTAGATTTTCATCTTGAACATTTTCTAGAGACCAATCGTCCCGAGTAAACAGTAAAACAATATTCCAGAGTATGTACAATATCAATGCCAATGAGGCCACCTTGCGACTGACTTTATTATTAAGAATATATTTACCAGTGAGTCCCAGTAGCATAAATTGGCAAGTCATTACTTTATAAAAGTCCACTTTTCAGAAATAAGTTTAGTTTTTATTTAAAATTGTTTGTGATATTGTTTAAAACATGCTTTTCAGATTATTTAAAAAGGAAGTATTTATCCTTCGATAAACTCGAACTTGCGAAAAAAGCGAAACATGCCACTTGGGTCTACACAAATTATTTAAAAATACGAATATTTAGATTTTAAGTCAATTTAGATATAAGTCGACTAATGCTGTTCTTCCTTTATGCCACAGATGTATTTAAAGATATTTTCAAAGGCATATGTACCTATTTGTTTCAATAAAATTTATTTTTCTAATCAGAGTGTAACATTTTCGCAAAGATAAATTAACATATTTTTAAGTAGTATTTAATCATAAGGAAATTCAATGAAAAAAAAATAAATAAAAAGAAAATTTAATAAAAACCTAGTTCAATGGTTCCACCTGTCTACAATTATTTTGTTTCATGTTACATTTATTTCAGAGTCCAATGACTGGAGAGATACTGTTTTTAAAAACGTTTCGGCAAAAACGGTAAATTTCTTTCAAAGTCTAGAATATATCCGTCGTCTTTGACGCAATCGTTGAAGTGCACGTATGCCTATGCAAAGTTCCTACGGTTTTTATTTTAATGTAAGTGTGGTGGAACACTTAAATTTGAAACCTAATCCATTGTGTTAACGGACAGATTAAGTACGTACCTACTGCTTATTTTGCTGTGGTACTTTTACCAACTTTAAGAAAGTCAAGAAGACTCATGCTCATGTTGCCATTGGAAGAACAGAAATCAGTGTCAATGAGGAATTTGCAAATATAGAAAACCTGGTTGTGACCGCAGTCTGCAATAGCACAACAAAGGCGAACTAGACAGGATGGTGACATTCAATCAGTGTTCCCAGACTTTCTTGCTTGCTGTTTTTACTCTTATTGAAATTTTCATTTGCTTTCGTATCAAAAAAATTAAAAAAATTCAGACTCTTCAACGTGTTTAAAATTACCCAGTAAATTTTTGTACATGTGCGTAGACATTTGATTGGCTGTTTTCTTTCACGGTCAGTAAAACATTTCATAGTGAGTAAACTTGCAAAAAAAAAAATACATATTAATTTTACTTTTACACAATTTAAGTTTGACATACATTATTTTATTTCTTCCCCTTTTATTTAATATCGTTTTCTATTGGGCAAAAAGAAGCTTCCGGGAGAGTCCGGAATCGAAAAAATCACTTCCGTTCCATTGGCAGAAAAAATACCCTTCTGGTGATTCTGAGAAGACAATTACGCTTCCCGTTTGAGAGTCAGAATCCACTCAAGAAGCACTCATACACACATTACCCAGACGTCGAAAGAATACGCCGGTGTCAGTTCATGTTTATGTTTCGCAGTGCGAAAGTCCCGGTAACTAGTGCAAATACCTATTAGCAGTTTAATTTATTATCCTGTTAATAAAGCTTTAATAATAATAATAATAATTTTTCAGATTGAAGGCGAAAAGTTTATTAAAAATAAAGAAATAAAGTCAAAGAAAGAAAAAGTACGGGCGAGACAAGAAACACCAACAAGTTCATTTTACAAAGGATATAAAAAATTTATATATTTATGGCGTCAAGTGATCTTTTGTCAACTTCGTCATCATCGTCCTGATCAGATAATGATAAATTCGTGATGCAGCAATTATTTCAACCAACAAAAAGAAACGAGTCCAAGATTTTATTGAGGTTGTGGAGAAATACTCCAAAGCCGGTATAATTCCTTAAATTTGTTTCTAAAAGATGTTTGTGAAAAGTTAATTCATTGTAGTTCCGCGAACAATTTCGCGTCCAAAGGGCAACTGCACAAAGAATAATAACCAAGTACGGAAAGTCGGTTCATTTTAAAGGAGAAAAATTTACATATTTCTTTGGTAAGTGTTAATAAAAACAGTTGGTGAGCAAAAGAAGGACTTGTTTATTATTTTAAGGTTTGCTGGACACTACCAAGAAGTAGCTAATTTGTTTGGTGTACCTATCCAAATCTTCCACATATACAGACTCATATCGAATGTGTTGGAAAATAATTTTCGAAATTTCACCCCAATATGTTAAATTTCCATCAACGATCGGAGAGAAAGCTGAAATTTTAGCAGAATTTGAACAGGTAAGTCGACGCATGGAATTTATAACGTAAACCTAAAGTTGTTACTTTTAGATAGCAGGATTTCCAAATGTACTGGGATGAATCGATGGCTGTTACAAATATACGTTAGGAAACCAGTAAACAAAATCAGATCAACATATATTTATAATCGTTTTCTTTGACCCTTCAGGGTATTTGTGATGCTGGTACCCGATATCTGGACGTGTTGTTGTTGTGCTTGGCAAAATTCATGATGCTTAATTTTTTCAACTATCTTTTAGCATTAAGGATCTACCACTAATTTTGCGGATCACCATATATTGGGCGTTGTCGCATATCCATTAAGGGAATTATTGATGAAACCATTTAAGGACACTGGAAATATGACAGCAAAGCGGCGAATATACAACAAAAGGTTAAGCCAAACGCGAGTCAAAATTGAAAACTCATTTGCCTCTTTAAAAACCAGGTTCCATCAGATAATACGTTTATGATTTTCACACAGTCGAAAGGATGTGCAAATTTATACTGGCATGCTGCGTATTACATAATTTGTGTATCGATGAAAACGACAATTGGGACACTGAAAAAATTATCGTTCATAATATCAATGAATGCCATTCATAGAGCTGAAATTCTTACATTTAATGAAATATTCATTAACGTAATGAAAAAATTCTTGAATATTTCACTTGGTTTCATGACCACAACATTGAATTCATGAAACTGGATTCATTAATAATTGCGCTTCTAAATTGTTGTTGGAAAATTATGAATCCGACTTTCAATGAATATGTTCTTAAGTGTATGAACGATTCTTAAAAGCGTCGGTTTGGTCCACTAGTCTTGATTGTGTCAATTTATGAATGATAACATTAAAAGCATGCAACTATTCATATGTCTTGTGAAGGCGATCATTAGAAGCAAATTTTTTTCTTCTAGTGAATTTGTTCATACTTATATTAAATGGTTCTAAGAATTTTGAAGAAATGTTAATAAGTATCTATCTGATAATAATTGATTTTCCATGTTTTTTTTTACTACTACAATTGGATAATAATATTAAACATGGTCCACTTGTTAAATCAGACCCAACTTGAATCCGCAATTTTAGCTTGATTAATTTAGAAAAAGTATTTATAGGTACACCATATCCTACTGAGTACTATCTACAATATTAATGTGAATTTATGTACATACAGTCCTATTTTACATTTTTAGAAGATCACATCAAATTTTACAAAAAAATCTTGGCTTTATAACCGGCTGAATTCGAAGCAAGCATAGGGTTTTTTATCTTTTTATTTCTTGAATATCTACATGTTTTAGTCTAATATTTCATTGAAGTGCAAACTACAACCGTTATAAAGAATGAGTCAGTTTTGAAAAACTGTGCAGTTAATCTTCTAGCGTTCAATGATCAAATACATAAATTGTAAGAATAAATTCATAATTCATATGAAAAAATGTTTCATTTTATGAATGCTTTCATTCGAAGTAAGCATTCTTTTGTCGTTTGTGACTTTTTCATAATTCGTATGAACTTTTTCATACCCTACATATTTACTTCACTCGTTTTAATGTAATATTTCTTTAAGTACAAACTTAAACAGTTACAGTCGTATGCAAATTTGTTGCTGATTTAGATTTTTATTCATTCGTAAATCATTCGTAAAAGAGTTTACATGTGCGGTGCGTAGTGCGTTTTATATTTATTCAGTCGGGATTTTCCTCTTGATTTTTAAGTGCTGAGTTAAAGTACCTACATTTTTCATTTGGGTGTTTTCAAGGGTGCAGGGAAATAACTTCACGGGCAATAACTTCACATGGGAAATAACTTCACCTTGAGAGGGAAATAATTTCACTTTTTTCATGTGAATTTATTTCCCACTAAAAGTGGGCAATTACTTCACCCCAAATTTTGTGAAATTATTTCCCAGCAACGATTTGAGAGTTTTTCGATTCTAACTGGAAAACAGAAATTTAACTAACATTCTGAAAAAGCACTTGGCATATACCCACCCTAGCGCCTAATCCCACCCCCAAACAGTGACCCCCTCGTACATTTTCCGCACTGTTTATGAATTGTAAACTTACATAAATGTCGTCGCGTGTTCAGAGAAATTATTTCCCACAAAAAGGGAGGTTATTGCTCGCTTTGAGTGGGAAATAACTTCACATAACAGAAGTGAAATTATTTCCCACTAGAGGTGTAGTTGTTTCCCATGTGAAGTTATTGCCCGTGAAGTTATTTCCCTGCACCGTTTTCAAGTAAGTATTATCATTGTTAAGGTAAATGCATACAAAAAATATGTTCTGAATAGCTATTTGAATCGAAAATTTTCCTAAGTTTTAGTTTAATATAAAATTTCAAGCTGTTTGAGGAACATAGACATAAATAGATATTATATGCGAATACTTTACAGAAAATAACCACCACATGTCTTTGGCAACCAGTTATAGGTTGGAAAACGAGATAATAAATCGGTTCCCAGGAGAAAAGACAGAATATTATCGCGTGAGCAAAAGAGGACAAATATTTGCAAAATTCTGCAACGCCAAAAGCAGTTTTAAATCTTTTCTCAAACGGACACTGAACACTGATGTTCCTGAGATTCAATCATCTAATAAACTTGATGATAAGAGATTTAGTGAGTATATTTTCTTTACATTCAGTTGCTTTTAATATAGCAATAAATATAGGATGTGAAAAAGGGATAGGGCTTGTAAGTTAGGTCAAAACAAAAAGACAAAAAATCCTAACAACGGAAAGAGGATCGTTTAAAAACAATAGCAACTTTGACAACATTATGTTATTCTACACTTTTTAATTTGATTCTGAATTATAGTTCTAAAGGGTGATATTTTAGCTGGTTTGGTTTTGGCAACACTGGTTTTGACAGCTGACGTGTGTTTAGTACCTTGTGTCACTGTCAAACAGCTTCAGTTTGGTTTGCAATTTAACCATGGATCGTCTTACAAATGAACAACGCTTGCAAATTATTGAATTTTACTATCAAAATTCGTGCTCGGTTCGAAATGTTCATCGCGCGCTGCTTCCATTTTATGATCGGCATTCTCGACCTTCTGAGCAGTCTATTCGGAAGATTGTGACCAAATTTCGCACCAAATTTACTTTGTTGGACATTAAACCACCAACACGTTTACGTACTGTGCGTAGTGAAGAAAATATTGCGGCCGTATCAGCTAGTGTGACAGAAGACCGCGAAATGTCGATTCGGCGCCGTTCCCAGCAGTTAGGCCTTTGTTACAGCACTACGTGGAAAATTTTGCGGAAGGATTTGGGCGTAAAGCCTTTTAAGATACAGCTGGTGCAAGAACTAAAGCCAGCCGACCTACCACAACGCCGAATTTTTGGTGAATGGGCTCTTGGAAAGCTGGCCGAGGATCCGCTTTTTTATCGAAAAATTGTGTTCAGCGATGAGGCTCATTTTTGGTTGAATTGGTACGTAAATAAGCAAAATTGCCGCATTTGGAGTGAAGATCAGCTAGAAGCATTGCAACAGCTACCAATGCATCCCGAAAAAGCCACTGTTTGGTGCGGTTTATGGGCCGGCGGCATTATTGGGCCATATTTCTTCAAAGATGATGCGAATCGCAGCGTTACTGTCAATGGTGAACGCTACCGAGCGATGATAACAAACTTTTTTTTGCCCGAAATGGAAGTTCTTGACTTGCATGATATGTGGTTTCAACAAGACGGTGCCACATGCCACAAAATTGGACTCAGCGGATGGGCTACCTGAGACGCAGCCGCGGTCAACATTTGCACGAAATTATCTTTAAACATTAAATTGCAAGGTTCAAACTATCGATTCAAATAAATATTTCATTCATTTTTTCGAATTTTTTGTGTTTTTTTTTTTTTAAAAAGTTCTAAACCTCTTAAAAAATCACCCTTTATTTACATTTAATATTTTCGTAAAAAATATTGTTTCCATTTATACATAAAAATTAGTTGTCCTGAATTTTATTACAAATGTATTTATATATATATCCTTCAGGCGTGTAATTTATATCTTGTCTTAAATCAACCTACAAGTCATAGCCTATTATTACATCTTATGCGAATTACTCTGCTAAAGAAACTATTAGGTATACAGCTCCTGAAGTGGACGAAAGTGAATACGTCAAATGCCTAAAATACGACAATTTGTCAGCCTCCGAAATGTTGGCAGGACATGAAGGAAGCGAGCTCTCTAGCAACTATTTTTGCAAAATGGCCTGAATACAAGAAGCCAAGTGGATATCGTTTGGTAAGCTTAATTTATTCAAAATTAATATTACAATTAGTATTTTAGTATTTATTTATAAGATTGAAAAGGACTTTGGAATTATTTTTGGGAGTCGTCCAGGAATCCCTTCGCGATGGTCCCAACAAGTAAGCATTTTGAGAAAGTTCCTTTTAAATGAAACCCATTCAAGAGACAAGTCGATGAGGGAAATGCTGGAAAAAATAGCTGAAGCAGATATTAATAGTGGTAATTCGTTTTCTAATACCTAATCTTCATAATAGTTTCTTTTATTAACGTACACATTGAACTGATATCTAATAACTTTTTTTAATATATTTTAGTTTTGTTATAATTAAATTTGTATGTTACTTAACATGAAGTTCTTACTAGTAACAATAAAAAAATGCACAGCCAATACAAGCAAAAAAGATACTCTTTTATTTCTAATACGGTTTTATATTCGAGGATTTTCAGATTTTCAGATCACTCATCAGAACATAATAAGAACATTATTCATACATATTAAATAATGTTATACTTAAACGTATGAATATCTACATAGAAACAATGAATTCGTTTATAAAGTTAAAGAAAAGTTTCATCGACTTTAAGTCTTTGTTCATATAAACTGTGGGATTTTACATAAATTCAATGAATAAATACATAAACCACATGAACGTTTTCCGAAAAGTCTAACAGACTTGATGAAAATATTCATAATTACAATTATTGGATACATTGCATTCATGAAAGTCTACATAAGCAAAGGGATAACTTTTTTATGAATTCTATTCATTGCTTTTATGAACAATCATGCATGTTATGACAGTTTCATACCATTATGAATATTTTCATACACAAATGAATGGAGATACATTGATCGAATGAACTCCTACTTTAGCTCAATTTCAATGATTTTTTCATACGGTCTATGAATTTTTTCATTGTCATCATGTACCTTTTTGGTTCAGTGGATGTAGATAGATATAGATAGATATTTATTTAGCTGAAGATAAGCCATTTATCATTTTGTACAGTGTTTAAATTGGTTGATTGGTTTTCTACTAATATCATGAACATTTATAATTTACATTACGGCTTATTATATTTATTTGGTATTTCCTTTCAGAATTTATATATTTATGGAAATATTTGATCTTGTAAGTTGTAAATTCGCAAAATTTTTCTTTTAAATAATAAAAAGTTTTATTCGGTTTTAATTTCTGTTGGCAGACTGTTGAATATCTGAAATCCAGTGTAGTTCATTGTTCGCTGTCCTCTTATGGTTCTTGTTCTTTGGATTTTTAGACCTCCGACACTCATTAGGTTGTATGTTGTACTTTCCCTTATTGTGAAGTTTTCACAAAAATATTTTTTTTATTTTATAAATGAAAATTCACGAAGAGTTGTTGATTGACAGTTAACCAATTTAGGAAATTTATCATAGATGGGGGTATATCGAGTTCTTTTTAGTACTATTCGCATTGCTTTATTTTAACGCACCGCTGGCACCAGTTTAAAAACTTTAACTCGGGTTGAAACTCAATTTTCAAATATTGACATTTCTTCGGAAATATTTCCAACTGAAAATAAGTGTCATTTTGGAGGCTACATTCGATGATTTGACAGGACTTCAACAGCCTAACATAAGCTGTATTGCGTGTGTTTGCTTGCGGCAATATGGAGCAAACAGCATCCGATTACATAGGCATTTCACAACCTACTATTGCTACAAGTAATCTAATATTCTATATACCTTGCTGTTGCTAATATTATGCGTTCTGCCACCGGTATGCAATGCCATATTGCAACACCTTTCCGCAGTCACTCGCATTCCACGGACAGAACAAGAGCGGCTTTCCAAAGCGACTGCATTCGCCGAATTGGCTGACTTTCCCCGATGCATTATTTCGCCGGGTGCGGCAAGAAAACTAGCTGATTTTTAAAGGAAATAAAACCAAAAGTAGTGGACATACCGTTACAAAACTTGTTTATTCTTGTTACACACGATCTGAATTTTTCATTACATGGTCTTAAAGATGATATCGTACAAGTGATGGCCTCCGTTTTCGAAGCTCCTCTGAACTTTTTGAAGCATATCGATGGGATGGCTTCACGAATGTTGTCCTTCAGATGATGAAAAATTCTTTAATCATCTCGGGATGGATGTTTAAGGGAGTAGGAAAAAACACGTTGAGTGAAAATCATGGAACGACCGTTGGAAAAGTAAGCATCGCAGGGAAATGTGCGTTGCTCTTTCGTCCAATGCATGATGTCGACTGACTGCGGCGTAGATGAAACTTCAGGAAGTCAAAAACAAATCAACAAGTGTTAAAAACGGTTTAAAGTGTTTTAAATCCGCATTTAAATCCATCTTTAATCCAGCGGGCCTAATGCGTGTTTTTCAGTGAATAATATGGACGCAGGCTTTAAATTATCTGGTTTTAAAAATACGGATTAATGATCGGGTGTAAAATACACTTAAACCTGAGTTACACCCGGAGCGAAAAATATGGCCGTTAGTCTTATAAGTATTTACTTAAGCTGATTCAGTTTTAACTCTTAAATCAAAATTAATATATTCTATACATGTAACTAAGTCACTTCCACAGATATACAAAAGACCGTCGTCCGCAAAAAGCACTAACTTTAAATGTACCACAACTTTTACCATATCGCTTACATATAACAGGAAAAGAAGAACATTAAGAATTGTACCCTGCGGCAGATCTATGTTAACTGCTAACGGTGACGACACGTTATCATTAACCCTGGTTCTTTGTGTTTGCCCAGTGATAAACCATTTCAATCAGTATAGTTCCGATGATTTTATACCCATCTTCAATAGTTTGCTAAACAGTATTTCATGATTTACCGTTTCGAAAGCACGCCTTAGATCACAATACATTTTCTTTGCAGTGACTAAACGCAAATAATTTGCACACGTTTCACAAGAATGCTGATGTACCTGATTGGTACACTGTTAGGATATTTTGGTTTAAAAGATGTTTATTTAATTGCAAACGACCGATACGTCTTAAAGGACATTCCGGGACAACAGCGTTCTCAAAAACCGCAGACAAAATGAAGAGGTAGTGCGATGTCTACGATGAAGATTATGACGATGACCTATACTGCAGCGAAGCAGATGTTTCCGACCATGATGGGAGTGTTGACGCGGTGATTTCCTATCCAGTGATGGCAGGAAGTCTCGGGAACGAGCCTCAAATCAGGATGGACGAGCTGTAACACCTTGTTCACCAGACCCCACCCCCATAATCTTACAGCCTCTCAGTCGGCGCCTTGCACTAATTTTGCGTCCAGCCATGTCGACTGCCGATGCCCTTGAATTTGTCCAAGCAGAAGTACATGGTTGGCGACCGTATTACCGGATAGGTAGAATACGATTTGACTGCCGCGCGACATCGAAACATGGTCCATAAGAGGCTGTATATACGAGACAGTGATACGAAAGAACGGGGTCAGTCAGCTACCAGCGAGCGAAAGCTAAAATCTATTTTATGTGAAGAAAAATAAAAAAAAAAGATTTAACGTAAGAAACGTTGTGTTGTTTCTATGTTTTTTTTCTCCTTGGTTTGTTTGTTTTCCTTTGGACGTAAATGTGTTAAACTATTTTTTCAATAATCTTTTCGTTGGGATGTAGAAGCCCAAGCCATGCAAGACACTACAAATAACGGTGAAACGGAAGACGCTGGCTTGCAGCCTGATTTTCAATTGCAGCGATCAGAGGAAATCAAAAGAAATAGAATAGCAGACAGGTTTTAGTAAACAATATTTTAATGTATTGACTTTTATTGCAACGATTTCAATAACAAAAAATTAATAAACTTAATAAGTAGTTCATCGCAGGATAAAATAAATAAATATACAAAGTAAACTAAAAAAAAATGTGACTGGACTGGTTTTCTGCATCATGATGGCTTGTATATGGTTGACATTGACTGTTTCGTTAGCAGGTTATTTAGGCCCCATAAAAACAACAAGGAATCGTCATCATAAAATTTTTGCACATGGAATTTCTTTTCGTGATGCTCGACTGGTCTGATTGTTTTTTATGATGGCTTTTGTTTTTTTTTTTTTTATAACGGTCTTGAAGCGACCCTCTATTTGTTCTGGTGTTACATTTATTGCACAGTTTTTTAAGCAAGCCTCGCAGATGAAAATCCACATATATGCTTCTTTGACCATTTAAATATTTTTGTAGATATAAAGGGTTTTTCAATAAGAGCGCTAAAGAAGTTTTTTTTAAATGAAACAAAAACTGTTTTGGATATCAATGAAATTCTTTATTCCTGTGAAAGTACGTTCGATGTCATTATGTATGGAACTCGATTTCTTTTGCATGGCCACCACGGGCACGCTTCAGAAGTCCAGACGCTGAACCCAATTTTCGACGGTTTTCAAGCATAAATCGGCCGATACTGCAGCAAATTCACGTTCGATATTCATACGAAGTTCATCAATCGTCGCTGGTTTGTTGGCATAGGCCATAGACTTGACGTAGCCCCACACGAAATAACGGCGTCACATCGCACGACCGAAGCGGCCAAGCGACTGGACCATTTCGTGAGATAACACGTTCTCCAAACTTGGTTTCCAATAAATTGATAGTGACATTCGCTGTATGGCTTGTGGCGCCGTCCTGTTCGAACCACATGTCCTCCAAGTCCATATCATCCAATTGGGGCCAAAAATATTCGGTTATCATTGAACGGTAGCGATTCCCATTCACAGTAACGTGCCGGTCTTGATCATCACGGAAGAAGTACGGCCCAATGACGCCGCCGGCCCATAAACCACACCAAACCGTAATTTTTTCGGGATGCAATGATGACTCATGGAGTACGTATGGATTGCTGCCTGACCAATACCGCATATTTTGTTTATTGACGAAGCCATTCAGCCAGAAATGAGCCTCATCGCTAAAGATGATAAATTGGACGTAGCGCTCTTAACGTTGAGGCCACTGACTCCGAATTTCGGTAGTAAATTTTAATAATTTCGAGTTGTTGTTGGCTCGTATATCTTTCCATCATGAAATGGCAAACCTTACTGAAGAGAAATGTCAAAAGAGCGGCAAGAAATTCGGCGTCGTTTGCTGTCCCTGTCGCTCTACTTTTATAGCGTCCCTCTTGAAAAACCCTTTAGTACAGATAAAAATGCTGGCTGTACTAGGTACCTGTACGATTCTCGTCTTCCATTTAAAAGATATCTGGCCTCAGATTATAGAATTCGGCAACATCTTCGAAAGACGCCGAAACAATTTCTTGACCTGAAATAAAACTTATGTTTGTAAATCAATTTTTTTCAAGAGAGCAGGTATTCTTACTCAAAATGTTTTGCAGGACAATATTTCCATTAACTTGGCTAACTTGTCCACTTTCTTCGACCACAAGTTTAAATTTCTGAAGTTCGCTGTATTCCATTTTCTGCCAATTAGTTAAATTATTTTTGCAAACAACTCTGTGTCCCTTGGACGGTTAACTAACACAAAGGAAAAACTGAGTAGAAGCAGTTTTGTTGTTCCATTGGATTTCAGCATGAGTGGATCTCCGAGTAAAACCAATGGAAAACGTCATAAGCTTGTCCCTCATTTTCCCCCTTTATTATTTTAAAAGCGCCAAAATTGGAGCTCAATCTGGGATCACCGCGTGCAGGTATCTAGTCCTCATTTCTGACAGCTGGTTGACTTGATGTGTTTCTGTTTATATGAGCTTGTTTTAGCTTTATGACGGCAAATGAAATAGTAAATGGTAAATCGCAAATTTGCAAATGAGAACAGCTACAGTCGCATTTTTGAGTTTGACTCAGAAAAATAACAAAAAGCGTCGGAACGTTGTGAGGGAACACTTGATCGTACTTGATCATTTAATGACAGTTGTATTATAAACAAAAGAACTAGAAACAAAGGTGCACGTTTAAAACAAACTCGCATAATCAACCGCTGGTTCGAAAAGAAACATTCGTGAAGTGCTGACAGTAATCTATCGATAGAAAATAAATTAAATGATTCAGCGGTCCCTCTGTTACGATCAAGAAGAGTTACAAAAATCACTACAGCATAACAGGTGACAATACTGTAGACTCGCCACACGTTATACAAACAAATGATATTTAAAGAATGTTACTAGGATGTTAAGCTGCGTTTGTCGTTATGCTTTTTTTCATCTTCTTAATACTTAAGAAATTCAGTCTGAGTGTCGCTAAGTCTTGGACTTGATGCCTCACTGATTTCGACTCCCACTGACTCACTGTGTATATTTTAAAGGCATACGAAAATTGTACGGAAAACATTGAACGAAGATAACTACCATGACTGTCTCGCCTAATGGGGTGGTCAAGAGTTAAACGTACAAGTTGTTCTTGGCGATGGATAACCGATGCCCGAGGCATTTGAGGAGACTTTTAAGAAGAAAGAACGTATGTGCAACAGCATAACAGTAGCAGAGGAAGTTTTCCGAGGTATCGTCGCCCCTACCACAAGCGTCGCAGACTGTGGTGTCTAACACATTAAAATTCATAGCAAAAGGTAAGTGTACCGTATAAGAACGCCAATAATTTGCCTGCAGTCTTTTTGCTGAGAGGCAGCAAGAATTCCGCTGATTTCTTACAGACGTCTTGTGTGCGCGGATCGAGCGGACCTGTGACACACACAATAATATTGTATTTGTGAGAAACCCAATTGTCACAGGAGGCCCTGGCCGAGAACGCAGGAAGATCCAACGCAGGTTTGGGTGATTAGGAAACAACCTTTGAGTCTTGATTAATAATCTCATTGACGATATCATTTTCTGCAGTCCCAGTATAACTCGGAGCCCATACAAGAGTCAAAAAGTTCAGCTTTGCCACCGAATTCAGAGAGGTCCCGAACTTTTTTGAACCGGATTACAAGGCTGACCAAGGCTTTAAGCGCAGACTGCCTTAAAATGGAAGCACTCATACACCGACACCTTTTTCCTACAATATAGGCGGCAGGCAATAGCATAAATCTCCGTCTGAAAAACAGAGGCATGCTTGCCTTATGTAAAGCCTTGTGTTGTCTATTTTCACAAAGAAACCCGTACCCCTGACCAGTTTTGAAGCCATCCGTAAAGACGACTACAGCCCAATCTGGGCTCAGATTCTGATGGCTTTTTATTTATTATCTGTATATGCTTCCACCCTTTTTTCTGACTTGATGTTCTTGCCTTTTTCAGGCAGCAATGCGTGTAAACCGACGCTAGAGCGGTTATATTCTTTCCTCTGATAGGAAACCGGAAAACAGCGTCATAACAGAAAAAACCAAACGTTGGTCTTCTGTGATCTTTTTACAGTGAATATAGTAAATGTCGTATAAAGGACTTTTTCTCCTGGGTGTCTGTTAAGTCTCTGGTGATGTCGTGACGTTCTGGAGGCGAAAAACTATATGTTGGGCCTATGACAGATGAATGTACGGTGGATAACTTCGCACTGAAGCGCCTTCTGTATAATCTCGCTGCTCTTAACTGTAATCTAAACGTAAAATAATTTTTAGGTCGCAATGAGTAACTTGAATCGGGAGCTCGTAAGATCTAGCGTGGTCACTTAATCCGACTGTAAGTATCGCGCTAAGTGTACTCAGGCGTCCAATTGAAAATTTCTTCCTCTGGCCCATTCGCAGCACTTAAAGAATAGAAAATAGTCAAAAGTCGCCTCTTTCGCCTTGCCTTGGTATGCACTTCGAGGAAGTCTAATGTGTGCTTAGTTAGTAAATTTAACAGCATGAAGGGCTGCAGGTTTATGTGGCGATTCTTATCCATATGAGTCAGGGGTCAGATTCTGTAAGGCGAATCGATTAACGATGAACGTTTCGCTTTACAGAATTCCGACCCAGGTAACAGCAACTCACTTCGGGCATTTGAGAACGATACCAATAGCCGATTAGTAAATTAGCAATTTTTCCAGCAATTCCAGCATTGAACGTTCGTGAAGATTTATGCACTGAAAATGCCAAAGCACCTCCGCAAATATTTATTCACGTTTTCTGCCGCAAGAATAAAAAGAAGAACCCTGCTGCGGGGGCAACCTCCATACTAACGTGCGTTGGACAAATAACGTGAATAGAACACGTGATCAGGTAAATAGTATTTATTTGCAACATTCTGTTCAAAGTAATCCGCTTTCAACCCCATGGCATCTTCACATCATTGTGTTGATAAAATATCTATCTATCAACTGTATAGCAGTCCTGCTGTAGTTCCAACCAAAGGCTTTGTGCATGTACCAGGGATGTTGCGGATGCAGAATTTTTGACATCCGCGGATGCGGAAGCGGATGCGAATATTTTAAAGCTCACATCCGCGGATGCGGATGCGGATTAAAATTAAAGTTTTTTTTTAAGGGATTAATAATTAGGATAGGAACATAAATAAATGATAAATATGGTAATTTTTAATAATCTTTATTTAATATACGAATGCTTAGTATTGAAATTTAAAAAGTGGTGCATTATACTTAATGAAAAGTAATGTCGCGGCCTTTTCAGCTTCCAACCTGTTTCGCAGAGGTTCATATCAGAGACAATACTGAGACCACCAACTTCGGCCGATTTCCCGTTACTTAGCCTACAAGCTATATTTTTCGGAGTGGTCACGATTTACTGCGCTAGTATTGATACATAGAAATTCGTATTGACAAATGTCACGTAACTTCAAAAGTTCTGAGTCACCAATACACTCCCAAAAAATATGAGCCACTTCCGCTTTGGGCAAAGTGGCTTGCAGCGTTCATAGAATTTTATCAGTTAAATTTGAAATTGTTCGTTACGTGTGAATAATATTTTTTTTTGGGAAAAAGTGTACATTTGCTTAAAATATTTACGAAAAATTAAGAATGTATGTTGGTTGAGGGAAAATAAAAACATTTTGACCAAATTTTCTTTATTATTTAAGAAAAAATTACACACGAAACCGAAGTTAATTTTATCCAAAAGCGGGAAATACACAACCATATTTGTCCCAATATATTTCTAGTATATAAAACATCTCCTTTAGATAGTTTTATTAACCACACAAATCAAATTATTTACCTTCAAAAAATTTATAATTACTAACCAATGGCATTCAGTTATGGTAAAATGTGGTATTCCCGAACTCTTTCACATTTCCCCACGGCTGCCGAGGTTGGCAGCATTTATTTTTGTATTTTTTGTATGTTTTTGCATGTCATTCGGATTCATTCGGATTCCGAATTGATATAACACCGATAGGAATACAAAATGGCGAATTTGAAAAAAAACTGAGGGGGCCAGCGGCAAGAGGATTGTGAGTTGGGGGTCTCAGTATGGTTTGTCTATGGTTCATATATTAGTCCCGCGCCACTAAATAATTGCTCACTCGGAACACTAGCTGGTGGAGGCGATAAATATCTTCGTGCTATAGCAGATAGCATTTTAAACTCACCGCGATTAACGCTCCACCAGTTAAGAGGACTTTCAGAAACATTTATTCTTTTTTTGTTGCGATACGAGAGCAATTCCTTCTTAAGAATATTACCGGGGCTAATATTGTCCGATGTTTCGTCTTGGCTTTCATCTTCACTTGACGAATCCAGCATCAATTCAAGATCGGTTTTCAAGCATGGCTTACTAGCCGTACCGGACGTCCCTGGTTGCTCCGTGTCCGTATCTGATTCTGTATTTTTTTCAAAGAAATCTCTCATCCTCATGCTTTTAGCTTTTTTGAAATTCGGAGAACCTGTAGCTTCGTTATCAATATTTTTCCAAATTTCGTCTTTTATTTTTTCTTCGGACATTGGTTTGAAAAATTTGTGCTTAAAGCGAGGGTCTAAGTAGGTGGATATGGCAAACAAATTGTTCTCCTCCAAAGCAGCAAATTTCGCCGAAACTTCAGTCCTAAGAGTCGTGACTGCCAGCCGAATCGGATCAGAATCCTGCAATCTTGATAAATAGTCATTTTGCTTTTTTATAAGCATTTGACTTAATGGAATCACAGACGATATGAGGGTCTGCGAGCTGCTTAATTCCCGTGTCGCTTCTTCAAATGGTCTTAATAGCTCAACACAGCATTCTATGATTTTCCACTCCTCCGGCAAAATTGGATCCATATTACTGTCGTTAATGTAAAGACTTAACGCATCTTTTACCCTTAAAAATCGCTCAAACATGTAAAATGTACTGTTCCATCGCGTAACACAGTCTTGGAACACTTTGAGATGCGGTTGATTTAGTCTGTCCTGAACTTTATGCAATTGTTTTTGTGCAATTGTTGAATGGTTAAAATGAGTCGAAATTTTCTTTAATTTTTGTTTGATGTGTTTTATGTTTTCCTGTGACTGTAAACAACGTCGAATAGCCAGCTGCATCTTGTGAACTGTACAATCCAAGTCATTTAATGATGCTAATTGCATAGCTCTTTTCATGTTGGAGCCTTCGTCGCGAATCATGCAATGCACTTGGTCTTTTGAAATATTCCATTCAGTTAGCATTGTGTCAAATTTTTCCGCAATTATGTCACCCGTGTGGCGATCGTCAAAAGTCTCGCATTTCAATACAATTGACGATCGATCAAAGTTTACTGCTATTCCATGACAAGTCAGGCTAAGCAAAGAAGCATTAGAGCTTGGATCCGTCCAAATGTCAGTAGTAAATGAAATGTAATCAAACTTTTCAATCAATGCTTTAACTTTTTCAGCAACTCTTTCATACAGTTCCTTGCACACGAAATCAGTAAAGAAGTTGCGCCCCCTTAAATTATATTTTGGTGATATTTCTTGCATTAGTCTGCGAAATCCTATTCCTTCTACGAAATTAAACGGTAAATTCTGAAGTGCAATCATTTCTCCCACGAGTTTATCAATTTTTCTCGTGTTCATTTTGTTATTATCCCACTTTTTTTCTTTTTGAAATACTTCCTCTAACAAAAGCTGTCTTTTTGCTTCTTGAAGAGGAGTGACTAATTTATCTGAAAAAGGAATACATAAATAAATCATAACTCGTTCTGGAAACTAGAAACTATATGAATAAAGTATAATGTTTTTAAGCTTAACGGTTTAAGAAATGATTTTTAAGATTCCGTGCTCCCGGGCGCTTCTTTTTGCTTACCCGATTCATTTTTTTTCTGCAATTGTTTTTCGTTTTCGGAGTTTAAAAGATTAAATTGCTCCGGGTGCATCGATTTTAAATGATTTTTCAACGATGTGGTTGTACGGCCCTTGCGAAAGTATGTCTTTTTACATAATTTGCACTGCGAATAATCTCGGTTATGCTCATCTATTTTAAAAAAAGACCATATCAAGCTTTTCGTCGGTGGTGGCATTATAAATTCCCTGTCTTCACGGCGAAACACGAAAAAACTAGCTACTTTGGCGTCACTCCGGTTCGACTTCACTGTTCATTCTACCTACAGTCTACATTCTCCAAGCAGTAAAAACCAGCCTACTTAAAAAATTCTCAAAAGTGTATGTAAAAAAAACATTTTATTATTTATTTGCCTCCTCGTCCCACTAGTAGCACGCAGCTGGTTTCATCAATTGGCACCGCACACATTTTCTTGTCATGTCTTGCACAAAATCCGCATCCGCAAAACTCCGCATTGATTGCAGATGCGGATGCTAAAATGAATGCGAATGTTCCGCGATTGCGGATGCGGATGTGAATATCCGCAACATCCCTGGTATGTACATAAAATTATAGACAGGAAATTTAAAACTGGAACTGACAGGAGAGCTGTGCTTCCCAGTTCCCACCCTCATCAACAAGTCCACCCATCCCACATTAAACTGGCTGACTGGCTTATATAAAACATATCTACGACGTAGTTATTATATGGCTGTCCTGTCTCCTGTTGTTGATTTGATTACTGTCTGGACTTGTTTTTCTATTTTTTTTGTTTATACCAATAATAATATTGAGATACTGAGCTCTATGTGTGGATTTATGTACCACGCAGTTCAATCTGAGCATGAGCTGAATATCCTTTTCAATATGTCTGGAAAAATGTGTATACGCAGTACTTGGATGTAGATATTATATGTACAGAAAAATTGCACGGGGGCTGCTTGTTACTGGTAGCAACAAGAATGTCACATTTTTTTGTGTTCATCCATAGTGAATAATATGTAAGGCTATATGGACCAACACTGAAACCCAATCACCACTTCGCGTAACATCACCCTACAGCAGTGGTTCTTAAAATTTTAGTGATTTGGGAACATTTGAAAAAATGTCTGTCTTGTCATGGACCACAACTGTTTAGAGGTAATATACAGTAAATTAAAAAAGGGTCGCATGTCGGTACTGGCATCCAACCAATTACGGCACTTGTTTTTGTAGGAAAATAGCAGAGTTTTCGGAGCAAAAGAAATGATAAACCGGCTTACAAAGTTGAAAGAAAAAAAAGGAAGAGTTTTATTCATGTCAACCTGACAAGAAAGATAATTGACAGTTAAAATTGTAAGTAACCAAAGGAGTTGCCAGAAATATTTAGTTTAAAGTTTTACTCTATTACAACAGTTTTCAATAAGCAGAAGCGCCGAGAACTCCCACTCGCAAAGATATGTCGATGGAAAAAAGTTAGGTAACGTGTAGCAATTTCTCAAATCTTTGGGAAAGAAATTGCCTTTTGGCTCAAAAAGTCTTTAAGACTAATTCCTGTCTCGCATGTATCTTTGAAGTTACTTTCGTGTTGCATTAAAATAATTTCTTCTTGAATTTCATCAGGCACCCTAGAAACGCTTCCAATAAAAGGATTGCGGATCAGTTTCCGAATACCATTGTCCTCGCAGTCAGGAAAATAGCGAGTGAATTCACTTTTAAAGTTTTCAAATGGAGTGTAATATTATTCTGTATTTCTCCTTTGGTCTCACCACACAGTCCGTCAATAATTTCATTCAGGGCATAAAACGCAGAAAAGTTGTCTCCTCGATTTTATTGATCCATAGCTAAATTTTCGCGACAAATGCACTGATCTTCATATGAAAATAAAGTGCTGGGACCTTGGAAAGTAAGTAAATCGTAGGTATATAAAATTTGGACTCACAGAACTGACCCAGACTATTTATTACTGAGCACGGGCGAACCACTTTATTTAATATTTTTCGGATGGTGTCGCGAACCCCTGCTCTACAGCAATTCAAAAGTGCGGGCCTTTTAAATATGTATGGGTGATACGATTTGAAGCTAAAGACAAGTAGGGAAAAGCTTACTTAAATAGGGTACATACACCTCATTCGCTTGCGATTAAGGCCTCACTATAATTTTCTTATTTTTGAAAAAGATATAAGGATAGGAAAAAATCCGCCATTTGTGAAAGTCATTTTAAAAGAGAAGATTTGTCAAGTTATCCCGAACTTGTTTCGTTTGACATAAATTTAGCCAATATCAAAGTTTCAGATTGCGTGACGTATGAGCGAGAGGGTATTCTTTACAAAAAAAAAATATATTACTTAGCGAAATTCTGCTTTTTCTAATTCTGCCTTACAAAATTCCGATTTTCAAATTTAAAGTAATAAAATTCTACTCATTCTGTTTTTTTCCAACAAATGTAAGAGACGAAAAAAGAATAGATAAAACAAAAACATTAAAAATTATTTATTACTAGATTTTAAACAAGAATAAAATTAAAATTAAAAAGAAACAAGAAAAAATAGATTAGGTTAGGTTAGGTGACTCTTCCGAAAGACACACTTAGACCAAAATTAATTTAAGTCTTTTGTGATAGGTACCACATGAGTTAGGATAGGGGGGTGGTAGATTGTCAAGTGTTAAAACTATACCGGGCATGCTAGTGGGCTAATGGATAAATGGACGATATGTCTTCGAAAATACGACCGGTGATCGAAACAGTGTGCCCTTCGCTAATTCTCCGAAATTTCGTTCGAAAATGACGAATCTGTTTTAAGAAGATCGTCCCTTCGCTGCGTATCCTTACTATACGTTAAAAAAAATAGATTGGAAAAAACAAAAAAAATAATAATAATAAATTACATAAAAAATATTGAAGCAGTCACAAGTTACAACTTTTATTTACTACAATTTCATTTGTTTTCTTTTTATACTTCATTTCGGCAGTATAAAAATACTCGACAAGTGACTCGGAAGGATCTTTGAATACTCTAAGACCATTTTCCTAGGATGTTCGTTGTAATTACTGTTGCACTGCGATTGATGGTTTGGTGGACAGACAAGGACTTTTCCTCAGTCTTCCTAAATAATATCAATTACAGTATTGCTTCTCTTGTTAACTTTCGTATTTCTATAATAAAAATAAAATAAAATCGCATTTCTTAAAAATACATACGACGTCTTTTATTTGCCTCCCATTAGGAAATATAAGGCTACAAAAAAAAAATTAGGGGAGTAAAAATTTAAAAAAAAACCAATTGAAAAAAATTTATTAAAAAAAAACAAAAAACCCGACTGACTGTAAAAATAAGAATTAAAAAGATATGAACAAGACACATTCAAGTTCGTACACCTAACTTATTGACAATCGGAGACTATATACCTACAAAGCCTACCAAATATATGTGTATTGGTACCCTCCGACTGCCAAATAGTTAGGTGTACGAACTTGAATGTGTCTTGTTCATATCTTTTTAATTCTTATTTTTACAGTCAGTCGGGTTTTTTGTTTTTTTAAATTAATTTTTTTTCATACGACTTTTCAGAATGCTGCAACAGTCACACAGTCTGTGTCGGAGTCACTTGTGCATGATGAATGAAAGAAAAGTATAGTTTTTACACAACTGCGTAGTTGAAATTTAATGTAGTAAATGTTCAACTTTTTCAATTGTTAATATCTTTTTAGCCTATGACACTCCGGGGAGGAATACAAATATAATGATACCTCACTCTTCAAAATCGGTCAAGCCGTTTAGGCTACAGGGCGTCCCGTAGGAACGTACATAGGATACGCGCGAAACACATAACCCTCCCTGTGTACAGTCGGGTAAAAAAGGAAATATTCTCTCCATCTCTGCTTTCAAAATTCTGAATAAATAAAAAAAATAAAAAAAAGGTTGGGAAAATGTTAACACAGATCGGTTCGACAATAATCGTTTCATAAATTACGCGATTAGAGCCCAGAAGAATGGCGCGTGGGTTGCTTGTTACTGGTAGCAACAAGAACGTGGAATTTTTTTTTGTGTCCATCCATAATGCTTTGTTCATAGCGTGGTTATTTTTTTAATCCTGAGTCCCATCAACGTGTTTACAGACATTAGGTAAATACAGATCCTTATTGTGTTTCACTTACCCTCAATTCGCACTGCCACCCTCGGGTTGCTTCCGAGATAATTGGCCACGTGTAGGGTGTTTTTTTATTCAACAAAATAAATGAAAGCATAGCAAATTCTTGAGTACGTACTCGTAAAAATTAAGTTCAATTAACAGACTGGCGGTATTTATCGTACTGCGTAGTTTTCTGAAGAGCTTTGATATTATTCGCTTCAATTTGTTTTTGGTGAGTACTATTTTCCTTTTGGTAGGAACTCAAATTACATAGAAGAATGGGGTGGTGCGCGCTACCCTAATGCTTAATATATATACGTATATCTACCCACCTTTTGTTTTCAGTTTAAATTTTGCATGATCTATGTATGCAGCGCTGTACCTATTGTACATATATGCAATTTAATCCTAGCATGCGCTGAAATTTATTCTGTAAATCAATACATGCCAGCAACAGCAAGGGTAGATCGATTTTTTTTTGTTTTCTAAATTGACGCGGGTTGTTGCCAGGTAATTTGGACTAACTCATATTCCCCTTGTTAAATCAAATAGTTTTTTATATATTTCTTTGAATACGCTTCCACCGGAATTGATTGCAGAAAGTCTTTACTACTGCACTTATAAGTTGTTCCAAGTTTTGGGCCCCTGAAAATATGTCTCCAGAACTGATTGGGTAATTAATTTGGCCTACGAATTTAAGCAGGGTAGGGTGGGACAGATTCAACACCTTTTTCCACAAATTTCAAATAACTTCTTTTGCAAATAAATATTTAATATTTTTTTATTTTTGTTTTAAGCTATGATTATTTTACTGCAAATGTCCATAATTTCTTAATGGTTTAATTCACCCTGATAGTTTAAAAAAAAAACAAAATTTAAAACTACCCAAAAAAGGCGAATCTGCCCCAGCGTGGGGCACTGTCGTCATCCGGATGGGACACTTTCGGCATGAATTCAGATGACGTAATTAATTCGGAATCAATAAGTAGGAATGCACTGTTTTTAATATTTTAATTAAAAATTAACCGCTATTCTGTAATAGCGAAAGTCAAAAGTGCCCCATAGTCCCTACTTCTCAAATGCTCGCTATATTAACATTTATATCGGGGTGGTCTCATAGATAGAGAAAGCTATGTACTCCGATGCTTAGAACTTGCCATTCAATACTCTTAAATGCAATCAAATCAGTAGACAATTTTTGTAACAATCATGGCTTTGTTGCTAGATAAATTTTGAAAAAGCTGCATGACCCCGGACCTTTTCCCTCGAAAACGTTAAACTAGAGCTGACCAAGTTGATGATGCTGACGTTAAGGTAGTTGTTATGTTTCTTCCTTAGAGCCCATTAACGCAAATACGACCTCAAATCTCTGGAATAATTTTAGCCTTTAATCAACCATCGGTCATGTTCTTGTTTTGAGCTACTAAAGCAAGACCGAACTTTATTCTTTTTTTGCTTGACGAGTTCCCGAATCGCTCTTCACCCCTATCTGGGTATTAGTGGTATATATTGTTCTTATATACAGTCTACTTTATGTTTCTTGACAAGGCTACTAAACTGGCTTTTTATGCGAAAGAAACATCGATTGACAAGTAACATGTTGATGCGATGTCATTTTCAAAGTTTAAGTCGGGCCAGATGCAGATAAATTCCCATCGGCGCTTTGTAATAGCGAGCTGTTTTGCTTCAGGTAGTTTTCATCAAACCAAAGGTTTCAAAGCGGTTTCGCATCAGTCGCGGAGAAGACTTTGATGCCACTGATCTTCGGTTCTTCGTTTGCTGTCAGCGTACACCCAAAAAAAAAATTCGTTATATGCACGAAATAGTTGTTACATTTTACGAAACCGTTTGTACTTTTCAGCAGACGAACGCCTTTGTACAAATTACATGTGGCTGTTTGTACAATGTACGAACGAACAAAAGTATATATCAATATATTATTGGACAAAGATATTTGTACTATGTACCAATAAATATTTGTAAATATTACGAATGCATTCGTAAAATGTACAAATTCGTTCGTAAATTTTGTACGAATCCATTTATTTAATGGACAAATATATTTGTACTATGTACCAATAAATATTTGTAAATATTACGAACGCATTCGTAAAATGTACGAATTCGTTCGTAAATTTTGTACGAATCCATTTATTTAATGGACAAATATATTTGTACTATGTACCAATAAATATTTGTAAATATTACGAATGCATTCGTAAAATGCACAAACTCGTTCGTAAATTTTGTACGAATCCATTTATTTAATGGACAAATATATTTGTACTATGTACCGATAAATATTTGTAAATATTACGAATGCATTCGTAAAATGTACAAATTCGTTCGTAAATTTTGTACGAATCCATATATTTATTTGACAAATATATTTGTACTTTGTACCAATAAATAAAATATTTGTAGATATTACGAATGCATTCGTAAAATGTACAAATTCGTTCGTAAATTTTGTACGAATCCATTTATTTAATGGACAAATATATTTGTACTATGTACCAATAAATATTTGTAAATATTACGAATGCATTCGTAAAATGCACAAACTCGTTCGTAAATTTTGTACGAATCCATTTATTTAATGGACAAATATATTTGTACTATGTACCGATAAATATTTGTAAATATTACGAATGCATTCGTAAAATGTACAAATTCGTTCGTAAATTTTGTACGAATCCATTTATTTATTGGAAAAATATATTTGTACTTCTACGAATAAATGTATTTTTACATTTAACAAAGGCATTGTAAAAAAAAATGGAAACATTTCATTCGAACAATACATGGAACTGGTACAAAGGTGTTCGTATGCTGGAAAGAAAAAAAAAAAGATTTAGTGGCATGCAATAATTGTTTTGTACACATTACGAATTTTTTGGATATTTGCTTTTTATATTCTACAATATGGCTAAAAGTAAAAGAGATTTTATAGAACGTAGGAATTATGTCGTACAAAATACGAATTTATTCGTGAATGGAAAATTTTAGTATAATACATATTATAATAAATAACTTGTTTGTTCGTACGATGTTTGTAAACAGTCCCGTCAGGCATACGTCGGCTGAAAGTAAAAACGATTTTGTAGAATGTAATAATCTAATAAAAATTAATACGAACGAACATTTTGTGTATGAAAGTTTCTTTATAATGTAGGTACAGTTTTTTAACAAATTTGTTAGTTTGTTTATTATGGAAATGCTACAGTTTTGCTAGGGCTGCTTGCAGTCGATCTATTTTACGGATGCGCTGTAAATAAATTCATGCTATAAGCCTTCGTACCTCACCAGTCAGATAACTGACCTCGGCTTACCGGCAACCATTGAGGTATAATGTTATTCAGCAGGGGAACTATGCCATTAGCGTGAAACATTTTTAGTCCTCTGGAGCCGGCGCCAATTTATGAGTACCGAATCACCGAAATGAATTACAGCAAGCTGAACAAATTTCACGCAAAAACACAAATATGAAATGACTACCTAGAACGCTAGCAAACTGTTTTGCAATGCTCCAAACCAATAACCACGTACTTTTTCGCAACATTTTTTTTTAATACGAATGTCGATTGTAAATAAAAATACACTTTTCCACACAAAACGTTTAAAAAAAGCCCCTATATCACTTCGCACACACAATAATAATTAATAAATTAAAACACTTACCTGCGGAATCGACTTACAATTCCATTTGAAACCCGAATAAAAATCTGCATTTTTTTTTATTATTTTTCCTTTCTGGCACTACTTATGGAAACGTCTTGACTCTATGAAATATTTGATCGAACTGAAGCAGAGCAATCTAGTAGCTGCACGCTTCATTTGAAGTTTTCAAAGAATGTTCATGAACATTTTTCGACAATATTTTGTAAATCACAAACCACGTTTGTACTACGCACTAAACATTTATGCATTCTACGAATACTTCGTTTAAATTTCAGCCGCCATTTTGTTTACGAATGGCACTCGTACTATATAGCAATCATTTGTACATACTACGAATAATTTATTTTTTATTAATTCGGCTGCCATTTTGTATACGAATGACATTCGTAGTATGTAAAAAGCATTTGTACATTCTACGAATTGCTAAGGTTTCGTATTTTTACGAATATTTCACTTGTGTTCTTAAACTTTCCATCTTACCAAGTACGAACGGCGTTCGTAAAATGTACAAAGGATTCGTTAATTTTACGAATGGTGAAGTTTCGTATTTTTACGAATAGTTCACTTCTGTTCTCAAACTTTCCATCTTACCAAGTACGAACTGCGTTCGTAAAATGTACAAAGGATTCGTTAATTTTACGAATGGTGAAGTTTCGTATTTTTACGAATAGTTCACTTCTGTTCTCAAACTTTCCATCTTACCAAGTACGAACGGCGTTCGTAAAATGTACAAAGGATTCGTTAATTTTACGAATGGTGAAGTTTTGTATTTTTACGAATATTTAATTTCTTACAAATTAACAAAAGTACGAACGGCGTTCGTAAAATGTACAAAGGATTCGTTAATTTTACGAATGGTGAAGTTTCGTATTTTTACGAATAGTTCACTTCTGTTCTCAAACTTTCCATCTTACCAAGTACGAACGGCGTTCGTAAAATGTACAAAGGATTCGTTAATTTTACGAATGGTGAAGTTTTGTATTTTTACGAATATTTAATTTCTTACAAATTAACAAAAGTACGAACGGCGTTCGTAGAATGTACAAAGGATTCGTAAATTTTACGAACGCTGAAGTTTTGTATTTTTACGAATATTTAATTTCTTACAAATTAACAAAAGTACGAACGGCGTTCGTAAAATGTACAAAGGATTCGTAAATTTTACGAACGCTGAAGTTTTGTATTTTTACGAATATTTAATTTCTTACAAATTAACAAAAGTACGAACGGCGTTCGTAGAATGTACAAAGGATTCGTAAATTTTACGAACGCTGAAGTTTTGTATTTTTACGAATATATTATTTGCGTTGTTAAAGCTACCATCTTACCAATTTTGACGTCATTTGTAAATTTACGAACGCCATTCGTACTTTTTACCAAGCCTTTGTACAATCTACGAACGGCTGTATATTCGTATTTCTACGAATATATTATTTGCGTTTTAAAGCTACCATCTTACAAATTTTGACGTCATTTGTAAATTTACGAACGCCATTCGTACTTTTTACCAAGCCTTTGTACAATCTACGAACGATGTTCGTACCTTCAACAATTTCGGCTTTGTACAATATTACAAAGGTGAATTCGTTAAATGTACAAAGTCTACGAATCCAATAATTTTTAGAATTTTCCCAAAACAACAAATATTTGTATTATGTACCAAATATTTGTGTATTCTACAAATTCTCTCTGTTCGTATTTTTACAAAGATTTCATTTGTATTTTTATACTAAATATTTTTTGAGTGTAGCTTGTGGGGTATATGTAATCGTCAAAGTTTCTGGGAACTGCAAATAAGTTTAGCTATCAAGTCATTTTTTAGAGCTCGAAATGTCCGGACATCATTGAACTCTTCAAAAGTACATTTTATGAACGGTCACAGAAAAGCCAAATAGGCTAAGCCCGTTTCTAGACATTGTGCCTTGTAGGCTATATTATCTGCTTGTGCAAACCCAATACCCTTACAAGCCTATAATTTACTGCAAACGAGCCTAAAGGTACGCTGGGAATTCGTCTTTCCCACCTTGATCTTTTTCCTAAAGATCAGTCTAATATTATATGATGCGGTTCGCCATAGGGCGTTGACTCAGGTTAACTCCTCTTGCTCAAGTCCACTGCTTACTTCGATTCCGCACAAAACAAAAAACGCTGCTTCTCTGAAGCGATCACCGCATAAAACGTCATAGTGTTCCGGACGGCTTTTACCTAGTTCAGAGCCCACTTCTTCCTGGTTATAAATTCGTCCTAAGGACCCTGCTGATTGTTTAGCTACATGCAGCCATTTTAGGATTTAAGTCGTTCATGTAAAGATCCAAATATTATTCTTTGTCAAGTAAAACTGGCAAGATTAATGCTGTCAGTTATATGCTTCCATTTTTTGTTTGTGCCACGAATTGAAGAGGTTTGCAACTTGATACCAATTTTGAGGGCTGCATTAAGAAGCTTTCTCTGGACACTTGTACATTTGAGTGGTCGTATAAGCCATAAGGATTCGGGCACGCTGTGTGCGATTAGTGATTTTGTTATAGGCCGAGGGAGGTCACTCACTGTGTGGCTGCGGCCTAAGCCATTAGCGAAAGTGTCATCTTTCCAAAATACCTGAAGCTGTAATTGTTGTTATTCCGGCGGTTGAACATGAGAACCTTCGATCCGGCTACTTAATTGAGAATTAACCACTGTGCCACTGCGACCGAAGTCATGTGGATTTTTCAACCATGTGGATTAAAAATTACCTGATTTTATAAGAACGAGTATGGAGTTTAGGTAAAAAGACCTTTTATTCAAAGCCGACAGCCCTTTTGAAGAGTAGAAGAAAAACACTCGACGTCTTTGAATTAAAGCTGTAAAACTTTATTTGGAACTGTAGGGTACATAGAGTCTTATTGATGCATACAAAGGTAGTTTGTATTTGTGATTTTTTTTTGATATATACGTAGCATTTACTACTTTATTAAAACTATTATTTACACACAAACCTTAAAATCTATTCTAAATTCAATCAGTTTGACAGCCTTTCGATTCGAAACTCGTACTCGTAACTGCGTAACTCGTATTATTGACAAAAATAGTCCGAATTTTGATAGCCTCACTCCAATCGTCATCGCTGATATTTTTTCGTTTCCGGACTGGTAATGACTGGTTCCTAATGTTCAGTAGCTGCCGACTTATTTTATTAAAGTCAATTCCGGAGGCGCCTTCATTGTCTTGCGAGCATACCCGCTGGAACGTTTCACGGAGTCCATTTCGCTTTCGCGGAGCATTTGCGCATTCATTCTTAATCTCACTAATGACTCGCATTTTTTTTCTTAAGCTTTCTTGATCTGGATGATTGTGCCCGCAACTTAGTCTCGGAATTCTAGCCAAGATTTTTCTATCCGCGTCAACTATCGCACTAGCGCTACATGTTTTGTTGTAGCAAATGTATCTTTTACAGTTTGTCGATTTTGATTTCAATTTGTAGAGATGTTTAATGTCTGGAATGTATATTAAATGGCTTCCCCTCCGCAAGCCTTCACAAAGCTCGAAGGGCAGTAACACGTCACTGTGGTGTGCCATTTTAAGGAATATTTTCTAATTCCGTCCTTTTTCACTGCACTTCTTTTGTAAGGAATTTTCTTTCCTTAATTCACGCAACACAAAAATAAAGATAACTGGCAACACTGAACTAATTTTTAGTTTACACTACGAATCTGTTAGTAATTTTCAGTCAGTCGAGAGTGGTGCATTTGTTTACATTTACTTGCGAGGAGATATTTAGCAGCGAAAACAATTCAACCAACTGACACAAATATCGACCTGTTGTTGAATGAACCCGAAACTGTTGATGGAAAATGTTTTCTTTTTCACTCTTCGGCTCTTCCCCAACCGTCAGGATACGTGATATAGACGAATGAGTCCAAATGTGTTATGAACAGCAAAAACTATATAAAAGAGACCGTGGAGTGGGCTGGAAACTTTCCGCACACAGAACACAAGCTGCCTGCTGTTGTCATGTAGTGGTGTATATGGGATGTTTTTGTATTTCTGCATGTATAACAAAGAGGAACGTCATCACGCATGCTTAAAAAAATCATCAACAGACTTGAAGTTGCACAGGCTGGTGGGTGCCATCGTGGGTTGGGACCGTGTTCGCCCGATTGTGTACTTTTTAGTTATACTACGGACTACGCTCACATTGTGTTTCACAGGGTTGACATTTCTTTTTATTGTGACGGTTACTATAATTTTTTGAAATTGTTTATATATCTACTAGCTGACCCGGCGAACTTCGTACCGCCTAAAATTAAATTATTAACATCCCTTTTGATAGTTGAACCTCTCTATTGAACGACTGAAACTCCCTTGGAATTGAATTGAGTTGAATGCATAGAAACTTCATAGATTTTCGGGCTTCTTGATCGTTTTTTTTTTGCGCTAATGATTGAGTCGAGTTGTTCCGGTCAGATTTTCTCAATCAACCAGAGTTCTCAGTAGAACAAAGTTAAAATTAACGGTAGGAATATTCTTTGGACACTGCCTTCTAAGCATGCCATGAGACTAGGCTTAGCTAATACGGATATATGCAGGTACTGTGAGGACCTACAAGTCACGGAAGACATCTCCCACCTTCTGTAGGCTAAAAAAAAAAAAAAAAAAAAACCTAACCTAAATCAACCAGAGCAGAATGTTTGCAATAGGCAATCCTCGCTTCTGCCGTTCGACCGAGTACATCCAGAAACGCGTTTGTCCAAAAACACTGGGCTTAACGCTAAAGTCCATGATCGTTTTAAAGTTTTGTTTAAAAAATCGTGCGGTGATGTCATGGCGGTCGCTCGAACTTTGCCCGGGAAGTAAGAATCACCGTTGGGATAATTTTGTTCCCACTTTGCATTCGATAAAGGTGTTATAGAACATTAAATAACAGTAGTTGCGACTTGTGAACACGGTGGCTCAGTGATTAGTGTGCTGGAGTACTTGGGCGAGTGGTCAACTTGTAAAAATGGTAGTATACAATATAACTCCCCTTCTTTCTACCAAGTGATATGCGCCATACGGCCTTCGCACACGTAGGCCACATGCCACATCACATATTCTTTAATGCTTGCGATACAGCGCCACCAATCGGGCCCAAAACTATCCCATCCCTTAAGATGGAAATAACAATACACATCGACTATTTTAATCGGTTGATGGGTATAATCAATATACATACAGAGAACGAATATCCATACAAACCTTAGTATTGACGTCACCTTTCATTTAAAATTTCTAGAAGCAAAATCGTCTCACGCACTAAGAGAACATCACGTTGGTTTACAAGCCAAAGGCAATAAGTCATATTTTTAAGAATTTTAGATTTAAATGCAAAACGGTTCAGAACGATGATAACTATGTACTGGAAAAACACACTAAGTCATATTAGACACCCATAATGAATTATTTGAGGTTTCACTTTGCACGAAGTCAGAAAAAACATACTTAATACTGGAAGAACGCGCTAAGTTGACTTAGTGCGATTTTCGATAACGCAAGACAAATTAAATGGCTATCTGTTTACAGGAAGAAAGCATTAACAAGACTTAATGCCTTTTGTCTGTTATAAAAATTACATTTTTGAATTAGAAATGACTTACGCAGGAGGCTGTGGTTTAAATGTGTGAAAAAAGCGGTTTAATTCCAAGAGGTTTTCACAAATTGTATGTTGCATTGTGAGTAAAGACGCCCTGAATTTGCTATAAATAATAATCAAATCTTTTAAAAATGAATAAGAATTCTCGTTCGTTTAGCTAAAAAGAATACACAAAATACTTTGGGTAAGTTGTTTGTTTTATTTTTTTTTTAGGAAATAATTATTATTGTAAATATAAAGGGTATTCACGATCCAGTGCAACTGGTCTAGGATCATTTTTTCGTTCATAACAACTGTTTTTCTTTTAAATTAAAACTGTTGAAAAGAAATGTAATTCGGAAGAGAAAAGCCACGAAATGATACTTGATGAAGCTCTGGAGCAAGACATAAACTTCGGTTGGTTAATTCAAATATTAAAAGCTTAATCAAGCATACAAATAATATTGGTTTTCAATAGTCAGGTGAAGAAGCAGTGGGTCTTAATGAATCATTAAAAGTTGAAATGGATCAAACGTCCGATTTTTCAAACGATGATAGCATTAAGGATCCAAACTATAATTGACCAAGAAACGAAAGTGCAATTCAGCTGCAAACCGCTAAAAAGTATTTTTTTTATTCACAACGACATAAAAACAAGAGTGTGTCAATCATTTTTCTTGAGTACGCTAAATATCTCCAATCGATGTGTAATAAGCGCATTTTTATGAAGGGATGAGTTTGGAGGGCACTTTTCCGCGGAAGATAAAAGAGGTAAAAAAACGCCAACCAACAAAACAAACCCCGAAATAACTCAAAACATAAAAAAACATATCGAGAGTTTTCCGTCGATGGAAAGTCACTATTGTCGAAAAAATAGTGAGACAAAATATTTAGATAGTAATTAGAAAGATGTACATGTTGTATAATATACAGTATCCTGAAAGTTTGGTATCTGAAATCACATACAGGAGAATATTTTGTAACGATTATAATTCATTGTTTTTTGTGCCAAAAAAAGAGATCAATGCCTTTTATTCAATAAATATAAAATTTCCGCTCCAGATGCAAAGCTCGATATGAAGGAAGACTATGAAAGTCATTTACGTCGGAAGAAAGAAGCATTTGAGGAAAAACAAACTGACAAAGAAAGATCAAACTTGGATAAAAGCTTTAGATCTATGCCGATGGATACGAAAGCGTTCTTCAAATACCATCAACCGATGTTTCCTTAACATACTATAAAAGGAAGCTTATACTACACAACTTTACAATATATGAATCGGGTTTGCCAAATAATTCTTTTTGTTTTGCTTGGTCAGAGATAAATGGCAAAGGTGGGAACTGCGAAGTGGGTTCTTATATTCTGAAGTACATCGAGCAATTACCTGAACACGTAAAAGGGCTTTCAATATTTTCGGATACTTGTGCTGGCCAAAACAGGAAAGCAAAAATTCTATCACTTTTCTTAAATTTAGTGCAAACATCAAATTTACAGGTTTTTGAACAAAATTTTTTAGAAAGCGGTCATTCTTACATTGAAGTTGGTTCTATACATAGTGCCATAGAAAAACAAAAAAAGTTCATGCCAATTTATTGCATCAATGACTGGCTGAATATATTCCGTGCTGCAAGAGTTCGTGTGCTCAAAAAACGTCCTTATGAAGCTCTGGAAATGAAGTTTCAAAATTTTTATGACTTAAAGTTACTATCCGAAAACTTAGTAAAAAAATAAGACAGTGGACATCGAAGGCCAAAAAGTTAACTTGCTTAAAATTAAATGTTTTCGATATGAAAAAAATAAACCGGGAATACTTCAATTTAAATACGATTATAGAGAACATTTTCGCAACTTGAACGTCGTTAAAAGTTTTCGAAGAGGAAGAAACCCTGTTCCTAAGCATCTCCCGGTAAAAGAATGGTCAAATCTTTATACCGAACCTCTCAAAATAAGCACAGCTAAAAAGAAAGATCTTATGGAAATGTTTAAAAAAGGAGTAATTGCCGGAATTTTTCACTCTTGGTTTTCATCATTACCATCACAATCTAACACAAAAGATTATCTACCAGAACCAGACATTTTAGAAGAAAGTGATATTGAATAATATTGGTTTTTGTTATTCAATTATACTTAAACACTTCTTTTATAACTATTTTGTATTCTTTCACCTTTGTTATTTTCCTAATAAAGCTTTTGTGTTTACTTTTGAGCTTGTATCCATTTATTTGTGTTTCAAAAAAGGATTAAATACGAACAACTGTTTGCAAATTATTGCAGGCAAAACGCACTAAGTCAGCTAATTTTTTGCCTTTGCTCAAATAATTATCATATTGGTTTGTCCAAAACGAAAACAAATCTTGGAAATAAATGTCATAATATCCGTTTTGTATTTAATGGGATTCATTGACAAATAAAAGTTATTATTGAATTTTACCAAGAAAACGAATCTTAAATAATTGATTACTCAAAACTATGTGCATTTGGCTTGTAAACCAACGATTTCAGTTCAAACACAATGCGACTTATATTGATATATATATACGTAGAAGGCGATAGATGAAAAAACGATATGTGCTTAGTACAGCGTCACCTATTGAGAATTTTCCGAATTTTCATTTCTCCTAAACTATCCCTGATTCAAGATAAACAAAATAAAAGAAAATATTCAAATCCGTGAGCCGTTCTTGAGCTTTTACCCGACTAACCTTCAGCAATAGATTTTGATAGATATGTGTAATATGGAATATGTGGATAATATGGAATACCCCTGCATCCCCATATTAACTGCAGCGACATCCCTTTATTAATACTCAGAACTTAGAATGTGTAAGAAATCTTAGCAATCTTTTGCTCGATTTCAAATAGCTGTCAAACTGACAAAAAAAAAAAAATTAAAAACCGCTGCAACCAAAAATTTGCATGGTGTGAGGATTTTTCATTAAAAAATATTTTTTAATCATAGATTTAAAGTGAAATCGTGTGTTTTCCAAAGCAGTTGGTTCGGGCTTCCATTTATTGCTGGTAGTCTGAAAAAATATATAAGCGGTATGTAACTTTTTACTTTTTTTCTGAAATGTGCTAAAATGTGGTAATACGGAATACCTAGGTGTTGGTATTATGGAATAGTATTCCATATTATCAGCACTTTTTTCTTCGTTTTGATAAAAACACTAAGAAGTGAATTTTTAATGTATAGATGGCTACTAAGACCCAAAACACAGCAAGGCGTTAGCAATGGAAACCAGAGGACATGGATCAAGCCATTCAATGCGTCCGAAGTGCGAAGCAAATGGGTTATCTCAAAGCTTCAAAGACATTCAATATTCCACGGGGAACGCTTTTTAGATTGGTAACATCCGCAGAAACTTCTACTAAAGTATAGCGTATTGGAAGGAAACCTATCTTCACAAACGAGATGGATGCTGAACTCGTAAAATATATCAAAGAGATGGAGTCGCGATACTTTGGGTTAACACAATCCGATGTTAGGTCGTTGGCTTTTCAATTGGCCTTAAGAAACAAAACTCCAAACAGATTTTCGATTTTAAAGCAATGCGCTGGGCGTGATTGGCTTAGAGGCTTTATAAAACGACATAAAAATTATCTGTCAATTAGAAAACCCTCAGGTACGTCAATCGCTAGAGCCACTAGGTTTACTAGAAGCAATGTTGATCTGTTTTTTGATCTTTTGAAATCTTACAACGACCGATATATTTTTCCACCAGATGCAGATCGGATCTATATTAGCTACCAAATGAAAGCGACAGATTGGTATTTTGACTTCCGCTGAAAGGGGCTCGCTTGTAACCTTGGTATAAGCTATTAGTGCTGGTGGTCAGTTCGTGACACCACTTTTTGTTTTCCATAGAAAAAATTAAAATGTGCAGTTAATGAATGCAGTTCAATCGCTGCATTTCACCCGTCGCACCGGGATGGATACAACTTAACCTCTCTACCAAATGGTTTCAGCATTTCATTAACAAGGTGAAACCGGTTGAGGAATCGCCAGTGTTATTAATATTAGATGGACATTTCAGCGACACTCGGAATATTGATGTGATTGAAATGGCAAGGGCGAATTTTGTGACTAAAATTTCGCTGCCGCCTTACTCAACCCATAAAATGCAGCCGCTTAATAGATCTTTTATGGCGCCTTTAAAATCGTACTACAGTGACTCTAGTCGTTTGTTTTTGCGGGAGCAGGGCCGAAAAGTAACACTATATGATGTTGCAGAACTGCTCGCCAAACCATATTTAAAGTGTCAAACAGCAGAAATCGCTGCTAATGGATTCAGATGTTCAGGCATTTATCCTTTTGACCCACATATTTTTACCGAAGCTGATTTTATTGGTGCAGGAAAAGTTGATGAATCGGTTGTTCAACCAGAAAAAGATTTAATTGATAAAGCTTCAGAAACTCCACCGAGGACCTCGGAAAAAACTTCGAACTATACTGTTTCACCTTGGGACATAGCCTCACCAGTTGAAAAAAATAAAAATAAAAGCTACACAAGCTGCTGTTATAACAGAGACGCCGTATAAACAAGAATTAACCGAAATGCAAAGGGGATTTGCCAAACGAATCTTCTAGCGATAAATACAAAATAAATAAAGACTGCTTTTTCATTATGGCACTTCTTAGGAAACAAAAGGTATATTAAAGTAAACTTAACAGTCCATTATCTTTACCAGCTGAACTTTCGATATGGTCCTACCGAACCGAATGGAACTAGCTGATCTATGGATGTTGCGGACTCAAGTCTTAAAGAGAAAATGCTTTAAAAAAGCAGATAACAATTACGAAACCATAACCAAACATAGTTGGGTAACAATTACGTAACCATAACCGTCACAGTTTGGTAACAATTACGTTACCATAACCGAACACAGTTGAGTAACAAATACATAACAGTTGGGTTTACCATAACCATAACAGTTGGGTAACAATTACGTAACCATAACTAAACATAGTTGGGTAACAATTACGTAACCATAACCGTCGCAGTTTGGTAACTTTTACGTAACCATAACCATAACAGTTGGGTAACAATTACGTTACGTACTATAACCAAACAAATGGGTTACAAAAGCTTAACCATAACCAAACAAATGCGTAACCGTAACCAAACAAAGTCGATTATGAGTCACATTACAAACCCGTACAAAGCAGTCACGATTGTATTACTTCTTTGACACCAGTGCAAAGCAAACGGCGCATCAAGCAAATAACTATGCCAAGTTCAACTAATAATGCAAAATAGTCCAGCAGTTGGCGGGAAATGAAATTGGCAGCGCTCCGTCGAGTTTTGAGCTTCACTCAGTAAATCGACTTTATTGATGCTGATCAGCATGAAATTCAAACAAAGCTGGAGATGCTAAACGCATGCTGGAATGATTATGAAGACGCATGTCACCAATACTTCTTGGTGGGTAACGCAGCTAATCATACATATCTGGAACAAGGCCAAGACATTTATTTTACCGCCAAGACAGCTCTGCGATCGCCGCAGGGCGCACCAGAACAGACAACTTAATCTGATAACAATGTGTTGCAAATTGAGTGGAGTGATTTGCCGAATCAAAACAGATTGCCAAAATTTGCTGGAGATTTTGCGAAGTTGGCACGATTTCGCAATGAGTTCATTGAAGAGGTACATTATAACCAGAAACTGACAAATGCACAGCGGTTAGCTGCTTTAGAGGGCCCTGCAAAACGTGCAAACAATAGTAATTACTTATTTGCATGGTCCTCATTGAGACAACAATACGATAACGACCATCAAACCATCCGAGCTCACATGCAAGAAATCAGTGCTCTACTACCAGCACGCCATCAATCAGATACTGTGCGTGTGAACCGACGACATTTACTATCGCTTTTGTCAACATAGCAGTTGGTCGATTTTCAGTTTCTGCACCAAATCGAACAAATGCTGGACACAGAGGGACGACGCGAGTGAGAAATGCGCCGCCGAGTCAGCGAACTACCCACTTTGAATGAAATGTTTACATTTTTGAAGCAGCGTGCAAATTGTATCGCGAGTCTGGCGATTAGTAGCGGCAAACCACGTCCATTGAAAGCCGATCCAGCAGAACGCAGCGCCAACTTTTTGGACAACTGGTCTAGTAGGTACCGCAAACATGTCCTGGAACTGACGGCTTGTAAGAAACTACAAATCATGCGGTCAGTCAAAAAATTAGTTCTATTACCTATAGACCAAATTGATGTATCTTCCGATTCATCAAGGGGGAATGTGTCGAAACGGCAGCGGTATCTTTTGTAAAGAAGAAACGTCTGCACTCCTACACCAGCTTGGAGGATATGGAGCCGAATTGATGGCTTTGATGGCAGCTTGGCTATCTATAAGGATAGCAATGTTTTGCTTGTGCGTTGTGTCACGCCCTAGTTGCACACAGGTTTCTCGGATAGCCAGTAATTCAGCCTGGAAAATGCTGGCATAATCCGGCAAGCGGTCTGATACTGATATATTCGGCGATTCTGAGTAGACCCCGGCCCCCACACCGCAGTTCATCTTAGATCCGCCAGTGTATATGACCGTGTCACCCTGTGACCATGCCGTTTGTTAACGAGTTTTTTTTATTTATAAAATGTTTTTATTGTTTAGAAGCATATTGCATATAAATTTTTTTTTTGATTGTAAAAACGAAAGGTTTCAACTCAACAAAAAAAATAAAGAAGAAAAAATAATATAAATATAAAATAAATAAAGACTGCTTTTTCATTATGGCACTTCTTAGGAAATAAAAGGTAATTTACTGAAATTCATATGTTTTTTTTACGCACGCACAACACACGCATACGTTTTCCGATTTTAACCAAACTCACAAAAATGATATATAGACCAATACCAAAGACATGTGAAAGTTTGGTTAAAATCGGTAGATGCGTTAAGGCGTGAATTGGCGACAAACGAACACAATTTTAGGGCTCACTTTTTATATTTAGATAGATAAATATATCTTTATATCGAAATACATTTTTATTATTATTATTTATTATGGATCAGGAAAAATCGATTTATTCCCATTTTTGGGCAAAACGGAATCATGCCCCATCCAGCTAGTAATAAAGGTATAGGTTAGGTTAGGTTTGTAGGCTGGCGTGGAGTATTCTGCGCCTCACCCAGGTCAAAATTGACCCATTGTGATACCCGTCAAGGGAAAAGGTTTATCACATTACACGTAGTTACCCATTCTGTACACCTTATTGATTAGTTGGTCATTCATTTACTGCGTCATTGCATATAAAAAATCTTGAGAATTTGATGAAATTCATAATTTTGTCCGTTGGTGTGCTGTGTAGTTTGTTCAAATCGTTGAAGAAGAATTTTTCAAGGAATTTGTTACCCCTCCTACTGAATAATGATTGAAACTAACCGCTCTACAAAAAATTGCAATTATTTTTCGCCGGCATAGTGGGCATAGTTATTGGGATCCTCAGCTTCGGTCCGACAGAAAAATTTTCAAGATTTGGTGAACAATTCATCTCTTTCTCGGCATTCAGTGTCCTTCTCTGTGTACAAACGATAATTGCTTTTTATCTGAGTAGCCAAAGTACTCCTACATATTCGTTGCTAACCAAAGCACATAATGCATCATTTAATGATGTTATAAAATATTTCTTATTGGCATACAAAATATGAAAACAATTTTCTAAAAATATCTCTTCTCCGACAGATAGATGGTAGGTTCCACACCCGAACAATTAAGTCAGGCTTTATAGGCATCGCGCAGTTTTATGATCCAATTTTTTTCGGTCCGAGCTTTGATTGGAAAACAAAGCAAACGCAGAAAAATTCAAAACAAGCCAAAACAGAATCTAATGTCGTTGTGAAATCTGAGAAAAAATCAAGATTTTTCATAAGAGAGTCAGATTAAAAAATAGATTGATTTTTGTTGGCAAATCATCATATAAATAAAACTGGTGTAGTTCTGTTCGACTAAGATTGAATTTGACTGCATGTCTTTAAATGCAAAAATCTTAGAAACTACTGGTGCATTTTTCTTAGTCCTATAGATGATACCTAGGCCTACAATCTCCACTTTGTTTCAACTCTCTATCTCTATAAATTCCGGAAAAAATTGGACAAGAGTAATTTATTTTTTCGTTTCGTTTCGCTTTTTTCTTTGTAACGCTTTCCGTTCGAAAATACTGGGAGCATTTAAATATAGTAACCAACATCTTATAGGGGACATCTGCGGGTACAACTTAGGATATCCATTAACTCGAAAACTAAAAGGTTTTTAAAGAAATGGGCAAAATTTGAAACATTTCTACGATTTTCACCTGCGTGAGTTGATATGCACTTCACTCTCAAATCGAACATACTAACCGCGCGATATATTTACATCTCTTTTAACCTTATTTTACTCCTGTAAGGGAGAGGGAGACAGATAGAGGCAGTGTGCTGTATGCTGTTTGTTTGTTAAAAAAGGAAAAGAAAAAATATTAAAAGAAATGTCAAATAGGTATAGGTATCAGTGATACTAGATCGTGGGTAATTACCCAATTCGCGGGTATTTTGCCTTTACCTACGAAAAAAGCTAAAAGAGCGATCAAGGGCAGTAAATTAGCCGCTCGAGTTTTTAAATAGCATTACAGCCCATGGCCTTCCTGCTCATAAAATTGAATTAAAAGTTGGAGACCCCATTATGTTGCTTCGCAATTTGAATCCCCCCAATCTTTGTAATGGAACCAGATTGAGAGTGATATCGTTACAGGAAAACTTTATTGATGCTTTCATTTTAACTGGGTGTGGTAAAGGAAAAACGGTGTTTATAACAAGAATACCTACAAATAATTCCCAGCAGTTATTCATTTCAGTTTAAACGGATTTAATTTCCTATTAATGTTTGTTCTGTCATGACAATCAATAAGTCACAGGATCAAACTTTAAGAAAATCGGGAGTTGATTTAAGAAAGAATTGCTTCACACACGGGCAGTTATATGTAGCGTGCCCCAGGGTAATTAATGCAGGAAATATCACTATCTTAGCGGATAGAAACAAAACCGCTAACATAGTGGTATACAAAGAAGTGTTTAAAAAAAGTGAGTTAAATATTATAACATTATCTTCGCTCATTTTCATTGTCCACTCAGACTCAGTCTTCGGGAGTTTTTTTTTAGATCGGGTTCAAGTCCCTCACTATTGAAGAAGGCTTCCTCTCTTTATACCTCTACAATGTCTTTCGAGGATTTTTTGATTTTTCCTTCCAGCGATTTTCAAAAGAAATACGTTTTTATGTCCCCTAGAAGACAGTAAATTTCTTTATTTTTTTTCCCATCAACTGTTCTGAAACCACATTTTACACGGGCGAAGCCGGGCGGGTACAGCTAGTCGAACATAAAAAGCAATCTCGATCAAAAAAAAATTATTTTTTCTCAAAAAACTCGATCTTTTTGCCAAATTGAAAACGACGTAAAAAGCGGATATGCATAATATGACGCTGACCATCCGTGTTTGGCTACACCCCGCACTTTTCATCCCTCATACCTTCAAGTTCACACCACTTAACAGCCATTCCGTACACAGAGACACTCGATTTACTTTACATACTTAGGTACATATATGTAGCCGTTTGCAATTTGATTATTTGCTAAATATGATTTCCTTTTACCTGTTGTGGAAGGTTTTGTTTTTTTTATTTTTTTGAATATGTATATTTTCCTTGATGCAATTGATTCTGAGCATGCGCTGCACACACATCAATATTTTTCAAAATTTCCAGGGTTTCAACTTTCGAGTACATAACACTGGCAGTCCCAGTTATAAATATATATGCAGTTATAAGGTGCGTGGGATGCTTTGCCTGCTGTTTCTGGTAACCAACAGCAACAAGCTCCGGAAAAAGCGATTTCAAGGAATTTTATTTTTTATATTTATAATCTGGCTTCATATACAGTGATGATATAGAAAATGGTATTGGTTTGTTGCAATACTGCTGGTATATTGGCATTGACAAGAGGTTTAAAGAAGCCTTATAGAAAACAAGTCTAAGGACGTCAAACCGCAAGATTTTTTAGTCCAAATGACAGAGGATCTTCTAGAAATTGCGACACTCGGCTTCAATATCGCCATTACTCGTTCGGCGCGTGGGAAGTTGTGCCATCTGTACTCACTCAAACAATCAATTTCTGGTCAAGTAAATTTTATTTTAAGAAAAGGCAACATTTTTCTAAAAATGGCGCAGTTCGTAAGACTCATCCCCGCTTTTGAATAAAGTGCAGGATAAATTAGTACGCATTCTAGATTAGGGTATGGTAAACTTAGTCAGACTATCAAAATATTTACCCCCAGATAAATTTGAAAAAAACCGCCAATTTGGGTAATTTTTTCAAAAAATCAAAACCTTTTGTCATTAATTTTCGGCACCTGTTATATGCACGACTTTTGAAACGCGAAGGAGTAAGTTTTAATACAACGCATGTTGCATTTTGAAATCATCTTGTAAGCCCTTACACAATTACAACCTTTGACAACCTTTACAAATGACGTTGGTGAAAAATATTCCCGAAAAATATTTGAGGTACTATTACAAAATAACTTTTTCATTATGAAACTGACTTTTGCTTTTTTTGAGGACTTGTTTGGTAAACAAAATAGTCCGCGGATACTAGAACAAATAAGTTTTGCTTACAAATATTGCTTTGGAAGATCGACCGTTTATTTAACAGCATTTTGAAATAAGACACAGATTTATTTCATACTATTGTCATGTTCAGTTTTGAATCATTTGGTTGTGTACAGAACAGAGCGACCAATCTCTATACTAAGGGGTCTGTCCTTTTTCATTTTTTTTAGTAAAGCTAAATAAAACACAAACAGCGATACATATTTGATGGAAATTTTATTTCATTTTTAAAATTTGGATTTTGCCATTAGGAATATCATTCAAAAGCATGCGATTCTTTTGATGTAATTTTTAACCATAACCATAACTTGAGTAATACTGGCTTTTAATGCGTCTAGAGTTTGGGGATTATTCGCGTAAACACGGTCTTTTGTGTAGTCCGCAGAAAAGAATCTTACGGTGTCAAATCGCATGATCTTAGTGGCCAATTGACGGCGCCAAAATCTGAAATTACGTGACCAGGAAACTTCTCAACAATATAGTCATAATTAGCAGTGTTGTGTGGCTTGTTGCTCCCTCTTGTTGGAACCACATATCGTCCAAGTCATGATCTTCAATCGCCGGCCAAAAAAAATCGGTTATAATTTGACCGTAATGTTCAATTGCCGCGAACGCCTGGAAATAAATTCGGATCATCAGTTACACTTGCACTTGCAGCAGTAATATTTTTGACTGAGCGTGCATTGCGATGATGCACAGGCCTACGAGTTACGACATAAGTAACGCTTCCACTCTCTTCAAATTTCTTCACAATTTTACCGATTGCTTGCGAAGTCCACGACCATAATCATCGCGTAATGCGCGAAAGTGGCCACGTTTGAATCAGCACTTTTGTAGTAAGTTTTAATAATTTTAACGCGTTGTCCGATTATTAAACGATTCATTATCGTAAATGGCAAACGTTCAACTAATATTAGGTCTGTTCCTTTACGTGTGTAGTAAAATGGAAAAGACTGTCAAAATGGCAGTGGTGGGGATAAATTCTCTCACGGAGAGAGACACTTACGAATAAGTTAGGCAACGCTTTTGTAGTAAAATACGAATAAAGACAGATACCTACATAATTCCAAAATTCAAAAAAGTGCTACGAAAAGTCGTTAAAATTTCGTATAAACTCGAAGAATTTGCTAATTTACTGACAAAATTAGTTGATTCATCTCCCTAGCGATGAAAGTGATTCGAAATTATTCGAACTTCTTCTACATGTATACTTATAAGTTTGTACTGATTGAACTACAAGCATTAGAGAAGAGAAAAAGCGACAGGGCATTTACAAATTTCTTGGAGGCGATTGTACTTTCTTTCTCTTTACAGCAAAGTAGAATTTCATCGCGATTTTCAAATAGAATCTAAAGAGAACATTCAATTTCATTCTGCCGCCTTTTAATACCATTTTAATAAGCAATAAATAAAAACAAATGCACTCATATGTCAAAAAAGACAACAAATTTCAAACCAGCTGTTCATCGCAAGATTCTCAGTGGAGGGGTAGTAGCTTGCTCTCTCGATGACGCTCTCTTTTACGAATTTTTCGAGTTAAGGAACAGCATTGAGTAAAATTCGTAAGAATTATTACAAATTCGTAAGATTAAAAAGTAGGGGAACAGACCTATTATGACATATGAGTTTGACAGGTGTCTAATGCCAGCGCAACAAACTTCAAACCACGAAATGAATGACCCAGTACCTTATTAATTTTAATTTATAAAATATATATATTGTAAAATTTAATTTTTCTGCGAAAGCACATTTTGACCAAAGTCACAACAAGCTTGGACGTAGACTTTTGCAAGTCAAAAGGCTTCATCGCAGCCTGGCTGCCGATTCGACAAAGATGAATATTTGTTTTTTGGGTATGTTTGTATGAAATGCTCACCAACAGGTTCATCAACTCAAAGATGGGCGAGGCCTCGGCTCGGAGATTCGTCAGTAGGGGTACGCCTCAAGGCGGCGTATCCACCTCTTCTTTGGAACCTAGTAGTGAATGAACTACTTCTAATACTGGAAGGGGAAGGATGCAAGCTAATTGCCTATGCAGATGACGTTGCTATTGATGTCTCAGGAAAACACCTCAATACGCTTAGAGATATTTTACAGAATGCCTTCTCTAAGGTCTAAGCTCTCTAAATGGACCAAAAAATGTGGTCTGGCGGTCAATCCTCAGAAAACTAAACTAGTCCTCTTTACAAGGAAATAAAAAACTCACAATTTTGTAACCCAAAACTTAACGGCACCCCTTTGGTGCTCACCAACGCGGCTAGTTTCTTGGGCCTCGTTTTAGACAGCAAACTGAGCTGGAAACCCAATATCCTGCGGAGAGTTCAGAAAGCCACTACGGCTCTGTACTGCTGTAAAAAAGCCATTGGAAGCAGATGGGGACTCCAACCTCGAATTACACATTCATCAGACCAATACTCACATATGGCGTCATCGTATGGTGGACTGCCCTTGAAAAGGCCGTCTGCTATAATCAACTTAGCCGTGTCCAAAGAACGGCATGTGTGTGCATTAGTGGAGCCCTTAGGACCACTCCAACAGCGGCCATGGACGTAATGTTCCACCTGTCACCGCTAGACATCTATTGCAAACAAGTGGCAGCAAACGCAGCCACTAGGGTAAGAGCAATTCGTTTGTGGACCACTCGCAAACATAGGAATTAACTGCCTCCAACGCTTCATTCTTAGCTCCGGATGTACACTGATCCAGTGGTATCACAATGGGCCTACCTTGGTCTAAGTGAGGCTGCACTTGAGGCAGCCTGCCACGCCAACCTAACATAACCATGTTTGTATGACCAAATTAACTTTCGCACCACTATCCGGATTCTTTCAATCGAACTCTACGGCACAATGTTCTTTATATATACAGATCCACCGGGAGAATATTGCGAATCACGCTTATGTCGTTGGTCGGACTTGCCTGCCTACGAAGTGGTCAATCTTATTTTTTTCGAAGGTTCTCTTTGCCTATAGATAATCTTCTCGCCATTGATGGTCTTACCACATTCCCATTGTTTTTACCTAGGGCGTTTTCACACGTGCAACTTATGTCACTTTTCGATGATGGTCGGTACATTTTTGATGATATCATGGCATCACAGCTGCAAAGCTCTCTGGTTCATGGCTTCTGTTCTAGCTAAAGACGCAGTGGACTATTTTTTTACTCAGTGGCCTTTTGTGGAGTCTTTATGGCTACTTCGGGTGTTCTGATATATTCACAGGGGCCTAAAATTTGTATGCCGAGTTCAAACAGCTTATTAAGCAGCTGCTTAATACTTTCAGATCTTTTTGAAAAAGTTGTAACTGAGTAGAACTTAATTATTAAAATTAGTTTGGGTAGTAATAATGGAGCTTCACTCACCATCCCCATTCCCATTAAAAATCTGTTATTCTGCCCTCATCCCCTTACCACAAAATAAAGGCTCTATTCTATACCTATACCTATAGCTTTGAAAGTGGTAACAACATGTACTTTGCCTGTACCTAAATGGCGTTGCTGATTAAATTAATTCTTGGAAAAACCTTTCTTCAACGTCAATGGCGATATTGTGCAAGATATTAAATTTCCTATTTAAATGTATATATCTACCCGAATGCAGTTAGTTTTGAGCATGCGCTGAACTTCCATATTTCTATAAATTTCTAGAACTCCGAGGGCACTCGTGACAACTATAAGGGGAGGTATGTACAGTAAGAATCAGCGGGCGAAGCTGTATTTCGGTTACTGCTAGCAACAAGCAAAAGATGTCGACTGCAGTCCAAACACAACTCAGTTTACTTTGAATATGTACTTATGCACATATACATTTTTGTAAGGCTGACAAAAAAAGATGTAAAGGATCACTGTATTATTGGGAAGGGTTTCTCGTACACATTTTGAACACAACCTTTTTTGTGAAAGGGGATAGGGTATACGCTCATTTAAAAACATTTTGTTGATTTTAACACAAATCAAGTGAATTTCCTTAATTTTTAGTATCAATATATGGACATGCTTACCATGTCTTTTTGCTTTCATTCTGTCGAATATGATGTTTCGGAAGATGATGGTTTTTTGGACTTTACTAGTAGGGTGTGCCCTGGTATACGTGGGTTCTAGATGACGCTTTAGAATCAATTTCACCTAATATACCTTCGGCACCAAACTGATCTATGTGTAGGTATTGAAATATCGACACATACTCGTACATGATTAATAAGCTGAAGCAGAGCATGCGCTTCATTCCCATGTTCGTTATTTCTACGAAGCACGAACTCGAGTGCAGGTGGGATGTTATATATATTGGTTACTAATGGAAACAAGCTCTGTAAATAAATTGCTTGTTGCCAGGGCCAGCTCAAGTAATAGCCACAGTGCAGTTTTTTTTTTTTTTTTTTTCAAAAAAAATGCTTCTGAGCAAATGCAAACACTCAGCGTAAGACTACAACTCGACAAGCTTACAATATTCAGCTTATTCCGAATTGTTGGTACATATCGTAAATCGAAAAAAAAAATTGTCCCATTTAATCGTTTCAAACAGTCGTAGTATCCACTTCAAACAATAGGTTTTTTCTTGGTGATGGAATTTTTTGGATAGGCTAGGTGAGCGGCAAAATTCTTAGATCAATGTATCGATCCATTGTCATGCTCCCGGGGTTTTATGATCTCCAAACTATGAGAACATATGAAACCCAAGCGCTGTTAAGGCATTTCGAAGCTGTTACCAACTTACTCGTACGTAAGTCTTTTATAGACCTTGTGGAAAATTCAATTTTTACACTTTGCAATTTAGCTATACTTCTTCTATGAAATCAAAATTTAATCGTAGTAGACAATACGAAAAAAAAATAGAAAGAAAAATTACATATAAATAGAGTTACATTTAAAAAAAACGAATATTAAAGTTTGAGCAGGCGGCTAAATAAGGTTAGCTACCTATAAAAAAAATAAAAATAAAGTAAAGTGTTAGGTTCATAGGGAAATTAATGTGTAAGTTATTGGATTTTCCTTTTGAATCGAAAAGCACTCAAAGGAAATACGCAGTGCCAGTGAAACTTAGATTGGGTGAATCCTTAGTATTTTTCTAGACCCTTGAGTCTATTAAATGGAAAATACCCATTTGTAAAGTTGGAAAAATTCCACCATTATTTCCTGCATTGGTTAGATTTATAAAAATAAAAATAAAATAATAATAATAAAATCCTTCAAGAACTACGGTTCAAAACATTTTTTTTTGTAGAGGTCGTTGGAACCCGAAGTGAGCTTTTCGTGTTACTGAGTGTGGGAGAATCCAACGACGTAGACAACGAGGCAGACACCAAAGAAAGGCAAATTAAACGAGAGTAGTTCAATGATGAGATTATATTTTGTTTAATGTAACCCGTCGGTAATCCAAGTGGCCGAGCTAAGCCGAAAACATGTTTAAGTACAAAAAGTACATAGCTGATCAAAAGAGCAAAACGCTGTTTAACAAATGGTATAAACAACGAAACCTATAAACCCATAATTTGAAACTGTTGCAGACAATAGGGTAAATTATACAATGTTTGCTTAAAATTAAACATAACAGAACTAATAATTATATGATAAAAATAATTGAGTTCTCAAACACTAATACCATGTTCCCACCAACGTAATTTAGCCAAAGTGATTTATAAATCACGAAAGTCGTTTCCACCGAACTCGAACGTGTGACCTGTGACATTCTTATCAACCTTCAATATCGCAAATTCGGACCAGATAGTTATTTTTTATACCCTCCACAGGAAGGTATATTCACTTTGTCATTACACTTGTAACGCCAAGAAGGAGTCACCGAAGACCTCATAAAGTACATATATTGTCAATCACATTCTAAATCGATCTAGCCATGTCCGTCTGTCTGTCTGTCTGTTGAAAGCACGATAGCGCCCAAAGGAATTGACGTAGGCGAATGAAGTTTGGTGTTGGTTTTATCGTCGTTAGGTTGGTATTAAAAATGGGCTATGTCGGTCAAGTAGTTCTGGTACCTCCCACACAAAACCAATTTAGCATGACTTGTATGCAGTGGAGGGTATTAAAGCATAGGCAAGGACGATGATAACACTTTTACTTGTTTTTTGTGTCTGTTTTGTTCTCATACCTGCTAAGAATAAAACAATTTTTAAAAATATCAAAAACTCACCGAAACACGAACAAAATTAGAAAAATTAAATTTGAAATAATTTACCTGGGGTTTTTTTTTTTTTGCTGAAGTATGCCGCATTTACACGGTCACACATTCCTAACACGTGACACGTTTTTTGGTCGGCCATCTTGTGTACGTGGTAGGAGTTATGGGAAATCTATAATTGTTGATATTTTTATAGTGATGGCTTACGAAATATAGCTTTCCTATATAACAAAATGCCTTCCAGAAGTGATGAACGGACAGTTGTTTATTAATTTCGTATAACTGATTGATGCGTTTTTGGTTTAATTTACTGAAACTTAAAACCGCTCTCAAATCACATGTCTTAAATCAGATTTAGAAATGTTTTCAAGTGATTACAGAAATTATGTTCCCTGGAACATGTGTTTATATCCGTTCTACTTATCTATAATTATGGGCAGCACATCCATGACCATTTAGGCGTCTGATTGGTGGTCGCATTCTCACTCCTTTACTAGCATATACTGCGGAAAAACGTATCTCTCTGCCCCGCAGTTTAAAGTGCTGAAGTTATTAACAGGTATTTTGGCTTTATTTGTGTGCGTTCGATCCATGCACCTACACTTTTATTCAGTATAATGGCTATATTATGTACCGAGTTATATAAATGCATTATTTGGAAATACATACAGTAGAACTGTATGATCGTATGATCTGCGACACTGTTGGAAATGCTTAACGTTAATTTATGTATACAAGTCTTTTGTTCTCGTATTGTTCTTTCTATGTACAAAAGTATTTTAAGTTATCGGATTATTGTTAAGAGTCAGTCTAAATAAAGCGCTGAAAGTTGACGGATCACTCTTTTAATTTTGTGTGACAAATTGTGTCAGACACGATAAAATTCTAACACTATCATCTTTTTTCATTCTCTTTTTGATCCCCATTTTTTTTATAATACAATTTACGTTAAATTATTAAGCTATCATTAATTAACATATTGTACTTAATACCCTTTAGAAACTTATTTATATATCTTAGCTGAGTTCATAGATAAGAAATTAGCAGTGACCATCATTAATCAACGACATCGCTGCAGACGAAGGATCTTTAATGTTTAAATGTAAGTTTGTTTATGCTTTCTTTTATTATTAAATATTATATATATAAAATTTTCAAATTGTTTGAAATAACTTGCCATTAATACGAACATTAAAACTCCATTTCGATTGCAAATTTGTATACTATTTTACAATCCATTCCAATTTCCTTCTTTCCGAATAGCCAGATGTACCTACACACCTAATGTCATGAAAAAAATTCCGATTTATATTATGTACTTAAATTTTTTTTGATTATTCAATACTTTCAAAATATATTCCAGAATGCTTTATTTTATAATACCTTATTTAGTATACTACTCAATATCCCCACGAACAAGTTACATTTAAGCAACTTTAAACCAAAAAGAACTGCTCTAAGCAAAGACAGAATACCGACTGTCAGTGCTGTCGTTTTGCATAAAATTTTTTTTTGCATAATTTTGGGAAAAAAACAATACACAACATATATATTTTTTTACTCAATTACTCTTTCTTAATAAATAACTGAATTACATAAAAGTCCTTTTGTTTTTTTTCTTATGGTTAGATTAGACTGTATGTCAAGTGGTCATAAAATGACAATTTCTGACAGTTTTCCTGTCAAAACATGGTCGTACAATGTAATGGGAATATATCATAATGGTCTAATGACCTAAATGCCACATATGACCCGGTTGATTTTGACAGATAAAAATGCCCGAATAGCATATATGTATAGTGTAATCGGACAATAAGCACGAATGCCAGCATAAGGCAATTTATTGAAATTTCGTTATGGCATTGCTGGCATTTTTGATGCAACAAGAATTATTTCGTTGTCATCGGTGTTTCAACTTCAAGTTTTTGCTTTGTTTTCCTTTAGAGCATTACCCTACTTTAACATTTGGTGATAAATAACAAATGCCTTAAATGAGCATCAAGGCAAATATGACCATATAAGGTAGGTGGCCCAAATAAGGCCCACCTTATAGTTTTTCGTTAATAATTTGCAAACGCCTAAAAGAAAATTACTAAATTGACACAAGCATAAGCCTTAGTTTAGTTATCTATATAAAAACACAACATTTATTTGTTAAAACCCAATTTGAAATATATTTTCATAACATTTTTAAAAACCTTACCTTGGGCCTTATTATGAACACCTGTTCCGAATAAGGCCCATACATAATTTTGTTCAGTTACTTTGGCTTTCCTGCTAAAATAAGAAGTCCTTTGTCATGAAACATATAAAACAACGTAGTTTATTATTTAGATATAAATATATTATAATATTATTTATTAATACAAAACAAAAATTAAGCACAACCTTCTTGACTAGGAAGAAAAATTAAAATAAAAAAAAAAGAATAAATTTGACTTCAACAAATTAATTTAAAATAAGGAGATTTTTATTAAGAATAACATTTAATGTTAGGATATCATCTGACAACCATTTTGCCCGCTTTCTGTTCCCTAATTTGGTCGCTTTTGACATTTTATCCAAAAAAGACAGTTTTATTCTTTCATATTCCTAATAAGGCCCGTTTATATTTTCGGTGGGCCTTTTTAGGAACATGAAAAACTTATCGTTGCAAAAATTTTAACGAAAATCTACTCAAAGAATTAAAAAAATACTTAAACCATACTAAACCTTAGTTTTATTTGTGGTATATTTAGTGTGAAAACTAGACTTCCCCGTATTATTATTTGCAATAAAATCAGTTACAAAAAATCACTTTCTTATAAAAAAGTGCGTGCGTGCACATTCACTAACTTGTATCGACTGTAAAAAAAAACACGATTGCGTTAGACGGAAAATTTCATAGATTTTAGTGTAGACATAGGTGTCCACAAACACATTTAAAATATAAATCCTGTTGCTTGTCGGCTATGCCATTTTTTTCACACTGGGCCTATTAGGTTATGGGCTTTATTTGGACCACCTACCTTAGGTAATTTTGGTCATATAGGTAGTCTAATATACAGTTTTGATAATTCTGACATTTGGCCATTTGACAGCTTGCCTGTTGGCATTCATATGCATTATTGTAGTACAGTCTAATCTTATCTTTAGTTTTGTTGAGGTTTAGATTGTACTTCAATTTAATAAACTATATAACACATATTTAATATGCAACTACTCCAACAAATACCTTTTCCATAACGGAAATCATATGAACCGACATTAACGTTAAACCATTTATTACCATCTTAATTTATTTATAGTTTGAAACATTTCTTTGGATGGCTTCCCACCAACAGCGCTACTCTGCCTTATTAATTCTTTTGACATTAAAATTGAATTGACAGTGGATGTCAGCAAAGAGTTTCTTTTTTTATCTTTAATCAATGCTACCTGAGAAAATATACGCTCTGAACTGCCACTGCTATGTTGAAAACATAAAATGAAGCCCAGAAATATGTGAGTGCTTAAAGGCGTTTTTAAATTGAATGTTCCAAAAATCTTAAAATTTAAGCTCGCTTGTGTAAGAGTTTTGATACAAAAGAGTTCGGCATTCTTCATCCAGATCATCTATGAGTTTTCTATCAATAATATTTGGGAAGAATTGAAAAAGTGGATTTTTTTGCGGATTTATTGGTTTAGTATTCGTACGGCTTCTAAAACTTTGTCTTGAAACCTTACCCCTTTCCTTATTTGCGTACATAATTTAATCTAGTAAACTCTACACTCATTTTTTTACATTGACACTACATTTTAATTTGTGTTTGCATGACAAATGCAGCAAAAGTGCTACACTACAATTACTTACTTACTTACTTACTTAAGGTGGCGCTACAGTCCGGGGTGGACCTGGGCCTCAACCAACAAGCGTCTCCAGCTAGCTAGATCTTTAGCTAGCTGTCTCCAGTTTCGCACGCTAAGTTGGTTAAGGTCCCCTTCCACTTGCGTGCGCCACCTGAGTCGCGGTCTTCCTCTACTGCGCCTTCCCTCGGGTATGGATTCGAAGATCTTCCGGGCCGGAGCATTCGTGTCCATTCGCTCTACATGACCCAGCCACCTCAGTCGTTGGACCTTCACTCTTCTGACTAGGTCGATGTCGCTGTACAGCCCGTACAGTTCGTCGTTAAGTCTCCTTCTCCATTCACCGTCAATGCAGACGGGACCAAAAATAACACGAAGAATTTTTCTCTCGAAACAACCGAGAGTTACCTCATCCGCTTTTGATAGCGTCCATGCCTCTGCGCCATATAGCAGAACTGGGATGATAAGGGTCTTATAAAGGGTCACTCTAGTTGTTCGGGAGAGGGCTTTGCTACTCAATTGCCTTCTTAGCCCAAAGAAACAGCGATTGGCAAGAGTAATTCTACGTTTAACCTCAGCGCTGGTGTCGTTGTCTGAGTTCATAGCGGAGCCTAGGTAGACAAAGTCCTTAACCACCTCAAAGTTATATCTGTCTATTGCGACGTTCTGTCCGAGCCGTCGGTGTTGGGTGTCCTTTTTAGTTGACAGCATATACTTCGTCTTGCCTTCATTAACCGCCAAACCCATCTTCGCCGCCTCAGTCTCAATACTCACAAACGCGCAATTAACATCACGCTGCGTTCTGCCAATTATGTCAATGTCATCGGCGTATGCGAGTAATTGGACGGACTTTTGAAAGATAGTGCCTCTGGTGTTGGCGTTTGAGTTTTGCACTATTCTTTCAAGAACGATGTTGAAGAAGTCACATGACAGCGCATCGCCTTGTCTAAATCCTTTTTTGACATCGAAGGTCTCGGTAAGTTCTTTACCGACCTTGATGGAGCAGCGTGCATTCTCCATCGTCATCCTGCACAAACGGACGAGTTTGGCAGGGATGCCAAAACTAGACATTGCTCTGTATAGTTCGTCCCTATAAATGCTGTCATAGGCGGCCTTAAAGTCGATGAAAAGGTGGTGGGTATCGATTTGAAGTTCCTGGGTTTTCTCCAAGATCTGCCGCAGTGTGAATATTTGGTCTATGGTGGACTTTCCTGAAGCCACACTGATATGGACCAATCAGGTTGTTTACGAAAGGCTTCAGGCGTTCACACAAAACGGCAGATAAGATCTTGTAGGCAATGTTTAGAAGACTGATACCTCTGTAATTGGCGCAGTTCAGAGGGTCTCCTTTCTTGAGGATCGGGCAAACAATGCTGAGGTTCCATTCATCGGGCATACTTTCCTCCGACCATATTTTACAGATGAGTTGGTGCATGCTCCTAACCAAGTCATCGCCTGCCGCTTTGAACAGCTCGGCGGCTAGGCCATCTGCTCCAGCGGCTTTGTTGGACTTCAGTTTAAATATAGCTATCTTAACCTCGTCCAAGTCGGGTGGACGGTATTGTTGATCCTCATCGTCCAGGTTGAACGGTTCATTCTGCCTGACAGCGGAATGTAAGTCGTCATCGCCGTTAAACAGTCTGCAGAAGTAGTTCTTCCATATCCTCAGCATCGACTGCGATTCTACTACTTCTTCGGTTCGGGTTCTGTAGCCTAACACTACAATTACTAATAATAAGAAAAGAGCTGGAAATGAAATTGAATGTGATGTGAATTGCGAATGAGAACATAAAAAGTGATGCAATCTGCAAACTACAAAAAGCAATACAAAAGGCAATACAAAAAGGAAAATGCAGTACAAAACAAAAGCGAGCAGTAAGCAGGTCCCAAAAAGCAATACAAATATTGCTTTTGCAGTACTTTCGACAGCACTGCCGACTGTCTGACTCTAAAACCGACATGCAATGTGCACAATTGTGCACAATCTTCATTAAGAAGTTCCACACCGCTAGTTACTTTCATGACAAATTACAAAAAAAAATTTGCAATTAACGACTTCTCTACGTCAATGGCAGCATTCAAGAATCTAGTCATCTTAAGTCGACTAGATTGGTCTGGATGAGATGCAACCTGAACGCAAAAACTAGATTGGTCGGGAACGTCACGTTTTCTACGTCAGCCACATATGAGAACCATAGACAAACCATACTGAGACCCCCAACTCACAATCCTCTTGCCGCTGGCCCCCTCAGTTTTTTTTTCAAATTCGCCATTTTGTATTCCTATCGGTGTTCTGTCAACTGGGAATCCGTGTGACATGCAAAAACATACAAAAAATACAAAAATAAATGCTGCCAACCTCGGCAACCGTGGGGAAATGTGCAAGAGTTCGGGAATACCACATTTTAGCATAACTGAATGCCATTGGTTAGTATTTTGTTGTATTACAATGAAACTCGTGATTGTCTGATGTTCGACTGACGTTCGACTGCCGACCCGTCGTTCTCAATGCCTCCTCCAAACCTCTTTTCTTCGTTTTACTATTGTGCGCTCCGGGGTCAGCAAAGTAATTCTATCCGCGTCGCGTATTCTTGCACTCGTTTGTTTATACAAGTGGTCGCAAGAATACGTAACATGTGGTGTTGAATTTACTTGTGACCTTTTCGTTTTTTGGGGCCACTGTATCAGCATGTGTGGATATTACCATCGGGCACTTGAGTGGGTCAGTGTTGTGTGGTTCCCATGTGTTCAACTGGGTTATTCGGTTTGGATGACAAGGTACATTTGTGTCACCGAATTGTTCCGTTACACAATATGTGTGGGCACAACAGTCCTCCCCCCTTAAAATACGAAAGGCGCATGACGTTAGGAGTGAAGTCTTTCGGCGTTTGGTAGGATGCATTTTGGACGACGAATTGGCTTACGACAGGTCATTTACGTTATTTATTTCACAATAATATTACTATGTGTACATATAGCTATGGTTATGATTTGCTTTACAGTGTTTTACTATTTGTTGTTTTACAATGACATCATTAGTTACTTTCGACATTATTATATGTAAGGTTACACATTCCGTTATATTAATGTAATGGTTTACAAAATATTTTCTTTAAGTCTATATATTTATTCTTGTTTGCTTAAAATATATAAGTGTATTCTTATTGGTCTATGATTACAACGGGTTGGTCATTAGGGTGTTCTTGCCCTATATTGTTGTTCGATATTGTCCTATTTATTGATAGTCTTATTTTGAAGTATTTGTTTATTATTACTAGAAATATTCCAATTAATCAAATTAAAGATATAATAGAAAAAGGAATGTACATGTGTTCCTGTCTTAAAGATAACAATGTTTTGTTTGCATTAACTAAGTTTTTAATACTAATACTATATTTATCTAGGTCTAGTTTTTCTACGTGTATCGTGTGGGGTGAAATTTGGGATAGGTTGGTAGGGATTTTCACGGTTTCGGTCAGGTGTGTTTCTTTGTGTATAAGGCTTTATTAGGTTATTGTGTATTACCTTTTCTTTCCTACCTATTTTTATTTTAGAGTTCGTAGGTGATAGGATTTCTACAATTTCATGGGGTCCTTCATAAACTGGAGTTAGTTTTTTATTCGACCGATTTTTTGATTCTAATAGTACCATGTCCCCTACTTTGTAGTTGGCTTCGTTTAAGTTACGGTCGTAATATTCCTTCGATCTTTCTTTAGCTTTCAATTGGTTTTCGCGTATGATTTTATATCCTGTTTGCAGTTTGGTTTTGATGTCCGTAATGTAGTCATCGTAATTATATACAGGTTGTATTTGTCTATTTAGGACTGAGGGGAGTGGAGGTTTGAATCCAAAGAGAGCTTCATAAGGGCTATATTTAGTGCTTGTGTGCTCTGCGGTATTATAGCAGAAAACGGCATATTTGATATATTTATCCCAGTTAGTTTGGTCATTACTTGCATAGGTTCTCAGATAATCGCCTAAGGTTCGATGTGACCTTTCAAGTGCACCGTTCGATTGTGGATGGTATGGGCTTGTTTGTATCTTTCGTATTTTTAAGAGTTTGCAAACATTTTTGAATAGGTCGCTTGTGAAGTTCGTTCCTTGATCTGTGAGAATAGTTTGTGGGATTCCGAATGTGCATATGACTTGTTTTACTAAAGCCTCAGCTACCGTTTGGGCTTCTTGGTTGGGAATTGCTACTGCTTGAACGAATTTTGTTAAATCGTCCTGAAATGTGAGTATGTATTTGTTATAATTTTCTGTAATCGGTAGTGGTCCCACTATATCAAGGGCAATTCTTTCGAATGGGGCTTTGGCTGTTGTAGTTATGACCATTGGTATCTTACTACGCAAGTATAATTTATTTCTTTGACATAGGTCGCAAGATTTGATGTATCTTTTCACATCCGCGTGCATATTTTTCCACTTATATTGTCTCTTGATGCGGTTTAGAGTTCGTTTGACTCCTTGATGACCTCCTAAAGGGGTGTCATGAAATTCGTGTATTATTTGCTTGATTTTCTCTGGATCTGTAATTTCCATGGGTTCTTGACTTTCGTGCATAACGTTTTCTGGAGGCAATTTACTTTTACTGCGGGTCACTACTTTAACTTCAACAGTGTTTAAACGTGACAGGGCATCTGCGTTCGTATTCAGGTGTCCAGCTTTATGGGTTACTGTAAAGTCATACTCTTCTAGCTTGATGCGCCAGCGCATTATCCTTGAAGAGGGATCTTTTAGGTTAAACATCCATACAAGCGGCTTATGATCGGTAATAACTTCAAAGTGTCGACCGTAGACATATGGTCGAAAGTGCGTCACTGCCCAAACTACTGCCAGAGCTTCTTTTTCAATGGTGGAATAATTCTTTTCTGCCTTGTTTAATATTCTACTAGCGTATGCTATAGGAAGATCATTATTGTCACGATCTCTTTGCGAAATTACTGCGCCTATGGCTTCGTTACTGGCGTCCGTGGTGAGGTAGAAGAGTTTGTCAAAATTTGGGTATTGCAGTATGGGTGGATTAGTAATGGCTTGTTTCAGTTGTTTAAAGGATTCATCGCAAAATGCATCCCATTTAAATGCGACGTCTTTGCGGAGGAGTTTGTTCAATGGGTTTGCTATTTTTGAGTAATTTTTTATGAATTTTCTGTAGTATCCTGTTAGGCCTAAAAATGATTTGATATGTTTCTGGGTATTAGGCCTTTCTATATTTTGAATAGCTGAAACTTTCTCAGGGTCTGGTTTGACTCCAGATTCTGAGATTATATGTCCTAGATACATGACTTCCCTCTGCAGGAATTTACACTTGTCTAATTGAATTTTCAAGTTGTAAACATCTAAAGCTTCGAATACTTCGATTAACTTTCTGTTGTGGTCGTCTAGATTTTTGCCATAAATTATAATGTCATCTAGATATACCAAACATTTTATGCCTTGTAGACCAGTGAGGACTTTATTCATAAGCCTTTGGAAGGTAGGAGGGGCATTCCGCAGACCGAAAGGCATCCTAGTAAACTCAAAATGCCCGTTGGGTGTACTGAAAGCTGTCTTTTCTCTGTCTTCCTCAGACACTTCGATCTGGTGGAATCCACTGGCTAAATCTAATGTTGTAAAATATTTTGAATCGCCAAGTTGTCCGAGAATGTCTTCAATGTTAGGGATAGGGTAGGCGTCCGCGATTGTGACTTCATTAAATTTCCTATAGTCTACAACTACTCTCCATTTCTGTTTTCCCTTTTTTGGTACAACTAGTAGAGGAGCATTCCATGGACTTGAGCTTGGCCTAATTATCTCGTCTTGGAGCATTTTGTTCACTTGGTCTTTTATTTCCTGTGTGTGGATCTGTGCTAAACGATATGGTCGAATGTTAACTGGTGCTATATTTGGGTTAGTTTTTATAGAGTGTGTGATTCCAGTCGTAGATGATAGAGTATCTCCGTCGAGGAAGAATAAATGGTTGTAGTTACGGCAAATTTCTGTTACTGATTTCCTTTCTTCGATGTTAAGATGCTCGAGTTGAAGCTGGTTTTGGATTTTTCCCAACCTGTCGTCTATAGTTGGTTCGTTTTTGATAGAGTTGAGGTTAATTATATGGTAATTATTTATGTCTTCAGCTTCTAGATCGAGGTTTTGTAGGGTAATGTCTTTACTGTTAGCATTTAATATTGATATGTATATAAAACCGTTTGTTGGGTCAGTAATAACTGACGAAGTATAAACTTGAGGTAAGATTTCTTGGGAAAAATATATTTGTTTTGAGTATTCCTGTATTGGTCCATATTTAATCACCTTTTCGGATCTACCGGGTATTGTTATTGCATTTCGTTTGTATATGAAATCTGTTGCGTACCTTTTTCCTTTAAAATGGTAAATAAATGTTTTATCTTTATAGTTCAATATCGCGTTGAATTTTTGAAAGAAATCTTCGCCTAATATTCCATCTTGTGTAATAGGAAAATTGTCTGATACTACGTGGAACAGATGCTTTAAAATTGTTCCTTGAGTAATTTCTATATTCATTAGTACTGTACCTAGCGTTGACGTAGGTGTGTCGGTGATACCTTTTAGTTCTATGATTGTATCTGTGTGTACCCATAGATCCTTTTCTAGTTTTCCTAACTTTATCAAGCTAAGACTAGCGCCAGTGTCAAGGAGCATTATATTGAGCTTGCTGTTGATATCTTTTGAGTTCATTTTAATTTCGCTTTTAAAGCTTGATGCTTTGTTTAGGCAACCGATATTTACTATTTGTTTAGAAGACTTGGAAAGTTTGTCCGCTTGATTTCTGGAACTTTGAGGGGCGTTTGTGGAAGTACTTGACTTGGAATTTGATGATCCGTTGAGGAATTGGTTCAGGTTTTCGATTTGCAGAGGGCTTCGATTTTGGCGGTGTTTTTGATTTAGAAATGAATTAATTTTTTCAATTTCCTTTTGGATTTTGCATGAGTTTGAATTTTGGCATGATTGGTTAGATTTTTGGGGTATTTTATCTCTTTTATCGCTTTGTTTTTGAGGACTGCTCTTTTTGCTCTGCTTTTGAGAATTGTTATCTCGATTTGGGAATTTGGATAAGGCTTTTGAATTAGTGGATTGAGTGATTTGGATCTGTGAATGCGATTTCTGAGTTTGAGAAGTTTGATGCAGTGGACTATTTGAAATATTAGGATTTTTCTCTTCACAGGAATCGCATTTTGAGTTAGTAGATTTGGAAATTTGAATCGGTGAATGCGATTTCTGATTTTGAGAAGTTGGATACAGTGGACTATTTGAAATATTCGAATTTTTCTCTTCACGGGAATCGCATTTTGAGTTAGAAGATTTGGAAGTTTGAATCGGTGAATGCGATTTCTGATTTTGAGAAGTTGGATACAGTGGACTATTTGAAATATTCGAATTTTTCTCTTCACGGCAATCGCATTTTGAGTTAGAAGATTTGGAAATTTGAATCGGTGAATGCGATTTCTGAATTTGAGAAGACTCGACTTGATATGGTAAATTTGTTTGGCTTCTCTTAGGATTGGAAGTGTTATTATTTTGATACAGAGAGTTGATTTCTTTATTTTGGTTTTGGGCAGTTTCGAAATTTAGGCACGTTGATTCATGTCCTTTACCTGACTCCGCGTGCCGGTCGTGCCAGGTCTTGAATCGTTTCCCGAGTTTTGGGCGGATTGTTGAGGATTATTTCGGTTGTTATTAAATTGCCTTTTCCTGCACTGTTCTATTGTGTGCCCAAGGTTTTTGCAGTATCTACATGATACTGGATTTTGGAGTGTATTTATTCTAGTAACGGGACTTGGTTTTTGGGTTCTGTGCACTCCACCATTTGGGTTTTGTAGAAACCTACACTCATTAGTGTTGTGTGTCTTCGTTCTACAGTTTCTACAGTACCGATTTTGGTAGTTCGAATGCTGTCTAGGAGTAGAAGTAAGGAGTTTTTCTTCTTCCATTGCAATGTCGACGGCTTCATCGAGCTCAGTGCACCTGGCGCTTTTTACCAACAGTTTTATTTGTGGTATTAACCCATTACAGAAGCTGTTTAAGATCATTCCGCTGTTTAAGGCTCGGATGGCTTTATTTGCAGCCTCGTCTATGCTGTTTGCGTTTGCATTGTTCAGTTCGTCAAACAATGCATTAGCTCTCTCCGTGTAGGAAGCTATTGTTTCAGTATATCCTTGTCGAAACTGAAAGATGTCCGTTTGTATTACCTGAAGCGATCGAGTCTTTCTAAAATTCTTAATAAGTGCATCCTTTAACTCTGGCCATTCATTATAATCGTTATATTTCACAATAACGTTATATGCCCGGCCGGTTAACTTAGACTTTACAATGTCTACTAGTTCCGCTTTATCGGACTCAGTGGTTGCTTTTTTTGATTGAAGGTCAATCAATTGGATAAATCTATCCAAAGCGTTGGCAGAACCGTCAAACTCGGGTACGAGTTTTATTGTTTGCGAAGAATTGAACGACATTGTTGCTCTTATTACTGGGAGTTGTGATTCTGGAGGGTTTATTGAAGAGGATGGATCAAAGGTACCGACTTGGTTAGTTAGAACTTTAATTGTTTCTTTTGGTGGTACCGAACGTGGAGGAGAATGTCCGATAGGCATTGGTTTGTGGGAAGGCTTAGCAAGGGGCTCGGATACTTCACTATCAGATGACCTTCTGACTTTTCTGTTTCTGAGTGAAATGTTCAGGTTTAAATTCGACATTCGACAAAAAGAAAAATTAATAAAAGATAAGGTTTTGTAATAGAGGGATTTTGGACGAGACACGTAAAAAAAAAAATTCCAAACAAAAGTGTATACAATTTTTGCTTATTTATATGAACAAGTAGTTTCTTTTAAGTAGCTTACATAATGCTTCTCATAATGATGGGGATTTTGGTGTTGGTCCTCCAGTAGGCTTATGGATTGCTGATTGTGTTGTTGATAACTTGGTTTCTTCGGGATTTTGGTGTTGGTCCTCCAGTCACTGCACGTTTGTTATTATTATTTTTTTTCACTTATTGTTCCTTTTTTTTTTTGTTTTATTTTTTACTTCGACTTTTGCACTAAAAGTTTAACTTATTGTTTCTTTTTTTGTTTTATTTTTACTTCGACTTTTGCACTGTATTGGGAGTTAAGGTAGATGCTTTACCCTTAACTATCCCACCGCTGCCACCATTTGTTGTATTACAATGAAACTCGTGATTGTCTGATGTTCGACTGACGTTCGACTGCCGACCCGTCGTTCTCAATGCCTCCTCCAAACCTCTTTTCTTCGTTTTACTATTGTGCGCTCCGGGGTCAGCAAAGTAATTCTATCCGCGTCGCGTATTCTTGCACTCGTTTGTTTATACAAGTGGTCGCAAGAATACGTAACATGTGGTGTTGAATTTACTTGTGACCTTTTCGTTTTTTGGGGCCACTGTATCAGCATGTGTGGATATTACCATCGGGCACTTGAGTGGGTCAGTGTTGTGTGGTTCCCATGTGTTCAACTGGGTTATTCGGTTTGGATGACAAGGTACATTTGTGTCACCGAATTGTTCCGTTACACAATATGTGTGGGCACAACAGTCCTCCCCCCTTAAAATACGAAAGGCGCATGACGTTAGGAGTGAAGTCTTTCGGCGTTTGGTAGGATGCATTTTGGACGACGAATTGGCTTACGACAGGTCATTTACGTTATTTATTTCACAATAATATTACTATGTGTACATATAGCTATGGTTATGATTTGCTTTACAGTGTTTTACTATTTGTTGTTTTACAATGACATCATTAGTTACTTTCGACATTATTATATGTAAGGTTACACATTCCGTTATATTAATGTAATGGTTTACAAAATATTTTCTTTAAGTCTATATATTTATTCTTGTTTGCTTAAAATATATAAGTGTATTCTTATTGGTCTATGATTACAACGGGTTGGTCATTAGGGTGTTCTTGCCCTATATTGTTGTTCGATATTGTCCTATTTATTGATAGTCTTATTTTGAAGTATTTGTTTATTATTACTAGAAATATTCCAATTAATCAAATTAAAGATATAATAGAAAAAGGAATGTACATGTGTTCCTGTCTTAAAGATAACAATGTTTTGTTTGCATTAACTAAGTTTTTAATACTAATACTATATTTATCTAGGTCTAGTTTTTCTACGTGTATCGTGTGGGGTGAAATTTGGGATAGGTTGGTAGGGATTTTCACGGTTTCGGTCAGGTGTGTTTCTTTGTGTATAAGGCTTTATTAGGTTATTGTGTATTACCTTTTCTTTCCTACCTATTTTTATTTTAGAGTTCGTAGGTGATAGGATTTCTACAATTTCATGGGGTCCTTCATAAACTGGAGTTAGTTTTTTATTCGACCGATTTTTTGATTCTAATAGTACCATGTCCCCTACTTTGTAGTTGGCTTCGTTTAAGTTACGGTCGTAATATTCCTTCGATCTTTCTTTAGCTTTCAATTGGTTTTCGCGTATGATTTTATATCCTGTTTGCAGTTTGGTTTTGATGTCCGTAATGTAGTCATCGTAATTATATACAGGTTGTATTTGTCTATTTAGGACTGAGGGGAGTGGAGGTTTGAATCCAAAGAGAGCTTCATAAGGGCTATATTTAGTGCTTGTGTGCTCTGCGGTATTATAGCAGAAAACGGCATATTTGATATATTTATCCCAGTTAGTTTGGTCATTACTTGCATAGGTTCTCAGATAATCGCCTAAGGTTCGATGTGACCTTTCAAGTGCACCGTTCGATTGTGGATGGTATGGGCTTGTTTGTATCTTTCGTATTTTTAAGAGTTTGCAAACATTTTTGAATAGGTCGCTTGTGAAGTTCGTTCCTTGATCTGTGAGAATAGTTTGTGGGATTCCGAATGTGCATATGACTTGTTTTACTAAAGCCTCAGCTACCGTTTGGGCTTCTTGGTTGGGAATTGCTACTGCTTGAACGAATTTTGTTAAATCGTCCTGAAATGTGAGTATGTATTTGTTATAATTTTCTGTAATCGGTAGTGGTCCCACTATATCAAGGGCAATTCTTTCGAATGGGGCTTTGGCTGTTGTAGTTATGACCATTGGTATCTTACTACGCAAGTATAATTTATTTCTTTGACATAGGTCGCAAGATTTGATGTATCTTTTCACATCCGCGTGCATATTTTTCCACTTATATTGTCTCTTGATGCGGTTTAGAGTTCGTTTGACTCCTTGATGACCTCCTAAAGGGGTGTCATGAAATTCGTGTATTATTTGCTTGATTTTCTCTGGATCTGTAATTTCCATGGGTTCTTGACTTTCGTGCATAACGTTTTCTGGAGGCAATTTACTTTTACTGCGGGTCACTACTTTAACTTCAACAGTGTTTAAACGTGACAGGGCATCTGCGTTCGTATTCAGGTGTCCAGCTTTATGGGTTACTGTAAAGTCATACTCTTCTAGCTTGATGCGCCAGCGCATTATCCTTGAAGAGGGATCTTTTAGGTTAAACATCCATACAAGCGGCTTATGATCGGTAATAACTTCAAAGTGTCGACCGTAGACATATGGTCGAAAGTGCGTCACTGCCCAAACTACTGCCAGAGCTTCTTTTTCAATGGTGGAATAATTCTTTTCTGCCTTGTTTAATATTCTACTAGCGTATGCTATAGGAAGATCATTATTGTCACGATCTCTTTGCGAAATTACTGCGCCTATGGCTTCGTTACTGGCGTCCGTGGTGAGGTAGAAGAGTTTGTCAAAATTTGGGTATTGCAGTATGGGTGGATTAGTAATGGCTTGTTTCAGTTGTTTAAAGGATTCATCGCAAAATGCATCCCATTTAAATGCGACGTCTTTGCGGAGGAGTTTGTTCAATGGGTTTGCTATTTTTGAGTAATTTTTTATGAATTTTCTGTAGTATCCTGTTAGGCCTAAAAATGATTTGATATGTTTCTGGGTATTAGGCCTTTCTATATTTTGAATAGCTGAAACTTTCTCAGGGTCTGGTTTGACTCCAGATTCTGAGATTATATGTCCTAGATACATGACTTCCCTCTGCAGGAATTTACACTTGTCTAATTGAATTTTCAAGTTGTAAACATCTAAAGCTTCGAATACTTCGATTAACTTTCTGTTGTGGTCGTCTAGATTTTTGCCATAAATTATAATGTCATCTAGATATACCAAACATTTTATGCCTTGTAGACCAGTGAGGACTTTATTCATAAGCCTTTGGAAGGTAGGAGGGGCATTCCGCAGACCGAAAGGCATCCTAGTAAACTCAAAATGCCCGTTGGGTGTACTGAAAGCTGTCTTTTCTCTGTCTTCCTCAGACACTTCGATCTGGTGGAATCCACTGGCTAAATCTAATGTTGTAAAATATTTTGAATCGCCAAGTTGTCCGAGAATGTCTTCAATGTTAGGGATAGGGTAGGCGTCCGCGATTGTGACTTCATTAAGTTTCCTATAGTCTACAACTACTCTCCATTTCTGTTTTCCCTTTTTTGGTACAACTAGTAGAGGAGCATTCCATGGACTTGAGCTTGGCCTAATTATCTCGTCTTGGAGCATTTTGTTCACTTGGTCTTTTATTTCCTGTGTGTGGATCTGTGCTAAACGATATGGTCGAATGTTAACTGGTGCTATATTTGGGTTAGTTTTTATAGAGTGTGTGATTCCAGTCGTAGATGATAGAGTATCTCCGTCGAGGAAGAATAAATGGTTGTAGTTACGGCAAATTTCTGTTACTGATTTCCTTTCTTCGATGTTAAGATGCTCGAGTTGAAGCTGGTTTTGGATTTTTCCCAACCTGTCGTCTATAGTTGGTTCGTTTTTGATAGAGTTGAGGTTAATTATATGGTAATTATTTATGTCTTCAGCTTCTAGATCGAGGTTTTGTAGGGTAATGTCTTTACTGTTAGCATTTAATATTGATATGTATATAAAACCGTTTGTTGGGTCAGTAATAACTGACGAAGTATAAACTTGAGGTAAGATTTCTTGGGAAAAATATATTTGTTTTGAGTATTCCTGTATTGGTCCATATTTAATCACCTTTTCGGATCTACCGGGTATTGTTATTGCATTTCGTTTGTATATGAAATCTGTTGCGTACCTTTTTCCTTTAAAATGGTAAATAAATGTTTTATCTTTATAGTTCAATATCGCGTTGAATTTTTGAAAGAAATCTTCGCCTAATATTCCATCTTGTGTAATAGGAAAATTGTCTGATACTACGTGGAACAGATGCTTTAAAATTGTTCCTTGAGTAATTTCTATATTCATTAGTACTGTACCTAGCGTTGACGTAGGTGTGTCGGTGATACCTTTTAGTTCTATGATTGTATCTGTGTGTACCCATAGATCCTTTTCTAGTTTTCCTAACTTTATCAAGCTAAGACTAGCGCCAGTGTCAAGGAGCATTATATTGAGCTTGCTGTTGATATCTTTTGAGTTCATTTTAATTTCGCTTTTAAAGCTTGATGCTTTGTTTAGGCAACCGATATTTACTATTTGTTTAGAAGACTTGGAAAGTTTGTCCGCTTGATTTCTGGAACTTTGAGGGGCGTTTGTGGAAGTACTTGACTTGGAATTTGATGATCCGTTGAGGAATTGGTTCAGGTTTTCGATTTGCAGAGGGCTTCGATTTTGGCGGTGTTTTTGATTTAGAAATGAATTAATTTTTTCAATTTCCTTTTGGATTTTGCATGAGTTTGAATTTTGGCATGATTGGTTAGATTTTTGGGGTATTTTATCTCTTTTATCGCTTTGTTTTTGAGGACTGCTCTTTTTGCTCTGCTTTTGAGAATTGTTATCTCGATTTGGGAATTTGGATAAGGCTTTTGAATTAGTGGATTGAGTGATTTGGATCTGTGAATGCGATTTCTGAGTTTGAGAAGTTTGATGCAGTGGACTATTTGAAATATTAGGATTTTTCTCTTCACAGGAATCGCATTTTGAGTTAGTAGATTTGGAAATTTGAATCGGTGAATGCGATTTCTGATTTTGAGAAGTTGGATACAGTGGACTATTTGAAATATTCGAATTTTTCTCTTCACGGGAATCGCATTTTGAGTTAGAAGATTTGGAAGTTTGAATCGGTGAATGCGATTTCTGATTTTGAGAAGTTGGATACAGTGGACTATTTGAAATATTCGAATTTTTCTCTTCACGGCAATCGCATTTTGAGTTAGAAGATTTGGAAATTTGAATCGGTGAATGCGATTTCTGAATTTGAGAAGACTCGACTTGATATGGTAAATTTGTTTGGCTTCTCTTAGGATTGGAAGTGTTATTATTTTGATACAGAGAGTTGATTTCTTTATTTTGGTTTTGGGCAGTTTCGAAATTTAGGCACGTTGATTCATGTCCTTTACCTGACTCCGCGTGCCGGTCGTGCCAGGTCTTGAATCGTTTCCCGAGTTTTGGGCGGATTGTTGAGGATTATTTCGGTTGTTATTAAATTGCCTTTTCCTGCACTGTTCTATTGTGTGCCCAAGGTTTTTGCAGTATCTACATGATACTGGATTTTGGAGTGTATTTATTCTAGTAACGGGACTTGGTTTTTGGGTTCTGTGCACTCCACCATTTGGGTTTTGTAGAAACCTACACTCATTAGTGTTGTGTGTCTTCGTTCTACAGTTTCTACAGTACCGATTTTGGTAGTTCGAATGCTGTCTAGGAGTAGAAGTAAGGAGTTTTTCTTCTTCCATTGCAATGTCGACGGCTTCATCGAGCTCAGTGCACCTGGCGCTTTTTACCAACAGTTTTATTTGTGGTATTAACCCATTACAGAAGCTGTTTAAGATCATTCCGCTGTTTAAGGCTCGGATGGCTTTATTTGCAGCCTCGTCTATGCTGTTTGCGTTTGCATTGTTCAGTTCGTCAAACAATGCATTAGCTCTCTCCGTGTAGGAAGCTATTGTTTCAGTATATCCTTGTCGAAACTGAAAGATGTCCGTTTGTATTACCTGAAGCGATCGAGTCTTTCTAAAATTCTTAATAAGTGCATCCTTTAACTCTGGCCATTCATTATAATCGTTATATTTCACAATAACGTTATATGCCCGGCCGGTTAACTTAGACTTTACAATGTCTACTAGTTCCGCTTTATCGGACTCAGTGGTTGCTTTTTTTGATTGAAGGTCAATCAATTGGATAAATCTATCCAAAGCGTTGGCAGAACCGTCAAACTCGGGTACGAGTTTTATTGTTTGCGAAGAATTGAACGACATTGTTGCTCTTATTACTGGGAGTTGTGATTCTGGAGGGTTTATTGAAGAGGATGGATCAAAGGTACCGACTTGGTTAGTTAGAACTTTAATTGTTTCTTTTGGTGGTACCGAACGTGGAGGAGAATGTCCGATAGGCATTGGTTTGTGGGAAGGCTTAGCAAGGGGCTCGGATACTTCACTATCAGATGACCTTCTGACTTTTCTGTTTCTGAGTGAAATGTTCAGGTTTAAATTCGACATTCGACAAAAAGAAAAATTAATAAAAGATAAGGTTTTGTAATAGAGGGATTTTGGACGAGACACGTAAAAAAAAAAATTCCAAACAAAAGTGTATACAATTTTTGCTTATTTATATGAACAAGTAGTTTCTTTTAAGTAGCTTACATAATGCTTCTCATAATGATGGGGATTTTGGTGTTGGTCCTCCAGTAGGCTTATGGATTGCTGATTGTGTTGTTGATAACTTGGTTTCTTCGGGATTTTGGTGTTGGTCCTCCAGTCACTGCACGTTTGTTATTATTATTTTTTTTCACTTATTGTTCCTTTTTTTTTTTGTTTTATTTTTTACTTCGACTTTTGCACTAAAAGTTTAACTTATTGTTTCTTTTTTTGTTTTATTTTTACTTCGACTTTTGCACTGTATTGGGAGTTAAGGTAGATGCTTTACCCTTAACTATCCCACCGCTGCCACCATTTGTTGTATTACAATGAAACTCGTGATTGTCTGATGTTCGACTGACGTTCGACTGCCGACCCGTCGTTCTCAATGCCTCCTCCAAACCTCTTTTCTTCGTTTTACTATTGTGCGCTCCGGGGTCAGCAAAGTAATTCTATCCGCGTCGCGTATTCTTGCACTCGTTTGTTTATACAAGTGGTCGCAAGAATACGTAACATGTGGTGTTGAATTTACTTGTGACCTTTTCGTTTTTTGGGGCCACTGTATCAGCATGTGTGGATATTACCATCGGGCACTTGAGTGGGTCAGTGTTGTGTGGTTCCCATGTGTTCAACTGGGTTATTCGGTTTGGATGACAAGGTACATTTGTGTCACCGAATTGTTCCGTTACACAATATGTGTGGGCACAACAAATTATAAATTTTTTGAAGGTGAATAATTTGATTTGTGTGGTTAATAAAACTATCTAAAGGAAATGTTTTACTTACTAGAAATATATTAGGACAAATATGGTTGTGTATTTCCCGCTTTTGGATATAATTAACTTCGATTTCGTGTGTAAATTTTTCTTAAATAATAAAGAAAATTTGCTCCAAATGTTTTTATTTTCCCTCAACCAATCAACATTCTTAATTTTTCTGAAGTTACGTGACATTTGTCAATACGAATTTCTATGTAACAATACCAGCGCACTTAGCATTTGCCACCCCATAGAAATATAGCTTGTAGGCTAAGTAACGGGAAATCGGCCGAAGTTGGTGGTCTCAGTATTGTCTCTGATGAGAACTGTCAACTTAGTACTCAGTCACGAATTTCTCGACTAGATTCGTCGGCTACCCCTCCATAAACGTGAATTGAAACAGCTGCTCTCTCGACCGATTTCGACCAATCAAAACCGAGATTCACTTAGTGAGTGAGCTGTCAGACTTACTAAACTAGATACTTGAACGTCCCCAATATACGTTTACAATTTATAGGTCTTAAATTATTACACGATTTTATTGATTCATCACTCAGTGGGAGTAAATAACCAAATAACTTCTTTTTGCAATTTGAGATTGCGAAGTGGTAACGGGTTTTTCAATGAGAGGTGTTATTGTGAATGACCCGCTATTTCGGTAGTTGTCACTTTTGAAGCTTTTATTCTTTGACATTTGACAAGTAGAAACTACGCCATTACTAAAAATGGAACGATACACTCTTCAACAACGCATTGAAATTATTCAAATTCACTACAAAAATGGTGAAAATCTTGCAGTCACAGTTCGCAAAACTAAAGCAAAAATCATCTTGACTGATGAGGCCCATTTCCACCTCGGTGGCTACGTCAACAAGCAAAATTGTCGCATCTGGGGCTCGGAAAACCCAAGAGTTATTGTTGAGAAGCCTCTCCATCCTCAGCGTGTGACTGTTTGGTGCGGTTTATGGTCCGGCGGGGTCATTGGACCTTACTTTTTCGAAAATGAGGTTGGATCAATAGTTACGTCGAATGGATTGCGCTATCGAGAGATGATTAATGATTTTTTATGGTCGGAGTTGGATGGTATTTATCTGGACAACGTTTACTTTCAACAAGACGTGTCACACAGGCAACGAAACCATTGATCTTTTACGGGAAAAGTTTCCGGACCATGTTATCTGATCACAATTGGCCACCGAGATCTTGTGATTTAACACCTTGCGACTTCTTCCTTTGGGGCCACGTGAAAGATAAGGTCTACGCCAACAGCCCAGCGTCGATTCAAAACCTCAAAGATAAAATTCGTGAGGCTATCGAGGACATAGGGCAGCCACTTTGCGATTTGGTTATGGAAAATTGCATGAAAAGGATATGGTCCTGTATGCGTGCTCGTGGTGGCCATTTAGCTGATGTTGTTTTTCGTTATTAACGGCATACCTTCCTCTTTATTATGAAGTAAACATCCGATCATTTATCTCAAAAAATTACTTTTTGCTTTGAATACCAAATAACACCTCTTATTGGAAAACCCTTTAGTATCAAGACAATCAAAAAATCTGTCAAAAAAACATGCAAAGTTACTTACTAGATAGTATCAGAAGAATCAGTAAAAAGATCGCCTAGGTTGGCAATTTTTGAACATTTCAAAAAGAAAATTTTTATTTTTTTTCGATAGTTGAAATGATAGCCGCCTCCCGCAAAACAAGTCTTATTGAGATGTTTCCAAATTTTTTGCCGAGTTTATTCCCTTGGCAACAGGGTGGTGGTTTTTTCTACTCTTGCTCAACATGGTATTTTTTTTACTATGGTTTTTCAACATGATCTATGTGTAAAGGTACTACCATATAGGTATACACAATCAAGTTCAATCTGAGCATGCGTTATATCTATTTTGTTAAAACGTTCGAGGATATGAGGTGTGTGTGGGGTGATAGAAAACAAGAAGGGTACTCCACATTACCCGAACTTACTCTATATGTTTATTTTGCTAACCAAAAAGCTGGGTTTTGCTACTCTTAAAATAACTTATTTGCTTGTCGCCAGCTGAAAAACGAATACACATACTCGAATATGTGTGCAGATTCTTGTGAGGCTTATGAATACAGTTTGTTTGGCGTAAGAGATCGCGTCATTATTTGGCATTCAAATTTTTACAAATCGTTTTTATGAAACTTCCTTTTTGTAGGATGGTCCCTGGTCCCTGTTAAGGCGTCAATATAGTCTTCTTGCAGTAGATGTTTCTCGATTAAAATGGTGTCCATGCATACATGAGTGGTATTCAAGGGCCTCCCTCTCCACCTCCCATCAATATTGTTTTCTGGACGTGATCTATGTGCAGTAAAAGTACATACAGTATGTGCATTTGAATCTGAGGATGCGCGGGAAATCTGTTCACTTTTGCATTCCAAATAATTTCTGGACGTTGTGGTAAATTGGAGATGTACCTACGTACTAGGATGGGAGTGGGTGGCAACAACACAGTATCAAACCTGTGATTGTTTATTTATTAGCATCGAGTTGTGTGTGTACCTCTCTGGATTGTGTATACATTTATGCGTCGTAGTTCGGTAGATAGACAGGGTGCACTCATAAGAATGAGAAGCAGAACAAACCCCCCCTGTTGTTTATCAGCCGGGTATGTGTGGTATATGAATAGCAGTTAACAAAAACATTTATTTTATATATAATTAAACCTTTCAATAATTTGCTATATGCAAATGTCATTCAGCTTCAGACAAGCTTTTGAGAAAGCTTTCTGTCTACGTGGGCTGAATAAATAATATCTACGCAGTTACCTGCAAGGATTGTGTGGGTTGGGCAGGGTTATCCTAGTCTCTATCATATCGATGTAAATAAGGAGCACAGCAACAGGACTAGAAAACACTGGAGCGGAGGTATAATAAAATGGGCTGCGGCGATCCATAACTCAGTTGTCTCTGGACTGCTGCAGCTGTTGCTCATACAATCAGCTGCTTTAGCAGGCATTTTCTCTCAGTGAAAGTACATTTTTGAAACATTGCTGTGTAATTGTTGCATTTATACAAATCAAATAGTAAAAGTGTTTACTCCAAAGTGACTGAGTAATATATTGTAATCCAGCAAAGACAAAATTGAGGTTAGTATACTGAACATTTATAAATTGTACCTACAAAGTGAACAGAATTTGAAGCACAAGGTGTCTGCAGGTTTAAATTGTGTTTGCAATTTAAATTGAAAAAATCGATAATACAGTCGGCTTTCAGTTATTCAAAGAGTGAAATTGACAAATTGCTTATTTTTGTGTTTAAGAAAATAATCTTCATAAAAGCAAAAGAAATGTTCCAAGAACCTGCTCTGAAATTTTATTTAATTAATTTGTGTGCATCTGCAAATGTTTAAGTGTGATTTGAAAATAAAAAAGGTTCGAAATGTACTATTTTCAATTATGTCAAATTCAATATTACAATGATTTTATCAATGACTATGGAATTTTATTTCGCACATAGAGTGTTGGAGTTTTAACCAAACAATTTGATTGTCTGACCACATTTTTCAGTGCAAAATTGTGCTGCTGTCTAAAAAATACTACAGTCCTTATTTCTATTAATAAATTTCTGTATAAGAAATGAGTTAAAAAATGTTTATTTAGTAATAAATATTTATACAGTAATTTAACTTAAAATATATGCATATAATATATGTACATATTTGTTTTACAATATGAACCTTTTTTTTTTAACATTGAAGATTTATAATTATTGTGGCATAATTTTAAAACTCTCTTCTTTTTTTTTTAAGATATTGATTCTTTTTTACATGGAAGTTCTTTATATAATTTAAAATTGTGACCTTAAATTGTGTGGCAGTATATCTGGGGTCAGATTCTGTAAGGCAAAACGATGAAACGTTAAAGCTATGTTACACAAGCAAATTTCATCGTGCATTTATTTTCTATTTAGATATTGTAGCAATGATTATTTTTCAATTTAAATATATAAAATTGAAGAAAATGTTCCAGAATATTATTTGTTTTATAATAAGCCATTTTTATGTTGTGGGTGGGGAATTAAAATGTGTATTTACCACGAACAAGTATATATAGTAATATTTAAAATTATAATCTTAGTAATTTTGGAATATTCCATGAGTAATTTTAAATTTGGCTTTTTAATAGAAGGAAAATGATTTTCATAGGAACTTTGTTTCAAACATCCCAAGCTACTTGTTGAAGGCATTTAAAAAGACACATTCCTTAAGACCTTTCTGTGTTCAACTTGCAATTTCTAATGTCTTTCCTGCTTTTCTTTTATTAATTTACATTGATGTCCTTGTAGATTTTTTTTTAAACATCAATTAAGAAAAAAATTATTAAAATTAAATTAAAAAAACCTAATGCAGAGTTTTAAAACAGCGCAATCACTTGTTTCCTGCGTATTCATATTAAGTGGTTTGAAGTGTGACTTTATTCCAGACTTTCAAAACCAAAGACTGTACTAAAAGTCCAATCCAAAGTGTAATAAATTGCATTTCCAATCATTTGCAAACTTTTTCTTTTTACACAGATCACAATAAAAAATAAATCTTTCAAACTTATTGAAGTACAATCATATTCCATCCACCAAACAGTTTCAAACCATAAAAATGCAATTATTTTCAAACAATTGCAATCATTTTTAAACACAAGCAATCATTTCCATTTGTTTCCAATCATTTCAATTCATTTGAGCAGCAGCACATTAGCAAGTCTAAGACGGATAAAAGGAATACTCAAATAAGAACAGATAGTTTATAAAAAGCGCACATTATAAGAAACAATTTGTTTGAGGTTTTAGAGGTTTCTTATATAAAATGAAATATTTCCTATCATATTCAACCATTTGAATTTGTTTCCAATTATTTGCAATACCAATTCGCAATTGGTTGAGCATAGTGTAAGTTGAGGACTCGGACACTCATTAACAACACTAGCTCTTTCTTATAAATATTCGTGAAGTGGAAAACATTTCTCTAGAGTCTAGACCACATTTCCCCGAAACACAAAATATAAATTGTTGTTTAAAGTTGTTGTTATTGCGCCAGGTTCCACTGTGAACTGAATAGATACTTAGTCCAGAAACATCGGCCTAAATTTTTCGGCAACCCTTTCATAAAAGTTTACTAAACAAGAACAAAGCCCAAAGCCTGACTTTGTTAAAATTAAAAATTTTAAACAACCTGCAAGAAACCGATACCAAAATAGAACTTGTAAAACTATTTTCCACAAATGATTAAATAAAATATTCAATCATTATAAAATTCTTTTATATTAAAAATTATTGCAGAAGTAGAAAACTGAATAAAATAATATAAATTATTGCAAGTGACTACAAATATTTTAAACAAAAAATAAATAATTAAAAATAGCTTAAAATAATGTAAATGACTGTAGTTGACTGAATATCATTGGAAAAGATTAGAGCAAATAATAGTGAAAAGAAAAATTAAAACTTATTGAAAAGTAATAAAAATTATTGGAAGTGATTTTAATATATTTTAAATAAAAATTTATTGTATCTTGCAATTTTTAACGTGGAGTACGTGAATTTAGTTGTTTTCAAATAATTCACAAGATTAAAATGCTTGAAAGATTCAATTGCTTAACATCGAAATAGATTGCTTAATTTCTTGTTATTGTAGCGAATAACTAGGTGCCTATACCTACAAGAATTTTCCGTTCCCTTGTTTAAAAAGACTAGACTAGAGTTCTCCAGCTAATACACATTTGCTTTTTTTTAATTTTTAAAAATATTTGTTAGCTTTTAGGTTTAACTTTAAGTTTAAACCTTTAATTTCAAGCTATGTAGGTAAGTACAAAAAAGCAAATACGAAATGATAAGAAAAAATGTACGTTTTATGTATCCATAGTAAAATTTGTCTTATTCTTAAAACATGCGATTAACGACAGGAAGAATGCTCCATTTTTAATAAGTAAAGATTCCCATCCTGCATTTTAAAGGTAAACAAGCGATCGTTTAAGTTTTGTCCATAAACCTGTATTTATCACCCATAAACCTAGTTATATTTATTAAGTTTCATGTTAAGTATATCAAATTGAACGCTTATCATGTGTCAATCAGCCTTACCGATAAACATTTTTAGCTTGGACTTTAAATTGTAGTAGTTCAAAATTACTATATTTTCAATACAATGTAATTATTTATTTGTATCTCCAATTTTGCAATTATGGGCTTTCGTAAATTTAAATTAAAGACTAAAATTTGTTATTAGTACGGCGCAAAGTCTGTATAGCTCGGCAATAGGATGGAAAGATAAAAAAGTTCCCGTTTCGAAACGTTAAATCGAAATATTTAATCATTTGGAGACCGCATATTACTAATGCGTCAGTCGCAATAAACAAACCGACGGAAAATGGAAACCCTAATTTTAGACTAAGTACTTAAAGCTTAAATGTGAATATAATTACCTTGCTCCAAGAAATAATTTATTACACATCCTACTAGCCCTAAAGGCGTAATTTTTGAGACGACTATCGTCCAAACGATAGCCCTCCAAAACGAGCAACTAAGGTCAAATATTACTTTAAGGCTTCATCTGGCTAATTCTCCACAAAGGTATTGGAACGATATTAAAAAAAAATCTGCCGGATAACAACAACTTATTGTGGTAATCTAAATTTCAAAACCGATACCATCCAGACAATGATTTGCCCCCTGAGAAATTTTGTCTTTGCCTTTTCCCTGCACTAGAATTTATACCCTATGTTGGATGTTTAAAAGTACAGTCCTGAAAAATATACATACAAAATACCATCTATGCACTTTCAATTCCACTAAGCTACTACTACGTAGCTACTTCCTACCTATATGCTGTGGAGTGGGGGGATACTGAATTTCGTTCGTTGTTAGGCGTAGTCATCCGTTGCTAGGAAATAATGCCAAATGGAAGTGGGGCGGGATGCTGCAATACCCACTACCAAACTTGAGTACACTTAATTAAAAGAATACTGATGAGACGAGCTACAGATGAATAAATAACAAAACAAGTGAGTGGGAAATATTGTCAAACAGGACAAAAACTCACTGGTATGGAAGTAAAATACATACATACGAGTGGGTACACACTTTTTATTTTGATTTCGACTCTGAATTTTAACAGTGCCCCGTACTTATGGCGAATTTTAGTCTACTTAAAATTTACGGAAGCTTACAATTGCAAAATATGTATGCAAATGTATCCACTGGGATTTACTTAAATTTTTGAGCCGAAACTTAAAATTTTTATTGGAAAGTCTCTGTGAGTGAGTGAGCTTCCGTAAATTTAAAGTCGAGACTAAAATTTGTTCTTAGTACGGTGCTATGTGTTTTAACGGTCGCCACTCGTTTTAGAGTCTGACAAACATTCGCTATAAGTAATTTCTATTTTAAGAAGAATCCTTTCAAATGCTGTGCAATAATTTTAATTTTTGTGTAGAATATATTCCATAGATATAGAAGATGAAAAACAAAATATTTTTTTTATAAAGCAAAGCAATTTCATTAAAATACTTTCGGAAATGGCAGAGTTCAAGGGGAGGAAAATTGAAACAATCTTTGTACTCACATTGATTGATTATTTTTTTGTTTTTTTTTAATAAAAATTTACTACTGATATTCCAGCGACAGAATATAGCAATTTATATACGTATATAAAGAACAAACAGAGTTCAAAGGAAGCAATACCTATGCATATGCATACACAAACAAAAATTCCTTTGTGCACTTCCACTTTGTGCGCTAACTTTGTGGTATTCTTTTTAAACAGATTGAACATTTTCTTTTATTTACAAACGGTATAGGTAAGAATAAAATAATTTTAAAATGTTTTTAAATTTTTTGTCTCTGTCGCGTAATTATAAAAATAGAAATCAGATTATACCCAATTCAAATAAATATTTCTTTGCTAAAACAAAATTCTGTATAAATAATAAAATTTCTTTGCTAATTACTCAGCTACGTACTTCCCAAGATTTAAGATAATTCCCCGTATAAAAACCTATCATAATTAGTTTCCCAGCTCAAAACAATAAGGCACTTGTGTTCAGCTTCTGAAATAATAAAGATCTATCTTAGGGCGGTTTACTAAAAAATAATTGAACAACATTAATCTCGCACTTGAGAATATTGTTATTTATTAAGAACATGCGAACAGAATTCATAATATAGCAAAAAGTACTCATTGATTTAAGTCTATGCCTTAAATGCTACAAACCAAATTTGTTGAGGGTGGGTTCCCTTTTTTTTTTAAGTCCGATGACGCACGGAGGTTGAAAATAACTTGCACTCAAACGCTGTAGGAAGGAGAAATACCAATAATATATACTTCGATGAACATAAAAAGCGTACTCACTAATGTGTGTCTATGTGCATGTGCATCAGGGCCAACCATGGGGTGTACATAGAGATACACAACTTTTCTGCGTCCACCCCCATGCACAGAGTAATAGTTTCAGAACTGCTTGATTCGAGTAGGGTGCAAGTATTAAATGTTGCAGTGTACCTAGTATTTGAAATTAAATATTTATTAAAATTTTTTTAAAAAATTTATGTGCGCGCTTAATATGTTTTTTTTTCAATTTAGTTTGTTCATCTATCTACATACTATTGAATGTAAGTTAGGTTAAGCGGGATTGTGAGACTGTCTCAAAAGACCAGGCACCATAGCGGGCCCATCGGCCATTGCTATCCAAAATATTTAGGGAGTGTCGCCTGTTTGAAATTATTGAACAGGTATGTATCGAGCTTTCTAATGCTAAAGTTCTGACAAATTTTCCATCCACTTGTGTGTTTTTTATACACATTTGGTAGACGCTCATTTATTAAAAATTAAAAAAAATCTATCACAGAGCACTTTCACAGAGCACTTATTCATTATGTGTAGGGATCGGATTTCCATGCAAATGCATGTTTTTTTATGAACGCCTTGGATGCTAGGCAACTTATTATGTATACGTATCATGAAATTTCCTTTAAAATGGCATTTAACCGTTAGTGCATATTTTTGCATATTTTACTATAAATGCATATTTTGCAATTTTTGTGCATATTTGACTATATTTGCATATTTTTTATAATATTAATTCATATTTTTGGAGTATATTGTTCAAAAAGTTAACTAGACAGTAAAAAAATATCCCCTTTATGTCAGTGCAAACGAAGCTTAAAACTATTAACTTTTTCTTTTGTTCATTTCACAATCTTGAACGATATTCCAACCCCACAATATAATGCACTATATAAACAAAGCTGCATGTATGAGCTTGACTAGATTGTGGCGGCAAAACATTGAAATGAAAAAAAGGCTGTTTGCCTACTGTATGAATGAGATCGAAATTTAAACGATACCCAAAAGCTCCAAAATGGCTACGAAAAGCTTCCGACGACACAAAGCTAAGCAAAATGAAAGTGTGTAAATACAACGTGCTAAGGCTTAAAGCTAAATTGTCTGCGCACAATGGTGTAGCTGCAGCAGTAGCCAGTAGTACGTAGCACTGTCAAAGTAAATGTCAAAAAAGCAGTTCATGATCTATGCAAATAAAACTTTTCAAAATGAATTAAGGAATTTGTTTTTGATTATTTATTTTTATTAAACAAAGGAAGACGTTAACTGTGTTTTTGTTTTTTTTTATTAAATGTTGATCTCGTTTTAAGTTATTATTTTATTAAATAATAAAAATAAAAAATTTAACGTATTCTTATAGACTGAAGAAAATGTGTTTCTAAATTGAAGCGAAATTAAGTTTATCTAATTTTAAGTGCATATTTTAAATGCATATTTTGCATTTTTAAGCGCATATTTTAAGCGCATATTTTGAGATCTTTAGTGCATGAAAATCCGAACCCTAATTATGTGCATTATTGGTTGGTACTGTCTACTGTGCCTGTTGCACATTGGTATATACAAATTTACAAAACTTTTGCACATACATCCGTCGGATAGTGCACATGAATTTATATGTCAATTGGCGATGGTGATGGTGACTGAAAAATCATTTGTCAAAACAGTGTGCGCAGCTGCTAATAAGTCATAGGTAGGTACCTACATAGACATATCTACACGAACAGAAAGAATCCTGGGACTGGAAGGATGTTTTTGGGTGACTAAAATACATTATGTGAATTGTGAAGCCATTAACTATTTATTTCTGCATTCAAAGTTGTAAGTGATTTTATCGTGAATCTCTGCGGATAAGTTGAATATCTTACCACCTTTTTGCATATTCAGTGGTTTTTAGGTAGCCACATACATATACATACGTTAGCGCATTTTATTTTAAGCTGTTTTTTTTTGGACAGTTGTTGGAGGATATTTTGTGTTTTCCCTTCTATACACAGCTATTGAACTCTGCAACATCAAAGCCTAGTCCCGCCTGACCCATGGGTTGAAGCATTTAGTCAGGACACTCATTTCGAAACATTTCAGACTATTACCATCAAAACGATAGACCTCCAAAACTGGCAACTATGTAAGTGGAAAAAAGTGAGTTTGAGAGGTTAATCAATTTAACTTTTCACAAATGTAATAAAAAAATATTCGGGCAAAATATAATTTATTATGGTCATCAAATTTCCAAAAACGATATCGTCCAGACGATTATTGAATTTTACTCAAATGCATGAAATATTGTGGAAAGGTCGATGGAAAATTGATTTGTTTTGATTGAATTGTTTGTGCTGCTGTCCATAACAATATTACTGTATCTATGGCATTTTATACGTCTGCTTGAAATTTCATAATATAGTTGGAGGGTTTCTGAAAGATACTCAAGGCTCTCAAACTTCGTCAAAAATAAACGATAGACGTAAAAATAGTGATAGAGTTACGGAAAGCAAATTGCTGACGACATCGTTGATAGTAAATAGTTATCACGCAAACGATTATCGTTCTCAGAGTTACGGAATGAGTGTCCAGGAAAAGCTGTTTTCATTATACATAACTAGGGTGACCATTTTTTCCATCACATAAACGAGGACATTTTTTTGAGTAAAAATACCAATACCGTCAAAAATAGTTACAGCACATTTGAACTATAAAAAATTGTAGGTTTAAAGAAGGAATAGACTTGGTCTTTGAAAATTTATACAAGATTACCAGCTTTGAAGAAGGTACCTACTCGCAATCTCGCATATTTCTTATAGTAGGAAGATGGTCTTTAGGGGAAAAAGACGACATTTTGTAAAAGAAAAGGAGACAATGTATTGTTTTCTTAAAAATCAGATAGGACATAGTAGGGAAAAAGAGGACGAATGGTCATCCTATACATAACCTAAGGTGTATCAATCTGTGCAAAAGCTGTCAACGTTGTTTTTGAGTAAAGCAACAGAAACTAGAAGAAAGCTTTTTATTTTTGCATAACGAAAAAAAGATACCTCAGGGAAATTCCTTTTCACTTCGGATTTAATAGCAGAAATGAGTATTGCGATTTTGTCGGTGCTAAGGTATATTATATGGAGTGGCACTTCCCCTTTTTCTGAAAGCCTTCGAAAAACAGGCTCCGCGGAATGAGACCCCAGGAAATAAAGTAAAAAAAGAAAAAAGTTTAAAGTAAAATTGAAATTATGCCAAAAAATAAAGCGGTGATCTTATTTCATTATGAAATGAAGTCCCTATTGGGAAAAATGGAGTAAAGTCGCAAAAAATAGGAAAATTTAGCAACAAATTTTGACAATTTCTGTTGGTATGCACATTTTGGGGCCTTATTTCATTTTTACTTTTGGGGCCTTATTTCCCGGAGTCGGAATATCATCGACGCTAATGCTCCATTGATTTCAAATCGAAATAAGACTTTGGAGACGTATAAAAGACAATCAAAGGACAGACAGGCGCGTTACATTGCTTTTGATATACTAAACAGAAAAAATCGCATGTAACTAGACGTTTTGATCTACCTTCAAATGTAGAGGTAGAGGCTAGACAATCAGCAACACTTTGCACCGACATAATTCTGTGGTGTGATGTTGGACCAAATTATTTGCTTCCCTTAGGTAAGGCGTTAGGTGTTGTATTTCATATTTGGCAGTCAGGTGGTTTTTTGAATAGTTTTTTAAGGTTTTCCCAATCGCACTTTTTGACGTTTTGAGAAGATTTTTTTCCCGCGTTTTCTTGAGTAGTGTCTCGGGATTTCTTTTGGAATATTTTTAGGTTTTGACAATTTTTTTTAAGCGCTTTTTAGAACGCCTTTTGAACCATCTTCGTCTTTTGGCCAGGTTTATTAAGATGGTTTGGGCTCTTTTGAAGCATTTTTCAGTAGTGTTTTAGTCGTGCTGTTTCTTCAATTATCTTCTTCATAGACACGCCTTCCTCGCCAACATATTACTTAACTACATTTTCCAATCAGTTAAACTACCTGCGCTGGTTTCGTCCATTACGTTCCAAGCCGCCTCATCCATTGTATTTTCATTTCATTCATTGATTCACATTACCCGAAGAGGCCTGCAGTTTTATCCACCTCCACTAAGGCCGATGTTTTTGCACAAGGCAGCAGGAACTATTTTCGGTATTGAAAACTATTTTATTGGTGCAATGGAATAACTTCTACCAAAACCACGACTTCTGTGAAATGCAATCCTAAAATATATCTACTCAGGAAAGCTTGTTGGTAGTCAAGACTCAATAGGAATAATAACAAATCCTTAATGATTTGCTTTTGCTATAATTAAGCCAAGGATTAACAAACAAATTCACATTTTCTTTTCAGACAAACCAAAGACAGAGTGAAATTTTTCCAAGAGACTTTACATTCACCGTCCCAAATTTTACATCAAATTAAACCATAAGCAAGAAGGAGTCCAACGCTTTTCAGTCGAGAACGAGATTACCTAAGCTTAAAATATAAATCCCTGAGCGTACAAAGTATGTATATCGAACTTTAGAACTTTATGTAGTACCACCTCGTTTCAAACAAGGCGTATAGTGTAAACCTCATTAATAACTAATTTCTTTGTTTCTTTTATTATAGAACTGATCACATATTTATTTCTAAATGGATCTAGTCCCTATTATTCTTGGAAAGGTATATGAATTCCTGAAGACAGATATTGTTCTAATGCCATGGGAAGTCGGGCTACTGACTATGGTGCATTGGTACTTGGAGTCCATCCCAACAGAGATACCTTTTCCAACGGGCCAGTTCAATAATGTGAGTCAGGGGCACACATCGCTGAATGAAAGTAATACCGCATATAGTAGTATAATATAAGCCAACACGGGGTGAGTGGACTTACCTAAGAATATGTGTAATAGACATGACGAATTTATTTTAGATTTAATTACTTCATTATTTATGTAAATCTTATAACAGCTTTTAGTTTATATAAAAATATTTCTTTATGTTATTTGTAGACGCTTGTGAAGATACTAACTTTTTTCTCAAGGATTACTTAACCTTGCAGGCATATCTACAACAGACAGTTAAATTTTCTTTCAAAGATATTTAAGTTTTTTTTTAAGCCAAGTTTTTACTGAGGGAGAGAAACCGCGAGGGAGGGAAATGCCGTACCTACTGGGTTTCTTCATATTTTGTGTGGAGCTTACTTTATTTTATTTTATTTATTTATTTATTTGTTTACTGATGTCGGGGTAAATTGGCATTTGTAAAAAAAGGGGCGTGGCATTTAAAAAATATTTTATTAAGGTTAAAAGTATAAAGTATTTTCCACCACAGAGGTGTAACTTTATATACACTAAGGAAAAAGGACAGGGGAGCTGATTCCATTCATTGACCTTTAATTGACAAGTAGCATTCACTTTAAGGTCTTAAAGGTAGTCTTTTTCTAGCACTTATTTGACCCAAGAATTTATTTCGAGATCCGAACTATCCGAATGCGTTATATATATTTAAAACGTATTACTTAAGAGATGAATGTTAAAATGACGACGTGTTTGATTGGGATGCTTTTCAGTTGAACACAAATTTTGTGTCAGCACAATTCATTTTAGTTGTGTTGGTTTTATGAAATGTATTTTTTTACAATCTTGATATATTGATCTTGGGCATAAACAAGCTGACATGTTGAATACTCTTACCGCACAAGTACAGTACAATTATTTGCGTCCATGTGTTGATTGAAGGGTATGCAGCTTGGTATTCGTCCTAAAAATAACTTTAGAAGTTTTTGGGACTTGAAGCTCAGTTTACGAAACAAATTCCAGGGTCAGAGCTTAATGCTCAGCTAAGGCAGTAACTCCATACCATCCAAATAATATAACTTTGAATAGCATTTGGATTTACAAAGAAGTGTTCGTTGTTAAAATATCTTTGCCATGTCATAAGATTATTTCATTATATTTCATTTAAAGAGCAATTTTCTTTTTATTTATTGCTTGTAGCATAAAAAATAAAATTCTCACCAAATGAGCCCTACTCAGCACTCGTGTAATTTCATGGATTACAAACTGACGCTCTTGGTAAAATGAGTATTGATTTTAATAGGACAACATTTATTTTTATTCACGGTGTGTGCTCCATGAAAACCATTTTTTTCATTAGTTTTTGGCGGGAGACACAAAACTGTCACATCGTTTACTGTTTTATTTAAGTATAACCTTTTGAAGTCAACATCACGTGTTCATAGTGATTGATAAATCTGAATAGAGGAGTGCTTATATAAACCAGTCATGCATCTCTATTCTAACTTTACCACTTTGCATCTATTCACTAACATTTAGATAATAGAAGAGCTCAAGGAAACTTGAGTACTCCACATTTAATCTCGATGGGGGAAACGAATAGCGAGTAAACTATTCAGTTCAAAGATGTGCACTTTTGAAGCAAACATTTTCTTGGATTTGGAATTTTGCATAGGCATAGTCTTTCGTTGATGAACACAACAAATCTGATTAGGAGAGTGCGGACTTATATCCTATAAGAAAGATCCTCTTGACCTGAAGAATTTTTTGTTTGTTTTTTAGGATTGAAATAGTGGAAAAAGTTTGACCCATGTCCAAGGGATTCTTAAAAGAAACAAACAATTTTTTTAAGAACCCTACTTCTACCCGTCATAAAGATATCTTTATTTTATTTAAGAAACTTTTATTTATTTGTTTAACCTTGCAACCCTACGAACTACATTTGGATGGACGTAGTCTCTCGTTCGTTGATGAACGCACCTCAATTTTACGATTTTAACCTGCATTTGAGCCCTTGACACTTACGGAGCCGTAATACGTTTAAATATTCGCTCACAATCGAATTATTTTACTTAAACCGTTGCTTTTAATTCAAAGAACTGCAGTTTGAAATTGTTTCCTATAGAACTACTTCACCACTTTGCATCTATTCACTTACATTTAGATCTTAGAAGAACTCAACGAAACTTTAGTACTGTCATATACTGTTGTGGCTTCAAGGATGCCAGTGGCTGGACGTTATTCCACATGCAAATTGATCTTCCAGCAAAATTTTGACGGTTGAAACGGATAACGAGTAACGAGTGCACTTTTGAAGCAAACATTTTCTTGGATTTGGAATTTTGCATAGGCATGAACACAACAAATCTGAATAGGAGAGTGCGGATTTATATAAACCAGTTAAGCATCTCTATTCTAACTTTACCACTTTGTATCTATTCACTTACATTTAGATAATAGAAGAGCTCAAGGAAACTTGAGTACTCCACATTTAAACTCGATGGGGGAAACGAATAGCGAGTAAACTATTCAGTTCAAAGATGTGCACTTTTGAAGCAAAGATTTTCTTGGATTTGGAATTTTGCATAGGCATAGTCTTTCGTTGATGAACACAACAAATCTTATTAGGAGAGTGCGGACTTATATCCTATAAGACAGATCCTCTTGGCCTGAAGAATTTTTTGTTTGTTTTTTAGGATTGAAATAGTGGAAAAAGTTTGACCCATGTCCAAGGGATTCTTAAAAGAAACAAACAATTTTTTTAAGAACCCTACTTCTACCCGTCATAAAGATATCTTTATTTTATTTAAGAAATTTTTATTTATTTGTTTAACCTTGCAACCCTACGAACTACATTTGGATGGACGTAGTCTCTCGTTCGTTGATGAACGCACCTCAATTTTACGATTTTAACCTGCATTTGAGCCCTTGGCACTTACGGAGCCGTAATACGTTTAAATATTCGCTCACAATCGAATTATTTTACTTAAACCGTTGCTTTTAATTCAAAGAACTGCAGTTTGAAATTGTTTCCTATAGAACTACTTCACCACTTTGCATCTATTCACTTACATTTAGATCTTAGAAGAACTCAACGAAACTTTAGTACTGTCATATACTGTTGTGGCTTCAAGGATGCCAGTGGCTGTACGTTAATCCACATGCAAACTGATCTTCCAGCAAAATTTTGACGGTTGAAACGGATAACGAGTAAGCTACTCAGTTCGAAGATGTGCACTTTTGAAGCAAACATTTTCTTGGATTTGGAATTTTGCATAGGCATAGTCTTTCGTTGATGAACACAACAAATCTGATTAGGAGAGTGCGGACTTATATCCTATAAGAAAGATCCTCTTGGCCTGAAGAATTTTTTGTTTCTTTTTTAGGATTGAAATAGTGGAAAAAGTTTGACCCATGTCCAAGGGATTCTTAAAAGAAACAAACAATTTTTTTAAGAACCCTACTTCTACCCGTCATAAAGATATCTTTATTTTATTTAAGAAATTTTTATTTATTTGTTTAACCTTGCAACCCTACGAACTACATTTGGATGGACGTAGTCTCTCGTTCGTTGATGAACGCACCTCAATTTTACGATTTTAACCTGCATTTGAGCCCTTGACACTTACGGAGCCGTAATACGTTTAAATATTCGCTCACAATCGAATTATTTTACTTAAACCGTTGCTTTTAATTCAAAGAACTGCAGTTTGAAATTGTTTCCTATAGAACTACTTCACCACTTTGCATCTATTCACTTACATTTAGATCTTAGAAGAACTCAACGAAACTTTAGTACTGTCATATACTGTTGTGGCTTCAAGGATGCCAGTGGCTGTACGTTAATCCACATGCAAACTGATCTTCCAGCAAAATTTTGACGGTTGAAACGGATAACGAGTAAGCTACTCAGTTCGAAGATGTGCACTTTTGAAGCAAACATTTTCTTGGATTTGGAATTTTGCATAGGCATAGTCTTTCGTTGATGAACACAACAAATCTGATTAGGAGAGTGCGGACTTATATCCTATAAGAAAGATCCTCTTGACCTGAAGAATTTTTTGTTTGTTTTTTAGGATTGAAATAGTGGAAAAAGTTTGACCCATGTCCAAGGGATTCTTAAAAGAAACAAACAATTTTTTTAAGAACCCTACTTCTACATCTCATAAAGATATCTTTATTTTATTTAAGAAACTTTTATTTATTTGTTTAACCTTGCAACCCTACGAACTACATTTGGATGGACGTAGTCTCTCGTTCGTTGATGAACGCACCTCAATTTTACGATTTTAACCTGCATTTGAGCCCTTGACACTTACGGTGCCATAATACGTTTAAATATTCGCTCACAATCGAATTATTTTACTTAAACCGTTGCTTTTAATTCAAAGAACTGCAGTTTGAAATTGTTTCCTATAGAACTACTTCACCACTTTGCATCTATTCACTTACATTTAGATCTTAGAAGAACTCAACGAAACTTTAGTACTGTCATATACTGTTGTGGCTTCAAGGATGCCAGTGGCTGGACGTTATTCCACATGCAAATTGATCTTCCAGCAAAATTTTGACGGTTGAAACGGATAACGAGTAACGAGTGCACTTTTGAAGCAAACATTTTCTTGGATTTGGAATTTTGCATAGGCATGAACACAACAAATCTGAATAGGAGAGTGCGGATTTATATAAACCAGTTAAGCATCTCTATTCTAACTTTACCACTTTGTATCTATTCACTTACATTTAGATAATAGAAGAGCTCAAGGAAACTTGAGTACTCCACATTTAAACTCGATGGGGGAAACGAATAGCGAGTAAACTATTCAGTTCAAAGATGTGCACTTTTGAAGCAAAGATTTTCTTGGATTTGGAATTTTGCATAGGCATAGTCTTTCGTTGATGAACACAACAAATCTTATTAGGAGAGTGCGGACTTATATCCTATAAGACAGATCCTCTTGGCCTGAAGAATTTTTTGTTTGTTTTTTAGGATTGAAATAGTGGAAAAAGTTTGACCCATGTCCAAGGGATTCTTAAAAGAAACAAACAATTTTTTTAAGAACCCTACTTCTACCCGTCATAAAGATATCTTTATTTTATTTAAGAAATTTTTATTTATTTGTTTAACCTTGCAACCCTACGAACTACATTTGGATGGACGTAGTCTCTCGTTCGTTGATGAACGCACCTCAATTTTACGATTTTAACCTGCATTTGAGCCCTTGACACTTACGGAGCCGTAATACGTTTAAATATTCGCTCACAATCGAATTATTTTACTTAAACCGTTGCTTTTAATTCAAAGAACTGCAGTTTGAAATTGTTTCCTATAGAACTACTTCACCACTTTGCATCTATTCACTTACATTTAGATCTTAGAAGAACTCAACGAAACTTTAGTACTGTCATATACTGTTGTGGCTTCAAGGATGCCAGTGGCTGGACGTTATTCCACATGCAAATTGATCTTCCAGCAAAATTTTGACGGTTGAAACGGATAACGAGTAACGAGTGCACTTTTGAAGCAAACATTTTCTTGGATTTGGAATTTTGCATAGGCATGAACACAACAAATCTGAATAGGAGAGTGCGGATTTATATAAACCAGTTAAGCATCTCTATTCTAACTTTACCACTTTGTATCTATTCACTTACATTTAGATAATAGAAGAGCTCAAGGAAACTTGAGTACTCCACATTTAAACTCGATGGGGGAAACGAATAGCGAGTAAACTATTCAGTTCAAAGATGTGCACTTTTGAAGCAAAGATTTTCTTGGATTTGGAATTTTGCATAGGCATAGTCTTTCGTTGATGAACACAACAAATCTTATTAGGAGAGTGCGGACTTATATCCTATAAGACAGATCCTCTTGGCCTGAAGAATTTTTTGTTTGTTTTTTAGGATTGAAATAGTGGAAAAAGTTTGACCCATGTCCAAGGGATTCTTAAAAGAAACAAACAATTTTTTTAAGAACCCTACTTCTACCCGTCATAAAGATATCTTTATTTTATTTAAGAAATTTTTATTTATTTGTTTAACCTTGCAACCCTACGAACTACATTTGGATGGACGTAGTCTCTCGTTCGTTGATGAACGCACCTCAATTTTACGATTTTAACCTGCATTTGAGCCCTTGACACTTACGGAGCCGTAATACGTTTAAATATTCGCTCACAATCGAATTATTTTACTTAAACCGTTGCTTTTAATTCAAAGAACTGCAGTTTGAAATTGTTTCCTATAGAACTACTTCACCACTTTGCATCTATTCACTTACATTTAGATCTTAGAAGAACTCAACGAAACTTTAGTACTGTCATATACTGTTGTGGCTTCAAGGATTCCAGTGGCTGGACGTTATTCCACATGCAAATTGATCTTCCAGCAAAATTTTGACGGTTGAAACGGATAACGAGTAAGCTACTCAGTTCGAAGATGTGCACTTTTGAAGCAAACATTTTCTTGGATTTGGAATTTAGCATAGGCATGAACACAACAAATCTGAATAGGAGAGTGCGGATTTATATAAACCAGTTAAGCATCTCTATTCTAACTTTACCACTTTGTATCTATTCACTTACATTTAGATAATAGAAGAGCTCAAGGAAACTTTAGTACTCCACATTTAAACTCGATGGGGGAAACGAATAGCGAGTAAACTCAGTTCAAAGATGTGCACTTTTAAAGCAAACATTTTCTTGGATTTGGAATTTTGCATAGGCATAGTCTTTCGTTGATGAACACAACAAATCTGATTAGGAGAGTGCGGACTTATATCCTATAAGAAAGATCCCCTTGGCCTGAAGAATTTTTTGTTTGTTTTTTAGGATTGAAATAGTGGAAAAAGTTTGACCCATGTCCAAGGGATTCTTAAAAGAAACAAACTATTTTTTTAAGAACCCTACTTCTACATCTCATAAAGATATCTTTATTTTATTTAAGAAACTTTTATTTATTTGTTTAACCTTGCAACCCTACAAATTGATCTTCCAGCAAATTTTGACGGTTGAAACGAATAACGAGTAGCTACTCAGTTCAAAGATGTGCACTTTTTAAGCAAACATTTTCTTGGATTTGGAATTTTGCATAGGCATAGTCTTTCGTTGATGAACACAACAAATCTGATTAGGAGAGTGCGGACTTATATCCTATAAGACAGATCCTCTTGGCCTGAAGAATTTTTTGTTTGTTTTTTAGGATTGAAATAGTGGAAAAAGTTTGACCCATGTCCAAGGGATTCTTAAAAGAAACAAACAATTTTTTTAAGAACCCTACTTCTACCCGTCATAAAGATATCTTTATTTTATTTAAGAAATTTTTATTTATTTGTTTAACCTTGCAACCCTACAAATTGATCTTCCAGCAAATTTTGACGGTTGAAACGAATAACGAGTAGCTACTCAGTTCAAAGATGTGCACTTTTTAAGCAAACATTTTCTTGGATTTGGAATTTTGCATAGGCATAGTCTTTCGTTGATGAACACAACAAATCTGATTAGGAGAGTGCGGACTTATATCCTATAAGACAGATCCTCTTGGCCTGAAGAATTTTTTGTTTGTTTTTTAGGATTGAAATAGTGGAAAAAGTTTGACCCATGTCCAAGGGATTCTTAAAAGAAACAAACTATTTTTTTAAGAACCCTACTTCTACATCTCATAAAGATATCTTTATTTTATTTAAGAAATTTTTATTTATTTGTTTAACCTTGCAACCCTACGAACTACATTTGGATGGACGTAGTCTCTCGTTCGTTGATGAACGCACCTCAATTTTACGATTTTAACCTGCATTTGAGCCCTTGACACTTACGGAGCCGTAATACGTTTAAATATTCGCTCACAATCGAATTATTTTACTTAAACCGTTGCTTTTAATTCAAAGAACTGCAGTTTGAAATTGTTTCCTATAGAACTACTTCACCACTTTGCATCTATTCACTTACATTTAGATCTTAGAAGAACTCAACGAAACTTTAGTACTGTCATATACTGTTGTGGCTTCAAGGATGCCAGTGGCTGTACGTTAATCCACATGCAAACTGATCTTCCAGCAAAATTTTGACGGTTGAAACGGATAACGAGTAAGCTACTCAGTTCGAAGATGTGCACTTTTGAAGCAAACATTTTCTTGGATTTGGAATTTTGCATAGGCATAGTCTTTCGTTGATGAACACAACAAATCTGATTAGGAGAGTGCGGACTTATATCCTATAAGAAAGATCCTCTTGGCCTGAAGAATTTTTTGTTTGTTTTTTAGGATTGAAATAGTGGAAAAAGTTTAACCCATGTCCAAGGGATTCTTAAAAGAAACAAACAATTTTTTTAAGAACCCTACTTCTACATCTCATAAAGATATCTTTATTTTATTTAAGAAACTTTTATTTATTTGTTTAACCTTGCAACCCTACGAACTACATTTGGATGGACGTAGTCTCTCGTTCGTTGATGAACGCACCTCAATTTTACGATTTTAACCTGCATTTGAGCCCTTGACACTTACGGTGCCGTAATACGTTTAAATATTCGCTCACAATCGAATTATTTTACTTAAACCGTTGCTTTTAATTCAAAGAACTGCAGTTTGAAATTGTTTCCTATAGAACTACTTTACCACTTTGCATCTATTCACTTACATTTAGATAATAGAAGAACTCAACGAAACTTTAGTACTGTCGCATACTGTTGTGGCTTCAAAGATACCAATTTTCGTTCTGTAAAAATAATCTTATGCACCATTTTATTTGGTCTCGAACAATTCTTTATATTTTCTCTTACCGCAACAATACCTTTACACACTACACGAACAATAACATGACACGCTCAGGTGCTTTTTCTGCGGCGTGCGAATTGTTTTGTTATATTGAGACTCTTTTTTAGATGACCGTCACTGGTACACTTATTTTACCACTGTTTTTGAAGGGAAAAAAAATTTCACACACTTCAAAAGTGTCAATCTTACACATTATCACAGATAATACACAAACGGCATTTATAGATTTTTCACACTTTTCTTACGGGTTTATTGATGCGCGCAAAAATATCGAACAATGAATAATTTTGTATGTAGAAATTTTACTGATTACAAGTCGAATTTTGTTGGTCATACCTATATTTACAATTCTCTAAAACTCAAGAGGCAACATTTTGCATAATAGATCACTATTACCGGGGCCATTTTTGCCGCCTCAGCGATGCACATTACCAGTGGCGAACTACATGAACATATTATGCTTCTTTGCATTCACTAATACCATTGTATATAGAGACTATAGTACTATCGTCTCGTCAACACGAAAATTTTCTTAGCCGTCGGATGGCGTTGCTGTCTTGCTAAGTTTCTTGTAGAACCAAAATAGAGAGAAATAACCAGAACCACACTTGTGATTAGTGAACCGAAGCAGTTGGTTGGTAATGGTGGCTGGTGTCTGACAAATTATGAAATCGAACCAAAAAGGGAGATAAAGAATAGACTACAAAACCCACACCTCATCCACATTCTGAAATCGGAAAGGGAAAGCATATCAGAAAACAGCAATGCAAATGGCTATGCATACGCATTCATTCATGTAAGGATGTTGGCCTTCCACTTGGGTAGCTTTCCCTTTAAAAAATATATAAGCCACCAGCGCTGACACCAACGCAACCACCACCATCGAGGTTTCTGCGCCTACTAAAGTAAAAGTAAACCAACTAAAGCTATGATCTTCACCCTCTAAAATATTTCAGCTTCAGTATGATGACACTCGTAGCGCAATGGTAGGATACACCAAGTGATAGTACTATATCTATGCTTATATAATGTACAATGCCAATACCGGTGACACAGTCTGACAACTTGGAAGGGGACTTTATAGCATGACATAACCGCTTGACTGCGGTCTGGATCTGTAATGAGAATGGGCCCTACTAATAATAATTTTTAATCTTTATTTTGTAGGTCGCAATGGATAATTTTGTACGGAAAATTTTGTGAGTTTCTAAAATTTGGCCCGGCTCTATTAGTATTGCGGTTTGACAATAATTGTTGTATTGAACGCTTTGTTCATCCGTTTATTAAAATGTATAACATTGGGATAAAGTTAAATAATCTGCATCTGTATCTAGAATGCTCCCGCCAACTGGGTATACGAATTTATTTTATTCTTCTCAATGTCAGGGATGTTGGTTTAAACACATAACCGGAATGAGGCTCTCTCCTACCGGACCTATGGAAGACCAACATTATTAAAAAACAAAGCTATCTTCAAGATAGGGAAATGTTCTTAGAAGTCTTTGGGTATTATGGCTGTTTGTAAGTCATAGTGCACTCTTTCTTAATATTAGCCAGAGCTCTTACTGCATACGGGAGAATCGGTTTAATAAAAATTCTTCGTTCGGATGCAATATTTGTTTTCCCTTCAGCGTTGGGGCTTTCCTAGATGACAGTACTGGCTCCAGGGAAAACTTCTGATATTTCCATTTGACCATTTTCGGCTCTTTGGAAAGTAGGTAACACTCTAAACTGCCGATGAAAGACTTGTCATATAATAACTTTAATTAATTCTAAATTTGTTAATATAGCATTAAAAATACTTTTATTTTAATACAACACTTTCAACGGGCAATATGCGTCCACTTATAAATTTCAAAGGCTAATGATGCCACCAACTTGTAGTCTTATCTTATCTTGTAGAGCATTTTGCTGTATGGGTGGTGCCACGCCTCTTTGTCTGATTTTGCGACTGTGGCTATAGAAATTGTCGTTTTATTTTATCAAAATTAGAGTCTCTTATTTGGAAGGAGTCACTCACCCTCACCCGAAATCCTTTGTTTAGTGATAATAACATTCTAGTAATAATTACATACTTGCCAATGTATTCTCAGTACCTTAATTAAGTAACTCTAACACTGATATTGGATATTTCTTTGCCTCTCTTTGCCTATATATCACTCCTTCTATCTTTTGTGTTTGGTTTAAAAACAAGTGTTTTGTTTATTCTAGAAATTATAAATTAGAACTTCATTGTCATTTGTATAGTATTGATTAATTTGTTCAAACTTAAGAGAAACATATTTAAAAAAATAAAAAATCCAGGAAATAACCCAAGCGTATTAGAATTGTTTTAAAAAAATTAGCATAAATGTATTTGTTATAAAGAAAAGCTAAAATAAATTTTCTATCTAAATAATACAAATGTACATTGTATTGAAACTATTCAATAGGTTTAAATTGAATTGAAAAATTTAAACAATTGAAAAAAAAACAATAGGTACTAGTTAATGTTTAATTTATAAGACTGAACGTTTGATGATTATAATCATGCATGTTACTAGGAGTACGAGTACCTATGTGATACAAAAGGAAATGTATATTTGTTAATTTTTTATATGTGTGAAATAAAATTCGAAAATGTATTTAAAAATGTTTTATAAAGTTGGGAAGACGGAAGGGATGCACCCTTTTGGAAATGTTTCAGGTATCACGTAAGTAACTAAAAAAAATCTAAATATGGCGTTTAAATATTAGCAGGTATAGAACAGCGTTTACAACAGACGCTTTGTCAGGGATGTTCTGATTATTATTTTGTTTTTTAGGAAAGCGAAATTTTGAAAGCCATTGCTGTAAAAGACATCAACATGCTGAACTTGCTCATAATTCCCACCTCGTAAGCAAGATGGCCGACCAAAATACATGCCACGTATTTTTTCGTGTCCATAAATCAATATAGAATTCGGCATTAAGCATACAACAAATAACAATATTTGTGTTGAAAGTAGATAGATGGTGCCACTATCGTGGTGGGTATTTTAGATGACGATGACGTTTGGAATTTGTAGTCTTTGTATATTTTGAGCAGGTAGGTAGGTCAAATGAAACTCTTATTTTATAAAGTAGTAGATAACCGAAGTAAACTTTGATTCACAATGTCGCGTTGAACTCGTGCATGCGTCGGTGTGCTTTGACACGCTTTATTGCCAAAGTGCGCGAGCAACAATTTTGTAAAACGAAATGCTACTTTGAAGCGAATGCGCTTTGAGAGAGTAGAGTATGACAGATTAAAAGTTCGGTTTGGTTTATAAACTAATGCACATTGAACACAATTAGAGAGAAAATTAAAATTTCAAGTCAATTGCATATAATAGGTCTATTCGCGTAGTCTTGTGTGATGTTAACAGCGTGGTCATTACGAAAATTGGAATACAGAGGACAAGACAACTTTGAGCATGGTGGCCTTACAAGTCTTTAAAGGGTTTAGTTTTTCAGAAGTCCACACAATTATCTGGTTGTTTACCCGGTTGAGATTGACAATAATAACAGAACTCATTGAGCGGTCACTGACGCTTTTGCAAATAACGGGTGATTTTTTAAGAGTTAAGTTTTTCAGGTTGGCAGCAATGGCGTCCAAATGTCATCTGTCAAAGTGAAAAGTTTTCAGTATACTCTACTATTTAATCATGGGAAGACTTACAAACGAGCAACGATTACAATTTACAAATTATTGAAATTTATTATAAAAATTCGTGCTCTGTGAAAAATGTGCACCGTTTGTTACGACCATATTATGGTCGTCATAATCGACCTGGTGAGTCAACAATTCGTGCTGTTATCACCAAATTTCTCACCAAATTTTTGCCCCAGTTGGCTGAGTTGAACTTGGTTGACATGTGGTTTCATCAAGACGGTGCCACATGCCACACAGCTCGTGAAACAACGGAAATGTTGAAGGATGAATTTGGTGAGCAGCTTATCTCTCGAAATGGCCCTGTGAGTTGGCCGCTAAGATCATGCGATTTAACGCCTCTTGATTATTTTGTTGTGGGGTTATATAAAGTCGTTAGTTTATGTGAACAAGCCGAACACGATTGAAGCCTTACAGGATATAATAACGCGCGCAATTCGTGGAATAAAGGCCGAAATGCTCGAAAAAGTGACGCAAAATTGGACCTTCCGAATGAACCATTTGAAACGGAGCCGCGGACAACATTTACATGAAGTTGTCTTTAAAACGTAAATGGCAAAGGCCCTATTTATCGACAACAATAAATTTTTTTAATATTTTATCCCTATTTGAGTGTATTATTCGATTTAAAAAAAAAAAACTAAGCTTAAAAAACCACCCGTTACTTATATACTCGTATTGGAAAAGAAGCAGCAAAAATGGATTAAGGGCGACGAACTGGACTGAACACGCAATTCTAGTTTGTCTACAGCCAGAATTCTATCTATTGTACTTACCTACCTACCAATAGACAAATTGTTTTTCTTTGAATTGAGAAGCAAGCCCTTGAGAAGAAACGCCCTCCCATGTAAGACATCCATTGCCATCATCCGTGCTATTGAAGCAGTAGCATTGTCACTAACCGCTTTGTTCCATTCAACGAGATATTTCCAGCTTTTTTGTAAAAATACCAGACCTTAAAATGTCTCTAGCAAATAAAATAAGCACTACCTTTCGGTTTTTTTTTTTAAGTTGTCTCGATTAGGTGATGCCAAATCGTCAAAATAAAGAACCTATTGCCCGCTAGAGCCGCATGTAGCGCTGTACGCAGTAAGGGTAATATACAATTGACGGATTTGAAAACTGTTATATACAGGTTCAAGTTGGTAGCGCTGGCATTTGACACCTGTAAAACTCAGCTGTGAATAGTGTATAACAGTGCTGATTTAAACTTAAACAAATATTGACAGAAGATCTAACTGCTATCGTTTCTACCGCTGCAGCTACTTGAAGCGAAATATTGGAAATTAAATGTACTAGAAATAATAGGTTTGTTCCCTTACTTTCTGGTTCAAAATTGACAATATGTGACAGTTCTCTCATTGCAAAAGAATTCGCCCACCGAAATAGAAAATAAACAAAAAGAAAAGAAACGCGTTGAGCTACAAATTTGAGAAACATGAATTTTATCTAAGCGGGAATATTCAAATGTCAAAAGAACGCGATACAAATTTATTTTTAAAAGAAAGAGTTACATTTTTTCTACTGCAGAAATTAAAAAGATCGCTCTTTTCCTTCTTACATTTATTTTTAAGTTAAGGAAGGTACGCGCTCGAGCTAAAAAATCGAACTTTTATTTCTGAATGTACTTCATGTATCTCTCAAAATTAAGTGTGGCTATTTAATGGGTATAGTCTGAAATAGTTGAAATAAGAGAGAATTAAATTTTTTAATGAACAGCTGTTTTTTAGTTGGGATTTTAGCTAATGTTTGGAGAGAAAAGTTGGAGAGCAGCTAAAATTTAGTTTTGCTCGATCATCATACTAAGCTTCAACAAGCACAAAAATATAAATGAAATCAAATAAAAAGCCTAAAAACATTTGAACGATTAGACAACCTTTTTTTCAGCTACTTTATGACTAGCCCAAAGAAATTACTTGGACTAATTTTTGCAGGTTTTTTTCTGGAGGGGAAATGTTTTGTTCTCTCTTTGTGGATCACTTCTGCCCAACTTTTACGTAAGGGAACGAAGTTTGACTAAATTTGACTGATGTATCCTTAGACTTGAACCTGATAGTAAAATTGCAGCTACCACTGTTCGTGAGGTGAAGAACTTGTGTGTGAGCATAGTGTTTGTGTATCGCTAAAGGCTTTCTAAAAAGCGTTATGCTGCTATATGCGTTATAGAAGTTTAACAATGTCAAATAATAAAGACGACGTATTGCCATAACATTGCTTGGCCTTGGGAGATTTTTTTTTTGCGTCCCATTGATTTCAGGCAAATAATGATTCATTTTACAAAACTATTGTAAGCCGATTCCCTGCAAGATCATATAAGCAAACAGTTCGAACAAGCCTTCCCTGTCATTTCTGTCACTTTGACAGACAATTTTGAGCTATAAATGTGTAGTTTTTAATCCCGTCGGCGAAGACAGACGCTTACTATTTTTATTCTCAATAAGTAAAAATAAAAAGTTTGTTTGGATAGATTTTTTTAACTTTTCACTTTGACAAAGGAACGTTGCTTTTATATTCCCAGGACAAAAACTGTGTAAATTCAAATCGAGTCACCCTATTTGTATATCGTATCGTTTAAACAGCGGACTATCCGCTGTACAAAGCTATAAACTTGCTAAAATGTTTGGTAAGCTTTCATATCTACTGTTACGCCTGCCACCTATTACGCAATAGATGCAGGTACGTTGTGCTTTTTATGGCAAGTATTCTGAAGTTCAAATGAAGTCAGTTGAATTTTTGTTGCTCTCAGAATAGATTTATGGAAAGTTTTTTATTTTCTTTGTAGGAATTGTTTGCATGCGAGCAGTCTTAAAGATAATCCGCCATACTAATAATCATTTTTAGTGTCCAGGCTAAACTTCTCGAAGTCACAGTAGCGAAATTTTCCATACAAAATTGCATATTGTGACCTACAAAATATTTAGTGTGAAGGTTAAAAATGATTATTAGTAAGGCCTAATGTCTTTTGGGTTCTGGGGGTGAGTTCAAAATTTTAATTCATAAGTTATATAACTATGGCTAAAGCAAAAACATACTTAGGTGGCGCTACAGTCCATGGTAAACCTGGGACTTTGTTAAAACTCCTTTGTGTTAAATTGTACCTATGTGTAAACTTATACAAGGCGCTGTACTAATAACAAATTTTAAACTCGACTTTAAATTTACGGAAGCTCACAATTGCGAAACCTGTATGGAAAATATTGCCACTGTGAACTACGTAAATTTAGAGTCGAAACTAAAAATGTTTATTGGTAAGGCCCAAGGACATTGTATATCCGTCACCAATGACTGCCTATTTAACATAGATTCAGTACGTATTTAACTCATTTATGCGATGGAAGGTGCATACTTTCCATGAGACATCTATTAATGTTTGAAGACCAATTCTTACCGTGTAAAAACACGGAGGTTGTTTTAACCTGTGATACATGACATAGTTCGATTTTTATATTTAACTGCGTCAGATCAAGAGCGTTTCCTTTACCTGTTGAAGCGATGACTCCTATTAATAACCTAATTATCGGAACTTATAGCCCTTGCCGAATACGAATGTAGGTATGATAAGGATACGCTACGACTTGAACTACTACTGCCTGAGGCAGTGATTACAAATTTTAGAATAGAGATGGCGTGGCGGTTGTATACAATCGACATGGCGATGCGTAGACCGCGTTGCTATATGCTATAAGCTCAAAAAAGGGCACGATCACTACGAAAAAACAGTTTGCCTAGAGTCCAATGCATGTAGACCTCTTGCGTCACCTATTATTTAATTAATTTAAGATACGAATTATCAACCATTTTACCATCGTTTTAATTTATTTTCTCATTAAATTCTATTCCAGATATGATCAAACAGCCAGTAAAAAAAACTCCCAAAAACCATTTAAATGCATCCCCCTAAAGCTAAAACAGAACATCACTAATGCAGAAGCATTTCCAACACAGAAACTCAATTACAAAATTGCCAACTATACAAGTGAAATAAAGAATCGTTTCCTCTACTTCTACTATAGGTCTATAAACTGGTAACAAAGTGAACAATAAAAATGTAAAATAGCTCATTTAATCACTAAGCGGCGAGATGTGCGTGTCGTCCTCGTCCATTACAAATTCTCATCCCCCACCCTTCCGCATCTAAACTTTCTGTGTTTCAAAACAAAGTAGCACGTCCCGAAACAACTACTGTTTACATTTCTCTCCATATCACCAGTAGGACTCATCTGCTTATCTACAAGAGGTGTGCGACTCTCGTAGGGACGCTATTTGCATAAGACTTGTGGCCGTATGTAACCACATCAAAAATGTTGTGAAAAGTTCCCTCGTTTTTTTGTTGTCCGAAACAAAAGCAAAGCCACACGAAAAATATTTAATAGATACACCAACAACATCAATGGGATGTGCGAAATAAAAAGTTATATCATGATAAAATGGCATTGTTTGTTTTGGGTCGACCATTGTCCTTGAACTGGCTGGTTATCCTTTCTAATTATTATTTTCCATACCAAAGACGAGTCCAACAAAAATGTATTCGAGCTGACCGATGGGCGACGCTTGTGCGTAAGAGTAGAAACTTGTGGGTAAAATTCGCGGGTCGAAACAACACAAAGGAGAATACTCTTAATCCTGAAAAGGGCTTTCGCTACGATATTCTTTTATAATGAACCAATTTAATGCAGACACAAGGTGGTAACATTGGGGCTTTTTTATTATGCGTACTGCTTACATGATCTATTAATTTCATCAACACCCGGACTTGAACACCCTGAGGTAAACCCAGCACCGATGCATACTACGAGTATGAATCCGAGAAGACAACCACAATTTATGTAAAATAGATACGACCCACACGCAAAATAGTTGGTCCACCCACTTTTGCACTTGGAAGCTTCTATGTTATTAGTTTGTCATATATACGCATTTATTTTTTTACAAAAACAACAAAAAACATATCATAGACAATATGCTTTTTTAATTGAATTAATGACAAAAATAAGCAAAATTACAACGAGTACCGTTAAAACTGTATGCTTTCTCATTTGTTAATGAGTGCAAAATAGTTGGTCTACGTCATTCGTGATGCAAAAGAGTTGGTCTACTCCACATAATCGTATGATTAAGTTAACCGTTAGCAAAAATTAAGCAAAAACAAACGTACTCTTGCTTTGTCAGCTTATTAGTGTACTTGTGCAATTAGTTCTAATTCAGTTGTTGGTTGATCATGGCGCGTGGTGTTCCCCTATCTAAAGATCTCAGAGAATCGATTGTAAAAGCATTTGAAAATGGTTTTTCAAGCTACAAAATTGCCAAAAATTTTAATCTCCCTCGTTCATCGGTACAAAATATCATTTCGCTCTTCAATAAGATGGGTAACATTAAATCCCGGAAGAAAACTGGGCGGCCGCCAATAGCAACAGCCCGCGATTGTAGGGTATTAAAAAAAATAATTAAGGAAAATCGTCGTCAAACTGCTTCTGGGGTAACTGTAGAGTGGAAAAGCCGCATCAAAAAAGAATGTCTGTCGACACTTGTAAACGCAACATGAACAAAATGGGTTATAAATTTTACAAGGTTTGTTTAAACATCTTTTGTTAATTTTGTATTGTGGTTTTTTTCAACCCATTCTAATAGGCCAAAGAAAAGCCCCTTCTTACACCAAGGCAAAAGAAAAGGCGACTTGAATGGGCTAAAGAGCACAAGGATTGGACCTTACAGCAGTGGCGGGAAGTAATTTGGGGCGATGAATCAAGATTTGAGGTATGTGTTGGCGATGAGCGAAAGCGTGTACTTCGTACCTCCAAAGAAGCGTTCCATAAAGACTGTCTGAAACGAACAATCAAGTTTCCAGCATCACAAATGATATGGGGGTGCATGTCTGGGCGTGGTGTTGGTAGTTTATGTTTTGTTGACGGCCTTGTAAATTCAGTAAAGTATCGCGACATCTTGCAAGAGCATCTGCTTCCATCAATAACACAGCTTCAGTCAACCGAGGGGGCTTACGTATTTCAGTAAGACGGTGCATCTTGTCATACGGCAAAGTCAACTCTAGCCTGGTTATCTACTGAAGCCATTCCATTAATGGAATGGCCATCCAGTAGCCCTGATCTTTCGCCCATCGAAACTCTATGGCACAAAATGAAGCAAAAGTTAAGACAGCAACCAGCAAGAACTCGCAAAGATCTACGACAAACAATTAATGATATTTGGCAATCGCATCACAACCGATAACTGCCAAAAACTCGTGGATACAATGCCACAGCGAATTCAAGCAGTCATATCCAAGAAAGGTGATGTGACGCAGTGGTAAAAAGTAATTTTTAAATCTTAGACCAATTATTTTGCGCTCAAACGAAAGATGACCAAATATTTTATTCAGTAATAACTTCAAATGCTTACAACTTGTTCATTAAACTTTCTTTTTAATTGTAGCAGAAATATAAATACATATTTATTTTCATTAACAAAACTTTTTATTTGAAGAAACAAAACAAGTTTGAATTTCTCAACAGAATTTATTCGTAATCAAATAGCATAGACCAACTATTTTGCGTTTGGGCTCGTATAAGAAAACAATCATTGTTTAGCGTTGGGCCCCTGTTGTTGAGCCAACATATTTAAATATGAACTATTCACCATCATTTCTTACCTAGTTTAAGTCAAATTGTATGTACCAAAAGTTCAATAAAAGGCTATGTACATGATCTATTGATTTCCAGGGTTTGCCACAAAAGTTGGATCTCGTACCATTGTTGTAAGCCGTGGAAATCAATGATCCATTGGCATATTGTTCAATATAAGGTGCACAGTTTGTAGGTTGAATGCTGCGCTTTTGGTGAAACGAAAAGAAAATCGGACGTCAGAGGATTAAAGGCGGCATATTTATCTGTTATGCGTATTCCATTAAAAATAATTGTGAAAAGAGCTTTGGTAGGTTGCACATAAATCGCGGTATTTTAGCCACAGGGAGCAAGTACGCAAAATTAAGTCCGCAGAAAAACTTTTTAAAGCCTAAAACGATTTTGATTTTTATGTTTGTTAACTTTTCTTTATTCAGTTTTTTTTATACACGTTATTAAGTTTCTTTTTGTTATCTTCTTCCGTCCATGGCCAGCAAGAATAATAATTTGAACGTCTCCCCGTTTACTCTTCTTGCCGCTGTCACTCATGTATGTTTGCATGTACCTTTAGAATCTAGATGGCGCACCCTTCGTTATGGAGGCCTGTGACGCATTTAAATTTATTTATTTATCACAAATTATTGCATTACAATCCACTGGGAAGTACAGTCTAATTCAGTCCTGTAATTTTAGCGCTTTCGGCACTAGATCTGGAACATTTTTTAGTATGCTCAGCGCGCTTTAAAAAATTTGTTGCACCTAGCGGAATTTCTAGCGGTTTTTATTTGCAAATCTCTTCTATTATTTCTGTAGTTTTGCGGTTTTCACACTCAATCAATCTTAACAAATGGAAGTGTCATAAGAGAGAGAGTTTTTTACTTTTTGAAAATATTAATAATTAACATGTAAAAGTGTTATCATCGGCCTGGCAATGCTTTGATACCCTCCACTGCATACAAGTCATTTAAAATTGGTTTGGTATGGGAGGTACCAGAACTACTTGACCGACATAGCCCATTTTTAATACCAACCTAACGACAATAACAGTAAGTCCTTTCACCAAATTTCATTCGCCTAAGGCAATTCCTTTGGGCGCTATCGTGCTTTCAACAGACAGACAGACAGACAGACGGACATGGCTAAATCGATTCAGAATGTGATCCTGATTCAGAATATATATACTTTATAGCGTCTCCGGTGACTCCTTCTTAGCGTTACAAATGTAATGACAAAGTGAATCTACCTTCCTGTGGAGGGTATAAAAAAAGTTAAAGTTTGCTACTATGTAATGTACAACATCCAAATGCGAGAGTTGTCGCACTCGCATGGGTATGCTAGTTTATTATAATAACTTGTATGTGGAAACTCCACACGGAAAGATATTGGTATTAAACTTTGACATGGCATCGCCCTACAATTCGACTGAATCCCCGTTTAGAGTGCAAATGATAATGAATATTTGTTAGACGATTAGAGCGAAGACCAGACTTTTTAATTATTTTGTATTATTAAATGAATACAAAAAAAGACCTGAATATGTTAAGGTTTTACTTTCCTTATAAGAATTTCAGATTTAGTGTTTTTTTTTAGTTTTCCGTAAAAAAAATTAGGGCGTTCTAGAGCTTTTTGTTTAGTTTTTTGACTCCGAGTGGTTAAAGCGGCCTGGCAGCACTGGTTTAAATTGGTTCAGTGGATACACAGTCGATGTCGAACCTACATCTAAATGGGACTTAGCTAACAAAAAAAACTTTTCACGTGATCAATCGAGGTTAATAAAACCTGCAACAAATCAAGATAACCAGCTGTCAGAATTTTAAATGTGCCAATTTTTTTTAGAACTGACATGCTTCCTTTTTTCCTGCCGAAAGATTTAGTGAGGATTAGCAGGACGTGCAAAAGAAACCTCATCTGCAATCGAAGCGATTTACATAAACTTCTTTTGGAGAGCGGATATTTAACGAACAGCGCCACCTACATCATAACTATTTCAACATTCCGTCGCTTACTATTGAACTTCGGATATTCAACATCTAGTGGTAGTGGGACTGACGGGTCGATCGACATTTCGATTTGGAAACTAAATGCAAGACTAGAGTTACCGCCAAATGTCAGTCATTGTATTAAGGTGGAACGAATAGCCACATAAATATATGAGGAGTACAACGTAGCGTGCGCCGCGGCGTGACAGGCGCAGCCTGCAATCCCATCTGTGTCAGGAAGCATAGAACTTGTGAGGCAGAAAAACTTATGAGAGGGCAAAGTTTATATCTCAATAAAATGTGAAATAAGGTTTGTATCCGTAGAAGGCTTTCTCAACCGAGTCCCATTTTTGTGGGACGGCAACTGCCCCAACATTGACTAGTTTTAAACTTTGACTTTGCATTTAAAAGCTTTGCTAATATTTATCCACAACGTTCGACTATTTCATAATGAGTACTATCGCTCTGAACTATAAAAGCGGTATTTACCAAAATGTTTCCATTCCTTTTTGAATTATATAGAAAACTAGCTGACCGGGTGAACTTCGTACCGCCTAAAATTAATTAAAATATTAACATCCCTTTTGATAGTTGAACCTCTCTATTGAACGAATGGAACGTCCTTGGAATTAAATTAAGTTCAAAGCATAGAAACGACTTCATAGATTTCCGGGTCAGCTTCTTGATCATATTTTTCCGCGCTAATGATTGAATCGAGCTCAGATTTTCTCAATCAACCAAATCAAATTAAGCAGAATGTGGGCAATCGGCAATCGTCGCTTCTGCCATTCGACAGAGTACATCCAGAAAAGCGATTGTCCAAAAACACTGTGCTTAACGATAAAGTCCGTGATTGTTTTGAGGTTTTGTTAAAAAAAATCGTGCGTGATGTCATTACCGTGTGTATGACATCAGCACACAGTAAACATATAGCACACAAAATCAGATGTTGCCATAACTCACCAACGCGTTGACCAATTTCGTTCAAATTTTAGATAAACCAACTACACGACCATGCAAACAAACCCTCAATTTGATCGTGTGTGATTCGCCACAATTCCCTAAAGCTCCATTTACCCCGGGTATGATATTCAAATCTATATTTCTTCCGCATATATACAAATCCCACTCAAACAAACGACAAAAGTTTAATTCTTTAATGACTCCAGATGTCTTTTCGGGGTTGATAAAATCTGTGCCAATATTTTGATGTCAACACGATTGAGGAAATTGATTGGTCACACACAAATAATGATCTCCGAAGTTAAATCAAAAAACATTTCAAACTCGAACATGAGTAAGGAATAGCTACATAACCCAATTATATTTAAACCTGAAATAATCTATTTACATCTCAGCGTCGTGCAAAAAAATTATATTTAAGTTACAACCCAGGTAACAATTTGACTTCGGTAAGGTTCAAATTTAAAATTTCTGTAGGCAACAGCTTGGAAAGAGCTTCTATAGTATTTATTAACCGAAGTTGATCCATTTCGAATTAATTGTTTCGATAATAACTTCAGTAAGACCTGTACAAAGCATATACACAGGTTTTATAGAGGGATATGAAATAAAGTTTCGGCAAGATGTCTATGAGACTTCTGAAAATGTGTCAGGAGATGTGTGGAAAGTGAATTGCTTCCCTAAAGCTTGTGGTTCGAAGCGCTTTCCAGATGCTTCTTTAAAACTTCTGACCGAAGGTATTATAGAAGCAAAGAACTGTCATTCAGTATTGCAGTCGACTGCTTGCTATTGGAAGCTGTATAGAAGCACTTACTCGTACTTCCTCCTATAAAGGCATTTCCATTGTCCGTCAATTGATCTTGTGCCGATATATTTAACCGATGGTTGTGCTGTAATTGTGAATTGATAGTCCGTCGATCAATATTTCCTCCTCGTCCACGAAGACTTGGCAAAAATATCCAAAGATACAAAAAAAATTTAAATATGAAAATAACGTAACGCACTTAATGCAATACACATAAATTAGAATACCTACGTGTGGCCGTAGTTGTTGCTTGATTCAAGTTTGTGTTGTTTTCAATGACACCACACTCGTTGTCTTGCAATTCGAAATAAAACAAACCACTAATGCGTAAATTAAAATTTACTTTTGTTTGAACTATTGAGAGCGAATTTGTGAGACGTCAAAAAATAAAAGCAAACAAATAAGCTCGATGACCAAAAAAAATTTATTCAGTGACATACACACGTACCGTACAGTAGAATTATATAATATAAAGATAATGGCTGGTCAATGTTAGGGCTTCGTGTTTCTAACATGAAAATGGGCAATCAACAAAGGTATAAGTTTTTTTTTCTCGACAGCTAAATTTAAACTCGATTTTCTATTATTAATTATTTAATTTTTTTGTTTTTAATTATACATTTTTTAAAGCTGGTAATAATTTAAATAGTAAGTAACCTAATTACCGCCGAGATGAAAATGCACCTCGTCAGACAATATGATTTTGTACCCAAAATCGTTTTCCAACTCAAGCTGCTCTAAGGAGCCTTAGCTTAGCAGTTTAAGCGATAACAAAGCGGATGGTCGTGCGCCTTCAATAATTGCTGAGTCATTTGAACCTTGTTAGCGAATAATCCTAGATCTTTGTGCAGAATTCTCCCCAGGCTAGTGCGTGAAATGTTAAGCTGTTGAGATCGATGACGAGTTGATGTGAATTGAGTTTTACACTCTCGGCTACAACAGCCACATTCTCGTCTGTGCGCACCGTATGACGACGGGGAGCATGAGTGTTGTCCACTAGCATACCGGTCTCACGAACCTTTGGCACAAACTTGCGTACAGTAGGCGCGGTGGGTGCTTCATTTTGGCCAAAACTTCTTTTTAAAAAACGCGCAGCACTCACTTTGGAAATAAGTTTTCAATATTAATTTATCAACGTTGTTCAAGCGTAAAGCCACTCATCTCGTTTCGCGCAGGTATGATGCTGACTCTCCGTTAAGGTTTCGAGCGGGAAAATAACCTATAATTAAAAAAGAAGCCACTAGATGGGCAGCCCTTTATATGTATTTGAAAGTTCCCTTCAAAATATAATATGACATCTATTGACAAATTGCTTAATATAAAAAAATTTTTAAATATTTTCATGATTTTAGTCAATGTAAGGGGACCGGTCAATGTAAGGGCAGTTGGGAATACCTAGTTTGGAAGCATAAGTGCCAAATGGTCTGAACGCTCTCAGTCAGTAGTTCTTTTTGATTACGAGTAAGTCGAGTGTCCTAGTTCTTTTGAACACGACCGAAATATTTCCGTATTTCCTTTCTTTCACGAGTCCTCAGTCACATTTTTATTTATTTAAGAAAATCGTAAAAAGGTATTAGTTTGAGCAGCGGTTCCACAACTTTTTCCAGTGTGATGAAATGTCTTTTTCGACGAAGAAATCGAGCTTTAAAATCAAACTTTTGTATCAGAATGTAGGTACATGAAGTACGAGTATTTTTCATTTCCATTTGATGGGTCGGCGCATTTTCTCGTTCTAAATTTTGACAGATCTTTGTTTACTGGTGTTTTATTGTTTTTTTTTTTGTGCTGCGGAAGAGTAAGCAAAGAAAACCTCGCCGAGGTTTAAATAAGAGAGAAAATTTAATTTTTCAAAGATCAGTTGTTTTCTGTGACACTTATTCGCAGCGTTCTGTCAAAATGTAGCTAAACTTTTAGCTAGTGTTTGGAGAGAAGCTGCAATATTGTTTAACTCGTACTAAGCTTTAGGAATAAAACAATATGGAACGCCCACCCAATCGTTACAAAAACTACTGACTGCACCATTCTACCTGCAATTTCAGTCTTTTTATTGAATAAACCGGGCATAATTTACTGACGGTCCTTTTATTGTTCTTCCTAATACCCAACACGAACTTTCTCAAGAGTGTTGGCTTCCCAAACTGCGTACGTAATAGTTACAAACATTTTATTTGGTACGTGCACTGAAAGAACAACATTGATGCAAAATAATTCCAATACTCGAAGTCGGGCAGTAGGTACCTTTTCTTGTACGAAAAGTTAAGGATAATGTGGCAAACGCTGTGTGCATAGGAATGTCCAAAGTTCACAATACTAGTCCAAGTTGAGTATTCTTTTCAAATTAATTTTGTTTCTAAATTCCCCTGAATTTTGGGAAGGCACAAAGTGTATGCAGGAAAACTTTGCAAGGAAGTAATGAAATACTGGAATGTGCAGGCCAGGTAAGGTATATACCCCGAGAATTTCATTGTTAGTCAAGTTGTTTATTTTTTTAGTCGAGTGAATTTTGTTGCAAAGGGAAACAAGTTTGAACAACTTGTCGAATGGATTTAATGGATGACAGCATTAATGTATCCTTTATGAGAACTTCCAAACAAAAGCGTTGAACGACTGCAATTTGAAGACTGCAATAATTAATGGAATGAAGTTGTTTAAAGTTTGATGGTGGGGCCTCAGCTGAGGTAGGTGGTAAAACTAATCCATTTTAGAAACTGTGTGTGGCAAATTTTGATCGAAATTTCGAGGTGGATACTAAAATGGTTTACAGTCGAAATTGGTGGGCGAAACTGTGGTAAAAGGCATGTAACCCTTTACCGCAAACGAAGCCATTGATAGTTTTGTCTTTTCGTGAAGTATTTTTACTTCCCCTGTAATTCGAAATCAGCAAGTTGCACCGCGATTCGTTAGAGTAACCTATCTCTCACACACAACGATTAATATTCTTAGGTATCTGCCAAACAACGGCGGCATGTTTGCAATTCAGTCTACCGATCAATTGGCATGCAAGAGAGTGCAGGAAAAATTCTTACTTTAAATGCTTGTTACTGTGATGATTAAATGGTAAGTGGGTAGACTGGGTACGGTTGAAACACAGGACGGTTTAAACAACACAAATATCTCGCGAGCCATATGCGCAGCGTGTATGAGTATTAGGGGTGAAAGAAGCACAAACAAGTGCGTACACGAATGCCAGTCCTGAGTTGTTCCTTCGGCGGTTCAGTTGTAGGTGAGAGCTTGTGTTGTATTTAGACCATCAAAAGTAAGTATTCTTGTTAGGTTATTTTTCTTTTGACTGGGGTTTCTGTCTATGTGAGATTGTTCTGTGCATTTTTTTGTATGCAGTAAACAGTGTAGAGTACAGTAGAGTGACTAGTTTAAACGTGTCAGCGTCGTTTTCGTTACTTGAGAGATTTTATACTTAAAGGGGGGTACTGGGGACGGTTGAAACAATTTTTCGGGGGACGGTTGAAACAATGTTTTTACTTATTTTTTGCGTTTTATAGATGCCCCGAGAACACTTCAAGAGGAAATGTGAACTTCTCAACATATAATGATGCTTATGACGAGGTGAAGGTAGGCTATTTATTGCGCAACGCGGCGGAGAAGCATGGAATAAACCATTGCTCGCTTCTAAGATTCATTCGAAAGCGAGATGCATCTGGCGCGGAACTGAATCTGAATCTCATCTGAATTTTATCGATTGAATTATCGAAATTGAAGTAATGTTCCTTTTGTTTATTTTTACTTAATCTAATGAAGTAAGATTTTTTTTATTTATTTTTGTTAATTTTTTGTTGCTTAGAAAAACAGTTTTTTTTTAATTCTATTTAAAACAATGACGTGATAAATATTGTCAAACAAAGCTATTATTTAAAATAAAAATTAATTAAATATGTAACAATGAAAAATTGTGTTCGTGTTTCAACTGACCCCAATTACAAATTTTTTTTAATATGTTGTACTACCCAAAATATCACAATGAGTACTCAAAATACACTTTCCATTTATACATAGAAACATCTGTGTACCTTGAAACAAAATCATACATTGTTCATTTGCTTTGCATCAACTAAGCAAAATCAATTCAAGCGACCTTTTTTATACTTCAAGTCAATATTTATTCAATATTTAAAATTTACAATTTGCGCACTGCAATCTGCCAACTGTATTTGTAAACCAAAACACTTACCCTACCTACCTCAACATAGTACCAGCAATTATCCACACAAGATACCAATAAGAAAAGAAGAAGTAAAAGAAAATCGAATAAGTCGAAGAAAAGCGTGTTATTTTGTTCATATCATAACCGAGCGGGTGTAAAACACATACCCAAAACCCAACGCAGTACTCAGGGAAGAAAAAAAGGGATAACAAGCTAATATTCTCTCAAAATCAACTATCAAGTAAGAGCTTTTAACCCGACATATTTTGGGTTCCCTTCGCTTTGTCGTGGCGAGACGTGAGACGATGACGATGTTGTATGAAAATGGATACACACAATATTATTAAACTGACTTTTGGTTTGCAGGGTTATGTGTGTGTGTACCATTTTGTGAGTAAAAATTCATTTGTGTTTCATATATAGGTATATTTGGTTTTTGGTAGATAGATAGTGCTGACTGGTGGAGATTTGAAAAGGTAAGTCGGTAGGAATCGGGTTATATGGACGCCACGCCACTGAACGCCATAATGACTCTTCTTTCTATAAATTTCTATCCTTTTGCAGTGTTCAATATTTTATAAATCTGCTTCAGTAATGGATCCTCTTCAATTCTACGGTAAATCGTTGCATATACAAGGGTTGTTTGATAAGTCAGTGACTTTTTGGATAAACATATTTTTATTGGTCAAAAAGTATTTTATTTCTCAACATAATCTTCTTTTAGCTCGATACACTTAGCCCAGCGTTTTTCCATTTTTTTTATTCCCTCCGAATAATAGGTTTTCTCAAAACTCTCAAAATAGGCATTTATTTCAATGATGACCTCTTCATTGGACCTAAGTCTCTTACCGCCCAGCCATTTCTTTAGGTTTGGAAACAGGAAATAGTCGCAAGGGGCCAAATCTGGAGAATGTGCTGGATGGGGTAGCAGTTCATAGCGTAATTTGTGGAATTTTGCCATGCTGACTACACACGTGTGCAACCAGGAATTGTCTTGATAAAACAGCACTTTTTTCTTTGCCAAATGCGGACGTTTTTGCTTCAATTCAGTATGAAATCTATCCCGAAGATCTGAATAGACGCCGGTGATCGTTTTACCCTTTTCAAGGTTATCGATGTGAATGATACCGCGTGCGTCCCAAAATACTGTGGCCATGACCTTGTTGGCAGAAAGACCCACTTTAGCCTTCTTTGGTGCACGTTCGGCTGTTTTGATTGTTCCTTGGTCTCTGGAGTGTTGTAGTGGATCCATGTTTCGTCAACGGTTACGAAACAGCGCAAAAACTCCTCGGGATTACGGCTGATGCCTCAGCCATCTCACGGATTTTAATTCTCCGATCGTCCAATATCATTCCATGGATTTTATCCACTATTTCTGGCGTAACGAAAAAATTCAAAAGTCAGTGACTTATCAAACTGCCCTCGTAAATTGCATTCCTGGGGATGGATCAATGAGTGAGAGCACCAGATTCTGCTATCAGTGGCGTAGCGTGGGTTGGTGCCGCCCGGGGCAGACCCGATTTATGCCGCCCCCTAGTAACTTTTTACACACATATCAAATAAACAACGGCAATTCCCATTAAACTTAAATTGTCTTAATTAAAATTCTTTAGAAGAATAGGATTTTGTTTATTAATTAATTAAATTCATCAATAAATAAATAAATAATTTCATAATTCAAATTTGATTAAAGAAAATATTTTTAAACGAAAGGATAAAAGTAAAAGTAATTTAGTTTTAAGTAAAAGGGAAATATACATTATTCTGGTAGATATATATGTAACTAATGTTTTTATATTACAAAAGAAACACAAAACAACAGAGCTTGTCCAGTACACTATTCAAATTACACACATATGTATCTATTTGTTCTTACTTCAATTCGTATAAACAAAACACAATTATACGAATTTATTCGAGTTTATGTTCGCAAATATCCGCAGTTAACCAGCGCAAAAAAATGCTAACTGTTTGTATCTACACAATAAGAGAAAACACTACCTATTTTTTTCTTGTTAGGTACCTGGGTCAGTGTTGCCAGAAGAAAAATCTAAAAATCTTATTTTCCGAAATAAAAAATCTTTTTTTCAAGATATTTTCAAAATAGAAAAACAACGAAATATAAAATACAATTTTGAAGTATTTAAAACAAACTGTTATACATATCTTTTTCGACAAAATTGCAGTAATGTAATTTTTTTTTTTTTTAATTTTGGAAAATATTTGAATTAAAATGACTCAGAACTTCATTGCTTATATTAAAATTATAGGAACTTACTCCATTAAAGAGCAACAAATCCTTTGTAAAGATTGAACTTTCAACTGTTTCAGTACCTACTCAAACGATTACGAATTTTGCTTTTATTTAAATTTACAGCAGAAAAAATATTTTGCAGAGCGAAGGAATGTGGAAGCAACAATATATTGAAAATAAAATCTTTAAAAATTTGATATGCGAAGTTTCCATTGGCTGTTTCTACTATCATTTTTTTCCAAAAACATATTACATCGGTTATTTTATCAAATTCGTTGAAATTTATGTTTCTTTAGAGTTGATGGAAACGTTAGTAAAACAGAAATTGTACATGGGCTCTGTTCGACTCATATTAGTCATAATTATGGAGTTTATAGAAAACGGTTTTCTCCAATAGAAAAGGTTGTTTCAATGTAAACAAATTCGAAAATACTTGATATCAAATATCTTGAAATTTGATGAATTTGAGGTAAAAAGTCTTGCACCTATTTTGGAGCTCAAAAATCTGGCATCACTGACATTAATTAATTTTTTGGGTAATTAATTTTCCATAATATATTGTACGGCAAACGAGACAAGACTGCAAATTCTATTTCCAATTGGAATGATTATGTTTGAAAACTTCACTTCGTTTTTTGTGTATTTTATATACATATTTAAAAATTTTAAAATTTTAACCGCTCCAAATTGCCGCCCCTAGCAAAGTGCCGCCCGGGGACTGTGCCCCCCTGGCCCCCCCCTCGCTACGCCACTGTCTGCTATGGAATTTGAACCCCAACTAAATCCACACTGTCTCCACTGGCGATGAATTCAAAGCAAAAAGCAAGAGCTAACAAAAAGCACATACCAGAGCAACTGTCAAATTTCGCTTGATAAGGATTTTCATAGCATACTATTTTAGTAAAGAAGACAATGGCAACGAATACACACATAAAGAGTATCTTTGCGTTGAAATACTTAAAACTGCTGACAGAATTGCAAAAAAAAAGAAGGCATAGATTTTGGGTTAATCCCTTTTTAGAAAAAAGAGCACTTCATGACATCGAGGCCCATATATAAAAGGACATTATTTGGGACGACGGTAGTGATTTAAAAAAACTTTTGCAGAATTTGAGGATATCCTAGGATTTGTAAGTTTAAAAATTTCTTAGAATACATTTTCGTGTTTTGTTTTGTATTTAGTATATAAACTACCAAAGAATACTTTTCAGTGTTCATATGGCTCCTAAATAGTTACTGCATTAAAAATAACCCAGTCAACTTGTTTAAAGAAACTCGGTTAAAAATAACCGATTTATCAATTTCCCCTCCAAATTTGTTCGGTCGTAAATGATAAACTAACTTGGTAGTATTTATCCAAGTTACTTTGTTGTTATTAGCCAACCTACTTGGTAGAATTCAACCAAGTTACTCTGTTGTTATTTACCAACTTACTTAGTTAAAGTTAGACAACATGCTTCGTTGCATTTAACATCCGTGGATCTAAGAACTGAGTCAAATTTCCAAACATTGAATGGGTTAAATTTTCACGAGTAAAGTGGTTAAAACAACCCATTGTTTTGTTATTTTTAAACAAGACGGTTAATTTTAACAGAGAGGTTGTTTTGTTAGATTTTAACAAACATTGAGTGGGTTAAAAAATGATAAGAAGAACGGTTATTAATAACCAATCGGTGTGTTAAAACTTCAAATTGGCTATGTTGTTTTCAATTAATTTACTTATCAGATTTTAACAAAAGCCAGAATAAAACTGTTTGGTATATATTAATCTACTAACTTTGTTGATAACAACTTATTAAGAGTGTTATTTCAAACAGTATGCATTTAACCTTTTTTACTCTGTAGTTTTTAACAACAAATACTCGTTTATATTCTACGAAGCCTAAGTTAATTTTAACCCATTTTTTTTAACCGAGCAAAACTCGCACTCGTTTAAGGTCAAAGTTTCTGCGTGAAGCATTTATGACTGCCAAAGTACCTAGAAAACGTGGACGGCCGTCTACTGGATCTGTTACAGAAACGCCAATATCATTCTGCAGTAAGAAAGACATCTGAAATCCGTAAGAAGGGATAATTTGGGCTATTTGCCCAAGTGACAGAAGAATCGGCCAACACAATTTCCCATTTCGGTCAAAAACCTTTTGTGAAAAATGTGTCTTCCTTTTTTGCGTTAAACTTTGAATACTTCGGTGATACTTCCACTCGCCGATATTTTTTCGCACCAAAGAATGTACCTCCCCAGTTTTCAAAGCTTTTCCATTTCATTCACTCGCTCCACTTCAGCAAAACCTGGGAGAAGAGCTTGAACCGATGGCCAAAAGTCTTCGTTGAGCATGAATCTGTCCGTCAGTTTTTGAATTAACGAATCTATGCAAGGAACCAGTATAGACAATCTAAAAAGGCTTGAGTAGAAGAGGTTTCTGAATTGGAACACGTTGTTTGTTTCAATGAAGTTCTTGAAGCTCTTAGTTCAACGTCAAATAAGTTCTCAGCAAGTTGGGATGCGGATTGAAAAGCCTCTCAGAAAAAAATCATCAGAGCTCTTTTGTGCGGTCGATTGCAGAAATAAGATCTAAGAAAATTAAAGTTTTAAATTTTGCTTAAGATTTTCCCTGGCTACGTGCCTGTATCACGAAAACGGTTGTCGAGAATCCGTTTGAGAGTCTTCAGCACAAAGGATGTCGGGCTGATTGGTCTGAAATCTTTCGACTGAACACCACTCTCACTTGTGGGGTAAGTAGTTGTTAAGAAAACAACTTCTAAAAATCGTTCTGGGTCATGAAAAGTCTTAGATCTTTGTCAGTACATATTTAAGAAAAGTGAAGAGACGTTGATATGATTTTGTGAAATAGTCCCAAAGTAAAAACTTCGTACAGTTTCAAAAATGTCATTTTAACATCAATAGTGCTGGTACTTGCCCTCAGGGACATATAAGCAGTTGAAATTCAAAACCCAGTCATATCAGTCACTCAGAACAACTTTAGTTAGCAGAGATATTGCTCTCAATATAAATGCACTCCCCTGTCAACTTCAAATATTTCTGCAATTCCGTCTGATTGTCTTTACTAAGGACTAACTTCAGCTGCATGTAACACATTTATCATCGCATCACATTACACACCACGCTTAAGGAATCGCACAATTATTCCAAGAGCTGTTGGCCAACTACACTTAACTAGATAAGCGCGTATGAACTTTGAATGTAACTGTGTGAACTAAAAAATAAAACCGAATAAAATTTAAAGTTGCTCAGAAAAACTTTACAACACCATCCAAGAGTCACCCTCTGCCACATGAATTCGCGCAGTATTAACGCAGCCATGTATAGTGGTTCCTTTCAATGAAAGGAACAAAGAAACCCCGGCTGGAAACTCTTGTCAGGAAGGAACTAAAATCAAATTAATCTTAATCTCTTGTGAGAAAGTTAAGTTCCTTGCAAAAGTAACACTCTTCTGCAGGGAAGGACGAGCCACAGTTTATCTGACAAAAAAAGTGGAAGGAGTTAAATTTTTTTTCCTTGAAATTGTTTAATTCTTCGAAAAGATCCCAACAGGTGCGGTGTGGGTTCGATTCTAATCTATCATTGGGACCTTTTTAATTGGATCGAAGATAAAAACCGAAATGGTGGGCAGACTTAATGACAGCCATTCGTTCACCAGGGCATCCCCTCTGTTATTTGTGGGTGCAATGATTAATGGAACTGTTTTTTTTATTTTCGGTGGGAGGACCTACCGCAACATTCGCCATCTTCCCCCAAGCCTTTAACAGACTAAGAGCCCAAATCCAAATCGTTTCATTCTTTAAACATCGTTCCATCGAAAATGTCACCTTTGTCGGCAGAAACTGTTTTTTTTAGCGCTATTGTTAAGCGAAAGGAAGAAGGAAAGCATTTACATAAAGAAACAAAAAAGGGTGAAAAAAAAAAAAAATCCGGAGGCATAACAATGTCGCAGATTGGACATTTGAATATGAAAGCAAAAGCCTTTGTACCCGGAAAGTAAAACGACGGAAAATGTATTCGGAATCGTAATCAGAAAAAGGACTTCTTGTTCTGCTAAAAGATTGCTAGATCAAAACAGTCTGAAATAGTGCAAACGGAACCTAAATGGAATGTAGGCGTAGACGTGGAGCTCATCAAAATCCTTTGTGTAGTGCTGCGATAATGATTTAACACACCAACATCTGTCCTGGCAAAAAATCTCCTTGGGGAAGTACATTTCTGACAAATACACCATTTTATCAATTGGCATTGATTCATTAAAATAATTCTTTCGGTTGGTTACTGCAAAAAACACATTTGACTATGTTAATAAATGGAACAAGAGGCAGTGGGGTCCGACAACTGGGAACATTGAGAGAGTTTCAAGTGCATATTGAGTTCCCCATGGGGGTTTCGTATACAAACATGCCATTGATAAGTTGGACTATGATGACATTTGAAACCAACAGGACGGAGCAACGGCTCACACGTCAAGGGCATGGATGGCTGGTTTGAGGAAAAACTTCCCGGAACCATTCATCTCAATAAGGGATTTTTTGTTTGAGTCCCGCGTTTATGTCAACCGCGTGTAATTCTTTTTCAAAAGAAGTTTTTTTTACCTTCCAAAGGAAAGTATTGGCCTGGCCGATGATAACACTTATACTTGTGCAAACACCAGTTACTAATTTTTTGTTTTTTAAGAAAAAGAAAAAAAGAATATTAAAAAAACAACGAAGTAATATTTTATTTTACGTTTATTCTACGTTGACCGCTAATGAATACACGCTTCTCTTGAGCTATGTCGCATAGAAGGTTTTTTTATTTTTCAAATTTGTTGTTTTTAGTAGGTCTAGCTTACTTGACCCATTTAGAGAAGATCGAAAAAATACTTGATTTGCTCTAGTTGTAGCCTACAAATAGCTTCTTTTAAGATTATTTTTACATAAATTTAGATCAAATTTGAACGGGTACATTTCTTTGTTTTATTTTTTTCATATTTTCCTTCTCTTTTCTTTGAATAACAAAAGAGTTTTAGTGTGAACTGGGGTTTGGAAAAAATCTTCAAATGGTTATTGTGGGCGAACGGCTTTTGCATTTACAAAAAAAAAAATACATTTTGCCAGAACGATTAAATCGGCCATACCAGTAAAATAGCTCCGTCACAAAATCCACCACGAAGAGCGACAAATTCAAGGCTAAAGCAATTAAATCCAATGTACTTTGTTTGGCGAAACTGCAGTGTGGTAGACCCAGCTTTACTCACGTCTTAATTAAAGAACTTGCATCTATGTAAAAAATGGCCAAGCCCAGCTTTTCCATCCCTCGTACATTTCACGAAGTGCCCTGTTCGTATAATGGAAGAAAAATCTTCCCTGGAAGCCGTTTCTGAAAACAATTTATGTCAAAAAATTTTTGTTTTCACAGCAAGATTCTTGAAACGAAAATGGTTGCTCAACAAAGCGCAGATATGTATGCCCCTGAATTAAAATTATGTATACAGTTGCTTACTTTTAGGGGTAGGTAAACTGTAATCCTTCAACATCAGCCAAATGGCCACCACGAGCACGCATACAGGACCATATCCTTTTCATGAATTTTTCCATAACCAAATCGCAAAGTGGCTGCCCTATGTTCTCGATAGCCTCACGAATATTATCTTTGAGGTCTTGAATCGACGCTGGGCTGTTGGCGTAGAGCTTATCTTTCACGTGGCCCCAAAGGAAGAAGTTGCAAGGTATTAAATCACAATCTCGGTGGCCAATTGTGATCACCTCTTCGAGAGATAACATGGTCCGGAAACTTTTCCCGTAAAAGATCAATGGTTTCGTTGCTTGTGTGGCACGTAGCTCCGTCTTGTTGAAAGTAAACGTTGTCCAGATCAATACCATCCAACTCCGACCATAGAAAATCATTAATCATCTCTCGAAAGTGCAATCCATTCTCCGTAACAAACCTGGGTTTTCTTCAACACTTTGGGCTACAGCAGCAATATTCTCAGTTATTCTTGAGCAACATGCACGGGTTTTATTCTTCACATCACTAACTTGTCCCAACAGCTCTAATTTTTCCACCAATTTCTGTATTGCGGTCCGACAAGGTGCTTCACGACGACCAAAATATGCTTTAGTTTTGCGAACTGTGACTGCAAATTTTTAACCATTTTTGAAGTGAATTTTAATAATTTCAATGCGTTGTTGAAGAGTGTATCGTTCCATTTTTAGTAATGGAGTAGTTTGTACTTGTCAAATGTCAAAGAATAAAAACTTCAAAAGCGACAGCTACCGAAATAGCTGGTCATTAACAAAAATACCTCTCATTGGAAAACCCTTCATATTTGAATACGTTACTAAGGCGGCGACAAATAGAATGCCGACAAAAAACTGCTTCAATTACCAGTCTTAATGGCGACATATATATCCACGCTTTTTTGTTTGTGAACATCTATGGCATAGTACCTTTAGAATGATATATTTCATAATAAATACTAAAAAAGTGTACGGAAACTTTGGATGTTCACATATTAATATAATGATTACTAGCTGACCCGGCGAACTTCGTTCCGCCCAAATTCGTTAATGAAATGAATATAATCATGCTTATTTTCAGATTCGAACGAATAATCTATCGGCCTTACTAATAATCAAACACTAATGTCGACGATTAGCTGGTTGCCAGATTTAGTAAAAATGTACAGCATTAGTGAATCGGTACCAATAAACAATTAGACCTCCACATTTGCTAGTGCGACAACTTTCTTAGAAACTATTACATTTTTTGTCATCGCAGAATTCAAATTTCATAATTTGATTTCGTGAAAAACAAGGTCAATTGTTTATTTCACAACGAGGATTTTATTCTAAAAAAAGGAATATTTAAATTGCAAATTAATTTGCCCAACAGATTTCTTTTAAAGGCTTTTTGAAGCTTATTATAAGCAAAAAACAAAACAGAAAATAGGAAATGCACAAAATATCCGCTGATCTGTCAAATATCGTATGCAAATCAGTAATGCCCTATTGTTCGATCGGACGCAACTTTCGGTACTTTTTATAGTACTCTTTCCTTTGTTTTCTAATACTTCACGTAATAAGATCTCTTTTAAATTATACAATAAACGGAACATAGTTTATTAGAATGCTTTGATTCTAATAATTGGTAGTCTAAGTCTAAAGATCTAAGTCTAAAGATCTAAGTCTAAAGATCACATTTTGATCGCTAGCAGGTGAATATTTTCGAAAGAAATATTAACTTGCTTATTCATTTCCGTTTGCAAAACAGTACTTGCAAAAGTATATGGAGGTGTGAAAATAAATACAATTTGATCTTTTAAAAATTGCATAGATTATATTACTTAATTCGGGAAAAAAATATTAAGCCTTGGACATTCTTCTACATATACATAAACTGTCATGTTTTCTCCTAGATTGTACATCTTAAATTCGCACATACTACCTGATATTCCACCAGCAGTTCCCAAATTTATTATTTCGCGTAGATTTTGTTGCTTGCTGACAATTCTCCTATCTATATTTTCCGCGAAGTGTACCTTTTCACAACAACCATTTCCACACCAATATTTGAGATCTTCATCCAAAATCTACCTGCCGCCTAAGGTACTGAGAATTGTAAAAAAAAGTATTCAGGTATGAGCTGTCCAATATTAAATGAACAGATATTTTATTCTCCTAGCGACTACTCGCAAGAAATTCTTGGAAAGATCCCAAACTTATATCAAATTTATTTTTTACTAAGCATGCATTCGTTACAAACTAAAATGAAAATCAATCATAAAGCAAGCACTATCGGTTAAACAAGGTAAAGCAGAGAAAAGCACTAACCATTTCTTTTAACCAAAATATTGGAAGTACATATTTTAACCTAAATATTAATAAACGCTGCGTAAGAGTTATCAACTCGTTATTCAGCAGTTATGTCAAATTTTTGTATGCTATCTGATGCCTACTAGCTAACTTACTTGCGCACATTTTTGTTTATTAATACTGGGGTAAGTGTTTAGAAATAAAACAAAAAATTATTTTTCAATTTTGTGCATACATTTGTACAAATTTGTGTTTGCTGGACTTGAAAACCACTTGCATTGTTGTATTCCAACGAATAAAATCAGAAAACATTAACTATTTACTAAAATTTGTTTATAATTATAAACGGTCAGGCTGAACAACAGCGTATGTAAATTTGCTCCTATTACGAAATTCCATACCATCATTTAGGATAGTTGGGCAACACTCCTCTTCAAAATGACATTTCGGGAGGATTTATTTAGCTAATGCCCCAGATAAACATGGGTTTCTGAACATTAACATTTAACCCTACAGTTAGCGATATTCTGGCAACTATATTTGTTTATTGGTAAAGGGATTTTGGAAAGTGTGGAGTCTTAGCGTAAACTTCCAGACTAAAGTTGATTATTGGTAAGGCCGTATGTCTCTATTCGTTCGAATGAACTTTGTGTATTTTGAGATTCGAACGAATAATATTCACTATCGAGAATGTCATAAAATTAATTTAAATGAATTCAACTTTCGAAATCACCGGTTGCACATTGAGAAATACATGCTACGATCTACAAAAATGTGAAGCAGAAGTCTTTTCTGAAATGGGACCAGGCTTAAGAATATTAAAATGTGTTATTAGTAATATTTTGACATGATAAGTCTGAAGTTTAAATATGAGCTTATCTAAAATACGTTTTAAATTTTGTTATAAAATTGCGAACCCATATTGTTGAAGTAAAGAATGCAAAAAGAAGGTATTATGTTGTATTGAACCTCAAGTTTTTAAGTTATTTATTCAACTCAATTCTGGTCACACTACCTCTTAAATATGGTTATTGTATAAACAAAACAAATTTTTTTTTTTTTACAGTTTTTCTGTAAACAATCGGCGACAAACACCAGCAGACATGGCGATTGTTTGGTTTATGGATGAAAGAAGAAAAAAATTCATACAGGAGGATGCCTCAAATCCATTTCCGAAAAAAATCCCCCAAGAAAATATGGAAAAACAACAAATATCATTGTTTAGCGTTAGAAAAAAACAAGGGAATAGAAAAATGGCATTTGTTGCGAACGATTAGAAAGTGAAAATATTGGAATGAAAAATTAACTTTCGATTGGTAGAATGAACTTCCTATCTGTTCGAAATTCAAAATACAGATTCTTCAAATTCGACACACTTTCGAAAGAATCGAATCTCAAAATAAACATGAAATAATTCCGAGAATGCACATACTATAAATAAATAGTTGGCGCAACAGATCCTAAGGCCTAGTTTCTCACAAATATTAGTTTTGTGAGTTTTTTTTTTATTTTTGGGACGGATGGAAGGGAAGGACAATTTTATGCCGAGTCCAAACGGCCAATTAAGAAGCTCTTTCACGACAATTATACTCTTGGATGTTTGTCAGACATTTGCGAGATGTGGAGCAGTAGAAAAAAAAATTGTAATTTAGAATTTTTTTTTTTTCGTAATTCGAACCTGGGACCCTTCGCTTAGTAGTCCAACAGGCTTACCACTAAGCCACTGCGCCGACATACTGCTTCATGTAATTCGGTCAATTCAATGTTTCATTTGAAATGCCTGATGCCGAAATGTTATTTGGAAGCATGAATTGCACATTTGAATGATATCCAAAAAATGTTTTTATTCTGGTGTTGTGCCAGAAAGTAATGATCGTAATGGTTCAGGTGGATATTGTAATTCTGGTAATCGAACTTTCCCAGAAGCACAACACATTCCAGAAGTTTCATTTCCAAATTTGAATGCATTACAAAATTGACATAATTTGTTCATTGCGCCAATAACCACAAATTTGTGCACCATTTAAAACAACATTAACATTGATTCGTTCAGCATTTTCATTAACATTTCTTGTTGTGCGATGCGATTGCATTCTCAATCTTTCTTGCTCATTACGATGGTCACGTTGTTCAGATGAATGACCTGAACTTAATGAATGAATTGAGTAAAAATTAATTTAAAAGTTAAAGTTAAAAATTACCTGAACGTGATCTGGCCATACGTTCTCTTTGAATTCGATTTTGATTTTCTCGCTCTTCTTGTGATTGATTTTCCTTTCATTTGATCTATTTTGCGTTCTACGTGACGACTACCAATATCACTTCTCCGCTGACGTGGCATTTTTGATACAAACTAAAAAAAAAATTAAATTATAAGAAATCAATCTTCAATAAGTTAAAGCTGGTACCGTAGGAACCGCAGGACTAAACTTTTTTTCAAAATGTTGGGAAAACATGAAAAACCTGATTGAAAACTCGATAAAGTATTTTGAAAAAATTATAATTGATTCCTCATAAAAACAAAAAACGTATTTTACAGTACAAACACATTCTTTTCCTCCGGTTTTGGTAAAAAATTTGTCATAATCTTCCAATTAGTAGTTTTCAGCTTCTCGAACGACATCTTGGTATGTCAAATCACTAAAAAAATCATTCAAAAACCAAAATGTACTGAAATTCATGTGTTTTTCCAAGCACGCACAACCCAGACGTCCGTTTTCCAATTTCAACCAAACTTTACAAAAATGATATATAGACCAATACCAGAGATGTGTGAAAGTCTGGTTAAAATCGGTAGATGCGTTAAGGCGTGAATCGGCGACAAACCAACACAATTTTAGGCTCAATTTTTATATATATAGATTTAAAGGGAAATTATGCCAACCTCTACTCTAGTCACGAAACTATGCGTCGGCAAAATCAAAAGTCCTCCCATGTCAGGCGGAAGGCGGCTCACTATAAAGACTTGCGTTAAGGGGGATTTGCATACATTTGCGTCGGTGATTTCCCAGGTGACAGCTTTAACCATGTACTTCGATTGCTAATGACAGACAACACGTCGAGTGGAAAAGTATACCCTCCAGCCGCAGCCGGTGTGAATGGATTCCACAGCTCGCAGGTGTTAAGATGATTTTTAGGGATTATGCCAAATTGAATTTATCTCCCCCCAGAATGAGTATAATTAATTGCACACAATGTAACATTCAGGCTTACGGCGGGAATTTTCATTTTAGACTATACCTGATGGGAGATTTAATAGCGCATATAAAGGTGTTCTACCCCCACAAAAGCGGATCTCCCTTTTTATCAAGTGTGCGGTAACGTCAAGTGATCTAGGATTTATTTTAATGCCAGAATGAGGCAGCGCAAGTTTTCAAGTCTCGTATTAGCGCGACGTAGCTCATGTAGGTAGGTATTACGCGTGCATACGAGCTCCGGCTTCAGGGCTTATCCCAGTATTTACTGTCAATTAATTTATTTCCATTTTCCATTTTTTGAGTAAGGCTTCTGTCTATTTCAATTTTACGCCCGGTTAACAAAACCTCAATTAATCAAGTTCTAATGTTCATTAAAAATTCGACATCGACATTGTTGCCATTGATTTTTTCACACAATACACACGTGGCACTCATTGTTGAGAACTGAAGAGCTTTTCATTAGCAAGTCCTTCCTGGCACAGACAATTACTGCATGTAATCGGAACACAAAAGCAGGTAGGAGAAACGAGGTAAACTCATGAATCAGCAGGAGAACTACCCCCCTCCTGCTTGTCGTCGTCATAGTGTCCTTCTTCTGGTTATAGGTGATTGCAGTGATTTTTTCCCGCGCAGCAAATCACTTCATCAATCAAATTGGAATGGCAAGTGGAGGCGGAAGACGAACGATTGAAGAAGATGAAGAAGTGGTTTTCAATTCGACCGACACGACACGGATTTATCTCTGTTGCCCCAGATAGCTGTAAGTGGATTCCTACTTCGACAATGATCAAGGGCGCAAGCACCTGGACACGCATTCCACATCCGCAAAGGAAGCGAAATAATAATTTTGTTGTTACTTTGGCAGGCGGTGTTCCACTCAGTAGTCAGCACCAGAGGAACTTAGTCTGCTTTCACAGCCACAAGAAGTCTGCGTTTGCCGCAATTGAAAATCACCGCACCCCAGCAGACTAAGGACATGTCTTGCGAGACAATAGATTGCAAGTTTTCCCACCGGAAATGTGATTGAATTTCAGCGGTAATTCCATTGGAATGCAATTTAAATAAATCGAAGGTACTAACAAATAAATTGTTCTCCCTTTGATTGGATCAATTGAAGGCGAGCACATCGAAAGGAGTTTTAAGCTTCCAGTTTGAAATTGTGACCTTTTTTTTCGACTGGTGGATTTCATGGGATTTCAAATGAGTTGGAAGTTGCAGGTAAGTTTTGTTCAAACGAATGTTTTCATTCTTGTACTTCTGTTTGCGTTGATTTTAATAATCTACATTTTGAAGATTTTTTTTTATTAAAAATAAGAGGTCAATCCCTTGGCTATGGCGGATAATTAACAGAATACTGTCAACTCCTGTTGACCCTGTCCGATGAATAATACGAAATCCAGACTTACTATGGAAGCAGTTGGGTGTAGGAAATTGAAGGGTAACAAAGTTTCTCCGTAATGGAAAAGAAGGGGCTCACCATTTCTGTTGAAAGTTGTTGTCCTTGAGTTGCTTACAGTGATGCCAGGCTTTTTGGACTGACGTACCCACGACGATTATCCAAAAACATTCTTTGCTCATGCCGTTTTTAAAAAAAAACAATACGATATTGAATTCGAATGGTTTTTCTTCAGATTCAGTATTTGAAATGCCTCTTTTCGTTCTGTGATGTATACAAATGCAATTTTGTTGCATTGAGAAAACCCACGAGTTCCCAGAGAAAAATGCCTTTAAGGCTTCGTTAGAACACCTATTTCGAATTTTTAAAACTTGGCGGGATGTGTAATTCGTCAGTTTTTTAATCGATTTCACATAACCAAACAGCCTAAAAACGCTCATCCCATTTCGAGGTAATTTTTCACTCTCAATGGCTGGACCAAAAGAGTGTATTTCGAAGTAAGACGCTGTTTACATTATTGAAGACGATTGCCTTAAACTGCCCCAGAGCTCGTTGCACAAGACGTTGCTCAACAAGCGTGCGCCGGGTTGCGTCCGAGCTCGTGTTGCTCATTGCGTTGGGTACCAATTCTGAGCGAATGTTCTGTACAATATCTCTTCAACACGAAGCTAAATTTCTTGCATATTCTGTTGACAGGAGTTGTCTTGGGTGCGACGAATTTTCTTTGCCTGCTGCAAGTTGAGCCATAGGCATCCAACTCGTTGAGCCAACACAACAAAAACACGGTTGGTAAACTTGGGAAAGTTTTTCGTACGGAGCCCGCACCGCGTTTGACGACTACATTTGTAGGCTACGTTGCACTTGTACAGGAGTTTAAGAAATTTTTTTATTGAGCAACCTGTTGGACAGAATTGGTTGATGAGTTGCACACTTAGTGTACGACTGTCATTATGAATGAAGTGCTAAGTTCTCGTTTACAGCATAAGCTCTGCTGTAGTAAATGTCGCTCACTGCACCGTCGGCTGATATCTTTATAGCCTAGATCGCAAAGCTTTCGACAAGATTTAAATTGTACCTATTGTCCGTTTAAAAACGGCCCGCCTTCAATTTCAAATCTGTGTACAAAATTTTTAGTGTGAAGATTTAAAATCGTTATTAGTAAGGCCCTCTATCTATATGTAAGATAGGTACTCTTATGGAGAAAAGATGAACTTCGTAGTAGGAAGAAACGAGCTCAGAGCCCTATTTTGAATTAAGTTGTGATAAGTTCAGCGCAGTTATACTGAAGCGCAGAAATCGGCGAACCTTCGCTGTTGGAAATAAATGGAAACCGCGACATTTTGAGAGCGGAGTCTGTAAAGCCGGAGTCTTCTTTTGATGGTTGAAAAGTGGAATGATCCTCAGGGAAATTTACGAAGTGCCTGGAACTGAAGAAGCTTAGTGTAGGTTTAATTGGGTGGTATAGTATATACCCTATACTATAAAGGCAACGTATACTGGTATTATCAACCGACGGATTTCTGTTTTTCCTCTTGTTATACTCGGGGTTTGTCGAAATGTAGCCGCCGGGTCATAGCCAAATGGGGCTTCTTTGTAGTGATTTCTAAAGGTGATCACAGACGCAGACGCAGAAGATGACAGTCGAACAGGCCGCCATAGCCTGAATGGTGCGCAATTCAAATAAAATGCACGATTGTAACGGACGAAACTTTCTCGTTCATCTTCTTATTTAATTAGGTAGGTAGGTAAAAATCTGAGAAACAATGTAAGATAAAATAAATGGTGCATAGAATATTGGAAAAAGAATAGTGTTAAATAAAATTCCAAGTTAGTTCTGGTTAAAGAGTTATAAGCGCCTACGCTACTATTTTATAAGCTCTTACGCTTGACAAGATTTTTGAGTACAAGGCAAAGTGTAGCAGGAGTTTCTGCTTTCTGATGATTTTTGGCTGGAATATATTAGTAACGCTCTGGCTTAAAGTGTCTACGATTGAAAGCAGTGCTCGTGAACGATATTTATGTAAGAATTCTGAGATTTGTTTCTGAATTTGCATTACCAGTTATAAACAGAATATCCGGATGTGTGCGTGGTGTGCAAATGAAGTGGCAGTTTCTGATTGTGTAAGCTTCAAGCGGTTGACATTACTTAAAGGTGCAAAAGCAAATGCAATATGGTGAAAAAAGAACAAGTGGGTTGTATTTGCAAAAGAAACAACTTTGCGTAGCTGTTATTGCATTTTAATTAGAAGTGGGATCTTAAGATTATTAATACTGAATTTTTTGGGAAAAACTAAGTACGGGGTCTTATTTCGAATACAGATTTCATCTTTAATATGTATTTTCATCAAAATCGTTGGAGCGGTTTTTTTTTAAATTTGGCAGACAAAATATTACAATTTTTAGTTTGAAAATACTATTGCTTAACTATTTAACTGAAAACCGAGTAAAAGTTATTGTTCGGGATGTAAGCATTACTAGGTTTTTAAAGCTTGAGGCTTTCGAGATATGACCAGTTTTTAAAATTAGCGTTTTTGGTGATTCGAATTAAAAATTAAGGACGCAATAATTTTGAAAACATCAATTTTACTCTAAGTTTGCGTTTTGGTCAAAATCGCTGTTGCCGTTTGAAGGTAAACTAAAGAAAACTAAATTTTTAAAAAATGACTTTTTCCAAAAATCCATTTTACGAGAATACAGAGAAAAACTGAGTTTGCCATTAAGTTTGAAATGGCAATATTACCTTAATAATATATTTTCGTTAAAATCGTATGGACCGCTTTCACGCCCAAGCTTCAAAAGTACTGTTATTCGATTTTTCAGCGGAAAACTGAGAAGGTGTGCAGTCCCCGAACTCAAAATCCGAAGTTTGAACGAAATCCGGGTGGCCTTTAGGCTGTAGGCCTCGGAACATCCGGACAGACAGACGGGTAGAATTTTGCTGGGAGCATTTGGGGCTGTATGTAGGCAATAACGCTACGAATGTTGGCTTCCAAGTCCCCTAACGTTTCTGGTTTGTTGGCGTAGCGAGCGACTTGACATATCCCCAAAGAAAATAATCCAATGGAGTCAAATCACACGATCTTGGTTGCCAATTGACAGGTCCATTCCGCGAAATTATGCACTCATCGAATGTTTCCTTCAATAAATCCATTGTGACGTGCGCTGTGTGGCTTGTAGCGCCGTCTTGTTGGAACCACATCTCATCCACATTCGTGCCACCCAATTCGGGAACAAAATAATCGGTTATCATGGCCAATTGCTGTGCACGGTGGCGAATCGATTCATTCGGGTCCTCTTCAACACTTTGCTCTACAGCGGCAATTGTTTCTTCGGTGCGCACTGTTCGACGTCTCTGCGGATGCGTATTATTACATAGAGTAAACGATGTGCGAAAACGATCCATGGTTAACCGAATTAATTGCTCTGATGGACGATTATGTCGACCATAAAATGAACGGAGCTTGCGGTAAACTTCGCGAACTGAATAATTATTTTCGAAAAAAAATTGCACGATTTGCAAGCATTGTTTATTTGTCAACCTGTTCATGATGAAATGGCAAACTAAACTGAACATAAACATAAACATACTACAGACTTATGCCAACTTTTAAAGATGAATAGTTTGAACGAGAGTCGTCTTAAAAGTTAAAAAAAATATTTAAGCCTCAGGATTGGAACTTAAATATATACTCACCATTGTTCAACGATTGAAGCTGCAGTGGATTGGACATTAACTAACCGAGGTGTAAGGAGAGCGATTCGGCAGGGACGTTTGATATGCAAAACAGTTGGAAAGGAGTCACGTTATGACAGTAGGTGCGGATTGCTGTCGAAAACCACTAATGACGGCGCATAGTAAATGCCTTGAGACTCACAAAATGCTTCAGTTGTACCCCAAGTGGCTCAGTGGTAATTCTGTAGAACTACTGAGCAAGGGATCGTCGGTGCGTTCTCCGGGTAAGTATTAATTTCATCTTAAGGTTTTTTTTTCAAATGAGCCACCTCTCGACAACGTCTGACAAACATCCCATAGCACAGTTGTCATGAAAGAGCTTCTCAATTACACGTATGGGCTCAGTATAAAATTATGGATCTCTTCCATTCGTCCCAAACATGAAAAACTCGCACAAAACAAATGATTGTGAGAAGCTAATGCATTTATTTTATTTTTGCATAGCTCACTTCCGATAAGATGGCTTTGTCTAAATTGAAGAAGAGAACATTGTTGTTGGTAAATTTTGGCCCGGCTTGCATTTCAAATCTACTTCTTTATAGATAACTGTAGAGAAGAATCAAACAACTACTGCTTCCGAGCAAGGATCATAAGATTCTTGAGACCGACAAAAATTGATTAGCAAATCCCTTACAGCCGTCATCCTCTTTGTTGTATTCAATATTAAATGGCCAATTGCTCGCTGTTAAATGGTAAGGCCAAAGCAAACGAAAAACTATTCTAACAAGAGCAAGATATACAGAGAATTAACTGTCAGAATGCAAGTGAAGGACATCTATCCAAAATTGATCCCCAATCGACCTCAAAAAAGTGAATCAAACTGTATTATACCCCATAAAGTAAACCCTTCAGCGTTTTCGAAGACCCCATCATCTATTGTTCTAGAAGTCGCACCGACATTCGTTCGAGTCCTTAAGAAAATTAACAATCCCAATAGGTACCCCACTGAGAGACGGCAGTTGGAGAAATAATTCGGTCAGTCGGATTTTTTTATGCGGCGCTATTATTCACTTGAGGTAATTTCTTACTCGAAATTACAGTCGGGAATTCGCGAAGGAATGGAATAGATTTATTGACATAATTACAAGAGACGCTCAGTAGATAGCCATCTCTTTTATAGGTGGATGGAAACTTTGCAGACGAAAATTTCAATCTCTTGAGGTCCTCCCTTCGAGCTCGGTGTACAGCGTATATGTGTATCTTTTGTTAATTCTTTAAACTCAGTTAATTGGATGAGTCCTGTACAATAGTGGTATTCTCCTCGGTCTCTCCCTCTCATTCTTCGTCATTAATCACAGAAGAGCCTTCTGCGAGGCAGCACAGAGTGCCTGTGTCTGTGTAGCTTCCTTTTCGTCAGCCCACATATTTTCTTATTCCACGAAAATTTGCTCTTCAATTAGCAACAAAAAATATTTAAGTCTTTTGTGCATGTTTCCATTGTAGCTGGATAAACATCCTTAATGGTTAAATGTGTGTTTGCAGTTTCGTGATGATGCCGCACGAAAACACGAAAACGATGAACATACGAGTACCTATACCCAGCAGTGAGCAGAGTTCCCGCTCATGCCATCACGCTGCGCTGAGTATGTGCAAAATTTATAAATTAAAAGGGATATATCTCATTATACCTGCGATGAAATCTCGTTAAAACCACCTACATGCACACAGGTGGAATGTGCGGGCGCCCAAGAATCGGATTGCCATAGTAAGTGGATGCTGCTGGCTAATAGCGGCGCTGTATGGAGTAATAATTTAATGGAATAAGCCTCGGAGGGTAACGTTAGGATGTATTTTTCGCAGCCGCATGAAGTATTGGTCTAGTTTAGGGGATTAAAGGCTTTCGCATATCAGTGCATGATGATTATGTGTCGCTTTGTTGGCAATTAACATATGGTACTCTCATGCGAGAGGGTTGAAGGACTGGGGTTTGTTGGTGCGAATGGGGTAATTAGGTAAAGGATCTCGCTGGGGAGGAACAATTGCCGACTTTGGTCGGTGGCTTGATTTAAGGGGCTTTTGCTGGGGGACATAAAATTCTTGTTCTTGTGAATGCAACCAGCTGATAGTTTATAGACCTCCATAAAATGCTCTAGGGCGACTACAACTTTATGCCGTATTCGGACGGCTGCATTGAGAAGCTGGGACAGTGAAGCAACAAAAATTTAGATGCTATTTCCAGTTTTTCGGTGGTTGAACCAGAACTCCAGTGGGCCAACTGCTTTGCTTTTAGTTGTACATTTTGTACTGCATTTTGAAAAATCTACTAAAAAGGCGTCCCGAATGAATTCAATCTTGTGTTCCTTTGTGAAGTTAATTAACGAGAACTTTTCATTCCGAGATCCCTAAAAAATTTTAATTTTGCGAAAAGTTTTAAAGCAATCAAGTTAGGTTTGCCATGGCTGCCTAAGCTAACCTAGGACAAAAAGTTTTAAAATCCCGGGCTTTTCAGGACGTCTACCTTAAAAAGATGACAAAAAGAGGAAAAAATGAAAACAAAAAAGTTCCGCGCCGTAGTTCAAAAGAGGATATGTCCTCCAAAAAGAGGACGCATGACAACCTTAACCCAAGTCCTTACTTTTTTTTCTCAGAAATCTCTCAAATTTCAAATTTATAAAAGGTGTCTGAAATTCTAAAAAAGTACTTTTTAATATTCGCTTAGAGATATATTAAACAGAAGTCCTTGAAAGTTTGATTGTTACCAAGAGATCCATGAAATCCTTAAAGTCCTAAACATGGACTTCTTTTTTTCAGAGATCTCCTAAAACTTGAATTCTCCAAAATGGACAGCTTTCCAAATTACATTTAAAGAAATGTTCGATTTTGAGTGTTGTATTTTAATTTACCCAAAAATCTATTAAGGCTTCCAATATGTCCTTAAAATTCGAAAAGTTATTCTTATTTCAGAAAATGTCAGGATATTTTACCAAAGCGTTCCTAAATTTATCGATAGACTTTTATTTACGTGTATATTTTATGCTGAGATCTTTGTACATCAAATTAAGGACATTCGTTCAAAAACGTACCTCAGATCTTATTAAAGCTTCGTAAAGCATTTTTTTTTTTGCGGGAGATGTCTCCTTGAAACCCATTATGAAACGTAAAAATAAAGCCATCGTAGCATGGCTCTTAAGCTATAAGTACTGCTTCGCGGTATTTTCAAAAACATTTATCAAAAGTTGGCTAAGCTCCGTTAAATCGGTTGGCAATGCCCTGTTCGTATCCACTACGGCATAAGACAAAATTGAGAACTCTCCACCAACCGAGGCTGAATTTGAGGGTTCATAACATAACCATCCTAATTTTCCACATTCTTATTAGTTAGCCTGGGAAGCTCGCTGATGCGCCCTATAAGGTATTGACTGGGTCGTATTATCTGCCACTTAGCGCACAAATGCTGTAGCCTTCTCGAAATTGCGAACAGCTTTTTGATCAAGCGTTTCCCTACCTGTAATCATCTCTTCATCTTTGTTCATTGTCAAAAATTGTGAACCACGTTTAAAAATCGGACACACAACTGCCAGTCTTTTTAAGGAACATTTTTCGCCATAGCCTTCAGACGCTTCCCTAATGTAGACCCACTTTAATGGGAGGTCTTCAATTACTCCGACAGGGCATCTTACTCGTGTCCTTGCATCTTTAAACCACCATCATCATGCGTATGGGGGTTTCTTGTACACTTTACAAAAAATGGACTGCTTCTTAAAAGCTTTGATATGAGAATCCATCCGATAGGTCTGGTGCCTACCTTTAGAACTCAGAAGGAATGTATCCCATCCGAACTGATTTTCGCTGCTTGGTGAACTGGACCATCTTTTATCCGCCTTTTTTGGCTATGAATATAATGGCGGATATCTCTTCATAGTTGGGAGCGGTTCTATGGTAAGCCGGTATAATCGGCGAAACTCTCCTTCATCATTTCATACCGTCGAAAACCTGTGGGAGTATGTTGTCGTCGTCCAGAAAGACAATCGGCCGTTTTGTTTTGACTTGGTTTGCAGTTCGTCTCCACATCGGTCACCTTATATGGCGGCCTTGACAAATCTACAAACAAATACAAGGTTCTTGCTGAGATGGTGTTCAAAAACTGTTTGAGCTATGCGGACATACACCACCAACTTGAGAGACGTCAGTCATATTTTTAAAATGCGTTTTTCACATTCGTTGTCCTTGCAGGACTATAGATAATCAACGTCACATAATTTTCGGAGCGAAATAAAAGCCAAGATTTCGTAAGATGACTCATAGGTACACAAACTTTTTAATATATGTACCTACCTAGGTACTTACCCCGGTCGCTGGTCGAAGTCACCCCATTTCAGTTTCGATCATTTGTTCATTATTTGCTGGCTGTGTACCCCGTCAATAAATTCATATTCAATAACACAAAAATCTTCGTAAAATGTTGGGTGCCAGACAAATGTGTCCATTTTTGTTTTTACAAGCAATCAAAATCCAATCAGGCTGATAAATTGGTAAAGAGCTCCAAGATTGTGGAGTCTGGTCTGCGCAGCCAATTTATGCGGTGGTAATGGAAATATTTATTTTTATCTTTCGAAAGTTGCAATATTGTTGAAGTTACCGAAATATAATACAATCCATTGACATAAGTGCGTAAAAAAGGATTGGACACATTGGGACAAGAAGAATCTGCACAAATCGATATCTGATATAAATAGAAGAGTTTCAAGGACTCTTGTTTAAGGAGTTGCTTTTCTTTTTGAAATTGCGTCCTGACCAAGAAAATTTAATGCGAACGCTCATTTTTATTACAAGGATTTCTTATGGAATTCTATAACCAGCAATTTGATAGATTGATTTGAGCAAATTTCTATTCAGGCTCATGCCAAATTTTGTTCTTTTTCCTTTGCAAATAGAGAAGTGTAGGATTTGTTTTTGTCATTTGCTCTTGCCATTTAAATGTATAAGTAACACAGACAAAAACAGCCTGATAAAACAATATAAGCACATCATTTGTCTGAAATTTTTTTTTTCCTAATTATTGCGGTTACGAATTTATATTTATCTGCGGCAGACTTCTGGAGGAGTATCCAAGGCGTGTTGCACTCCGTTATGATACACTTATAAAAAAAACATTTTATTTTCAATTAATTTTTTTAGATTCTTGGACTAACTTTTGTTAAAGTAAAATTAAATTGTCACTCTCCGATGACACTAAAAGAAATGTCAATATAGTACTCAGAATTTCTTCACTTGATTCGTCGTCAGCTACTCCTCCATAAATGTTGACTGGAAAAGCTGTTCATGTGACGGATTAAAGCCAATTAAAACTGATACACATCAAGTCAGACAGCTCTCAGACTTACGCAACTAGATACCTGACCGCCCTTAATTTGAATCTCAGAAAGCGGCCGATTTCGAGCTGAAGTGAAGGAACTTACAAAAACTTAGTTAAGACATTAAAACGCTCCCAAAAACTTAAAAACAATTTTAAAAGGTGTTGCGCTCCGAAAAGCCTGATGAAAAAATTTAAAAAAACTTGAAAAATGCAACAAAGCAAAAAAAGAATGACGTCTAAAAGCGAGATAAAAACGTCTGCCTATTTATACTTTATTGTGAAAATAAGGGGAGATTGGAAACAGAGTATTGGCAGGGTAATAAAAAATGTAAGCCTCACTTAAAACTGAAAAAAAGTTCTGCACAAAAATAAAGCCCAAGTACTTAAAAAAAAAAATCACGAAAGTACGGCGCTAACAACTAGCTTAAAAAAATGTCCCATCAAACACAGCCAACAATATAAAATCGAAAAACTACCCGAAACTACACGAACAAATATCAAAAAGAGTGTAATTAAAAAAAAATCTAGTTATGTTTTAAACGAGCTTTAAAAAAACGCCACAAAAAAAAAAGAGAAAGAAATATAAGAATGCTTAAAAGAAACCAGAGGCAAAAGTAAGAAGTGGTTCAATGCAATACCAACGTCCCAAAAAGCCACCATTAATGGACTTAAAGAAACGCTTAGAAAAATGTCATAAGAACTATGCCGGGAAATACAAGAAAAATATGTCTTAAGGTCTAAAAACGAGTTAGAAAACAGCGTTGCGACATTTTCTAGAGAAATCCTCATAAAAATATGAGTTTAAAAAAGCTTTATTTTTTGTTAAAACTTTCTTAAACCTTCAAAAATCGCTTAAAAAAATAGAAAAAAAAATGCTTCTAAAACTATACCATAAGGTCCCGAAACAGAAGTCCAAGAGAACTAAAAAATATCCACGCGCTTTTTTTTCTTTCGTATAGTCCCGCCTAGATTTTTTTTCGAGGAATGAAATTGAATATTACTAATTTTACAACTTGAGTGTCAAAATACAGCGTAGTTGTATACAGATTACAAGTCAAATTAAATATCTTTGTCTTTACGCAGGAAAAACTTTTATTTCACTTCTTACATGTGGCCTAGGGTTAGTTCTTACAAGTTTTTGGTGACAGAGGAGAACAACGACGTGCACGTATGAGCCTTATAAACGGGGTGGTTTATTCAAAAACTGAATTTTAAAATCATCTTTCACACATAAGTCCTATCAAAGTTTCACAAACCAACAAATTTTAGCATATTCATAAGAGGTATTTGCATATGGAAAGAAGTGTGTCCTTTGAAATAACGCTCACTTGCAGACATAAGAAATATATAAGTAGCTATGCATGACTTTGCCAGACAATTTTTGTAAATTCTAAAGATGCAGTTCTCCAGCTCATTTTCATTTTCGTAAGTCAAATTTTTGTTTACCATGAAATTAAGAGTTGCAACTAAAAAAACCGTCTTAAATAAAGCTCATTGACTGTCATACATATCTCCAGTTTGTGTCCATATAAATCAGGTGACAAACTTACCTGTTTATAAAAATATCTTAAAACTTAAAACCTTTGAAAAATGCTTGACACTTGACCGTGGTAGTTTTCGAAAGGTTAAGCACCCTGAAGGCTAAAGACAATATTTGTCTGGACGGACAATTGTTGAATGCTTTGCTAAATCTGGAGTAGAAGTTAAAGGGATCAAAATGATGTCTCTTGAGGGTATCTCGTTTTATCTGAATGCCTTTCAAAGGAAATGTCAGATGAAACTTCGGAAGATGGTAAAACTAAGACAAAGCAATAGAAGGACAAACTTTTGGTTTCTTCAGATAAACCGAAGTGTCAGATGCGTGATACACAAAGTGTTTTAGATGTTAGTGATAACGTGATCTCTTTAAAATTAAGTCATAGTAGATATCCTTAGGGCAAAGTAATAAAGTAACAAAGCGAAGGATTGTCAAGGGAAATGTGGCCTGTTTGTGATGTATTTTTTGTAATTTTCTTTGCATTGAATGAACATCATTTGTGATTTGATTTTTAGTTACCCAAACATTTTATGTTCCATTGAAGACTTCTGTTTGCTTTTGCGTGAGGTAAGGTTGACTTTAAAAGTTTGCGTGCCGCTCTATTGAATAGTTCCACTATTGGAAAAAGCGTTTTGGGACGGGACTTTATCTGGGATTTGAAGAGTTTTCAGGTCGTCTTTTGGGACTTTTTCGGAGTGTTTTCGAGTAATTTTTTGTACACTTTTTTGAAAGGTTTTTGAAGCGTTTTTCAAGCAGTTTTTCAAGTGTTTTCTGTGATATTTCTATGTCGGTTTTTGGGGCATTCTTATGGCGATTTCCAGGGTATTTCGTGGAGCAATATGTTTTTTTTTTGGTAGTTTCATAGAGCATTTGAGGCGTTTTTTGGTTCGATTTCTGAGTAAATTTTTGCAGTTTTTTTTGAGAGTGCTTAAAGACGTTTTCTTAGATAATTTTGTGCCGTTTGTTTGGTAATTTTATTTTATGTATTTATTTAAGGGTTCTTTTTAGCAGTTGTCTTGTTTGGTCAATCTTTATTTTTCAATGGCTTTTTTTTGTGAAATTATGTTGCGTTTTTAAGATATTAATTGCTGTGCTTTTTTCGGGAAGTTTTACGTGACGATGTGTGTTCCATTTTGAACTATTTCTTGTGACTTTTTGAAGCGTTTTTCCAGTTTTTGAAGTAGTAATAAAGACGTCGATTTTAAGGCGGCAACTTAAAGGTTATAAAATAAATAGCAGCATTTCCTCACCGGAAATCCCACGAAGCAAAATTTTTAAAAGCAAAACTATGAAAAGCTGTGCAAATGATTTTTGTTTAGCATTACACTGATTTCTTTTTGTTTCAGTTTAATTTATTATACGTTTTTCACGCTCCTCTTCAATGCAACCAAAGCATGGTCCGCACTTTTCTAACCACCTACCATCCCTAAAAGATCGCACCACGCATATTTCGTGGAAGCTAGATTGTTGCAGAAGGATGTGTGCGAAATAACTTATGAAAACGTCTTTTATTATTAACTGTTGAGCGATCTCGAGCGACTAGCACGTAATCGTCCATACCGCCGCTGGCTAAGAGATTCCAAGATAGTAAAAAGATATACATGTGTAGGTGGGTACAGCTGCATTACTTCCATAGCTGAATTACTCTTACAAATGAATTTTTCAGACCATTTGTATTGCTCCAGGTTTGGTGGCTCAACAAAGTTCGTCTTTGCCATACTTCATTAAAAAAATAAATAAACTTGTTACATAGATTGACTTTAGTTGCTTTTCAGAATGACCACATACAAGCTGGCGTAGCACTCCATAGATAGGTATAATATTTATGTACTTGTATATATGGATTTATCTCAAAATAACTCAAAGTCCACTTAAGAAAAAACTGTAGGTATTCAAAAAAGATCACCATAACCGCGGCAATTTAAAACAACTTTCTTCATCCATTTCTATTTTCATAAAATAATTTTTTTTTATTCATTTTACTATAACATTTATTGCAGGAGCCTTATTTAGAAACATAATATTAAACATATAGGTATATAACAAAAAAATGTACTAAAACTTAAAAGATTAATTTATTAACTACGCACATTAAATGATAACAATTTAATACTTTTAAGTTTTAACAAATTCATAACATTGGATAGATTTTACATTCTTATATAAATTAGTAAATTTAAATAATTTCATTTAATTAAACAGCTACAATAGTTATTTGTTTCTCTAAGAAATGATTTTCTTTTCTTTATTGCTATTTTGTACCTTAAATATTAAATTATAGTTCATATATATTTATATTCGTTTTATAATATTTTCATTCTTAACTTTAGTTTCATTCTAGACTTCTATACACAACATGTAAAAATAGACTACGCACTAAAAGTAATAGCGAATACTTACAGCAAAAAATCTATTGACAGGGTAAGGGTATACTTTTCAATAATAATTGCAAAAATTAAAATTATAAAATTTCTGTTTTGACAGTATTTAGTAGTGAACTTAAATGCGCTATAGACTTAACTATTCCCAGTCGTTTTAGTTTTTATTTTATTTATATTTATTTTGTTTTCTAAAGAACGTACACAAATTAAATGTTTATTTTTTTAAAATTTATTTTTATTTTTACCATGTCTTAAAAGTGATGTTTATTTTTTGTTATACAAAAGAAAAGGACTAGAAGGTGTTCAAGTGAGGCGACTTTTTTTTGATGGGTGATGCTTGTCGTGCCCAAAATTTGAAGTTGTGATGGGCATAGACGCCGGGTTGTGGAAATCACAAAGGGCGCTACGATAAATTGTCGTCAGAGACAGAGGAAAAGGCCGTCATTATTTTATTTTTACGGGGAAATTTATAAAAATGGCGTCTATCCTTATACTTTGTAAGAGACTCTTCACGGATCGGGAGCCCGTTAGGTAAATAGGTTATATTTAAAAAAAATATTCAATTAATGGCAGAAAAATTAATCATACACCACTTCGCAAAAATCTAAGTTTCCACTTCCATTTTTCGACTTAATCGATATTGGCTACTGGGAGATAATGATCTTCAAGAAAGGTTACTTTACCTACTTTAAATGAGTCCCCCCAAAAAAGGGTTAAAGGAGCAATTCTTAAATATGGTACAACATGTGTCTTATAATATTTTTACCTACGTCTCTTTATGGGTAGAGAAGTCCCCAATCAATTAGATTTTTTCAAAATTGCCCGAGTCCCCCCTCCCCAGAACGATAAGGGTGGTCTTGCACCCCTTAGAGGTAAGATTTGGAAAATGCTGAAATATGTATTTTATCACCAGTATTGTTGAGTACCTACCTGCTTTTGCTTTGCTGGTTTGAAAATAATATTACTCACATTTTACCAGTTCAAAAAGGGGTAGAGTGGTCATTCTGAAAAATGCCGAAAGCTGTGTCTTTTAGTTCTTACTTCTCTACCAACGAGCAAGATTTTTAGTGATTCATGACTTACGAGTTACGACTGCACAGCTACACTTTCTACTTTCTACTACCACTTTCTATTTTAACTTTCCATGGTTGTTAGAGATTTGAGCTTATCGCTGATGAGACTGTAGGTCTGGTATAGAAGATGACACCCCAAGTTGGAAGAAATTACGAAACTTAAAGATAATCTTAAGGACTTTACCTTTTTGTTTAAATTTAAAATATTTCTTTTTTAAATTTAAAATATTACAGCATAAATGGAATAACCCAATACAGCTTATATTATTTATAAAGCTCCAAATCATGTTTAAGTGAAACTGTGTTTTTTTTAAAAATCGTTTCATGGGGATACCGTTACTTTTTGGGCCGTAGCTGAAGGCAAGTTAGAATTAGTTGAACCCAAAATTTTTTCCTGTATCCATGCATTATTTTATATGCTCTCGAATATTTGCCGAACATTCGCGGCCGCAGAAAAAAAAAGTATAAACTACTTGAAGGTGTAGCTTGATGTATTTTACGGGGGATGAACCCTGAACTCCCGACTTACTGGTCACACTTTTTTAAACCAACTCGTTTTTACTAACAAAAAGAGACTGATTTATACATCTAAATTGAGTTTAAAATCGTTAGCGCCCCGCCCATTTTTTTGGGGCGTTCTTAAACAAAATAACTTGAAAAAGAAAAATGAAAAAAAAAAATTTACCATCTCTTTGAATTAGCATTTCTGTTTCATGTGGTTAAAATTGGAACGAATTAAGAAAGTTCTTTCGAAGAAGAAAGTGTGGTGTAATTATATCCTAATCAGGCTGTTGACGGTCCTTTTTATTTACGCTGAACATAGCTTTTTATGAAAATTGCTTCACACAGTTGGTGTATCGATATTTTTTAAAGCAATCACAGCAATGAATGGAGAAATGAAAGCGAAATTCTTGACAAAATGTTAGGCCCTGTTTGAAATGATTAACCTTAGGGAAGAAGGCTTATCGACTTACTCTACGAACTGTATAGTGTTATCGATAAAGTGCGTGATAAAGATCGAATAGACGAATAAAAACGTTCTAAACGGAAAGCCCTGCAATTCATTCCGGATTGTGCTAGGGTAAGACCTAGACAGAGGTTGCACTAATTATAAGAGCATTAATTGATACCAGATACACTGCAGTACCCATCCCTCCTGTTTCAAAGGTATTTTCTCCAAAACTTTGGTACGTTTGCCAAAAATAATAAACTTCGACCGACTATTCCTCACAACCGTCAAATGCGAAACTAGAAAACTCTATCGACACAAAACCCATGGACAAACTTCATTGACATGGAACTTAAGAAACACCTTGTAGTATTATACTTTTATCCATTAAGCACTTTCCGCTCCATTCTAAAAGCAGGTAAACAACGATGCCAAGCTCTTTCCCGATTCAATCATAACAAATCGCCTTAACACTGTATATATCTATGCCGCGTACGTCGCTCTATTCCCGCACCTTCAGCACTCATCATCGGTTATTGTATAGCTGCCACGAAAATCACTTAACGGTGTTGCATTCGCCGTTGATGGTGTCATCAGTGGTGCACCTTGAAAGGATATCGCCAACGGTAGCGCTGATGGTGCACACAAACTTAATGCACTTCGTCCTTCGGTTACCGAACGATATCGTGATGGTCGGCCGGATCTGCAAGAGAGAACAGAAATTTTCAACAAAAGTTAGACACAGTTCCCTCCTCCGCTTAGTAACCCCCACAGGGGCCAGGAATTACCTTTCGCAATTGCACTTGAGTAGACGTATGAAAGCCGCCCGAAATGTCCGGTTGAAAATTGTATAAATTATCGGATTTATCGTCGACGACACATAGCCCAACCAGAGGCATGTGTCCACAACATGTTCAGGTACATGACATTCGGGGCAAGCCGCAAATAGGATGTTGAGTATGAAAAACGGTGACCAACACAGAACGAATGTGAAGAAGACAAGGCCCAGGACTTTGGTGGCTTTTTGTTCTGTCGCAACTGCGTTCGCTGACAAGTTGTTGCGTTTGTTTCGACTGTTAAGGAATCTGTTTTAAATATTTTTGTTGCTCTTTTCATTTGTCCGATTGAAAAAAAAAAACAAAACAAAAAAAAACAAACAATGACTAGCTGTACATACCGCAAATTAAGTGCAGGAGTTGTCACACTGTTGAAGGAGAACTTGAACGATTTCAGTTTGTGTCTTCGAGTTTCGCGGCTAATTGAATCGGGTGTTTGTGTTCCCTGTTCACAGGTGGCTTGTTGTAGGGTCCCTGTCCCTGCTGTGGATGTCGCGTTGGAATTACCCCGGGAATGGGAGCCAGCGCTGTTGTTGCCATTTGTGTAACCCAATTGTGGTTGTGATGCACTTGCCCTCACCGCAGATGGCCGCCTGCAGGAGAATAAGGAAGAGAAATTCAATTAAATTCAAGTAAATGAACGTCTCCTGCCAGAGATTTTTAATCGAATTTTAATAATTTCAATTTGAAAGTTGTTCATATATATGAGTTTATGCTGCAATAAGTTGGATGAGAGTTTTGCTAAATTGTGTACAAATTGTGAGAAGTTTTAAGTGAAATTTACCTACTGGGGGGTTGTTAGAGTTGAACGGATAGTGAGCTTAAAACTTTTATTTTTGTTTGCTCCATTAGAAACAAGTTAAGGACCCTTGAACCGCAGAACCATATAAATGGTTCTCGATTCGGAGGATTTAAACTTCTCTAATTTATTTGTTTGGCACAAATTATTATTCTTTTCCATCCGATTTTAAATTGAAAGGTATTTGGAATCTATGGCAGTGGATCCTTTTCAGCTTCATTAAGAGTGGTTTAGTAATTGTTTATAGTTAATATGGCGATAAACCTCAACGAATCTGTAGAAGTGTCAATGCAAGAATGTATAACTAAAAAAAAAACTTTGGTCGCCAACTTAACGTTGATTATCAATGTACACTTTTCAAAAAACTCGAATAAAAAGAAGGGAAAATTAAAGGCTTCCATTTTAACGTAATAAATCATTTACTCATTTTATTTGAAAAAGAAAAACTGTTCAAAACTTTACTTGTTATAAAGGGTGATTTTTTAAGAGGTTTAGAACTTTTAAAAAAAAAACACAAAAAATTCGAAAAAATGAATGAAATATTTATTTGAATCGATAGTTTGAACCTTGCAATTAAATGTTTAAAGATAACTTCATGCAAATGTTGACCGCGGCTGCGTCTCAGGTAGCCCATCCGCTGAGTCCAATTTTGGCATACTCTTTCACACATATCGGCCGGTATCTCACGAATGAATGCATGGATGTTGGCTTCCAGTGCGTCAATCGAAGCGGGCTTGTCCCTATACACATTAGCCTTGGCATACCCCCACAAAAAATAATCTAATGGTGTCAAATCGCACGATCTAGGCGGCCAATTGACCGGCCCGAAACGTGAAATTAACTGTTCACCAAACTCGCCTCGCAATTGCGCCATTGTTTCGCGTGCTGTGTGGCATGTGGCACCGTCTTGTTGAAACCACATATCATGCAAGTCAAGAACTTCCATTTCGGGTAAAAAAAAGTTTGTTATCATCGCTCGGTAGCGTTCACCATTGACAGTAACGCTGCGATTCGCATCATCTTTGAAGAAATATGGCCCAATAATGCCGCCGGCCCATGAACCGCACCAAACAGTGGCTTTTTCGGGATGCATTGGTAGCTGTTGCAATGCTTCTGGCTGATCTTCACTCCAAATGCGGCAATTTTGCTTATTTACGTACCCATTCAACCAAAAATGAGCCTCATCGCTGAACACAATTTTTCGATAAAAAAGCGCGCGATGAACATTTCGAACCGAGCACGAATTTTGATAGTAAAATTCAATAATTTGCAAGCGTTGTTCATTTGTAAGACGATCCATGGTTAAATTGCAAACCAAACTGAAGCTGTTTGACAGTGACACAAGGTACTTAACACACGTCAGCTGTCAAAACCAGTGTTGCCAAAACCAAACCAGCTAAAAAATCACCCTTTACATTAAGTAAAAACGTTTGACAAAAATATTAAAAATCTTTCCACAAAATGTGGAATCTATTGAATACAATTGCCAACTGTTATAAAATTATCAATGTTAAATAAATTAAAACATAATTGAATTGAATAGTAACAACATAATATTATTATTCTTTCGCCAAACGGTCGCGATTAAAAATTCATGAAACAATGACACAAATTCTTCACTGAACGGAAGCTTGACAGCCAGAATTTAAATGGCCAAAATGTCACTTTAGCAAGTCTGAATATGTGGCACTGTACGAAACAGCTATAGTTTCAATTGAAGTGTTTGTTAACTAAAAGACGTTTTGAAGCCATGGATTCGATTAGCTCAAACTTGCAATTATATAAAAAAATCTGTCACTACAGAGTTAATGTTTAAGGGCCGTTTGCTCATACGACTCTTAACGATTTAAGTTCTACTTAAATACTTATGGGCTACTTTTTTCAGGTCATAAACTGTCACATAAGAGTTTATGTGGAACTTAGTTCGCTATGAGTCGTATCAGCAAACGGCCCTAAAACTCGGTTTAAAATAACCGATTTATCAGGGTGCTCTCTTAATTTTCTCTGTCGTAAAAACCTTAAGAAAACTGTTTAATGTTGAAACTTGTGAATTTTTTTTTTTAAAACATTTTTTTCTCTGTGGTTTATAACAACGAATACTGATTTTCTTATTTTTAGAGACTTAGGGCCGTTTGCTGATACGGCTCATAGCGAATTAAGTTCCACATAAACTCTTATGTGACAGTTTATGCCCTAAAAAAAGTAGCCCATAAGTATTTAAGTAGAACTTAAATCGTTAAGAGTCGTATGAGCAAACGGCCCTTAGACTTTCAAGACATTTTTTTTTTAAACCTAGCAAAAATCGCACTCGGTTAGGGTCAGTTTTTGAGTGTTTTTATAAAATCGCATGAAAGACTTAAGAATTAAAATAAGTTAAAGGAAACCATAATAATTTCCTATCAAACTAAGTTGGTCTTCAAAATTCACATACTGGTGTAAGAATATCAATACTAAAAAGAAAACTTAATTTCTGGCTGTTTACGATAATCTCAAAGAAATCCGATTTTCCAGGATTTAAAATAATTTTGAAATTTCGTCAACTCGATTAGTTAGCTTTACCTTTAAAGTATAAAAACTTTTACTTAAAAAAAACTGATATTATGTCTGATAGATATATTTAAAGTTAGAATTGTTAACGGTGATTCGGTGGCGAAATGCAGAACTGCATACTTCCCACCTGCCAATGCCACATTTTCCGATGCACTCGGCTTCCGAAATGTCATCGATTTATTACTGTTGCCAAAATGTCGCTTACAGCGCTCTTATTTAGACTCTAAATTTTTTTCAAGGACACGAGCCCAGTGTGCCCCTATGGAAAAGACGGTACTGCATATAACTTACCAATGAATTTTCATTGCCTTATAAGGTGGGCTCTCATTTTTTTTCTGAATGAAAAACTTCAATTCTGTCTATTATCCCAGCAGTTAACAGATTTAGGTACAACATTCCACCACCCAAACGATATCATCCAAGCACTAGTGGAATAGTTTGATAAAACACTTATTTTCATAGTCTCCTTCAACAGTTTATTTACATTAAGCAAACTTTAATATCAATTCCCCCAGTGTCTCTGTCAAACCCTTAATCGCGCCTTAAAGATCATATCTATCTGCAGAAGCCTTTAAAGCCGTCAATCCAAAAAGTGGCTGCCGCACCCCTTTCGCTTTTATGCAGACCCCCCCAATGGTTCGACACATTAAAAAAACCAGTAAAGACGACTCCACAACAATAATAGTTTTACGGCTTTTATTATTATTTTGTTTGTGAGTCTTCTACTCTCGCAGTCTCGCTGCAGTAAGTGCAGTCATTCGAATTACGAATTCTGGGAATAAAGACTCCATTATTCTTGGAATGATGATAAAAAAACAGGAAAAAGGAGTAAAAGTGGAGGAGGAAAAAAATGTGCATAGTGCTTTGGGAAATATGAAATTGTAATTAAGCTCGAAAGTGGGTCACAACTGTGCCATACCGAAAAAGACAACACAAAATTAAAGCACACAGTTTCAGGCGACTAATGGTAAAGGAATTTTCGGAGAATATCTAAAGCAGAACTTAAACGGGGCTGTGCATGAATTGAGGGGGTTTAGTTTTATTTTTGTTTTCGCCAACATAGGTTCATTTTTTTTTTATTTTTTGCCTCGAAGCGCAAGTTGGATAAATGGTTGGAAACATGTAAATCGTTTGAAACAGATTTTCTTGAGCAAGCGGTGCGTGACGTTAATTATACACAATGGCGGTGCCATGCATGTGGGTATGATTGTGAAGAAAAATCTTCTGAGCTCTTTGTTATTATTTCTGTAGTTTTAAGAAAAAGAACAAACCCTTTGAGTTGTTAGGGAAAAGGAACTCTTTGAGGGTTTTAAAAACGTGGCAAACTTTTTTTTCTTCCTTAAAATAACTTATACCTTTATTTGAGGTAGCACGGGTGTTTTTTAAGACTGAGAGTCCGAGGTGTAGCCGCGGGTCAATAATCAATAAATACTAAATAATTATCTTGGCTTAGATGCCTAACTGCCCGCAATTGCTCTCGTCAATTTGGTTGAGGTTCCCATCAACTTTAGTTAAAGACAGATGGTCTTTACCTAGAGCGTTCACTTTGACTCGAAAACTCTTTAAGCTAAAATGTTGCTGTCAACTCTTTTTCGAAATGTCTTGCTGCTGGTGGACGTGGAACAAGAGATTAAATAGGACTTGAGCCTTTTTGCTATCAAATTCTGTCATGACTCGACGAATATTTTAGCAATCCAGGGGAAGACAAGACTTCCAAGTACCAGTAGCTACCTTAAGATCTAAGTGAAAAGGCCTGAAGTGTCCATCAACGGAAACAATGCTAAATGCTTGTAAAGAATAAACTTAAGCTGTTTCGGGCATTTACTTCCTAAACAGTCATCTTCTTGCTGAATTTAATACGCTCCGTCCGCTGGAGAAACTATTCGGATTTTTCCGAAGCACTCACACTTGAGATAGGCGATAACATAAGCTTCCTAATCTTTCGGCATCTCAAACAGAACTGACCGCCCAAAATTGACTGAATATTTTCTAAGGCGGCGATGCAAAGATGCCAAAATAAAAGCGATCAGCTTTGCTATCTGGTTGGTTGGTTTTAGGTAGTCCTTGGTAGACTGAATTTAGACCAGAAATGGGTTACAATTTAAAAAAAAAATTCTAAGCAAACTTCGCACAAAAACTCTATAGTTTTTTTTAAGGAAAAGAAAAAGTTTATAAATATTCTACGTCTACGTCAAATATTCTTAAAGAAGCTAATATTTGTAGGCTGATATCAAATACATTTTCGCTCTTCTCTAAATGAGCCAAAAACTAAAAAAATTTGAAGTTAAGGCGTTGACAGAAATTTTAATTTCATAAGTTTGGTGGTATAATTATTTTTATACTTTTTTCCTTATTTAGAGAAGAGCGACAAGAAATTTGATTTAATAGAGTAGTAGGCTAGAAATATACGCTTCTTTATTAAATATTATCAGCCTTATTTATTAAAATTTGCTAAACACGCTTATACACCTGTAGTGTATAGTTATGCAGTATATAAGAATTTATACAGCCCTTATACACCCTTCCAAAAATTCTTATTTATAAAACATTTTTCCATGCATACTAGTTATACAGGGCTTGTGTCAAAAAAAGTACTGAAAAAGTGAAATCTATTACATTTATCTGTCTGAAATGATAAAAAAAAAACCAAGCAGCTTGTGGGAAATGCAAATTCAAATACAAATAAAAATAAAAAAATGGAAAAGTAAAAAGAAAAAGATGGGATATTTGGGACTCCATGAGCCGGTAGTCTTATCAAATTAAAACAAATATATAAAGCGAATTAAAATATCTCATATCTGCCCATATTTCTAAGCCAACTTATCGAGGATACTTGCAGAATCTTTTAAATCATTTAAAATAAAATGTGACAAATTATTTAAGTCAAAATGACATTTCGACTATTCCACCTCTATACAACCTCTAAACAACGTCCAAGTGCGTTTAGCTTATACAAGCTCTATACAACGTTAACATGTTTTTATAAATAAGGTTTATGCGTTTAGAGGCATTTTAGAGAGTGCATAACTTTATACACTCTACACTTTATACTAGTTGGCGCAACAGGTCTGTAAGGACCCTAGGCCTAGCTTCTCACAACCATTCGTCTTGTGTGAGTTTTCTATTTTTGGGACGAACGGAAGGGATCTAAAGGGTTTTTCAACAGGGACGCTTCAAAAGTAGAGCGACAGGGACAGCAAACGACGCCGAATTTCTTGCCGCTCTTTTGACATTTCTCTTCAGTAAGGTTTGCCATTTCATGATGGAAAGATATACGAGCCAACAACGAGTCGAAATTATTAAAATTTACTACCGAAATTCGGAGTCAGTGGCCTCAACGTTAAGAGCGCTACGTCCAATTTATGGTCGTCATAATCGTCCTAGCAGATCAACAATTGAGCGTCACAGTACAAAATGTTCCCGTGCCAGTGAGACAAAGAAGTGCCCGTAGTGTCGAGAATGTTGCTGCCGCTGAGGCTTCAGTTAAAGAAAGCCCAAATGTGTCTCTCACACGTCGCTCTCAAGCGTTGGTCATCTCGCCGTCGTGGTGAATTTTGCGAAAAGATCTTGGCCTACATCCTTACAAGATTAAATTGACGCAAGAACTGAAGCCGCTTGACCACCAGAAGCGTCGTATGTTCGTGAATTGGGCTGAGCAACAACTTGAAAATGATTCGGATTTTCATCGACAAATCATCTTCAGCGATGATGCTCATTTCTGGCTGAATGGGTTCGTCAATAAACAAAATATGCGGTATTGGTCAGGCAGCAATCCACACGTACTTCATGAGTCATCATTGCATCCCGAAAAAATTACGGTTTGGTGTGGTTTATTGGCCGGCGGCGTCATTGGGCCGTACTTCTTCCGTGATGATCAAGACCGGCACGTTACTGTGAATGGGAATCGCTACCGTTCAATGATAACCGAATATTTTTGGCCCCAATTGGATGATGTGGACTTGGAGGACATGTGGTTCCAACAGGACGCCGCCACAAGCCACACAGCGAATGTCACAATCAATTTATTGGAAACCAAGTTTGGAGAACGTGTTATCTCACGATATGGTCCAGTCGTGCGATTTGACGCCGTTAGACTATTTCCTATGGGGCTACTTCAAGTCTATGGTCTATGGCAACAAGCCAGCGAGGATTGATGAACTTCGTACGAATATCGAACGTGAAATTGCAGCAGTATCGACCGATTTATGCTTGAAAACCGTCGAAAATTGGGTTCAGCGTCTGAATTCTGCAAGCGTGCCCGTGATGGCCATGCAAAAGAAATCGAGTTCCATACATAATGGCATCGAACGTACATTCACAGGAATAAAGAATTTCATTGATATCCAAAACCGTTTTTGTTTTATTTAAAAAAACTTTTGTAGCGCTCTTATTGAAAAACCCTTTACAATTTTATGTCGAGTCCAAACCGCCAATTCAGAAGCTCCCCATGACATTTATACTCTCGGATATTTGTCAGACGTTCGCGAGAGGTGGCGCAGTGGAAAAAAAACTTAAGTTGAAATTTGGGTTTTTTGGGACTCGAACCTGGGATCCCTCGCTTAGTAGTCCAATACACTAACCACTAAGCCAATGCGCTTTTTGGGACTCGAACCTGGGATCCCTCGCTTAGTAGTCCAATACACTAACCACTAAGCCAATGCGCCGAATCGGTGATAGGTATATGCGCGAAGAAAAGACTTCAAAAGTCAATGTGCCGGATCCAGCTTTATCGGTAGCTAGGTCCGTCACAAAATCTACCACTTCCAGAAGAGCGATAAAATCAGAAATTGAGCAATTAAATCCCACATACGTACATCCTTTGTTTGCCGAATTTCCAATGTGGAGGACCAATAGCTTTACCCACGACAGCATATATTTACTACATCGCACGCAGTTCTTCTTCATGTGCATCGGCTAATCTAAGATATCTTCACAGGCTACAATAGCTCGCCATTCCGCCTCGAATGCTAGGATAAAGTAGAAGACGTGATGTACGCCATGTTCTACTGCAAGAACTTTTGCAGAGAGAGAAGCGAACATGCAAAGCTAGAAGATACAAAAATACAATATGATGTGGTTATAGTTCAGCTTAGAGAGTGCCTAGTTGAAGGGGCGCTTTTGGAGAAAATATTGAAACTTAATATTTAGCATCAATACCAATTCTCTTCATTCCCCGTCGGATTAATTTGAAAAATAACGCCGCGAACCCTTGTAAAGAACCTTCGTTCAACATTTTCGTGAGAGTGCTTCATTATAAGCAACAAGTAGTACAAAATTGTCAAAAGGCAGCCACTGCTCTCAGTGTTCTATGCCAAACGTAGTCTCCGCTTTTGAATATCCCCCAATAACCCCATGCCCAAGCAAATACCCTTATCCCTTCCATCCTGTATTATTAGACGAGATTAGCGAATTACGGGCCCGAGCTAAATTGCCCTGCTCATTCTTCCGCACTGCTTCACGTATTTTACACATCCCATACTCTCGCAGACGGTCATGGGACATTAGTGTCACCATGAAGTAAACTTAAAACTTATCAGTCCTTACGAAATCCACTAATACCCATACTTCGTGACTACCAAAGGGCTCGCACGACTAGTTCAAAGGTACCGAGTACATTCCACAAGACCAACATACCCAATGCGCCCACTGTAATCCAAGGATTATCCAAAATAGCACGGTTCTGCATTTAGGTATCCCCTTCACACAAATCGATTTTCAGTTTTATACCACAGACTCACATGTGCTCCGTTTTTCAAAGACTATTACGACAGGAGAACAAACTATCAAGCGCGTTGCCCTCCATGCGGATGGAGCCCCCCATGTTGTTATGGGAATTTAATTCCCCATCTTGACATACACACTCACACGCAGCCCCAAAGAAGGTACCAATAACTCGGTACACAAGTTGGAAAATATTATTTTTGAATTTGTTTTCTCCTTCGATTGTGTGTCGCTGTGGCATATCCCTAATGGCGTACTTCCTATCTACCTCCGCCGAGGGAATTGCTATTCTGTGACTTTGATTTATTCTCCTGTTTACAGGTTTCAACGTCCCTTGGTCGGAGCAATTTATCAGACACGAGCGAACGGCCAAAAAAATTGTTTTCCACAATCTATTCACTGATCAACTTTATCCGATTGAACGCAAGCCAATCAGGAACTGATTTAATTCAACTCTCAAGTGACTGCCAAATGTAGTATCCTCAAAGTGATGTAGAGCAGTACCTAAATCTGGAATAAAGTGATGGTGCTCCCACATTACTGCTGCAGACCACCGAAGGCATATGTCATCTGTATAGTGCCAATGGATTTAATGATCCGTCATCAAGTTACACATGACACACATCGGCATATAGGGTCTATTGAAAGCTGAAACGCATTCGCATAATCATACATTGTGAGTGCATCAGCGTCCTTGCTTTTTGTTTTCTCTTTAATATGCATTGGGGTGGCAGAACGGGTGGGTGATACCTGAAGTTCCAAGGACCCGACAACGCATGTTCTATGGGTGCTTCCATTATCCAGCGTTTGAATTCCTATTTGCGTTGCTGGGGAGCAGAATATCGTTCCATTCAAGTGTTGTACTCACATCTTCCGATTAACTTAGTCCTGACTCGGAGAAGAGCGTGGGTGTAGGGTACAGATGTTGTCGGGTGCTGGGGGAGGTGCTTGTTTACACGAATGATATGTTATTTGCGGATAGAAGGAAATTACGGAAATTACCATCATACGGAGATGTTTTGCGGAAGCATACGTAACTAGCGGAAACGAGTTTGCAGGGTAGGGTGGAATGGGGCCGGATGTAAACAGCATTCTGTCAGAGGTAGGAGATTTTAATGTTCTAAGTAGCTGTGTTTAATTGATATGAAACAATTTCTTCCTGAACGCATTGCTGAGGGCGTTTGCCATATGTTCCACTGCATAGCTGTGTCTGGCAATTTTGTATGAGTCGTATGAATTCTTTCCTTCTTACCCACTTCAAACATCGGAGAAAATGAAGCATCTAATAAATGGGAAAAAAAGAACCTGAAACACGACTACCAATTGCCACCAGTCCAAACGCAAACATTTCTTAATGAGAAGCATCTGTGGCCGAAATCTAAATCTATAAAGTTTGAATGGAAAAATTGTGTGTGCGGTCGGAGAACAACAATGACATCAGTGCCCTCTTTCAGAAAATTTTATAATCCTTCATTGAGTTGACCGATTGCGTTGTGATCAAAAATATATAACATACTTAACAATAATAGTGTGCCGAAACGGCAGCGATATCTTTTGTAAAAGAGCAACTTGACCAGCATACTCCTACTGTGGAATGTGACAGAAACGGTAATGGAGTGATGCAACGTGCAGCTATTTATGTGCCACGGTATAAACAAGCAACGTCTGCACTCAGTTTTGTACTTCCTACTTATTACTTGTTAATCTTTTTTTATTTATAAAAATATTTTCATTGTTTAGAAACACAAAGATTTTAATTAAAATTGATTATAAAAACGAAAGAATTCAAGTCAACAAAAAAATACAGAAGAAAAAATTATAAAGACTACGTTTTCTTGATGGCACCTTACAGTCCATTTCTTACCAGCTGAACTTTCGACAAATAGTTCAATGTAATTTGAATATTAATACCATTAATAATTAATTAAATAAATAAACTAAAACAATTATTGTTCGTTGTCACTTTTCTTTTGCAGTAAGAATGGAAAAGACTGTCAAAATGTCAGTGGTGGGGATAAATTCTCCACCAGAGAGAGACACTTACGAACAAGTTAGGGAAAGCTTTTGTAGAAATCTATGAAAATGACAGATACAATTAAAAAATTAAAAAAAAGTCGCTCTCTCTTACGAATTTTTCGAGTTGAGGAACGGCATTAAGTAAAAATTCGTCGAAATTTGTAAGAATCAGTTATAATTAGTAAGATTTCAAAGTTTAAAGGAACAGACTTAATGTGTAATTATAAGCTGTCAATGAAATGTCAAAAAAATGTTAATGTCAAGCGATCAGTGCAGTTTTTTGGTATCAAGACGACAGAATTCCTCCGACACTCAAAAAGAGAAATGATAATTTTATAACCTTAAAGGAGATACCAAGTTTTATTTCATCCTTTAACAGATTGCAATGAAATTCAGCCTAAACACTGCTATATAGGCTAAGCTATAATTAATCGGAGAAATAAACAAAGATTGGCTGGGTAGTTTCGAAGCGTACACAAGTCAAAATACAACTGAACAAGCTTTAAACTTCTGCCAGACGTATTTGTATAGATAAAAGGACTGACTCTATTCGCTGCTTAAGTTTAGGTGACACTTAAAGTCCAGGGTCTGTAACGGCTTTCACTAGCGAGCCCTACCACCGAGGTTCGTCCCTTCACTCCAATAGTGCCCGTCGTCACTGCTGAATTCAAGATGAATAACCCAAAAGTGTTTTTATTTTATCCCTATTCCCATATTCTATGAACTGTTTCTTGTAGCTATCATAGATAGGGACAGTAGGAATCTCGTTAATCCATTCATGCGCGTCACTTATTGGGTGACTATTCATTTGCCTAGAACAAATTGAGGCCTGTCTGCCAGTCGGCCAATTTATTTATAAATTAAATATAAAGGGTGATTTTTTAAGAGGTTTAGAACTTTTTAAAAAAAAAAAACAAAAAAAATTCGAAAAAATTAATGAAATATTTATTTGAATCGATAGTTTGAACCTTGCAATTTAATGTTTAAAGATAATTTCATGCAAATGTTGACCGCGGCTGCGTCTCAGGTAGCCCATCCGCTGAGTCCAATTTTGGCATACTCTTTCACACATATCGGCCGGTATCTCACGAATGAATGCATGGATGTTGGCTTCCAGTGCGTCAATCGAAGCGGGCTTGTCCCTATACACATTAGCCTTGGCATACCCCCACAAAAAATAATCTAATGGTGTCAAATCGCACGATCTAGGCGGCCAATTGACCGGCCCGAAACGTGAAATTAACTGTTCACCAAACTCGCCTCGCAATTGCGCCATTGTTTCGCGTGCTGTGTGGCATGTGGCACCGTCTTGTTGAAACCACATATCATGCAAGTCAAGAACTTCCATTTCGGGCAAAAAAAAGTTTGTTATCATCGCTCGGTAGCGTTCACCATTGACAGTAACGCTGCGATTCGCATCATCTTTGAAGAAATATGGCCCAATAATGCCGCCGGCCCATAAACCGCACCAAACAGTGGATTTTTCGGGATGCATTGGTAGCTGTTGCAATGCTTCTGGCTGATCTTCACTCCAAATGCGGCAATTTTGCTTATTTACGTACCCATTCAACCAAAAATGAGCCTCATCGCTGAACACAATTTTTCGATAAAAAAGCGGATCCTCGGCCAGCTTTCCAAGACCCCATTCACCAAAAATTCGGCGTTGTGGTAGGTCGGCTGGCTTTAGTTCTTGCACCAGCTGTATCTTAAAAGGCTTTACGCCCAAATCCTTCCGCAAAATTTTCCACGTAGTGCTGTACCAAAGGCCTAACTGCTGGGAACGGCGCCGAATCGACATTTCGCGGTCTTCTGTCACACTAGCTGATACGGCCGCAATATTTTCTTCACTACGCACAGTACGTAAACGTGTTGGTGGTTTAATGTCCAACAAAGTAAATTTGGTGCGAAATTTGGTCACAATCTTCCGAATAGACTGCTCAGAAGGTCGAGAATGCCGATCATAAAATGGAAGCAGCGCGCGATGAACATTTCGAACCGAGCACGAATTTTGATAGTAAAATTCAATAATTTGCAAGCGTTGTTCATTTGTAAGACGATCCATGGTTAAATTGCAAACCAAACTGAAGCTGTTTGACAGTGATACAAGGTACTAAACACACGTCAGCTGTCAAAACCAGTGTTGCCAAAACCAAACCAGCTAAAAAATCACCCTTTATATACATTTATTTATCTTAAGATATTAGACACCTAGTGTTAATAATGGCGAGTCGTCAATATTTCCACTTTTGCGTACTTATTTTCATGGATTTACCATGAGTTTTCATCTTCTTCTCCAGACAAACGCCATGAAGTCCCTGAGAATGGTTATGCTACCCTTGATTGTGTTGGATATGATGTCTTCAACGTCCCTTGGTGTTAATTTTAATTGGTGGGCAATGAATTTGTTTTGCTGACACCATATTCCACGGGCCCCAGAATCAGAGGAAGTATGTATATTTCCCTATTTGGAAACATTATTTGTTACTTTTTTCTCAAGAAATGGTGGCGAACTGTACACGGCGACTTTGTGTACGTATTGGAGCCCTAGATGGTTTGGGCCTTCCCAGTATACTCCCACATCACAAAGGATATCCGTTTTTTTTATAGCAGGCCATCCTGGGATGTTTGGCTCGACTATTGTGAACCATCCTCTTCGCATTGCAATGTTGCTAAGTCTCTTTACAGCAAAATCATGCCTATGGATCCTTGGCCAATGAGTCAGTGGGCAGTTTTTCAGGATATGCAATACTGACTCGGTCTTTTGGCATCCGGCTCGATATCTTCGGGCGCTTGGTGGGTTTGACGGGATACCAGCACAAGGGAGAAGATTATACCTTAGTTGTACTGTGCGGATATAATCTTCTTCGCTCCAATTTTTCGGCGGTTCTGCAGGAACTTGACACTGCTTGGGTGATGTTCTGCCTGGTGTAGTCCATTTCCAGAGAATGAGGCATCTAGCTTAGAGGCGTGCTTCAGATCGATGGCAGCTTTGTTCCTAACGGCGCTCTTAATAAGTCCGTTGACCCTTGCAACACTCTTTTCATGGAGTGCTATTGTATTTTTGAAAAGCTCACTTACGGTAGTTTAATTATCTATCCGCCTCTTCAGTATGGTAGGTGAAGTTGAAGAGGCCGAGGCCACCGGCTTTTGTTGAGGCGTAGAAAATGCTGGAGTGGGCGTGTGCATTAATATATAGAGCTGACCTTAGGCAGACTCTTATTTTTCTGTCTACAACACTCAAAATTTTGCTTGTGATATTTGGCGATTGGAAGCAAGCGATGTATCTCGGGATGAGAAACTCTTTCACAATACTTAACTTTTGTGATGGTTTGAATGGAGCTCTTGTTACCCTTTTTAGCTGTTCGAATAGGAAGCCAGGATTAGATGACAAAAGTCCCATGAAGTTGAACCGGCCTCCCAAATATTTGAGACAACTCTCCGTGTCCATGTTGGTAATGGTGTCCTCATCAATAGGGTATACGGCGAGGGTATCCACAAAGAGTTTCTTCTTTGCCGGAACATTTCGTGGGGTTAGGGCAGCGCATTTTTTAGCGTCTAGCTTCATACCCATGCTGTCCAGGAATCTGAGCACTTCCCTAAGCATTAACTAAGAGAGTCATAGTTACTCCCGTCGTTTACCCGCACTTACTTGAATATCTTCACTTTGACATTCAGTTCTCAGACTTTTACCTCTATCTGCCTAATTAACGAGAAAGTTTCGTTCAACAGAGTTGTGCATTTTATTTCGAAACAATGACCGAAGAAGAAAATTTCACAAGTCTTTTAATTTCATTTTGAGCGGACTAAAATGTTGGCACTGATATTAGGTAGGCAGGAAGGTTAATAGGAGCTCTTTGTGACAGTGGCCATAGCTTCACTTCTTAGAAAACCAATTGGGTACATTGAGTTCATTAAGGGAACCAATCGTGAAATACTTGCGGGGAACAAAATAAAACCGCTTACTTCTAAAGCATTTATTATTCAGCTAAAAAAAGCTCCACAATCTGTTGGACATTCTCAATCCAAAGTAAGTAAGTGGCGAACAGATTTTATTTAAAATTTGTCAAGCACTCTATCTTCAATGAATATTACTTGTTTTAAGGCCTTTATAGAGATGAAGTAACGAGTTGGACGGTAAATGTCGAACGCTGGGTGGCAGTGTACTTTTTTTATGTGTGGCTCTGTAGTGTTCTCCGCAGGTGTCAAGTTCTTTTAACCACTCATCGCGATAAGCAACCCTACGCCACTGGCATAACCAGGGAACAGGGAGAGATGTATAAGAGATCATCATCTTTTGATCTCAAGACAACTGTGCAAGTGCACTGAGTTGCAAGAGTGAGTTAGTTGGTTTTTAGTGATTGAGGCTGTCGTGTGCGGTTGCGTTTAGGGCTCTGGTTGTAAAATATACAAATTTAGAATTAAATAGATAGTTAAGTGTGAAGAATAAAGATTGTGAATTTTGAACGAGTAAACTGTTCTTTCATTCGAACGGCTATCCCCGCATCGCGCACACGTTCCCATAAACTTCTACAGCTCCTCCTCAAAACCGGGCGCCAGCCGTACCTTAAATTATTTCATTCTATATCAGACCACGAATTTATTCAAGTCCTTTCGTATTTCAAACAAGACGTCTTCATTCGTCAGCTCCTACAGCTGACACAGGAAAAAATTTAAAATAAAATAGTCAGGCTCTGCCTCTGTCTCTTACTCTATCTCCTTCCCATACAGAACCTCTGACAAAAGTGTCCTCGTCTTGAAATAATTTATTCGATTTTCAGGATTTGATGAAGTCTATCGTCTAGGGTCTAGCTCTATAGGCTTCTTCAGAGTGCAGCGGCGAATGTCACCGCCGCGCCGCACAGCTACGCTACGAGTGTATAGCTGCTTTCAAGTGAAAATTTCATGATTTACGATCCCGCAACGGGGAACCGTGTCGTTTGCAGTTAATTAAAGAGTTAATTAAATTGTTACATAAATTGGAGCTGTCCTTGTGGCCGTATACACCATTGCCACCGAAAAATAGTACAGGCTCTTTATGGAAATGGAGAATTCATGGTTCGTCTGTCGACTTTCATGGTCATAAATAACATTCCACGATGACATTTCGAAAATGCCATTTAAGCTTAAAAATACAATTTTTAAGGACACTCCGTGCGGCCCAGAGTAAATGTTTTATTATGCGTTTATGTGCCGAGCAATTATGGTCGGTTCTGGTTTTACAGCTTGATATGTTTATGTTGATGGTTGTTTTTGTAGATGGCTTCGTAATAAATATTTTAATGAACAAAATTGGATATTTATTTGTTCGTAGTGCAATTATTTGACTTGGGTTAATAAAAGCACGTCTCTGATGGAGAGTGTTAAACTATGGAATGCACTTTCCATTTAATGATGCTCCCGTTTGAATGGCAGGCATACGTCCTACTTAATTTTTCATTTTGGTTTTTATTTTTTCGTATGAAAAGTAACGTGTCACTGAAATATTTGATGGTAGGTTTTTGTGGAGCTTATGTCTGAGTGAGAGAAGACCCCCTGAACTTTGTTAATTACAAAGGAATTAATTTCGATGGATGGTTTTCCATCTGAAGCTCAATGGAACGCGCTATGTGATGCGCTTTTTGTCTAAAACTGAGGTTAGTTTGCCGGGTCGCCACGGTTTTTCCTAAGGAAACACGAACTTCAGGTAGTGGCAGTGATGCCAACCATGATTTTCAAAAGTCTGTAGATGAAAGATGAAAAATTCTGTAGAATTCTGTATTTATGCTTGACGCAATTCGGTAGAGATCCAGCCTTGTTTTTTAACATACTATAAGTGCTTAAAATATAAGTTTTGAATGGCATAAAACATCAGTCTTTAATTGTATGTATTAACTAGCTGTACCCGTCCGGCTTCGCCCGTGTAAAACGTGGCTTCAGAACAGTTGATGGAAAAAAAACTAAAGAATTTACTGTCTTATAGGGGACACAATTTTTTATTTCTTTTGATAATCGCTGGAAGGAAAAATCAAAAAATCATCGAAAGACATTGTAGAGGTATAAAGTGAGGAAGCCTTCTTCAATAGTGAGGGACTTGAACCCGATCTAAAAAAAACTCCCGAAACTAATTTTATAATGTTTAACTCACCTTTTTTTATTAATGCAACGATTCTTTGTATACTACGTTAGCGGTTTTGTTTCTATCGGCTAAGATAGTGATATTTCCTGCATTAATTTCCTTGGAGCACACTACATATAACTGCCCGTGCGTGAAGCAATTCTTTCTTAAACCAACTCCCGATTTTCTTAAAGTTTGACCCTGTGACTTATTGATTGTCATGGCAGAACAAACATTAATAGGAAATTAAATCCGTTTAAACTGAAATGAATAACTGCTGGGAATTATTTGTAGGCATTCTTGTTATAAACACCGTTTCTCTTTTACCACACCCAGTTAAAATGAACGCCTCAATAAAGTTTTTCTGTAACGATATCACTCTCAATCTGGTTCCACTACAATGCTCTGGGGGCATTCAAATTGCGATAATGGGATCTGGAACTTTTAATTCAATTTTATGCGCTCTAATGTTATTTAAAAACTCGAGTGGTTAATTTACTGCCTCATCTTAATCGCTCTTTTAGCTTTTTTTGAAAGGCAAAATTCCCGCGAAATGGGTAATTACCCACGATCTGGTATCACTGATACCTATAAATATTTGACATTTCTTTCAAAAATACTTTTTTTTTTGTAAGCAAAACAGAGATAAACAAACCTTTCCTACATGTTTGACATTTCATTTATGGGTTTCTTTTTTTTCTTAACGCCCGGTTAGTATGTTTGATTTGAGAGTGAAGTGCATATCCACTCACGCAGGTGAAAATCGTAGAAACGTTTCAAATTTTGCCTATTTATTTAAAAACCTTTTAAGTTTTCGAGTTAATGGATATCCTTAGTTGTACCCGCAGATGTCCTCTATAAGATGGTGTTTACTATATTTAAATGCTCCCAGTATTTTCGAACGGAAAGCGTTACAAAGAAAAAAGCGAAACAAAACAAAAAAATAAGTTACTCTTGTCCATTTTTTTCAGAAATTTATAGAAATATAGATTTGAAACAAAGTGGAGATTGTAGGCCTAGGTATCCTCTAAAGGCCTGTAAAATATTGACCAAAATATACTCAGCAGTTTCTAAGATTTTTGCATTTTAAGACATGCAGTCAAATTCAATCGAAGTCGAACAGAACTACACCAATTTTATTTATATGGTGATTTTGTACAAGTACCTACATAGTTTTATAAACGCTGGTATCGCTGTAATCGATAATACTAGTCGTAGTGCAGTGGCCTTGATTTTGAAATCATACATATTCATGTTAAACATGTTTCTGTATTCTTCAGAGAGTTGTACCTCATAACACGGGGTTAACAATGAACTTTATGTTCACAACAGCCCTGTAAAAGTTTTCGTTTTAAGCTTCTTTCTTAGTTTACTCTTCATTAAATTTATTGCCGATAACAAATTCCGAGAGTCAATTATTACAACGAGGGGATAATATCATCAGCCATACAAATAACGTTTAAATGGTTCAATCAATATGTCATTCATACAAAATCACAGTAGGAACGACAAAGCCGGCTGTAGGTAAATTTGAACCGGAAATTGCTGCTCTCACACGGCGACAAATGTAGCAAGAAAGAATGAGAAAAAACCTTCAACTGGGAGATTTGCATGTTAATGTCATCACTACAGCGAAAGTAATAGATTTGTAAATGTCGAAAGGCATTATTTTGGTAAGAATTTTTTAATGTATTTTAAGTTTCTACTGAAATCTAAGATTTCTGTATATTGTAGTTTGAATTCGGTATTTCTGTAGGCAAGGTGCAAATTCTGTAGGGTTTGGGTTGGCATCAGAGGGTAGAGGAGTTCCCTTTTAATACAATTCTGAGTTTATATTCAAGTAATAAAATCTGTGTTGCGACAGTCCCGGCACTCTACAGGTCCGTCTCGTATGTGACACCCTTTTAATATTGTAACAACTGGATCTTTTTTTTTTAATAAAGTTACACTACTATTATCCTGATCTTATTGTTATTCAAAATTCTAGCCCGTCAAACGTGTCCTAGTTAAGTTTTTTCCTAGATATCATTTTGCATGTGATACTGTAGATTTATAAGGAGGCGCAAAATTAATCATCGAATCGGAAGATGATGATTTTTGCAAATGGCGTCGCAAGTCAATCACATTAGACACTTGTGAACTACACAGCTGCAGTATTAGACAGACAAGCAATAGAGCGCTATACTCCGCAAGAGTGTGGAATAATTTTACCATCCTTAATTTCAACAACGAAGAGGATGAATTGGTGTCAAAAATCATCATGAGTGACGAGGCGCATTTCCACTTAAGCGGTTACGTCAATAAGCAAAATCTTCGTTTCTGAAAATCTGCGTGTGATGCACGAAGAGAGATTACATCCACTCAAAGCCACTGTGTGCTGCGGCGTTTACGCGGGAGAAGTGATTGGGCCGTATTTTTTTGAGGGCGCCATCGGCAATACGGTCACTGTTACGTATTCTGACTGTTGGAATTGGATGAGCGGGGCTTGGTGAACAAGTGGTTTTAACAAGACGGTGCAACCGCACTCAAAGCACAAGCCACAATGGATATTATGAAGGAAGCGTTTCCTGGTCGCTTAATCGCCCGATAAAACCATCCAAGACTTCTTTCTTTGGGACTACTTGAAGTCGCCGGTTTTTACCAAAAAGCCTTAGATAATCGCAGCCATTGAGGAGAATATTCGACAGGAGTGCGAAAAGTTATCACCAAAAATCTTGACGGATATTGTGTAAAGGTCCCAATAGAGATTTCCATCACTTAAAATAATTTATAAGTACCTACCTAATTAAAAAGCAAAATTGGGTGATTAATTTCACGTCACCCTGTACCTACACTATGTGTTCCAATAACAATATACGAATCGTCTTACCGAATGGACGCCCACAAAAATTGTCCTTACGAGATGACAGTAACTAGGAAAATGGTGTTTGACTCAGTTTGTAGCTCTTTGCAAGGACATTTCACAGGATAATATTAAAAATTGAATCATTTGAACTCGGGCTTGAATTGTACCGACAGCAAAGTAACCGAAAAGCAATACAAATCGTCAGAAATACCTGTATGTATTTACAACTCAAGAAGCAATTTTAATCGAAAATCACCCCCCACCTTCAATTTCACTCCCACTGCTTCGAGAAAGGTATCCCTCAACTACATTGAGGACTTTATGTGCCATTCTATTGTGCGAAAGATTTGTCGATTCGCTGAACTATTCCCTCGGCAATAGCTCTCTGCCAAACAACGTACGACTACAAGTAACCACTCAACTATTACCCCAAATTTACGATCGAGGATAACTTCCCAAAATATACCGCCATGCTGCAGCATGACAAGTCAACAAAGGAGCAAAATATACTCTCACACACTGCGAACACAAAACTGAAATCTATCCTTGTCACCAATGCACATACAAATGGTAGTTCGGCGTCGGGAAAAAATGTCCCAAATCCGTTCCCTGTAGTTATAGAAACATTACGCTGACAAATGTCGCCGTTCCCCTGTCCAGAAGGTGCATGTCGCCGCTTTAACATTTTTGACAACAACACAAGTCGCACCCTTACCAGATTCCAAGCCTCAACCACTGTGAAACAAATGCTCATACAAACACAACAGCAATTCAACTTTGGGGTGACACACAGTTGTTGGACCAATGTCAAATTCGGGTCCGACAAAAAGTGAAAAGTTCAGTGTTGTCGTTGGTAGCCTCCAGCAAATTAATGAGTTGAGTAATTTGCATAAAATATTGCCCAGGGACAGCACACAATGGTGTCAACTCACACTCAAGTATGGATACTCACAGTGATGGAGGAGTGCACATGGCAAGTTGCGGTCAAATGTGCGGTGTTGTGCTGTACTCCTGTCCGGAGTAATGTAATGTTCTCACAAGTAGGGTCCTGCTGGTGGTGGTGGTAATCAAGACTAATGTCGGGGGAGCGTGACATGCCAGATGTTCACGTAAAAATGAATACGTCATCAGCATCACACTGTGGATATCTCCTTTTCTCAATGAGTAGGTTGTTAGCGGGTTTTTTTTTTATTATGTCGGACTTACACGTAATCCTGGCAGCTCACATGATGATGGTGAAACGCTGAGCCACCTTATGAATGTTATGGGCTTGGTTGAGGGGAACTTGGCCTGTCAGACCTCAGACGTTTTTGAATAAATTTCGACTACAGTTACAGTCGCCTTGACCCGACCGCATAAGTGTTTCTATGATGGAGTATCCTTACGTGGAATGCAATACTTTGCTCACTTCAAGGCAGTGAAGTTGCAGATGTATAATACATAATATGAATAAACTAAGGGGAATGTGCATTGAAGTTCATCGGAGCAACAAATTGACGGTAGGAGAAGTTTGAAAAGTTTATAATCATCATGGTGGTTGTGCGTTAATCAAGCGTTCAATTGGCTTAGGCTTGAGGGTTCACTTTGATCAGCGAGTGATGGAATACGATTTAGGTACGCTTGACGTGAAAGTGCGAAAGGCGATGATTTGTTGACGAAGAGCTGATTGGAAAACTTTGCTCCTCGGGTTTTTGTGATTTGATATTTGAGTGTTACTCGAGGGGGAAGAGTTTAGTGCGTTGTTGCCTCATGCAAAATAAGAGTGCCCACCAAGTGAAAGCAGCAATACTCAGCACCTACACTTGGAGGTAACTTCTCTAAGAGACAAAAAGCAATCACACTTCCAAACGTACAAATGCCCCAAAGGCTAAGAGTTGCAGAAGTAAACAGATTTTTGTGGAGCTGTCAATGCGGAATAGGTACATCGCCTCATTTTCCCATCAAAATATTGCCCTTAAAATATTGTGCTTAAACAATTAAAAATTTCGATGTGAATTGCCTGTTAAAAGAATTTGACATGAAGTGGGCGGCATTGGGAAAAGGGGCGTGGCATTTAATACAAAAAAAAAGAATGTTCAAAACACTTTTTGTCGACAATCATTGGAGCTAAAGTTGTAAAATTTGGAAATTTGTTCACCAAATTACTAAATACTCAAACCAGTCGATGTATAGCTACCGCTTCACTAGAGGTTATGCCGGATGTTGTGTGCAAATTTCAGCCTTCTACGTCAATTAGTTTCTGAGATAGAAATAGGAACGAAATTGGTCTAGGGCGTTCGGACAGACATCGTAGCGAAACCAATAAGGTTCCGTTTTTTCCCTTTGGGTACGGAACCTTAAAAATGAAATGCACGACTGGGTCGAACAAAACTTTCCCGTTCTTCAAAAGTTTGTCATCGCCATTTTTTTTGCGACGGCTGAGCTGCTTCTAGAGCAAGGTGAATAAACCCAAATCTAGTAGCTCACTTTGTAGCCTGATAAGTACCATCAGGGTTGGGAACAGAGAAAGAGAAGTCTTCCGCTGGTTAATCTTCTACGCAGTAGACAAAGCTTTTATAGATAGTCAAGCGACGCGAAGGTTTAGTTACATCTTACAAATTAATTAAGGTTAAGAACTACCTTCATCGACATTCGCTTGATTTTTTTTTTGTTGGAAAGACTGTATAGATATGCAATGCCGTGTGAAATTTGTTTTTCAATATGCTGTGCTTAAACCAGGTTACTATAATGCTGTATGCAGTCAAAAAGATCTAAGGTAACTGATTAAATTGTACGTACCTATCTAAAGTGACGTTTTGATTTGCCTGAGCTCTCCAGTAAATACTGCTCTGCTGCGACTGTGATTGTGATATACACGGCGACTTGATGCATCGTCCTGATGAGGGCGTACTGCAGCGTAGGCTGGCGCTACTTTGATTACTCTCCCGTCGATAATTGGAAATACTGCCGCCAACGCTGCCCGCACGGCCAACACATGCGTCCCTTTGATGCTTTTTACTATGCTGCTGTTGCTGATGCTGTTGCTGCTGTTGGATTTGGTGATGATGCCGGTGCAGGTGCAGTGGGTGAGGTTTCTGTTGTTTGGCGAAGTCGTTCGAGCTGGGGGTGCTATTGAAATTTCGATTCGAATCACCGAGGAATTTGTTATAACTACCCCCACTGCTGTTGCTGTAGGTATTGTTAAGCTGTTGCTGCCCATGCTGCGGACGTATAGCAAAGCGCCCGCCGAGTCTAGAAGTGAGAGAAGGGGAATGCGTTTTTCATTAACTGGTAACATGGCATACAAAATGTGGTATTTTATAAGTGGGATCATAGTTAGAGTTGAAATATTTGAAGCTCTTTGAAGCCACAATATTAACAGATCGAATGACAGACGGAGGACACAGTTCCGGTATGCATTTTGGTCAAAATCGTTGCAGCGATGGAAGAGACTACGTTCTACGCACCTTGTCAGATCTTTCTACTCAAAGAAGACTGCCTCCAGGAAAATATTTCTTCGACAATTTAGACAAACTCGCTTCATAAGGGGTGATTCATTTAGACATGTTTTTTTTTTTTAATATCATTTTTTGACAGATCACTCGTAACTGGGTTCATGGTGTCTTGTTGTTCTTATTCAGTATTGTTTGACGAAACATTCGTCCATTTGTCCCCAAATTGTTAAACTGACAATAGCGAGTCATAATAACGGACTTTTTGCTGTTTGAATTTGAGATCGTGATATCGGCTACATTTTATATCCAGGAAGACGGGGCTACGCATACGACACGCACAGCGCGAAGAAATGGTTTTCTTGGAAACTAGTATTGGTGACAGCTAATTTCGCGTTACGGACCTGTCAACTGACCACGTAGAACGTCAAATAACGAACGTGACGCGGTGGTCCAGGAACTTAAAAAATGACCATGTACGACGTAGACACGGGCAAGTTGTTCACGAAATAATTTTCAAAAAGTAGGTATATCGTCGCTTTCACGGCAAAGTGACATAAGTCGAAACATGATGTTTTAAAATTAAGTAGGCAGAAATGACCATAAAAGTATTCTTTTTTTTCTGCCTAATCAGCAATAAAGCAGAAGAAGTAAAATCAGTCTACTTCTGCTGCGTTCCACATTGTAAAAAGTGTCGTTTCGGTTTTCCACTAAAAATTCTGCAATTTTTTTATGTCAATGCCATTTTTTTAGTTGTGCGTCGCAAGTGGTTCTGTTTCTTTCCGCAAAACGGCGTGGAGTAAGTTCGGGTAATGTGGAGTAGGCGGGTAATGTGGACCAGAGTAGGAGAATATATCTGTTACTAGACGTAAGTATTGGTATTTGTCGTTATGTAGTGAGGTCGTTAATTATTTTGACGATTTATAAATCGTTTAAAATGTAATGTAATTAAAGTTACATTCCATTGGCTGTTTTATTATTCCGAGCCATTATGTCGTGCTATTTTGATATTTAAGTCAAGTTTCACAATTCTGCTTAGTATTTAATTTTAATTTTTTTTTCTTGAAAACACCATTTCGGCAAATGTTGTAGTACTTCACATTAGCCGCCTTTTTTGAGAGGTTTCATTGCGATGTTAATTTAAATTTTTGTTGACTTTTTATTGTTAAAATATTGACTAAAGTTCTGGTAGTGCGGAGTAATACTCCACAATGGTCCACATTACCCGACACTTTTAAAAATTACGAATTTTGCAACTCTTCTAAACTTTTGCGAACTAATTTCTGTTTGTTTGAAAATTAACCTATTAGCAAAGTAAATGTTGAGAACAATATTCCAATAAATAAAAACAATAGCCCCTCCTAACAAAATAAGTTTCTTTTGCAGAAAACAAGATGGGTACTCCACATTACCCGAAGCTACTCTATTGCGAAAAATGTCCAGCAACACAAAAACAAACAGGTGCGATCCTTGTGTCACTTTGACGATTTTTTATTTGCATTCTATTTTGAGCATAAGTAAGAAAATAAACACTTAAAAAGCTGTCAGATTTTTCGCAAGACTTCTTAAGTCCGAAGGATTTTTTTAAACATTGCCTTTTTTATAAATATTTATATAACATTATCTGAAAGAGGCAGAAAAATACTTCAATTATTTGTAAACGGTTTTTGTATATTGTTTTATTTTAAAAACAAATAAAAAAAATTATTATTCCTCTCCTGAAAATCATACATTTTCGATTTATTTCCCTTTTTCCGACCGATTTTTTAGAGCATAATAATATTCAGCGCTTTTTTCAAAGCTTCTGTTAAATCAACGAGCCGTTTGAGATCGGGTTGGGGTCAAAGTTCTGGGTATGTCAAAATTCTTTTTCCATAATTCTATTTTTAAAATGCTGCGAACAATAAAAAAACATTTTCAAAAACTTTTTTTTTTTTAATGTAGAAAACTTTTTTTTTTTTTAATTTGCATTTATAAAATTTTTTCATCTTTTCTTAATTTGTATTTCTTTTTTTCATTTAATTTCTCTTTTTCAATAGTTATTGTTTTATTTTATTTTATTATTTTTTCAATATTTAATCAAATTTGTACTGCTTCTTTCTATTTATTTTAATTTTTAATTTAGGTTATATTTTGTTAACCTTTATGTCTTAATTTTTTTAGAAATTTAAAACAATTTTTTTTTAATATCAATTTTTAAATTTTGCTGTTTGCTGTTTTTATTTTTAGATCAAACAAAAGAATAAGCAGAATTTGTTTGCTTTAAATTTTAAAAGCAGAATTTTTGTCTGACAGAATTTTGAAAGCAGAATTTAAGTCCGTTCCCTTGAGATCATTAGATCCTGCGTTATCTCTGAGCCTACTCTGGTATAAGTGGGATTGCTAAGTGTCGCCATAAACAACCCAAAATAAAATTTATATCTATTCCTAAGCGCGTGACGACGCGTGGTACTCCAGGCTATTTATCTATCCAACCTTTGAAATATTTCTATAACAGCTTGCCAGCATAGCTACAGACAGTGATTTCCCAATCCTAATGGCGGTTCGGGACCACAACTATTAAAGAAAAATGCTTCTAGCGCTTGCCGAGTTGTCCTTCGCTTAAAGCAATTTTATTTCCAACGGTACCCGCATTAAAACAGTCAAATATGCCGCGGTTATCGCTGCCTGCATCACTATAAACTATCACTTTTGCCAAACGCAGTAAAGTCCACAAGTGTTGTTGACAATAATGAGAGAAGAACCGCAAATGGCCACCAACAGCTATGAATATACAAATTTGATTACCCACTACTAGTGAGTGCCCGCATCTCAACCATATAAGTGCTGCGCAGTAATAAAACAAAACCTATTCGCAAAACCTTATCTGCACACACCGAAGTGAAACCACATTCAAAAGCCATCAACAAGGGAGAACGTTTCAAGATATTTATATTGCCCGCCCCATTATGCGAAGGAGAGATCCCTTGAAGGTCCCCAAGGCTGTTTATCACTTCATTCCGCGACTATAAATTTCTGTACGAAAAATTTCGTACACGACAACTCACCCCGCACTAATTATGCGAACGTTAATAAATCTCAACGATGCGACGTCAGCCCACGAGCGCTGTAATTCCCCAAGCGAGTTAAGTAGGACTCACTGTAGTGTAAGTGTCTACTAATGAACTATTCACTATATCCTTCCATTAGGAGATCAAAGGGATCCACTGGCACTGGCGCGTATATCCGCACACCAACTACATGTAATATTAAGTACTGGGATCTTGTGATGGATTGGTATACTCTTCTCAAGGACAGAGGTTTTATGAAAATTGACAGAGGTTTCCTTTTTTTTATTCATAAATCCCAATGACTGCAATTTGATCCAAAGATGACAAATGCCATACAAACACAGCATCCTGTTCACCAATTAATTCACAAAAATAGAGCCACTAGGTGACGGCAAAAAGTCCTGTCTACTTTGGTATACGAACCTTCGAAATAATTCACTCTCCGGATGTTCGGCTGCAAAGCGAGCTTTTTTCCTGAGCAACGGTATTGTCAGCGCGTATGTGGTAACCATCATCAGCATCGGGATGTAGAATGCCACCAGTGAGCCGAACACAAAGAACGCCCGGTTATTTATCACACAGACGCGCGGGTGGGGCATTATGTTCGACTTGTTCAATATTCCTGCAAAGAAAAAAAAATACCATACCGTGTGGGAACAGAGAATTTCTGGTCGGCCGGTGGTGGAGTGTACTCACCTAAAACGGTTATTGAACTGGACACCATCATTGCCATCACCCAGACAATGGCGATTTTAATGCCAGCGAGTCGTTTTGTCGATCGATGTCGTGATCCCAGCGGGTTGCGTATACCCAGATACCGTCCCAGACTGATGAAGCACATGTGCAGGATGCTCGACGAGCAGGCCAGCACATCGCACGTGACATAAATATTGCACCAAGTCACTCCGAGTGGCCAGTACCCTGAAAGGATAAATGTTTCTTTATGTAAAGTCGGTTCCTTTTCTGTAGGGAGTTGGGGGTTTCTTTTCCGAGGAAACAGAGATGAACTTCTGATGTGACTCTCTTCCAGTGGGACTTCCTATACATGAATATTTATGTGGGAACGAGGGTAAATCGAATAAATCTCTGGCACATCCTGGCGCGCAAAAGGGGATAAGTCAAGCGACATTTGCCCTTCAGACAGATACACAACGAGGAGGGTGCTTCTATACACACATTGACACTGGATAGGGATACTTCTATTTCAAAGAGGGGAACGGAACTCTAATTAAGGCTCACACATTTGGATGTCGGTGTATATCGATGAATTCGATACGAGAAGCCTTGGCTTGTGGTTTTCAATTACATCGTCGATGCTCCAGGATGGTATTAGGGAAAGGTATCTTGAAATTAGGGACTGTGGTATTTTACTCGGTAATTAGTTGTAAGTTGAGATATAGTCCTTGATTGGATTAGACATTAGGCAATGCTGAAGCACACATATGTGGAGTATTCTCCCCTGTTGGCTGGATAAATTGTTGTTAATGATAATGGGAATTCCGAGTAACATTCCAAGACGAAGTGCGCGTTGGTATGGGGAGTATTTCGTTTCGACTGGAATGGAGGGTATAAATAACGATTACCTGATGGCCCGTTTCAATTTACCGTTGATTATTTTCAGTTCCCTTAGTTCCCTGTGGAGGATTTTCGATGGAAGGTTGTTTGATTTGGAGGGAGGTAATTTGCATTGCTATGTAAGAGAACTTGGAGTCTCCGCAAGGCAAGGCACTTCTTTAACATCATCATCACAAGCTAATCTATGAGGCATACTTTTTTAAAGTATTGAGACGGAAGAGGCGAATATGGGTCTGGTTCCAAATGAAGACTAAACAAAGTATGTGCTGTCCACAAGATAGGACTACCAGCATCGATGATTCTCACAAAATGATACAATGGACAGATACATCGTCGAAGTGGGTAAAGACTTTGTCCGCTATGGCTTCGCAAAATGACATCAGCTCAGCGGTCAAACGAAGAATCATTCTTGCCAATCGCCGTCTCTTTGACTATGACTAAGACTAAGAAAACATCTAAGAAGTAAAGACCTTTCTCATAGAACCAACGAGGTACGTAACCCTAATCTTCCCGGTTCTGCTATATGGTGCAGAAAAATGGACTCTGTCAAAGTCGAATAATAACCTCATGGGATGTTTTGAGAGAAAGATTCTTCGGGCAATATTCGGTCCAGTTTGTGTCGATGGAGTGTGGAGGAGAAGATTTAATAACGAACTTTATGGGTTACACAGCGACGTTGACCTGGTCAAAAATCTGATGATACAACAGCTAAAGCGGTTGAATCGTATGAAGAGCAAAGCACCAGCCCGACGAGTCTTTGAGTCCACCCCTGAGGGGATACGTAGCTGAGGAAGACCTTACCTTAGGTACACATTTGAAAGGCGACCTCACCCAACTCGGCTAACTTGGAACCGTAATTATTCTCTTGCTCTTGAAAGAAGAACAAATTGGTCTGTTTAATTTTTTCTGTTTAAATGGACTTGTCCTCAATAATCGCGGATATGCAGTTGTTCTCTAAACGACTCGTAAGTTAAAGGACCCATTTTTATTTCTCTAAACTACTTTTGCACGATTTTGACGAATATTTATATTTTGTTGAATTTCTGATAGATGGAAAAAGTTTCGTGTGATGCAGCCGTGAACTTTCGGACCCAAGTTTAAACCATTTGTGAGTGTTTACAGAGACATTTTTGCGGTCCTTTTTGGGGCATTTTTCGAGATTTTGGCTACATAGCTAATATTATTATATTTTTTTGTGAGAGCTTTTCGAACATTTTTTGAGAAGTCTCCATTGATGCAATTTTCTGGCTCCAAAAGTAAAAATGAAATAAGGCCCCAAAATCCCTACCCACCATTAAGCTATCGTAGTTAAGTGATCTTGCCTGAACACCAGAACTACTTAGGTCGGCAATCTGTTAGGTAAAATCTTTAAACGTTTTCGTTTTTTCATTCAAGCAAACGTTTTACTTCTGCAACTTTGAATAAATTTCGTGAGCACGAAAACGTTTCAAAGTTTTCGCTCTCGAGAAGCTGACCCCTATGTTGTGTAAAAGAATTCTGCAACCTTGCATAATTGCGGTTTGTTATAAGTTCTCCTCTGGTAAAAGGGTTGCAAACAGAAAAAGTTTGCAATGCGGGAAAAGTCGGTCCGAAAACCCACAAATGGCGGAATATTTTACATGAATTTATTAAGATCTGAAAATGAGGGGGCAACTTATATCAGCTTGGACAACTTTCAAAAAGTTTTCAAATTACAGAGGTTACACAGGTATTTTCTTCAAGATACAGGATAAATGTAGGCCTCAAGTATCAGTTGCGATTTCAAAGATTTTGTTAGTTGCCGACTTCAAGTTGGGGCACTTGTGATTCTTGGTTTCCCATGTGTTTGAAAATTAGGATAATCTGGCTGAATATAAGTGGCAGTTACGGAAGTCATTAGCTTTGCCTGCCAGTTGTCAACTTTGACCTAAAAACTTCTGTTGTAGCATCACGATTTTTGACTTACACCTGCGTTCAAGTGTAACTTCGAGTCTCGTGACGTTACGTATCCCAAACGAACCCAAACTTGTCAAAAACACTGTCGTAAATTCGCACCACCCCCCACCAAACTATGGTATTTTCTAAGTGCCAAGGAATCGACTTCGTCATCACAAAGCAAATGACGCATTGATGGCGCAAACCGGCACTCAGCAAAGTGCTTCCTTTAAATTGACCAAATTGTGTAAACAGCGTTAGACAAAATGAAAATAATCTCACTCCTTCCTTCACAAACCTGATTCATCAAGGACTTTACTACGTGCTATCCGAATATAATAACCTTAGCCCTTTTGAAAACAAAAGCAATATCGGTCGGTCCTTCGTCGAAATTCAAAACAATGTAAAACATTTCGCAACATTGTCCTACATCCTTTTTTCCCCATCATCAATCCGTTCTTATATCCCGTCCCTAATGTATTCTAATTTAAGCTAAAGTCCTTCTAATACAATCATTCGATGGTTGACATTTTGATTATTCATCGTATCACTTTGGGTAATTTTGGCAACAGCTTGACACGTCCTTTCGAATACAAAACATTATACCTTCTGCCTGTGTATGTGTGTTGGTATGGAATCCCTATCTCTGCACCCGCTGTCCTTGAAAGTCGAAAGTGTTCCTTCCGCATCGCCAGCCTACGAGCGATACAGTCTTCCCATCCGCTTTAGGTGAATTGGGTGATTCAAGCCGAGGCATACGGCGGTCCTATGGCCACTTGGCCAGAAATAGCCAGTTCGGAGCAGGCGGAACAATAAGTATCAGCATTAAAGCTGAACAAGCATCAAATATGCAAAGCGTCTGGAGCTCGTTCAGTGTGACAGGATACGCAGCCAAATTTTGAATAAGCTACTCAGTGGGTGCTCAGTTCAGACAACGCAATTATCGTTTGCGAACCCTTTCGTCCTGGCAAGGGGATGACCGTAGTTCTGCCTACTGCATGTGAAATCACTTGATGTGATTCTGGTTTCAATTTAAAATGAATTTCAAACAGCGTCCTGTAAATAAAAGGACACAGCCTCGTTGTTAGATAGACGGTTGATTTTTTCCGAATTCAATTGAGTTTTTTTTTTATTTTTCGCTCAAGGGTGTGGGGACTACAACTGCCAGCTAGAGGCTATCAAAATTCAGGAGACAAACATTAATTAAAGGCCTTTCGAATTGACAGCACGATTTGGAAACAATTTATTGGACACTTGATTTAAAGCCATTGTTCGTGAGATAAAATAAAAGCGGCGAATCAGGGCATCGAGTTTGCAGACGGTTGGACCTGGCCAGCAAACGTAAGTGGGCATAGCGGGCGTAGTTTTGAAAAATAAACGTTTTTTTTTTCTTGAACGAAGTGCGGTGACCGTGTAATTTGAAGCAGTGGAAACAGCGGTGTGTGACCAAAAGAGAAAGTCCCGTACAGCGATAAATGAGTAAGTGAAATTACATTGCATTAGGAGGACGTGAGGGCATTTGAATGTCACAGATCCGGTGCCGAGGTTCCCTAATGAATACGGTTGGGACATCCCTTAGGGGTAATTTGCGCAGCTCGTAAGTTATTGTGAAGTCAAGGGTGGGTGAGGGGAATCGGCCGCGAAGATGTGATTCTTTGAAATATCCAAGGGGGTGATTTGTTGTCACCGACTTTCGCAGGGTAGGTAATTGATTTTCTTCCGGCTGTTGAGGTCACTGATTTAGTCAGGACTTGCAGTTTTTTGGCGTAATAAACCGGTCTACAGGAAGCTAAACTATTGATTATTTATTTTTCTATTTCTTATGTATTTATTATTATTTTTTTATTATTTATTTATTTATTATTTATTTATTATCTATTTATCAATTTTTCTATTATTTAATTATTTATTTATTATTTATTAATTTATTTATTTAAATCTACAGAATAATAAAAACACGAGGGTTTTCTTACTAAAAATCACCAAAAAATATAACAAATAAAAAACTGAAATTATTAAATAAAATTTAATCATGTAGCAGCCCATATTTTGATATAATTCAGCTTTGAGTTTGAAGACCGGCTGCTTGTAAAGTTGCCTGGACTTGAACACAGTTTTCCTAAATAGGTATGCTTAGGAGGAAAGCGGCCTTTAAGGGGACTCTGCCTTTACAATAATTGGAATTGAAGTCTATTTAAAAAGAGAGTAAGACTCGGCCTGAAATTCGGTGGTCTGTCATGTTTCAACACTTCAGTAGATGAAGAGTTCATCGGGTATAGAGGCTTAGCCAACCTCTTTTACATTGATAGAATCGGTTCTTTTACGATAGTTCTCTCTATCCCTATCTATCAGCTGCTGAAAATGCTGCTTAAACACTGCGCCCATCTCTTCCATGCCTTTATTTCCTGAACTGTTTTGTTCAGCATGAAAAGCATGCGTTTTGGTCCTAAAGTCAATTGTTTGATTTTCCTTTATAACTACCGGGTGGTGTTTCGTCGGAGCGTCTTTTCGGTGACTGTTTGTCATAGTCGATGGTTTGCTGTTTATTTGAAGTACACATTTGGACTTGTCATAGGTTATTTTGGGGCCAACAAATTCAGCTTGAGTCGAGTTCCTTTCCTTTTCCCACTCCAATATCTGCTGCCTTGTTTTGGTTGGCAGTAACTTATTTGTTCATATCTGAAGCGTTGTCCTTTGCGGGGCTTGAACTACAGTTCAACTACCACTTTGATGATGTGACGCTTCTGTTACCTCTATTTATTGGTGCCTATGGTGCATGAATGTAAAGTGGAAACGTTTTCACTTTGGTGCCCTCTGTAGACTCAATACGCAAGGTATTCGTATTGGTACTGTTCCGGTTGCTCTGCTTGATAGGATTAAGGATTCATCATTGGGTATAAGAAGTGTCCATCAGCTCTTCTGAAAAGGTCCAACGTCGGGTTACGTAATGTTTCGAGTTCTCTGCTTGACAGGGTTAAGTAACCAAAGAAGCCTGTAGATCGACCCAAAGTTTGGGGTTTCTTTCAGGGCAACTCTGAATCCAACGAGCTAATATTTTAGCCTTTTCGAAAGGCATCAAAGCACCGATGTATACAAATTTCCTTAGAAGCAGTTCGACATCTGAAAGGATAATTGCCAGAATGTGTGCTCTTTGGGAAAGTTGGATACATTTCTACCATCGATAAACATTCCCATTTGGTCGGCGATCTAAAGATGACATAACTTGGAGTCCGTTCCATACAGGCAGGGAACCTATTGGTAGGCCCGTATGAGATAGTTGAAGCAAGTCCGACACGTCTTCTGAGAATGGCTTAGATGACTTAGAGTGGGTGTCGGAAGATCGAAAGTTCACTGAAGCGACCTTTCGTACGATATATGGACATAGAAAGTTATATCTATAATAATGACTTTCCGAAATCCGTTTTAAAACCTGTGGAGGGATATTTTTATCGAATCAATGCATTAGTAAAACGTGCCAACAGCTTTAGTCCAATTAGATGAGCTTATTGCTACACTCATAGTACCGAAGACTGCTCCATGTGCCCATTTAAACTGGGTCCACATTTGGCCAAATACTTTAATGATAACAAGACCCATTGGGGATAGCAATCTGCTTGGCAGATTCCACATAATTTCCAGTTGACGTACTCCCACATGGCACATGCCTTACATAATCCCAGTACATCTTCTGCGAAAACAGCACAATTTGGGTATCTGAAACAATGTTCAGCAATTTTCCACTACAATTGATTCGTTCGTGTGTGGGTACTCAACCCATATCTAAGACAATTGTTGGCACTGGGCTTGGATATACGTTTTTTTCTTTTCTCCTTTTTTACTGTACAAAGTACGAAGTACGAGTATGACCGAGAGCCATTCGAGTGCGAAATGGAATTCCCAACTGCGTTTTGCTGGCGCAAACAGTTTAATTTACCGAAGGGTGTCCCTACATGTGTCGGACAAATTATGAACGTACATCGCACGCGAGATATCTCATCAGTGCGTGTAGGTGCTCATGTATTTGGAAAAGTTTGCCCTGTACCATCAGTTGGCACTTGTGTAGGTGGAGTGAAGTACAACACAGAGCAGAGCCACCGAAGGACTCAATGTCAGCCCAATAAATATCCACAGTTCATTTAATTCATTCGCCGGTGTGAACAGCTTCCTTTAATGTTTACATTCGATTAAACGCTTGACTGGATTGATTGCGATAAGGGTCGGTCGCCGGTCAGTATCTTTTCATCGTCCCCCTACCGACACGACGAGTGCTGGTCATGGCAAACCAATGTCATGGAGAGGGACTGGGGGGGAAAGAAAACACGAGGATAACAGGCAGCTGGGGTTTGGGGGTAGACGGCGCGATGCCAAGCACGTCGGGTGATGCTGATGGTTTTATCAGTTCATTGGTGTTCGGGATAATTGGGCATGTTGTCAACTCTCAATAGAAGCAGTTGACAAGCTCTCTCCGATTTGATGTCTTATTGGACGCAATGCGTTTGATGTGCAGTCACGGAAATGAATTTTCGTTTACTTCACTAGCAAAGGGAGTTTATTTGTTTGCCAAGGCAAGGGATGATGACGTGGACGTCTTTCAAAAAAAGTAGAACAAGATTGGGCTATCTATGTTGGGGGTATGAGTTTGCTTCATCTGTCGTTGGCCTGTCATTTAAAGGATATTGGCATTCGTCCTGACTAGCATTTGGAGCTTCGAACAAATGGAGGCTATAAGACGAGGTTTCCTGCGAAGTTTCTGTTGATCATAAAGCTCGAAAGGTTGCAAACTTATAGGCAGGTAGGTAGATGTTTTTAAAAAGAAGAACTATGATTTTTTTTTACTTATTTGATCTGTTGGATGAGCAAGATTGTTCAAGAAGAGAGTGGTAGACCCAGAAGATTGTCAATTGTCTTTTATTATATTTGCCAAAACACCCAGAGTAGAGTTGAAGAAAAGCTTTCCCACAGCTCGCTGTCTACTCATAGCTAGGAAAATGGACGACAGTTTCTTGCATCATTTCCATCGCATTTGCGGCAGTGTGTTTTATGTGGTATATTCAGTCTGAATAGATGGATTCTCTAAGGGCCAATGTCCTTTGGTGATCGCTTTTTTCAAACTAAATCTCTTAGCGTTTTGCTAAGAGTGTGGGATGTTTTTTCGTACCTGTAGCTAAACCAAATCCTTCTGGATATAAAATCGTTTGCTTCCTCCATCTGCGGTTGTCATTCCCTGGAAATTCTATAAAGAGGTCTTTCCCTCGATTGCCCGAGCCAAATGTGAACAGTTAAGGGCCTGCCAAGTTCGTCAACTTGTTCGTTTCCATAAATATTGCTATGCTCTGAAACCCTAAGTAGGGTATGCTTGAACAGATCAAGCAAGTTTATTTCATGTCGGCATTTTTAGGTACACCAGTTTTGGGGTATAGCAATTGCGAACTACTTAAATTTAAAGCCGAAGCTAAAAATTGTTATTGGTAATGTCCTATACCAATACCTTTCGATTTAGAGTTATGCTTGGCAGACATGCCTGAGGTGCCAATAAATGCCTTTTCCGGTTAGGGTGGCTAGCCACGTCTAGCTCAGCTCCTCTTAATCCAGTCAAACTACCCCTACAACCAACAGGTGCTTAAAAGAAAGTCCTGGAAGCGACTGCTGCGCTCATATTCGCGAGTTCGTCAGAAGTATTTTCTGAGATGTATTCTTCTTAGAATAGAGGAAGCTCGAAGTGTGCATCCTTTTCTTTCTACTAGGTTTGTTAGGAAGTATACCTACGCTGGCAAGTTTGCTAATGTTCATATTGCTTTCTTAGTGCAGAAATAGTCCAAGACCCCGTTTTTGTTTTAAAGAGCTCCATCAGATTGTCTATAGCTGCTTCAGTGTTTACGTTAACGACCTTTTAGCCTTAAGAGGCTGCAAGAAGTAGGTACTTCCTAAAATAAAGGGTATTTCACTAGCGACTTGGCAGTTCCAAACTTTCAGTGTGAACCTACCCTTGAACCGATAACCGAACTGTCAATGTCAAAATATTCAGTAAAAAATACATTTTCATCAAGGTCAGGTATACGAAGGAAGAAGCGTTTACAAATAATTAAAATTAACTACCAAAATTTGGAAACTTGACACTGACATTTCGATTTTCTCATCAACATCATTATAACAAATTAAAAATGATTTCACTAATCAGCAGTGATTGACAACGACTGAAGCTAATAATTCCAAATGGCGTTAAGATAGCTGTCATATAATGAAACATATTTGACTTGTTAATATGGGATTCATTGTAAGAACATATAAAAAACTAAGCAATGACTTGATGTTTCTTTATTGATATAAAATTCAATAAACGTAAATTGTACATAATAGAAACTTTACGAATTATGATTGTAATTAAGTTACCTCGTTGTTAAGATTCTCCTACAGTTTCACGAACTTTTTAGTTAGAGGAACCCAAAATTAAAATATACTAAATGTAACTGCAATATAAATATTACCAACATTTTCAAACTTTAACTTACGAACTTGTATGAAACTATTTTCAAACACCCCCCTTTTTGCAAACAAATTTAAAACTTTAAAAACCTATTTATATCATTGATACAACTGATATAGAAGGGATTTTGTTACAGATAACTTAAATATAACAGAAATACAATCGTAGTTATATTGCAAATCACAATCTGTGCTATTCGGGTTAGATTTCGTTTCTGTAATCAACCGCACAAAACAAGTTTTGAATTTTATTGAGAACAACAGAGAAAATGCCGACGCATCCCAACTTGCCGAGGACTTATTTCAGGTTGAATTAAGAGCTCCAAGAACTTCATTGAAACAAACAACGCGTTCCAATCCAGAAACCTCTTCCATTGAAGACAATTTTAGAGTGTCTGTACTGATTCTTTGCATAGATTCGTTAATACAAAATCTTACGGACAGATTCATGGTCAACGAAGACGTTCTACCATCGTTTCAGGCTCTTCTCCCAGGTTTTGCTGCAGTTGAGCGAGTTAACGAAATGGAAAAGCTAAATTTCATTGTCAGCTGTAAAAACTGAGTACCTACATTCTTTGGTGCAAAAAAATATTATCGGGTGATCCTTTTACCGAAGTTCTGAAATAATTGCTTGATATACATAATATGTGACAAGATTTACTTTAGAGAAATAAACTTCTTGCTTACGGTCTTAGCCACGCTTCCAGTGACCACAGCTACTGTTAAAAGAACCTTTTCTAGATTAAAACAGCTCATTTGCTATGACATTTTTTCATTCGAATATTAATGTGGATCCAGGTAGGGTGATTGATCTCAAAAATTTGTGAAAAACAAAATCAAGACGTCTTCTGCTTTGACAAAAAGTGTGTATATAAAAATAGTTTAAGTATGTTCGTTTTAGTGCATACGACTTAAAAACTAATAAAAATCGACGAGTTGGTTTATGTATAGTTTTTTGTTTAAAGCCCCTCCGGAAACAAAATCCTGGCTACGGCATTGGAATGAAACTAGTAAGACTCCAACCCAGTAATTCTTAAGATATTTTCCGGTTGAATTTTGTAAAGCATTAGCAGAATATACAAAGCAGTATACACTGTCTAAAATAAATAAATAGTTGGCGCAACAGGTCGGTAGGGACCCTGGGCCTAGATTCTCACAACCATTCGTTTTGTGTGAGTTTTTCATTTTTGGGACGAATGGAAGGGATCTACAATTTAATGCCGAGTCCAAACGGCTAATTGAGAAGCTTCTTCATGACAGTTATACTCTCGGATGTTTGTCAGCAGTGGAAAAAATCATTAAGGTTAGCACAAACGAAATATATCAAATGATCGCAATGGCAATAACAACTGGAACCTTGGATTCCGAGTATTAAAATGCATTGGGAAAAGTCAATAATGGTCCCCGTTATTTCCGAAACTATGTCAAGGCATAGATTTCATTTGATAAGGAATGATCAGCACTTTATTCAAATCTCAGTAGCCCGACAGATAAGTTGTGGAAACTGGAAAGTACGTCCTCTATTGAACCATTCGCAAAAAATGTTTACTCATTTCTAAACAGGAATTCATATGCATAGGTGAAATGATGGTTCCACTCAAGGGAAAAACCAAACAATTGGGGAAAAAAGATATTCGTGCTCTGCAGTACGGATGGTTCCGTTCATGACTTTGAAGGATACCAGGAAAAAGATAGGAATTCCTAAGAAGCAACTCAACTACCAGCAGGCATAACCCAGGAGGGAGTACGCAAGGCACTTAAGAATTTTCTTCTGCCACCACACCTCAAAAGAGTGCCGCTGCTAATGACGAATTCTGAGAAACAGTTCTATAACCGAGATCCCATTAATGTCACATTGTTTGCTTACGACTGTCTAATTCGTTTCGAATAAACCGTTCGAAATGAATGCCTCCCCAACACCCGTATTGTTGTCCTTCTCCAGGTTGAATAATTTATTCATGCATCGAAATAGCATTTGCCATGCGAGGCACATACCTTTTACCGCATTATGGGGCGACCTGCTTTGATCATTCCGCCGGAGCCAGCATTTTTATAACAACCAAAATAATATAAACAAATCAAGAGAAAAATAAATAAATCAAATTTCATACGTTGCGGCAGACCGTGCGCACTTTTTCCAAACAATTTGAATCAAATTAACCTTACATTCAGATGGATGGCAGATTTTTCCAACGCCCGAGTGTGGGTAGTGCCAGAAGCCAGCAGCCAGTAGCCAGAAACCACAGACCTTCTTGCCAGAAATATGCCAAATCAAATGGAAATACCTGGCGCAATAAATTTCCGCCGCACGCAGCCGACAAAACCTCCGCCGCTGCACGCGCAAATTGATTCGTCAATGATTTCCCAAAATGATATGTTATTACGCGTTTAGCTCTTTTTTTCCCAACTGACTGAGGACATTTTTTGAACGCAAGCAGAGACCTATACATATCACAAACAGAGGGAATTGAACCGAAATGACAATTGGGTTAGGGGGGCGAAACAAGGGAAGCCCAACAAAACAAAAACTCCTTCTGACAAATCGTCTTCTTGTCAAATTACATCGGAGGATAGAGCTCAATCGTTTTCCTTGTCTCCCTATGGAGACGCCACTTGCCTTCGTTCGCCCACAAGTGCGGGTGAATAAAAACGGAATTCGTCCATTTTTCCGCATTCAGCTGTCAGGGCTTTCGAGACACCCTCAGCACACCCATTTCCTGCGTCGAATAACAGCCTAATCGGAAAATTTTATAACACACTATGACAGGCAGGTGGTGCGCGATTCATGTTGCTCGGCTGTCACTTGAGTGTTTGGGTGGCGCAAGCTCAACCCAAGTTAAGCATTCGCATAAATTGCTAGGCTAGCCGAGAAAACATTTTCCTGTGAACATGCTGGCCGAGATAATTTTTTTTGGGCGTCAAGTTTTTGTTCGCAAATCCTGCACGGGAGAGAGAGTGAGTGAGAGTCGGGTGTTTTTGGGACTTGGGCTGTGCGTGTAGCTGTATAGGTGTGTGCTCCATCAATCCTCCTGGGTGAATTGATTGAGATAATTTGTTTAAACATTTCGCTTAATTTTTTTTTTTGCGAAATATCTTCGGCAGCTGGAGATTTAATTACGATAACTGGGTTCTGCTTGAATCCGCCGGCTAGACACATGTGATAAGCAATTTAACTTGAATTGGCGGAGCAGTTTGGCGCCGCAAATGGTGATGAATTTGTTTTAAATCTAATCGGGTATCCGTTTACCTGAAAGGGATTTCGTCAGAATTTCGTGCCGATAGCAAGCGCCTCTATTCCGTGATTAATGGGGATAATATTGGGCAGAGCTGTGCGTGATATTTGAAATGAGATTGCTGGTTGTGGTTTGGGGGAAGGGGGTATTTTTTTTTAGATTTTCCGGTATCTACTTAACTATGGAGATGGTATTTTAATATCTTTATGAAGTGGTATTTATTGTACGTCAGTAGAAAATCGGTCTTGTTCTACTGAAACTCGCTTAATTGGAAAAGACCTGAAACTTGGAATGCTTGAGAGTAACATTTTGTCAAATAACGGCAGTGTCCCAAGAAATGTGAACAATAAGATTTAGGCCAACAACAGGTGGAAGGAATTTTGGTGAAAGCTTTGGCCGAAATGTAATACAAGTCGAGGACAAACAAGCTTTTGAAGTTTGACAGATCATCGCTGTTAATGCTTAGTAGCTTTTATGAGCATTAAAGAACGCGACCAAAATTAAAGTGGACCTTAACCCACTAAGTGAGCGAAACTGGAGGCAGATGGCTACATTTATTTAGTTTTTTAAATGTTTCACACAGAACTCAAATATTTTTGCCGATAGCTTCGATCATATATAAAGATATCCCCCCATGTCGGGCGCTATATCTCACTGTGCTGGATTACTGAGATGGCTCCGGTTTAACCTCCAAAAAAATTAAAATTAGATATTGAAGTTCATTCCCCAAACCAGACAAACCTCCGAAACAATATTCATCCGGAGAAAGATTCTCAATGCAGGTCTTTCTAAAGGGTGATTTTTTAAGAGGTTTAGAACTTTTTTTAAAAAAAAACACAAAAAATTCGAAAAAATGAATGAAATATTTATTTGAATCGATAGTTTGAACCTTGCAATTTAATGTTTAAGGATAATTTCATGCAAATGTTGACCGCGGCTGCGTCTCAGGTAGCCCATCCGCTGAGTCCAATTTTGGCATACTCTTTCACACATATCGGCCGGTATCTCACGAATGAATGCATGGATGTTGGCTTCCAGTGCGTCAATCGAAGCGGGCTTGTCCCTAAACACATTAGCCTTGGCATACCCCCACAAAAAATAATCTAATGGTGTCAAATCGCACGATCTAGGCGGCCAATTGACCGGCCCGAAACGTGAAATTAACTGTTCACCAAACTCGCCTCGCAATTGCGTCATTGTTTCGCGTGCTGTGTGGCATGTGGCACCGTCTTGTTGAAACCACATATCATGCAAGTCAAGAACTTCCATTTCGGGCAAAAAAAAGTTTGTTATCATCGCTCGGTAGCGTTCACCATTGACAGTAACGCTGCGATTCGCATCATCTTTGAAGAAATATGGCCCAATAATGCCGCCGGCCCATAAACCGCACCAAACAGTGGCTTTTTCGGGATGCATTGGTAGCTGTTGCAATGCTTCTGGCTGATCTTCACTCCAAATGCGGCAATTTTGCTTATTTACGTACCCATTCAACCAAAAATTAGCCTCATCGCTGAACACAATTTTTCGATAAAAAAGCGGATCCTCGGCCAGCTTTCCAAGAGCCCATTCACCAAAAATTCGGCGTTGTGGTAGGTCGGCTGGCTTTAGTTCTTGCACCAGCTGTATCTTAAAAGGCTTTACGCCCAAATCCTTCCGCAAAATTTTCCACGTAGTGCTGTAACAAAGGCCTAACTGCTGGGAACGGCGCCGAATCGACATTTCGCGGTCTTCTGTCACACTAGCTGATACCAGTGGCGATTCCTGGTCTTAAGCATTGGGTTAGCTACGTGCTCACTTTTCACAAACAAAACAACAAAACAAAAGCGCACTCTCATATTCCAAAAGCACGACAAAAATAATTATAATGTATTTACTCACATTTATAATCCACGCAAATATAAAATTATAAATCGCACTTAACTTTTGGAATGGAATTGAATAAGACTATTAATTCAGTCAAATAAGAACACAACGACACATTCTTACTGCAATTTGCCTAGAAAGAGAAACATACAGAAGTACAAAAAAGATAACGCGCAAAATATACCTGCTTGCTTACACTTAAACTCTACTTTCAAGTTTTATCGCATTTTTTGCGCTTGCCCTTCCGTATATTTTCCTGTGCTTTGCTTACGACTGGTAGAGGTAGTCAAATTCCACACTTATAAAGATTGTAGGAAATTCGGTAGCGCAATTTTTTACGCTAAAGAGTATTTCAAGTAAAACTTATTGCATGGGAGTATTGTGTTGTGTGTTGTATAGGCAAATATTTTTTGTAAATGATAGTTTTGTTATTTAGTATGTCATTGATTATTGCAATTATTAATCTTCATAATTACTTTAACCTCGTTATTTGCTGTATTTTGCGTATATGTATTTCAATTTATTTTCTTGGTTTAGCGCCGCTAAACTAGCTAACTGAGAGGAATCGCCCCTGGCTGATACGGCCGCAATATTTTCTTCACTACGCACAGTACGTAAACGTGTTGGTGGTTCAATGTCCAACAAAGTAAATTTGGTGCGAAATTTGGTCACAATCTTCCGAATAGACTGCTCAGAAGGTCGAGAATGCCGATCATAAAATGGAAGCAGCGCGCGATGAACATTTCGAACCGAGCATGAATTTTGATAGTAAAATTCAATAATTTGCAAGCGTTGTTCATTTGTAAGACGATCCATGGTTAAATTGCAAACCAAACTGAAGCTGTTTGACAGTGACACAAGGTACTAAACACACGTCAGCTGTCAAAACTAGTGTTGCCAAAACCAAACCAGCTAAAAAATCACACTTTATTAGTCCCTAAAAATAAAAAAAATCTTAGCCAAACGCATGAGGTTCTTAAGCCTGATTGCCTGCCTGATTCGTTTTCTTATATATAGGCTTACAGTGGCAACATTTTATATTTGCAAAAATATTCTTTACTGGTCTATGTAGCTGGTTCTTTAAGAGCTTGGCTCATTACCTTACCATTGTCTCTTAACAATACTAATTTAGTATACAATAAAGGGGTTGTCCCATCCTTATGTGACTTGAATTTCTTCGATGTCAAGAAGAGCCTGCCCTTCAGTCTTAGGAGAAACCTTATCAAAGCACATTTGTTTTTTTTTCAAAAACTTCTTCTGTTCGTGCCCAAAGAAAGTCGAGGTAGCTTTAAACAAGTTTAGGAATAACAAGCTCAAGCGCACTTCTGATTTTTTTTTTCAAACACCTCTTTAGGAACAACGAGAGTGTTCGTGCCCCCAAAGAAAGTTGGTTTAGCTTTAAACAAACTTAGTAACAACAAGGTCTGGGGTTTTTCTAATTATTTAGCGGATTTATCCATATCCTAAGAGTTCTGCTTAATCGTTCTCATTCTGACTGACTCATTGACAGAAAGGAAAGGGTTCCTTCTTCAAATGAAAGGGCAAAATGCAAACGTCCACTCCATGAGCAGTACCATCAAAATTTGGATATTTTCCAAAAAGCCAAAAACATTTCTTATTTGGCTTCAAGCGAATTTATGTCTTTGTCGTAATTTTTTTAAGACTGTAAGCGACTGAAGGGCGTATGTCCGGAATATATTTAAAAACCACTGAACCAATTTGCCTCCGGTTTTCACAGTTACATTTCAATATGTGTCGGTTAAGATATAGGATACGGTTTCTTGATATCCGCTATACCGAAGGGGAATGGCGGGCAGACATGTTGATTCACAATAAAAATTTAACCAACATCTTCGTTTAGTATTAAAACCGTCAGCTTGTTAGTTTCGCTGGTTTCCGATGAGCTTTAGCGGCACTTTATTAAAAGATGGTCATTCATAATCCATCAATATCCTTACAAAGAGTGAAATTTTTAAACCGAAAACTTAAATCACTTTAGCAAAGCCCGTTGGCATTCCCTCAAGTTGATAATATCATGATCCAAAGAAAGGGCAAAGTTTCGTCCAAAGGGACCCACTGCCATGGAATGAAATTTCATTAAAGTCGCTCCTTTAATGACTTTGCGAAACTCTCAACTCAACAGATTGAGTTGCAGCACCTGTATAACAAGCAACTTGGTCCTTTGGCATGCATCCGACAACCTTGCTCTTCATAGGTTCGTGCATTTTTAAATTTATTCGCAGTTCCATTTCCATCCTTTACCCAAAGGAAGACCTTAATTCTCACGAGTACTCAACCACAATGTGCCATCATAAATCTGAAACAATGTCGGCGTGTATCACAATCACGTCTCGACTCAAGTGCCTTTGGGAATTTTGGGAAAATTCAAATAAGCAAATAAGCTTTTACAGCAAACGCCTATTAAAATGGTATCCACAGCCACTTCAGTATGAGTAGTACGTCAAAAGCTTTTTAAATGAAGATCGCCTTGAAAGCAGAACCTCATGCTGCCATCTGAATTTTTTCCCACCTAATTCGGAGGCACTTAATCATCGGCCATCTGCATGCACTCATCTTCAGTCATTTGTCTTCCTTTGGCTCTGATCCGGCGATATTTTGTGTATTCCAGTCGATTTGCTTGCATGGCACGTTCCAAATTGATTCCAAGCTGCGAGTGCACACTGAGCGATATAAAATGAATGTCGTGCCAACACAAGTTGTCAGACATCTTTCCCCTATTGATTGAGTGAGCTATTAGGGAGTAACTTAATTTATTTGCATCTCCACATCCTGCTCGCATAGTGGAAAGGCGATATGCAGATTTTGGCCATTTCCAAAAAAAATAAAAAAATAATAAGATGCAGTAGGGAGCCTTACAATTTATTTAAAAGGAAACCTGGCATCTGTCCAAATGCAACCGTCCATGAATAGTGGAGAGAATGCCTCGTAGATGCATTTGCAACTATGAAGACGAGCTTTCTCTCAAGGGTCACATCATGTGAAGTAACCATGTGTTTCCACGTCATCAGTGTGGAGATGTGGTCAATCAAATCATTTGAATTGGTTGGTTCGGGCAAATATTGAACAAAAACAACTCCACTTGAATCGACGAAGATAAGTGCCAGTATGTGGGTGGGTTCCCATAGTTGGCAGTGAAAGGATGCGAGTTTGAGAGTGTTTTTCTGGCTTCGAAAACATTACTTTTCAATTAGGTAGGTACTCGTGAAACTTGAAAGTTGTTGTAGTGCACTTTTGTTGTCGGTTTCCAAAAAGGACATCGGGAGAGCTTACTTGGCAATGACCACCTACTTCAAGCTGTAGGTAGGTACCCTTCCTATGTTGGAAAAACTACCATAATTGAACTTCACTTCAATCGGGAAAATCAGGAAACAACTTTAAGAGATATTGAGAGCAATACTAGTTTTTGTTGGTTTATATCAAAACTAAGTTTATTTTTTTTGAGTGACCACACATTTTACTGGGATGATCGATGCATTACCTAATTGCCAGCGGCAGTGTTAAATGGAATAACAGGGAGTGTTTGCAAAATATAAATTACAAAAAAATGAGGGAGGAAATCCAATGAAAACCGTTGCTCTATTAGAAGGGTGTACTTTTTGTCGTACCGATTACCGCGTTGTATCAAAAAGGAATCATTATATTTATACGTGATCATTCAAAGTTTTTGAACACTTTTTAAGTATTTTTGCACAAACAAAAAAATGTGGGTATATGTCGCCATTAAGGCTGGTAAAATTGTCAAGATATCGATCCGTACCAGAGTGGTATCTATTGCCCCAAGGGACTGCGGAAGTATTCAAGAGATGGGGACAGCCAGAAATAGATCTCTTTGCATCAAAAGAAACAGCCGTTCTCGAGAATTATGTATCAATACACAGCAAAGATCAGGGGGCGGCATGCATAAACGCTTTCATTCGAGATTGGGATTATCGTCTAGGGTGGTTTTGTCCACCTCCCAACCTAATGCCAAGAGTTCTGGCTTGAACAGATCTCGCGGAAGGTATCTGATTGTGTCACCGGAATGGGACAAGGTCTTCTGGATGTCCGACCTAAAAGCTCGGGCTCTGGAGCCTCCCTTAACAATTCGGAACCTGCGGAAGGTGTTGATAGATGTTACAACGGGGTATCCCCCTCCTCAGGTAGAACATTTGATCCTGAGAGTATGGATAGTTGGGGCTGGGGCAGCCAGACAGTAGATTGGTCCACGGAGTAAAAGAATTTGTTAAAGAACGGGTGGAGAGATTCAACGCTGAAGACCTATTCGCCTGCTGTTAAGAGATGGCTTACTTGGTGCAAGGAAAATAAAATAGATCCCGAATCTCCCACCGGTTCCTGTTTAGCAAGATACTTAGCCAATCTCGTCTTGAGGGAAAGATATGCTCCTAATACAATTCTCGTGCATAAGTCGGCAATTTCAACTTTCGGTGGTCCAAGTATAGGTGACAGTCTTTCGAAGAACTTCTTCGTTCGACGTATCTTAAAAGCAATTTGTTCCTCCCAACCAACGATTAAAAAACCACCGAAATGGGATCCAAGAAGTATGTTCAATTGGCTAGCATCTGAGCGAAAGCGCTTTAATAATTATTTATTTGAAGCTCAAGAAGAACGGCATCTATACTGCTTCTAGCATCAGGTAGAAGAATTCACGACCTTACACTCCTAAAGATATCAAGATATACTAGCTGGTACCCGCAACTTCGTCTGCGTAGAATTAGTACTTCGAGTAAACTAAAATATTTATATCAATAACAGCGCCACTTTATCTTTAAAGCCACCAACCTACACATTTAAATTGGTAAAATACGCAGCAGATGTATATATTTTTTACCAAATATAGATACCTATGATGATTTTTATTATTCCTTGAAAAATAATTGGGTCGTCATTTGAACTTGGACCCCTTACTTCATCCCCTTAACGTTTGGCTTTGCTACAAAAAGTAGCCTAGAGGTCCCATCTATTCTTATAGTAAGATTCATAAAAACTGGTTTTGCGGTAATAATCTTGCTTTCGCATTTATAAAATTAGGTTTATGTCAATGCTACCTTGAATTTTCTGTGCAAAAATGACGAGTAAAAAGAAAAGTATTTCCCTGAGTCATAGTTTGTACACAACTGCGTAGTTGCAATATAATGTAGTAAAATTCAACTTGTTCAATTGTTAATATTTTAAGAAAGTAAAAATGGAAAAATAAGCACCCCGAAAATCTCTTTTTTATACCCTCCACAGGAAGGTATATTCACTTTGCCCATACATTTGTAACGCCAAGAAGGAGTCACCGGAGACCTCATAAAGTATATATATTATGAATCAGGATCACATTCTGAATCGATTTAGCCATGTCCGTCTGTCTGTCTGTCTGTCTGTCTGTCTGTCTGTCTGTCCGTCTGTCCGTCTGTCTGTCTGTCTGTCTGTCTGTCTGTCTGTTGAAAGCACGACAGCGTCCAAAGTAATTGACGTAGGTGAATGAAATTTGGTGAAAGGACTTCTTTTTATCGGCGTCAGGTTGGTATTGAAAATGGGCTATGTCGGTCAAGTAGTTCTGGTACCTCCCATACAAAACCAATATTGGACCCATATGTCTCTCTGTCTGTTGAAAGCACGATGGCGCCCAAAGTAATCGACGTAGGTGAATGAAATTTGGTGAAATCACTTCTTTTTATCGGCGTCAGGTTGGTATTGAAAATGGGCTATGTCGGTCAAGTAGTTCTGGTACCTCCCATACAAAACCAATATTGGACCCATGCCTCTCTGTCTGTTGAAAGCACGATAGCGCCCAAAGTAATTGATGTAGGTGAATGAAATTTGGTGAGAGAACTTCTTTTTATCATCGTTAGGTTGGTATTGAAAACCTGCTATGTCGGTCAAGTAGTTCTGGTACCTCCCTCACAAAACCAATTTTGCATGGCTTGTATGCAGTGGAGGGTATCAAAGCATCGGCCAGGCCGATGATAACACTTTTACTTGTTCTACAACTCTTAGTACCTTAGGCGGCTCAGGTTAATATTTGACTGCAACAAAACCCTCTTTGAAAAACAAGCGAATGTTGATGTGGTTTTGATTGATGTGAAAAGGTGGATTTTTCGTAAAATACGGATATAAAATTTCTCAGCATTATAGCAAAATCCACACGAAATAATAAATTTAGGAACTTAAATTTGAATTAAAGACATACATAACTCTCTGCCAATTCATAGAGGAGAAAACATGACAGCTTTCGAGTAGAAGAATGTCCCCCGCTTTGTCGGTTTTAAAGTTTCCCGAATTAAGTAACATGAACTATACAATTTTTAAAAGATCAAATTAATAAACCGTTTCGTTGCTTGGCAAATTGTAATTCAAACGGAAATGAATTCTTTAAAGAATATTCACTTGCTAATAATTTAAATGTGATCCTTAGACTACCAATAACCATTGATTTGCATCATCAGCCTACGAATTAATAAAAGCATTCTAATAAACTGTGTTCCGTTCAATGAATAATTTAAAAGAGATCTTATTACGATATATAAATTCGCTCAGAAATCAATCTTGCAGTATTCGAAAACTAGGAAAGCGTACCATAAGAAGTCCCGAAAATTGCATCCGATCGAACAAAGGGGCATTACTGATTTGCATATGATATTTGACTGATCAGCGGACATTTTGTGCATTTCCTATTTTGTGTTTTGTTTTTTGCTTAAAATAAACTTCAAAAAGCCTTTGAAAGATATCTGTTGGGCAAAATGATTTGAAATTTATATATTTTTTGAAATAAACCATTGACCTTGTTTTTCGCGAAAACAAATTATGAAATTTGAACTCTGCGATCACAAAAACTGTAATAGCTTCTAAGAAAGTTGTCGCACTGGCAAATGTGGAGGTGAAATTGTTTTTTGGTACCTTTTCACTAATGCTGTACATTTTTACTAAAGCTAGCAACCAGCTAATCGCCGACATCAGTGCTTGGTTATTAGTAAGACCGAATAACACAACATTGTCGAACTTTGAAATATCCAGTCGAGTCCCGGAAAATCAACATAATGTCCAGATAGGTTTTCATTTCGAACTGGCAGCTTTAGGTCAATGTCAGTTAATGATTCATTCACCGGTCTGACATAAGATTTTGATTCGAAATGACAAAAATTGTCTTAAATATTTAAACAAAATCCTAAAACAACTAAGGAGACATAATCAATCTCGCGATTTTCCAGGGCAACTATGGCAAGCAGCGCACTTGCTTTGCCAAGAGCAAGGCAATTGAAAAACCCAATTCACAATCGCAACCAACTATCTGTCTGACTTCAGACTTTCGTCATCAAATATGATCAAAACAGACTGCTGATCGATTTCAGTTTTCAAACTAGGTTTAAGTGCTTAAATGCGCTAAGACCTCATGTCCGTTGTGGTTACACATCTTGCTCTCCCGTCTTACAACGTCTTAAATAGACTTTGCAAACACGCACAACCGACATTGATCAAAAGGGTTAAGCCAACCCCTGTGCCAAATACCATAAATAGCTTTTTAAAGTCCTTTCAACATTTGAGTACAAAAATGTTTTCACATGAGTCGCTGTAAGATTCTGGGAAACATATCCCTTTCAAGGCCAAAGGGAGAACTCAAATCAAAACGTCTTGTGCACATACTAGAGTATGCAAGCATACCCTTCTTGACAGTAATCGCAATTTAGTTTTATAAAGTTGCTATCCTCTGACAAGTCACGGAATCATCCACATCCCATCCACCCACACGGCTCTAAGTAGATTATTCCATGCATCTCACAAGTTTTCATTTAATAACTTATAAATCCTTTACAATATGTTTATCCCGTTTCATGCGGAGCCGGAGATGTGTGTTTCTAGTTTGCCGAGGATGTGGAAAAAGAATTTGTAAAATGTTATTCTTTATGTGCCGTTGGCTTGTTGTTGAGGTTGGCTTTTTATTCCCCTTCTCTGTATGTTAAATACGGAAAAGGATCAGAAATTTGAATTGAAACGAATCCCTCTTCGATTGACATATCGATATTTTATAGCTGAGAGATGTAGAGCAGGGTAGATTTCCACTTCATGATTGAAAGGATTTGTGTACGTAAGTTGAATCTTTTTTTCTGTGCTTGCTTATGGTTGCATGTTCGAACAGAGGAATTACCAGTGAATCCGAGCAAGGATCCATGATATGTCATGGGTTAATAGGATTTCAGGTTTCTTTTGCCAATGGGGATTAGGTATAGATAGAACTGTGAATGAGGCAATGATGAGAGGTCCTGCCTATCAAATGGGAACGGGAAGCTGAGTGCGCCTTTTGTGATTTGTATTTGTTGTGTTCAATATGGCGAGAGCTAAGCAACTTTAAGATGTCAACTAAAAAAATGTCGATACTTTTGACTTCCTTGTTCGTACTAACCCTGGTAGGAGTTTATTTTGCAAAACAACTGATCCCCATGGTGCTGGCGACATCCAACTGCTCGTCTGTCCCATGCCAGGGAGGGCACATCAAAGCAACTGCCATTGTTATTTTCTCTAAACCTCCCCCTGACGACAACAAAGCAAAACTCAGTTACGTGGCTAACGGTACTTTTTCGACTGGTTGCATACGGTTTGGTTGCTTGAATCTTGACTGCCAGACAATAATCTTTTGGGATTACTTTACTACAGTCATGACTGGGGTGGGAAAATTATTCGTAGTCTGGCAACAAATAGCTCGACAAGGAAGTTGTAGACGACAAGCAAATTGCCAAAGGAAGGTAATTGGAAAATCTTCAAGGAAACCATAACCATTTCGGTTCGAATACTGCAAAAGCTGAACTGTTCTTCTGGTTGTAAGGATGCTTTAAGGAATATTCTTTTGGGGAATATTGAAATGTTCAAACAAATCGTCTCAGTTGGACTTCGTAGTGCGTGTGGATTGTTGGTGTTGAAATTTAAATCAAGCTTCCGGGACAATCTACGGATTTTGCTAAAACTTTAATGCGTCGCCGAGTACTTCCGAAAAGCAGGCGTGAGGTGTGCCATTGATGTCACTTTTGGAAGAGTGAACAAAAATAGTGACCCAGTTCACGCAGAAGGCATCAAAATCAATGGCAGTTTCTAAGGGAAACAAGTCCTTAAAACTTATCACCTGCCCTTTGGTCAAAAAGAATATTACAACAGACTATATTGGCAACAGTTAAGAAAAATGGTACCATAATCAGGTCTCCAGCTAAGATTCTGAAAACCCTGCTCCTCATACAGCTACAGAGATGGTGATCCTAAACAAGGAGTACATACGCACCGATGCCACCCTGGATTGTATAGATGCTTTCAATTCTGCAGACTGGTTCTGTGTAATGAGTTCTGTCAACCAACTGTATTTCCAGAAGATTTTTTGGTCTGGAAAGCGTAGCTTCAATAGCTATGAACGCGCCTTGTACTCAGGATGCCTTTAACAAAAGATCGTAAGTCTGTCCCTTTGAAAATATAATGTCTAAAGTATTTGAAGGTAGCCAACGCGCCTCCGAAAGTTAAGAATACATGCTTTGAGGATGAAGGAAAATTATATTACAGAGATTGTGAGTGAAATTTCAACTTCGAAAAGCTCTGTATTACCAAAGTCTAACTGGACTTTTCTTGACTTGATCTAGCGAAAGAGGAGCCGTTTAATCACAGACATATACGACGCTCATATACTATGCTTGGGAAAAAGTACTGATTCTCTAGTTTTCGCTTGAAAGAATGCTGTCAAACCTATTTAGAACTATTCCAAAAGGAGCCGCACTATTTGTCAGCAGAATAGACAATAGAGTCTATCAATAGTCGATTCCAGTGCTATTGACATGAGGAGCGTGTATATAGGGAAACTGCAAGTGGCTCCGATATAGTCAGTTATGCCATGTCTACAGTCATACCGCCATTTTGTCAATTTTCAGCTTCCACTACAATTTGCCGATTTGGTAGCCAATTTTTAGGTCCTAAGCAAACGACCGACAACAATTTGAAGATTTTTTACTAACTCGAGTTACACTCACAATTTTCTATAAAACAATATGTGCAATGAATTTGTAGTTATTAAGTATAAACTAGTTGCGTCTATGTCAGCCTTAAGACTTAGAGAATCTCAGAAATGGACCAACTATCAAACAGGCCATACCAGCATTCTCCACGGCACAATCCCAAATAAAGCGGATTATACTATTCCTTTCGAGGACTTTAACATAAAATATAAAGCAATAGTCCCAGAACGTTCTGAATGGGAGAAAAGCGCAATAGAAATTTAAACAGATGGATCCAAAATGGCGGAATGCACGGGAGCGGGAGTCTATTCTCTATCACCCAAAATTAATATTGCCTTACATCTTCCAGACTACTGTAATGATGGCTATAGGCGAGGCAGCCTGCAAACTTGCCTTGTTTGCGATAGAGGGGAAAAGAAATCGTACTATACATAGACAATCAAGCAGCCATAAAAGCCCTGAATACACCAACAGCTAGATCAAAGTAAAACAATGCCGGGAATCTCTTAACGAGATTGTGAACAGATGTTCAGTAGTCCTGTGCTGGGTTCCAGGTCATAGCGACATTCATGGCAACTGCAAAGCGGACGAACTAGCTAGACAAGGAAGCGGCCTTCACTCGACGAACAACAGTGAACCGTGCGCTCCTATGCAATCTATTAAATTTTCCTAATTCAAAGAGGCAATAAGAGTCGCAAACAATAGGCGGAACAGCAAATCTGGCCAAAACTAGAAGCTAAAAAGACTCAGAGACTTATCTCTATCAGTGAAAATAGAGTCAGCTCCATAGTGGGATCATTAACAGGACATTGTTGGATAGGTAGACACGCTCGCTGATTGGGAGCGCCCTACAATGATTTTTGCAGAAGCTGCATGGAGGAGGAGGAAGAGGAGACCGTTCTTTATCTTCTCTGCACCTGCCCAGCTCTTGCAAATTTGCGCAAAACAAACTTAGAAGAAAACTTCTTCGAGGAGTGACTTGTCTCATATAGACACAAAATACGCAAATACATTACTAAGACCAAATGGCTGTAATGATCCTTCGCATGCTTTCAGTGTTAGCAGTTGGTCCCATCTACTACTGCTTACAAAACAAGGCACCTCTTAGACGGGCTGTTTTGTGGATTACAATCTGGGGGTAGACTGCTTCGGTTATCCTTCGTGTATCCAAAACAACCCGTCACTCAGTCAGACTCACCTTTTGACCGAATAGAGAAACCTCACTAATTTGCGCAGGAAACAGACCGATTGATCCAATCACCACTACTACTACGCTTCGCTTTATATGGCCTATCCGATAAGCAGCCAGAGGATACAAGCAAGGGTCACACCGTTACGGTTACCACCCGCCTATCCGAAGGCACACTGTCGACCGGTCACCTCCTCCTTGATCAACCTTATTAAACGTCAAGTAAGGCTACGCAACGAAAGGGTGGATCTTCTTAACACCGATTCTGACGTCACCGGTTTAAGTCAATTTGGGCTAGATGTCGGAGGATTATAAGCGAAGGGCACATTGTTTCAGTCACCCGTCGAATATTCGAAGACATATCGTCCAAAAGCTATCCCCAGTCTCCTCTCTTCAATAAGTTATCCGAGGCTCATAGGCAAAGGGTAAAGTGTATCGGCATTCTTCCAATAACAAACCTCCCTGATTCTCTTGACGAGACGCAGGAGGATTGAATCCGTAGACAAATCGCCATAGGCATTTAAGCAGAAAAAATCAGCCAATGTCCCTTCTAGTTAACACAATAATCCCACCCATTGCGGCTTCAAATGGTCCTGATGCCCTGAAGCCTGAAATATAAATAATTTGTGAATTTATTTTTGTAAATTTTTTAGATAAATAAATAAATAATAAATCGCACGCATTGCAACTTCCCCCGATTTCTATTAGTTGCGATAATCGAGTCGATTTTTTTTAGAATGACGATTTTAGACGATAATTGAAGGGCAAAAATGCAGATTCTGAAAAAAATTGTCTGGCAACAGTGAACTTGAAATAAATGCAGATATCCGATATTTGCACGATCGTGGAAAGTCGTTATTTTCATAATTCCTCAGTCAAAATAAGGTCCCCACTGCACCAGCGCTTCCTCCATCACAAAAAAAAAAAAATCCCAAAAAATTACACTTCATTATTTTACGAGAGAATCTAGAATCTAACATCCGAAAATAAAAGTAAACCAGTTGCTAACAGCAGTTTACATACTCCCCATTCACATTTTGCTTCGAAATTAATTTGATTCTTTATGCTACAGCATTTGTCGTCCTTAAATGAGTTGGAAGAACAAGCCTGCCTACATAATTCGGCTGAGTACAAATTTCTATTTGACATTGTAACGCAAATATGCCTCAAGATATACGCGATCCTTGAAGTCATATCGCTACGTGTGTACCTATAAAGTATTTGTAGACCCACATCTAAGAGCCTCCCATGAATCGCTGTAGTCAAATAAAGATAACCCTATCACACATTCCGCATCTAGGATGTGTGCACGTGAAAACAAATTCACATAGATTGACGGCGCAAAAGTTGCTAATGCTAACTTAGTCTCGTATAAAATTTGATTTATTGCCGGTCAAACAAATGAAATTCGGGTGAATTTTTACAGCACGTAAATTGCGAGACTTCCATGGGGGATATCTGCCATTTTAAAGGATGTCCTCCTTGTCGCCCTATGCAGCCAGACATATATTTAATAAATTTCGCACCCTCCTCCATGCAAATGATTTACTTGCTCTATGTCGTGTGTAGTCACGTAACTCATAAAGTCAAACGTATAACAAAAATGTCCTTTTTTTGCAAATTTAATGATACGGAAAGGAATGTCTTTGTTGACCCTTTGCTGGGGCGAAACGGCTTTTCGCAGAATTACATGCAACACATTTGCGAATATACGTCGGGGTGGAAGTTTTTTGCGAGAAATCTTGCCCGAGGTCCTTTTTGTTGCGAACAGTCGTAGGGATTAGGTATCAACTTCCATCCAGTGATATTGTGGCGCTTTATTGAAACGCGCAGATGTCCTTAATGTTATCCGATGGCCATTTAAGGCGCAATTTAGCGCCGCAAGTAAAGGGTAAACGGAACGACTTTAAATCGGTCGTTGTTTTTTTTTTGTCAGAAACAAATAAATAGAAAACATGTACTTACCCAGAAAGGCGGGAATGGCGCCCAGCGGCATGACAAACAGGCTGACCAGCAGATCGGCAATGGCCAGCGAGAACAGGAAGTAGTTGGTAACATTCTGCAGCTTGCGGTCGAGCGCAACAGCCAGGCACACTAGAATGTTGCCCAGACCGCCGGCGAAAATGAACACAATCACAAAGAGGAACATCCAGTCGTAGCCATGTCCATCGGGCGCTGACGGCGGCATCTCGTCGTAGTTCGTCGACCACACGTCACTGAAATTACTGCTGGCATTGTATATCGATGTGCCAGCTCCGCCACTCGGCGACGACTGATTCAGCATGGCAAATCGGCTGGACCACCAACCGTAGTCGGCAGTCAGATTCAGCTTGAGGACGCAGTCGAGCTGCTCGCCGAGCACGGTTACAGTGGAATTGACAATGCCCGCTGTTAGGTTCTCAAAGAAGGACGAGCCATCGATGCGATGCTGCGAGCACACCAACGTCCGACTTTGTACTAGATCACAATTGACACTGCTATTGGTGGCGGCCACCATCAGGGGGTCATCCAGAGACGATGACGGCAACGATGGCAGCTGATTGGTAACGAGATCAGGTAACTTTGAAACGACTAAATTAAATTCAGAGACTGGATTAAGGATATTACGTACTAGGAGTGTTGTATTGAGGATACAATCACTTGCGCTATTACTCAGTGTATCGTCCATTGAGTCGGACGGTGGCGGTGGATTGCAGGTGAAGTGGGCGCTGTTCGTGGCATTTTGGAAGGACTCGAGTATGCATTTGTAGGTATCAGTCGGTTGAGATGCGGTCGCCGCCGTTGTCGTCGTTGTTGATGTCTTGTCGACGATTGACACTGAGGCGGGTAGTCGCGGAGTGCAGAGGACATCCGGTCCCCAAAACGATGACCATGTCTCGTTTGCCATCCTGCAGAGGTAGAGGATGTCATCGAAGATATTCGATGTAGCTGCTGCTGTTGTTGTTGTTGTTTGGTGTGTGGTCCTTTCGGCCTCATGTGCAGCGGCTGTGACATCCGGCTTTGCCGACAGCAACGGATATGGGAATGCGGATGTGGATCGAGTGCTATTGATGGATGCTGCAGCAGTCGATGACGATGGTAGGGTTGATGTTGGCCTTTGACCACCATATCCGTGTACATCCATTTCATTATCAAGCCTTCCTCGGGTGCTTCTTTGACGAGGTATCTATTTCGCTCGGAAAAATTAACTGCGTGCGGGCGGTGTTTGGTTGGTCTGAAGAACTGTAACGAGATAACGAGAATGCGGTTAGGAACTGTAATTGTGGTTGTTTAGGTAGAGCCTTTTAGACAAAAGAACACAATGTGGATCCAATTGGTTGAAAAATGAAAATATAACCAAGAATAGAGTCGAAAGAAAGGTTGCTTGGGTATGAATACGAGAACTGCGCAGATAAAAGTTATACCAAAATGAAGAAATGCCATGTCTTGAAGGCCCAAGCACTTCATCCAAAACTCTTCAACACCTAGCAAAGAAAATTGAAGTGGAAATTATTCTTCTGAGACTGTCGATAATACGTCGTTTTTATCAAACGAAAAAGCCAAAGGCGTCTGCAAAACTCGGTCCTACATCAGCACAATTAAAGCTGTTAATGGGTGCGCTCAAGAGGGAGCACTGTCGAACTGAGGGTTCTTCACTTAGGGGTACGCCGATGTCTGACCTAGTAGATAATCATAGTCAGACGAGTTTTATGCAAAGCATGGAACAGTTGTCATCCAGAAGGACTCAAAAGCCACGATAATTTCATTTACCCGGAAGGAGACATCTTAACCTCTGCACAACTACTTTAAACAACACAAAAATTCCATTTTTAAAGGACTTAAAATAGCTAGGTACTTATTTTGGATCACAAATTTGACTTGGAATAAGAAGTAAGAAATACCATGGGCTTGCTCCAGACTAGTCAATACAAAATGGAGTCTCCGCCTAGAAATGTTCTACTGGACCTACGTTACTATCGTTATGCCGATTATTACTTACTCTTTATTAGTGCGGAAGAAGTGTAATCAAATCTCAACACTCGAACCACTTAAAACTTTCGTAAGTTGATATCAGCCGGAGCTATGTGCTTCTGCCACAACTATAGCTGTGAAAGATTCAACTTTCCTCCAGTTCACTTATGACTTAAGGTGACAGCGACAACCAGTTCGATAGAACTTCACGTCGTATACAAAAATAATAGATAGAAGATATCGTTTTTGAAAATTTTGATGGTCAAAATAAGTTATGTTCTGCCGAAAGGTTTTTTATTTTAAGTTTTCAATTTGTGGAGAATGAACTAAATGAACTCCTGTTGGGGCTTAAAGGGCAACAGAAAAAAACCCGTCCGAATTCAATGAGGTTTATTATAATATAAAGAAAGTTGTAGCAAGTTAAAAGTACAAAGGTTAAGTATAATGAATAAGTTTTTCTCCATAATTTATATTATATTTTCAACAACTCTTAAAGTCGTACTTTTGAATAAAGTTTCGACGATAGTCGTGTCGTGAGGATTATACGATCAAAGAACATCTTGTCGAACCTATTGATTCAAACCGATTTTATACCGCTAAAAGTCAATTTCCATCAAAGGTAGAATATATCCATACCGGACCGATATATGTGGGAGAAGTGTATACGAACGGATAAAAAAGGCCAACTGAGGTTGAGGCTGGAATCAGTGGAGCAGGTTTTCGAAACCAAAGTCTATGCAATTGAAATACACTCTGCGCCAGAGAATGCTTAAGACGTAATCTCAGAAGATGATTACATCAGTATCATTTTATTTTCATGCAGTGAAGCAGCGCTAAAAGGTCTTTACTTAAGAAAACTTGTATCAGGGATTGTTTGGAAGTGTCTGATCACTTTTAAGTAGCTTGCTGCGTCACATTTTCATGAGTTCCAAGTCACAGGCTAAAAAATTTCCTTGATTGGCCGCTTTTGTGACCTGTCAACCAGCAACACGAAGGTAGAGCTGCATTTCTGGGAGCTACAAGTTTCGGAAATCAATTTGGAACTATCAAAAAGCTGATCAAATACACAATCAACAAATAGAACCTTAAGCTACAAAAGCGATACAAGAACCCTAATCGGTAGAAGCTCCACAAATATCTGCTGGCTCTGTCGAGACTAAAAAAAATAAAGTATTGAACTGTGATTTCGAGCATTGCCCAAAGAAGATTTGAACACTTTAACCGAAGGCTTATAAGAGCCTCAAGAGATAAAAAAAACTCACCAGTGAGAAATCGTAAGATATCTTTGGAGCCTGAATTTCTGCGACTGACCAAATCAATCATTAGGTATATATAGTAATCGATGGGAGTAGAAGGGACCTGCCCACATAACAGCAATGCATTCATTGCCATTGAAGAAGCCAAATAGCCTCAAAAGCAAAACCTACACGGAAACATATTCACCCTTGGTGCTGAGAATTAGGAGGAACAACTTCTGTTCTGGTGACGAAAAAGATCTTGCTGTTGGGCAGTCTGAGTCAGCAAATGTCAAATTAAATGGAACAAAATACTAACCTAGGTCTGCTTCAGAGGTTTGATCTTCCAGAAGGAGAGAGACTAGCAACTAAAAATGTTCTTCAATATTCAAGGGTGCCACCTTGAGGGTTCAATGTTTTCGGATTTATATGGCGTAATTGTTGTGAACGTGAGATATATAAAACATGGGTAACAGTGTGAAAAATTTGAGATAAAGAAAAGTTGTCTTACTTTGATGGTATCGCTAGCACTGCTCTACAGCGATCCGGTTTTTGGAAGATGAAGGACCTGTGCTTCTACTAAAGAGGTAAAGACCTCCTTAAAGCATGCTGTAAAACTGAATAAAGCAATTCTATTATCGAAACTATCTGCACGGAGGCAAACTCAGAAAGACGTGCTTCCTTGTGATTTAAACTCAATTTTCCTACCAAATCCATCGAGCTTCGTTTTGCAGCCAACTCTATGCTACCTCTAAGAGCAGGAGGGATTTCTCTGCTCTCTCACACATGATCGCTCTCGTCTAATAATACTTTTTCGTATAGACCACTATATATCTTGGACACTGCAGGAAAAATACTAAAAAGCATCATCAGCGACCGATTGAAGGTTACGATAGATGAGACGATCTACCAGGGCTTCAATATGATCGCCAAATTAACTGTATAAACGCCATTAACACTGCGATCTGGAAAAAAACTTTAAATGGCATTCATTGTCTAAAATTGTATGCAAGTGATTTAAAGAACTGTTTCTCATATACGAGTACCCTATCATATGTTACCGAAAACTTGCCAGGGTAAGACAGTACTACGGGGAAGGGCTTTGCAAAGCTGCTAGGCTGCTTGTCAATCCACTGTTGTGAAATCTTCTGCATGATAACATACTGGTATTGATGACATCGAAAGTTATAATGGTGAGAGCCAACTTTCGATGACAATACCGTGGTTTTTTAAAGTAGGGTAAGCCTAAGCCGGCATAGTAAATATAGCGGTACTTAAATTTTAATACGCGCCTGAAAAGCCAGCAAAGGCACCAAACCACAGCACTCAGTTGCCTTCAGCGAAAAGTTACACGTAAGTTCTCGGCCAATGTGTCGCAGGAACTCGAAGGAGAAGATACCTTCAGAACAGAGCTGTAGAGAGATTTTATCGGTCTAGACCTACTCGAGGAAGTTAAAATTTATCGGCTAAGATGGTTGGGACATAGGTATAAAGGGTATTGACAACGTCCAAGGGAGTTTCCAGCTGTACTCAAGAGCAGAGGAGAAACGTCTCTTAGTTGAATAGGCCACTGGAAGGGGAAACGAACTGTGGAAACGAACAAAATTTTATATTCACTCGGGCGTATACGCAACTTTTTTTTTTTTACATTTATTATCGAGTTTGAGTGTGTTGCTCATGTTCCCTGAAATTGGACATATATACAAGACAAGTTCTTAAATCCCGTATTAACAAATGGAACACGCTTTCTGGATTCGTACATCAGAAGTACTGAATTTACATCTTTCTGCAATCATTTTTGACACTTTGAGCTCAGTCCCCTTTCCCGATAGAACTATTTCAGAAGAAACCATAACCCTTACTTGACTTGAAGAAATTTACCACACCCTGCGGACTCAATTCTAATGCAAACTACTAAAGACTGGCAATTGCTCAGAATATTCTGGTCATGCTATACTTCATCATTACACCCCTGTCAAACTCTTTAACAAGCAAACTCATTTTCGCAATAAAGGAAACAAGTAGTAACTTATACAACTCACCATCCTTGTCGAGATGAAAAACGTTTTCCTTGTAATCAGGAAAAACGAAAACCTATTCAAAGGCATTGATTACACGTCCATAGACCGAAATATGTAGGTACCAGGGAAAAAAAATCTCATTATAAAGGAGTAATAAAATAATATCCGGAACACGGACCCCTTTTGTCTAAAACACTCTATTGCAAGGGCACACCTCTACCAACTATTAATAAAGCTGCAAATGCAATTACAAAAGTATGGCGTCTAGATAATGCTTTACGTAACAAACTATGCTCGACGTAAAGAGCGCAACATTCGCTCGCATAACACTTTCGTTGTCAGGAAATGAACTGCGAACAGTTGTCGAAGGGCGCTCCCATTGCCATTTGACAATTTCAAGACTACAGCGAGTACGAATCGCTCATACATCTTCTTGTCTCATTCATAATTTGCCTTCTCATCGTCCGAGAAAAATGGAAAACAAATAGTCCAACAGCTGAACGGGGTGGCGTGTATGACGAGGTATATTAGACAACACGCTGTTGACATTGAGCGAATCTTTGACGGTATTACCTGGCAGCCTTCCAGATGTACACAGCAAACTAAAGAACAGAGATCTACTCGTTCGCAATTCGCTTTCGCTTTGACTGCTGTGCTCTTTGAACTGTGATGGTGACTGGTGGATGGCTGATGAGTCAGATGTTGTTAGATGAGTTTACGTTTGCCATCACGTAATTGTGTTGTCACTCAACGGTGATCCTTTTCACATTTTGCTCGTTTTATAAATAACCTTGTTTATCCGATTCTGTATCAGTCTGCTGTGCATATGGATGGGGACACTGATTTAATAGGAAATGCAGACACACCCTCAACGGAAATATTATTTATATGCAGCCACAGCCACCCTAGCGATTTTTGCCTTAATAAATCTCCTTCATGGTTATGGTCTCTGGGCGATATTTTAACGCACAAATTGAAAATAATTGCATTTCAATCATTTTTAATTACCCAAACGATCGGGTCTTATGTGTCCAGTGTGGGTTCCCCAAAATTGCATGCCGATGAGTAATGCTGGACCCCACCTGCCATCGGTTTGGAAATAATTTATTTTATTTCAAAAGGTAATTCTTGTTAACACGCAATTTTTAAAGAGCGCAAGTAAATTTGAGATCGATATCCATAAAGAAAATTAATTGAATGAATTCTGTAAGCGCTTTTTATGACAGTGTTCGAGTGTGGGAGAGCGGTTTTTATTGAGAATCGTTGCGAAAATCAATTACGGTTTATTGGCATATAGACCTGCGACTTCAGGAAAGCCCACAAGAAAAAGTCTAGCGGGGTCAAATGGCACGTTCTTGGTGGTCAATACACGTCACCTCTGCGAGAGATAAGCGTACCCTCAATTTATTCATGTAGAATGTCCATCGTGGCGTCTGATGTGTGGCACGTAGCTCCGTCCTGCTGAAACCACATGTCATCTACCTCCATATCGTGATAAAGAAATCGGTTAGCATCGCTCTGCAGTGATGGTGATGGCCTCACGAGCCTCGGGCCAATGACGTCGCCGACCCAAAATCCGCACATTGTGCACATTGCCACCTAGTAAACATCGTGTGGGTTGGCGTCGTTCCATACACGGCAACTCTGCTTGTTAACACAGCTATTCATCTAAAAATAGGCCTTGTCGGTAAAGTTGATATTTCAGGCAAAATTGGAATTCTCTTGCAAGCGGGAGGGGGTTGAAATGCGGCCTTCAAAATTCTTCTTTACAAAAATTCGTCTTTTTACACAAAAATTCTACTTCTGCTTGATTTAAAAAAAATTAAATATTGAAAAAAAGGTTAAATACGGAGAATTATAAAAAGGTAAAAATTAAAAAAAATAAATTGAAGTTTAAATAGAATTTTAAATTATAAAAAAACTAAAATCAAAATAAAATCGAATTGAAAAAACAAATTTAAAAACAAACTAATTTAACGAATTATTAAAATAAAGGAAAATAAATTACAATATCTATTAAAAAATTGCAAAATTTAATACAATTTAATAAAAATAATAATTAAGAAGAAGAAGAGTTAAAAATTAAGAAAAAAGAATTCAAATTAAAAAAAACACATCTCCGTTTAAAATTCTGCAGAAAGTAAACTTTTTTTTGGAAAATATTAAAAAGCGATCGCTTTTGAACATTTTACAAACCTTTATTAAATTTTTTTGCATAATTTTGTGAAGTATATATAGAAAAGCAGACAAAAGTAAAAATAATTTTGACCCATCCAGAATTTTGGCCCTAAACTCCTTAAAGCCTGGTCAGCGATAATATGGCAAAGCAAGATCGAATCGCTTTATACCTATGCAATTATGCATCTCTCGGGTACAAAGAGGCGACACTAGTCTTGATGGAAAAGGAAAACACGAGCACAGCGATTATTAAACTGACTGTGGCTTGCAGAAGATGGTTCACGAACAGGAACACTGAATGAGGTGAGCTACTCTATATGAAGTGAAGATATTGGAAATTTCAGCACAATGGTGCCAGGTGCCGCTACGCACTATATTCTTAGAGCTACGATGCGAGTGCTGCCCTCAATACTGTCGCAGGAGCAAAATCTATATATAAGCGGCGGTAATTGATACAAATAAAAAATACTACAAACTAATCGCTCTCTGTTCAAATAGTGAAACACTCTTCCTATAGCCAGAACTTTTCACAATTCCACTGCATCGGCCCACTCAGAACGACGCGTCACCCCAACTCAACGTTGCCCTCCTCTGCTCTAAGTCGCAATTGTTATTCCTTTTAAATGTTTCACCCCGCCTTCTGACTTTAATGTTTATTTACCTAATTACAGCCTTAGTAATCCTTTTACGCGCGCAATTAACATAAATATCACAGACAGAACAAAACCAAAGACAAACAGAAACAGAACACAACCCTTCGCATGACTTTTCCCGAATTCAACAGGAAACGAAATAAAACATCACATCAAACGGCGAAATCCGTAAACTTTTACAGCAGCACCATCACCGAGAAAAGATTTGATTTTAAAAACAAAGATCAACATTTCATTTGGCGGAATTCCATAAACATTAATTAAAATAAAAATAAAAGAATAACCCCTCCCAGGCTCAGTCCTTGCCTACGTGAGAATGCAATTTAAAACTCTAAATTACATAAGTCGTTTGCGAAACATTTGAAAATGTTTGTTTAATGGCCGTGTCCTGGGGGCCCGTATAAGACGAAAAATTTCCTAGACGATAATTACAAAATTCCCCCTAAAAAAAAAACAAAAATATTGCCGCCTTGCAAAGTTATGTGAGTGCGCGCTTGAACCTATAGGCGGGGGAAATATTCCTTGAACGGCGGGACATAATGCGGCAGCCTCTCCGTCAGCCACGATGGATGGATTGTCGTTAAATTTACATTAGAAAGTTTTTTGCGCGTCCTCCGAAGATGGAGAGAGAGAAAGAAATCAGGACATGTTAACATAATCGTAATGTATTTACATAAACGGGTGTTGCTGGCACATACCTTTTGGAGCGGTATTTAAATGAAGACACTGCGCTTGAGGCTTAACCCCGAAGGCCTTTGAAATGCCTTGCTATACAGTGTTGCCTTGAATAATGGTATTCATTTCAGAATTGAGCGAAAGGAAACGCCTTCAGATGTAGAGATATATGAGAGATTTAAAAATGATGTCATTACGGCTACAAAATGAACCTCAAAGGGAGCGACTTATAGCAGTGCTTCTGTAATATTTCTCTCTAAGGAGAAAGACTCTATGGCAATTTACGCTGTGTTATTTGTGTAAAGGTAAGATTTTTTGTGCGTTTTCGGGGAAGCACAAGTCATTGTGCTGAGTTAAGAGGAGGTTTTTCGCAAAAATAATAATTGCGTTTGCGTCCGATTCTAGCCATTGAAATGGAGCCAAAGGCAGCTCAGAGGTGAACAATTATTGTCGACGTTGATTTTGAGTTGTTTTCCCAGTTGGTGCCTATATAACATTTTGTAAGCCTTTTTGACCAGACCACGCTGAATATCGTTTTTCGTTGAATTTCCTTCTTCATCCTTCATCAATACAAACTGAACAAAAATGACGCTAGTCTTTTCGTACTGACTTGCTCACGACGGTTATCAAAAATACCCTTTTCATCCATGCCGTTGAAAATAAAACCCACAGCATTACTTATGAAAATTTACAAACATAAATAATTATATAACACTAGCCCGCAACAATTAGCCACCAGACGACAACGTGCGTATTGACATTTAGTACAACGCCACCTATCGTAAAATGCGAAAAAGTGAATAAATCGATTCTCCGGAACATTCTTTCTGCCATACGAACAAAACGAAAAAAAAAGATCATGAAAATCGGCCAAGTGGTTATCATGTTATCACCCCGTACGAATTATATAAAATATAAAGAGAAAAATAGAAATAGGGAACAAAGAATAGACAAAGAATAACAAAATATGTAGATTTATCGGGGCACTACTGAATAAGCGAGTTGTTCCTCATTTTGTCCTCATTTTTATCACATTAAATCATGTTGAAAGTCAGCTGCTTGTAAAAGAGACAAAAAGTGAAATACGAAGCTGTTTGCAATCGGTTGCAAAGCAACCAAACGTTCAAACAATTTATTCTCAAATAATGCTCAAATGTCAAAACAAAGCAACCATTAACCGAAATGTGTAATTTGAATACGTTTTTGATGCATTTTTCAACTTTCTCTACGTTTTAAGAGAAGGATATCGCATGCGTACAAAGTTTCGAACTCGATTTTGACTTTACGTTGATAGAGGAACTCAAAACAGTGGGTCCCAAAATCCTGTCCGTCTGTCGCGTGGCCTACAGCCTAAACGGCTGCCTGGATTCCGTTCAAACCTCGGATTTGGAGTTTGGGGGCTTGCAGTTGTGGGCCGTTTTTTTTTTTCCACGGTAACCTCAATAATAATGGTGCTCCTCATATATAAAATTTTCATACCAGTTTGATTTGTTCAAAAACGGCTCTAACGATTTCAACCAAAATTTATATTTAAGCTTATGTAGGTGAGGTTAACATGACTGCATGCTCATTTTTCCAGTGAAAAATCGAATAACGGTACTTCTGAAATTTGGACATATGTATCCCAAAAACAATTCACAAGATTGTAACAAGAACGTATTTGGTAATATGGTCATACATAATCTAATGGCAGCTCAGATTTTCTCTGTGTTATAGTCAAATGTATTTTTGAAAAAAAAATATTTTTGAAAAATTTAGTTTTCTTTAGTTTACCTGAAAAAGACAAAAACGATATTGACCAAAATGCAAACGTAGAGTGAAATTGATGTTTTCAAAACTATTCCGTCCTTAATTTTTAGTTCGAATAACCGAAAACGCTAATTTTTAAAACTACTCGTACTCATATCTCAAAAACCCGTTTTTCGATTTCGGTAAATAGCCTATACTATACTATGTAGTAACCATGGATGCTCTTACTCGGGATGAGATAGTGAGCGGAGGGAGGGTTACACTCCGGAGACCTACCACATCTTAAGGTTTCCAAAGAATATTTTTTTCAGTTTTCTTTCGTTGTTGCTAAAAGATATCTTGGCTTAAGGAATTTACATAGGCATGTAGTATGTACGGCAGTTCAGTAGCAGGTGCAAGATCCCACCCCAACGACGAGCTAGTTACTAGGAATCGCGAGCATGCCTACCCGCACTCTGGCTGACTGAACAACCTACCTCGCTACCCGGTGGAATCCTGTGGTCCTGAGAATACATTGGGAAGGTATTTTATCATGCTATAGTGAGGAAGGAACACCCGTCCGTTACAACTATACTGAATAATTAAGCAAGGGTGTTTTTAAACTAAACATTGCAATATTTGGTACCGTTTTTTATGTCAAATTTTACAAAACCTGCTCTAACGATTTTTATAAAAAAAACATATTGAAGATAAAATCAGTATTCGAAATAAGATCCCGTACTTACTTTTTCTCAAAAAGTTATAATAGTGACGTGTTAAAAATATTTCTCTAAAACTTCTGATCTGTGTTTACATTTCTACAGCATGTTTTTCAATAAAAATGAAAATGAAATGAAAGAACAATAACAGCTACGCAAAACTTCTTTCTAGCTAATACCAACTTCCCTTTTTCAAATCATATTGAATATGCACACTTAAAATAAATCCAACAACTTGAAATTTACACAATCAGTCAACTCCGAGTTCATTTGCACAAAAAATTTTGATGAACGAGAAAGTTACGTTCGACCCAGTTGTGCACTTTTTATGTTAGAACTTTGAAAACCAAGTAAGGCATACATCTCGAGGAATATGTAATACTCAGTTTCTTGCGAAATATTTTCCGTTGGTCGGGCAGGCCGTACTTTCCTACTGTCGAACCAAAAGCGAATATTTCTCTTAGGTCTACTAGAATAAGAATGAAATCGTGCTTCGGACACTTATTGTAAGTCTTCTCAAGAAGATTGCGGAAGACTTCCGTCTTCCGTGATTGCGTCATCGCACTGCGAGCATATGGGACAATATAAAGGGCTTTAATATGCAATATTCTCAAACAAAGCTGAGAACATTCCGGGATCAGGTCAAAAGTTCGTTGCTTTCTTTTAAATTGCTAGAGTCGTCAACACCCAGAGGTTGTCCTTGTGTCAACTGGGTTTATTTCCGTGTAGAGAAGTTATCCCAAATCCCCAAACAGACCATAAAGCCGCCTTCTTTAGCTAACGTAGCGTTTCTCTGAAACACTAACTCAGCATTGCCGATTCAAATAGACATATGGTTCCAATATATCGAAGAACACCTTTAAATAGCTTTAAAAGTATCCCAATGGAGTTCATTACTCAGTCTCCAATCGAGGTACAAGGCGTCCACTTGAAGATGACACTGAAAGCTTATAGCGAGAGTTTGAAGTGCTTCCTTGAGATCGCATCGCAGGCGCAGTGGTTCAATGGTTATAGTGTGCTGCCTAAACTGAGGTTCCATCCCCAACTCATTTCAGGACTTCCTCCACTGTTCCACGAACATAACTGCCGTGGATAAGCTTCTTAAATCACCAGCTCAAATTGGGCACACAGATGCAGGTCCCTTTCATGCCTGAAGAAACACACGAAAAAGATATTATTTTTAGCTATTAAAGCCCTAGTGTCAAGTTCAATTCTTTTATAAGAAAGCATACAATTGAAGGACTTAAAATAAATTCGTTTGCACCGCTCTTCTGCCCAAGTTCATGAAAAAGAACTACACCACATCTCATGCGGTTTTCTACCGACAATTCACTTTGATCTCAAGCACTCGTGCCTGCTTTGCCCAACTTTGGAAGAAACTACTTGAAATTCTCCCAAAGTTAGGTACTTACTTTCATTTCAACTGACAGGACTTATTCGCGTAAGTATAGCTCGTATGTCCAAAGTTCGTATATCCAAAGTTCGTATATCCAAAGTTCGTATATCCAAAACCTTCTTTGACTTAGAAAAGCCTTGCACTTCGTGCGACTTCCTATTCTTAACAATAAATATACGTGTATTGAAAATAAGAGGTTTGGAACATTCAATTTGCCGCTTAATATTTTGCGGTACCTCCCGTCAAATGTAGGAACCCTGCACCTCACTCGCTCTGTACTAACCACCAGCACACACCGACACTGTTCGGTTAAAGTTGGGAAACATTTGCATTTTATTGTTGAACATTTGAATTAAATAAAAGTTTTCTGCACTGTTGGTGGCCTCCTTATGGAACAAGAAGAGACAAAAAAGGAAAACTTTTTCCCCCAGGACACTGTCGACATCATCTTTGAAAAAGACCGAGCAAAGTTTTGTTTCTCGTTGTAATTCGATTGTAAAAGGATTTGAACTTTGGGACATTTCTCTGCCGGTTGCACATATCAAAGTTTATACCAAACGACGTTGTGTCCATAAACAAACCTGTTTTATTACACAAATGTCTCTTAATTATCGTCAGCAGATGGTTTTGCAGTTGTGGTCATTTAACACAAGAAGCAATCACAATTTGTAGTAAAAATAGGTGCACGTGCTTAAAATAAAGTTCGAGGAGGCACAAGTGAGGTTATTGTTTGCATAGCAAGAGCAGAAATTAATTACTTCAGGGATTGAAATTTAGTGGAGAAGAAATTACTCATAGCTACACTAGTTTGCAGAAACCTGGTATGCAGGAGTGTCTGGAAAATAAACAAAACTCCGACTCACTTCACTCCAAGATCAGCCCAGTGATTGTTGGATTTAAGCAATCAGCCTTCTAGACAAAGGGCTTTACCAATAAACATTTTTAGTTTCAACTTTTAAATCTAGTACCTAGTTCACAGTGGCTATAATTTCCATACAAATTTCGCAATTGTGAGCTTCCGAAAATTATAAGTCAAGATTTAAATTTATTAACACAGCTAAATATCTAAGCATGACTCTAGACGCTAAACTGCGTTGGAAAGCGCACGTTAAGAAAAAAAAAAGATGAGTTGAACATGCCATACAGTAAAATGTATTGGCTTATTGGGAGATACTCATCCCTGTACAACTTCAATAAGTTATTGCTATACAAGCAAGTCCTAAAACCAGTATGGACCTACGGGCTCCAATTGTGGGCATGCACATGCCAAACAAACTTACAAAAAATTCAGGTTTTCCAAAATAAAGTACTAAGGAACATAGTTAATGCACCTTGGTACATACGCAACGCCGATCTGCATAGAGATCTAAATGTTGAAATGGTTGAAGATGAGGTTAAGAAGGTTGCTCGGAGTCATAGAAATCGGCTTCTCAATCACGTAAACACAGAAATAACAGAACTTTTAAATGATGACAATGTAATCAGGAGACTGAGACGGATAAAACCTCTTGATCTTTAAGATTTGGCTAGGGCTAAGAAATTAGGTATTAATTTCAAACAAAACAAGTTTAAAAATCCGACAAACGGCGGATTTATCTCTTTAAATTCATTAAATAATTCAAAATATAAATTGCTGATTAGTCGTACGACTAGGTGCAATCTTATTCGGGATGGCTAATGTCAGTCCCCCGGGAGTTTTTTTAGATGAGTTAAAGTCCATCACTATTGCAGAAGCATCCCTCGCATATAGCTCTGCAATGTCTTTCGATGATTTTTTACTTTCAGCGAATTCCCAACACAAAAAAAAAAAATATTAACAGATAAATGTTTTACATAAGCATCAAATGTCAGGTTCGGGTCATAAAGTGTTTTGAAATAGGGAACACAGGACCATCAACTACAAATAGTATCGCTTCTAAGCGCTTATGCCTGATTTGGAATCTTGTGACATGACAAAATCAATTGTTTTTCTGAGCCCTAAAGGTTGTGAGTGTATTGTCAGAATACGAAAACCTCACAAAATCAATTTTACCTCACCTTGTGAGGGTTTTGTGACTTGTGACAGCCATAAAAATTATTTAGGCAAATACCATGACAAAAAAATAGGCAATGCAGATTTCTATGGAAAAATCTTCTACTTCAGATTTTTTTTTTATTTAATTAACAATAACAAGATAAGAGCTGAATACGAAGCTGAATGGTACCATATATAGCCCAAGCAAGTGTGCACGCAAAAAATGTTCAAATTATTTTTTTAAATTACCAAAATATGTTATTGCGAATGCAGACAAGAGCGCGGAGTTCTGTTTGTTAAAAGTCTGCAGCTATGCGAAAACATGCAAAATGCTCAAAAATCTGCACTGGGCTGATAGATTACATAAGTTTTTGAACCTAGGAAATTTCGAAAATAAAAAGACTTCTGAAACTCATAAGCTAACTGGCAATATTTGCGCAGTTTAATCTGGTGCTTGTGCTTGAGCTTATTGGCACCATATCGGTCAAACATGTTCCGGCTAATTTTTTAGGGCAAATAGGTCTATTTACAGCCATCAGTATTTTCAGCTATAAGAACATATGATGGTGGCGATCCGAAGTGCCACTTGGAATGAATTCGTTGCTGTCTCTCGTCGGTACCAATGGCAAACCAAATCAGCTACCGCTTCTTTGGAGCGAAAAGAGATGAGACGGTAATATTCCAAAGGACAAGTCTATCAACAGCGTTAATTTGTCATTGTCGTAGTGGCCGCTCCCTACTACAGCTATTTGTATTAACAATTGTACCAGGAAATGCCTCAGCTGTCAGATGTTGAAGTTGACAAAGTCCCGCACTACCTCCTTTGAAGTTGCCCCTCTAGGTGCCTACCTCTGTTGATGGGGTAAATCGGCTTAGGACAAATCTAGTTTTAAAAGCATTAGCCTAATATGTACATACGCCCCTACCGACGATGCTGTACCTATCAAGGAGGAGTTCTATGAGCTCCTGGATGGAACCTACAGAACCTGTGCGGAGTATGATGTCAAAGTCATATATGGGGACTTTAATAATGCTAAAGTCGGAAGGAAAACATTTTTGGCGGGCTGGTTGGTAACCACAGCATCCACGAAACGAAAAAAGATAACAGCTACCTACCGACTGATTTATTTTGCAGCAGAACGAAAGGCGTAGGTTTACACCTATACTCTCCAGACGATTAAATCACCAACTAAATCAGCGAGGGAAGAGAAGAGAACCAGGAAAAAGGGAAAAGAAGAAAAATTTTTGCGTAGAAAGGAGAGGGCCTACAAACTGAGTAGGGGATCGAATGGCCTCGTGATTGAAGCAACCCCCGAAGATTCTATAAGCAACCAAGCAATTGGCTACTGGCTACAAGACCGGAACAGAGGCTCTCGAAACAGCGATGGAAACCTAGTCACCGAAGCGAAAGGAATAGCAGATGTGATTAAACAGCATTTTCAGCCGCTGCTTAATGGGCAAAAGAGAGAGTGGTTGGGCAAGAAGAGAATCCACGTCCAACCAATGAAGAACCAGTTCCACCATCCAGTATAGACAAAGATGGCTTAGGTACAAAAACAAGGCCGCAGGCTCTGAAGGTTTACCAGCGGAGCTCTTCAAATATGGTGGCGATCTTTTCTTGGGACACATGCACCAAATCATTTACCAAGTATGGGTGCATTAAAGCATGCCCGATGACTGGACTATCTGCCCCATATGCCCCGTCTACAAAAAAGGCGATCCGCTTTCTTGCAAGAACTATCAAGGCATAGCCCTGCTTATTGTCGCATATAAGATTCTATCCAACATTTCGTCATCTACCAGTGTGGCATTCGGCACCGCAAACCCTTAATAGACCAAACTTTCATGCCATCGCGGATGTCAGAGCGTTTGGTCTAAATAACTAGGAGCTGCGTGTTCGGCAACGCCGTTAGTGGGACAAATTGAGTCTTCTCGAAGATTGCCTATTTACACACTCAAGAAAATCCGTAAATGATTTCTGAGACAGTGCAGCCTTAAGTTCTTCGTGACAGCAGCGCTAAGTTGGAATTTCACTTTTCCCTATTGCCTCGAACCCAGAATTGCCCACGACTTGGCCATTAACATCCACTCGCTCGACGTGTCCGAAAAGGTGAACCTGATTTTTGTCACTTGACTTTTTTAACTGGAGAGGCGTATTGGTTGAGGCCCAGGTCTACCCCGGACTATAGCACCGCCTAAGTAAGTAAGTAAGTGACTATTCTTTTTCAAATGTAAGTATACCCAAGAAGTGATTATTTAGCTTAACAAATCGTTTCCGTTCACAACAAAGTACGCCCAATAATTTTTTGTTTGTGTTGAATTTACTCACCAGTTGTCATAAACAAAGAAAAACACTACAACGCACGTTACTACAGTACTACAATTTGTAATGTAGGGAGCCACAACAGCTACGGAACGGATATTTATCGATATTATCTCCAATTATTTTATGTGATTTCCTCGTAAGATCTGTACGCGTGGGATATGCTTTTCACTATCAGAAAGCAAAAAAAAAACTCATTTATTTGCTTTCCCGCCCAACTGAATGAAACAATCCGACCGCAACACAGCAAGGGATTTTCAAGTCGAAAATTTATTCAAAAGAATCTGAATCTGAATCTCATACGTGTGTGCTATGTATCGTACATTACATCGAAATGGATTAATTAATTCATTGATGCTGAAGAATTTCAACGGCGAAATGGATTAATTAATTTATTCCCCCCAGCAATCCCATTCAGACAATTCGCGGAGGAATTTTTCAACACGTACCATACGTCAGTCGTACACGCTGTTGTTGATATGTGATGTACTTTATTTCACCGCTCTGAGTTATTACTTGAATGTAATTTTCAAAAGATACGCATTTGATGAAGCCGCAGCCTACTAGGAGCCGAGTGGGGGTAAGCAGCGAGATTGATCCGGCGCGAGAAGTAATCGACCGCGAAAATGTTGTCATGTGAGTTGTGAGCGTGACAAATGATTTTATTTGGTAATACGTTCAGGTTTATTGTACAAAGAGGATAAATGGAAATGAAGAGTAGTCAACGTGAAGTCGCATGATTTTCATTTTATTAATCCGAAACCTTTTTGTCGGTTTTTCAGAAAATTTGCCAGTAATTTCAGAATGTTGTTTGCAAAGTACTGTGGACTGTCTTCAAGTTGGCCCAGTTCTGTGAAGATACTACTTGACAATTCTACTTGTCATGGAAGGAAGTATGTGATTGAATTTGACTTATGGAAGTCAAAGAAAAAGAGATATGCAGAACGAGTCAGAGGTTCACAGTTAAAGACCAAGTTAGAGTAGGTACACCTTGGGCCTTTGCTAATAATCATTTTTAAAATTCACCACTGTGAGTTTGAAAGATTAGCCCGGACTCTTAAAATGATAATTACTCATAGTGTTTGCTGTTTTCAAAATAGTTGCCGCTAAAGGTGAATAAGTAATGTAGGTATGTCTCTTCCGTTCGTCCTAAAACTGAAATTCACGTGGAGCGATTTTGAGGAGCTGTGAGTATTAGGACCATAGGCGGAACTTTTAGGGCTGTGAGAAGCTACACTATATACGACTCTAAACCTACGAAGAGCTTCTGACTACCATTCGCTTGAGTGAGTTTTTATTTTTGTTTCAAATGGAATGGACCTGCAATTTAATATAGGAACAGCTAAATTAAGAAGCTCTTACGAAATAGTTAAAGTTAAAGATGTTTGTCTGAAGAAGAAACGTCGAAAATTAATTTAAGCTATTCCGAGGTATAAGTCTGCGGCCCATCCCCCACTTCAAGGAGTGTATTTAACGAGTATTTTCGGAGACCTAGTCGTAGTAAAACGAGTGTTTGCATGACGAATGTAATAAACAGAGTCTTCAGTCTTTAAAATAGTGTACAAGTTCCTACCATGTAGTTCAAACTCCTAAAAACAACTCCTCTTAAATAACTTAAGGGTTTATAACATTTGACGAAGATAGTGTGACCGATATAATTTTCAAAAGTTTAACGACCATTGTCGGAGGTTGTTACTATCCGATGGAGCACTCAGACACAAACTACAGGTCCATTATACTGCCAAACAGACACCTTTCATTACTTAGTTTTCTCGCCTTTCGAAGAAAGATGAGAAGGAGCTTCAGTGATGAAGAGCTTAGATGTTCGGCACTCACCACATCAGCCCCAAAGATCCGCCACCTGATGCGAGCAAAGGCGGGCCAGCTACAGAGGAAGTGTTCCGCTGTATCATCGTCCTCTCCACAAGCAGGACAGATAGTGGTGTTGCTCAAGCCCAACACATTTAAGTGTTTGGCAAAAGCTTGGTGGCCCGAAAGGACGCCCACAAGCAGTCTGCAGTCCATTCTCCTAAGGGATAGAAGGAAAGACGCGGACCTTTTGCAGATGTCCGAATGCATAACGACCATAATAAGCTTCTTTTGGATGACTTTTTCTTAGACGATCTGCAAATTTTGTTATATTCGTCTAGAGACTGACTGAAATGAATGCTAGCAAACTCGTAATTTTTGTACTGCGTTGCTATTTTTTTCAAAATCTGAAATGTATTGTCCTGCACTTCGTGAGTATCAGTACGGTCTTGGGGCAGAAAAGTCAACCATCAAGAGTTTACATTCAGACCGACCCTGTTAAAAATCCAAGAAGTCGACATTGATACCTAGCGTCATTGACGTTAAACCCTTTTAAGATAGGATTTATATAAAGCTAAGCTGTAGACAGCCCTTTCCAGTTTCGACATCTTCTTAAAAATCGTTTTAGTTAGCTGCGACATACAACAGCGGCCTTTGATGTCACAAAAGTGTTTAGAAAAACTGACACCCTGCCATCATGGCACTTTCTTTACACCATCACCGTTGTGCGAAACCCGAGATACTTTTATAAGATTATTAAATACGCCAACATGAATGACAAAAAATTGTAAGACGCAGCGGGCTGTCACTGATGCAGTGCAATATAGAAACACAAGCACCAAAAATTGGTTTAGCGAGCAAATAGAATGAACACCTAATATTGATGAATAGAACACAATTTCATAAGATTGGAGGTAGAAAGGGACCTTGTCTACGTGAACTAACACATATTGAAAAAATATCTCTTTAGAATTCGGACAAAAAATAATCTGGCCGACATTGTTGGTGCTGTTTCCGGTAAATTTTTGAACACTGTAAGAAATCTAATGGAATCTGCTCTCAAGAAGACAGTAAAATGGACAACCCTCCCAGATAGAGTTAGTGCTCTTCACCAAAAGATAATAAGGTCTCAACATAAATCCACTTAAATTAAAAAAATAATGAGCTAAAATTTACAAAGCCAAATATCTAGGTAAAAATATAGACAACTAAATTTGAAGTTATATATTCAGAACCGTAGAAAAAGGCAGCGGCTGCGGCTGTCATCCAGAAGATGACTGAAGAAAGCTTTATTTTCGAGATGTGGGGGACTTCTCGCAAAAGGGTCGACATGATGGCCAGGCAGCATGCTTACCAACTCATGCGATTTTCCGCAGGACTAAGGGTCTAAGTTTTTCAAGACCTAAACGACCTGTCTCGCACTGACGTTTGTTTGTTTTTGGTCATAGCTTTTCAAAGGCAGCCCGCACCAACGATGTCCGGTATAGAATGTGGTATCACAATGGATCTCCAACTCTGCTCTAAGGGTATCTTCAAAGCGGACACCTAACCCAACCCAACCTAATTCACCCAAACTACTAAGAAGACTGTTTATAAGTAATAAGTAATCTCCGTCCCGCTCCACGAATCTTTAGGACTTTTTTATTCTTTTCGAATGAAAACTTTTCCGGAAGATATGCAGTTCCATTCTCGTTTAAACGTTTTGGAGCCCATCGTTGATTCAATCAAAAAATACGAATTGATCCTTAAAGTTGACCGACACATGTAACAGCGAATGGACGTCAACGCCATTACCGGCAGAGTCTTTAATTATATCCCAGAGGATCAAAACATCTGAGACCCACCATAGCGCCATTCCCTTACAGAGAGCGAAAGCTACATAGGAGACAACTCTAAATTAGAGATAAAGAGGACCTTCGAATACCTATCTAGTTTAGTAAGTCTGACAGCTGGGGGCATGCAGGTTATGTGTTTCAGTTTTGATTGAATTCTAACAAAGATGCCGCCATTAATAGCGGACAAAATGGAATAGAGTCTCTATTAAAACAAAAAGTGACATTCACTACGAAGTAGAGCATGAAATCGGAAGCTTTGACTGTGTGCTTAGAACTAAAAATTTAAATCCTATTTGATTCACTGTAAAATGTGCAAAATCACACGCCCCACCTATAAAAACAAATTGACATATAGTGAGCAATTAGAGAAGCTTATTAGTTTAGTCCCTGATTTAGTCCCAAAGCTTAGTACGCTGCTAGAGCTAAACTAAATTTTAGCTGCTATTTAACTTTCCACCCCAAAACTTAGCTAAAATCCTACCTTAATTTTGACGTTGTTGATAAGTGTCACAGGAAACAGCTGTTGAAATAGCTTCCTTTAAAAATTTAATTTGCTCTTATATCAACCATTTCAGAGTACTCCTTTTTGTTGTAGTCATTAAAAAAGCTCATGCTTGCTCACTTTTTACGAACACAAAAACGATCTTTCAAAATTTAGCTTGATTAAATAAGCTCGCTAAATTTTTGACAGATACATAAAGTACATTCTAAATTTCACTCAGCTACATTTTAGAGAGTGCATGGAATAGATGTGTATTAAGCTTAAATAAATAAGATTTCAACTTCCAAAAAAGCTTTGCACGTCAAGTTCTATCAACAACGCGAACCGCACGCCAAAGACTGACAGTTAAAAAAATCCGCTGTTAATCCGGTTCAAATGACAGATTTATAATCTTTTTCTATTTTATTATTATACAAAGACAAAAAAAAATTTATTAGCAACATTTTCGCTCTGAAAATATACCCAGATTATCGTTTGAATGAAATATTGTGACCCTCAATCTGTATAAATAGTAATGGGGGAACAGTTCACACGGTAAGAATTCCAAAAGCTCCTACTTTTCGAATTATTTATGAGGAGAACAATTTTATTTGCCACAGATATTCGCATAACAAATTTTAACGGTACACGCGATCATTAGTACACGCTCTTCAGTCTGCTATAATTACCTCGCACATAATAATAAAAGTTTACGATGATGTTCGCTGTCACCGCCAGACACTTGAGGTGTTTTAGTGAAAAAGTCTATTTTTAACTCGGCGGGTAAATAAAATTGAATCTATAAAACACAGATTGAAATAATTTAGTCGTTTCGTATAGTCAGTTCATTTGAGATAATAAATGCGGTAGAGGGATGTTCTGACATGCATTTTGTTGGAAAAAATTCTGAATCTATGAAAGAATTTCAAACATTCGCTTTAAATGACAGGAGTATAGTATCTAGTTGAGGAACACTTTCTTAGAAATTATGTAAATTTTTCATTGGAGTATTATAGAAGTCGAACAGTTACCTGTGTAGACAATGAAATCAAGATAAATTGGAAAGGACAACCATTTGAAATGTTGAATTGATCTAAGGGGAAGTTTGTGTGTATGTCAATAAAATGCTCTTTGACTGAGATTTCAGTAAGAGCAAGCACGTAGATATGTATAAGTATACTTTAAATATGAATTCATGGCTTATTCAGAAATTGTCAGTAACAGTATATTTGTTAACATCCCTGCCTCGACAGCCACGAACTTGGCAGAGTAAACGTCACAAAGCCTGTCAGTAGAAACGAACATGCTTTATACTTGATTTAATTTTTAGGTAACAATAGTAGAAGGAAATTGAAAAACTTAAAAGTATTTATATTAACAATTTATTATTTGAAATTAAACAATTCAAATTCAAAAAAAAAATGTATACCTTACGAAAAGAATAATAAATGTCACTTGAAATACAAAGGTAATTCCGCTTCCATCTCATTTCGTTTGTTAACAAAACCTGAAGATATACCTACCCCATTTAATAATAATCCATTCTTATAATAAAAAATTCTAGCAAAAATTGTAGCCAAGCTTTACGTTAAATATTTTGTAGGCCACAACGGATAATTTTATGTGTGAAATTTTTCCATTCTTAGTTTACAAAATGTAACCTGCACTTAAAAATTTACTTTTGCAAAGCACTTCTCTGTTCCTATTTCCTTCAGGTTAGAGCCTTTTGCATTGCCCTAAGTAAAGTAATTGTTCCATTGTTGCAAATTCGTTATATCCCCAAGCTTATGCGGCATTCATCTTCACCGAATCAAACTTAACTGTATCAGCTGATTTTGAAACCTTTCTAGTGTTGTATTCATGACTATGCTAGTAAACTGCTTCCAGCGCTATTCACTTTCAGCGAGCGGAATTCGGGAGATAGCTCAATCAATCTAAAAGTCCAGAAACACAACAAATAATACCAGTGTATACTAGTTTAGTGGAAGAACTCGCGATCAAAAATAAGTAAGAAAGTAATACCTGCAGCTTTATCACAAATGTGACTGCAAATGTTTCATTCCGCATTCGCCGTTTACTTTAATCAGCTTTAAATTCCTGAGGTTGGTGTTTGTAGACTGTAAAGTTTATGGTAAATATGCAAAGAAGATCGTCTGCAACGCGAGAAACTTTGAAGAATGTTCGGGTATAGCCGATTCCATATCTTGGTTAATCTATAAAACCGTCTATAGACAAGGCAAACAGTGACTTATGGTTTCGAAAATTTCCAATCCATTTCATATGTCTGAATGAGAATTCGCGTCGATAAACTCAAAAGCCTTGTCAGACTTGGACGCCACTACAAAGTTAGGTGTATAGGTATAGGTGTATAGGGGACTCGGAAAACCCAAGAGTTATTGTTGAGAAGCCTCTCTATCCTCAACGTGTGACTGTTTGGTGGGGTTTATGGTCGGGCGGGGTCATTGGACCTTACTTTTTCGAAAATGAGGTTGGATCAACAGTAACGGTGAATGGATTGCGCTATCGAGAGATGATTAATGATTTTTTATGGTCGGAGTTGGATGGTATGGATCTGGACAACGTTTACTTTCAACAAGACGGCGCTACGTGCCAAACAAGCAACGAAACCATTGATCTTTCACGGGAAAAGTTTCCGGACCGTGTTATCTCTCAAAGAGGTGATCACAATTGGCCACCGAGATCTTTTGATTTAACACACCAACAGCCCAGCGTCGATTCAAGACCTCAAAGATAAAATTCGTGAGGCTAGCCACTTTGCGATTTGGTTATGGAAAATTTCATGAAAAGGATATGGTCCTGTATGTGTGCTCGTGGTGGCCATTTGGATGATGTTGTTTTTCATTATTAACGGCATACCTTCCTCTTTATTATCATCCGATCATTTATCTCTAAAAATGCCATTTTTCTTTGAATACTAAAGTAGCACCTCTTATTGGAAAAGCCTTTACAAGACTCGTAGCTTTGGTGTCCGACCTACGATTCTTGTACAATATTCCAAAAGAGGTTGGATTAGAGAAGAGTATAGAAGTTTGGTGATATAAGGGTCCTTTGGGTCCTTGGACACTTCATAAATACCTTTGAAAGAAAAACCAATTTTGTCATATTTTCGAAAAGTTCTACTGCAGTTCAATTCATTTCTAAAACTTTTTTATCCTTCCATTTGTGGATCATTCTTAGCCCTGCATGAACGACGGTAGGTACTGTACATACTGCAACACATTGTTAGTAGGCTTAAACACTTCTTGAAAATTATTTTTAGTTGAATTGTTATTTGAGTATTACGCTCTAAACTAATTTCATGTTGCATGCGATTATTGTCCTTCCAATGCAGATTAAGGGATAGTTGAAGTTTCTTTTTACATATGAGGTAGATTCTCGACTTCGAAAATAATTTTCGGTTACTGTCCTGGTAAGCCATTTCCACATGTAACATTAGGTGTTCGCTTGTTCAAAGTTAATTTTATGGATGACAGAGTTATGAAGAAACCTGCATCCAAAAAAAAATTTGTGAATTTTGTGACTTAAGAGAAATTTTTCTGTGTCGCTGCATTACTTTATGCGGTCTTAATAGAAAAGTAAGATTTGAGGATCATTCGAAGACACATCACGCAGGCTGACCCGAAGAAAACGACAAGAGATGCTTTTGATTCTGGATATATAAACTCTCTGAAATGAAGACCACTCTTGGCTGGCGTCCTCGAGAAGGAGTTGGCGAACAAAACTCATGTTTAGTTATTTGGTCACGCAAGGGTGGAAGTATTTTTCGAACTACTTTCAACAAAACCATCAAGTGACAAATTTGGCTTAAGAATTTCTTTTCCTGTCGCCAAATATGCAAAGGTTAAACAATAGGAGGTTGCCCGTGAAGACTAGATTCTATTTAGTGACATTGAGTTTTCTTTTTGGCACCGGGTGGAAAAATGTTATAGATCTCATCGAAGTAGACTGAAGTTCTGCTGTAAAGAAATGGGCTTGACAAATTCGGTATTGCCAGCATAGAGAAAGAAGGCGGAGTGTTGAACGAACATTTTAAGATCTTCAATAGTTGTTCGGAAGAGAAGTGGACGTAGTTGACTGGGTGATTCATGTATTAGTAGTAAACTACTTCAAAATTGCATTTTATGTTTCGCTCTTTTTATATTTGGAACAGTTTTTTTATTTCGGAAAAACAAGATTTTCAGATTTTTTATCTGGGAACACTGATGGCGAGGACGTCACTTTGCCAAAAAGTAAGAAAAACTAAACTTTGGAAAAAGCTATATAAAAAAATATCACTCGAAAACAACAACCTGCAACAATTTTAATTCAGGATGACACCTATCTGCAAAAATCTCTGGACACGGTTGAGACTTAATAGGTTTGCATTAGTGAATATAACATAACTTATAACACCAAAATAACATGACCGCTACAGGATGCTCACATAAATCCGCGCCAATTGAAAACCACATTTTTAGGAAACAACCGTGCAAAAGTGGTCGATTATCTAGGCTGGTATATTCATAAAAAGTTGCTACCATCACACTGCAATGTACAAAAAGAAGAGACCTCTTCTACCTAACATAGAAACACAACAGTACATACCTTTGGCACTGAACTGAACAAATACGAACTTTTGAAGAAAACGCCTCATTTCAATAATTAATCAGTTATTATATAATTATGCAATTACAATAATAACTGGACAATAAATAACCGCTGACCGTCGGCAATTATAGTCGTATAATCGAAAAATTTTAAATTCACACCCAAAGCCACACTCAATGAAATAAGTTTCCATCTCACTACCTTCACCTAAATGAATGCTTTGACGAATTTATTACCAATTGATTTGTCACGCATTAAAGTCTTTTTTTTAAAGTTTACAATCCAACGGCTGAACGCTGAAGTTCCAGAGGAAAACTTTTTATGAACACACTCACACAGGTATCGGAAACTTAATCTCCTTCAGGAAACCCACCCTTGACGTTGTAGTACTCGTACAATTGACCACAGAAAAAAAGTCATTCATTCCGAAATCCGATACCCTGTCAACAAGCTCCTTTCACAAGAACTCATATGTATAGCCATAGCCACAGTACGATGCTGCATTCGTACAACAATCCAATAAGTACGATGTAGGTACACAATATACACACACGCTGTACACTCGTACACGCTGCGGCTTTTGTGGTCGTTTATGTAATTAATTTGTTACGATTAAGCGATTTCGATTGGTACTAATTTCTTTGGAGCCAATCTGTTGTAATTTTCAACAAACGAGTGAGTAATTATTTTGGATCAGAGGTGACAGCGATAGACGGTGCGCACCTAAACAGTTGGATTAAACTGTTGAGCTGAACTATGTGATGCAACGTAGCTAGGTATATGTCTCTTTGACAGGTGACAACTCTAATTTTCCCGGTTTTCACTAATTTTTTTTTTTAGCTGTCTAGAGGAATGGTGGAGAAAATGTTATGACTGCCCAGCTGTCAATGCGTTGTCAGTCTGTTTTCCTCTCTTGTCGATTTATGTATTTGAGAATGAAAACTTATGCGCTGACATGCGTTTGGGCAATCGTGGATGGAATGAGATTTTTTTTTCGTAATACTGAAGATGGGAATGGAAATGGACAACAATTGGTACAGAGTGCACAGTTCGCACACAAATTACTGCTGCGAAAGTAGGCAATGAGTTGCGTTGCTTAATATGATTGTGCGTTGTGCTAGTGACGACAATTTGCTGTAAATATTCAAATAGTTTTAGTAATTTTTAGCGGCCATGGGAAGGAGTGCCCTAATAGTTCACATTAAAATTTATATCAGTAGTCCTTGCCTGGAGTGAGATTTTGTTGAAAAAAAGACGATCGCCAGAAGTGGCACAATGGGACAAATTGATAATGCAATATGTGTTTTTTTTTATACCTCCACAGGAAGGTATATTCACTTTGCCATTACAATTCTAACGCCAAAAAGGAGTCACCGAAGACTTCATAAAGTACATATATTCTGAATCAGGATAACATTTTAAATCGATCTAGACATGTCCGTCTGTCTGTCTGTCTGTCTGTTGAAAGCACGATAGCGCACGATAGCACTTTCAACAGACGCTTATTTTTATTGTCGTTAAGCTGATATTAAAAATGGGCTATGTTGGTCAAGTAGTTCTGGAACCTCCCATACAAAACCAATTTTGAATGATATGTATGCAGTGGAGGGTATCAAAGCATCGGCCAGGCCGATGATAACACTTTTACTTATTTGGTTTGGGGTTGAACCTAAGACCCGTCATTCCGTAATTTCGTAGACCAACTACGAAGCCTTTAAAATACCTGTAGCTTGTTATAGGTCAATGGTTAAAATATATGCTTGCCTGCGATTTAAATGGGTTTTTTTTTGTAGTTTCTTCGAAAAAGTAAGGACCAATTATCCCTACTCTCGAAACAACACACCATACGGTGACACGTTCACAATGCAGTGGCGTCTGATGAATTTCACGTGGATTGTGATCACTCCAATATCGACTGCGCGATGGATGTTGAAGCGAGTACGGAAAGCACGTTGAGTGGAAATCATGGGACGACCGTTGGAAAAGTAAGCCTCGCAGTTGCTCTTTCGTCCAATGCATGATGTCGACTGACTGCAGCGTAGATGAAACTTCAGGAAGTCCCTTAAAAAATGAGACACTCTGCACCCACATCCGACCAAGGAATTATCCCGAATTATTTTATTAATTTTTCAGTCAATTGATTGCTTTTTGGAATGTAATACCTATATTTTTGAGGCAATGAACTAAAACTTCTACACCGCCCTCATCTTCAAAACAAATCAACTAGGAACATCTCTTGATCAACTTAAAATAGCATAATATTGTAACAAGAATACTTTAAAATTAAAGTTAAGAAGAAAATTCTCATTGGATATCAATGTAACCCCGTTTTCAGCATGCCTTTCACTTCATTCAGTAGGACCAGTGATCCCAGACTGTGAAGACTGTTTTCCCCCTTTTTTTATCAGCAAAAGCAATAATTTTCCCCTAAATTCGAAAAAAGTTCCCCTTTTTTTGCCTAAGTGAATTTGCCTTTATTTTTATAAGAAATGTGAATTTAAAATGCATTCAGATACACAAAAATTCTTAAGTAGACGTTCGATGGGCTGTTTTCTTTCATATTTATTGTGAACATTTCATTCTGAGTGAACTTTGAAATTTATCTATAATGGAAATGTCTTCAAATTTTACTTCTAGGCAATTTAAGTTTCAAAGAGATTTTTGATAAATTGGCGCTTTTCCCCTCAAACTGAGCAGGACGCTCAAACTAACTCTAAATTATTAACCCAGAAACAAAATAATATATTTGGGTTCTAAAGCAATACCGATATATATTTAAATCTTATCACTGTGGTTCAGATCCTGTATTAAAACCAAATGCAAATGAATTTTCGTTATGGATGGCAACTACTGTTTCCTTCCTTATGTTTGAAGCTCTGCCTGTGAGTCACATAAGGTAAAATTTCATAACTTATAAAATACCAAAAACCCCTTCTGAATGAAAATAACAAAAAACTAATTTCACCACTCGTTTAACATAAATGCTTTCAGTTAAATAAACTGCTAACAAATAGGAACAACTGTTAACAATTCCCACAAATGAAATTATCATTTATAATGTTTTCATAAAAGCTCGCTTTGTTCCAAAGTACAAGCCCGTGCATAAAAAGGGTCCTGTCAGCAGGTGTTCATTTAAATGCATTGTTATGGAAGCCACTTCCACATACTGAGCAACAATAACGGGATAACACCAGTTGCCTCTAATTAAAATGTAAATGTGATTCACGCATTTCTGTGAACGAAAAAAAACAAAGCGCTCGAAAGTATGCCAGACTCGTGCACGTCATATGTACGTCACGCCATATGTAGAGGAACTACTTGGGTTCGTAAGATGATTAGTGACACACTAGAGATCAACAAGGAGTCGAGTGCGAGTCCCTCTAAACAACCAGTCAACATCGTGTCACATTACCACCGACACAGGCAACGCCACCTCTCCCAACCCCCCTATATTGTTCCTTCTCGAGTTTCCATTAATTATACCGTCACACAATCGGCGAGCATCTTTGATGTCTGAAACCGAATATATTTATATTCACAAAAGCAAATCCCACCCAAGAGCAGATAAAAGGGAATCGCGCGAATATACACAAAACGAACTGTCAATGCGGTGAGAAAATCCTATACACTTGCTGCCAATAAGTTATTAAAATCATTGCCGGAAGCTACACATTCGAATCATTTCGTTCAGGATTTCAAGTGTTAATCAGCTTGCGGTTAAATTAAACTTCGCAGCGAAGGAGGATGCCTCTGACACCCGCCTCGCGGAGGGATTACGTGGATTGGCTATACCGCCGCAATCATCGCAAGCAAAATGAAAGAACACGAGATTGCTCAACTGTCAGCAGTCAGCACGACTTGAAGCGTCTTTCCTCGCACTTCATTCATTTAGAAGCCGCCTACATGCTTTATCGAAATTGGTATTGGATTGTTCCACACCCTCCGGTGCCGCCAGATTAACAACCCTCCGGTCCGGGTACATCACACGCGCCAACTCGAAATTGCAAGTCGTAATGAAATTTCCGATATTAAAGAATTTCTCAATTTGGCAACGGCTGATGCCGCGCGCCACTGTGTTTTGGAAATAGTTCCGCCCTTGTAGTTGCGTCTTCGTTCGCGCCTTCGTCATTAGATTCATTGAGCGAAAGTCGGCGCATCACTGCTCGCTGCTGGCAGAAGCAATTTAAATAAACATTCAACACCGTTCGGAAAATATTGAACCTACAAGTGCCAAAACATTGGGATGTCGATTATTTTTCTTATTCGACTAGAGCGAACGAGTGCGCTTGTGTTTGTTTGTCGTAATGTTTTCTTGGCAGACGTACAGGAAGTATCTGCAGTACATAAGGCAAGCGAGAACATCTGTGATCTCGAATCGACACGAGATGATGGACAGTGATCCCAGAAAGAGCTATCCGCCGAGTGCTTATTTATTTATCTGCAACAGGTGGCAGCGGTTCGAGAGCAAGCCCATGAAGTGATTTTCAAAGTAGATCTTCGAAAGCCAAATGAAAGTGTCTACGTAAATCGAATAAAAATGAGCTCGGTGGTGAGTTATATTCACCCGCACATAGTCGTAAATATGACGAGTTGTAAAATTTTGTTTGGACTCTGTCCAACGAGGCGCAGTGATATGAGGTGGTTCTATGTAAATACATTATTTACTCTGGCCAACGGACATTTTTCCACGGCAGCAATTTAAATTCACAGAAAATTGTTTTACAAACGTTGCCCTAGGAAAATTTGTATAAATACAACGATGTTCGTTTGGGAATATTTCAATATCCATTTTGGGAATACTTGTTGCCTTGGGAAGATTAATCGCCACCGGATGGCTCTGACAGAATGGTATTTTCAGCTGGAATTTCGGTAGTAAATTCAAGAGTGCTCCTGTAATAGACTCGCATAAATACGTGCCATTCGAGGAATTTTAAACCTCACGAGACGCATTAAACATGTAATTGGGATACCTTCAAAGAAGTTGGATTGATAAATTATTTGCCGATGCCACTACATATAAACTTGGTCCATCTGATAAAAATGCATTGAAAATACAGCAGGATGTAGGGCAGTTTCAGAACGTGTTTGCAATAAAAAATTGAGTGGAAATTTAGAGGAAATGTCTGTATGCAATACGCGTACAAAAAAGGAGCTTTGCCTCCGTCTGAAGCATTTCCAAAAAAATGTATGCAAAGTATTCGGAATATCCTTTCTATTATTCGGAGACATTTCACATGGAGAATTTATAAAGTATACAAAAATCTGAGTTGGATTATTATAAAGCATTCATTTTACTTTCTGGTGCTAGAAAGTCTTCAAATAGCATTGTTTATAGTTCCAAGTGAAGCGAAAAGCTTAGCTTAGTTAATAGTAATTTTCACAGCAAAAGCAGAAAGCGCCCGACTGGACCGCACGAAACTTGCTTTTTTTATTTTATTTTCGGACCTTATGGCTGTAGACTTAAACATTTAATGGAAAGGACCGAACAAAACTCTAGATGACTTGATGCTAAAATTGTGCAGTTAATTAGTTTAATTGACAAAAATAAGTATTGCTAACATTTTCAAATTCTTAGAATTTTTAGTTGTACTTGTGGCTCATAAGAAGCTGCAACGAAATGGCTCCAAGATGAGGCATATGTAGGGTGAAACACGTCCTTCCGCTATTTGAAATTGCAAAGGACACATAAAAGGTCAATAAAACATATTGACTATGCCGGTGATTTTAATTTTACTAAATAAAGGTGACTGGTGGTTTTTTGAACCCTTTCAAAATAACTATCCACCAGCGAACAATCTATGGTTCTTCTGGAGTAGCATACTACACGAAAATATTCTGAAATAGGTCTCACAGCACAACCCATACCTGTTGCACTCTTCATATAAAATAAAGATTTTAGACGACTCCCGCAAATCAGCAGGGCTTAGTTTTGAGTTGAAAAATGTTATGCATGTAATGTGTATGAACTCAGCAAAGTATTTCGCAAATTGTGGACGGTATTTTAAAAACAAATAAGAAACCCTACCCTTTTGATGGCTCCGAGAACATACCCATATGGTAATTGAAAGTCCGGATTTGAATCGTAAAAATCTCGAGCGTAAAAGGAAACAAGTAAAAGTGTAATCATCTGCCTGGCCGATGCTTTAATACCCTCCACTGCATCAAAGTCACGCAAAATTGGTTTTGTGTGGGAGGTACCAGAACTACTTGACCGACATAGCCCATTTTTAATACCAACCTAACGACGATAAAACCAAGACCAAACTTCATTCGCCTACGTCAATTCCTTTGGGCGCTATCGTGCTGTCAACAGACAGACAGACGGACAGACAGACAGACGGACATGGCTAATTCAATTCATAATGTGATCCTGATTCAGAATATATATACTTTATGAGGTCTCCGGTGACTCCTTCTTGGCGTTACAAATGTAATGACAAAGTGAATATACCTTCCTGTGGAGGGTATAAAAGTAGCCTGAAGACCCCAGCGAGGGCACAAGTCTGAGGCGATTAGCTGAATTTGATTTTTCTACATATCCAAAAAAACAAAGTGACCACAATTCGCCCAGAGTGTAAAATACACCAATAAGTTTCGGTAATAATTTTTTTTTGACGGACGAGAGTTCATTTGAGTTCATGGTTCACCGAAAAGAAGCTTTGTTCGGAAGCCGACAATAACTCGCTAAAAAACGCACCAGTCGTTCAAACGAGGAAGCATGGTTCTGTACTGTTTTGATTCCCATTAATCAAACAATGAACAAGCACAAATGATTTAAACAGCCACGTGTTCCCATCTTGCGAAAATGCATGAGCTTACATTATAGGAAAAAGAACTCTTTCTCTGATTTGGAGCTGAGAGGAGAGCATTTTTGAAATAACAAATCTCTGCAACAGTTTCAAGACGGGCACAGAATATTATTTCGGCTTAAAGCAGATATATTTTTTATTAAATTTTGTTTCCCTATTTAATTTTAAATTATATTTTTAAAACCATACTTAACAACTGTCAAAATAAATATGCCAAAGTAAAAAACCTGATTTTGATTAATTTGAATAAATATATATTTAAATATATCAAATTAAAAATGTTCATAATACTTATAAGGCTTATAAACAATGAATTATTGTTTTTTTGTTTTTCAGTTCTTACTAGAATTAAAAAAAAAAAGTAATTCATGTTTAAATACGGCTCCAGGAAATTACGCCAGGGCTAATAACAGATTCTACGATTATTCAAAATATTCTGAATATCAATTTTTTTTTTTTCACTTTGTAGACATTTTAAAAGCTCAAAAATGTAAAAGGCAACAAAAACTAAAGTTAAATAAGAAATTATGCTAAATGACACACATTTTATTCATAAGCTCTTCAATAGACCTTTCTTACACGAAAGCTAAACAAAAGGTCGGCAACTATTAAGCAGTACTTTTGCTATGTGGCTGAACAGAAACTTTAGGAAGTTAATTGGAAAAGAAAATCAAAAAAAAAATATAAAAAAAATTGGAGCTGGAGAATGGACGATATGCATATTCGTGTTGCCACGTTTCATCATTTTGGTTTGCTCCACATACAAAATTGGACACCCTACTTTACGATTAAAATCTAATTTAAAACTAAATTTATCTTATTCTAGCTTACTGGCTCTTAGTGAGCGCTCTAAGCTTAACAATTTGCTTAAAACTGTTGCCTTTCGGCCTTAAATCTGTCTATATATATTTTGTTTTGTTTTTTAATTTTAAGGAAACTTTACAAAACTTGAATTCTTTATTATGTTTTTATTAAATTTAAAATTTAAACTACTTAAAACTACCTACCTAAAGCTACTTAATCTAACTTACCTATAACCAGGGAGGTGAGCAATCTCGCCGATTGGTCACCATCCTAATTGCGTCCATGGGCTCCTGACAGCCGCCAACAAGGTGCACATACGCGTCGCCGAGACTCGAGCGCGGCCTTAAGCGTCGGTCCAGTCTCGGGCGCACTCTTTCATGTTGGCTAGCCCGGCCCCTGCCAAAGACCCCCTACTCTAAACCTCACCCTACAAACTTAATTTCTAGCTTAAAACTAAGGAGGATGCTACGTAAGTAGCGCACCGGCCCGGGAGAGCGTATCCACCCTCACCTCTTCTTTAAGCCACCAAAATTCGGTGAACTGCTTTAGAGTATCTGTTCTGTCCCTATCCGCAATTGCGGTGCTAAAACGGAGGAGCTCCTGAGCATTGGCGGCGTACCCGTCGTGGATGAGCCGCTTATCCCTCGCGCCGCGGTGGCTGTGGTACAATACCGGCACACCATCCTTTTGCTGGACTAACCCTTTCATGTCTACATTAAGAAATGCCTCAGGCGGGATAAAGCCAGACAAAAGCGTACTCTCGTGGTACATTAAATTGGGGTCGTAAGCCCCTGAGATCAGGTTATTGTCACTGGTCATCGCCCTTGCAACGTGCTTTCGAATCATCTTAATAAGGAAATTGTCAATCCTATTCAGTCGAGCCCCATTGTATAGGGTCTTGTTGGGATAGTATTTTATGTACTCAGTGCCCATGTTCTGTAATTATCCCATCGAAATACTTATCACAAAAACGATATGAATTGAAAGAAAATGCTCCCGAGTTAAATAAATAAATTTTCGCATCGATACTTTTTAAGTATTTTCTTTCAATTCATATTGTTTTTGTGATAAATATATCGACGTGATAATTACAGAACATGGGCACGGATTCAGGAGTTCTAAACAACCCTAAACAGGCCCTGAGACATTCACCCTTATTCCGCGTGGCGTTTATATTAAACGACAATTGACGTTTTTTGAAATCGGTATTACATGTGGCGTGTTCTAGGCGTTTTATGTCGTTTAACGACTTGTGCCGTTTAAGTAGTGTGGAACACAAGTTCTACAAAAGTCAAAACAATTTTTCGCATCCTGAAAGTCGTTTTTGTTGCGCAAAACGACTCAAAAAACGTCGATTATTGTCGACTACAAATTCTTGAACGACTAGGAGGCAAATTTAAATAAAAACATGTGAGTTTTGGTAATTGTTTATATTTTATGCAGTGATTTCATAATTCTTTTATGATTAAGGGTGAAAGTAACAAACCGCGATCAAATGAATGGTGGAAATGATGGAGCAAGATATATCGTTGGCAACAAATTTTAAAAGAGGTGTTCCACAGTGCGATGTTGTGAAAAATGGGTGGGAGTCGGTAGCTGCTACACTCAACTATTTAGGACCACCTGTAAGAACAGAAAAAGAGTGGCAAAAGGTAAGCATATGATCAAAATTGAAATGATATGATTTATAACTTTTTATTTAACAGGTTTGGTTTGATGCTAAATTTAAAGTTAAGCAGAAACTGGTGTACAACAAAAAACAGTTGGAAGCCACTGGAGGAGGGCCATTCAAACAAAAATATTTAAATGAAACAGATACTGTGATTGCACAAATACTCGACCTTAACAGTTTAGTAAATCCGAACGGAAAAGTGTTCGGAGATACACAAACGCCAAAGTCTGCAGCTACCAGTGTGTGTCATCCATTACCAACAGTTCCTGCATCGAGTTCCGTACTTTCAGGGCCATCCACATCATGCTATCAACCGACAATTCCGTCGACATCAAGCTTCATATCAGCAATTCCCTCCACATCAACCTATTCACCGACAACTCCATCCACATCAAGTTTAATAGCAGCAACTCCCTAACGCAATGTCGAAGCCAGTTTTAAAATGACTGGCACTGACAAAGAACTCCTTGCGGCAGGAAGTTTATCTTTCACCTGATTTAGCAAATAAACAAAGGCTTCCTTGCTAAGTCTAAAGTACGTTTTGAATCTGGAAATTATTGGCATTATTTTCTACCTCAAACTATTTTGTATTTATATGTATGTACTTACTTTGAATCTGGTATATCCAAAGGATTGGACTTTGACTTGATACTTCTTCTAATAATTTTCAGGTCTCTTTTTGCAGATTCATCTTCTTCGTAGCTTTCGCTTTCCAATGGTATGAACATTGCAATGCTATTCAGTTTTTTTTCGTATAATACCACAACTCGAAATACTTTCGATTTAAAATTTAAAACATAAACACTTACCCAACTGTCATTAGTTTGTGTGGAACTCATGTGGATTGTAAATTCAATGAGAGTGAAGGCGTTCAAGGAATAGAATACCGATACTAAAACGACACTAAAGCGACTAGACACAAAAAATGCCAGCTGTCGTTTAATATAAACGACATGCGGAATAAGGGTGATTGTCTCTCAAACACCCGAATCTTTTCCATATAGGACGGCGCTATATTGAACTACATGGGACAGCCATAAGCGATGAAAGTCCTTATAAGGGCCACGTAGCAAATGACTTTCACCCTGGTGTCAAGTTGACTCCTGCGAAACAGTCTCCTTGTCAGAGCGTAAGCCCTCCTAGCCCCAGCAAGACAAGCACCTATATGTTTGTCAAAATACAGATACTGGTCGAGCCAGATGCCAAGATACCTGACCACGTTTCTCACCGCCAATGGCTGCCCCTGCTGTCCAATAATTGTTAATTTTCTCCAGTTTTTCCTGGTATCTCTAGAGGCCCCAGCCAACAAGGTCCTGAACAGAATTGTTTCCGATTTTTGGAAATTGATTTTCAACTTCCAATCATCGCAATACCTCTTAATTTGCTCGAAGTCACGCTGTAGAAGGATGTTGATGACCTCGATTTTTGGTCCTGACCTGTACGCCACTAAATCGTCTGCGTACGCTAAAGCATGTCTGCGGGAACCCACCAGATCACTTGTGTAAATATTAAACAGGATCGGAGAGTTCACTGCTCCCTGTTGTAAGACGTTTTTAATTTCGAAAACCTTGCTCGAAGTCACATTGCCAGCTTTGACAACGAACTTCTTTTCCATAAGCATGGACACCCTAATCTAATTTAAAATGCGCCGTACTTTTATGTACAATATTTGTAGAGAATTTTAGACCAACGGCCTTCGAAGAATTTATAAAACTGAGACAGACAGAGCCGGAAAGAAATTAAGAAAATAAAATATTCTCATGTTGATGGCGCCATAGTGGGTGCGTGCCGGAAGATTTAAAATACTGGCGAATATCTGCTTTGTAGAAAATATTCCAACAAATACTAATTGCACTACAGAAACAAAAACAGTAATCAAAACAACAACTCAACTTGAAAGTTTATTTACAACTTCGTCAAAAAAAAAAACAACGCGGTATCTCATGGTCACTTCTCTGCAACAGCACACCGAGCCATTGCTGGATAGTCACAGGCCTGCAATTGAAAACATTTCGACCTAAGTTCGTATAGTTGTCTCGAGTAATAGCCCCACCTGATTCCACGAGTTGTAATGCAAACCCTCTGGACACCATTGTAGAACTGCCACACCCCGATCGCACTTGTAGAACTCTGAGCAACTGGTCGCCGATGGGAACTGCAAGACCATATCGAGGTCACTCTGGTCGGACGGGCACACAATAGCAGCCGCTGACACTGCATACAAGCTCAGCAAAACACTCGCAAGGATAACGCAAACTTTCACCATTCTCATGCAAAAAAAATAAGACTTTGTCGGAGACACGAATTTCGAGAGCACTTGAACGCTGTCGCCGAAATTGCTTTTATATCAGCTTTGGCGGACCGAATAGACAAACACGTCGTCGCAGACAATGTTGCTTTGTGTTGGCGCGGCAGTTTGCATTGAGTAGAAAATGATGTTCGATTAATTGCACATGTTTGTCTGTCGCCGATAAGGGTGCTGTTCGCCGGCTAGCAGAAAGACGCAGCGAATGGTGCGGCTCAAGGTTTCATTCGAGCCTAGTCCGCAATTAAATCTGTATAATTAATGTGACACCTGACAGCTGACACCCTTACTCCCAGTCGAGTGATGGCAACCGACCATGACTTACAGAAATCCACTTTCCTGGAAGGCATCTTGTGGGGAAAGTACAGCGCCACTCCATCGGTTGGTGGGCCCAGAACTCGTGGAGGGTGGAGCTGGCTTGCTACTTGTGCGGTTCTACATCGTTTCTGGTTCAGATGAGTTCTTTCTGCGTGCCCACTCTAGTTACACCATGTGTGGTGTCAGTTAAGACGCAGCTACATAAAGCGCAGACAGTGAGTGTGTGTTATTGATGAGTCTCGTCGCCGGGTGCTTCAAAGCGCTCAGGTGAAACGTATCCCGTGCCAGAAACGGAGTAGTGCTAATGCGAATGGGTGAATAAATTGCATTGCTGACATTTTGATACTATTGTTCCACATTTTCTAGTGATTATGTAGTCACTTGTCGGGGCGGTCGGAGGTTCTGGAAGTTCGACGACGAGGAAGACGACGGTAATGGCATTTAATGTCGTGTCGTTTAAGTAGCTCACTGCCTCTGCCAATTGCCGGCTTGCCTACTCTTACTGGGACTTCTGATGGGCGGAAGATGTGACAGAAAGCTTTCGGAATAATTAACTCGAATAATTTGATTGTAATTGTATTAAGTTGCCGTCTTTGCTTGGGGTTGGCGTCGGTCGGTTCGTATGTGTTACTGCGTGACTGCCTTTGACATGCATATTATGTAGCTGTTGATGGTAACGATGATTGTTGTCTGTGTGTGGGTGTATGAGGATCTTTGCATTTGTGATTATTCAGGGGAACAATTGGAGTGGCGGCAACAGCCAATTTGGGGAGCATCCAGGATCATTTCTAGTCGCGAGGATATGTTTTCTGTTGGGTTTTTCAAGTGGAAACCCATGAATAATGGAGTGATGTGATATGATAAGTGAGCGATAAATATAGGCTTTCATGTGAGGTTGTACACTTGCCGGAGGTATAGCACTTAGGCTGGGGGAATTAATGCTCGGGAGTGTTTAAAGAATTCCTGGCGCTTGAATGGATACAGGGAATAATGGTGGGACACAGTGACGCTGTCAGCACTTGTTCCTTGTTGGTGATGTTTTCGCAGATGTATTTGGATTTGGATTTAAAATGAGATGCGAATGCTGGAAAATTGGATTTTAAATTGAGTCGATTTGGGAATAGGTTTTTTGGCTAAGCTTTTATCTTTTTGGTAGTTTGTTAAAACTGTGCATTTCCGATCAAGATACATCAAAAAAGTTACAGATCCGAGGGCGAAGTAGGCTGGTGGTGATTGACTGTTTTTTTTGTAAATATCTTTTAACATTAAATTTTTCGCAAAACAGTCTTCGGAACATATATAGCTACGAGCATGATCTACAAAAAAGGTGAACATCCATTTATTTGTAAATCAAGAAATAAAAAGCTTTTTGTGCGAATGAAAATATTTTTTTCACCAAATTTCTAATTATTCTAAAGCCTGTCGATGTTTCGCCACCATTGGTATTTTTTGTCGTTTAACTAGAGGTTATACCGGATTTGTGTGCAAATTTCAGCCTTCTACGTCAATTAGTATCTGAGATGGACCTAGGAACAAAATTAGTCTAGTGGGTTCGCACGGACAAAAGTGAAACTAATAAGGTTCCGTTGTTTTCCCTTTGGGTATGGAACCTTTAAAACTGAAAGCCGAGTATCGGGCACGGTCAGCGAAGTCCAATACCTTGGACTACATCTAGACATTAAACTCATTTGGCGTAAACATACACGGCCTTACTAATAATCAAACACTAATGTCGACGATTAGCTGGTTGCCAGCTTTAGTAAAAATGTACAGCATTAGTGAAACGGTACCAATAAACAATTAGACCTCCACATTTGCTAGTGCGACAACTTTCTTAGAAACTATTACATTTTTTGTCATCGCAGAATTCACATTTCATAGTTTGTTTTCGTGAAAAACAAGGTCAATGGTTTATTTCACAACGAGGATTTTATTCTAAAAAAGGAATATTTAAATAGCAAATTAATTTGCCCAACAGATTTCTTTTAAAGGCTTTTTGAAGCTTATTATAAGCAAAAAACAAAACAGAAAATAGGAAATGCACAAAATATCCGCTGATCTGTCAAATATCGTATGCAAATCAGTAATGCCCTATTGTTCGATCGGACACAATTCTCAGTACTTTTTATAGTACTCTTTCCTTTGTTTTCTAATACTTTACGATTGATTTATGAGTGAATTTGTGTCGTAATAAGGTCTCTTTTAAATTATACAATAAACGGAACACAGTTTATTAGAATGCTTTGATTTATTCGTTGGCTGATAATGCAAATCAAAACTTATTGGTAGTCTAAAGATCACTTTTAGATCGCTAGCAAGTGAATATTTTCGGAAGAAATATTAACCTGCTTATTCATTTCCGTTTGCAAAACAGTACTTGAAAAAGTATATGGAGGTGTGAAAATGAATACAATTTGATCTTTTAAAAATTGCATAGCTTATATTACTTAATTCGGGAAAAAAATATAAAGCCGTGGACATTCTTCTACACGAAAGCTGTCATGTTTTCTCCTAGATGAATTCGCACCAAGTAATACAGAACTTTGTATATCTTCCAGCAGTTCCCAAATTTATTATTTCGCAGGGATTTTGCTGAATCCTGACGATTCTTCTACCTATATTTTCCGCGAAGTCAACCTTTTCACAACAACCATTTCCATACCAATATTTAAGATCTTCCAAAATCTACCTGCCGCCTAAGGTACTGAGAATTGTAAAAAAAAGGTATTCGGGTATGAGCTGTCCAATATTAAATGGACAGATATTTTATTCTCTTAGCGACTACTCTCAAGAAATTCTTGGAAAGATCCCAAACTTATATCAAATTTATTTTTTACTGAGCATGCATTCGTTACGTTAGCAAGCACTAGCGGTTAAACAAGATAAAGCAGAGAAAAGCACTAACCATTTCTTTTAATCAAAATATTCGAAGTACATATTTTAACCCAAATATTAATAAACGCTGCGTAAAAGTTATCAACTCGTTATTCAGCAGTTAAGTAACATTTTTGTATAAATAAATATTGTAAAACGGGGTAAGTGTTTAGAAATAAAACAAAAATGCATTATTTTTCAATTTTGTGCAAACATTTTTTTACAAATTTGCGTTTGCTAGACTTAAAAACCACTTGCATTGTTGTATTCCAACGAATAAAATCAGAAAACATTTACATTTACTAAAATTAGCTTATAATTATAAACGTTCAGGCTGAACAACAGCGTATGTAAATTTGCTCCTATTACAAAATTCCATACCATCCATTAGGATAGTTGGGCAACACTCCTCTTCAAAATGACATTTCGGGAGGATTTATTTAGCTAGTGCCCCAGATAAACATGGGTTTCTGAACATTAACATTTAACCCTACAGTTAGCGATATTTTGGCAACTATATTTGTTTATTGGTAAAGGGATTTTGGAAAGTGTGGGGTCTTTGCCTAAACTTCCAGACTAAAGTTGATTATTGGTAAGGCCGACAGACGATATCTCAAAAGAGAGGCTGCGTGTACTGTTGTGATCTGTAAGATCTCAGCGGCAAAGTCGTTGGATCCAGAATGGGTAGAGAAACAAGACTCCTTATCCCAGGAACTAAAAACCCGGAATGTATTGCTAAAAGTACCAGCATCCTTCAAGCAAAAATATTCACAAGTGCGTTTGGACCATTTTCGAGAAAATCTACAGAAACTGCAGTCCTTCGTGCCTTAATCTTAATATAAAAGACCAGAAGAATAAGCACCAACATTTTTAAAAACATTCAAACGCTAAGACAAGATTCGACACATCTATGGCACTATAGCCTTAAAAGACTCAAAGCATGCATCAGACTTAGTACGAATTCTAACAGGCTTCTTTACAAGGCCCTGTAGACCGAGGGAACATTCGAAGAAAATAGGTATATGTACGACTAAGATCTAAGCTAAAACTCCACATCACGTACTGGAATTCTGTGTAGAGGTGACCCTATATCGGGGCCGGTACCAAATCCTAGACAAGGGTGTAAGGATGTGCTCCTCATTTCAGATTTATAAAAGAAACTGAACTGATTAAGTTCTCTAGGGTGGATATTCTTGCAAAGACAGATCAAAGATCCTCTTATTTATTTATTTCAATTATTTAAAGACTTAAAATACGAGGAGGGAACAAACCTCTCCAAGGTATGAGCAGGTGGAAATGAAAATCATCAGGTCGCAGTGGATTAAACTCTTCATAATTATTATCACAACGACATCTTAAACCTATTGGATCCTCATTCTCGCATGCACGTTGTCTTGACCTAACCTTGATTGGATTAGATTTAGGAGCGGGAGAGCCTTCAAGGGGCTCTGGCACTGCCGCTTCTTAAAGAAGCCGATTGTGACTTCCCTGGTAAATTCCCAGAGCCATTTTCTCACTTCAGCGGCAGTGGGGATGACAAAAATCTTCTCTGGGTATATGTCAGCAAGGGTTTCTGAATTGACAATTTCATCACAAAAGGTGTTTTTTTCCGAGACGACATTCATCACTCTCAAGACAGAGTCTGAGACTAATACTGGAACCGTGGAGATATTTTTTCACGAGAATATGGCCTCTGAATATTCCTGTTAGGATCCTCAGTCTATTTTTGTCCAGATTAATCAGGAAGAGCAATTTTCTGAAGGAGAATTTGGGCTAAAATTGTGTGGTGCAGCCGTACCGTGCCAGATCTCGTTTGACTCGAGGCTCTTAGTATAGTTCCTGAAATGGTTTTTGCTAACTCCGCAGAAGGGTTCAGGTCCGATAAGTGGAGTGGTTGCTCCGATTTTTGCCAGTAAGTCAGCTGATTCGTTACCCCCAAATCCTCTGTGGGCTGTAATCCAGTGGAGAGTGAGTAGGTTTTTCTTAGAAAATTCATGGATGGTTGTGAATGTTTCTAATATAAGTCTTGATTTTAAGACAGATGGGTCAAGAGCTTTGAGAGCTGCTTGGCTATCTGAAAAGTTATATATTGGTTCTCCACATGGGTTAGAACTTAGATTTATTCTAGCGCAATGGTTGATTGCAAGGACTTCAGCCTGAAATATGGATAAGTTTTTCCCAAACTCGACTAACAAGTTCAAAAATTCCAGAACCAGTCACTCTTAAAACTGTCTGTGTACTAGATGATGTCAAGCCGTGATGAATTGGGTTTATATTTTTCCCAATCTTCCTAGGCGTGATTATGGAGAAGTTTTCATGGAAGCCGTACTCTGGTAGCATGTCATCAAGAGGCATGCTCTATGGTGTCAAGCAAAGACAGATGACCCCGATAGAAATAGGGGTCAAAGTTGTTCGAATGGAACAGACGGTGAATACTTAGTCTAGCCTTCATTTAGAGAGGTGTTAGATCTAGGATGACATTAAGTGCCATAGTCCGAGTGGAGCGTAAACAGCCCTGGCACTTGTCCTATCTTATAAGAAAAATGAATTCAGTTACATAAACCAGTCAAAATTGTTTACTTTTGCCCACTGTTACCGCACTGTTACAGCTGTGGCCGCATACTAAAGACATCTTGGATACGTCATATATTTAATACGGGGAACTGTAGTCTATCATTTAATAGCGATTGATTTTTTTTTTTGTCTTGAAATACCTATAACCGATATGACGGGTAGAAAACTGATCAATGGGCAACCACAATTTTGTCACGTAGAAGAATTCGAAGGCCTCTCAAAATGATTTCTACCCCACTTTCTAAGTGTCTTGCCACTTGTTAGCTGTCGGCAATATTTCCCAGAAAAGCTATGTACTACCTCTTGCGTAACAGTCAACAGAAATACCTACCACTAATGCTGATACGCAGCTAAAACAATAAATCAGATTTCCATTCAAAACACATCCATTCGTTGTCTGAACTCATTCAGTGATTTATTGAACATTCTCCTGTACTAAGGACATTGCTTGAATTCGAATTAACGCAGCTGGGTAAAAACTAAAAGGGCGCAAGAATGAAAAACCGATAGCAACTCTCCATTTGCAAAATCTACGAGAAACTTTACAAATTACAAGTATCCAATGAACCACTCCTGGGCGGTCCTTTCAAACTGGATTTATGACTGCAATTTCTAAGCGCCAATAAGAATGTTTGAGTTATTTTATCTTAGTGCTCTTAATGGATGTCGAGGACATCATGTTTTTTTTTCAATTAATGAGTTGTGGAGCAAGGAACTAGAGATATGGCTACCTCCTCACGAAATTAATTTCAACCTCTCCTTCTGCCTGATTTGTGGCGAAATCGGAAAAGTATCCTTTGGTCGTTTATTACTTCATCAATGAAGTGGAAGTGAATAAAACTCGTCTCTGCTGTAGGCTGGGACATTTGTATTTGGAGGAATGTCATCGTCCTCTCTAATCTAGTGGAAGTATTTAAAAAAAAAAGAATTTCAACACATAAAAAGGCTTTTCTTCGTGAAATGGTTTATATTCGTACTTCGGCATTAGGTAGTCAAAGGACGAAAATATTACAGTAGGAACTTTAGTGTCACTTTACGATGGAATGAATTTGAAATTTGTTCGATGATCAGATGGGCTTTTCAATGATTGAGGTTAGAGTTGGATTTTAAGTTGCATTTGGAGATACCTCGACAATAAATTGGAGGGTGGAACTCAGTAAAAATATATCGGAGTAGATTAAACACCCCAAAACATTGTAAGGGCTTTTTCCAATTTGAACTGGTCCATGTTTACAGCCTGTGGCAGCCATGTTGCTTTTGTGGCACCTGTTTTATCTGGTGAGTTATATGACTGAGTGGCTCAACCAAACGATAAAGCTCTATTTAAATGAATATTTGTCGAAGGCGTTACAGCCATTTTACGCAGACGCGGTGGCCCTTCAAAGTCGACTTTCCAACGTTTGGTGGCCTAAGCTGAGACAACCGGTTCCGTGAGCAATCAGCCAGGAGCCGAAAATCAGATAAATGCCAGATCGACTACAGGAGAATCCAAAGAAGTCGATTCTTCGCCGTGCATTAGTAAGGAGCCGACCTTTCGCAAACTTCAACTTGGCGAATTTTGTATCCTGACTTGGACCTACACAAGGTCCAACTGATCCAGGATCTCAAAATAGCGAGTATTAGTCTTCGTTCGCCGGGCGGGCTTCCAAACATTTGGATGAGGACACCAATTTTGTCCGAAAGGACCTCTTTAGAGACGAGCCGCATTTTTGGATGAATGGTTACGTTGAAAGTGAGATTGCCGGATATGGAACGACGCTAACCCATACCCGCAGAAATTCACTGTTTGGTGTGGACTTCTGGCGTTTTTGTAAATGATGTTGGTGCTACCATCACCATCAACGGGGAGCGCTACAGAACAATGATAGCCGATTTTTCTTGGCCCAAATTGAACAACATAAAGATAGACGACATGTGATACCAGTAGAACGAGCAGAACGGAGCTACGTGCAATCATCAGACGACACAATGGACATACTGCATGAAAAATCTGAAGGTATAGTTGTCTCTCACACAGGCGACGTGAATGGGCCACCAAGATCGTGCGATTTCACCCCGCTAGTCTTTTTCTTGTGTGGTTTAATGAAGTCGCATGGGTATGCCAATTAGTCGCAATCTAGCGATGCCTTTAAAGCCAACATAACCAATGCCATCGCTTAAATTCAGTCGGATCTATGCGGCAGAGTCGTTTAGAATTTAACCACTCGGAGATTCGTGGCACCTCGAGAAGTTGAGGCGGACATTTGAACGATTTTACATTCCATACATAACGGCCTTAGGAGCCTTTCAAATAAAAGAAGGATTTCGTTAGCTTTTTTATTCAATTTCATTATCGACCCGTCCTTATTGAAAAAGGTGACCAGTAGTAGGGCTATGTGGATACTGGCTCACAAAATGAGTCATCATGCGTCAAGGTCAAAGTGTGTGTGTGTGTGTGTGAGAATTCCAAGGTTGTTTGCGTCAAGGTTGAATTTGTTTTGTGTGTGTGTGTAAGAATTCCAAGGTTGTTTGCGTCAAGGTTGAATTTATTTTGTACAGAGATAAGAATTCCAAGGTTGTTTGCGTCAAGGTTGAATTTATTTTGTGTGTACGCGCATGTGTAATAGATACTAAAAAAAAACAACATCATGGTCAGAGTAAACAAGTTTTGTGGATAAGAGAATGTACAGAGATAAGAATTCCAAGGTTGTTTTGTTTTGCGTATGCTTCAAGGTTGAATTTATTTTGTGTGTACGCGCATGTGTAATAGATACTAAAAAAAAACAACATCATGGTCAGAGTAAACAAGTTTTGTGGATAAGAGAATTGAGACCATGTAGAAATAAATCCCCTCAAGGCGAAACAAGTTCTGTAGATAAGAATGGAGAAATCATGTTTGGTGTGAATTAGTTAAGGTTGATGAAGGTTATATTGGGTGCGCGCATGTGTATTTGAATTAAAAATAGATGCTTGAAAGGCATCAATCATTTTTATTTGATATGCTCACGCATAAAAAAAGTTTGGGAAACTGTGAAAAAAACATTGAAAATTGTACAAATGATCTAGACTTGTTGCAGAAATGTTTGAGTGATACTAAAACTACAGGTAAAAAGTACCATCTTACCACAGCAATCGGTAAATTAAAATCTTTTAAACAAATGATGTTAAAAAATGTATCTGAAAAACAACATCATGTTAATAATTCTTTGATATGGGAAGATCTGCCACATAGTGCGTTTTCACAAAGAATAAAATCAGGTGTGATTACAAATTTAAATCATACGGACCCCAAATCATTTTTGGAGGCTTGCAGAACAGTGGTTATTGAAAAGCTAAAAGAAGTGCTGAATGAATACATCAACATCAAAACAAATGCAGTATTTTGTGCTGAGTTCCGGAAATATGAAGGTGAAGAGCAACAACAAGACATCAAATACCTCAACACCAAGAATATTATTGTAAATGTTGATAGTGACTTAGGAGAAGTTATAATAGAATATTTAGAAAAACCATTGCTGAGAAAGTTAGAAGAATTTCAAGAGAAAAATAGTGGATGGGCACTATCATCTATAATAAATGTCATTTTAAATATAAATAAATATTCGCCAATTGTAGGAAGTTCATATATTAAAACACCACTAACTATATCTACCAAGCAAGCATGTGTTAATGTGAAAAATATTGACAATGCATGTTTTGCATGGGCTGTAGTATCGGCTTTGTTTCCTGCAAACAAAAACGTGGATAGACCAACAAGTTATCCACATTATAAAAATGTATTAAATTTAAATAGTATAACTTTTCCAATGTCTTTAAATTTAGTTCCATTATTTGAAAAAAATAACAATATTTCCATAAATATTTTTACATTACATAGAGAAAAAAATGATAAAAAAGCGGAAATATATCCACTTAAATTATCTCAATTAACATGTAAAGAAAAAAAGCATATCAATTTATTGTTGTTAGAAGAACATGCAAATGATGATTGTACAGTCTTAAAACAACATTTTATTTGGATTAAAAACCTTTCTGCACTAGTTCGAAGTACATTAACTAAAAACAAAAAGAAGCTTCATTTCTGTAATAGATGCCTCCACTATTTTTATTCTAGTGAAAAATTAGATATTCATATAAATGATTGCACCAATCAAAATAATTGTAAAATTAAGTTACCTTCACCAGAAAATAAAATATTGTTATTTAAGAACTTTAGAAATAAAATTATGACTCCATTTGTAATATACGCAGACTTGGAATGTATCTTAAAAGAAATTGATGATGGGAATAGGTATCAAGAACACATACCCTGCTCTATAGGGTTTTATGTTAAAAGTTCCTTCAAATCTAGTTACACAACCTACGCGGCATTTCGAGGAGAAAATTGTATAGATTGGTTTATGAATGAACTAAAAACGTTAGTTCTGCTTCTGGATTCTGATGTTTCATACATAGTACCAATTGAGAATCTTTCCATTGAGCAACAGGAGAGTTTTAATACCGCAACCACATGTTATATATGTAATCAGCAGTTTTCACCAAATGACATCAAGGTTCGTGATCATTGCCATTTTACAGGAGCTTATCGTGGTCCTGCTCACAGTATCTGCAATTTAAATTATAAAGATAATCTAACTATACCAATTATTTTTCATAATCTAAGCGGTTATGATGCTCATTTTATAATTAAAGAAATACATAAAATTGGAGCTGGTGAAGTGAATGTGCTACCATTAAATAAAGAAAAATATATTTCATTCACCAAATTGCTTTCTAATACAAAAATTAATTTCAGATTCATTGACTCTTTTAGGTTTTTGAGTAGTAGTTTAGATTCACTATCATCTTTATTAAATGAATTCCCAATACTTGAATCTGAATTTAGCTATTTAACGCAAGATCAACGGAATCTATTGAAACGTAAAGGTGTTTATCCCTATGATTATTTAAATAGTTTTGAAAAATTTTCTGAAGAGTATTTATCCGAAAAACATTTGTTTTACAATAAATTAAATAAGGAAGACATAAATAGTGAAAATTATTTACATGCTCAAAATGTATGGCATCATTTAAGCCTAAGAAATTTGGGTGAATATTCCGATTTATATTTAAAGACAGATGTTCTTTTATTAGCTGATGTTTTTGAACAATTTCGTTCTAATTCTGTTAAAACACATAAATTGGATCCGGCTCATTATTATTCTCTACCAGGTTATACTTGGGATGCAATGCTTTTCTATACAGGAGTAAAACTAGAACTTCTTGATGATATAGACATGATAATGTTTATTGAAAGAGGTATCCGTGGAGGACTAAGCCAATGTTCAAAAAAGTATTCAGAAGCGAACAATGAGTACTTAGATAGTTTTGATGTTAGTAAACCAAACACATTTTTAATGTATTGGGATATCAATAACCAATATGGGTATGCAATGAGCCAGTTATTACCAACAGGGAATTTCAAGTGGGTTGATAATATTCATGAATTCACAGTAGATGCAATTTGTTCTCTCTTGGTTCACCCCAGGGCTACATTTTTGAGGTTGACTTAAGTTATCCGATAGAATTGCATGATATACATAGTGATATACCATTTTGCCCAGAACTTATGTGCCCACCTAAATCTAAACAAAAAAAATTATTAGCGACTTTAACAGATAAAAACAGATATGTGATTCATTATAGAAATTTGCGTCAAGCTTTATTACACGGTCTCAAATTAAATAAAGTACATAGAGTTCTCGAATTTGATCAATCTGCATGGCTTAAGCCATACATTGATTTAAATACACAATTAAGAACTCTAGCTACAAACAAACTTGACATTGAACGCTATAAATTATATAATAATGCGGTTTTTGGAAAATGTATGGAAAATGTTAGAAAGTATAGCAATGTTAAATTAGTTTCAAAATGGGAGGGAAGGTATGGAGCCAAAGCATTGATAGCATCACCTTTTTTTAAAAACAGAACCATCTTTAATGAAAATTTGGTTGCAATTGAACTTCAAAAAGCTGAAGTTTACTTCAACAAACCGATATATGTAGGATTATGTATTCTAGATATTGCTAAAACTTTAATATATGAGTATCACTATGATTACATGAAAATAAAATTTGGTAATAATTGCACAGCTATGTACACTGATACAGATAGCTTAATTTATGAAATTTCTTGCGACAATATATATGATATGATTAAAAGTGATTGCAATATACGTTTTGATACCAGTGACTATCCACAAAGTAATATTTGGGGAATACCTCAAGTAAATAAAAAAGTACTAGGTTTGATGAAAGATGAAATGAATGGGCATATTATATCACATTTTGTAGGTTTAAGGTCAAAAATGTATTCAATTAAGGTAGAAAATAAGGAAAAAGTAAAAAAAATCAAAGGTGTAAAGAAAAATGTTGTCAAAAAAGAAATTTTTTTTAATGACTTTTTAGATTGTTTAGTTAATAGCAATAATAAATCTGTTGAGCAAAATTTAATAAAATCACAAAAACATATAGTAAGTAGTATTGTCCAAAAAAAAATAGCGTTAAGTGCGACAGATGATAAACGATATGCAATACAAAATAGTTATTGTACATTACCATGGGGGCATTACAAAATAAGCTATGAAAAATAAAAACTTAAAAAGTACATGAAAGATTTATTTAATGAACCAGTTTTCAGATCAGTACAGCAACAGCAACATTCCACCTAACAATATGTCTTTAAAGATAAGGTATGCGGTGTACATTCTGGGGCGCAAAAGTACATAAAAGATTTATTTAATGAACCAGTTTTCTGGTTAGTACAACGGCAACAGCAACAAAGTAAAAGTACATTCCACCCAACAATATGTCTTTAAAGATAAGGTATGCAGTGTACATTCAGAAGCATAAAAAGTATTTGAAAGATTTATTTAATGAACCAGTTTTCTGGTTAGTACAACGACAACAGCAACAAAGTAAAAAGTACATTCCACCCAACAATATGTCTTTAAAGATAAGGCACGCACACTCAAAAGTTTGGTGATATGTTTTTGCACAATTCCTATGATTTTCGGTGGGTATAAAAACTCCATGAAATCCATGCATAATTATACTTTAATTCCTAATTTGATCGTGTAAAGATCATAGTTTTTTATTTTTAATATGGAAGCAATAATTTCAATTATAAGTGCAGACATGAAGATGATTACAGACGCCTGCTGGGAGTTTCCAGCATTACAAAAAGAATTGGAGGACACAATAATGGAGACCCGGCGAACGAGGAGCTGGTTGCAGCTAAAAGCTGCAGTACATTTATTGAGGGCTCTGAACGCTAGAGCCAGGGCGGGAGATTTTGTCGATATCGACATAAATGAAATCCTTATAAGTTTATGTGAAATAAACTAAAATAAAAATAAAAAAATGTAAAAATCTTGTTTTATTTTAAAAACATTGGGTAGGCCATGCCCTCCACATTAACGATCTCAACATTTTCAGCAAGAAGTTCTCTTAACCACTAAAGTAAAAAGTACATTCCACTCAACAATATGCCTTTAAAGATAAGGTATATGGTGTACATTCTGGAGCGCAACGTGTTCTTTACGCACACTCAAAAGTTTGGTTTGTGTTTCCTGGTTAAGAGTATGCTACATTCTTTGATTCAATATGTTGTTTGAGATAACGATTTTGCATGGATTTAATTAGGCAATTAATCATGTTTTAAAACCACATTCCAATGAACAGGATGTTCTTTTGAGATAAAGCGCAAAATACAGTAGGTATTTGATAATTCAAGAGAAACAATTTTGAATAAAAGGCGAGCGTTTTTTAATAGACGACAACAGTAAGCCAATTAACTTAAAAGCAAGCAGTATGGACAAAGCTAATATTCTGGAGAACCTACTATTTAGTGGACCAACCACATCGCAGCAGCAACAGCATCAACAGCCACTGCAGCACAACAACCGGCAACCGCTGCAACAGCAACAGCAACCGCTGCAACAGCAACAGCAACCGCTGCAACAACAACAACCAATGCAGCAGCAGGAACAACAACAACAACCAATGCAGCAGCAGGAACAACAACAACAACAACAACCAAAAAAGCGTAATGCAAATGAGGGTAATGTAAATGAGATTTTGAAACGTTTCAACTCCCAAAATATATTACACGATAGTCCAAAATATGTATTTAAGAAAACCTTGCTTGTAAATGAAATATTATTGAATCAATTTTATAAAGTTGAACAAATAAAGTGTATTCAAACGAGGTTTGGAAAACGACTTGTTGTCGAGTTTCCCAATACGCAATTTTTCCTCCCTGCCCATATGGCAGATCTGTTTCAGGAAACAGAAATTGATATTATAAATAAAAGTAACACATGTATTTACTTGATTGCAACGAAAGACGATGAGGCAAGATTCAATAATTATTTTTTTGTAAATGAGATGCCTAACTCTCAAAAAAAAATTGCTGAAAATCAATAAATATACATTATAATAAAAAAAATTTAAAGAAATTGTTTTCCTTTCTTTTTCATTTTGGGTAGATCATGTTTGACAGTTTATAAATGAAAAAACTTTTTTTCTGATGATGAAGTGAAATACTTTTATTCTTTTTATTTGTTTGGATATAAAAATTTCTTTTTTTAAAAAGACGTTCTGAAGGGCACAGCATTTACTATGTAACATACACCTTGTTTCATTTGGATACATTCGTTTCAAGCCATCTAGACTAGGGCAGGCCATGTCCTCCACATTAACGATCTCAACATTTTCATCAAGAAGTTCTCTTAACCACTGTGCTTTCTCTATTCCTTTAACATAAACAACGGAGTGGATGACTTCCCTTTGAAGAAACTGCTTCACTTTGTAGAACTCAGTATAACCGCCATTCCAGGATAATCCATGGTGGTTGAGATAAAGCCAATTTGCTTGTTTTCTTAACGATGTTGATAATTGCTTAAATGCACAGGGTGGTTTCAAAATGAAATGGCTATGATGACAATCCTGATGAAGTACAGCTACTTCCTTGGCAACAAATTTGTTATTTGGCCCACGAAATCCCTGAATATCAATAATGAAAGACATATTTCCTTTTCTATGAATAGTTGTTGTTTCCTCAGTAAATGCTAATTTTCAACTGAATTATATGTCACGAGAAACCATCTGATTTAAAGGATTATAACTAACAATTCGATCATGTAACATCAAACAGTACGCAGTTGTATTGGCCGGAATCGGCTTGGATGATTTAATTTCCAATCTAATATCGACGGGCCCGGTTTTCATCATTTCATTTTGGTGTCTACAATCTATCACGAAAATAGGAGCTTGAATTTTGAATTCTTCTCGCGTTAACAGCGGTTCAGCAACCGAACGATTATAATAAGTTTTTTGAAATTCCACAAACATGTTGTACAGTATACTAATGTTATTTTTATCAAAAGCCAAATTCAAATCCTCATATGGATAAACATCAGAGTTTAAATATGCCTTCAAGTTTGTAATATGACAATGATCAAAGTGGGTTGGATCTTCTTTGAGAGTATTTCGTTTGTTGGTTTGTAATGCGAAAATGATGTATCTTGGTTTCTCCATTTGCGATGTAGTCTTCACATTCCAAACATGATGTGTGGTGTTTGTGGGTAGTGCTGGATATTCATACATGTCCCAATTTCGGAATGCAATCTTCATGGTCTGACTATTATTTATAGAATTGTAAAGACTTAATTTTACTGAATCGGCTAAGTTGATATGAGGTATTTTCCATTGTACTTTAAGTAGATTTATCTTTACTTTCTCATCTTCATCGGATATTAACGAGTTGTCATCTGTGCGAGAACGAATCAGAATTAAATCATGGCGGGCATTAGGGATTATTTTCTTGAAATCCTCAGCAAATCCTAATAGCTTATTTAACGGTATACAGAAACTAAAATGGAATCCATTTACGTTAATTGGCGAATGGGTTGACCAACCTCCATTGTACAGCATTTCACTTTCGTTTTGGTTTAAAGAAATGTAGTTTTTAATTGATGATGTGATGCCCACATTTCTATTGCTATCGATTTCTATACCGTTCAGTTCATAGCGAATTTCATCAAACAAGAATGAAATACCGTTATTACTTATATTTGTCTTGTTGACCGGAGATCCATCAGTTTTTGATACAGTACCCTCAATATAAATAAAACTTTCTGAAGGTAGAATATTAAGATTCTGATGTTGGACACAAATTTGAATAATGTCATTTTTATCGAAATTGTTTAAAAACGGTGAGTAGGTGTGATATTCATACTTTGAGATACTCTCATCAATTCGAGGTTCTTCAAAAATATTTAGCATTTTCTTGCTGTTTGTTTCAGTCTGTAGCCCTGTGCTTGCAGAAATTGTTGATTTTGTATGGAAAGAGGTGATGTTCTCTGTTCAGGTATAGTTGCTTTATTGAGTGGATTATTAATAATTTCGATTCTTTTATAGGAATCATATATTATCATTATTCAGGCTTGAGATGCAGCCGAGCTGTTATTGTTTCGCCTCGAAAGTTTATAAGATTACCGTCTTGATCAGAGAGATTTAACGTTATAGAACTTATCCTCTTGGCATTCACTGGTAAATAGATAACATTTTGAGGAACTTCAATTATCTTATAGCCTGGACTAACATTCACCGAGAATTCATGTAGTATATGGGCTGGTTGATCATTAATGTATGCTCCATCCACTAAATTACATTCTATCCGTATAATGTTCACTTTATTGATGTCTACGTAAAGATCCGATTCGTGTAGTATACCTGCCTCTAGTTTCTTTCGGGTAAAGCCCAAAAGTAGTCCAATAGAGTACGGGCGAGAGAAATCAATCTCTACATTACTAAGAATCTCACATTTCAAAGTGTTATTATTTGGTTTTATTTTAATTGATATGTCATCATCGTTGGGGTGGTCTTGATTGTACATTTTAACAACTTCCTGTACACAGTTATTTATATCTTCAATCTCATAGGAACCAGTAGGCAGCGTTATTAAATCATCCCCAAAATGGAATAAATTATTAAATTCATCTACATTATGTATAGAATTATAGGCCTGGAAGTCGACCAATCCGCATACGTAATCAGAGTTTAGAATGATGGGCGGGAAATACTCTGCATGCAGAGTTGACTGGTTTCCACTTAGCGTTAGTGTTAACGACATTACTGCTGAAAAGGAATGAAGCACAATTTGATTTTGTTCATTTATTTATTTATTTATTCGATCTAATAAAAATTCTAAGCATAAATGACCACATATATATGTATTAAAATTTTGACTGTTGTTGTAATTATAACTTATGTTTTTACCCAGATATTTAACAACTTCTAAAGGTGGTCTCAGATTACCAAAACTATCAAAATATATGACGTTTTCTGGATTTTTGATGTATGCTACCCAATGTGTACCTGTACCCCTCCCATCGTCCAAATTAACTACCCCACATTCTTTATTAAATGCTTTTACTGGTAATGCATCTCTCATATAAACGCCTCTGAAATGCGGTATATTAGCTTTTCCAAAGTTTGTAATGTCAATGTTGGTGAGAGGGCGTTTGGGTAGCAACTTTATTAGTTTTTTGAATCTTGAGGCTTCAGGAATAGCCCAAAACCTTTTTTATAAGGTTGCAGATAAAGACCTTTGGCTGAGTTAATCTCTACCCCCTCCATAGCTTGATTATGTCTCTTATTTTCCTCCAGTTGTGACCTTGCTGTTTTTGTATCGTTTATTGATTTTGCTATAGCTGCAGCTCCTCCGGATAGAGAACCAAGCGCAGATAAACCAGCAAAGATTGGTAATAGAGGTAGGAAGCCTCCAAGTTTTGGTATGGGTATTACTCGAGGTTTTGTTAAATTCTTTCGTGATTTATTTCTAAAGATGTTCTTAGCTGCTTTTAAGGCAACTAGTGCAATTTCGTTTGGATCTTCAGATCTTGGTTGCCTTATGGCATTTCTTGCCTCTCTAACAGCCTTCTTGAATAAATCAAGTTTTTCTGTTTTCTTACACTTTGAATGATTTCGCTTAACCTTTTTCGAACGCATGCCCATGCCAAGTTTAGTTTTAACCTTCATCATATTTGTGACCAATAGACTATTTAATCTTTCAGTTATAGATGAATCCTTAGCTCTTACTCTACCCCACGCCTTTTCAGTTAGAATTCTATCGGCAGTATGTCTATCTGACAGATTTTTATTATTTGAATATGCAATATCGTGCTCACGACAGGCTTCATCCAATTGATTAATTCCTCGATCTCCTTTTGCAAGACGTTCTTTTAATTTCGTCCCAGGGCCGCAAAAATTATATGTAGGCAAGTGCAGCTCAAACGGTAAATTATCGATTAAGGAATTTATAAGTCCGTACCCACGAAATGAATGTTTTCTACTGAAAGGGTTCACCCGGAAATCGAGCATTTTATATTAACACAATAATATACGAGAATATTTTAGTATGGGGCGGCATAACAATATAGATAGTTTCTACCTATGTCAATCATATACTCATATTCCGAAGCATCTGATTCGAGATAATGCAAACTATTTAATTCTTTTCAAGCAAGATGAGCTTAATCTAAAACATGTATATACGGATCATATAAATTCCGATATGACATTGAATCAATTTCGGACCCTATGCTCAGAATGCTGGAAAGATACATATGGATTCCTAGTTATCGATAAGGATTCAGATATTGCTAAAGGACGGTATAATAAATCATATCAGGAAGTTGCACTACCCAGTCGTTAAATATTCACCTAAGCGAACAGATCTGTTCGTAACTACCCTGTTTGAATTAGCTCCCTTTTACGGATTAAAAGTCTTCTACTCAATTATGAGTATGGATGAAAAATTATTGATAAATCTTATAAAAACAAAAAAGGATTTAAAGAGAAAGTATATGCTCCTCAAGGAGGGGAAAATAACGAAAGAATCGGAATTTGAAGATGCTTTTAAGCCCATAACTGAACCACTAAAATCACTCAATAAAAACATAAAAATTGTGACAGACATCACCAAAAATAATGATACAGTAGAAGATGTAAAAGGAACTCCAAAACATCGCTTACAATTTAAAGACCCCTCTGTCAGTCTTGGTAGCTTAAGGAGGAATTTGGAATTTTCATCTCCAGAATCATCTCTACTTGAACAAGAAGAAGAAGAAGAAGAAGATATTACATTTAGAACACCTACTAATAGTTCTAATCAAAGTACTCCATTCAACCCAACATCACTCTCAGATTCTAACCGTGACAGACTCTATGGACCCTATTTCGATATGATGTCAAACTCTGTGAAATTAGGCGGCTCTAGTTTCTCAATTAGTAATCAAAAAGATTTTGTTATTGATGGTGAAACGTTCTCTGGAACAGAGGGCCTTAAGGAATTAATTTTTCGAAAAAAACCTAGAAAAGATCGATATGCAGAATCAGATTTGAATGAGTATCTAAGAATATTACAAAAAACAAGAGCACATTTGAGAAACCATGATAGTACGATGCAAGTGAAAGGCAATAAAGGTTACAAGTACAAACAGGTTATTCAACCGCTGCTCCATCATCTATCGGGGAAAAAAATAAAGAAAACTGGAAAATCATACTCTATGTACTCTAATAACCCTATCGATTATGTCTATTGGGATAATGCTAATGAACTTATTGACAGACTTAGACTTTTAATGGCTGCCCAAGCAGCAGGTAATAATAATCTTCAGAATGAAATTAATTCTATAGTGGAAGAGCTGCGCGAATCAAATATTATATATTAATATACTAGTTCGAAGCATCATAATCAAGATGTCTGTTGACAAGTTCGGAAGGAGTTCCAGTCGAATCACTAGAGCAGTTATGGGGCCTCAAGGACCTCCTGGTGGGGGCTTTAAACTATTACCCAATGGGGATTTCGATATTGAAGGAAAATGTCTAAACAATATTGGCGAACCTTCTACACCATACCAGGCAACTAATAAGGAATATGTAGATAACAACAAAGCCACTCAAGATAAAAACATGATGAGTCATAGGAAATACGTAACCAACAATTTTGAAGCCCTCATGGGGACTATTAGTGATGAGTCTCTGAAAATACGCAACGTAGAAGAGAAACTGGAAAAAGTGGCTTTGGATTCACGTCTATACACTGATGATCAAAATTTGAAGACTCTGGAATTAGTAAATAAGATAAGAAAGTATATGTTAGATATTTTCGAGAAGTTTAAAAATAGCAGCGAGAATAATAGCGAGATAGTATCATCAGTTAGTTTTCCACCTATTTAATACGTATCCAGAGCTCGACTTCAAATTATGTCTGCAGTGAATAATTCAACTATCCTTGAGGAGATTTTAAAGTTTCTAAAAACAAATCGAGACAACATCCTTGATGAGCATTACAACGAGATGTTGGATAGCATTATTTTTTTAAGGAACTTTGAAAACATATCCTCCACAACTTCTATTCATGGATGTCATTTTATTAGCTGTCCTTGGGCTACAAATCTATGTCAAGATGGTCCTGATACCTGTGCATGTTATATGGCTGAAAGGAGATTACTTGGAATTAAGAAATTAATGTTGTTATATAAAAGATTTTAAAATAAAAAACTACTATTTTACTGTAAATTTGTTTTGTTTTTATTCATTCTATCACACTATGAGCAAGAGAAATGTTGTTGAGGAACTACATAAACCTGCGCGGAGAAATTTCAATCGTAGGCATGTTATTATTAAAGGTTTTGATGATTTATGGCAGGCAGACTTGGTTGAGATGATACCTTATAGCAAACAAAACAATGGATATAACTATATCATGACTGTAATTGACACATTTTCAAAATATGCCTGGGCAATCCCTCTAAAAAGTAAGACTGCTTCATCTATTACGCAAGCTATGAAATCAATCTTTGATAGTTCACACCGAAAACCACGAAACCTTCAAACGGATGATGGTAAAGAGTTTTTTAATCAAATCTTTCAGAGTCTAATGGTGCAACACAAAATTAACCATTACTCAACCTATAGTGTGTTGAAAGCATCAATTGTTGAACGTCTTAATCGCACACTTAAGGAGAAGATGTGGAAAGAATTCAGCTTTAATGGCAATTACAAATGGATGCCAATTTTAAATGCTATAGTAAAAACATACAATCATACCATACATAGAACTATAAAAAGGAGACCTGTTGATGTGAATAAGACAAGTGAAAAAGAATTATTATCAGCTGTATTTAGTCATATGAAAATTGCTTCTAAAGGAAAATTTAAAGTTGGTAATGATGTTCGTATTAGCAAGTTTAAACATGTTTTCGAAAAAGGCTACACCCCCAACTGGACGACGGAAATATTCAAAATACGAACAGTGAACCCTACAAACCCAACCACCTATCTCCTAGAAGACTACCAAGGCCAACCTGTTAGCGGAAGTTTTTATGAAGAAGAATTACAAAAATCGAAATTTCCCAATACATTCCTGGTGGAAAGAGTGCTACAGACAAAAGGTAAAAAGGTTTTGGTTAAATGGCTCGGTTTTTCCGATACCCATAATTCATGGATAAATAAAACTCAGTTGGTATAGAAAGAAAAAGTTTTTTATTTCATCACTTTATGTTCATTTTATAGGTTTGCTTCATAGACTTGAGATTTACTAATTCAACATTAGGCTCATAGTTTAACTCTCCCTTAGTAATGAATTCTATTTCTCCATTACTCAGAATTCTCTCCTCGGAAAATTCGTGATACTCGAAACATGATATATCCAGGCTGCGCTCTTTATAGTTACTGTCATAAGTACATCGGATGGTTAGATCTTTGTTGTCATCAAACTCTAGCTTAAAGTGTCTATAGAAAAGACCTTTGCTCTCAATTATTCCTGATATTTCAGCTTCTTTTTTTATTAAATCTTGCCTAAATCCTTCTATGGCTTCTTGTACAGAAACAAACTTCTTCCTATTGATTCTTTCTGTTGTTGATGTAATGATGTCATTAACTAATAGTGGATTATCTGTGGCTGCATTGTTATTGTTGCTGCTGTTAATATTTGGTGAAACAGTCAATAGGCGAAAAGATAATCCAATTTGTACGCTGTCATTGTTGGGCAGATTCAGAGCAAACGTTATATTATCGATATTGTTTGTGTTTTTTAGATCAACCTCAAGTGGTAGACCATTAAGAAATAGTGGAAAAAATGCTAAAATTGATAAAATTAACTGAAACATTTTGCTTAACTTTATAGAGCGTCCTTTTCCTTCGAAATAGAAACCTGTAATAAATCCAACAAAACATGCAATCATCTTTAATTGATGAGAATTACTCTAGAGAGTGCGAATTATAAAACGTACTTAACCAATATTTCCATCCTTATCAGTAGTTTCACCTGATGATGTAATCCTTTTTTCTTCTAATTTTATTTCAGGGTTAATCTCCCTTGCCGAACGAGCTCTTGTTTTTATTGATGCTCTCATTTTTAATGTTTCAATATCGGCAAAGGGACAATCAGCCGGGAAACTATTTGTTTTTCCTCTAGCTTTAGAATTTGGTATAACCTCACCATAAATTGTTATATCTCCACCATACACTTGAAGCTTGACATGTTGAAAAGCTTGAAAACTTATTTCAAGGTTACTAATAAAACTTGTGCATTCTCCATTTTTCAAACGGAAAATCAAGCAGGTATTTCCATCTTCAGGTGTAGCAAAGAGTACGCAATTCTGCCTATTCACCATCACATCCGAGATTTTTTTTAATCTCCATCCAACCTCACAAGTACACAAATTCTCGCCTTCCCTCAACTTCTCGCACCAAAACATAATTCAGATTTTTTCTTATTGCAGGAGGTCAATAACTTCTAAAAATATACTTCGTTCTGCTCTCATGTAGTACAGCATGATGAAGCTGTAGTAAAATTAACCTTGACTTTATAGTAAATTCAACCTTCAAATTCACACCAAACATGATTTCTCCATTCTTATCTGCAGAACTTGTTTCGCCTTGAGGGGATTTATTTCTACATGGCCTCAATTCTCTTATCCACAAAACTTGTTTACTCTGACCATGATGTTGTTTTTTTTTTTTTTAGTATCTATTACACATGCGCGTACACACAAAATAGTTTTTTAGTATCTATTACACATGCGCGTACACACAAAATAAATTGTTTTTTTTTAGTATCTATTACACATGCGCGTACACACAAAATAAATTCAACCTTGACGCAAACAACCTTGGAATTCTCACACACACACACACATACACTTTGACCTTGGTGCAAACAACCTTGGAATTCTTACACACACACACACACTTTGACCTTGACACATGATGACTCATTTTGTGAGCCAGTATCCACATAGCCCTACTACTGTGACCCACGCGGCTTAAGCTCGAGGGGACAGAAAATATGATTTACTCAAAGTTTAGACAATCTGTCAAGAAGCACAACAGTATGTCCACAAAGTGTCCCATTTCCGAGCCAACTGTGGAATCTGTTATGTAGTTCATTTGTTAGGAAGATACAATTTTCCTCTGCAACACAAAAAAAAAGGAATAAAGTTTGCAGTACATCCTAACCATAACAACCCCCTGCGTAGAGAAAATACGGCACGTAGACGATGTATACAAACTTTCTTGACAAATAAAGTGCTCCAACATTCAGTGTCTGTTACCCCGGCGAACATCATCAAACAAATTACCAGTCGTACCCTTCCTGTCAACGATGAACACAACGTGATATCTGATACAAACTGACAAATAAGTCCTGCAAAATACAAAACGAAATATTGTTTATCTCCATTATTCATTGCATTGCCATTGCGATTTCCTATACATTTTTAACTGTGCTACATAGGATAAATAAATAGTCCTGCGTACTACGGATGGAACGCCCGAGAGGAGAATTTTCATTATCATTTATGGCAGTCACTACCAAAACAATTACTGAGAAGTGAGAAATAAAAAATGTCAATTCAAAAATACTTAAAAGACCCTTTATTTGAATTTCAAACAAAAACAAATTCAATTTACAACCACAAAGACTTCCTGATCCAAGAGTGCACTCCGCCATGAAAGCCGCAAAAATTATGAATTTCAATAGAGATTCCATTGTTGCATTTCAAAAATAGTGCCAATGGCCAAGGGCAGGTATTATCGCTCTGTGAGTGGACGTGAAATTGATTTTCGAGCATTCAATCTGAAAAGCTCCGGAATATGGAAAAGGTCATAGGGTTTAAAGTACACGCTCATGGGAAAGCTCCCATCTGTTGATTGTTTATGTTTCTGAAAACCACTTCCTATTCTGTTCAACTGAAGTTATTAGATGGGAATGACTTAATGTTAATCTCAAGCTGAACATTGGCCAATTTAAGTGACGAAAGCCTTTCAGCCACTTGCTTGGTGGTGTGGACTTTGAGTGACAAAGCAGTTGGATTTAGAAGCAGAACTATGCAATAAAGAGGCGCCACAATCAAAGCACTCAAGAAGACTCGGTTTCAGTCAGAATAGTGGTGGTAAAATTTGCAAAGCATGCTGAAAAACGTCAGCCCATTTTCTCAAAAGATCCCAAATTCTATCCTTGTTTGTATTTTCGAACCAAATACCAACTGCAAAAGTTTAGTAAAATAAAAATAAAAAATTGGCTCCCCTTTCTGTTCAGACGTTTGCGCAAACGATTTGCCTCAAACAAACATGCGAAAGCGAAAATTTGTTTCACATAAATCGTTTTGTTTGCAAAATTTCCCCATCAGTATATCGTGTTCGCTATTTCGATCAAAAGCAATATCTTTCTCTTTCTCTTTCTAATTTAAAGAGTGAAACAGCTGTTTCTCCAGAAAGGGAAGAGAGTGTGCATGGATCGATTGGCAATAGTTCAAGTCGATAGATGTTCGATAGTCCTTCTTAAACCCACACGTGCAATTTTTTTAAGCTGTACTTGTACCAGAAACTATTTTCAAAACTAATAGGCCTATTATCGTTAGCGAGTCGAATTATTCGCTTAAATCGAGTCAGTTGTCGAAACACTCGCCTTGTACGATTATGGTCGGCGAATTAATTCATTCGCCTAGAAATCAAAGGCTACCTATATAATAAAAACGAAAATGACAGCACCAAAACAACAATTCGAACATTTATGTCAACAAAAAAGGAATTCAAAATGAAAAATTTGTGTGCCTTAAATATAAAATATTCTTTATTGGATTTTTTGAAGCTCCAAATTGTACCAACCCTTTGGCTATAGCTGGGTTTTGTTGTATATGTATGTAGAAATATGAATTGAATGGGTTTTATACCTTTTTCTTGAATTTTCATTCATTCGCCTCAGGTTTCACCCAATAGTTTTGTTCGCCAAAATTTGAAGTTTTAGGCGAATGATATTTCATAAATTCGCAAACCGCAATAAGGCGACTTTAAATTCGCCAGCGGTTTGACAGTTTAGGCGAATGAATTTTGTTCAATTCGCTAACCATAATACAAATAAGTCACATTCGCAAGATTTTTTGTTCGACTCGCTAACGATAATAGGGGCATAAATAAACATCAACAGCGATAAGGCAGATAGTCTTCCGTCTGTTATTAAGCTCTGTTGAAGCGATTTAGTCTTCTTTGGGTGATCGCGGGGCATTCACATAAGGATACGTTCCACAGTTGCCAGACAAAGCAGTACCAAATATTTCACTTTTTAGTTTGAAAAATACTATTGTCTAACAATTAAGCTAAAAACCAAGTACAAGTTATTGTTTGGGATGTAAGCATTACTCGGTTTTTAAAGTTTTTTTCGAAATTGAAAATAATGTTTTCGAGATATGAGTAGTTTTAAAAATTAGTATTGTGGGTGATTCGAATTGAAAATTAAGGACGCAATAATTTTGAAAACATCAATTTTGCTCTAAGTTTGCATTTTGGTCAAAGTCGTAATTGGCGTTTTTAGGTAAACTAAAGAAGACCAAATTTTTCAAAAATTACTTTTTTCAAAAATCCATTTTACGATAATTTTGAGAAAAAATGAGTTTGCCATTAAGTTGTAAATGACCATATTACCTTAGAAATGATTTTTTGTTACAATCGTATGGACCGTTTTCGAGATATGTCCCAATTTTAAAAGTATACCCTAATTCGACTTTTAGCGGAAAACTGAGTATGCAGTTGTGTGGTAACCTCACCTACTTAAGCTTTATTTATTTTTTAGATGAAATCGTTTGAACAAATCAAACTGGCATGCAAATTTTATATATTTTTGTTTTTTTTGAGGTTACCGTGCAAAAAAAAAACCGCCCCGAACTGTAAGCCACTAAACTCCAAATCCGAAGTTTGAACGAAATCGGGATAGCCGATTAGGTGGTATTCCTCGGGACATACAGACAGACAGACAGAATTTTGCCACAAACTTTTTTGAGTTCGTCTATCTATGTCAGAATTGATTAACATCTCGGGTTCGAAATTTTTTTACGAATACAATATCTTTCTCTTACTACGTAATGGAGAAAGTTAAAAATTAGCTCAATGAAAAGGAGCGGCTTGATTATGTTCTCAAACCTCTGTGCATTCTAAATATATGAGCTACCTGTTTAGAAGTTTCCTCTGGAGGCTTAGGGACGATGAGATAACCGCCGCTTTCAATGCTTAACTAATATCTTTGGCCTTTTTTCATTATATTGAAATAATTTCGGTTCAATCGAATGAACATTTCAAACGGTCAAAAGGTCCTACACTGCTCAAGATTCACAATGCCTGAGCTCCGCAGCCTCACCTCGTGCCCATATACCACACCTCACTAGGTACTGAATTGGGGATTTATAAATTATACCCCCCGAAGGGTTGAGCTGTTTCCGCAATCAGCAAAAAAAAAACCTCAACTATACAGATACGGAATCGTGCAATTAACACGAATGTAAAGCTATCTACATAAAACCACAACCAGCGAAGATACTCAACAATCTGGTTGATTGGTAATGTCAGCACACACGGGCAGTACAAGTAGATTTTTTCTTTCCAAACACTCCAACCGACATAGTTATCTGTGTAAATAATTGCACAGCACATACCGGTAGCTGGTATTGGGTGGTGGGGTTGACTCTTGTTCATATGGTCACCACTGCTCATACCGAGAACGGAACCTTGGCTTCTCGCTGAGGTCAAGTTCACGTTGCAAGAATGAGGAAACCGTTTGCGTTGCGTAATTAAACGAGACGAACAATTTATTTATTTAATTTTCTGTATTATACACACGGACATATCTGCGGATGTGAGGTAAAACTGTTTTCTCATTAATTTGGTGACACGGTTCACCCATCCAACAACAACTGCCGCAGAATAGCGTTCTTGATGGGAATCTCATTGTGGGCATGGAGGCATTGTCGGCTTTCAGGATATGCCGTGTAATTAGTAACTTGTGATGGACGCTGTGACAAATATGGATGTCAGGTTGATTGGGGATGGTAATGGTAGTGTTAACATTTTGTGTGTGTGTGTATTTTGATGACATATGAGTGTAGCAGTAAGGTAGCTTGACTATAGGTATGTTGCAGCAATCGATAATTAAGCAAATGCAACTGGAAGTGTTTTCTTGCGATACGAATGCCAGATTGTCTTGATTGAAGATGGAAGCTGTGTGGCAAATGTTAGTTGTGGTGAGAGAGGCATTCGTCCTAAATAGGTGGTCCCTATCCAAATGACCCGTTGTGTCAACGTCAAGAAGAAGGAACAACCAACATTGACAAATTGAGCCGTGAAGAATTTATCTATCTATAGGCTCTAAAAAACAACATCAGGGGTGAAATTCTGTAGGGTGATTTGCGATAGTTGATATTCACAAACACGCTTTTTGCTCTATGTAAAGCGATAATCACTTGATTTTTCTGAATAATAGATGAGTGAAGACCTACGCATATCCACATCTCTTTAACTAGACAAAACCTTAAACCTTTTCGGAGGTGGTGCTTAAAAAAGACTATTTGGCGCTGATTATGTGATGTATCAATGGTTCAGCCTAAATTGCGGCCCGACTCATAGTCAAAAAGACTTCCCCCCGTATTAATAAACAAATGTGCACAAGTTAGTTAGGTAGTAGACATCAGTTAGCATACAAAAATTTGACGTAACTGCTGAATAACGAGTTGATAACTTTTACGCATCGTTTATTAATACGGTTCGTCTGCGTAGAACTAGTACTTTAAGTAGCTCGATTATAAAAACTGTTTATTTATCAACAACAGCTAAAACTATTCTATCTTTTAAGGCAACCAACCAAGCATACACATTTAAAATCATTTGTAAAAAACGCTGCCAATGTACATATTTTCAATCAAATGAAGAGATAGGTACCTATGATAATATTTTGTATCCCTAAATTGAGAAATAATTCCATCTATTTCTGTACCAAAATACATAAGAATGGGTTTACCGAAAGAGTTACTTTCGCACTTACAATAAAGGGTGTCCCATAATTCACGCAAAAATTTGAATTTCGCGCCATTTAATAGTACAGTGATGCCAACGGAAAAAAAAGATAACAATGTGACAGCTGACAGTTCGGGTTAGTAAAAAAGGAAGCGCTATACGAGAGATCAACGCATTTTCATTCTTGAGCAATATTTTGAAAGCAATGAAGGATTGTCAGCTACAGTCCGCCATTGATCATCGGTGATGAAGCTCATTTTCATCTTGATGGCTTCGTTAATCGTCAAAATTGTCGCATTTGGGGTACAGAAAACCCACGGCCACGAGTAATTGTTCAGAAACAAATGCATACTGTTTGGTGCGAATTTTGCGTTGGAAGCACTATCGTTCTTCCATTCTTCTTCGAAAATGCAGTAACAATTAATGGTGTTCGTTATGGTAACATGATAATCCAGTTTTTATTGCATAAATTATAAGATATGGATGTGACCAACTTGTGTGGTTTCAGCAAGACGGTGCCACATGTCACACAGCCAGAGAAATAATTCAATTACTGCATGAGTCATTTCTTAATCGTGAAATCGGCAGTTTTTGCGATCAAAATGGGCCATCTAGATATTGCGATGTAAAGCCACTAACCCACGACCACCAACACCTTAAAAGAGGAAATTGAGAGGTGTGTAAATGAAATTCAGCCACATTTATGCGAAACCGTCATATAAACTTTCAATAAAAGAGAACAGACAAACATCACAACATCATTGGCACTGGAATGTGTACTTAAGCTCTATAGGTGCTCAAGAAATGAAGTAACACTGACTTGGGTACGAGGACAGGCAGGGATCGAAGGCAACGAAAAGGCGGAATCCCTTGCAAAACAGGGGTCAACTGAAAAGTTGCTGTGACCAGAACCATTCTCTTCAATTGACTGAGGAATCGTAGAACAGCTGATTCACAAAAGGATCACGGCAAAACACCTGCGAAGGTGGTCAACCGTGGCACAATGCAGACAGGCTTAAATGGCAGTAAAGTGGCCGACTTGCTATACTCCAAGAAGGGTTCTAAGCATGATTCGAATAACATTGAAATGGGTAGTAGCGTTGACTACAGGACATGGTAATCTCGGGTAACAAGATGTGCCTTAGAGAGGACGATACTTGGAGAAATCCAGAGACTCTCTCTGGGTAAGATTTATAGAGGTAGAGAAAAGAGACCCGACAATGGTGGTCTGTTTCGAATATCTCTCGAAATCTATGTATATATAAGGGTGGGCAACATAGTGGTATTTTTTTAAATCATAGGTTATTTTGACACTGACAGCTGCTTCCCGCTCGAAACCTTGACAGAAAGTCAGTACCATACCTCCGTGGAACGAAAAAAGTCGATTTACGCTTGAAAAACGTTGTGTAGGCCAAACAGAGCGTTTTTTGAAAAGAAACCAAAGAAAGGTGGGTGCTTCATTTTGGCCGAAATGAAGCACCCACCGCGCCTGCTGTACGCAAGTTTGTGCAAAAAGTTCGTGAGATTGGTATGCTAGCAGACAACACTCATGGTCCCCATCGTCGTACGGTGCGAACAGACGAGAATGTGGCTGTGGAATGAGACTCAATTCACGAACATCAACTCGCCATCGATCTCAACAGCTTCATTTCACGCACTAGCCTGAGGATAATTCTGCACAAAGATCTCGGATTATTCGCTTACAATGTCCAATTGCCTCAGCAATTCAAGGCGCACGACATTGGTATTTGGCATTGCCAAAATTTGAAAATTTGGGGGCTCCAAAAGCACGTTATTGCCGTGAAGCCAATGCATCCACAGAGAGAGTGGTGCAGATAGTGGAGTGGTAACATCATTGGACCATTTTCCTTTGAAAATGATTCTGGGAACAACGTTTTGGTCAACGGTAGACGTTACAGAGCTATGTTGACCTATTTTTTTTTTACTGAAAGACATGGATTTGGATGACCTATGGTTCATGCAGGATGGCGCGCCATGGCACGCAGCCCATGCCGCGATCTATCTTTTGCGGACGAAATTCCCAAATTGTTTTATTAGCCGTCTTGGCGATGTCAATTGGCCGACTTGGAACTGCGATTTGACCCCATCGGACTTTTTTTGTGAGGAACCGTGAAGGACCGATGTGATGCTAATAATCCAGAAACGATTCAAGCACTTAGGGCCAATATCATCCAAGCTACAGCCCGAAACCATCAACAAGGTCTTGGAAAATTGGAGTGACAGAGTGCAGCTTGAACGACGCGACGTTGTGTTCCGCAATAATTGGAAATAAGTTAAGAGTTTAGATCCCTTTAAGCGAGCCACATAACCCCTATTTACCGCGTTTAACCGCAGCCATCGACCTAAGCCGTACTCCTAACATCGTGCGAATAGCATCAGCCTTAAATCTAACAGCTAGAACTGGATTTAATCCAAACTCATTCCCTTTCTATCCAAAAGATGATAAATGGAATTTAAATAATGCCGATTGGAGAAAAATGTTTTCCACCCTATGGCGTTTCGTGGAAACTGATGTAAAATTAGCACACATACCTTCATCACAAGTCCTTGCTCGCGTACATCCCTCTGGATCCTACCCAGTGTCCGGTGATCCGTAAAATGTTCAGTTGCCCTTTACCGGGTATTAATTCTTCTCCTCGTTTCCAAATTGCAACTCCGCTAAAATCGCCGTCCACTAAAGTTGAAGTCAGCGAATTTTAATTGAAATTAAAAAATTGTTCAAAAAGTGTGTACTACCCCCGTGGAAAGATGTAAGACATTCCACAACATTCCACATCTGCATACAAGTGGTGGCCATAAAATTTCCATCTGAATTCCGCTCTAATTAGATTTTGTTTGTCGAGTTTCCTCATTCCAAATGCGGCCACTGTTCAACATTTCATCGACCAAATAAAAGAATTAAACGAACAGCAATGGAAAAAAAAAACCCCGACCGCCGACTCTATCATTCGAGAAGTGACGGAAAATTCATATCAAAATATTTCACAAAATTCTGAACGAACTGTTGCCATGGAAACGCAGCCCCTGGGTAGATGAAATAAAAAATGTTTCCGTGCGGCACCGTGATAGTCATATTCATGTTCATAGTCACAGTGCATTTGAATGAGCAATTTGGTAATCCCGCCTCAAAGCGCCGTCAACCCCATTGGGGTACTAATCAGTTATGGCTAAGGCCATCTGCCAGCAGACTAGACAAGCAAATCCTGTCACAAGAATTTCACTTAGCCGTATCACACAAACACACACAATGACACGACCGAGTCAGCATAGAAATGGAATCAAATATATTATCCTCTTAGGACTTCCGTACCCTCTTCATGTGGAACTGTCCGCACCAGAATGCAGTGAGGACAAATAATCATCACCGAGTCAAGTGTGGTCCAGATTTTGGCCGACATTGGCCATACAGTCTCATGTTGAAGATGTAAATCTAAATTTGAAAATTTCCCATCACTTCTCTGGATGTTGTGCGTTGCTATTGCTATTTATGTCCTGTCTCGCATCTTCGACGATATGGACAACGGGCCAAGTGTTTGTGACGTTTGTACACCGAGGAGGAGGGAGAACATGTTATGGGCGGTGCTGAGGGTTTGTAAGTGGGTTTATTATTTAATCGTGTAAACATTGCTCTCGCACACCTGGGTAGGGTATGTTTATGCGATTAATCTTGTTGGGGCCAGTGGATGTGTGCGGCGGAGGTTCGAACTTAAGGACTTTTGATGTCGGAGTTGGGTAATAGGCTGGGAGCTGCACGTGTACCTCTGCATGGTTGGATATTTACAACTGAACTGATGTGTAGGCAAACTCATATTATGTGTCAGAGGAGATACGTATGGATTCATAAATGCAAATATGACATTTAAGTCACAGGGATTATTCCACAGAGCTGTTGTGTATTTCCTGTATAATCAGGGCAAGATGAATTTCAACGTTGCCAGGAATAACTCCCCAGGATGGGATGTTAAATTTAATTTGACAAGCTACTCCTGAATCCTTTTCATCGTTGACTCATAAAGCTGTCAATTTTGTTTCTTGTATGTCCGGGGACATCAATCAGTAAAAGCAGTCAGTCAGTCACCAGTCAATCAGCAGACTTTGGTTTTGCTATCGTGGGTGATTGCTAAGGCAAAGCGATATCTGGCGATGATTGCGATTGTACTTGTAGAGCAGGTGCGACATAAACATCTCAGAGAAATGGAGTAAACTTGGAGTTTGAAAGCCTTTGCGTGTTAAATAGGTGCCAATCATAGCGAACCAAAAATAATATTCATATCAACCTCCTATGAGGAGGACAAGGTACAGAGCGACTTTGCTCTGACTATACAGCCTTTGATATTGCTGCCAGAAGATTAGCAGATTTCAAATTTACAGTTAAACGTTGTCAAAAGTACCTAGTGACACGAGTATGACATTGAATTTCTAAGGAACATTAGGTCTGTTCCGTTACTTTTAAATCTTACGAATTTGTACTAATTCGTACGAATTTTACTCAATGTCGTTCCTTAACTCGAAAAATTCGTAAAAGAGAGCGTCATCGACAGAGCAAGCTACTACCCCTCCACTGAGAATCTTACGAATTTTTACTCAACAAATTTCTTGGTGTAGAATTGAAAAAGCTGTCAGTCAAGTTTCAATGAACAGCTGGTTTGAAATTTGTTGTCCTATTTGACATATGAGTGCATTTGTTTTTATTTATTGCTTATTAAAATGGTATCAAAAGGCGGCAGAATGAAATTGAATGGTCTCCTTAGATTCTATTTGAAAATCGCGACGAAATTCTACTTTGCTGTAAAGAGTAAGAAAGGACAATCCATTTCAAGAAATTTGTAAATGCCCTGTCGCTTTTTCCTCTTTTCTAATGCTTGTAAATAGTTCAATCAGTACAAACTTAACCGGATAAGTATACATGAAGAAGAAGTTCGAATAATTTCGAATCACTTTCATCGCTAGTAAAATGAATCAACTAATTTTGTCAGTAACTTAGCAAATTCTTCGAGTTTATACGAAATTTTAACGAGTTTTCGTAACACTTTTTTTGAATTTTTTGAATTATGTATCTGTCTTTATTCGTATTTTACTACAAAAGCGTTCCCTAACTTTTTCGTAAGTGTCTCTCTCCGTGAGAGAATTTATACCCACCACTGCCATTTTAACAGTCTTTTCCATTTTACTACAAAAGTAAAGGAACAGACCTATTAAGTTAAAGGAAACGCTTCAGAAATGTCATTGATGCACAGCTGTGTTGAGATGTTATTTCAAAATTTATGCACTTAGGCTTATAAGGCGCTACTAACGCACGCTAGTGTAAATGTGTACAATAATATCTAATACAATTTTGGGTCGTTGGTGTATTTAAAACGAAAATAAATTCACGGTAGCAAAACTCACAAATACGCTACATAACGTATCCAACTAATCAGGGACTCCCTCAATGCTCTTTGTCTTGTGAACCGTTACTGGCAGAACTGCCAGCCTTATGAAAGTGACGTGGCCATAATCTTGTGCATTCACATTTTACAATGTGGAATTTTTAAGGGCTTTGCGTTAAAAAACTCCTCGTGCTTCTCCTTGTTTTACCGTAGCCAGATTAGTCGGCGCTTAAATCGCCTAAAAAAACGAACATCATTCTAAAATAATTTGAATTATGATAATGAAATTAAAAAAAAAAACAAGGGAATCATGTTGTCATTGAGGATACAATTCTTTTTAATTTTTTTTAGCCGATGCGAGATCGGGAATTGACCCCCAGAGCCGGATGACCATTTTCCTGTTCTGACTCAGTGACTGCGCCAGTGCTGTCGAATGTCCTGCAAAAGCAATAGGTACTTGTATTTATTTTTTTATTTGCATAGCTTTCGGGCGCTGCGTACTACCGTACTGCTCACTTCTTTTTTGTACCGCATTTTGCTTTTTTTGTATTGCCCTTTTTAGAGATTTTTTTTTATTTGTTGGGCATAAATAAATGTTTCTTACGGCCATATTATTCACTCCTGGTGTAAATGAGGTTCAAGTTAGTTTTACACCCGACAATTTAAATCTATATCCATAATACTCACTCAAAAGCATGAATTAAACCCGCTGGATAAAAGATGGGCTTAAAGCGGTTTTAAAACGCTTTTAAACGATTTTATCCCGTTTTAAATGTAATGTAATGCCAAATGTCACAAAATATGACATTTGGTTTTTGTTGTTTGTCACTTTTAAATTCATTTGATTTGATTTGTGTCCAGTTTTATTTTAAAATGCATTAATTATGCCGAAAAATAAAAATAAATGTAAAATGAAAATCAGGACGATTACGAATGCTCTCCGACAAATTCTTCAGGCGACATCAACATTTTATACATTTCACGAATGAAGTCCATTTTTTTACCTTCATGTGCTTGATTATTGACATTTGTAACCCGATTTTCATCGAGGGAGGAGTTTTGACTTTACGGATTTTCATAGCTTTCGGACTCGATTAGTTGGTTACCACTGCAAGTGAGTTTGTAAAATATTCGTTATAAGATAAATTTAAATGCAGCTTGGTTAGTCTTGATTGTTTATCATTATGTTGGGAAAATTAATATAAAAGAACCGGTTTCGGTACCGGAACAAAATACTAACCAGAGAATCGGTGGTTTGGTTAGTTAACCTAAGAAATCGATAGCCAGTCGATTTTGCGCGGTTTATGAGATTTAACCAATGATTTTCTGGAGTTTCGTTTGTTTAAGTTTTTTTAAGGACTGTGGTATTAAAATTGTCTTTGCTGCTATTACGCAATACGGTACCCGGCAGTCTATTAAAGGTAAGAGTAACGGTTCCCAACACAATAATGGATGTGAAGGATGAAGTAAGATCATTTTCAACAAGTTTAGCCGATGACAGCTCTCATAAATTGAGATAAAGCGCACTCATTGGAGCAAATATTGAAAGAATGAGAAAATTGCGACGGTCTTCCAGTTAAATTGAGATGATCCATTTGTACAATTTTACTGGTTGAAGTAGCTTTAATTCGTTTTTTTTTTTTTAATTGCTTATTTTCTCACAACAACTGGATTTTATTCTTCAGTTTTTAAAGAACTGACATTATGTGCTAAATAAATTTTGCGTTTAAATAGATTACTGAAAATAAATTCATTAATAAAATACCTTAACAAATCACTTATTAAAAACAAACAAAATAATAATATGTAAATAGATAGTGTTATGTCATACATATCAGTACCGCACTCAAAATTATGCTTCCAAGAGTAAATTTTGTTGTTGTTTTTAAGATGGTAGTATCATGAACGAGTATAGGTATATTAATATTTTTCTTAATCCAATATGTATATTTTGAATATGTATTTATACAACAAAGAAGGAAAAAACTTTAGAAATCTATATTTGAAAATTGTGTTCTAAAAACATGACCGTCTTGGTAGGCAGCCATTTAAAATTGTATTGTTTTTCAATAAGAGCGCTACAAAAGTTTTTTTTAAATAAAACAAAAACGGTTTCGAATATCAACGAAATTCTTTATTCCTGTGAAAGTACGTTCGATGCCATTATGTATGGATCTCGATTTCTTTTGCATGGCCACCACGGGCACGCTTGCAGAAGTCCAGACGCTGAACCCAATTTTCGACGGTTTTCAAGCATAAATCGGCCGATACTGTTGCAATTTCACGTTCGATATTTGACGAAGTTCATCAATCGTCGCTGGCTTGTTGGCATAGACCATAGACTTGAAGTAGCCCCACAGGAAATAGTCTAACGGCGTCAAATCGCACGACCGAGGCGGCCAGGCGACTGGACCATTTCGTGAGATAACACGTTCTCCAAACTTGGTTTCCAATAAATTGATTGTGACATTCGCTGTGTGGTGCCGACCTGTTGGAACCACATGTCCTCCGAGTCCATGTCATCCAATTGGGGCCAAAAATATTCGGTTATCATTGAACGGTAGCGATTCCCATTCACAGTAACGTGCCTGTCTTGATCATCACGGAAGAAGTACGGCCCAATAACGCCGCCGGCCCATAAACCACACCAAACCGTAATTTTTTCGGGATGCAATGATGACTCATGGAGTACGTGTGGATTGCTGCCTGACCAATACCGCATATTTTGTTTATTGACGAAGCCATTCAGACAGAAATGAGCCTCATCGCCGAAGATGAAAATCCGAATCATTTTCAAGTTGATGCTCAGCCAAATTTACGAACATACGACCCTTCTGGTGGTCAAGCGGTTCAGTTCTTGCGTCAATTTAATCTTGTAAGGAAGTAGGCCAAGATCTTTTGCGCAAAATTCACCACAACGACGTCACAGAGATGCCCAACGCCTGAGAACGACGTGTGAGAGACACATTTGGGCTTTCTTCAACTGAAGCCTCTGCGGCAGCAATATTCTCGACACTACGGGCACTTCTTTGTCTCACTGGCAGGGGAACATTTTGTACTGTGCCTGTGGATTCAAATTTTTCCACTAGACGCTCAATTGTTGAACTGCTAGGACGATTATGACGACCATAAATTGCACGTAGCGGTCTTAACGTTAAGGCCACTGACTCCGAATTTCGGTAGTAAATTTTAATATTTTCGACTCGTTGTTGGCTCGTATATCTTTCCATCATGAAATGGCAAACCTTACTGAAGAGAAATGTCAAAAGAGAAATTCGGCGTCGTTTGCTGTCCCTGTCGCTCTACTTTTGTAGCGTCCCTGTTGAAAAACCCTTTATTTAAAAATAATAAAGGGTGGTTAAGTTTTAAGGGCCGATGTTGATTTTGAATAAAACACAAATTATTTAGGAAATTATTGTCATTTATTTTTATTATGATAAAATTGGTATGGTTCGATTATGTAATGTGCCGAATTATCTCATCCTTTAGCTCTTGAATTGTTGCTGGCTTATCGACGTACACCTTCCTGCGTAATATTTTAAGGATTTTCTGGCCAAACCGAATCTCGAACGAACAACTTTATGAGAGAACCGGCCATGAACCTCCTGGCACAACCACACAACGACGATAGTGGCAGTGGATTGGTTACAGTTTCCGAAAAGGTGACAGGTCCATAGATAACCATGCGATGCAATCAAATCCGCTTACTCAGGATGGCAGGATACGAGGCGGTCCTAGAAGTACATGGCGTAGAACAGTCGAGAAGGAAGCACAGCAACTGGGAAGCAGTTGGGGAGAGCTGAGGCACATTGCCAGAAACCGCACACGATGGCGCGTAGGCGTTGTAGAGGCCCTAGGACCCACAAGGGGATATAGAACATAAGTGAGTGATGTTCTTATCACTATTTTTGTTCGTACTGCTTTTGTCACAAAATTATGCCTAAAAATCTAGAATGTACTGCTATGGTCTTTTCTAAAACGACAACACTGAAGTGCAGACAATTTGAGTTCACGCTGTTTTTTACTTGCAAAAAATATATGCTTTCATCAATTTAAATTTTTAAATAGAATTATGTCCTTTTTAGTTGAATTCAAGAATGCTGACACAAATAATAAGCAACCGTTTGCTTTGTCTTTACTCTCTTCAGTGTAAATTAATTAAATAGATGTAGGTAAAACGAGAAATATAAGACACTGACCCAACTAAGATCTCCGGCATATCCTTGTAAATAAGAAATGATCCAAAGTTGCGTATCAATTAAAATCCAAAAAATTAAAAACAGAGAAAAGGTAGCAAATCCAATCAGAGGGAAAAATAAAAGTACTTAACTGTTAATACTTCCTCCGTTTTGTTTGATAGCAACGGAAAAAAAAAACATCCAGCCAAATTAATGCATAATTACTTAGGTCCATTATACGCACGTCTAAAAGGATTAAACCGATTAAAGTAGCAGCTGAACCCTTCAGCAGAAACAAATCTCAAGATCCCTCAATCCCTCTTCCGGGTGGGGTATTTTCAGGGATTTCCTTCGCCTTTGTTGTTGTTTTTTTTTAATTTGGCAGAAATTCATAATACCTTTGGCAAAAATTAAATTTAAAGTAATCTGTTGTGTTTGCTGCTTGCTGGTGGAACCCTTTTTTGTGCAGCTATTAAAAAAAGATTCCTACTCTCTATTGTTTAGTGTGCGCTTTTGTACTGGCAAACGAGTATTGACAGTTCATTTATCTCATTGATAAAATTAATGGACGATGTTATTGGGATTGGGGCAAGGAAGAAAGATGACCTTCTTTTTTGGTATGAACTTCGTCTACAACATTAGAAGGTAGAAGGAAATATTTTGGGCGTAGGAGTGCCACGATATGAAAAGAGCAAACTTTTATGGTTTCCTTAAGCTGAGGTGGCTTTTTGGGAAAGTTTATGAATTAAACTCCAATTGAGTTTCTTTCTTTTTTGGGTCTATTTAAAAATGCATTTTATTACTCATTATTATTATTATTTATTTCTTTACAAAGGTTCATTTGACGGTTTTTACTTATAGGAACAAGGATCTATGCCTATAAAAAAGTTTGCCCTGACTGTGATCAACCCATCAAAGCACAGCACCGCTCATCGTTGAGTAATGAATCTTCGAGCATGTACTCCACTAGTAATGCGAACATCCCCTAATAATTTCGGTATCTTTGGATGTAACCCCTCTTGAAATTTAAGGGTTTTTCTTCTTAATAATAGGTCATAAAAGCTGGAAAGCTGATGGGAAATTAAAAATGATTGGGTTAGCATTTTGGTATTTTTAAAAATTGATTCCTGAACAACGCTTTTGAGGGATGAAATATTCAAAAAAAAATGTTTTCTAATTTTTCACAGTGATAGAGAATAAAAGGTAGTTGTTCAAGTTATGTTTAAAACAGAATTGATTTTGCGATGGAGAAATCGTCCATTTAAAATTACCCTTTTTGACCTACCAAATATTTAATTTGGAGGCTAAAACTGATTATTAGTAAGGTCCGTAAGTAAGCCCGTTTCCGGGCGTAACCTCTAGCAGGTATAAACATTTTTATTCATAAATACAGGTTGGTCCATATATACGTTTCTTTTTAAAAATGCGATAAAATGAGCAAAATAATTTTTTTTTCATGTATTATGCCTTGATTAGTAAGAGCAAACATTCCCATTAATAACTATGGAACAGAACATTGTTCAAGTAGCTGCCTCGGATGGCTTTGCAGTTTTTTCAAGACCTTGTTGATGGTTTCGGTTTGTAGCTCACGGATTGCTAATATGGTATTGGCCTTAAATGCTTGAATCGTTTCCGGATTGTTGGCATAATATCGGTCCTTCACGGTTCCTTACAAAAAAAAAGTAGGAAGGGGTCAAATAGCAGCTCCGAGGCGGGCAATAATGAAAGTGCCCCTAGTTAAAAAATATGATTTTTAGCCCAAAATCGTTGTCCAATTCAAGCTGCTCAAAGGCCCAAACTGCTAAGCGATACCAAAGCGGTTGGTCGTACGCCTTCAGTTGCTGAGTCAATTGGACATTGTAAGCGAATAATCTGAGATCTTTGTGCAGAATTATCCTCAGGTTAGTGCGTGAAATGAAGCTGTTGAGATCGATGGCGAGTTGATGTTCGTGAATTGACTCTCATACTCTCGGTTGCAGCAGCCAATATCTCGCCTGTGAGCACAGTACGACGACAGGGACCATGAGTGTTGCTCACTAGCATACTGATCTCACAAATCATTGGCACAAACTTCCTCGCAGCAGGAGCGGTAGGTGCGATTTAAAAAGAAACCACTAGATGGCCCAGGCTTTATATTCCATCGCTTCGGGCTTACTGCAAATGTATCAATAATTGTACTCTAGATGAAATACTTACCTATTTTACTCGTAACATTGCTGTTTAAGGGTATTTTTCAAATTTTGCAAGCCGTAAGTTGTATTAATTTGAAACTTACAACTTTGGTGGAGAAATATAAATTTAGACACAGGCAGTGATACGAGATAACAAGTCGATCCCACCAATACACCATACGTGTATCTATTCTAAATATTTTGTTTTTGTTTTTGTAAAAATAAAACGAATTAAAAATCGTTCTTTTCATATCTAATAAAAAAAAAACCTTGATTTTAAAATTTCATTTGGGAACACTCGATACAAGAATTAGTCTTTGATGACTCCCTCTTTTGTCGAGTTAAAAAAGTACATTCCTCGAAGGTTCTTTCTAACCGCTTTTCACAGCCATGGGAAGGGATCCGGTCAAAATTCTGCTTTCAAAATTCTGTGTTCTCACACAAATATTCTGCTTAGCGAAATTCTGCTTTACAAAATTCTGATTTTCAAATTAAAAGCAATAAAATTTTGCTTACTCTGCTTTTTTCCAACTAAATGTAAACGAGGGAAAAAATATATAAGGTATATAAAAATAAAGCAATTTTAAATTTATAGAACATTACAAATTATTAATTTTTAAATTTTAAATAAAAATAGAATTGAAATTATAAAAAAAAATTTGAAAAACAAAATTAAAAATAAAAAAATAAGAAGTCAGAAATAACCAATTTGTTTTATTAGAATTTTATTTGTTTTCTTTATATTATACTTTATTTCGGCAGTATAAAAGAAAAATAGTGGACAGACAAGGAGTTTTCCTCAGTCTTCCTAAAAAATATCAATAACAGTGTTGCTTTTTTTTGTTAACTTTCTTATTTCCCTAAAAAAAAATTAAATAAAATCGAATTTTTAAAAAATACCCACGACGTCTTTTATTTTCCTCCCGTTAGGAAATATAAGGCTACAAAAAAATTAAGAAAATTGGAGTTTAAATTAAAAAAGAAAGTGTGCTCTCCATCTCTGCTGCAATTCTGCAAACAATAAAAAAAGGTTTGGAAAATGTAAAAAAGGGGGAGAAAAGCAGAATTTTGAAAAAAGAATTTTGACCTTAAAAAAGAAAAAATAATATTGTTAGGGCCGGTCGGTTCATAGCTGGTCAAAAACTTGGTTAGGTTATCATCGATTTAGTTTAAACGATGATTACAAATCTGTGATAACCAATAAGTGTTTGTTCACCGTTTTTTCAGTTCGGCCACCAAACCATAGATTTGCGAGAAATCGTTCCATTTTTCCAGTTCATTTGTCAATTCAGTGATTATCCGAATCTATGGTTACATTTTATTTATTTCTGGCTCCTTGTGTTTTTGTCGAGGTTATTTTTTTAATTAATATAATTATCACTGTTGAGTAGGTACATAAATATCAAAATCAAATGAAACAGGAATTTTTAAAAACAAAAACAGAGGAATAATTTTTTTTGTGTAAGACAATAAGCTAGTAGATAATTGAGAATAAAACTAAATAAGTACAACAACCAATAAAAATTGTTAACCCATTATTAGGATTCATCTCAATTTCGTCTACGAACTTCGCAATAATTTTCTCATTCTCTCAATATTTCCCATTTTATGAGAACTGTCAAAGGAAAAAAATGTTGAAATAGATCTAAATTCATCCTGCTGAAGTTGGGAACCTGTCTGTACCCTCACCTTCCATAGAATGGCGTGCATTGTATTATATACATCTGTCAGTTGAAAACGTTACTTTGCTTGCGTTATAATAAGTTCATTTATTTTATTATTTGTATTTTTTTTCCCACAAGATTGCTCGCAATATTCTACAAAAAGTTGTTGTATAGTAGATACGTCAAAACTAATACCTATGAAGTCCTTACAAAATCTTGAACAAACGAAATTCTAGAAAATCATTGGTTAAATCTCGTTAACCACGTAAAATTGGCTGGTTATCGATTTCTTGGGTTAACTGACCAAACCGTAGATTCTCTGGTTAATATTCTGCTGAACAAACACATTCAATGGTTATCAGCTGGAATAACCAATGATTAAAGATAACCAAGATTGAACAAACTGGGCCTCAATGTAATAGAGAATAGAGAATAGACAGTTTCCGGCCTGAACTTTCAATTCGCGGAAAATTGCAGTAATTGTACATTTCGACATTTAAATAAATTACTTAAGAAAAGAAGTTAAATAAAAAAAAACCAAATTGCAATTTTTTATTCATAATCGCTGTTATATTAATTTGTTCGCAATTCGCCTATTTGCAATTGACTCTCAAATAGTCCTTTACATAGCTTTCCAGAAAATTAACAATGAGAGTAACCAACACAAAAGTGGAGATATTTCTTTTTTCCAAATCAACTAACAACTGTGCCAAATATCAACTGCAACAATGACTCAAGAACTTCAGTTTCTTAAGGCAGGCTGTGCTTATTTTATTCATAAAAAAAAATCATGGTAGCATAAATTGTGTGTACCGATACTCTGACTCATGCCATTCAAATGGCTCACATGAATATTTATATTATTGTTGCATTACATCAAATCGAATCGCCTGTAGCAGCAGCAGCAGCAATCACTGCTCAGCCAAAGTAGATCATGACCAATTGCGGCGCTCTTGCCCCGCACGCACCGCTGATCAATTAGACTTCCAACTTTGGTCAGTTTGAATTTGTAACATCTCGCTATGCATTTCGAATATGTCATTTAAATTTGCGAACAATTATGTACGTGAACAGAAAATCACTTTGCCAAATAAGTAGCACTGCCATTCGACATGGTCAACAACGTCTCTTTAAGTGGTATCTGAAGTGTGCATATGCCTCTTGACGCGTGTCAAGCATACTTTGCTTACCACAAAAGCACAGCACACACAACACGATATGCTGCTGCAGAAGTGAAACAAAATTGTTCTTGCAGCGATTTATCGCCCATTGTGCCATTGTCACCATTTGCATTTTGTAAGAGAATTTGTCCCGCTTAAGTGTTTGTATGTAGATATTTGTTTAGGCGCTTTGTTATATCCTATCCTTTGGAGCCACTTGGCAGAGAATATCGATATTTGTTTTCAATAAATTCGGGCGAACTTGTCTATGGTGATATTCACAAGCCATAAAATAGAAATCCTTGCTGACTGGATGAGGCGAATATCAAGGACGTTCATGTAGCTCCGAATTTAAGCTGCTGAACAGGAAAGCATTGGCGTAGCAGACACTAAAGCGAACCGACTCTCGAAGTGCTGAGATGCATAAAAATGAAAACAAATGACTTTGCACATACAAAAGATTCGATATGGTGATTGTGCCCTCCAATCACCATTGCGGTGGCAAGCGAATAATGAAATGTCGCACTGGCTCAGGAAAGATAATCGAAAGGGTGGCTTCGGGCGTGTTTCAACACGTGATTCGCCTTCAGAAGAGACTCTGTGATTTAAATAAAACGCCCCTACAGTGTAATTAATATTCAACAGGAGACAGGATACTCTTCGGTGTGTCGCAGCTAATTACGTATTTAATACAACAATCACGGTTATTGTTGAAATTCCAAGAAAATAGTACTGCGCTACGAATAAGAAAGAAATCGGTTTACTTTTGAACTGTTAGCGAATGTGACAGCCCCACTCGACAAAATGCCCACACAAATTCTACCACTTTTTGTCCCTTTCCTTTACTAATATTTTTTCTTAATAGACTTTATATATCCATGAAAACACCTTAATATTTATTTTTTTCTTTCATTAGGTAGGTACTCATCTTCTTATGCCCCAAGCGAAGCATTTTTCGCATTTTGTTCGCTTCAAGTTTCCTGGATAAATATTTCATTCGCGGGCGAGTTCATTCAGAATCGATTAAAGGAGAATAAAACGCGAACATCTAGAAGAAGTAACTAGAAAAGGAAATGTAGGCTTACGCGCATGTTTCTGATGGAAGAATACGCTTCAGTGGTCTTTATAATTTTTAAGAATTTTGAATACCATAACACAGACTACCTTCATTCGCAATAATTAGAGTTGCGCGAAATAGTTCCTTTGATGGAACGAACATAGAACGATTCTTTTTTGAAATGGAACTAGTTCCCGGAAACATGTCCGTGGAACTATGTAGTTTCATTAAGCGATAGGGTTTTTTCCATTTTTTCAACATCTACATATTATTGAAAGAAAGAATGGAAAGAATTCAATGGAGAGGAACTGCTAACGCAAAGGAATATGGTAAAATGGATATGGAACTGTTAACATATCATATGCATATCAATGAATGCGAACTTGAATTTCTTTTTTTCCTCTTTCTTAGCACAAACATGCATAGTTCCAATTCCTTAGGCGCAGGTACACACCATACACCAACACCACACGGTTCATTTCCATTGAAGAGCGATTATGCATGCGTGTAGTGCTATTTCTTAATTGGTTATCCCCAACCCCATACGTATGTTTCTTTTCTTTCGTTCACATTCATTTTCCCCAGTGAAATCGGAACTATATCGAACATGGTTGGACATGCTTATTTGCAGTTAACGGAGCGAAAGGAAATGTTTCCGACATGGGACATATTTCAAAGAACTTTACATGTCCGGAACTACCCAACTCTAGCAATAATTGTTTCACGGAAATGGGTAAATAATTTCAATTAAAAAAAACCTAGTTATCCTCCACTGGGTTCCAGTCCACAGAGGATTTGAGGGCAGTGAACCAGCTGACTCACTGGCTTAAATTGAAGCAACAACTCCATTTATCCGACCTTAATTCTTCTGTGGGGTCAGCGAACACCATTTTAAGAACTATATCAAGAACCTATCCAGTGTCGAATCCAATAAGGTGTGGCACAAACCAAATGTTCAAAATTGCACCACACAATTTTTCCAAAAAATTCTCCCCAGGAAGTCACTCTTCCTGGTTAAGTTGGACAAAAATTACCTGAAAATCCAAACAGGACAACTAGCGGGCACGGTCTGGTGAAGAAATACCTCCACCGCATTGGCGTCTCACCGGATCCTACTTGTAGACTTTGTCTTAAAAGTGACGAATCCTCTCTTCAAGTACTAGTGGAATGTCCTGCTCTATATCATGCCAGGAAAAACATCCTTGGTGACGAAATAATCAATTCGGCTACCATTGCTGACATACATCCAGAGAAGATCCTTGTCTCCTGACTGCTTCCGTAGTTAAAAGATGGTTTTAGGAACCTATCAAGGAAGGCACAATAGGATCCTTTGAGAACCCGCAGTGCAAGAACCACTTGATGGGGGCCAATTAAAAGAGGAGTATTACATAACATTTTCTTTTAATTTTTACTACATACCCCTCTGGCAAAAGCACAGACTTTGTTCATTCCTCAGCTTCATATGCTTGCCGTGGCTAAAGCTGGGTCGGTCAAAATTAGTCAATCAAAGTATATGGGAATTAATTAATATTTAATTAGTTTTTAATTCCACTATTATTGATTTTATCGCTCTTCGGGAAGTGGTAGATATTTTTAAATTTAAAATTGGTAGAATTAAAACGACATAAATTATTTTAAATTTTTTAAATTTTTTTAAAGTACATAGGTCAAGCTTACTTCTCTGTATGGTCCGTTTAGAGAAAAGCGATAAAATATACACTTCTTGTTAGACATATGTATATTACATATTAAAATTCGAAAGGGTTAAAGTTTTCAGAACAAAAGAGTGTTAGTGCGAACTGGGATTTGGAAAAATACTTCAAATGATACCTAATTGTGAGATAGAAAAAAAAAAATTAAATTTTCTCCGAACGATTCAATCGGTGATAGTTATGCGCGAAAAAATTCTTCAGAAGTCAATCTGGCGGATCCAGCCTTACCGGTAGGCTAGGTGCACCACGAAATCTACCACTTCCCGAAGTGCGTGCGACAAAATCAATAACAAAGCAATTGAATATAAATAAGTTCCCATATACTTTGGTTGACTAATTTCTGATGTGGTGGACCCAAATCTTCACAGTTGGGTCACATTTCGTTCGCTTCAAGTTCCCCAGAAGAAGAGTCAATTTTTTAGTGTCGCTCTCATTTCTGTCAATGTAGTTCATGCGGGAATTCAACTACGGAAATGCACCTTTTACCTATACAGCATATTTTATAAAAATATTGTTTTGATTTTTAGAGTGCCAACAACTAAAGTTGCTAGTGAGGTAGCTATTATTACTAAATAGGCTCGTGACCCATAAGTAAGTCAGTGCCTGAGACAACGCAGCCTAAAGTTCCTTGAGATCGCGAGTAGTAAGTTGCCTTCACATATCCAGGTCAAGAAACTATGGTAGGTACCCAACAAGACTTTGTCTTGGTTAAGTCTTTCTTAAGTGGCGAACCTAGTACCTGGCTTTCGAAAATCATTTTGTCAGCAGAAGTATTATCCATTTACTCGAGGTGAATGACCACAAAACAAAACATCGTATTTTAAATTTTGTACTACAAGCACATCGAGTTCGGAGTTCTTTCTTCTAAGGTTTGAAATGAATCTGTTTTGCCCAGGATATAAAGTAACTTTCAGCTGACCTGGCGGACTTCGTTCTGCTCAAATTCATTGAAAAACATTGTTCTAAAAATATGTTGTGTTGTATTGAAAGTGCGACATTCTTCGTTTTCCGATTCAGTCTATTTTTTCCCCATACAAACTTTCACCCCTATTTCATCCCATTAAACGCTATGTCCTTTCTTGGACAAGTGCGAATACATCAAGCCCAAAATCTTAAAAATTAAACGATCTGTTCTTGAGTTATAAGATGAGTGTACACAAGGACGTCACTATCTTTTATATTTATTATAGAGTTTTCCAGGGTTTTTCTTGTTTAGATCAGTACTTTGGAGTTGATATTTAATCCGGGGGATACTACCATTCAATCTGATACGTCTCCTGCGGACTTTGTACTGTAGAATGATATTCAAGAAGTCACCGAACAGCGAAATCCGATACTCACTTTACTCTTGTTTTCGCTCACAGTCCGGGGTGAAACACCGCCTCAACCAACCCCTTAGCGCGCTCTCTTCCTACATAGCTGCCTCTAGCTACGCACAGCAAGCTGGTTGAGGTCGTTCTCCAATTGTGCCCTGAGACCCAACCTTTCCTACGTTGTACCTTCAAGGCGGACTTAAAAAATAATGGTTGGTCCGATTCGTTGTTATCCATAGGCTACACGTACCTCAGCAATCTTAGCCATTATATTCTCAGCTTTCTGGCCCAAAGTCCTTAATTACTTCAAAGTTGCAGCTGTCCAACATCGTGACATTTTTACCGAGTCGTCAGTGCTGAGAGCTCTTTTTCGTTGACAGCATTCATTTGGGACTCATTTACAGTCAGACCCATCTTCGCCGCCTCCGTATAAATACTTGCAAATGCGCCACTGACAGCTCGCTGCGATCTTCCGATAATGTCTTAAGCTATCATCAGCATATGCAAGCAGTTGAACAGATTATTTTGAAAAATTCTGCCTCTGATGTCGGCTTGTGAGTTATGTACAATTACTTGAAACTGGGTCTTCACTATTTCTTGGGCGGAGTTACTTTCTTGCCTTTTTTTCTTTATGAACCTATGTTGAAAATTGTACTTAGTTCAATTCTATAGGCCTTTAAAACATACGCAACCAAACCAAAAAGACTGAAAAGAGAGTAATAGTTTTGCTCTATGGAAAAGGTTATGAGGTCTAGCTTTTGGTCGATTTTCCTTTCCAATGATAATGACAGCAGATCACAGTTGACTGATATTTAATTTTTCAAATAATCTCATCAGAATTATCTAGACAGACCTAGTGAAAGCCCTAGTATTCTCTTTAAAGCTCCTCACTTAACGTAAATTACAGCCCCAACTGAATAGCAATTCAAACATTAAACATTCTCACTATATTGTTTCAGTCCCGCATTTGTCATCTCCTAGATGCGAGTATCCCGTCCACACGACCTCTTTTTGAACTACACAAATAAAAATTTCGTTCCATTCACATTTCCATAGTTTACTCAGCTGAAATTCGTCGGTAAGAGAAAAGCAAATTGTTGGCTCGATGATAAACATTTAAAAGTGAAAAATCCCGCCACACCATATTAGGCGTATTCCACAAAAAAAACTGCAAAAATAAAATGCAAATGTAGTCAAACGCAGACAGGTTTCAGAATCGATTTCTTGTTAGGTACGAGTATTATGGCAGCCACTCAATTAGCATCGACACCAATATTGTCTAAGGCCGTCAGCGATTGACGTTTTTTTTTTTTTTGTAATTACATCTACAGAGAGGATAATGATTATTTTTTTTGGATTTGCCTGTAATTAATTAATTTCTCCTGTTGTTTATAAATCCACAGGCTAGACGCTGAATGTTTTTGTCACTTCGATTAGACTCCAGTCATAAGAATGGTGATTTGTTTTGTGCTTTTTACTGAACAAATTGAACTGGAATCATTTAGACAAGAATTGCGTTTTTTATTTGCTTTTCAAGCCTTAGGAGCATTGTCATTTAAATATGATTTTGCTCTTGATGACACGTTCTTATTTTACCCCCATAATCTAAGATCAATGATTTCCAACAATAGTAAGAGATCCAAATGTTGTTCTTATCCATGAACTTATTAATTCTTTGAGGTATGTGTTTAGGTGACAAACAGATTTGGTGAAACCGTCACATACGACAACGGCATTTTGGGGAACATTGCCTCTAATCCCTTTCTTAATTAAAATATTGATCTGATTTTAATGTTATTCAGTTAACAATTGTCTGCATAACTTTTAAGAAAATCTAACGTACGGTTTTTGAGAGACAAAATTTTGAACTTTGATTGCGCTTTCCCAAAAGTAGTCAAATGTAATATACGACAATAGGTCTATTCGCGTAGGTACTTTCAGGCACTAAAAATCTGTCAAACTAAAAAATATAAGCAAAAATCTGTCATAATATTCTAAAGGACGCTGCGAAATTACGCCGTAGGTCAAAATGAAATTAGTTCCTTAGGCCAATTTTCATAACGAAATAAAGCTCCATTTAGTTTGTGGAAATAAAGCCCAAAAAAAATGAAAATGAACCCAAAAAAATAAATGAAATAAAGCCCCAAAGTACATTTTTATTTTTGAAATATTCCACACAAATGCAAATATGCCCCAAAAATTTATAAGAACACCTTTAATATATCTTCGACAACCCGTCTGCAATAGGGTCATTGAAAATGTGCCAAACCGTAAGCAATAGCTTCTGCTAACAGTTTAAGGTTGCATTCAGTGGATATTTTTTAAGTGCTTGCAAGTAAACCCTATATTTGCCCGCAAATCAGTGCAAACTACGCAAACGTGAGAATCTTGAGGTATTGTAACTTCTTCACTTTGTTCTTCCTCCAAAATTTCCTCTTCGGAGGCTATTTCATCTTCGAATATGTCCTCTTTTGGAACCGTATCCACCCAAATCCCATCCGCGAACACAATTAAATCTTTTGAATATTATATTTTAATTCGATGAAATAATAGTTAAAAATTCTCGCGAATAAGCTATTAGTGGAGAATCATTTAATTCAAACTGTTAACAGACAATCCGCGCAAATTTTTTCCCGAACGCTTTCCGAAATTCATGCTTGCACAATGTAAATAACCAAACTGAATTGAACTGAAGCGAACACAAATAACACTTGCTAGAGAAACATTCTAACGGCTAAGGAAGTTGTTATGTTTATATTTTCCTCGATTTTTAGAAAAATAACGATAGTGAAATATGACCCAACAAATATTTCTTGGGTCAGATTTCATTCTTAAGAGTTGAGGCCTTTTTTCATAATGAAATAGCCCCAAAATGTATATTTTTTTTTGTTATAGTATTTTGTTTGTATATTGCATTGCGAGCACAGTTTTGGAGCCTTATTTAATTTTTTGGTTTGACACTTTTTTCCTGCAGCGTTATTTCGCAGCGCCACTCTAAAGTACGTAGGTAGACTTCCAGCTGCTTTGATCCACTTATACATCTTTTGACATCTAATCCATATCACAAATAAATAAATATAAAACTTAGCCTTATCCAATAAATGAAATGTTCTGCAACAACGGCTGAATTTATCTGAGCTGTTTCGAGCCAAGAGAGGAACTGCTCGTTACTCGTTACTTTGCCAATTTTCTCGTTTTCTGTAATTTTTAATGAGAACCAATGTGTCTAAACATTGTGCGATCGATTTATTTCAATTGTGTCCGATTTAAACCGATTGCGAATTTCTTGTGCATTGGTAAAGGTATTGGCGTTCGAAAAAAAAATATTTTAAACATTATTCACACGCCATTTCTTCAGTCTTTGTCCTAACTTACTTAAATAAAAAAAAGTCTGACAGTAGTAAGTCGCGTAAATAGTCTTTTCAGTTGACGTTTATGAGAGGTTGCCGATAAATCTAGTAATGAAAAGCCTGCCTGCATACTCAGTTGACTTTTCCAAATGTTAAAATTGAAAATAAAAGTACAAAAACGATTCAAGTTGACTAGTCAACTTGTTCGACCTTTAAGTAGTCCAGACCAAAATAGTTGACTTTTTATGTGAAGTAAGTATTCGAACACCCTCTTTGTTTTGGTGTACCTACAATATGTCAAAAGGCAAAACAAATATTTGATATACTTGATTGTAGTTGCTGTCAATAAGACAGGCTGCCAACATTTCGGCGATGAAACTTACTGTTCAGAAAGCTACTGGGGGCAGATTTATTGGACTTACTTTACATTAATTTGCTGAGAGAGAAGCTCATTAGTAAGAACAACAAATCTGTCTTAAACGAGGAGAAACTATTAATGCCTATGACCTATAAGAAATTCAATTAAGCATGCCACACAATGGCTTTGTGTAGGTATGATATTTAAAAAGCTGCCAAATGTGATTGTTTTTTTATTTGCAAGACAAATACTCATAATGAAATACAAAATTGCTATTTCTTCTATTTCAGCAGCATAGGTAATTTTCTTAATGGGTTTTGGTAGTCTTGTAAAGGATGCAAGTAATTGCCGGTTTATTGTTCGAGTTAGAGGCAACCCCAAATCCTATAACCGCATGAATTCGCACATAATGAAATGCGGTAGATGATTTACGTTATAATTGCGGTCAAATAAATTAAGATTAATATAGGTATATGCGTGGAGTTGTACGTCAAGTGTGCTAGCCATAGAAGTGAGTTTGAGTGTGAATAGAGAAAGTAAAAGTAAATATCCATGTACCTACTTTGTGAAAAGGGATGGGAGTTATTGAGAAACTGCAGTATGGGGTTTAAAGAGCGATATACAATAACATTGATTGATATTTAACTTTAAATGATTTTTGGAAGTTGGAACACTAAATCCAGAAGATTTAAGGATCTGGATCTTGGGGCAGTCATCTACGGTTTTGACTTTGAAAGTTGAAAAAGGAGTCATATTTCTTTAACTAACAGTCAGTATAAACAGCATCTACTTGTCATCTGTTATGGAACAACTAATGCTGTTTAACTATATTTTATAGATTATAGCTTTGAAAACGCAGAAAATATGCAAACACGTCTATATTTTGCGATATTGTTTTAAGGCCACACTTAAATATTGGGACCAAAAAGCGGAATCACCTATGAACAATTGACAAAGTGGTAAATATTCTTTAAAATGATTAGTGAAACTTGAAAGACTTTTATTTAGACAGAAATAGGCATTGGGTTTAGCACTACAGAATTATTTATCAAATTTGCAGCCAGAAAACCAAAGTTCAAAACGTTTCCTGACATCCAATCGATTTCAAATTTTATTCTTGATTTGATATTTTCAATGGACTTTCATTTTATACCCACAAGTGTTCTGCATTCGTTCTTTATTTTTCTTCGTTGAGTTGTGTGTGTGCAAAGACTTACAGTTGCGAAGTTGCAGCACTTTTAAAAGTGAATGTAAAAAAATGCGTATTTATACAAGGTGGGGGCAAACGAACTGTCATAGTCTGAATTGGCTGCTATTTTGTTAGAAATGAAAACATTTTGTGACGTTTCGATTGATGTAAAAAATTGCACATCTAGAAGTGCTCTTTCTATGTTTTTTATGTTTCATTGAAAAAGAAAGTGCACTTCCAGATATATTCTTAACACAACAGAAATGTCCGGAATATTATAAAAGAATTGCCCGGAACGCACAAACACTCACTTGCGCATGTCAAATTGAAACGCATAATTGTGGTGTTGGAAACAAAGTTTGCTCTATTTGGTCTATTTAAACGTAAGGTCTATTTTTTTGAGCTTCAATCTCAGCAAAGTAAAGTAAAGTAGGATTTTCAGCACGCAATTACAACAACTACTCTCTATTTGATACTTCAAGGACTGACAGTAGTTGCTGCAATAACATGACAAAAATCATACTTAACTTTGATGAGATTGATGCTAAAAAAACACGCATAATCATATTTACTGTAAAAGCGAAAAAAAAGAAGCCAAGAAAAACCAGTCTGACATATAATATGCAGATCTCCATAACTATTGCAAAAGTGCACCAACGAGTTTCATTTAAAAGAGCAATTCTCTCGGATTTTTCTGTTTACAACATAAATGTCAAAGCACAATGACATTTGACGCCATTTGCAAAAAGTATGACACGTTAAAGTCAATTAAAGTGGGCGCTCTCAGAGCACATTTTTTGCTCGCAGAGCACTTTTTATGTTCGTTTGGTACAAAAGAAACAATCTTTTTCAGATTTCAGAGCACTTTTGCGAATCTGGATTTTTTCTCAGATTTGCTTCAGATTTACCAATACAAGTACGTTTGAGTTTGACAACTAGTGGAGTTTGTTTACGTTTTCTAATTTCTTTTTTAAACTGAAAAGAAACGAATTGGATTGTGTTGATCTATTTTTTGTTAATTATTTATGTGCAAATGCTTAGAAATCAATCTGGGCGAGCATTTTTAATGTGTTCATATAAAATTTAACCAGTGAATGGAAAACGCTTAGAAAAGTGTCGAAGGCTACACATATTCCAATCGCACAAATATCAACGCAAAAAAGAGCAAGTGACTACATAAGTATCTAGTTTAGTTAGTCTGACAGCTGTCTGGCTTGATGTGTCTCAGTTTTGACTGTCTTGGATCGGTCACATGAACAGTTTTCAAGTGAACTTTAGAGATTTGTAGCCAAAGAATAGGTCTGTTCCTTTAATTTTTAGTAAGAATGGAAAAGGCTGTCAAAATGGCAGTGGTACGGATAAATTCTCTTACAGATAGAGACACTCACGAAAAAGTTAGGGAACGCTTTTGTAGTAATCTATGAAAATGACAGACACATAATTCAAAAATTCAAAAAAGTGGTACGAAAAGTCGTTAAAAATTCGTATAAACTCGAGAATTTGCTATTTTACTAGCAAACTTAGTTAGTTTATCGAAATTTCTTCATGAATCCGAGCATATGAAAGAGTTTGTACTGATTGAACTACAAGCATTCGAGAAGAGGAAAAATCGACGACACAAAGAAATTTGTTCAGTAAAAATTCGTAAGATTCTTAGTGGAGGGGTAGTATATTGCTCTCTCGATGACGCTCTCTTTTATGAATTTTTCGAGTTAAGGAACGGCATTAAGTAAAAAATCGCAAAAGCTCATAAGAATTTTTAAAAATTCGTAAGATTTAAATTAACAGACCTTATCTTTCTTATCTAGTCAATAAGTTCGTGACTGAGTAATTAGTGGACAGTTTGCATATGTGGCCGACGTAGGAAAAGTGACGTTACCGACCGAGCTTTTGCTTTTAGGTGAAGTACATAAATACTCCAGACTAATCTTAACTAGCTTTTTAAAAGTCTCCATTGACTGATAACAATTTTCAATCTAGTAGTTAGTTGCCTTCCAAACAAATTCAACAAACTAAATGTCAAACTGCTTGTCGATTGATCTGACAAGCCGATTATAAAAATCTTTTAAAATTCAAACTGACAGAATAAATGACGTTTTGTGTGCCTTCCATACCGCATGATACACAGCTCAGTGTGCTGCCTATCAGACGACTAAAATGCGACATTCATAAGGCAGGTATGCATGTCGTATGTGACGCATCATACTATTCGTAATAACTTGTAAAAAAATACACATCCAATAAAACCTGGGAGGTAGAAGTTAATTAAAAAAATAACCTGCCGCCACAATTTCATTTCACTCATTTCAATTTGCACAAACAAAACAGAAAGTAAACACAATTTAAAATAAATAATTAAACGAAGCATACACCACATCGCTAAGCAGGCTATTTATAATACAATTTCACGCAATTATGCCAACAGACTATCGCTCCATTGAAGCGATAACTTATGTGTGTGTGTACAAGGTTTTGAATTGCCCCCGGTTATGCCCGTGCTAATGTGTCTGCAAAGACTTGTAAATTTTTCTAAATGTTGTCATCAAAAAGAAATCCCACTCGTCTTCATATCCTCTGCCATATCAATAACCATCGGGAGCAGGCTTTCATCCCCCACCAGCTCGCGCAGCGCGTTGCTGTTCTCAGCCTAAATGGAACGACACTAAGCAGATTTGGGAACACTTAAGCAAATCAATTAGGGGAGATCCTGTTTAATGAACCATTTGGAATTAAATTAATTTACATCCCACCCATCAGCCCCTAGACACGCCACACCTCTCGACCATGGGTCTCGGTATAATATTAATGAAATTATTTCCCATCGCTGGCATCCCTTAATCGGCCCTCTCTCTCTGGCAAGCCACATGTCAGTGTCGACGCAAGCAACCAACTGTCCAATGCTTTTTCACAAATGGCTTTTGTGCGCCTACGGCCTACCACCATCCCCGCATCAATGTCCTTTGGGGTTCTTCTCCTGGCTTCGGACGAAGGGAAACTATTTGAAGTTATTCGAATGCCTAAATTGATTGATTGTCTGTAGGCAAGTGTATACTGCGTAGTTCGCCAGGATCCAGGTCCTCTCGAAGTTCATCGAGCGTAACGAGGGAAAACTTTATCGGCATAAGTTCGCCCGGGTTCGAACAAGTTCAATGGGAAGGACGCAGCGGTTGCCAGGTAAATGGTAATAATGTGTCTAATCGAAATGGACCGCAAATAACACAGTAATTTGGGAAAATAACAGAAAAAGAAAACAAAATCCAAGAAATACCCTTTCTGAGTTAGAATTGGCACCTCCTGCCCCCCACCCAACCGATAATAGATTCCAACTAGTAGGTAGTGGCAGTAGGGTGAGGAACAACTCTTTGATGAGGGTGCAAAGAAACAATATTTGCCAATCCTGTCCGCCACCGCCGGTGTTCAGTGATGCCAGATTACAAGATATATCTTTTTTTTCAAGATTTTTGAGCTCCAAAATAGGTGCAAGACTTTTTACCTCAAATTCATCAAATTTCAAGATATTTGATATCAAGAATTTTCGAATTTTTTTACAACCTTTTCTATTGGAGAAAACCGTTTTCTATAAACTCCATAATTATGAGTAATATGAGTCGAACAGAGCCCATGTACAATTTCTGTTTTACTAACGTTTCCATCAACTCTAAAGAAACATACATTTCAACGAATTTGATAAAATAACCGATGTAATATGTTTTTGGAAAAAAAATGATAGTAGAAACAGCCAATGGAAACTTCGCATATCCAATTTTTAAAGATTTTCTTTTCAATATAATTGTCGCTTCCACATTCCTTCGCTCTGCAGAATATTTTTTCTGCTGTAAATTTAAATAAAAGCAAAATTCGTAATCGTGTGAGTATACTGAAACAGTTGAAAGTTTAATCTTTACAAAGGATTTGTTGCTCTTTAATGGAGTAAGATGCTATGATTCTAATATAAGCAATGAAGTTCTGAGTCATTTTAATTCAAATATTTTCCAAAATAAAAAAAAATTACATTAGTGCAATTTTGTCGGAAAAGATATGTATAACAGTTTGTTTTAAGTACTTCAAAATTGTATTTTATATTTCGATGTTTTTCTATTTTGAAAATATCTTGAAAAAAAAGATTTTTTATTTCGAAAAATAAGATTTTTAGATTTTTCATCTGGCAACACTGCCGGTGTTGGGAAATTGCGCTTAGCAGTTTATCGACTCGCACAAACACACACATATAGTGGGCTTAATAAGAAACATAACCCGAATGCTGCACATAGGGGAAGTCCAATAAAGGGACAAAAAGAAATAAGACAAACTTGAGGATGAACCTGTACGTATCTTAAGAACTTTTGCGAGGTTTTTTTCGCAACTGTGCATGTGCGACGAGAAAGGATCAAAGTATTTTGGCGACTTCATGTCGTAATGGAATTCGTGGAGGCGGTAATCCACATCGAAAGTTACTCTTTTCGGATTATTTGAATAGAAGAGCCTTTGCATCCATGAGATTACCTTTGGTATCTTTTGACATAAACTGAAAGGTAAGCTCCTTGTGGGATTGATTGTGGTAACTTTATTTATCTAAAGTCCAAATGACAGGTCAGACCTTCCAGACAGAGTGCCACATTTTAATAATTCCTCGTCTTAGAAATCCATAACTTACTTGTACATTACTTCTACATCGTAAAATGTAAAGCATAAAAAAAAGAGAGGCAACAACACTGATAGAGAAGACATAGATATGCATTGGGGAAAAGGGCATACCTAAGTGGGAGAGTTAACTTAACATTGATGACTGAAAACGGTGACTGTTGTACCTAAATTTTTTTAAACAAAGGGCACATTCAAAAACCAAGTCGACTATAGATTGATCTACCTGAAACGCAAAAACTATATTGGTCGGTAACGTAACTTTTCCTTCGTCAACCGCATATGCGAACTGTCAACTTAGTACTCAGTCACGAGTTTCTTGATTCTTCGGCTACCCGTCAATTGAAACAGCTGTTTATGAGACCGGTCTAAGTCAATCAAAACTGAGGCAGAACAAGTCAGACAGCTGTCAGACTTTCGAAAATAGACACTTGAACGTCCCCATTGTCTACCTAGGCTCTGCTTTCTTATATGGATATAATAAGTGGGATTGATTGAAGTTGATGCGCAAGCATCACAGACTGATAAATAAAAACACCCTCAAGGAAATTTAAGGAATGCAAAAGCGCAATCAATTCCTATTGGAAAAGTAGACCTGCGGGAAAAATAAGACCCTCATTTTTCTACCCAGCTTTGCCAAAAAAAAGGCAACAGATGAATTTACGGGTCTTTGAAAATCATGTAAAGGGTTTTCCAATAAGAGGTGTTATTTTGGTATTCAAAGAAAAATGCCATTTTTTGAGATAAATGATCGGATGTTTATTTCATAATAAAGAGGAAGGCATGCCGTTAATAATGAAAAACAACATCAGCCAAATGGCCACCATCACGAGCACGCATACAGGACCATATGTTTTTAATGAAATTTTCCATAACCACATCGCAAAGTGACTGCCCTATGTCCTCGATAGCCTCACGAATTTTATCTTTGAGATTTTGAATCGACGCTGGGCTGTTGGCGTAGACCTTATCTTTCACGTGGCCCCAAAGGAAGAAGTCGCAAGGTGTTAAATCAGAAGATCTCTGTGGCCAATTGTGATCACCTCTTCGAGAGATAACACGGTCCGGAAACCTTTCCAATAAGAGATCAATGGTTTCGTTGCTTGTGTGGCACGATTCGCCGTCTTGTTGAAAGTTAACGTTTTCCAGATGAATAACATCCAAATACGGTGTAATGACGTTTGTGGAATGCCCAATTCCAAAGAAAGACGAGGAATGGACAAACCTGGGTTTTCTTCAACACTTTGTGCTACAGCAGCAATATTCTCAGTTGTTCTTGAGCGACGTGCACGGGTTTTATTCTTCATATCACTAACTTGCCCCAGCAGCTTGAATTTTTCCACAAATTTCTGTATTGCGGTCCGACAAGGTGCTTCACGACGACCAAAAAATGCTTTGATATCAAGAATTTTCGAATTTTTTTACATTAAAACAACCTTTTCTATCGAAGAAAACCATCCACTCTATATTATTTCTGTAGTTTTATAGTCGTATATTTACCTCTTGCGTTTCACACGCTCAACCAATCTTAACAAATTAAGTGTCAGGTAAAAGATATTTTCTAGGTTATTATCTTTGCATTTTTACTTTTTTTAAATATTAACAATTGAAAAAGTTGAATTTGACTACATTCAATTTCAACTACGCAATAGTTGTGTACAAATTTTCTTTCATTCATCATGCCCACAAACAGTGTTGCCAGATGAAAAATCTAAAAATCTTATTTTCCGAAATAAAAAATCTTTTTTTCAAGATACATATTTTCAAAATAGAAAAACAACGAAATATAAAATACAATTTTGAAGTACTTAAAACAAACTACATACATATATATTGAAAATAAAATCTTTAAAAATTGGATATGCGAAGTTTCCATTGGCTGTTTCTACTATCATTTTTTTCCAAAAACATATTACATCGGTTATTTTATCAAATTCGTTGAAATTTATGTTTTTTTAGAGTTGATGGAAACGTTAGTAAAACAGAAATTGTACATGGGCTCTGTTCGACTCATATTACTCATAATTATGGAGTTTATAGAAAACGGTTTTCTCCAATAGAAAAGGTTGTTTCAATGTAAAAAAATTCGAAAATTCTTGATATCAAATATCTTGAAATTTGATGAATTTGAGGTAAAAAGTCATGCACCTGTTTTGGAGCTCAAAAATCTCGAAAAAAAAGATATATCTTGTAATCTGGCATCATTGCCCACAAATGACGCCACGAAAGAGTGTCGATAGTCGAAGAGAGTACAGTCGTAAGAATCACAGAGCACTAATAAGAAATTTAAGAGAAAATTTCATTTTAAGTTATGCGACTTAAGTTACAATTTGGCACTTTTTTCGAGATTTTTTTTGCTATTTTGGCCCTTTTTTTGTTGGAGAAGGCTCCGTAGCTTCTACGCAGACGAAGTCGCGGGTACCAGCTAGTTTTCTATTAACTCCATTATTATGAGTGACAATTTTGTCGAAAAATGATTTCGAGTTGTTGGTTTCAGTATGGTTTACCTATGGTCAATACTGCGAAGCAATTTTGGGGGATCTGAGATTTTTTAAGGAGGTCAACAAATCTTAAAATGCGAACCTTCAAAAGTGTCAGATTGGTCATACTTCACTAGAAAGCTAGAAACCTTTAAGGACTAGGCATAACATTGCGATCGCTACTATCCACCCCAAAAATAAGAATGAATTTGGTTTTTAACCACAGAGTCAAAGAAGTCGTCCTCAATTTGATTGGACGTTAACACTTTAAATGGGAAAAATTGGGCTCTAGTGTTTAAATTCACAAAGGCAGGCCGAAAATATTGCTACAAGTCACGAAGAAAGTATTTTTGAAACATGCAGTCTTCAACTTAAATTTAAATCTTCTTCTTCTATGACTCGGCACCAAAAGCTTTTTTAACTCTCGACCTTTGATATCATTTTCACATCACTCTCAGTACCCACAATAATGTTTGTCGTCACTGACGCAAAAAAGATGTTCACAAATCACAATTCAAACGGTACATGTGAATAAAGTCAAATGAATGCCATGAAAGAGTCACCCGTCTCCACCTTGACATTTTTAAATCTACCCATACAAGGACTCCATGCCAATGACTTTTTAAATTACTTTTAAATTTTGCATTAAAGCAAGCCAGTCTCTCCTTGTGTCACCTATGTACATATTACCCCATATTCATCAACATCTTCATCAAGGCAAAGCAATTATTCATCCTCCTTTTAGCTATTCTCAACACCAGCAGGGGTATATTTTAAGCTTTTTTAATTATATCGTTCTACTGTAGTTGGACAATCGTGCATGCGACTGCTTTTTCAGCATCGCAAATTTTGCATATATATGGCGAATGCAACCGGCCGAGGCTTGCAAAAGACCCAGCATCTTCGGAATAGGCAAGCGAAACCCAGTTGTACATGCGACAGTACGTATGTACCTCCATGCAAGCCGGTTCATCGAGAAGTCCTATTCATAAAAAGCAAGATATACACTTCCCTTACACAGCTCACCACTCACTCAATGACACAATCACAAAACGCCTAGGGGCTCTTCTCGAAAGCAATTTCTAGTGGTGGTTGGGGACAAAAAGGCTTCAAGCACGCCCACGTGGTTGTGTGCAAGACGCGGAATGACAAACTTTACGGTTGCTAGTGGCATACGAAATGAGGACAAGAACAAGGACACATCACACATAGCTTTGGAGGTAGAGAATGCCCACACCATCGGATACAAAAGGCAGGACTTTGCCAGCAACAACTGTCATCATCCCACTAAGCCGTGTCACGAGAGGAGTAGAGAGTAGAACTCTTCTGTGTTCGGCCGGAACTCGATGTGTGTGTGCCTCCTATTTTAGTGGACATTATTGCTTTGAAGATGAGATAAAGTGCGCGACTAAATGTTCGTTCATCATTCACGAGCGATTAAGAATACTATAATGTACCCAGATATACATACATTTCCATTGCAAACAAGGATGCTGTCTGTCAGAGCCGGATGTCAACTGTTTGCATTACATTTATGTCAGTTTAATGTCACACGAGATGATGAGTGTTGCTCGAGAATAATATCCAAGGGTGGATTAATAAATGTTTTATGGGTTTTCTTGTATACGAGTAGTGATGCCTTGTGCAATCATGATGAGTTAAGTTTAATGTAGAGAAGAATAATATGACAGGAGGGCTCATCTGTTATGTGTAATCACTTGACATAGGTAGGTTACATCAAAGAAATATTTACATGCAACGATAATAAATTAGGATGACGATGATTTCGTTGACGTTTAAATTTCCTTACGCAGATGTCTTGTGTCAGCAGCTGTCACCTGTCCAAATCTTAAACAATATCCTCTGACCATTGATTGGCCTCTGTCTCATAAATTCGCCGCAATGATATCGAAAGACATTCAAATGCAAAAACTAGTTTGCTAAGTCTACCAGTTGTCGAATGTAAAATGCATTTTCGAGCTGACGTTTATGAAGTGGTAGCCGATGAATAGTCAAGAATGGGCGCAATTGAAAACCCAGTTATCTTTTGTCGACTACATTTGCCTGGACTAGATGTACGATGAACGCAAAATCTGAATTAGCCGGTGATGCCACTTTTCCTAAGTCAGCCAAATAAACGAACTGTCAACTTAGTTCTCCACTCTTGTCAATCGATTCATTGGCTCGTGTCATCGATCAGAGATCAGATTAAGTCAGCCAACTGTCAGACTTACTGAACTGAATTCTTGTGCATTCCCAATTTCTTGACAGAGTTGACTTTTCGATCGTAACTATGCCTGACGTTTTAAAAGTGGCGTAGATGGCCTATCAAGTTGTTGCGCTCAATGAGAATCTCTCCCGGATGGGAGAACATGGCCATTTATCGCTCCACAACAAATACTCTGAACTCATTTAAGTGCCACAATGAAATTGTTTGCATTAGCACAGACAAATGTACGACCAAAGTTCATAAAGTACTCGCATTTCAACTACAGCACGACTTGTTTCCCCTCACGATACGCACCACACACGTGTGGCTATATTTGTCGAATGCAAATGCATGGGGATGGGTAACCGCCTTCAGGATATAAAAGTGTACGCTTTCTAAGCGCATTACCCGTAACTTTAAATATAAAATGTCAATAAAGTACAAACGAACACTTCTACGTCGATGAGTGTGCAACAGTGTGTAATCTACATGATATCATTTAGCAAACAAGTTTAGCTTGAACTGCTGTTACCGAAGAGCAGTATGTTACATCCCAAACGAGAGGGAAAACGAGTGAGCGATGTAAAATTCAAATTTAAATCCTCATGGTTGTAATTACCAAGAGTTTCGTCCTGCGGTATCTGACGTTTGACACGTTTTGCGTAAAGCTCTTTTGAATTTGTTTGCGCTGCACCTGCACACTGTTGATTGCAACACCCACATACGAGTAGACTAACGCTGATGCCTGAAATTGATTATCGGTCTGTTTTGTAGAACAGATATTATGTTTTGTCACATGTTATCTGTATCGCAATTTTTTTGTAATAGACTAGGTGTAGGTACCTATTGTGAATTTATCTGAATGCGTATGAGTTTGGTGACATTTTTAATTAACGTGGAATTTATCGGAATCCAATCAGAACTCATTCGCAGAATGCAATGGACTGACCGAATCGAAAGATAAATTGGATTGGAGGTACACCTTTATTTTTCATGAAAAATATAATAAAATGGTTCTGTTCTGTCCTTTATTCATCAGTCAGGGCACTCATTCCGTAACTTTTCGGACGATTATCGTCTTACAAGTTTGAGAGCTTAATCCAGCTCATTGTCCGAAAATATAATGAAAACTGACGTTTGTCAGAAAAATTCGAATTGGATATGACTTATTTTGGTGAACAAAGTTTTAGAAACGATATCGTTTAGAAGATCGTTGATATACGGAACCTGCCCCAGGATTAGATATGATATGTCCGAATTCCAGGCCGGCAAATATTGTTAGCAATTATATGTATTTTCGAAAATATCTTAAACAAAACGTAAGTAAGAATTTGCTTCTAACTTTGACTTAAAAATATTTGTAGCGAGATTCAAATCAAACTTGGTTTTTTAGAATCTTTTCTTTTTCGATTTGGTATCACTTTTCCAGCAACTACCTACCTGAAAACTTACGGTTGACTTGTGCTTATTTTAGTTAGCCTTCCACTGTGATAAAACAAATTATATTCAAAAACCTGGTCGAATATTAGTAAAAATGTTGAGTTTTATTTTTAAAGGTTTATTCATTGGCAGTACTACTTTCAAACGGCAACCATTTAAAGAGATGACAGCTGAGAAAGAAGTTCCTTTCAAAATCTTACGAGTCGCACACTTGCAGAATTATGGTGGATTTACAACATCACACATTCATACAACGGAAGATTAAAGTGAATCCTAATACTAAATACCCATCTGACACGCAAAAAAACAAAAGGTCAAGTATTTGGGTCGGCCATCTTGTTTACGTGGTAGGAATTATGGGAAAGCTCTGCATGTTGATATTTTTATAGCAATGGCCTACAGAATTCCGCTTTCCTATAAAACAAAATGGCTTCCGGAAGTGATGTACGGACAATTCTTTATTTATTTCGCATAACTGACTGATGAATTGTTGGTTTAATTTATTGACAGTTAATACCAGAGGCAAATCATTCTGAGACCCCTAACTCACAATCCTCTTGCCGCTTGCATTTTGTATTCCTATCGGTGTTATGACAATTGGGAATCCGCGTGACATGCAAAACATACAACAAAAAATTCTGACAACCTCGGCAACCGTGGGGAATTGTGAAAGGGTTCGGGAATACCACATTTTAGCATAACTGAATGCCGCCATTGGTTAGTAATTATAAATTTGTTTAAGGTGAATAATTTGATTTGTGTGGTTAAGAAAACTATCTGAAGGAGATGTTTTATATACTAAAAATATATTAGGAAAAATATGGCTGTTATTTCTTTCTTTGGGATATGTTTAATTAACTTCGATTTCGTGCGTAGTTTTTTATTAAATAAAAAAGAAAATTTGCTCAAACTGTTTTTATTTTCTCTCAACCAATCGACATTTCTAATTTTTCGTAAATATTTTAAGCAAATGTACACTTATTCATAAAAAAAAATATTATTCACACGTAACGAACAAATTAAAATTTAAACGATAATTTTCTATGAGCGCTGCAAGCCATTTTGCCCAAAACGGAAGTGATTGCAGAAATGTTGGTCGTCGGAACTTGTGTTTATTTCCGTTTTATTCGGTGATTAATAAAAACTTTTATTCCATCAAAGTTATCTGACATTTTACTGCGAAAAATCATATAAACGTGGAAGCACTGCTCTAGAAAAAAAATCATCGCCAGCTGATATTTTATTGTCATTCATAGTTATTCATGCTCCAAACAACCTGAGTTTAGTTTTTCACTCGTTTCTTAAAAGTCGAATAAAACAGCATTTTAACCAGTTTGCCGGTGTTTGGTTTTTATTGACACCGCTGTTAGTCTTTACTTCTTGTACTTTTTTGAAACAGAGCTTTGGTTTGTCCTTTCACTTTGCAATAAATAGACCTCCGTTTGCCATTTAACATGAGTATATTCATAGGATACACGTTTTGGTGCGATTCTAATCCATCTCTTTTGTGTGCACACAGTAGGCCCGAGTATGGTTTAATGAATACCTTTTTCAGTGAAGAAAGGTAAAGTATAATCTCCAGCACCCAATTACAAGGATTGTAGGTACTCTTCTTGGCAATTGGCCTTTCGGAGACTTAGCACGCTTATTTATCCCAAGTAGAAGTAACTACATGTTGTTACCTTCCTGGTACAATGTGTTAATGGTACTGTCAGTATTTATTAATTAACCTGCCGCCAGAGCCATTAGCTTCCAGGAAGCATGTACTAGGAATAAGAGAAATTGAAACCAAAAGTCGAGACGTACACCGAAATAACCAGTAAACCGTCTCACAAGCACAAACGATAAGCAATTGTATTGGGAGGAAAATTCTTGAAGAGTCTGCCGCCGAGAAAAATATATTCAACAATGCAAAAGACTCTCAGAATATTGTCAACCGTCTTACCCTCAAAATCCATTAAAGCTTCAAGTAAAAAAAAAGTATCCAAAAAGTTATCGAATATTTCGCCTCTGGTGTACTTGAAAATGACCCAGAAACTCCCATTCGACACCCATAAAATATTCATCGATTCAAAGGTTCCCTTCTGATACATGTGAAGGACTATAGGCGGTTTATTACGTTAGGTAATAAGAATTCCCCTCTGTGCACTCATTCACGTTAATCGGACGGCAGTTCGTTAAACATATTACGATTAATTTGGGAATTATGTAGGAAGCTTTGCTGAAGCGTTTCCTAATATTTTCGGCATTCCCAATTGGACCAAAACAGTTAACAAGAGTTGTTTATGAGGTGGGCGATCCATCCATCCATCACGGATATAAGAAAAAAAGTTTCTTATACGAAAACTACTGATGTAAGAAACATAATTTTTTATATAAAAACAACCGATGTAGGAACCAAAAGTTCGAAGAAAGTATGCAGGACGATTTGGCGGGCTTTTTCTACTGACAGTAGCACAGCTGTCATTTTAATTGAAAGGTAATTCATTTACATGCATAGTTAAGCTGTTTTTGCATTTTAATGATATCAATATAATAACAAATTGTGTGAATAAAAATACGTGTCTTATAGCCGAGTGTTTCCTTTAAGCGCATTTCTTATATGAAAACTTTTTTTTATGTGCATATAGCAAAAAAATCTCCGTGTTTTTAACTGAGTCTTAAAAGCGAGTTGTTCTTATATGATGTTTCTTATATCCGTGGTCGACTGTACAACGCAGTCATGTTTTTATTTTCGGTTTTTATTTGAACTTTGGCGTTATTATATATATCGTGGGATTTATCCCTTTTTCGAAGTCCAAATAGCTTTTCGTGGAAAAAGGGAAGCAGCAAATTCGTGTGAATTTCAGGAATTTGACAGAAAAAGTTCATAAATGTCTCAAGTCACCACTTCGTTTCTCCACACCAAAGATAAATAGTCCATAAATTATTAATTATGATATAGATGGGACAGAAACCATATGTACCAGAAGGAGTTGACTGCCCCAATATTGCAGAGGGTTTTTTTGTTCCATCTCTAAAGTCTTTTTTTTAATGGCATGTAAAGGCGTTTTTTTTTGGTCTTGCGTTTTCTTTTATTTATCAAGCAAATATTTTCGACGGTATCCAAAGTAAAATGGACAAAAACTTTTCCTTCTTTTTTTATCAAATTTACCTTCGGTTTAATGCATCGGACATTTATTTCGCGAGCTACATAAATGAGTGGAGATTTATCATCCGCCCAACTTGGAGAATTAAGCGTGCGAACAGGATACTGCTTTGCTAAACTTTCCGCTAAATTTTATCTAAGTTGAATTCTTTGTAAGGGGGTAAAATATAGCGCGAGCAGGATACAAGGCTGAAATTTTAATTTATTGTGATTTTCTCTCCGTGTAATACAAATTTTACTTTCAGTGAGATTTCTTCAAGGAGTTTTAAAACTCAATTTGACTTCGGTGAAAAGGGGAAAAATGACTTCGCTTCGTGGGAAAAATTAAGAGAGAGTGCAAACATCACTACTCAAATTATTTCAGTTACCATGAACTTAGCAACATTGGTATATTATTTATATAAGCGATTTGTTTGCAAACAGTGTTGACCAATATTTGCATGAATCTTTTTCCAATTAAATTTATAACTTCAGGCACTATGAAGCCAAGCTGTAGCGCCTCCACTTGAAATTTATTGCGAAATATATTATAAACAGCGATATTGACATTAAGAGTTTGTGGTTCGTTATAAACACTTCAGGGTCGTCATCTACTGTTATCTTATCAGGCATCTTATCAGGCGTTGGGTTAAGACGAGTTTGAGTGATTGATGCCAATGGTGCAAACACCAAGCAACTGTTTTGAATCGTTCAAGTGTAAATAATTCGAATGTGGTTTTATTGAACAATTCGCACACAAAAAACCACTGCCCCCAAGGGTTACTTTTGGTGCTCTTCAATATTATTTCATAAATGTTTATTCTTCAACAGAGCAACTTTTGCGATAAGCTAGTTATGAAACAAACTGAAATTGAAATTACTGGACTTGCTGAGCGGTACCCTCAACTCAAAAATATTTATATACTTGATAGTTCGGAGGATTCCTATTTCAAAAAATATCATTCATCAGATCATTTTGCTGAGTTGTCACTTTCGTGAATTCCAAGCGCCGCGCCGTTACATAAATGACTGACTACACGGAAATTAAACCTTGCGTCCAAGGGGAGAATTCTTTTGTAGCTCTTCTTTTATATTTGTAAGCCCCCATACCATAGGATAAAGTGGGGACATATGTTGGCTATATACAAATTTTGCGATTCGAAGTTTCCATAAATTACAAATTGAGTAGATCTATTGCAATTTTATGAGAAAAATAAAATCTACTAAGCCCGACTGACAATCTACTGCAATTTATGTAAATTTTGGAAATTCTTAAATCAAAATTGATTTTTATAAGCCCATTGCAAATAATCAGTTTCTAGAAGCACTGTTTATTGATTCTGCAACCTATTACAATATATTTTAAAAGAAACTACGGCGCGTAATCATCGGGAGAGACCTAGACCTAGAGCTCCTTTTTGTAAAGCTATTCGTTTAATGAGTTTTCATCTTTGGGAGCAATGGATGTATGATGCCTCTTTGGACCGCCTGTATTGAGAAGCTTTCTCAGACCCAGCCCAATAATGTCGCAATGTTGGTGTTAGATCTCGGATACTTGTCAAAAAGGTGGCGTTGCAAAGAATCTTTAAGATATAATAGAGGTTTCAATTTGCGGGCATCGAATCTTAGACCCCTCGTTCAAAAGTTCATCACACTGGCGCCGCGAAATAAAGCCCCATAAGGATCGTTGGGCGTCTCTTTTGCATTGGAAGGGAATTTTGTGCGGATTTTTGCAAAGGCCTCAATACCTGACATAACTCCCCACCGGATTTTGTCGTTCAATGTTTTCAGAAAAAGTGAATAGAATTTTATCGGTCAAGAGAAAATTCAACTTTTAAGGCAAGTCGTGTAGGAAATGGCACACTTAACCAAAATTAACTGAGCTCTCCAAATCCTTTTTTTAAATGGAGGACCAATATTTAGGCTTTAGAAATTATTTGTCAGTTGACCAAAAATATCAATTTTCTTTGAAATGAAACGGAAAATGGGAAAATGTAGGTAAGTGTGGCTTAACTTAAATTCGAGCTTAATGTTGGTCTAAACTATTTGTAAATGGTTCGATTATTATATATGTATATGTAAAATACTATATACGGCCAACAAACTCGGAAAAAAACGTACCCGAAAACTACCAGACGAATAACGTCGACACATATTTCAAAATGTCACTTAAGCCAAAATAAATGATCTCTTCTTAGACATGTCTTACTAAATATACCTACTCTCAGGCCAGTGCTGCCATTCTGTCCGGATTCAGTTCATATCTGACCAAAATCTCTTTTATAATTTGAATGCTCCCACCAACTGTGACTGGGTGTGTGCATTCAAACAAGAGCATATGAATTTTGCAATTTCGATGTTGATTTTAGAAATTTCAAACGCCGAAGTGGCAAGTTCCTTTTTCTGCAAAGCATTGTGATGCAAAGCTTTTCAATGAATTGTTGGTTTTTTTATTTTACTAAATGTAAAATTAGTTAAGAAAAATGAAGAAACTACAGGTTAGATTTTAACGATATTCGTGGGCTGCGATCGAATCTCTTTTCGGTGTACGTCCATATTGCCAAATACAAACCAGCTGTTTTGGCCCTGCGCGAGACCCATGTGGATTACAATTCTAGTACCTCAGAACTCGACCTCCCTGGTTATCGCTTAGCGCCTTTATTCTTTTTACATCGCGGTCTCGTCATATATGTGCGTAATGATATAGCCTAACAAATTCCGAAATCATGTGGCCACTGTTCCAATCCCAAATTTGATTTCAAGTGGCTTAAATTTTATATCCGTAGGCAAATAATTCATTACTGTTTTATTTACAGAAGCCCTAACTATGAGAGTAGTTCTACCTGTAACGAGTTTGATGTGCTGGCCGATTCCATAATAGAAATTGTTTCCCTGTACCCCTACACTGAATTCGTCATTGCGGAATAATAAATCAATTAACTCAGCTTCTAAATGAGCCAACACGTGTACTTGACACTGACGGTCAAAATTCCAACGCACTGTAATTGTTTCTTACCTCCCACCCTAATAAATACTCTATTGAAGTATTATCGAATCTAGGCTCGTCTGATCACTGCACTACACGCAGAAAATTCACTTATTTAAAATCAATCAACTTTCGGTTAAAAACTACCAAGTAATACTGTTAATATAGCTCATACAGAGTTACTGGATTAAAAATAACCGAGTCAACTTGTTTAAGGCAACTCGGTTAAAAATAACCGATTTATCAATTTCCTCTCCAAATTTTGCTCAGTCGTAAATAACAAACTAACTTGGCCTAGCTTCTGACAACCATTCGTTTTGTGTGAGTTTTTCATTTTTGGGACAAATGACGGGATATCTACAATTTCCAATTTCCTTCATGGCAGATATATTACTCTCGGATATTTGTCAGATGTTCGCTAGAGGTGGCACAGCGAAAAAAACCTTAAGTTGGAATTAAGGTTTTTTGCGGGATTCGAACCTGCGACCCCTCGCTTAGTAGTCTAACACACTAACCACTAAGCCATTGCGCCGACCCACCTGGTTATATTTAAACAAGACTTATTAGTTCTTCTAACAGAAAAGTTGTTCAATTTTAACAAACATTGAATTGGTTAAAAATTGATAAGAAGAACGGTTATTAATAACCAATCGTTGTGTTAAAACGTCGAATTGGCTATGTTGTTTTCAGACAATTTACTAATTAGATTTTAACAAAAACCAAAATAAGATTGTTTGGTTGATATTAATCTACTAACTTGATAGATAACAACTGATATAGAGTGTTGTTTTTAACAGTTTGCATTTAATCTTTTTAACTCTGTAGATTTTAACAACAAATACTTGTTTATTTTCTACAGAGACTTAGTTAATTTTAACCCATTTTTTTTAACCGAGCAAAAATCGCACTCGGTTAAGGTCAAAATTTCTGCTTGTACCACAACGTTAAAGAAATAGCTTAGAAAAGAACCGTATGGCGATACGAGAAAGCCAACTGGAGCGGGCTTAACAACTTCTTTAGGAGTTTTAACTGGTCATTATGCTTCCTCGATAACGACGTGGATGCCGCCGCTGATAATGATGTCTATCATTTATCTTTTTTGAGTTAAAATATATTACTTTATTCCCTTTTTGACCGGACTTCTGGTCAAAAATTCTTATTTTATCTTTTGACCGAATTTAAAAAAATAAAAATCGGTCCTTCGGTCAGATTTGACCGGATTAATTTTTTTAGTGGCAACACTGTCTCAGGTAGATACATTTTTAAATGTACCTGGCTTTTTCCAAAATAAAGGCTTTGTTCTTAATTATTTAGTTGAACGTGCATTACGATCCTCTGCGTTTGGAAAATTAAATTTCGTCGCATTCCGGGAATTTGGTAAAAATCCTCAAGTCTCCAATACACGACACTGTTCAATTAGGAAGCTTTTTTACTTTTCCAAACTGTTTCCAAAAAATCATAGACCGGCGGACGCAATTTTCATTTCGATTTCAATTGTGTTTGTCCCTTTATTTTCATAACTAAAAAGGATCTTCACGTCTAAACAAGTAATTCAAAGGTATTTGCACATATTGTGCAAAATTTTGTGAAACACAATCAGAAATTTATTGTACTCGTACAGTACTTAGATGTGTATCGCAAATTTGTGGATGCAATTTTCAGGTTTAGCTTACAATTAGTTGAACAATTTTTTAAATCGTCTCTTGGATTTGATACTTAAGACCAGATCATCATCAGAATATAGCAATAAACTTATAGAGTTAAGAGTTTTAAATTTACCAAGAACGCATTCTGTAGACACGAGCTAGTTTTCTGATCGCGGTCCCAATAGAAATAAGTTTTCACCCTGTCCCAAGTTTGAAAATCCAATAAATCAAATGAGGAATGGAGAACATATTTCCATCATATGCACACAAAGCCATAATTATCTGAAAGCCGATAGCTCTTTCTGTTCCTTTACACAAAGTAAAAAAAAAAATCACCACAACACTTAATTCATTTCTGTGTTCGGTTTGAATGATCCACTTCTGGACCAATTTCCCAGTGGCATCCAGTTCATGTATCCCCCCACGTAAATATATTTATGACAAAAAAAAAAAACGCTTAATTACAAGCTGTATCTCGGAATGAACCAAGGCCATAATCAGCATCTGCACTGCAGCCATAATATTAAACAACAGAGTGTGCAACGAAATCTCAAGTGGTGTGCAATGGTAAAAGATAAAACTTACATTCTAGTGTTATCCTTCAAGAGATGGATGCTGTTGAATCAGGAACCATGGTTAATCCAATTAATTTGAGTATTCCAAGCGACACAAGCTCTATCAGATAGCAGCGTATCTCAGCAAGTGCTAGTATTTTGTTAAGAATAAAAACCAACTCACTACTAATTGAAATACTGACTGATAACCGTCAACCCGAAAACTCTGAGTAAGGACTACGTCAGCCGACGGCGACACAGCGCAAATTTGTTATTCCTTTTGCGAATAATTATGGGAGAATCCCTTCTTTCCACATCGCGGCTAAAGCGCTAAACACTTTCACTTAGTTGAAGAGTGGTTTTTCACGTTTTACGCAACTAAACGGAACGCAGTGACACACTTGTGTGCTATGACGCGCAATCCGCGCGTGTGATTTCAGGGAAAATTCAACGGAGACTGACGCTGATACGAGATTTTCCACGCTGGACCGCCTCGACGTGGTGTGCAGTGCACAGAATTTCCCATTTTCCGGAGGGAAAGCTTTTCAAAGTTTTCATCTCTTAGTGCACCTGTTACTGGCTGGTGAGAGGGAAAATATTTTAAGAGAGGAAAACGTTTGTTTTGGGATATTTTTGCCCACGTGCTTCGTGGACACGTGGTAGATATGTTGTTTGTTGTTGTTGTTTGCTCTTCTAGTGTGACTCTTGAGTGCTGGGGTAAATATTGATGGGGTGGAGCTGGTGACGGGATATTATTGTTTATAGACACTTGAACGCACTTAATGCTTTAAATGCATCTCTGTATTGAATTGGAAATCATTTAATGTACTCGAGGGACTATAATACTGCCTCCATGTAGAGCAGCAATATATCGCCTCACGGCTGCGGAACAAGCTTTTACAATTATCGCGAAAGGCGCAATTTTGAGCGAGGCCAATTTACGTTGTATTGCCAAGGCTGCAATGTGTATGTGCAACTGTAGGACTTATAGCCCATAAGGGGTGCATTTATGCAAGCTTATCTCACTCTTCAATAATTTCAATGAAATCATTTCTTTACATACATTCATTTAGAGCTACTTTTTGATATACATTTATGTATCTGTTACAAAGATATTAGCGAGATATTATTGGAAACAGGCGACAAAGTTATGGGGATGTAACAAAAAAATGGGTCAAAAATTGCGAATGAAAATTTAAAAAAAATAAAGTCCACGACTGGGTCAAACGAAACTTTCGCGTTCATCAAAAGTTTGGTTGGTTGTTTTCTTATTAGGAAAAGGAATATGTAGTGTTAAATAAAATTCACTTATTCATCCGCTAAGCAGTACATAATTAAATAAAAATGAGAGTTTTTATAAGTTGAAGCTGCAGTAACAGATCATTGTCCCGAGTTATGGTTAAAGAGTTAAAAGCGTCTATAGTACTATTTTATAACCTCTTACACTTCACAAGATTTTTAAGTACAATTCAAAGTGCAGCAGTGGTTTCTGTTTTCTGATGATTTTTTTTCCTTTGACTGGAATATATAAGTAACGCTTGTGTAAGGTGCCTATGATTGGAAGTACGTGTGTGAGTGGTGCAATTAAAGTGGAAGTTTCTGATTGTGCAATTATTTTAAGGTGCATATTCAACAAGGTTGAAAAAAAGGAAATACTTGCTAAAATGAAGTTTTGTGCAGCTCATGTTTTGATTATAACATTTTAATACGTCACTATAAAAATTTTGAGCTAGAAATGTGTGTCGAAAAATGTTCGTTAGCAAAGTAACATCAACGAAACCAACCGTAAATACCTCGCAGATAAACGTTTTCGCAACACGTTTACTCTAAATGATAATACACATCCACAGAGACGTCGTACAGTGCGTACAGAAGAAGTCATTGCTGCTGTAGAGTGTAGCGTGGAGGAAGACCCGAATCAGTCTATCCGCTATTGTGCACAGTAATTGGATATGTTTCCATCCACTTTATGGAAGATTTTGCTGAAAGATCTTGGTTTGCGTGCTTACAGAATCCAACTCGTGCAAGAATTGAAGCCAGAGGATCACCTAGCAAGGCGTAGATTCGGTGAGTAGGCCCAAAAGAAGATTGAGCGTTTGGTAACCGCATAGTTTCATATTGCGGACCCGTGAATTGGCCTCCAAGATTGTGCCGTTTAACGCCGCTTGACTATTTTTTGTGGGGATATGTGAAGTTGCTAGTTTACTAGCCCGAAACAATTGACCACTTGAAGGACAACATTCGCCGCGTTATTGCCGATATACAGACACAAATGTTGGAAAAAGTCATCGAAAATTGGACATCCAGATTAGTCATATGCCAAAATCGTTCATATTTAAATTAAAACACCCCTATGGACATACCCCAAATTCAAATTAGGTTGCTTTCAACAGGATCGATCTGCCAATAGCATTTTCATTTCATTTTAATAAGAAAATTATTTCAAATAGAGAATTACTGACCCGCAAAAAAGGTTGACAGCTATATCATAAAAATAATAAAAAACGAGTCCGACACAGAATAAATTGAACATTTTTCCTAAACTGCATTTACAACATCACGCACGCGCATTTTTACCCGACACGGAGAGATCCGATTGTCCGCAGTCAATGTTGTTATAGCCGTAAGAATGAGATCACGCCTAAATTGTCTTGGATGTTCTACCCATAATAATAGATACTTAAAACGGAAAAGACTAGTACCGGCGAACCACATTCTCGCAAAACATTCGAAAACATTTCTATTTCTTATTTAAACCATGTCTAATGAGTGAAGTATTTAGTGTCAATAAATTACAGCAACAATTCATTAGCGAAATAAATAAAGAATTGTATGTTCATCCCTTCCAGAAGCCATTTTGTTTTATAGGAAAGCGAAATATCGGAAGCCATCGCTATAAAAATATCACGCTTAACAAGATGGCCGACTATATTACGTGTCACGTATTTTTGCGTATACGCTGTCCCTTTCAGTCAGACAGCTATATAGTATTGAGCATCCCTTAATTCGTGCGTGTTAGAAATGTGAATTCGTTGAATGAAAATATTGAGCTTTTCTTTGAAACTAAACTTCCCCGCCTATTGCTGAATGAAACTCTGCCTCAATCAGGATATTTGAAATGGCCATTTCAAATACATCCCGCCAAAAGTTAAACTAACCATGCAACTGGGTTATTCTGTTATAAAAAAAAAAAAACATGGTTGCAAATAATGCAATTTAAAATATACACTAGGTACGTACCTCAAATGCAGTTGCGGCGAGTTCCTCGAATCAGCAACCAAATCCGCAAATCCCCCAAAATTGCCAAAACGCAAATGCAGCAAAAGTCGTATGCAATACATTGTCCGTGTATGGTATGGTCGGTAAGGGTATTTGGGAATTTGCTGCATGTATGCAAATTTATTTGGTAAAATGCGACCATTTGGTAGGTACCTGCTCCAGTGGATGTTTCATGTAATTTGCTGGCCAAACTTCTGGTCATAGACGGCTGATGACGACAACAGTGTTGCACAATACCCAGACCCACTGCGGTGGCTTCGTACGTTGGGGTTCACTCTGTAGTTTGGCTAAACCCCAACCCGTCAAATGTAGTCGGACGATAATCGCATTCGCTGTCGGTCAATGGAATTTCAACGTGTAATGGAGGGAGGAATATTGCTAATGCGGTTGCGGTAGCAATCCAAATGAATTATGCCACTCTATTTAGAAATGTAACTCTGGTCGGTGATGCGTACACGAATATCGAAATACAAAGTATGCGCTAATGCAAATTAGTCCATCTGTATGCAACTATTTGTTTTGTTGTAGTGGATACTATTTGTTTTGGGATGATGGGGTCATTCGCTGGCATTGCGCGGTTCAACGGAGATTAACATTGATGTTGCGGGACTTTTATTTTATTTGCACAGCATAAGCTGAGCGAAAACTGTCCATGTTACGGGTCGGGACACTAATGGATTAGTTATTGGCTTTTGTCCACTGTTTGCCGGACCACATGATTGCGGTCAAAATGAAAATCGCTAAAAATTTTATCGGCAACATTGTTGTAGTCTGGGGGCACCTGATGTTTTTGTTTTAAGTAGGAACCAACACTAATCGCTGCAGAGTCACTTAAAACCCCTTCGAAACTGGCTTTTGAGCTGCAGGACTCTCTAGATTTGGTCGCATGACTAAACACTTTTGGGACTGGTTTGCGTTTCTGGGGACGAAGAATGAATCCGGCAGGATTTAGATGAGGTCGGTCCCGAACTAGACCGATTTTCACCCAAAGAATTTTGCATTTGAAACGACCAGTATTTGTAAACGCGTGAGTGACAGCGCTCTGAATTCTATCAGTGATGTCAATCTCATCCGGATTCGCAAGTAATGGTACAGACTTGGGACATATTGGACCCTGATGTTGGCTTGTATTTTTTCGGACACTTTTCATGACAGCTCGCCATCTTCTTGTTTAAACTCTCTCTGACAGCAGAGGTTAGTTAAGGATCTTGTATGTGATATCTAGCAGTGTTTGTTTTTAAAAAAATGCAATCTTTTCATTTTGATTAAAAAGACGAATTTTTAAATCTTTTTACTTCAATTAAGTACTTTTACTTTAAAATTGAAATCCCAGTATACTTTCAAGTCTTGAGTGAAGCAATCACCGGAGGCAGTCAAAAGACTTGAGGTCAAAAGATTGCAATACTTTTTGATTGCTTGAATTCTTTGAAGACATTTTGAAGTCTTTTCCAATCTCTGCATTCTTTAAGTCATTTGAATGCATGCAATGTACTGCAGTCTTTTGACTCCTTAAAGTCTTTTGATTGATTTGGAGTATTTTTTTAAGAAATCCATTATTCTTTTGAATTTTTGAGACTCACATTTCAGATGACGGGCAGACAGACGGATATGGCTGAATCGATTCAGAATATGATCCTGTTTCAGAATATATATTTATATATACTTTATGAGGTCTCCGGTGACTCCTTGTTGGTGCTACAAATGTAATGACAAAGTGAATATACCTTCCTGTGGAAGTTATCAAAAAAGTTTATCAAATTTTCAGGAGCTGGTGCAGTGACGATAGGTGTAGTATCGACATTGATTTTTGCTGTAACCAAAGCACTAGTTTCATAAATTTTGGTTTCCCTAAAATTTGGGTTGAGCACTGAAATCCATTTAAGCTTAAGGGAAGGACAAAGTACGGATGCGACAATGGCGTCATGTACTTCCGGTGTCAGATTGAATTGATGGGCAAATCTTTGCAATAAGGCTTCTTTTAATTTGACAACCATGTCTACTGGTATGATTTTTACCAAGCCTTTAGTTTGGATTTTCTTAATTTGTGTCCTTATTGTTGCAAGAGTTGGCAGTAAAAAACCATAGAACGTTCCTTATTACTTTTGGAGAAAATCCACTGCGTCCGCAATGGTCTTCATTACGATCACAAATTTTTCTAGGTACTCAAAATCAAGTTCAAAAAGTGCGAGATTAATAACTTTTTACACAAATCATTAATCTTATTTGAAATGTTTGTGAGGTCCCTAACCAAAGCATAAGGCGAGATCCACCTAGTTGCAATTGGATATTTCAGTTGTGAGCCTAAAGTTGGAACAACTTCCTCAGAGCTTTTTGGCCTGTTTACTTTATTCCACAAATTGGAAAATTTTTGCATTATATTAAAAAATAAAATAAAAGATAGAGTTAAATATTAACTTTGTGGGCGACTGACATCATTTCCTTACAGACCACTTAACTATAGCAAAATGTTTTTACGACCTTGGGTTAAGCTATTCTTGCATCTGCCAAACCAGTAAGAAAAGCGACGATACAGCCGAACAAACCTCCAGCTTTCTGGCTTTCAAGGTGGTAGACTTTTGGGGGCTGACTTAAGTCACTGTTAAGTAATCATCAGAAGAAATCACTGTCAGAATTTAAAACTTTGCTCCAAAAAATATTTACAAACTAACTTAGTGACTAAACATTTATTTATTTCTACAAAATTCCAATTTTTCTATCATTCGTAAAAAAAACAAAATTCATTAAAATTTTTAAATCAATTTTTCTTAGTAATAAATACCATTCCTACAAAAACAGTCACATAAACAGTTTCTAAGATAAACAAACAGACGATTATTTAAGTACAAGGGTAGGTATCTCCCAAACCGCAAGGTCTCAATACCTATGGGGAAAAGCCCTAGTGTATTTCAGGCAGAGCTCCATGGCATCAAGGAAAGCGCGAACCTTATCTACTCTTCAGGGATCAAAGGCGCAAATATCCATATTTTCACAGACAGTCAAGCAGCTATAAAAGCCCTTAGCTGACCAATAGTTGTCTCAAAATCAGTCATGCACTGCTTCAATGCTCTCCAAACTCTTTGCTCCAGAAACAAAACCAAATTGTGGTGGGTTCCCGGGCACGAGGGTATTGAAGGAAACGAAAAAGCTGACGACCTGGCCAGGAAAGGGTCAGGAACCCCTTTCATAGGACCAGAACCTTTCTGCGTCGTCACCAAATCAGCAATCACTTCCACTATCAATAGTTGGGAACACAACATGTGTATCAGACAGTGGCAAGAAATCCCAGGCCTCATTCAAGCCAAAAGATTAATACTGCCATTCAAGAAAAATGCCAAAAAGATCCTAAATCTACGAAGGCACGATATCAAAAACCTTGTAGGCTACCTTATAGGTCAGCACGGTTTGCGATACCACCTACACAAACTTTACATAGCCAACTCCCCGGAGTGTTGGTTATGTCTTGAAGAAGCCGAAACAGCTGAACACATCATGTGTGAATGTCAAGCTCTATCTAGAATTAGAAAGAAATTCTTTTGGGAAATATTAAGTCCAGAAGAATTGAAGAAGTCCTCTGCTGAAAACATTACCAGCTACATTAGGGAGGTAACCTAAATATTATTTTCTGTCATTCCCGGCACAATAAACCTTCTTAGGTCACCGTGCCTATTTTTCGCCTTGGCGAGACACAAGTTAAAAAAAAATAAAAAATCTCCCAAGTAGTGCAATGGGTTATTACGTTTGAGTATTTAAGCTCCAGAGTTGTTTAGCAAATATCGCCGGACAAAAAATACTGCGCAAAAGGTATGGAATGGTCAGTAGGTCTCATTTAATAAACAATTAAATTTGTTCACAAAAAAGTGGATCCAAGTTTTTGAGTGTCAAGTCAAAATTATTAAATTGAGATGTTTTGGTCTTCGGGTACACCCTGTTTTGCCGCAGCAATATTTTTGGTCAACCGAGTGTTTTGCTGTACTGTGAACTATGACGACTACTCGATCAGCCACTGAATATGTTTCATTGACGTAAAGTATGTGTATGACCTTCCGCGAATAGAACTCGAGTTTTAAAGTCCATTCCCACGATTCCGATGCCTTGTTAATCCTCCAGCATTCCATTTCTTAATTCACAACTTTGACAGCTAAATGACAGAAAAACTATTTTCTAAAAATGTCCTCCACCACCTGTCAAAGTTCTATAATGCAGTACTAGGTTCTCTGATTTTTTTTGTTCCCCAGGAGTAGTAATGGATATATTATTGTGCCTAGTGTTGCATGAAGTTCTTCATCCCCTATTTTACTTAAACTAACCCAGCCTGCAAAAATGTTTTTTTTTTCTATTTCTTCTCGTTGTAATTGCCTCATTTACCTTCAGCTTATATATTGCAATTTTCACATCCAACTACCAGACACCAAGATGCCATAAACTTAAACCTAAAAAGAATGCACAAATGGACATTTCATTTTACTTAAGGGGTCCATACAGCGAATCACCAAATGCATCAAGTAGCAAAATGTTTTTTTTTTATTTCGGAAATAAAAATTTAAAATCGAAACGAAGAGTCTAAAACTCTCGCAAGGTGTACGCTCTCTTTAAAGGCAGCCATTCGTCGCGTCTTTTACTTCAATAACAACAAAAATAGAAAACAAAAAAACTCCACGACTCGTTAAACGCTATCTCTGTTAAAAGCTTTACTGTGTCTCCATCTCTTACATAGATAATGTCGTTCTTATTCATGTTTAGTGAAACTTCGTCTTATCTATGCCAAGGACGATGATGACAACGCTGCGAAGATGTCGTCTACATAATGAATTCCTCCCAAAAAAGAATATCTTCAGCATTACCCACATGTTGAATTTAACACTGAGCAGTGAGCAGCGACCTACTCCCGCATATAAATCTTTATTTGGGAATCCAATTTCGACGCCCGCCCAGCAGATAGGCCAAAAGTTAGTCAACACAAGCTGAGCAAGATTTATGCATCACTTATCGTGAGAATAACAACAAAAAAAAAAAAAAGAAACGCCCCCAATCCTTGGATAAGATCTTCATTTAACACAGTCGCAGGCCCCTTATGTGCTATCCGTTTCAATTAATCCTTAAAACGGATAATGGAGGGGAATAACCCGAAGAAAGTTGCGTTGCTGTTGGCCAAAATAAATAAGTTCCCACAAATGAGAGGGCCGAACCTGAAGTCTATAGATAGCTTTCACCCCTAAACGGCGGCGGACGAATTTTATCGCAGAAGAGATGAATTTAATTCACGGTTGTTTCAACGCAATTATATTTTATTATAATCAAAAACATGCAAGCGGCCCTCGCTCGCTGCCTATAGGATGGGTCAGTGCTTGCTTTCCTCGAGTGTAAAGGGAGTCCATGTCAGAACAGCAGGCAGGCGGTTATCGTACTCGCTAAGAGCGCCAGAACAAATGAGTTTTGCTGGAATTTAAATTTAATTCCAAAGTTGACGATACTCCTATAATGTTGTCGGAGAATAAATACTTTGCTGCGAATTGCTGCTGGCTGAACGACGGAAGCTCTGCGATTGCGATAATGTGATCACCGTGGGGGACTAAATTAGTTTAAAAAAAACAGCGTCATTGTCATTGTCAAGTCGAGTCAAGTGTTTAAGGATCAAAATTGTTCTTAGAAGATGTCAAAACATGACAACTTATGGACGCCTTTAAGATGTCCTGCAGTGAAATAGCTTTACAAAGTCAATTTCCGCTGATAATGCTACTACCAGGACTGATGCTAATAAGTGACATTCTCAAAACCATTTATGCTGACGACACTCGGATAATGAGGAAACAACCATGGGCTCTCACTGGCGTGTCTGCGGATATTGGGACTAAATGCGATTAGCAAATTGCTATAGGGAAGCTCTGAAAGAGTATGTTCTATGGAGGTTAAAATGGGCAACCACTTACAGTGGACAGAGCATATAAGAGACTTTACAGCATCGGCTTCGCTGTTACATTCGACAGTTTCAAAGACGAATTACTCTCCGTAATTTGGGGTGACATTTTTAGTTGACAAGCCGTTGAATAGTAGATGCCATTTGACGAACTTTACACATTGTCCAGTGACATTAAAAAGTCAAATATGTGTTTTATTTAAGACAGGAAAGTGTTTGGTGAATACGCAGCAGGGCAATGGACCGAATAGTCACATGTTGAACTTGAAGATGATTGCTTAACTGACATTAGTTGACCCGCAGGGAATACGTTACTAAATCCAGTTTAATGGAAGTATCGGATTCCCTGAAGAAGACCAAAAGCAGCGTCTTAAAAGTGCTTTAAACTTCTCTTGCATTTCAAATAGTCGAATTATATATACTGTCATAGGTCGTTATGTTGGGCAGAGCCATCAGGAGATGTCTAACCTTTATATCTTTATTAAACGAAGGTTCTGAAGCTCTATATGGATCTCCGAAATCTTCTGGGTCTCATGTTCTATACCTCACGCTCAAAAATAGTAGGAGTGGGCAGGAGTCATTTTTATCATCATAATGGCCAGTGCCCCATTGGGCAACCAATTAAAACCCTTTTATCTTCTTTGCTGAGCTCAAAGAACCTCTGTGTCTCTTACCATCATACCAGCTTTTAAGTCTTTTAAACTGCCTCTGTATTGGCCCTTAGATTTAGTGCAATATGTAACAAGTCTATTTATCATCTTGTCCTTTTCTGAATTCTTATCTTGAGTGACTCAAATATACCTTTAAGAAGGCTATAAGACCGGAGAGCTGGGCTGAGGTATATCTCCTTGCCAAACAATCGGCGCTACTCTAAAAGCTTTTATGACCTTGTTCCTGCTTAGGCAACTTTTAGCCAAGTCTTTGAGTAGGCAGAAACAGTACTAGAAATAGCTCTGAACCGATCTTTGCATAGATTTTGTTTTGTCTAAAACAGTGCGGAAAAATTAACGAAGTGGAACTGTGCACTGTAGGTATAAAAAATTCCCGTTGTTAGCAACTTTACTCAAAACGAATAAATTTAAAAACGGACAGTAATTCGAAGGCTACGAATCCCTTCACAAAGTGGCAGATCCAATTTGTACATATCTACTGTTGTAAAAAGAAAGAATTGAATTTGCTTTTGCCGTCAGAAACGGATTTAGGCAGCAAGCTTTGAACTTACTGCAACTTAAGTGCGCGGTTGGTAATAAGTCGCAGTAAGTGCTAAAAAAAATAAATAAATAGTTGGCGCTACAGGTCGGTAGGGACCCTGGGCCTAGCTCCTCGCAACCATTCGTTTTGTGTGAGTTTTTCATTTTTGGGACGAATGGAAGGGATCTACAATTTTATGCCGAGTCCAAATGGCTAATTGAGAAGCTTCTTCATGACAGTTATACTCTCGGATGTTTGTCAGACGTTCGCGAGAGGTGGCGCAGTGAAAAAAACCTTGAGTTGAAATTTGGGTTTTCTCGGGATTCGAACCTGGGACCCCTCGCTTAGTAGTCCAACACACTAACCACTGCGCCGACCGCAGTAAGTGCTAGCTATCAAAATAATGGTTCATGATCCACGAAGTTAAGAAACCATTCAACTAAATACAGTTCCTGAGGGCTCTTTAGGAAGATTTATTGGGACATTTCGAAATGCTACGGAAATACCCTTTTTATACAGTTTTCCAGTGTTTACTTGTGACGGTGTAAGTTCGTGCTCCGCCAGAAGCATCTGTCATAATGAGAAGCTTTGGTACTGTTGCTAGTGTTTACCTTGGGTAAGTTAAGTGGGTTTGTGAGATCGTCACAAAATTTGGCATCTTTTTCAGAATGGAACTGTATAATATGAGTTGTTATAATTGTCACAATTCTGATATTATGACGTATCTGCATAGGGTAAGCGGGGAATCAAAGCACTAGTGGCGAAATATTTAACATAAAGCAACGTCATGCATTCGCTTTATTATTTTACTACCAAAAGTCGTAGTTTTGTATTTCGCTCATTTATCATTCTGTAAAAGGAGTCGAATAAATCGTTTTCACATTCAATTTCACACATTGCTTAATTTTTTCTATTCACTCAGTACGAAAAAGCGATTCTCGTTCAAGAAGTGAAACTATCGTTGTAAATTCAATATCGTACACGATATTATGGACAAATAATGGTTTTTGTCCCATCTATATGATGTTTAATAATAATTTAGCGAGCATTTATCTATATTGTTTAGAAACGAAATAGAGACTAGGGACGCTTAAATTTAGCGCGAGCTGAGCTTTTAGTATTCCTAAAAAAAAAGTTTTAACTCACACCAGGTTATGAGAAGATAGACCTAGTGCGACGTGTGTAGTCAATTAAGTGGCAACGTTCTAATGTCAGTGCATAGACAAATAAAATAAGTGACCATTTTAAGCGTTCCCCTGCATTTAGGTAATTTTTTTTTTTTTTTTTGGTACTATACTCTGTTCAATTTATATTTTCAGTACAGGGAAGATAGGCTATTTGCCTTTCACCCATACTATTATAGATTTTAATAAGCTGTATCCATGTTAAAACTCTTACATGGTTGCCATAGTGAGCTTGGCTTGGTTTTTGTTTCAGTGGCAATTATTGTGATTGAGTGCCGTGAGAGTATCTACAGGCACCAATGGTAGAAAAAAGAGCTTCCCATAAGGCCTGTACTGAAAATATAAAATGAACAGAGTATAAATACGTTTGGATAAATAGCCGTTTGACTGAAAGGGACAGCATTACCTAACACGCAAAAACAAGTGACATGAATTTTGGTCGGCCATCTTGTTTAAATGGTAGGAACTATGGGTAAGTTCAGCGTGATTTATTTATAGCGATATAGGCTTACGAAAACAAAATGACATCCGAAAGTGATGAACAGACAATTATTTATTATTTATCGTATAGCCGATCAATGAATTGTTAGTTTAATTTACTGAAACGAATTGCCACTCTCATTTTAAATGTTTTAAATCAGAAATACAATTTTTTTCAAGTGATTGCAGAAATATTGGTATCCGGAACGAGTGCTTATTTCCGTTTTACGTATCTTTAATTATGGCCTTATGGGTAGAGCATCCACTAGACTTTAGGTGTTCCCGCTTCTCAATTGGCCGTTTGGACTCGGCATAAAATTGTAGACCCCCTTACATTCGTCGCAAAAATGAAAAACTCACACAAAACGAATGGTTGTGAGAAGCCTGGCCTAGGGTCCTTTCGGACCTGTTGCGCCAAGTATTTATTTTTTTTAGCTGACAGTTAACTAATCACATTAAAATATTTGGAATAAAATGAAGATCACTACTGTACATTTACACAAGATGCTTCCGGAGCCACTGTTTGCTTGCCTAGTTTATTATAAAAATATTGTGTAGGTTTGTAAATTATTGCTTTCAGGTATTTCCGTTTTAATAAAAACTAAATTATCCAATTTTACCCGTTGTTGTATATAATTTTGGATTGAATTAGTCCCGTATTTTAGTCAATGAATAGATGTGGACGAATGTTATGTCTTGGGATCCCATAAAAATACATATATACGAAACAAGTGAAAACATTGTTTAAATTAGAGCTGCACAAAACCGTCATCATTATTGTGCAACAACTCTTGACATGAAAATAGTGCTCCCATCTTTATATTAAGTATAATTGTGTTGCCAACAGCTTGTATCAAAACAGTCTTCAACTACTATAAATCTAGTAGCAACTTGAAGAACAGTGACACTTTAATTCTCTCTCCGATAAAAGAAATAAATTCTCTGTTCAATCATGAAAACAGCATTTTGGAACTAGATTCATCCTCGCACTTTAAAGACGTCCGTTTCACCATTGCAAGCTAGTCCAACTCACTCTACTAACATTTTTCTCAATTCAATTCAAACTGCATACTTAAATAACTTCACCCACCTTTGATTTCTCTTGCATTGGTTCTTTCAATTTTGCTTTACAGCACACCAACCTCTGTGTACTTCTTTTACAATTTCCTTATTTGATTTTCAAATTGCCTTGGCAAATCGTACTTGCACTTCACCAAAACCGAACTACATACATACCCTCCTAAGGAAAATTCAATTTCAGAAATTTTTAGATTTTTTTTTAAAGCCACTCAAACTCTATGACTTCCAATGACAATCCAAATACAATATTGCAAGGCAACGGTGTTGATTGTAAAAAGAAGGAACTGTGAACCATTTAACTCGCCATCAACACTTTGATCAATTTTTTTATTGGCGCGTTCGCTCCTTCGACTCACCGTCAATGCTGCTTAATAAAAACAAAAAAAAAAAGGGAAACCCCCAACCAAAAGCCAAATAACACGGGAAAACCTCCGCAGCAATAATGAATAAAAACAAATCCTGCGTTCATTGTTTTTTCTTCAACTCAATGAAGTCCTGCTGTTCGTTCAAATTCAGGTAGCAATTTACGATCAGAAAGTCGAAATAAATACAAATTTCAAGGAAACCGGGAAAAGAAGAAGAAAAACAACGCAGATGTTCCCCCCAGCAAGGTACATTCAATATGAATCACTTGAAGGGACACACTTCTTTCCTTAAATCGGACAAAGGAAAAGAAAACCTCGACACGAGTGCTGTGGAATTCCTTGCGAAACAAAAATACAAACAACCATAAAGTGGAATGCAAAAAAGGCGGAAATCTCATCTCGACCGCCAGCTATTTGTGCGGGAAGCTTTGGGTAAGGTAAGAAAAATGTTGCTTCAACAGTCTAAATACGAGTATAAAATCCAAATCCTGCCTGTGACTAATAGCTGGAATGTGTGGGCGTTGTTGGGCGCGGGTTAAGTGGTAGGATGTGACCTTTTGCAAGAAAAACACGGCATTGTTACAAGAAGTGTCGATGATGTTGTTTGGGGCCGATTGCACACATGTCCTTTGTTTAGGGCCGGTTTTCCTTTTTGAGGACTTCAAATAAACTTATTAAGGTTTGCATCTAGGGGCAGAGGACAAGGAGACAAGGATGCGGAGATGTCTCCGACCTATTAGGGATCATCTTGATGAATGGGTCACATAATGGATTACATGCGGTATTTTGTTTAGACTTGTTGTTTACTCAGGCGACATTTGTTAGAGTGTGGGCGGGATTAGGATGGGCAATCCAAATTGGTTCGGATGTTGTGTATGCATGACCGGGGAGTGTTTTCTTGTTTGCTTTTCTATAAATTTTAAAGGTTGTAGGTGAAATCTCAAAACTGTGATAGTGGGTGGTGTTTCGGTTTTAAAACTGAATACGATGGACTCATTTCTTCCCTCTCATGATGAGTTTTTCATTTGAATGTATATAATTCTGGTGATGCTGGGATCGCCTTGAATGGAAAATATGACCTTTCCGGTTTTGTCCAGGAAAGGTGAGATGGCAGAACAACAGTTGCCCCACACGGCAGAGATTGGACTCAATTTTGAAAACCGTTTGTAATTTTTCTCGCACTTTACCCTTGCCAAATCAATCGCAAAGACCTGAACTTTGCATGTGATATAACACAGCTCCATGCGCTTCTGCAGTGCAAGCAGTGTTAGTATACACTGGCTTAGACTCTTACAAAAAAAAATAAAAAAAGTTGCACATACGCCCGAGTGTACCTACAACGATATTGTGTTGTAGACCTATGAATTATTAATTGATAATAGATAAAAGTTAATTCTATCGTTAGAGCTCTCTTGTGATACCACATGAGTGAGGGAAAGGGGGAGTTGGCCAGAGAAATTTTTAGACAACTAGACTTGTTGCTCCGTGTTATCTGTATACGGGTGGACGAATTAAGCATAACAGTCTACCCCTGGCCTATAATCCTCCGACATCTAGTCAAAAGAGGGACTGTGGTTTTAGGCAGGAGCGAGGATTGAAGCAATTATTCTACTAAATATATTATATTGGTTATATTGAGTTGGTCAAGATGGATGTGACCGATTAATCTTCGAGTAGGTTTGTGTTTAGCGCAGCAGTCATACCCTCGCTTTTATACTCCGACATACCGCCAAAAGGACGCAGATTAAATGCGGGGATCTGCGGTGATTGGAGCAAATTACCCTACACAAAGCACATAAACGAAGTGTACCAAGTTGGTCAAACTTAGTTGGGCGGTTGACGATTTGTTTTGAAAATAGAGTTCACCCAATCTTTTGCTAATTTTGTAAATCTGCCCACCTAAAAGTCCACTTTTGGGAGAGGTTTTCCTATAATGATGAGCCCATGTGTTGGAATCGAAGCACTGTTGGCTTCCAAATTCAAGGCACCTCGCACCCACCCTCCAAGAGCCCCTCAATTGCTAAAGAGAATTAAACATTTCCTGAGGATGAATCACCGCATTTGTAAGCAGGTTTTGCAAATGACACAAAAGGCCGTCCTTTTTGGTGTGCCTTTAGCGGCCAAGAAAAATAATACCTTGACATGTCTGTGATATTTGTTGTCCTCGAACTTCACCCGTGACACTTTCTAGTCTGTTCTTAAAGTTTCGCCCAGTCTTTTCGATTGAGCCCTTCTTCTATATTTTTTTCTGTAAAAAAAACGCTTTGTTCGTCGATTTTGCGCGAGTAATCCTTGTCCACTTTGGAAGCGTATATTTATGTCTTTCGTTTCACTGCGATTGTCAGACGACGTTATTGCTCAACCAGGAGTTTTGAGGTAGAGTTAAACCCAGCATAATACGGACGTTCTTGTTGCCTTTAGATGTCATACCTCAAAAGACACTGGATACGCAATGTGTCAATTTTGTTCGGGGTTGATCCGTTACACTCTTATTAATATTGCGTTGTAGGTACAAACCATTTAGCGATTTCTAGTAAAATTCAACCTTGCAGCAAATCAAAGGGTTTTCCAATAAGAGGTGTTATTTTGGTATTCAGCTGTCACGCACCAATCCCAAGTTATTTCTTCCGTTATATTAGGTCTGTTCCCTTACTTTTAAATCTTACGAATTTGTACTAATTCGTACGAATTTTACTCAATGTCGTTCCTTAACTCGAAAAATTCGTAAAAGAGAACGTCATCGAGAGAGCAAGCTATTACCCCTCCACTGAGAATCTTACGAATTTTTACTCAACAAATTTCTTGGTGTAGAAATGAAAAAGCTGTCAGGCACCTTTCAATTAACAGCTGATTTGAAATTTGTTGACCTATTTGGCAAATGAGTGCATTTGTTTTGATTTCTTACGAAATAAAATGGTATCAACGGGCGGGAAAATAATATTGAATGTTCTCCTTAGATTCTTTTCGAAAGTGACGACGAACGAAATTCTTCTTTGCTGTGAGGATTAAGAAAGGACAATCTCCTCCACGTAGTTTTTAGTTGCTCCACAATATCATGTGACAATGCCACCAATTTCGTAGGAGCCAAGGCTGAATTAAGCCGCTTAAGCAGCTTGTGTTTGAGTCGCAGCAACTGAAGAATGGCCTTCAACAGTACTGCCAGGAAAAAAACAATTAAATGGAGATTCATACCCCCCCCCCCCCCCCCCCCCCCCCCCGGTCGCCACACTTCGGAGGTCTGTGGGAGGCAGCAGTTAAATCTGCAAAACAACTATTAATTAGATGCACCGGGATGGCAACATTGACTTATGAAGAATTAAACACCACGTTAGCACAGATCGAGGCAACTAAACTCTAGACCCATCACACCCATGTCAAATGATCCCAATGATTTGGAAGCATTAACACCAGGACACTTCTTAATCGGAGAACCATTATGTGCGTTGCCAGAACCCAGCGTCACAGAAAAAAGGATTGAACACCTCAAACGCTTCCAACGGTTACAATTTATCCAACAGCAATTTTGGAAGAGATGGTCCGAAGAGTATCTGACTCAACTTCAAGGCCGATCGAAGTGGAAGGATGGCAGCAGGGAGTTATCACCTGGAATGATGGTTCTGATGATGGAGGAGAATCAACCAACTCTTAAATGGCCGCTGGGTAGAATTCTTAAGATCTATCGAGGTGAAGACAAGGACCACCTTGTAGTGGAGGTACGAACAAGGAATTGGAATCAATTATCCAGTCACGTTAGTTTGAATTACAACTCCCCCCACCAGCGGTAAGGAGTAGGTGTAACCCCATCGTATACTCCGCATTTCTTGAACTAACAGTTGCTTTTTCCCCTTTTCGAATGCTTGTAGCTCAATCAGTACAAACTCTTCCACATACTCGGATTCTTCAAAAAGAAGGTCGATTTATTTCGAATCACTTTCATCTCTAGATGAATCAACTATTCTTGTTAGTTAATTAGCAAAATTCTTCGTTTATCAGATATTTTAACGGCTTTTTGTGCCACTTTTTGAATTTTTGAATTATGTATCTGTCATTATTGGTAGTTTGCTACAAAAGCGATCCCTAACTTTTTCGTAAGTGTCTCTCTCCGTGAGAGAATTTATCCCCACCACTGCCATTTTGACAGTTTTTTTCCATTTTACTACAAAAGTAAAGGAACAGACCTATTATATCACAAAGGTTCGCCCCAAATTTATCCCTGGCAATAACTATGGCTGAATTCCAAAACGTCAAGAAAATGCACATTATGAATGCACACTGATTTTCTGACGCCAGGTTATGAATGCTTTTGCGCTGCTTTGCATTTGTAATGCTTTGCAATTTTTGACGTTATGGAACGATTATAATTCGAACTATCTAAAAATGTTTTAAATACCAATAATACAATTAGTAACAACCACGCTTTTCAACAGCTTCATAAACAATAGGTCTATTCGCGTACTACTCGGTTTGAATCGAACACAATCTATATAAATCGATCGCAATCGCACAAGGTCTATATAAATCTATACTACGTGTATAGACTTTGTGCGATTGCAATCGATTGCGTTCGATTTCAACCGAGTTCGCGAATAGACCTAATGTTGGTTCATACAATGCCAACGCTTTTAAGCGTATTCTTTATTTAGGAAGGAAGCAGTTTACTCGAAAAATTTCTATGCATCATAATCATTCGCGATGCTCTGTTTGCTTTTGTTTGCGCAGCTAATGCATTCACAATCAGCCTTATTGTGAGTTTCGCCCGAACAATATTCCACCCGAAAAAAATGACATTTCAGAACAGAAATCTGGGGTCGAATCGCGTCATCCGTTAACGAGCATTACGTGACGGAATTTGTTTTTGTTTCACATGCAAAATCGACATAATTCCGTGAACGTATAGCTCGTTCACGGACGACGCGATTCGACCCCTGTTTTTTTCGGGTGGAATATTGGTCGGGCGAAACTCACAATAAGGCTGAATGCGTTTTAGAAAAGTGTGCATTGCATCATAATGGTCTGTTTGCATTTTGGAACGCTTGATTAAGCAGTAATGCAGAAGTACGTTTTGAAATTCAGCCTGTCATCCACATTATGCTTGACAGTTGATGCCATAATTTGTCAAATTCTTAAGTAGCTCATCACTACAAGATTCCACATTTAGGGAGATAGAATCTTTCTTGTTTTGCAACCTCTTGCTGTGCTAACCTTGATGATACCTTCTGATGAGTCTCTGCTGATCTTTTGCTAAGGGAAGGAGTACCTATTTATAGTCTTAATGCGAATCATCATAAGACGATAACTTGCGAGTCGAAATCAGCACCTAAGTACATACTTGTTTTAGACTGTATAGATTAGTCATTCATATTCTTTGAACGGCACTTCCAGCGTTTATTTTGCGGTAGTTACATGCTCATTTTAACAATCTTCTGCCTCTGCTAGTGATTTGCCCTCTTGCAGTATGTTTTGCCAACAAACATGCCAAATGTGGATCGGAAAGTCAAACATCAAATCGCACTTTAAGGGCGAAAGAACATCCAAAATAGTTGTTAATTTATGTCACCAGATATCGAGTTGCAATGCGCACTCCTCAGTTATTTAAGGCTGAGTTGATTCAATCGCTAAAAATCAGTTGCCAGCATCTTAAGCTCAAGCGTTAACCATACACAATCCTCACATCACGAGTACCCGTTCTCAGATAATAAATCTGTTGCCAGTTAAAATAACATTCTTTTCCGGCAAATTTAGGCACCTCGACCACTGTCGGCAAGTAGCTTACCTAGTCGAACAGGTCCACACTACAATACAGCTCTTTAATGTTCGTAGCTATCGACGATCTAGCCTGAAACACATTCGTCATCCACCAACTACCAACCAGTGTAACCAACAGCAAAAGAAAGGAAAACCACGATCTCTCATTTTCATACATTTACTTATAAATAATGTTCATCAGTTCAATTCAGTTTCACAGTAGATAATATTAATAGTACAAAATAGAACAAGACGCTGGGTTAAAATAACAAATTCCATTAAGCGTTTGTATGTATAGTTTAAGGGGAAAAAAGATAAATCAAGTCATGACAGAGAATGAAATTTAAATGAAGATTTGCTTAAGCTACATAAACGTAACGATAACTCCGCATGTTGACTTGACGGTATAAAATCAAAACTCGGCTTTCATCTAGCTCGGTAGTTGATTGACTAAGGTTTAGGCAAAGAGTCCATCCGAGGCCTTTGTGCTGGACATGTACTGATCGAGCTCCTTATCCAGGTCCTCCTTCTTCACGTCGGGCTTATCTTGACCTACAAAAGTATGAGAAAATGTTAATAAATCGTGAGTTGGGATTGTCTAAAGCTAATGAAAAACTCAATCTCGTTTGACAAAGCCTGCGGCGAAGCACTCACGAATAGCCTCCTACCGACTTTGGTCCGTTTTTACCTAGTTGCCGTCCTCCGCCACGGGCACTTCCCCGACCGCGACTACGACTGCGACCGCGTCGCTGCGGTTGCTGCTGCTGACCGTTGCGTAGAGCACCTCCAGTTGCTGCGGCGGCTCCTCTAAGCTGGCTGCGACCTCGACGCTGAGTGCCTCGCGTGACACCGCCACGACCACGTGCGTTCTGTTGGGTACCCCGCTTTTGTCTGTTGGCTGGACCACCTCGGACTGCTGTTCCATTGTTGCGCTGTAGGGTGGTTCTTGCGTCGCCACGGCTCCTAGACCGAGCCCGCCCACGTGTCACGTTGCCTCGGGTTTTGACTGCTGATGCATTTAATCTGCGATTGGCTGGAGCAATGGACGTTTGAGCGGTATACCTTCCTCCGACACGGTTTAGCCGGTTATGCACGCTATTGGCCATGGTGGCTCCTCTTGCTGTGACAGCCTTGACCGAGTTGCGCCTTTTTTGAATGCGCCCCGAAGCTAAACCCTCCCGCTGTAGAAATCTGCCACCAGCAGGGCGTCCACGACTGACAGATCGAGATCTCCCGGACGGCGGTGCTGTGGTGGGTCGTACCCCCAAGCGGCTTGTAATCGGCACAGATTGTGCGCCACGACTATCCATCAGTCGGCGCGTGCGATCGATTCTGCCTGTTCGTGACCGACTGCGGACTAATGCGCGGGGTCGGCTGTTCGATCTCAGCGGGAGACGGGAAGCCATTCGCTGCCCGATTCCTGGCTGCGAAGACGGTGAGGGCAATATGGCAACGGCTCGCCGTGTCCTAGAGCGACTCCTAGATCGCATACGTGGCGGCGGTGTCCTCTCGAAATTCGCCTGCGCATTTGGTCGCCACACTGGACGACCAATACGACGAGCACCACCATTGCCGATGGGCGCTTCATTGCGCCTCCCTCCTCCTATGCGCTCCGATATTCTGGACGCAGAGTTGGATCGTCTCGGGGCACGTCCCAAGAAATCCGCTTCCATTCTGTAGGGGCAAATACACAATATGAGGGTTGGTTTGGGGAATGTTAGACAAAAAAATTGAGATTCTTGATTCTCTACGTGTGTGTGTTCTCAAGAGCCATGCTGGTGTTAAGTCCCTGTCACAGAAAGACAGAGACCCAATGCACTCAGATAGAGTATAAAGCATTTAGAGATATATACTGGCTGATTACTACAGAGAGCGATCTTGCGCACGAGTTTGTGTGTTTGGTTCGTTCTTTGTACGCGCGCCGCGTTCTCTCTATGTAACTTGTTTTTATTTTTTTTTTTTATATTTTTTATGGCAAATTAAAAGATCATCCTTACGTTGCGACATTTGTTATACTGTTGGCTTTCATCAGATGTCCGCTGGGGCCTAGCCGCAGGGCTTTTATTGATCCGCGTTTCAGTGGAACGCCATTCGTAACCCGGTTGTATGCCGCTGTTTGTGGCTTCGGCTTCATGCTCCTCTGCAATGTTCAAATGGAATGACAAAGAAAAAAGTTTGGTATCAGTTATGTTATTGTGACTCGGTGTGCTGCACAGTCTCTGTCTGTCTAACTTTTGGTTTTCGCGGCCTCAACGGGCCGCATTATATTGCATAAATAAATTTTTTTGTTTGCGTTAGTAAGTAGTGAATCGATGCGTACTCTTTTTAGTTTCAATGCTGCCTCCCGTGTGTGCTTCTGGGCCAGTTGTTTCAATAGGCGCCGATTGGCGATCGATGCCACACGACTCACTGGACTGTCGACGCTGCGACGCGATGTTCTCGGCTGGATTTTCGGTTGTGCAGAGAACGCCGTAAAGCGATCGCTTAGCGTCATTTTTGTTGAATTGTTTATGTGGATCTTATTGATTGATGAAACGGCTGGGTTCGACATTTTGCTGTTTGTTTGTTTATTAATTTTTCGATTCTCTTTTGATTATGTTGGTTGTTTGTTTGATTTGTTTTCTTTTGAAGCTTTGTTGTGGCTCTCTTTTTGATTGGTTAATTAAATTTATTGGCAATTGTTTTGCTTGTTTGTTGCACTTTTGTTCTTTGATTATCGATGCTGATCACCGGTGTTGTTGGCAATGCTCTTCTTTTACCTGCAAATGTGAAACAAGGAAATGGGTTAGTAAGATCTGAGGGCGGTACATTTGATGAAATAAAACTGTCTAAGATAACCTCTGAAGAAGAGATAGATGGTAACCCATATAAAATCATCGCCGGTGCTCATAAATGAAACATTAAAAGGATACATGCAGAGTATAGTTGCAGACACGTGTGAGCAGATGAGGAAAGGGACACACCCAGATCGGATGCTGAACAACAAGGAATAACCGGTAATCTATAAGTATCACAAAAAGGAACATATAGAAACGATTTCGCGTATGGTAGTGCGCGAACCTATCCAGTGATCAAATTAAAATTGTCAATTAACTTGCAACCTACAAAGTAAAGTCAATAAAAGTGTTCAGGAGGGAATTAGTAGTCCAATACACGAAATCCATAGAGGAAATTGACACACCGTCTGAGGAAATATAAAATCTTCAAACGACTCAATCAAACCGTAGATTGTTGCTGATCAAAAGGAAGAAAAACTGAATGGCAGCGGAAATGGCACAAGCACAAGCAGCAGCAGCAGACCAGACTAAAGAAAGTCTTCATATTCTCCGGAAGACCCGAGGATGGACTATACTCTTACATTACGGAAGGAAATCAATCAAATCAAAATTAGATAGATAGATAGATAGATTATAATCTTTATTTCCTATTTATGTGAGGTTACCAAACAATGTTCCAAATAAAGTATTTTATATACAGCTTGGCATCATCTACATCTACTACGGTGATTGCTACAGGGAGCAGAAGCAGCGTCTATTCGTTGTAAGCGGCAGACTTAGGCAAGAAGTCTTGAGCTTTCGACACGTCAGTGAACGTCTTACAACAATCCGCAACAAGGCTAAATTCGCCAACATCAGCCTTATATGCGCTCACGCCCCCACAGAAGACAAGGACGATGCTACCAAAGAACGAGCTCCTCGACAAAACATACGAGCAATGTCCTAAGTATGACGTTAAAATTGTCTTAGGTGATTTTAATGGCAAAATAGGAAAGGAGGACACTTTGGTAAATGGTAACACAATTGGAAAGCACAGCCTACACGACACCACGTCCGGAAACGGACTTAAGCTAATTGATTTTGCTGCGGGGCATAATGTTACTTTCCACACCTCAACATTCACAAAGGAACATGGCGGTCACCGGGCCATCAAACCGTCAATCAAATTGACCATGTTGCGATCGACGCAAGGCACTCCTCCAGTATACTAGATGTCCGAACTTTCCGAGCGGCCAACATAGACTCGGACCACTACCTTGTTGTAGCCAAGGTACGAATGCGGATATCCCAGACGCCACAACAACGGGGAAATGCTGTGAGCAGATTCAACGTTGAACGGCTACAAACGCAACAAACTGCCAGAACCTTTGCCGATCGTGTATCCCTCAACCTCTCGAGAAGTCCTTTAATGCCAGCATCAAGTGCTGAAGACCAGTGGCATCAATGCCAAGAGGCAATCAGAAACACCGCAACGGATGTGCTTGGTTTCACCAAACCACCCCCACGAAACCCCTGGTTCGATGAAGAGTGCCGGCAAGCACATGTAGCAAAACAACATGCCTACGAAGCGGCGCTGCACAGAAGGCCGAGAGCGGCTCGTGAGCTCTACGAGCAAAGAAGGAGGGAAGAACACCGGCTTCTCCGGAAGAAAAAGAAAGAGCACGAGAAGCGCGCGATTGAGGAAATAGAGAGGTGTTACTCCAGGAACAATGTTTTACCAAAGGGTAAAAAGGAAGTGTCATGGCAACAAGACCCGAGCAGAAACCTGACGAGACGAACAAGGAAACCTTGTAGTGGAATCACAGTCGGTGTTGAGGACATGGAAAAACCATTTCTGCAGACTGTTAAACGGCGACGATGACATAAATTCCGCTGTCAGGCAGAATGAACCATTCGACCTGGGCGATGTAAGCCAAGACTTCCGTCCACCTGACCAAAATGAAGTGAGGATAGCAATATCCAAGCTGAAGCCCAACAAGGCTGCCGGACCAGACGGCTTACCTGCCGAGCTTTTCAAGGCAGCGGGAGATGATTTGGTAGAGTGCATACACCGACTCATCTCCAAGATTTGGTTAGAGGAAAGTATGCCTGATGAATGAAACCTCAGCATTGTTTTCCCGATCCACAAGAAAGGAGACCCTCTAAACTGCGCCAACTATAGAGGCATCAGTCTCCTTAACATCGCCTATAAGATCCTTTCTGCCGTACTGTGTGATCGCCTAAAACCATATGTAAATGAACTGATTGGGCCCTATCAGTGCGGTTTTAGGCCCGGAAAGTCCACAACCGACCAAATTTTCACACTACGGCAGATCCTGGAGAAAACCCAAGAGGTCCAAGTCGATACCCAGCACCTGTTTATCGATTTTAAGGCCGCATATGACAGCATTTATAGAGACGAGCTATACAGAGCCATGTCTAGTTTTGATATCCCTGCCAAACTTGTCAGATTGTGCAGAATGACGATGGAGAACGCTCGCTGCTCCATAAAGGTCGGAAACAATCTTACCGAGACCTTTGGTGTCAAAAAAGGATTTAGACAAGGTGACGGGCTGTCATGTGACTTTTTCAATATAATTCTTGAGAAGATTGTGCGAAACTCACAAGCCAACACCAGAGGCACAATTTTCCACAAGTCTGTGCAACTATTTACTTGCTTACGCCCACGACATCGACATCATTGGCAGAACACAGCGAGCTGTCACTGGTGCGTTTGCAAGTATTAGCACAGAAGCGGCAAAAATGGGTTTAGTGGTGAATGAGGGCAAAACAAAATATATGCTGTCAACAAGAAGGGACACACAACATCGACGAATCGGACAGAACGTCACGACAGACAGCTTTAACTTTGAGGTAGTTCGGGACTTTGTCTACCTCGGCTCCGCTATTAACTCTGAAAATGACATCACCTCAGAAATCAAGCGAAGAATCACACTTGCCAACCGCTGTTACTTTGGTCTAAGAAGGCAATTGCTTAGTAAGGCCTTGTCGAGAAATACTAAGGGGACTCTATATAAGACCCTCATCATCCCAGTCCTGCTTTATGGTGCAGAAGCATGGACCCTATCAAAGTCGGATGAAGAGCTCCTTGGTCGTTTCGAACGCAAAATTCTTCGTGTGATTTTTGGTCCCGTTTGCGTTGACGGGCTCTGGAGGAGGAGATTTAACAGCGAACTCTACTAGCTGTACAGCGACATCGACCTAGTCAGAAAAGTACGTATCAGTCGTCTAAGATGGCTGGGACATGTAGAGCGAATGGACACCAACGCTCCGGCCCGAAGAGTCTTCGATTCCAACCCGGAGGGACAACGCAGTAGAGGAGTGCACTGTACCTATATTATTTTAAAACTAAAGATTATTAGCAATTTATATCGCACGAGTTGACAAGTTCGCCGGTAAACAAGATCTCGCCTATATAGTCTTCTGTCTTGAGGTGAAAGGGCTGAGCGGATGCAGGGGAAGTAAAGAACAATCTTCGCACGTCCTTCTCAATTTTAACCAAGGAAAGCCAACAATGAACAGCATTTACGTGAAGAATTGCAGGCTTAACCGTCGACATCCAGGAAATTAGATAGTTTCCCGTAGATTCAACTTGCACGAGTCATAGAGACTGATGGCAAAGTTCGCATTGAAGAATTGTATGGGCTCTTCAAATAAGCTACACCCTTAAATCTTGACAAACAGTCCACTTGATGAATTTTAAGTGTTCCTTTTGATCGGTAAACTGATCCGTAGCGCTGCTAGATGAAGAAGAAAATTGTTAAGACGTAAGCGACGGGCTGGAGAAGTATTTCTTTGGCATCTGCGCCCAATAGAACAGATGAAAATGGCTACGCAGTGACTTTGCCATTCCTGAAGAGCACTTGTTCCAGTATGTGTAACAGAACATGAGCTAGTTCAGTATAATTTGCTGGTGTTGAGAGAAGAGCGTTGAACAATAGTGCTAACATGAACGCAATCTGAAGGATAAACCTATTTCCAAATGTAACCCATCAGTTTTGTTCGTTTATCCTCATCGTTCCTATTGTTGTCATAGTACTGTAGGTACTACGGGGTTGACATGTCACTTGTTTGAGGGTTACCTAGCGATAAGAGAACACACAAGCAAGAACGGATACAAATGAGTAGACACTCTTTCGCAGTGAAGCCCCAAAAATCGTTTTCTTCGTTAAACGGTCAGGTTACGAGTAGCAAGAGACAGCGTATAATGCGCGCTCCAATCGCAACTAATCTAAGAGATTAATTGGTAAAGCTACGCCAAGCTAGCAAAGCCAAAGAAGTGCTTCCAACGGCGAACAAGTGTTGCGATCAAATTTGTGGAAACAGTGCAATGTTGACTGTTGCAAGACAGTGTAAGGAGAAACTTTCGAACATTCTCGTGTGCACGAACGACCTACTTCTGCGACTGAGATCAAATCATTCGTGGGCGAGAAAACATTTCATCGTTTTTGCCTTACAAATTATGACCCCAGCCTTTATCTATTACCTACATAATATTTAAAGAATATATTCGACGCCATTTTATTGTTTGTTTTAAACCAACATTTACGCAAATTGCTCGTAACTCTAGTCCACACGAATCAAATGGCGTCATGAGGAAGACAAACAGATGTTAATCCTAACCAAACAACTTCGCTCTTACTTCGCATAAAAGGGGAAGAAAACCGACACAAAATGATGAAATCTTCTACCGAAATCTGACTCAAGGTCGACACATAGGTACATAAGGAAATATGCAATATTTTCGCAACTGGCAGTTTAAAAAATGCCTAGAAACATCAATTGAATAACCCACGACACAGTAGATCACTCTTTTGGAGAAAATAAGATTTCGAAATTTGGAATTAGTAAACGTTTCTAAAAATAGAAGCTGGCACATACGGTAAAGCTGTTTTGGCCTAAATTCATGGGCGTCGTTCCAAAATTATTGTTCTAACAAATATCTTTATATCACCGCTTGATCAAATTGTGCTTCCATAATCGATAAATTGACTCTTTTTACACGTATTAAATTACATACCTTATTTTCTGCTGAGGATTTGGTGGAAAAAAGAACGGGCTTCCTCTTCTTTCGCCAGCGAAGGGCCGATTTCTTTCTTTTATCAATTGATCAGGAAGTCCTGGTTATTTTTGAGTAATTTTATTACTTAAACAATACACAATGATATTTTAGTTCTTTTCACTTTAGTTTAAACTGGTTTTATTATTAAATTCGTCTATCACTTATCGAAACAGAAATTGTTTCTCCGACTTTGTCGAATTATGAAATGAAAATGGCGTATTTGAACAAGATGAACTAGGTAATAAAAATAAATTGGTTCATTTTGAGGCACATGCGTACAGTCCGAAACAAAACATTAATGAGGTCTATTATCTTTCGAGCATGGTTACCGTTGTACAAAGTTTTTTTATTTTTTGATAATAAATTGTTTTATTTAGTATAAATATATAAGTGTTTTTGAAAAATGGTAAAAATGATATTCCTTAAAAACGAAAACTGTCATAATAAATTGTTTTGAGATCGCCAACTATAGGTTTGTTTTTTTGAACTTCGATCTCGCAAGCCAAAGTAAAGTAAGATTTTCGGTACGAAATTACAACAAACACGCTCTACTTGACACTTCGAGGACTCACAGTAGATAGTTGTTGTAATTGCGTGTGCAAGTCCTACTTTACTTTGTTTTGCTGAGATCGAAGCTTAAAAAAACACGCTCAAAATTTAGCGTGCCCATTTAATAGGTCGGCACATTTTCTCAAGCTAAACTGTGACAGATCGTTGTGTATTTGTTGTTATGTTGCGGAAAAGTATGCAAGGCTGAGCTTTTTTGATTATTATTATTATTCCGGGAAGTACCTACAATCAGAAATATGTATTTGAAAAAAAGGAGAATTAAATTTTTAAAGAAAGATTTTTCAGGGAACAGTTGTTTTCTCTGACACTTATCCATGGCGTACTCTATGTCAAAATTAAGCTACAACTTTAGCTGATGTTTGGAGAGAAATGTTGAAGACCAGATAAAATTAAGTTTAGCTCGAGCAGCACGTTTTGGTGGTAAACAAAACTACTCCCATATATTCGCATATTGTTTTCCTAATCGTATGATCTTTTTCCTCCATGTTCACATAATTGCAAGGTACCTATCTTCCATAAAAACTCGTCAAGTTTCACGAGATCATGCACTGAATCGTGTTTGAATTTTAGATGAACTTACTGGTGATAGCTAGAAAGGGTCGGTGAAAAATCAACAACCTCTCAAATCTCTTAAAAATGTTCATTCAAAGTGTACTCGCCCGTCTCCGTTCCCTAGATGGCGCATAATCGCTACGAAGGTACTTATTTTTTGTTTTCATTTTGCCTCAGGTGAATGACATGTGCTGTCATCGATACTTGAAATTCTTAACCGGACGAGAAGAACGAATACAAAATCGCTTTTTTTTTTGCTGTTTATCCATGGCCTGCGGCATGCATAAACAATATTCCTAATTAAAATCCCACAGCTAACCAAAGAATAGCAAGAGATTACAAACATTGTGACAGAAAGAAGAACAACGAACCCACAATGCGGACTCCAAATGTTGACGATTCGGCATAGCTTGATGCTTGATGCCTCAGGCGAAAACGAATAAAATCTGCTATAGTTTTTGCTCACCATAATAAACCTATCGAGAACTGTTGCGGTACCAGTATCCAGTACGTGTCAGTCGACAAAAGGTTTTCACAGAGATTGCACCAACACTCGAGTCTAGCGCTCTATGAAGATTACAAACGATCTCAATATGGGCAACACAGTTCCTGATTTGATTATCTGGTGAGGAGTGTGTTATATAATTTTTGGCCCGCGTAATTTATACTAGTTTCCGTTTCTTTCGCTCGTTTACAGCGGCTTAATTCTGGTCACACTGCTAGTGATCCATTTCTTTTCGGATCTGATGCGTGCCAGTTTGGGGGGATTTTACACACAGCAGACGCTGTCACAGCTGGTGGAATCTTACGCCAAGGAGTACTCGTGGCTGCTGAAGTTGCTAGTCAATTGCTTCGGCTACAGTTGCGTCTTTGTACCTGGTTACCTAATCTACAAGTATGTCGAGCGCACAAGTTACTTGGAGAAGACAAGTGAGTTTATTTTTCTTCTTATTGTTGATTGATTTTGTTACGCCAAATGATTTGTTTACATGCGGAAACTTGTGTAAACAGCTTGAATGCATGCCTATAAACAAAACTGGAGCAGCGGGAAGGAATTTCATTTGAAAAGGCATTCTCATTCCCAGCATGAAGTCATGCTGAACGAACACAGTCAATAGCATATGCTGTAACATGTTTACATCATGCTTGCGGCTACAAGTAGGCTAGTAAGTGGCACTTGAGATGAGGGATCACTGCAATTATGTCCGAAAACTGCTGTACTACCAGCGGGCCTTTACAAACCGTGTTTCTGGCTCAGTGGATCATACTGACCTTCAACGTTAAATTTTATTTGGAAATGAACAACGGCTCTGTCCAAATCCATAGCTGTTCTCTATGGTGTTTGCATAGGTTCTCGATTCACGGTAGCGGTTGCCCATGACCCGATTCTATACAAAAACCGGATTCCTTGCAACACGACAAAATCAATCTGCAAGACCTCGTCTATTTCCTTGAAAATAAAACCGTCTATAACCCCATGTCCTTTTCAGATAAAACTCTCGTACACTCAGCGGTGCGAATGTGCATCACTGGCTCCACACACAACGACAACGAACGCATCGATTCGCTACAAACGAAGGCCGGCGCGGGCACATCATCGCCACCCAATGGCTCGGCCGTCTCATCGATCAAACGCACAAGTTCTCAGGAGGCTATTCTGCTGATCTACTGTTTCGCCGGTCTAATGTGTTCCTACCTAACATGGGGTGTCCTTCAGGAGAAAATCATGACGCAAGAGTACAAGAACTTTGACGGCACACCTGCCCACTTCAAAGACTCGCAGTTCCTCGTCTTCGCAAACCGAATGTTGGCCTTTGGCGTGGCTGGTGTTTGCATCAAGGTTCGCCAACAGCCCAGACACCGAACGCCGCTGTTCAAGTACTCGTTTGCTTCGTTTTCGAACATCATGAGTGCATGGTTCCAGTATGAGGCTCTGAAATTTGTCAACTTCCCAACGCAAGTGCTCGCCAAGTCATGCAAAATCATTCCCGTCATGCTGATGGGCAAAATAATGTCGCGCACAAAGTACGAGTCCTATGAGTATCTGACGGCGATAATGATATCCATGGGCATGATATTCTTTATGACGGGAAGTGCCGATGACAGCAAAGGCTCGTCGGTGACCACTATGACGGGAGTGTTCCTGCTAGCGATGTACATGGTGTTTGATAGTTTTACCACAAACTGGCAGGGTGCGCTGTTTAAGGCGTACTCCATGTCGCCGATACAGATGATGTGCGGCGTGAATCTGTTCAGCACGATATTCACAGCGGCATCACTCTCGATGCAGGGCGGATTTATGGATTCGTTGTCCTTTGCCACTGAGGTGAGTCGGCATACGTTTGAGGATTTCATTTGTTTCGAATATTTGATTTTGCTTACAGCATCCGAAGTTCATCTTTGACTGTCTCATTCTTTCGATAAGCTCGGCGGTGGGACAGCTGTTTATCTTCTACACGATCTCAGTGTTCGGACCGGTGGTGTTTACTATCATCATGACGTTGCGGCAGGTGAGTTGGATTAGCTTAGGAAAATGTTTAATGCATGCCACAAGCTCTCGACCAGGTATTCAAACATTGGTGCGGTGTTTGCTGAGCGTGCTGAGCTAGCGCAAAAAATGCATTTAAACAATACTTCAGGCGAGCACATTGCCCTTTTGTATAGCTGGTCGAGGGATGACAACGGTGGATGCATTGCACTCTAGATCGCATTTCTCGTCTATGCACACAAGTGGTATTGTTACCAAGTAAAAACCTGCAGCTGCTTGTTGCACTTGACGGTGCATTGATCTGTCAGCTGACGCAGGCTCCTGGGCAATGTTTTTAATTTGTTTGGCGGTGTGCGTTTCAAATGCGCGTTTTTTAAAAAATGAGCGGCAAATCTTTGTGTTGGAGAGCTGTAGTTCACAAGTGAAGTCTATTTGCAAGAATCTCAGATTGGCTGTTACAGCGTATCAGATTCGCCTTCAGAGAAAAAATAAGACGCGTCGTATAGGTCTCTGTTGCTGTGCAGCGACATCCCCTACAGTTCAAACTACAACACACAGAGAACTTTCCGTCTCAAAAAAACTGAGTGAGATTTTCTTCGCTGGTGACAGGGTAATACTTACTTAGGTGGCGCTGCAGTGGTGGATCTGGTCCTCCAAGAACACGCCTTCATTTGCGCACTCTAAGTTGGTTTAAGTCTCCTTCTACTTGCGAGCCCCACCTAAGGTGAGGTCTTCCTCTTGTCTCTCCGAGTTGGTATCGAAAAATCTTCAGGCCGGAGCGTTGGTGTCTATTCGATCTCCATGTTTTTGCCATATTAGTCGGCTTTCTAAGGAGGTCCATGTCGCTGTAAAATCTCTTCCTTCAAAGACAGAAAATAACTCAAAAATTTCTGCGTTCAAAGTGACCACGGATATCTTCATTCACCTCCGCTAACGTCTCTTACTACATCAAAGTTATCACTTCCTATCGTGACGTTCCGTTCCGTTCGATTCATCGAAATTTTGTGTGAAAGTGCATTCCAAATTCAATTGGTGCAAAACTTTAAGTCCAACGAAAATTTTTTACGTCGCATTTTACTACTTGGACCGCTGGAAATGCATCGTATCAGAATCAGAATTGTCGCGTTTAGAGAAGAGAACTCGTGAGTACATTAAAGTCCATCAAAGAAGCCCTTTACCTACTGAGGGTCAGCTGTTTTTTGTTTCAAATTTGCGTGTCATCGAACTGGAAGACCATTTGAGTCACAAGGGCCACAATTAACTGCTGAAAGTCATTCTTGAGTCATCACTTACAAACTCCAAAAAGCTCCGACTTGGAAATTACCTCTGCGGCAGACAAAATTACTTGGAATTCTGTAAATCCAGCTGAAAACACAGTAAAGTAGAACAAGAAGTGCCCAAAGCGTCAACAACACAGAACAGCACATAGAAAGCATAAATCACATCCTCATGACTTGAAAAACTAAAGCAAAAGTAGTTCTCGACGGACCCCCCCAAATTGAGCCGAACTCTGCTAGTGCTAGTGCCAGTGACGTTTGTTTAAAGGTGCGCAGGTTTTCTTTGCACACCCTATACCAACCTATTATTAAAATGCACTGAACTTAAGTTCATGGAACACATTTCTGTTTCTTTGCAATAGTTTATGTAATAATCAGTAGGTCTGTTCCCTTACTTTTAAATCTTACGAATTTTACTTACTGCCGTTCCTTAACTCGAAAAATTCGTAGAAGAGAGCGTCATCGAGAGAGCAAGCTACTACCCCTCCACTGAGAATCTTATGTCGTTTTCCATTGGTTTCACTCGGGGATCCACTCATTCTGAAATCCAATGGAACAGCAAAACTGCTTCTGACAGAATCCACCAAAGTATTGGTGAAATGCCAAAAAATAATCTACGGCTGCTGTCAGCCGACTTGTAATAAATACATAAAATTGCACTTGTGTGAGTGCTTCTTGAGTGGATTCTGACTTGAAATCGAGAAGCGAAATTCTCTTCTCAGAATCACCAGAAGAGTATTTTTGTGCCAATGGAACAGCATTTTTTCGATTCCGGACTCTCCCGGACGCTTCTTTTTGTCCAATGGAAAACGACATTATGTCGTTTTCCATTGGTTTCACTCGGGGATCCACTCATTCTGAAATCCAATGGAACAGCAAAACTGCTTCTGACAGAATCCACCAAAGTATTGGTGAAATGCCAAAAAATAATCTATGGCTGCTGTCAGCTGACTTGTAATAAATACATAAAATTGCACTTGTATGAGTGCTTCTTGAGTGAATTCTGACTTGAAATCGAGAAGCGAAATTCTCTTCTCAGAAACACCAGAAGAGTATTTTTGTGCCAATGGAACAGCATTTTTTCGATTCCGGAATCTCCCGGACGCTTCTTTTTGTCCAATGGAAAACGACATTACGAGTTTTTACTCAACCAACTTCTTGGTGTAAAATTGAAAAAGCCGTCAGTCACCTTTCAATGAACAGCTGGTTTGAAATTTGTTGTCCCATTTGACATATGAGTGCATTTGATTTGATTTCTTGCGTATTAAAATGGTATCAACAGGAGGCAAAATAAAATTTAATGATATCCTTAGATTCTTTTTGAAAGTCGCGACAAAATTCTTACTTTTTGTAAGGAGTAAGAAAGGACAATCGTCTCCAAAATGTTAAGTACAAAGTCTTCCAGATAGGTACATGAAAAAGAAGTTCGAATAATTTCGAATCACTTTCATAGCTAATGAGATAAATCAACTAATTTTGTCAATAAATTAGCAAATTCTTCGGGTTGATAAGAAATTTTAACGACTTTTCGTAGCACTTATTTGAATTTTTGAATTATGTATCTGTCATTATTCGTAGTTTACTGCAAAAACGTTCCCCAACTTTTTCGTAAGTGTCTCTCTCCGTGAGAGAATTTATCCCCACCACTGTCATTTTGACAGCCTTTTCCATTTTACTACAAAATTAAAGGAACAGACCTAGTATTTGCAAATGAATAGTTGAAATCAACACAAGATGTTAAATAAATTTTATCCAACCAAAATCCAAAACTCCCTGTAGCGATAATTCCAATTCACAGTCATTCACAGTCAAAGTAACTTGGAGGTGATGAAACTTGCAGTTGCAGTTCGCACTTGTAGTTTCATTTTCGTTTTCGTTCCACCCTGGCAAACGAAGCTGTTGTGCTTGTGTGGTGTTCCTACTGACTGCCTACTGCCTACTTTGTGTAGTAACAAGAACAAGCACAACACAAGATCATGCAAGATACAACATTCAACTAAAGCTTACAACAGCCAGAACCAGCGTCCCATTTCCAGACTGGTGCTTCGTTCTCTTGTGGTGTGCTATCCTTTAAAGAACCTGAAAGCTCAGGCTGGAATTTCATATATTTTTTCATTCACCTTATAGTCCTCTGAGTGTATAAATATGAAATAGACAATAGAACTCGGTTGCACACTGAAAAAATATGAATTCGAATATTTGAAATTGCAACTGCTTTAATTGAAAAGCTACTTGCGAAACCGTTTTCGCAGCCGTTTTCAGCCGATAAATTGAAAAAAAATATTATGGTAGGCCAACCCCAACCTTTTCAAATTTAGTTTAATCTTTCATGAAAAAAATATTAAGACTTTGACTGTGTGGTTGCCCTTCTATAAGCAAAGTCTTCTGTTGGCCTTGGCTGCTTCTTTTAAAATTAGCTGATCATTTTAGAGTTCCTGTAAATAAGCACATTGGGTCGTATGAATAAAACGTAGCAATTGCTTTTACTCAAGAGAAATGTCAAAAAGGAAGCATTTGCTACATTTCGGATGAATAAGACCGAATTTGAGTAAGTTCCAACTTTTGACATGTTCGAAAAGCGACGGCACTGACCTTTTACTCAGATCGGTATGAATAAAACTTATCCGACAAAGTCAATGCTATGGAAATTCTGAGTCTGCTCTTAGTTGACTCAGACCTTTTGCTAAATGTTTTGTACACACATTTTTTACATAAAACAATCTACGTCTACGCAATGCGAATTTTGTTTATAAATAGTTAGATTAAGTTTTGTTCGTGGAGGAAAACCAAACAAAACATGGATGCGATAAGTTTTCGCATTATACCTGTTTAAAGTCTTGCAGCCGTATTTATTAGATTCTCTTGCGACGCCTCTACGAAGTTGTTTAGTTAAACATCGCGTAAGAATTTACGCAGCCTCTACGTGGCTTTCCTGAAATTGTGATTTATAAACATTTTTCCGAGGTAACTTTACTAAACGAGGTTTGTGTGTAAACAGGTAAGAATTCCGATAAACTATTACAGAAAACACTGAAATCTATTACTTTTTGCAACTGAAACTGATCTTAGCTGTGGTTGACAGATTAGCTTAGTAAGAAAATCATACGTAATACAAACAAAAAGTCTATTATCTGGGACAATTCCGAAATTTCTTTAGAGGGACTGCTGAAATATCTACCTCATATGTCGTTTTCCGGAATCGAAAAAATCACTTCTGAAACCGTTCCATTGGCACAAAAAATACTCTTCTGGTGATTCTGAGAAGAGAATTTGAAGTCAGAATCAGAATTCACTAGAGAAGCAGTCACACAAGTGTAATTTATGTTTTTTATATTTACAAGTCAGTTGACAGCAGCCGTAGATTATTTTTTGGCGTTTCACCAATACTTTTGTGGATTCTTTCAGAAGCAGTTTTGTTGTTCCATTGGATTTCAGAATGAGTGGATCCCCGAGTGAAACCAATAGAAAACAACAATAATCTATCAACCACCACCAAATCTGAAATTATATTTTATAATTGCATTTACGCAACATTCGAAATGAATGCACAAACAAAAATTAGTTTAACTTTTTGGATTTGTTTCCAATTGGACTACTACCAAAAATGACATTTGCTGCAAAAACATATTTACGTAAGCTCTACGCAGGCTCTAAACGCAAATTTTCGCGTTTAAACTACGCAGCCTGAAAGTAACGTTGCTTAAGTTCGAAAAATCTTTATAAATCGCATTTCCCTGCGTAAGGGCATTTTAGAGGGTGCGTAAAGTTAAGCAGACTCCACGGTGGGTTTATAAATAAGGCTGTTGTTGTTAACGTTCGTGCTAATAAAAAACAGTATAACTTACTTTACTTACTTAACGGGCTCCCGACCCGTGGAGAGTCTCTGCCTGAGACACTGCAGCCTTCCATCCTCTGCGATCCCGGGCACGCTGCTTCCAGTTATCCAGACCAAGCGCTCTGGCATCCGCGATGGCTTGGTCTTTGAAACGGAGGTTCGGTCTTCCTTGTCGTCTCGAACCTGGCGGCTGGGATTCGAAGATCCTCTTAGCTGGAGCATTATTGTCCAATCGCTCGATGTGGCCGAGCCAATGTAGTCGACGTATTTTGGCCTTTTGGACTACATCCACATCTTGGTACAGCTCATAGAGTTCGCGGTTGTATCTTCTCCTCCATTCGCCCTCCTCGCACACAGGACCAAAAATCCGCCGAAGAATTTTTCTTTCGAAGGAGCCCAGTATCAGCTCTCCCTTCCTGCTTATCGTCCAGCACTCGGCGCCATAAATCAGCACTGGCAGGATAAGGGTTCTGTAAAGCATACATTTTGTCCTTCGAGTTAGGAGTTTTGAACCCAATTGTTTTGCCAAACCGAAGTAGCAGCGGTTTCCTATGGTAATTCTTCGCCGGATCTCCACTAGGATGTCATTTGTGGAGTTCATGTTTACTCCGAGGTAGATAAACTCCTTAACTACCTCGAAATTGTTGCTATCAATAGTGACGTTCTGTCCTAGGCGGTGGACAGATGCTTGTTTGTTTGTTGATAGCATGTACTTAGTCTTGTCCTCATTTACTACAAGACCAACGAATTTCGCCTGTTCTTCAATCACCGTAAAAGCCTCTATCACGGCACGCTGGGAGCGACCGATGATGTCAATATCGTCTGCATACCCCAGTAGCTGGACGAATTTGTTGAAGATAGTGCCTTCCGTGTTGACACCTGCCCTACGCACTATCTGCTCTAGCACGAGATTGAAGAAGTCACATGATAATGCGTCTCCTTGCCGAAACCCGGTGCATGTTTGGAATAGCTCGGAGGAACTACTTCCAAATTGCACATTGCAGCGTGTGTTCTCCAGCGTCGCGATACATAGCTGGATCAGTTTTGCCGGGATCCCGAATTCGGCCATCGCCACATAAAGCTCCTGACGATGAATGCTATCATATGCGGCTTTGAAGTCGATGAATAGGTGGTGAGTCTCGACTTGAAATTCATTGGTCTTTTCCAGGATTTGCCTCAGTGTGAAAATTTGGTCTATAGTCGATCTGCCGGGCCGGAAGCCACACTGGTACGTGCCGATTAGTGTGTTGCAGAACGGTTTGAGACGTTCACACAGTACGTTGGATAGGATCTTGTATGCGACATTAAGCAGGGATATGCCTCGATAGTTCTTGCAAGACATAGGATCGCCTTTTTTGTAGATGGGGCAAATGGAGCTGACAGTCCAGTCATCGGGCATACTTTCTTCCACCCATACTTGGTTGATGATTTGGTGCATGCGCCCTACCAAAACATCACCACCGTATTTGAAGAGCTCCGCTGGTAAACCATCAGAGCCGGCGGCCTTGTTGTTCTTTAGCTTTTTTATTGCTAAGCCAACTTCTTCTATACTGGGCGGTGGAACTGGATCTTCATTGACTGGACGTGGGTTCTCTTCTTGCCCTATCACTCTATCTACATGATGCCCATTTAGCAGCTGCTGGAAGTGCTGCTTAAACACATCTACTATTCCCTGCGCTTCGGTGACTAGGTTTCCCTCACTGTTTCGAAGAGCCTGCGTTCCGGTCTTGAAGCCAGCAGCCAGTTGCTTGGCTTTCTTGTAGAACTTCCGGATGTTGCTTCGATCGCGGGACTCTTCGATCTCCTTGAGCTGGGAGACTGCTATAAACAAAGAAGAAATGGTGACGATAATAACTTCCAGAAAATTAAATCTTTCCTAAGGTATTTAGGAGATCCGGGCTTTCAGGTAAACATTTCATAATTCATGGCTTAACAAGTGAAACATTTATGTGTTTCGGTTGGTGTTGGCGAAGATCTTGGTGTTCATTAGTCAACCGTTTCGTTAACTAATTGATATGTGTGTCAAAAAATAGTGCAACAAGCCGATGATTGGATACATTTTCCGACAACTGAGGAAGAAATCAAACATCACCAAACGATTTGGCAAATAAAATGTATGTCTCCATGCGTAATTGGAGCTATAGATTGCTTTTGAAAATTTTCCCACAAAAATTTTAAAGTAGATTCAAAATAAAATAACCACCGGACAGTTGTCACTTGTCAAGTTTGGCAGGAATTGCAAAGCAAAGACATGTACAGCAAAGCAAATGCTATGTTCGAATTTTCGAACTTACTTTAGCAAACTAGCAGCCCTATTCTGCTATTCACGTGAATCGTAGATTCGATTCACCCATTCGATTCCCTTTCACTCTGTCTTTCCATTCTGCTATCCATCGGGTGAACTGCATTATCCAAACGAATTTGACATTCAAGTTAACAGCTGTTCACGTGAAATCCATAAGAACTTTGTTCTTTTTGTTTCGAAAATTGAAATTAATGTATTCAATTTGATCTCTATCATAAAAATCTCTGTAAAATTATCCGACTTTGGTTAATATTTTAAATAAAGCAAAAAATATTAACAAACAGGTATGGATATTGTTGGACTTTTTTTTTCCACTGGAATAAGAGAATCATCAAACATCAAAAAGTAAAGCAGTGAACTGGTCTCTGTTTGGTTTTCTTCTCCTTAAAATTAATAATCTTATTTACAAACAAATAATCAAGCAATAAATAAGTTTTTACTAACATTTTATCAATCACCAACCAAAAATACGATGCATTTAATTTCAAATCCGCAACATTTGATATGCGAATCTGAATTGTATAGAATGTATGCGTTCACGTGAATAAGAGAATACTGCACAGAATAACCGACGTTACCGACACTAACGAGGTGAATTCACATTCGATTCGAATGAATAGTAGAATAGTGTTCAGTGGAAATTGAAGAAACATTTCTCCGATGAATAGCAGAATAGGGCTGTAGGTTTTTATTCATGCCGATTCCAGCATTTGCCAAGGGCTTTTACTTTTCTAAAACCTTTCACTCAAAGCAAATGCTGGTTTTTATTCATACGACCCATTGTTTGCCAATAGAAAAGTGAAAAACGAAAAATAATTCTAGGTACCTATAAAAAAAACTTAGTAGTAACACCTTGTTATTCCGGCTTGACCCCAAAACAGAAGGCAAGTCTCCGGACTGCATCAACATGCTACCATCATGGGCAACATCTCTTCAACTGCACGACCAACTAGATTAGTCCCGTCAATGTTGTCGACTCAGCTAACTTTTGAGGGCCATTTCCCCGACTGAAGACTGAACTACTGACGAATACAGCTGCCAAAACAACAGCAGCCACTTTTTAACAAAAGAACGCGAGTCAAACTATAGAGCTATTGACGGATCGGTCCGATTAAAACATCAACTCACGAAATTAAAGCCTTTTCTGTTCCTAACAACCGCCTTATCGCGGGTGGGGGGATACTAGTCAAAGCCAATGAAGGACTTTTTTTTCTGAAGTCGCTTGTATGAGCCGATAAATCAACTGGTACTTATGTTTTAAAAGCTGATTTCTTCCGTGTTATTCGGATTGGCTTGAAAAGAAGTGAATCTCTCGAAACTAGTTGGAAATGTACCCGAAGTTTTAATTAAATCAAATGAAACAAACCCTTTCCATAAGTTCAAGCTGAGGTTGGTCTGGCATTTTCGGAGCTTGTTGCTTTGTTGATTTGTTATGAAGGACAATTTCATTCACATTTTACATTTCCGAACGTTTGGAGCTCTATTTTACGGACAGCTCTACCAATATTACGCCTATGGTATGAACTCGATCTTCACTGGTGGCCCACAAAAACCAAGTCCCACGGCGTCTAAACTCAGCCTCGTGGAGGTAAATCGATGTCACTATCACAAAACTATTGTACTTTCTTTAATTTCTGAAAAAGACAGGTGTGAGGCTTTCGTTTATACCGTACCATCTTTATTTTCAAGGAAAAATGCACCAATAATGCCACCAAAAACTATGTTCATCGAACAGCGCACGTTGAGGATACTTTCACGAGGATTTCTAATAATACAACAATCTCACGGCGGGATTGGTATATTCTATATACATAAAAGAGTAGCGTGATTGAGTTGACAGACATCCTAAAGGCCAAACCGCTAATTGTAGGTTCATGCAACTTTCAGGATATGTTCCACTAGCTGTGTAGACGCGCACTAAGAAGGGCTTTTTTCGATACAACCCTCCCTGCCCTTTTTAGAAAGGTTTTTCTGTTACGATACGTTAATCGTATAAACTTGAAAATTTGTAAGTTTATAGAAAATAAAAAATCATCGAACACCTATTTCGCCTTTTTTTTTAAATTCGCCTTATACAGGTTGAAAAAGAGGATGCAAACTTTTTTATTTAACCTTACTTGAATCATCCTGCTATTACTTTCATAAGGCTTGGCCAATCCAAAAATGATTAAAACGCTTTTTAGTCAATACTTCCTCGAGTATTCTAAGCCATCATTTATCTTTCTGCTCCTTCCAGAGGCTGAGCTAGAAGAAATTAAAAACAGATCTTATCAACAAGAAATTAAGATTGATTTCTCGAGTGCCAGCTATGTTTGGGGGTGAATGGGTTGAGTATATCGCACCCATGGAAGGTATTATAGATATATACACTTACCTGCAGCCACAGTGCGTGCGGTTTCTCAACTATGGTTATTAATATTGTTACGACTTGGCGTTCTATATTCCATTCCGTATCGGTTTTGAACTTTGGGTTGTGTGCGGCGGACATGCGACTGGGACAGAGACAGCGACCTATGAGTATGACTGAAATGAATAATAATAATCGCAGCCTACTCCACGTCCACGTCCATAGCAACCAATGCGTGCGTATATTTCATTTGATCCGAAAAATCATTCGTTTGACTGTTTTTAGCTTTTTTGTAGTTTGTTCGGTTGTATCAGCCGCTCAATTTTCAGATATGTTGATGGAAATAGGAAACGGTGATTACCCTTCAACAGATGATAAAATTGTCGTCGCGGACAAGTTGTGCACATTAGTTAATACCGTCCAAGAACTGATAAATAATATTTATCCGGACATTGCTAAAATTCAAGATAAGCTTATAGAATGGTTTTGCGATCGAGCAATTTTGACTCCAAAGAACGATCAAGCTGCGCTCATTAATGACATATTACTTAAGTCCTTTGACGGGGAAGAAGTGGTCTACAAATCGATAGACACTGTTTGCAATGTAGATGAAGCCGTTAACTATCCGGTAGAGTTTTTAAATTCTTAAAAACTATCGGCTATTCCATACCATAGACTAACTCTTCGGAAGGGCACACCCGTAATGCTTCTTCGGAACTTAAAACCACCAAAACTATGTAATGGCACTAGACTGCAAATCAAAGCTTTGCATGCAAATTTAATCGAAGCTATTATATTGACCGGGGTTGCTCAAGGGTTTCCCCTTATTCGTGCCGCGCATTCCTCTGATACCTAATGACCTCCCCATTAACTTTAAGAGATTACAATTTCCACTTAAAGTGTGCCTCGTCATGACGATCAATAAGTCTCAGGGCCAATCATTCAAATACGCTGGTATAGTTTTAAGGGAAGATTGCTTTACGCACGGTCAGTTTTATGTAGCGCTCTCGTGTAAGTTCACCCTCAAGTCTGGTAATATGGTCGAGGGCCTCACCGGACCAACGACGCCGCCACCTTACCAAACGCCGGAACCAAATAGTAACTTTTTGTACATTACTATCTGGTGAAGATCGTGTGTTGGCGTCGTTCCATATGCAGCGGCTCTGCCTGTCATGTAGCCATTCATCCAAAAATCAAAAATCCGGCAGAAATTGGAGTCCTCTTCCAAACGCTCCCAAACCCACGCAGTGAACAAACGGCGTTGTCTATGGTCTTTATTTTGAGTCAATTGGACCTTGTACGAGTGTGCCCCAAGTTTCGACCAACAATTTGACTAGTTGAAGTCTGCGAAAGGCCGACCTCTTGTGAACGGCGTTGACTTTTCTGTCTCGGATTCACCTGCATACTTTCACAGACTACGGCAATGTTCTTGGCCGATCTGCCAATCTTTGACGTATGATTTATTTGCGTAACCGACTGTCTTGAATTTGGCCACCAATCGATGGAAAGTCGACTTTGAAGGGCCATCGCGTCTGCCGTAAAATGGACGCAACGTTTGCATTGACGAACACTCATTTTGAGATAAAAAAGTTTTATCATTTCGCCGTCCAGCTCAATCGTGCAACTTGCCATGGCGATGTGGAATCAGTTACTGAATAATAAACACACAAACAGACAGACGCCACCAAAATAATATGGCTGCCAACATTGAAGATCAACGCGTCAAAATTGGAAAACCCTGTAGCTCTAAGTTTCTCTAGTGCGCGTCATTTGCTAGTTATCGCGTTTGTATAGCGCGTCGTAGTTCCTGAGGTGATAAAGATGTAAGAAATACTGGCTGGAAAATCTGGCTTTTCTTGGAGTGTAAATCAGTGGCGTAGCGTGGGTTGGGGCCGCCCGGGGCAGACCTAATTTATGCCGCCCCTCACAATTTTAAACACTAAAAAAAACCATCGTCTACGGTATCAACCAGTTATACCTACACATATAAACTTGGTTAAATTTGTCTTCTCTGATTTTTTTCAAATTCTGATTTTATATTTAATATGTAGATATTTTTAACCAAAATCGTTAGAGCGGTTCTTGTAAAATTTAGCAGACAAAACAGTACCCAATAATGCAATGTTTAGTTTGAAAAATACTATTGATTAACTTTTTAGCTAAAAACTGAGTATACGTTATTGTTCTTGATGAATTCTTACATCCTTGGTCTTTAAAGTTTTATTTCAAATCAAATTGGGGTTTTCGAGATACAAGTTGCAAATCTGCGTTTTTGGTGATTCGAATTGAAAGTTAGGGACACAATAATTTTGAAAACATCAATTTTACTCTAAGTATGTAAATTAAAGCCCCCAAACTACAAATCCCAAGTTTGAACGAAATCCGGGAAGCCGTTTAGGCTGTAGGCCTCGGGACGTACAGACAGACAGACGGAAATAATGTTGCGACCTACTTTTTTGAGTTCCACTATCATCATAATCTCAGAATTGATTAACATCTCTAGTTCGAAATTTTGTACGATTACAATATCTTTCTCGTACTACGTAATCGAGAAAGTTAAAAAGTTATTAATTTTTTAATTATTTACAGAAAACTTCTTTAAAATTTCGTTTTCCTTCTTTTCATCAGGGCAAACTCTCTTATTATTCTTTCAGTATCGATGGTCTCTATGTTTTCCTGCTCTATAGCCATGATACGCAGATTAGATACAGCTAGAGTGCTCATTGCCGATCTTAAATAATTTTTAATAAGCTTCAATTTTGAGAAACTTCTCTCACACACACAAGTTTTAGCAAGAAAAGAGAAAGAGAGTATTTTCGAATGCAGATGTTGTGTACTGTGTTATAATTTGTGTGTGCTGTGCAGTGTTGTCATTTCTGATAAAGTGTAGTTGCATACTAGGGAGCAGCAGGATTTTGTTGTTGAGCAACACAATGAATTGAAAATAAATTCGTTAGACTGAAAAAAGAATCCGTTTTGTAAATTTTTTATATTTCAAAATTATAAACGCCCCCAAATTGCCGCCCCTAGCAAAGTGCCGCCCGGGGCCTGTGCACCCCTGGCCCCCCCCTCGCTACGCCACTGGTGTAAATCATTCCCAAATCAAATCTTCAGTCGTTTACACAATATGGAAATCGACTGCGGGTTTTTAAGAAGTACTTTCGATATAGAGCATCCCAAATATAACTACTTACAAGCTTCATGAAGTGTCACTCCTATCGTCCAGCTTCCTAGGCTGACCAATTTTTTCTTAAATAAAACTAAATACAATCACACAGAATAAATATGTGCTTTTCTGTCTTTTCAGGCCGCTGCTATAATGCTGTCATGCATCATTTACAACCACAGTATATCCATTGTGGGCGTCTTTGGCGTGATGATTGTGTTTCTGGCAATCTTTCTTCGGGTATATTGCAACCAAAGACTAAAAGCCATTCGAAAACGCGCCGAAGCAAGTCGCCCCAAAATGGCCGTCTAGTATTAGCGGAAAAAATGTTTATCGAATCTTTTAAAGTGAATTTACCAAGCGTAGTGCTTTTGTAGATAGACTGTTGTTGGTGCGCCTCGCTAGAAAAGTCTCCTGCGGTGGTCACTTCCAACATACAAGTGGCCACTGCCCAGATCATCCGTCAGGCGCTGTTCTTTTGTTTTAAATATATATAAGGTGTTAACTATAGGTAATGGGCCTTAGCAATAAACAAAAGCTGATATTGCAAAACTTGTATGAAAAATATAGCCACTACGAAAATTTAGAGTCGGGACTAAAAATGTTTATTGCTAAGGTCGATGATGTGTGTAAGTCTCAATGAAATTCGAACGAACCTTTTAAAAGGTTCAGTGTACATGTTTGAATACTTACGGGCCTCGCCGCACTCGATATCTACTTAATTATTTCAAATAGCGATGTTGTAATTTTTGGTAAATAACACTAATGCTTTCCATGTACAGTTCTTTTAATTTAAATTAAGAAACAGAGTTTAAATATATATTTTTTTATATTATTGGATAACAAATGTGTATTTTGATAGGTGTGCACAGATACTACTTGATATTGTATGTAGGTGCTTGTGTTTAATTATTGTACGTAATACCTTGCGAGCAATTCGGAATATTTTACAATTTACTTAAACAAATATAAAATGTTTATATGCTTACATGAGTTTAAAAAGTTGCTGGTTTTATTTAAAAGGAAGTGTGATGGCTCATGGAACATGCAATGAAGTTGATCTGATTTCGTAAATGGATAAGGGACCTTTGCTCATACGACTCTTAACGATTTAAGTTCTACTTCAATACTTATGGGCTACTTTTTTCAGGTCATAAACTGTCACATAAGAGTTTATGTGGAACTTAGTTCACTATGAGTCGTATCAGCAAACGGCCCTAAGTGCGTTATTTGACAGCAATATCAGCTGTTCAAATTGCATTCGTTTTTGGAAAAACCAATTATAGATGTCGACTTGAAAAATGTTTCCACTGTTGTAGATAAAAATGGAGTAGTTTTGATGATACGTAGTCTTTACAGGACGAGGAAGACGAAGAAGTTAATAATTCCTCCAAAAAGCTGTGCAAAGTAAAGGGTGGTCCACCGAAAACGCACGATGTAATTGTAAATAAAACAAAATATCGGCCAAATGCTCACCACGGCTTCGGTGGCATACCTCTATCGGATGGTCCATATTTCCAATGACTCTGAGACATAATTGAGGCCCAATGTCGTTAATGTGCCGAATTATCTCATCCTTAAGCTCTTCAATTGTTCTAGGCTTATTGACCTAAATTTTTTTTTTTAATATCTCCAAAGAAAGAAGTCTAACGGTGTCAAATCACATGATCGTGGCGGCCAATTGAATTTCTTGCGTTGGCTGTGTGGCAAGTGGCACCATCCTATTGGAAGCACATATCGTCCAGGTCCATATCCTCAATTTCTGGCCACAAGAAGTACGTTATCATCTCGCGAAAGCGAACACCATTCAAGGTAACTGCTCATTTTCGAAGAAGTACGGCACGATGACGCCGCCAGCCCATAAACCGCACAAAACAGTCACTCTTGTGGACGCATCGGCTTTTCAACAATTACTCGTGGATTCTCATTCGCCCAGATGCGGCAATTCTGCTTGTTAACGAATCCACTGAGGTGAAAGTGTGCCTCGTCGCTGAAGATGATTTGCTTTCACTTCTTTCTGTTCAACCATTCGGCGTATTGACGACTCTTGAAATGGTCAGTAGGCTTCAACTCTTGAGTCAATTGAACCGTGTAAGCGTGTAAATTCAAATCTCGTGAGATGTTCAAATGTTGGGCACGATGACGAGTCTTCTGCCACATTATCGCGAACAACAGCAACAGCATGCACACGCACAGGTGTTTTTACATTTCCTACAAACATGATTTGCTGAAACTTGCGCACAATTCTCCCGATTGTGGACATTTGGTCGATTATGCTGACCAAAAAAATCACGAAGTGCACGAAATTTTGATATGAACGCCCAGTTTCGTAAAAGGCTTTAACAATCTTAACGCTCTGCTCAATTGTGTACCTCTAAATGGTTTAATTTGCCAAACACTGAAACAAAGAAATGTCAAATGAAGTTGGGCAAACTTGACTTTAAGGTGTGACTCACAATCGTGCATTACGGTTGGACCACCCTTTATATTGGAATTTGTGGCAGTAGGTATATGTAAATGTAAATGTTAAAAAAATATTGAGATCTGCAAAATGTGATCCGAATCAAAAACAAAGATTAATTTTTTAGTCCCAATGGAAAAGCACATTAGTCACATCTGTTAAAGGGTAGGTAGCCGAGGAATCTAGTGAAGAATTTCATGACTGACTATTAAGTTGACAGTTCGTATATAAAGGGTGATTTTTTAAGAGGTTTAGAACTTTAAAAAAAAAAAAAAACACAAAAAATTCGAAAAAATTAATGAAATATTTATTTGAATCGATAGTTTGAACCTTGCAATTTAATGTTTAAAGATAATTTCATGCAAATGTTGACCGCGGCTGCGTCTCAGGTAGCCCATCCGCTGAGTCCAATTTTGGCATACTCTTTCACACATATCGGCCGGTATCTCACGAATGAATGCATGGATGTTGGCTTCCAGTGCGTCAATCGAAGCGGGCTTGTCCCTATACACATTAGCCTTGGCATACCCCCACAAAAAATAATCTAATGGTGTCAAATCGCACGATCTAGGCGGCCAATTGACCGGCCCGAATATTCTTCCGAATAGACTGCTCAGAAGGTCGAGAATGCCGATCATAAAATGGAAGCAGCGCGCGATGAACATTTCGAACCGAGCACGAATTTTGATAGTAAAATTCAATAATTTGCAAGCGTTGTTCATTTGTAAGACGATCCATGGTTAAATTGCAAACCAAACTGAAGCTGTTTGACAGTGACACTAGGTACTAAACACACGTCAGCTGTCAAAACCAGTGTTGCCAAAACCCAACCAGCTAAAAAATCATATAATCAGGGTTATTGCGAATAAATTCAGATGGAAATATTTCCCTTGTCAGCAATGTAAATCAGATTGCTTAATAGAAAACATTCCCAGGGAAATTTTATTCCCCATAGGGGTGAATATGTGACTGACTTAAGACAACTAGATTTTTGAATGTGCCCAGTGCAATTGGTCAACTGAAACAGCTGCTCACAATATGACCGATTTCCCCCAATCAAACCGATATACATCTAGTCAGAAAGCTGTCAGACTTACTGAACTAGATACTTGAACGTCCCCATTGACTTATGGAACGTATAGGACAGTGACAAATTACGGTTATTGCGCCTGTCAGTTGGGAAGTTGCATAAATTATTTCTAAATATTTCTAGAGTGGAGAGCGTCTTCTTTGGACATTGGAGTAAATATTGATCGGGATGACCCCTAATTCGGGGCACACTGAAAGAATAAGTAATCTAGATCTGGCAGAGACAACTCTGCTTTCGATTGAATCCTCAAAAGTATTGGTGAAATGCCAAAAAAATAATCTGCGGCTGCTGTCAGCTTTTCGCACTACGGAAAAGATCAAGCGTTGCACTCTGCACTCCAACCAGACAGAGATTGGTGCAAAATGAAGAAAACATAGATTGCGTAGCGGCCAGAATCGAAGAGGACCCAAAAATGTCCAATTCGGCGGCGATCAGCTGAAACGGGCTTCGTCAGAGACTCAACCAAGCTTATTTTGCGGTAGGATTTGCACCTGCATTCATTTAAGATTGTGCTGACGCAAGAACTGAAGCCGGACGACCACAGACAACGCGAGTTCGCTTCATAGACAAACCATACTGAGACCCCCAACTCACAATCCTCTTGCCGCTGGCCCCCTCAGTTTTTTTTCAAATTCGCCATTTTGTATTCCTATCGGTGTTATGTCAATTCGGAATCCGAATGACATGCAAAAACATACAAAAAATACAAAAATAAATGCTGCAAACCTCGGCAGCCGTGGGGAAATGTGAAAGAGTTCGGGAATACCACATTTTAGAATAACTGAATGCCATTGGTTAGTTATTATAAATTTTTTAAAGGCGAATAATTTTATTTGTGTGGTTAATAAAGCTATCTAAAGGAGATGTTTTATATACTAGAAATATATTCGGACAAATATGGTTGTGTATTTCCCGCTTTTGGATATAAATAACTTCGGTTTCGTGTGTAATTTTTTCTTAAATAATAAAGAAAATTTGCTCCAAATGTTTTTATTTTCCCTCAACCAACATACATTCTTAATTTTTCCTAAATATTTTAAGCAAATGTACACTTTTTCCTAAAAAAAAATATTATTCACACGTAACGAACAATTTCAAATTTAACGGATAAAATTCTATGAACGCTGCAAGCCACTTTGCCCAAAGCGGAAGTTGCTCATATTTTTTGGGAGTGTATTGGTGACTCAGAATTTTTGAAGTTACGTGACAATTCTCAATACGAATTTCTATGTATCAATACTAGCGCAGTAAATCGTGACCACTCCGAAAAAATATAGCTTGTAGGCTAAGTAACGGGAAATCGGCCGAAGTTGGTGGTCTCAGTATTGTCTCTGGTTCGCTTATTGGCGCTAGAAATGTTGCCCGGAGATCCGGATTATGGCCAAAAATTATCGTAAGCGACTATTATTCACAAAGCCGGACTGTTTGGTGCCGTTTGACGGAATAACATCGTACATATAAGACCCACCGAAGTCACTCCGGCCGTTTAAATGATGTGCTATCTGCTATTCTACACATAATAACATTCAAGTAGCTTCAAAGTAATGCCAGAACACACCTCTCTTCTTTTATTTTAATTTGCGTCAATATCGTTGTTATCTGGTAACCCTTTGAACGCCGCCGATGTGATCATTTTAGAACCTGAAATATTTCCTTTCTGTTGTGTTGATCCCAGGAAATCAAAATTATTACCCAGCAAGCCGAAAATACCAACCTTCCGTGGACTCTGCAGCAAAGATAGTCTTTGCTCTGAAGCATCCGCCGCAATCCGCAAAGGTGTAGAAGTCGTGGTTTCAGAACAGAACAGCATTTTTAATAAAACCTCTGCCACTTAGAAAAAATAATATAAAAGCGTCGCTTAAATTTTATTAATAACAAAACAGATAACAAAATACATATATAAATAATCTACAGTCCTAAAAATTTTACACATAACTCAGGCAAATCAGCCGTATCCCCTGTATGCAGGTGGTCGAACATTCCCACTTAACTGCTGTATAATTCCATTCACCGTAGTGGCTACACCGCCCACCAACTCTCCCGGCGTCAGAGAGGACTGAAATGGAAAAAGTAAAAGCATTCAGAATACGTCAATCATCAAATTAAAAATCGCTCTTACCGCCGGATAACGAGTAACTGTAGTACTTTGGGAGGTAGTACTATCGAAAGACGCACCGGAACCGGTGCCACCCAACGATGTATCGTAATCAGGATCACTCAGAGCATTCTGCGGACGGTTGGAACCAACCGAGTCCGATTGAATATTCGACTGGAACGGTCGATTTGCACTCAGCGCACCGCCGGGAACAAAGAGGCTGAGAAAGTTTTGAAAGAATCCCCCACGAAAGGGTCTGTAGTTACCACCGTAGTAACCGAAGTTGTTGTTGAATCCTCCGCAACCGTTTCCCCCTTCGTACGTAGTGGGAAATACGTTGTAAACATTCAAATCCCACAGGAAGCGACCCTCCGCTGGTGACTGGTCAGCACTTCGAAAATAGCATGGATTGCCTCCGCCGCCATACAGGAATTGCTTCTTCTTTCGAATTAGTTTCAACGTTTTTCCCGTGTCTTCCGGTTCAAGATTTTGTGAGCCCAAAAATTTGGCATTCTCCGAATCAGCTCGACTTACACTGTTCGTGTGGGGCCTGCGAGTGGTTCTGTATGATTGGTCGTAGCGATTTTGCGCCTGAAGTCGTTGTGCCTGTAGCCTTTGTGCTTGTTGTCGCTGCGCGTAGATCCTTTGTTGGTTGGAGTAGTAATTATATCCTTGCGGAGCACTCAGCACGCATTCAACCAACACCAAGATAAACACTAAACACCACCGTCCGGACATTGTGAAAATGATGCTTGAAAATAATTCAACTGTACTGACAGACGATCCACTCGACAAGGGTCTGTAACTATAACTAACTGCTCTACTCGATTTCGAGTGCCACAGATCACTTTGGGAGCTCGGGACAAATGTAAGAAATTCACTAGAGAGTGGTCTACTATACCTACAGACCACTTTGGCTGATGGCATTGGGCGTCACTCCATTGCGAACTATTCCCGGAAAGGCGTTATTGCGCAATTAGCCTTACGAAATTTTCGCTAGTCTAATTTTCCTGATTTTTGCATACAAGATTTGCAAATTGATGGCAAACACACATGATGAATAGAGAAGCCCACGCATCTTTTGGGTTCGGTTTGATTATATTGCTATTTATGGGTTGACAGAGATGGTGGCGCTTGGCAAGTTGATTCAGTGATGAGCGATGCACGATACTCTATAACGAATTTGCATAGAATAACACTCGTTTATGGAGCAGTCTCCTTGTCACACTTCTTCGGAACTTTATTGGCATCGAAGGCTTGTTCGATAGACAAATTTGGAAAAGTAGGCTAATTATGTAAGTGGTTTCAAGGGAACTTCTTTCCAAAGATAGAAGGTTCCTGGCTTCTTATTCTGTTTCGGAATTGTTTTTGTTTCGTCAAATGTGTGCCGGGTAGCTGGATTGAAGGTCTGCATACATTGCGCCGTACTACTAACAAAATTTAGCCTCGACTTTAAATTTACGGAATATCACATTTGCGAAATTGTGAATTGAATTGTAGGTGCAGTGGCTTAGTGGCTAGTGTGTTGGACTACTAAGGGAGGGGTACCAAGTTCGAATCCCGGAAAACCCCAAATTCTAGCTTATTGTTTCTTTTCCACTGCAGCATCTCTCGCAAACGTTTGAAATAAAAATCCGAGTTATAACTCTCATGAAAGAGCTTCTCAATTAGCCGTTTAGACCCAGCATAAAATTGTAGATTCGTCCCAAAAATGAAAAACTCACACAAAACGAATGGTTGTGAGAAGCTAGGCCTAGGGTTTTTATTTATTTTGCAATTGCAAAATTAGTTTGGAAAATATAGCCACATGAACTACTAAAATTTAGAGTCGAAACTAAAAATGTTTCTTGGTAAGGCCATTGCGGTTCTTTTCCTAAACATGTTCTGAATATTCATATTCATATGCAAACAAATGGCCTCTTTTATTGAACATCTATCTCAGCAAAGTAAGGCAAAGCAAAGAAAGACAAGATGCGCCTCACCGCAAAAAAAGGACAGCAAAGCAGGAGTATCGACCCATAAGAAGAGAGAGGAAGGAGAGCCCATGACCTAGTATCTAGCTAGTGGATTTAAAACCATGACCGCAGGCTCTTCGTAACAGCGACGTGGAACCAGTCAGAGAAGCATGGGGAACAGCCTATGTGTTTATGATTAGGCAGCATTTCTAGCCATAAAACCGACTTGGACGTTTTCATTAAAATGAGAGCCAAACAACATCTGATGACTTCTTTTGGCCCACCCGTATATATAAAACAAGAGAAAAAAAAACAAGCCCACTGGATCTGTTTGTTTTAGGAAATATCGAGTGTAGTTCCCGCTTAGTGCAGCATACATAATATGACTATACAACGAACTAGGTAAACGCCTCAACTCTCTAGAGGTTTTGGAACTCCTTATTCCCGATAAGTGACATGATAATGATTTTTGCCAGTGCCAGGGATTCCATATAGACCAAATTTTTATACGGAGAAATACCCTTGGAAAGACCAAACAAATTCAAAGTTAAGACAAACCACCTTTTTAGTGCCTCAAAGCCGCATATATGATTAGATTCAGGTCAGGGCATCAGTTAGATCTGTCCATCAGCTTCTCCAGTTGAGCGGATTGAACGGCGATTGAGAAGCAAGAGCATACAGAGACAAAGACCAAATACAAGCTTTCGACAAACAAACATCTGTCCACCTGTTACGACAAAACGGCAGTTTTGATGGCAGCAACTTCGAAGTACTCGTAGTATGAAGAATAGCTTATCCGCCGGAGTATAAATCAACTTCAAGACTGGCACATAATGTACCTGCAAAAAGTTACTAACTCTTTTGTGCATTCTATATCTAGCCAGGGTTCTGCAAAACCTTTAAGAAGGTCTGAACTATTTCGAAAAATACGTGAGCACACCTTAGGCGAAGAGAATATAGAAAACTGGAAAAGGTAAAAAGAGCTTTTAGAAGCTTCAAGATCAAAAAAGGGCAAGAAATCTTTAGGAAAAAGGTATAATACAGTCATCAGTCTACATAAGTAAGAATAACCTACGAATCCTAACTGGTTTTCTATAATGGAACACTGAGGAAGTTTAATAAAATAAGTTTTATATCAGACGAAGGCCTCTGTAACAACTGTAATTGCAGGCCACATTCTGAAATACCATAACGGTTGGTCCACTATACTCATTCTAGATAGACAACCGCGTTATATTTTAAACAAATTTTCTTGGAAATCAGGCTTTTCAAATAATGAGCCTAGTGCCTTTTTCAACTAAAAAAAGGGGACAAAATAGCAACAATTTGTACCAGGGTTTTCGGAAAATAAGTCACAAATTGTCGCACAAAGGTCACGCTGGTCACGCGGCTAACTCAAATATTAAAATCCAATTCGGAACGTTCCCTACCGATATTGCGGGTGCCTTCCCTAAACTCGGTCTCTCAGAATAATACCAAAAGGAATCAAAATGTTAAGCCTAGTGCGGACATGTTTTGGAACGAAAAATCCCATACAAAGGTGACACAACATATTATTAGCGATAAATTTCGCTTTCCTTTTCGTTTTGAAGTACGCTGCTGCTGCTGCTGATGGCGAAAAGTAGGTAATACAGTGTTTTGCGAAGCGCATCCTCTCACAGATGGGCTTTCATTTTGGTTCAAACGTCAACAAAAATTGAAGGATAACAAAGCGGGCGTATAATGGAGTAAGGTTTTGATGAAATATTTGTAAAAACTCTCATTTATTTAACGTTATGGCTCTTACCTAAGACATTTGATAAACATCATTTTTCAATTCAACGATGCGTTCATTCTGTTTCTTGTACTTTATCACAGACTTTTTAAAAATAATAATGCTACAGCCTGTAGTTTTGTCTGTTTGGTTTTCATTCAAGTTTTTTAGCTGTCGCTTGGTTTATTCTTCTTCTTATTTGACACTGACGTTGTCCCGAACCACCCTATTGCGTAGGTTGGTGAAATTCTCTACTCTCTTTTCGAACACATATTAATTGCTTGCGAAAATTTAATTTGACATTTGTACTGCAGTGTTGCCAGCTCAAATATAAAGATCAAAAGTGTTCCTTTTTTTGCCATTCTTTAGACAAACTTATTCGGATTACATTGTTTTTAAAGACGACAATAGCCCTGTTTTTTTGAGCTTCGATCTCAGCAAAGCAAAGCAAAGTAGGAATTTCAGTACGCAATTACAACAACTACGCTCTACTTGACACTTCGAAAACTCACACTAGGTATTCATTCCCAGCAAGAGCCACTTGGGAGCAAATGTTCACTTCTGAACACCAGAGGGAGAACATTTTATGTTGCCACCCTTGTATAAGATGGATCTGTTCGCAGGGTGTCTCTATTTACAGTACATACAAGGCGTTGGTTGTGATTGGCGGAAAAGCATGAAGATGTGAATAAGTACACAAAATTTCAAAATAACGGCTAAGTGTTAGGGATAGTAATAAAAAATACATAAATTATTTTTTTATTTAAGCTGCAAGTATTGTTTAAGACAAATGTACGTTATTAGTGCATACTTGTAATCATAAAATATTAGTGTTTTTATCTTTGAGATCCATTTCTTGCACCAGAGAGTCCTCAGAATTTATATTCTTTTTTAACCCAAGAATATGAGGAATGATGAACAATTATGAAAAAACTAAATCTTTAGTTAAAAAGGTATACTTATGTGATGTGCCCAATCAATTGCTGCCTACCTACCCATGATACAATTTTTTTTGTTGTATCCTGCTACCCACCGAACAAGCCCACACTGCCAGTCAGCTGCAAATCGCTTTGACAGCTAAAATCATATTCAAATCGCTTTGACAAATAATTGAATATTCCGAACAAATTTGCCACAATTTGTTGAAAAAATATATTTAAAAAACAGCAAATCCATTCCATACATAATGTGCTTTCTATTAGTTTTTGGATACAAGTGAACCTTCGGACAGCTAGGATGATGACAATGACCTTCAAATCACGAATAATGGTGATTTTGACAAAGATGCATATTCTAATGCCGAATCGGAATATTTCCTTACCAGAAAGGTAGTATTTACCATCATTGTGTAGTAAAAAACACCATTGCCTGGGGAGTAATGACCTTCACCAACATATTTATTTAGTGTTAATTATGAATTTTAAATCTACCTACCTGTTTTTCTGATTCATAATAAATATTTTAATCATAGGATACCTAGGTGCTGCTGGCAAAATGTCAAAATGAATACTGATTTGTTATTTTTATGTGATTTGCATTTGATTTGTTTTGGTGTAGAAGCTAAAATGTCAACAAGCGAAAAAAAGTAAGGAAAAAGTAAATTTTTTGGTCTTAAAAAAAAAATTGTTTTTGACAGAATGAAAAAAAATTGGAGTCAGGAAGAAACGAAGGCTCTCCTGATCTTTTATTCCGCTCGGAAGGAAGAGTTTGAACACAGCAGGAGGAAAAAGTTTGCCTATCAAAACGTTCTGGAGGACATGGTTTCGGCTGGAGTAGCTGTAAGTTTGAGTTTTTTTTTCTCAATATCCTTTTTAACGAGTCAATATGTAGGAATCATACACAACAGCAGCACATCTGGAGTCGAAAATTGCAGGTTTGCTAAGGGCGTACAAATCTGCAATAGATAATGCGAAGAGGACTGGAGCAGCTCCGTGTGTTGCTCCTTTCATGGATGATATGGAGGAAATATTTGGGTCCAAGCCTATTATATCCAACCAGCACACACGTAACGTGGGAGCCGCAGATGTTGTAAGTATTAAAATGGAAGATATAAAAAGATATTGTTACGATATTTAAAAAAAGTGCAGCCTTTCTCATTGTACTCTACATATACATTAATTGTTTTTCAATGTTATACTAAGACGGCCATTAATCAATTTATTTACTTGCTATTATAGGATTTGGAAACTCATGCTGTTGAAGTGATTCAGCAACCAACCGAAAACGCTTTCGAAGAAGAATGGCTAGATAGCGACGATTTTGCTATTCTTGATGAAGAGCCGCCAGAAGTAGCAGCAACACCAGAAGTGCCAAGTACGACAAGAACATCAAGGCGAAGGATGACTCGAGCTACGTACTTCGAGAGGCGCCTAAGGATGAGACAATTGCAATCGGAACAAAAGGAATTGAATTTTCAACAATTCCGAAAGGACCAAGAAAATCAGCACAAAGAAAAAATGGATTTTTTGAAAGAAATTTTTAAAAATAAATAATTAGTATTGATGAGCATATATTCGTGTTTTTGTTACAATATTTTTATTTTTCATGCTAATTAATTAAACATAGTACTTATGTATAAAGTCATATTATACTATTTTCGCATAAATAATTAAAAAGCATTTGGCGGCGATCTGTTATTTGATCCAGTGTAGGGTTTTCACGGTCATTTTCTGCTTCTGCGACTTCAGGATTATGATAAAGATCATCAAAAATTATGCATATGTTATGCAACACACATGCGCTCACTACTAAATCTGTCACCATCCGGACAGATCTTTGTTCAGTGAATTTTAATAGACGTCTAAACCTTCCTTTCAGCAATCCAAACGCATTTTCCACTACAATGCGAGTAGCAGAATGGATATAGTTGAACGATTTTTGTTGGTCAGTAAGTCTTCCATTGTCTTTATAGGGTGGTACGATCCAATTTATAGCTGGGTATGCGGAATCACCAAGGAGAAAACTATTCCGTGGAAACAATATTGCACGATTATTTTCAGCTTTTCTGTAAAGTTCTGATCTTCGAAGAACTCTACAGTCGTGAAGAGATCCTGGATCCCCACAACAGACGTCAATAATTTTTTTGTCTGCATCCACAACTGCTTGCAAAATGATGCTGAAATGTTGCTTTCTATTGTAATAACAACTTTTATTTTATTTTGGGGCTGATATTGTGATGTGTGTTGAATCTATGACACCGATTACTCCAGGTATTCTTTTCTTCCTCTGAAACAATCTCATATTTCCAAAGGCTACATCACCTTGAGGCCATTTTATATATTGTGGGCCAACTGATATAAGCCACTTGCACACTCGACTTACTGACAACCAACCCGAAGACTTTGAGACTCCAAACAAGTTTCCCAACTGCCTATAAGTAACTGTGTTGCTCATGTACCAGACATACATATACACTTCCTTCCTGCATCCAATTTTCGAGCGGCCTCCATGATGAGCAAAATTTGGTGATAAACCGGACTGCGAATAATTTGCTGTGGAAAAACAAAGTTTCAATACATGTTTCATGCAACAGGATAAAGAAAAGTCGTACAAACTAAATGCTCCAAAGTTGAGCGCCGCAATCTCAAGTGAGACTTGAAATCCTCTTCGTTGTATCCATCTACAACTTCCATAAAGTTGGATACCCTTGAATGGATGTTGTTCTCTTCTGCAGAGTCCTCGGAACTAGAGCTGCTGTCACCAAAAAAATACTGAAATTCTTCAGTCGCTGAATTTGTCGATGTCCCAATTAATAGGCCTATTATCGTTAGCGAGTCGAATTATTCGCGTAAATCGAATCAGTTGTCGAAACATTCGCCTTGTACGATTATTGTCGGCGAATTAATTCATTCGCCTAGAAATCAAAGGCTACCTATATAATAAAAACCAAAATGACAGCACCAAAACGACAATTCGAACATTTATGTCAACAAAAAAGGAATTCAAAATGAAAAATTTGTGTGCCTTAAATATAAAATATTCTTTATTGGATTTTTTTGAAGCTCCAAATTGTACCAACCCTTTGGCTATAGCTAGGTTTTGTTGTATATGTATGTAGAAATATGAATTGAATGGGTTTTATACGTTTTTCTTGAATTTTCATTCATAAGTTACATTCACCTCAGGTTTCACCCAATAGTTTTGTTCGCCAAAATTTGAAGTTTTAGGCGAATGATATTTCATAAATTCGCAAACCGCAATAAGGCGACTTTAAATTCGCCAGCGGTTTGACAGTTCAGGCGAACGAATTTTGTTCAATTCGCTAACCATAATACAAATAAGTCACATTCGCTTTTTTTTTTGTTCGACTCGCTAACGATAATAGGGGCATAAGTCACTTAATACCTATATGAGAATTGAGTTATTTTGATTACGATTCAAAGCTAATTTGAAAATTCTTACAGTTTTCTTTAAACTATTCATCCTGACAAATTTAAATTTTAACGCTTTTGTTTTTTTTTTTGTTTTTTGTTTTGCTTGATTGTCATACTCCTACCTGTCAATAGGACAGAATGCCGACATTTCACCGATAAAACCTACTGTTCAGAAAGCTGCTGGGAATCGTTTATGTGCACATTTCCTTACTTTACTTTGCTTTGCTGAGATCGAAGCTCAAAAAAACAAGCCTAATATTAATTTACACAACACAAACTCATTCATAATTGAGAAACTTTTTTAGTTTCCTTAACAAAATAAAAACGCCTACGGAAACGAGTTTCTTTTTTATAAAATTATTTCGAAATGGTTTGGAATAGCTGCGTGAAAATTGCAAATGGTTTCCAGTGCAAGTGAAAAAAAGTGAAATCTGAAATGCCCAATTGAAAACAACATAAGTAACTGTTCAGAAAGTCTTAGTTATACCAAAAGGGTACGTTCGCAACAGAAGTAGGTATGCATCCTAAGAGCCTAAAAAAACCAAACCTGAAAGTCAGTTAGGATAAATCTCAAATGACAATTCTAAGGAGCCAGTAAAAATTGGGAGAAGCCAAATCAGATGTAAATAGCTATCTGATCTGATGAAACTCTCCACAACTTACTTTTCGCTGCCTTTTCGCAGACCTTTCCCTGTCAATATGGAGACCACCGAAAAATTTCGTTCCGAAACAGGTCCGTACTAGGCTTTATAGGGGTCTGGAAGGGATAAAGTATACTTTGTCCTCTAAGTAAACAATTCCTTTCCATATATATTATATTATATTTGTTCATAGTAAATCATTGTTTGTGGAAGGGTATTATAAATATTTAGTTTATACAACCTATAAGGTCAATAACCATCTGTACAAATTCATATAGCTATACTTTGAGTGCGAAGTCTGCCTCACCTACATTCCAAAACAGGAAATATTGGTTCATTTTGTGATGTGTAAAGAAGCCCACGCTTGTTTTCCTCACTGTTGCCCACTACTCTGCTCAGATTAGCATATATAAAAATTTTTTCCAATTTCCGTGAATCATAATTTCCATGTCGTCAGAGCGAGATATACCTATATGTATGTATGCACCTTTGCTTCGTTTATCGAAAATCAAATACTTACTTGCTGCGAAATCTTCACACTGAATAATTGAATTGCGACAAAGGCGTTTTGGCGCCCCTACCCCTACCCACGTAAGTGAATTCATTCAAATTAAGCAGACTCTTTCATTTACAGCAACAAGCCCGCGATAGAAATGAAAATTTGCTAATATTAGCAAAAGAAAAAAAAAAAATATTTGGAGATGCGGGGCATCGATCCCCGTACCTCTCACATGCTAAGCGAGCGCTCTACCATCTGAGCTACATCCCCTGGTGAAAACCGTTAGTCAAAGTTTTTATTCGAGTTGCCAGCTCAAGTGTGAGCGCAACGCTGCTTCCAGTTCGCATTTATCTTGCGGATTTGTTGGCCTACTTTCACTTTATTTGCATAAAACAGACAAAAACTGGATAGGAAGAGCATTTTTAACTTTGCACAGCGAATTTTATCGGCTCAATGGTCTAGGGGTATGATTCTCGCTTTGGGTGCGAGAGGTCCCGGGTTCAAATCCCGGTTGAGCCCGGTAGCTTTTTGCGCATTCATAAAATTATTCCAAATATTTTTTACAAAATCTAAGCTTTATTTTTAACAACAACAAACGCAAATAACAATGCAAAACAAAATCTTCAACCGAAGAACGGCGGTGGACCTCCGAACCCGCCACCGTATCCGCCATACGGATATCCACCATATCCACCTCCGAATCCACCGAATGGCGGCGGTGGAGGATAGTATCCACCGAAACCTCCTGGTCTGCCTCCGAGTCCTAGAAGATTTGTGAAAAGTCCAAGTATTCCGCCACCGCCGCCGCCGCCACCAAGTCCCCCACCACCCAATAGTCCACCACCGCCGCCCAATAGCCCACCAAGGCCCGGCAAGAACCTCTGATTGGGATTATCGTATCCCGCTCCATTGTTGGGCAGTGGTCCCTGCTGTGGTGCTGATGTTACTGTGACAACAGCCAGCGTCACAATAATGAGGCAAATTTTCTGAAAATAAAACTTATGTTAGATGGTCCTTTGTTAAAAGAAATCTTCATCCTTACCAACGACTGCATGTTCTCGGGAGCTTGTTCGATTTAACTGCTAGTTCTTGTCCAAAAAGTTTCTTTGATATTCTCAGCTTGATTGTTTCGGTTTATATAGCAGCAGACGCCTACTTTGTTCGCCATTATCTGACCTTAAACTAGGCTTTGACCTGTTTTGCGCTAGACACTCATGGACATCCGGAAATGTGTTGCGCATCTTTATTTGGAAGTGTCGCTGTTGCCTGAAGTTGGATTTGGTCAACGGAAGTTATGGATTTTTGCAATATAAACGCGGTTACTTTGAAAATGCTGGCAGTTATGTTTACAATTTTCGTTGGGCTCTAAGCACGATGACAGCTTTTGTAAGGAAACTCATTCTGCTCGTGCAGTTTAACCATTTTATATTTCTATACATTGCAGAAGGACTATTCACTTTTGGTTGGGATATTGATTTGCGCAGCCCTCTGCGCAGCTGATCCTCCGGGCGATGAGCGAAGCTTTGGACTTTTTAGCCCCAGACCTACAGTTCATTACGAGAGATACGGCGGTGGTGGCGGTGGTTTATTTGGCAAGTATCCTGGGTACGGATATGAAAGCTTTACTTCTACTGGTGGGGGATTTGGAAAGCCTTTTCATGGCTATGGCTTTGGTGGGCATGGTTTTGGACACGGTTTCGGAGGGCTAGGCTTCAATAATGGATTCTACCCGGGCTATGGCTATCCATATCCAAGTTTTGGTCCCGGCTTTGGTTATGGATTTGGACCCGGTTTTGGGTGATTTAAGTGATCGATGTGATGACGTCTGATTTATTTGTGAATTGTTTTAAATTGAAAAAATAAAAAATGTTAGGTACTGAACGTTATTCATTTGTTTTAACTTCAAATTAGGAATAAGCCCTTTTCTACAATTAGAAAAAGGGTTTCATTAGGTAAATCAAGTGGTCCGTTTGGCGATAAGCTTTGGACTTATTCCTGCTGACAGTGACGAGGGAAAATTCAAGAGAACAACATGGCAGAATTGGCAACGTGCATCATTGGTAAGATACAATTTTTTGTTTTAAACTATAAAAACTGTTCCGGACACGGCTACTAAATGTCAGATGCGTCGACTGCTCAAGCCCGTATGAGTGACACTAAATTTTTTTAGCTTTTAAAATGAAACTAGAGCTGTACGAAAAATTAGAACGAAACTTCACGATAGGAGTGAGTGCGTACACACTAACTTTATTAATGTAGAAACATCAAAAAAATGCTTAAAAAATGTATTCAAATCACATTTTTCAGCTGCTGGTACCTACCATTTTTTTTTGCGTTTCCAGATTATTTGAAAATAAATTCGTTTGAAAATTTGCGGTTGCTTTGCAAATACACTTTTAGTTTTTTTTACTCACCCGTCACCGCTGACTTTTCAACATTATAAAAATGAGGAAAAAATGTAGTTTCATACGGACTTCAGGGACACGACAATGTAACGAAATGCTACTTCTGACATGATGAAGAATGGCTGTATTCAATTAATTATTTTATTTTACAAAATAAATAATTTAGTTTAATAATTTGCATGAGTAAGTAATGTATTTTCGCACATTTTTCAGTTATTTGTGTTGGTTGTTTTCATAGGACAGATTGACTATTTTTCCAAATAGTCTATCAGTAACAAGGTATACAGACATAAAAAAGGTGACAATATGGAATACTAAAATGATCACCATTTAATAAAAAATGTTGATTAGATACTCAATGACTCACTGTATCCTAAGTCCTAAAAATAAGGACATGAGCGAAATAGGCGAATTGCGAACAAATCAAATAAATTGTACCTACTTGGATTGTAAATAAAGTGAGACAGTTCCCAGCAAGAATTTCCAATTCGCGGGAAAATTGCTGTCATTTAGATTTCGCTATTTTAATCAAATATGTTGGTTCCCAACAATCAGGGAAAAGGAGCATCGGCTCATCATTCTTCAAATTTATAAAAGATAAACACTGCATAAAATAATACAGAAATCAAAACACTGATCACAAACGGCAGCGGCACATTTGACACATAGCAGATGGGGAAAAATGCGTAGAATGTGCATTGGACGCGTGGATATTAATTTAAAAGGCTTAAATCTAGGCCTAAACAATATTCACAGCAACTAGCTGCAAGGCACATTTTCCAAACAAAAAAAAACACTAAAATTAACCACAATTATTCCACGAAAGATGCAAATTTCAACACGCGACGCGAACAACGAAGTAAACGACACGAAATCACAAAACTAAGAGTCAAATGTGACGAACCGCCAATGTCAGCAAAACAAGCTTACTCTCTCTAACCATAGGCAGTTGCATAGGCAAATCGAGGCATACGCTCTAACTCATTAAGATTTCTTATAATTAAAGAATTAAACCACAATTTGTATTCCAACTTGCCTCAAAAAATTCGGAAAAAATTAAGACTCAGTTTTTTTTTTGTTTGATTAGATGTTAGATTATTTCAATATAATGCTTTGGTGGTACAACAAATAGCAGTTTTCAGTTAAAACATCAGTCAAATTGATTTGTTCGCAATGCGCCTATTTCGCCTATTCGCGCACTTATGAATAGATTGCATAGGTTTTCTCAACGTTTCGTGTCAACACAGCCTGATCTACACTGGTACTTGATGTTTTCAGCGGAACGAGCTAGCATTTTGGTGAAATGGAACAAATAGGAATTGACTTTTTAGAATGGTAAACAAAGCAACAAACATTTTTAATTTTTTTTTTCGACCTATGGCAGCCGTTTGGGAAGGTTGTGCGAAGTGAGTAAATTTTTGTTGCAGAAGTTTCTTTGCCAAAAGCAACGGTTTACTGTAATTATATCACTGTTACTAATTCTTAAATTTTTTTAAAGTGCGCGATAGAAAACAATTTCTTTTCGCATTGTGAAAGTGGTAAAATGACTGTGCTGGGGATACACGTGTGAATGCCGGGTTAAATCCTATTTTTGCAGTTTCATTCCTTATGTGAATTTTCCTTCTAAATAACGTAATTTTTTTTTATTCTGTCATGAGCAAAAAAACTAGAATAAAAGAAGTGGTTCTGCCCATCATTAATAAGAATTTATTGAAAAAAAAAAATATATTTCTGACAAAGTGATAACCAATCTCTGAAAAACAAAGTGCCGTCAGACACAATTAACGGTATTGCAACCGGTGATTCTTCGCAACAGACGCTTACGTCTCAGACTCATGTTGTGCAACATTCTGTATCAACCAATGAGAGTGATATTCAGTGTATCATGGCCAAACATAATAATAAAGTCTCAGATTCTTCGCAGGATGAACAATTAACTGCTTTACCCACAACTTCTTCAATTGCATAAGTCGGCAGCCCTAGTGCTTTTAATGCTGCTGTAAGCCTTCTCAGCTTTAAATCTTCTAAGGTAACCAATCATAGATCAGGTCAAGGAAGCAGTATATTTATTGACGCAGATGATATGGATTCCAATCCATGTTGGGGCTTACCAAACACATCTTGAAACTCAGCCCAGCATGGATCGTCTCAAGTCAACACAGGTGTTTCATCTCACAACAATCGGTTTCACCTCCTAAGGAATTCAACTTTTCACTCAAGGGATAAAGCAACAGAATGTAAAAACATCAACATCAATAATAATTGTAGGAACAATAATATTAAGATACAAACTATTGTAAAAAAGTGTTTTAGTTAGCAAAATTAATTATTGCCCCCTACCATTCTTTTTAAGGCCAATAAAAAAACTGATAGATGACTTGAAATGTAAAACCCCGAAGTTTAAGTATTAGGGTGGTAAACAGTAATGAATCTAAATCAAAACTGTACGTGAATGATCCGAAGGTTCATACCCATTTAATTAAAATGCTGAGGAAGGCGGGGGACATTGAAGTCCACTCGTTCACTCCAGATGAAAATAAATCCATTAATCTAATCCTTAGCGGCCTCACCGCAGATTTTGATGTGAAAGAGGTTAAAGAAAATTTGGAGCGGCTGACCCCAGATACTGTGGAGTCAGTTAGCATTTTTGAAACCATCAGATCTAAGAGGGATCAAATTAAGTTTGACCTTTTTTTAATAAGAATCTTGAATGAATCTTCTGATTGGCTTACTAAAATTAAAAAAGTATTTTTCATACTCGAAACCCCATGGAAATAAAGGCCAGCGACAATTTCGGAGGTGCCATTTGGCCACATTGCCAAGAATTGTGCTAGAAAGTACAGATGCGTCGAATGTATCAATCCACATAGCCCAGGCGAATGTTAAGTTAACTGAAGTGAAAACTCGGTAGAGTACTGCACAAATTGTCATCCATTGGTCATCCTGCCAATTTCAAAGATTGACCCCAATTATACTCATCAAATATATCAAATATATAGACCTTCCAGTTGATCAACAGGTTTTTTGGAATCAAACACTCCACGCAAAAAAACTTAACAAAATTTAGAAAGCTTTTCTTAATACAATTAATCCAATCTATGTATAACTGTCTAAACAAATCTCACTACTTAAAGAACAATTTTTATTTTTGGTGCTTATATCAGACTTTAATGGGACATAAGGCCGAATTTGAATTTTTTTATAATTTATAATTTACATTTGTTCACTCTTGCCATTTCCTCTTGAAGTGAATATACCACCTCTGACATTTGAAGGCAACTTCTTCGGATTGAATATTTTCATTTAAAGCTCCTCTTATTTTTTTTACCTTTTTTTGAAAATTTCTGTTCAGTGATGGCATATATCTCCAAGGACTTTTCGAATTGACTATATTCGTCGAATGTTTGGCCGATATAAATACTGTGGATTAATGTCGTGGAAGTCCCGGATCACCGTGTTTATACCGGATAACAATATTCAAACTTGTTCTAATGTCAAAATCTTAAAATATCATATTTGTCCTCCATTTTCGACCTTTTTGTTTAAACATGGAGCGATAAAAGAAGTAAGAACCACAAATTCATATTTTTTTTGTATAATATATTGTAAACCTTAATTTGCTAAATGTATTTATATAATTTTTCTTTGCTTTACTTGCTAAACATAACATAGCAAATAAATTCAAATTATATTCTTGGTACACAGGACCCACAACGAGTTCAGCCTGAAGTAGGACTTGCGCTTGGAAGCTTCGAGGAATTTAAATTCCTGGAGAAGTACCAGAAACAGGAGAAGCAAGTGTTCACATTAAAACGTTCCAAAAGGCTTGCGGAAGAGTGCGAGGAAATGAGAATCCAGCGGATTCCGGAAGAGCAGCACTTTCAATGCTCTGCGTGCATTAAATTGCGGGCAACGGAATGAAAAAAAATATTAAAGATTGTTTTCGTGAATTTGGAACATTCGAACCATCCAAATTACAAAGTACTTTTTGAGCTCATTCCGGAGAATCGTAGGTTGGCACCATCTCAAAATGAAACGGCTCTTAATGCTCTGGAATTGAGACCAAACAGAGAGCTTTTGCAAAATAAAATTGCTGACGACGGCAACAAGTTCGTCACATTAAAGGACTTGTCGAATTTAAATCAAAAAAGCAAAGTCGACGAAAATGAGTTGACCGTAGCCGTTGAACTGCTACAAAAGGAATACGGAGCAACAGTGAGCCTCCTGCACGACAACTCTAAGCTCAAGGGGCTCTATTTTGCAACAGAAGAGATGAGGAGGTACATGGCTTCATGGTCAGAAGTTGTGTTTCTAGATAGGATATACAAATTGCGCAACACAAATTTGAAAACCATGATCTTCCTAATAGAGGATGGAAATAGGCGCGGGCAACTTGCTGCAGTAGGTCTACTATCTACTGAGAGGAGAATCATCACTTAGTTATCTCCAAAAATTAGCTTACAGTTAATCGGAGGAAAAATATCAACAATTATACGCAGCATTTGCAGAGGCGGTCCCTTCCCAGGTCCTGCAGTATTATATAGAAAACTGGCGCGACACCAAAAACGAATGGACAGCATAGAATATAATATGTCAGAGGGAAATCTGCAAAACCTGACAAACATCCGACTGGAGTCAATGAATGCAAAACTGAAACAAGTGATCCCAAAAAACAGTACGTTAGTAGGATTCGTCAAAAGTTTTCTCAAGAGAAAAGTCCCATCAGATGGAAAGCAAATTTAGAACAGAAAACCAAATTCTCAAACGACCAGTGATCGAATAGACGGACCCAAGCGAAGACAAGCAAAAATCCCGCCAAGTACCAACAAAATTTGCATGTCAACTAATAACAGAGCAAATGAATTTGCATGCCGCGATTACATTTGTAAAAACTGATTCATAGTCCAACGAAATTAGAGCCGAACCAGGGTATTGTGATTGCCCCATTTGGAAGTCTTCCAACTGCCTTGCAGGCAGTTGTTAGATAGGGAATTGCGCACGCGGCGATGGACAAAGGAACATGCTCTAGCAAACCTACGAAACAACGAAGACAAAGAAACCATTTTTTCACAAAAACCGTTAATCAACAAAGTAACCAGGACAGAAGTTGTGACTGTTGCGCAAAAGCGCTAGCACCCGATGTAGCAGAATTACTAAACTTGGGAAGTTTGGCATGTGGCAATAAATTCGAAGAGAGAAAAAAACTCTGGATCAACATGCAGCACGATCACCACTTCAACCAGCAACTCCCAAGTGCCGGAAACAGGAACAGCGAGAGCGACCATAACAATACAATAACCCTAGAAGATATTGATATGCCAAAACCAACGAGATAACTGCACATCCTTCTGGTTATTTAAAAACAACTATTGGCGTTAAGAGGAAATCTGCCACCGCCACCCAATTCGCAGTAAAAATCTAAAGTTGCCAAACTCGAGAACTGTTTGCATGGCTGGTAAAGGACACACTTTTGGATTTAACATTGCATGGAGATCACATAATTAATACGCAGGACCTGGGTTTAGAACATCGAGAAATCAAAGATTCTTCCATGGATGAATTATTGATCTAATGCTCATAAGGCCATACATGGCTGCAAAAGCATTTAAAAAGTTGAAGACAGCAGTACAACGGAATTTATACTTGCGGGAGCTGCTTACTCTGGTACGACTTAACATATATGTGGGACTAAAACATGTCCCCAGTAAGGCAGATTGGCTTTGCCAAAAATTGTACGGACATACGAAACAAAAAAAAAAACAGAGAGTTAGGACACAGCGCCAACAACAGGAACACCACTGCAGATCAGCTGCAGAACTTCTGTCCCCAGCACGTGCAAATATCTTCTCGTTTTTTCAGCATCAACAGCAGCAACAGAAATCTTGAACAATATTAACAACAGCAACATTAATACTGAATAGCAACCCTGCCCCAACAACACATGGAACATAGCCAGGAAAGGCGATCATAAAGTAAATAATTGCACTTCATAAACAGCACGAAAAGTAACAACACAACCCCAAGCAGTACTCTCAGCCAAAACAAAATACCCCAAGTCAACTTTATCCAAACAGGAGCAGCAAAAACAAAATTGCCTTACTAAAATATTAATATTTTTTTTTTGCAGGAAACATGATGAACAACCGCAGAGGCTGCTTACTTTTTTTTCCTCTTTTTGATGAGCCTTTCTTTCGAAATTTAAACTCTTCTTTTTGTGTTCTTCCTAAGACTACTTTTGATTAATATTCTTGTACTAAAATTTATTTTCCGAACTAATATTCTTTTTCTGAGTCTATCCTCTTAGAAAAGTGTTTGTTTTTATTTTTTTCTATTTTGTTTTTTTGTTTACTATTTTATTTTAACTTTTGTTTTTTAATACCTTTACATTTGTTTCTTTACTTTTTAATTTTTACTTTTTCCGTTCTTATCTTTTCTAGGTCTATCCTATTAGAATTTTTTTTTTATTTTTTCTCTATGTTAATGCAGTTTTTTTATTATATAATTTTTACTTTTATTCAATGAATTAATAGTGTATTATGTGAAATTTAACCGTTTTGTAAAATGAAATAGTGACCCTTTTTACATTTTTCTTCCACTTGTAAGCCCCCGTATTAATAAACAAATGTGCAAAAGTAAATTAGCTAGTAGACATCAGACAGCATACAAAAATTTGACGTAACTGCTGAATAACAAGTTGATAACTTTTACGCAGCGTTTTTTAATACGGGGGAAGCTTTTTACAAATGGCTTTTCGGACGGTTTAGTTTAGCTCTTTTTGGAGCGTAGTTGCGATAAATTAATAAATAATAAAAATCCACACGATGCAATGAGTTTAAAATCATTTAAAATACTTCACGAAAATTTAAACAAACTTCTTCATAAATTCATGACGTTTCATCATATTTTAGGACTTCCAATTTCGATTTGTATCCAATCGGAGGGTTGCTTACATGGTATGTTGAATATTATAATATTATCGAATTCCATTCGTTGCAATTGCTTGTTACTTCGTTCTTGGCGATAATTTCTGTTTTAATGGACTCCATTGCCCTTTCAGTCAGATATGATTTAACAAATTTATGTCTAAAGATTCGTCCATGAGTGAGTCTGGAATAGGAGAAATCAAATGCGACTCCTGGACAATGGAAACAATCAAAGATTTTCACGCAACTTTGCGGATAGAATGGATTTTGGCAGACCGCATGCCGTAAGTGTGCTGCCTTTTGGAGGCAGACGAGACTTTGTATTATAGATTTTAATTTGACTTAATTTGGTTGAACTATCCACCTGATCGACACTGGATTGTGAGAGTGTTCAGAGCAAGGTCTGAATCGTCTAACGACCTCTTACCGAATTGTTTTTGCATTTCCTCGCACTGTTGGGTACTCTTATTTTCTAAGAGAAATGCAATTTCACTTAAGGCTCATAATTTGGATCTTTTATTATTCTTACCAATGTCTTCGTCTCCGAAGCTTTGGATCAATTCGTTGATGGCATTCGTCCGTCTGACATTAGATCCCGATGATTCAATTAGATTAAAAAAGACAAATTATATTTTTTTGTAATTAAATTTTTTTTTTAATTATAATTTACTAGCTGGCATCCGTCCATGTTTTAGTTGTTGGTGTTGTGTTTGTAATATTTGGTGTTACGAATGTAGTTGTTTTTGTTGCTGCTTCTGTTCTTGTTGTGGCTCTCCTGCTGTATTTTGGTGTGGTTATGGGAACTAACCATTTGTGTTATCACCAGCTTGGTTCTTCTAGCATCTGCTCTTATTTTTATTAGAGCAGGGCAGTTAGTTTTATTTGAACTTATTCAAAAAGAAATTTAACATTTTTTTTTTAATTTTAAAATTGTTTATAATTTATAATTTACATATTATCACTCTTGCCTTTCCTCTGGAAGTGAACACATTACCTTTGACACACTTGAAGGCAACTTCTTCGTAGGTATTTAATATTTTCACAAATGTCTGTTGTTCATTGGTGGCATATATCTCCAAGGACTTTTCGAACTGGCTATATTCGTCGAATGTTTCGCCGATATAAATACTGTTGTCAGAGATCTATGGATCAATCAAATTGCAAAAAGTTAATATTAAAAAAAACTCTGAAGCTAAAGACCGCAAAAGATCTTTTATAATTCATATTAGGGGAAAAAATACCATACAATGAACACTTGGCTATTTTCTAAACTATCTAATACTATGTTTCCACCAACGTAATTAAGCCAAAGTGATTTATAAAACATGAAAGGCGTCTTCACGGAACTTTACTAGTGTGACATTTTTGTCAATTTTGACATTAGATGTCCAACTTTCAATATTTTCAATTCGTTCACTTCGGACCAGATAGTTATTTTTGTTTTTACCATACCTACCAAGAATAAAACAATTTTCGATTGTATGTAATCAATAAAAATATCAAAAACTCACCGAAACGCAAGCAAAATTGGAAAATTGGATTTGAAAAAAATTTTTGACAGTTTTTTTTATTTTTCGTTTGCTGAATAAAGTGCTGATGTAAATAACAGGTATGTTTGATTTTATTTGTGTATGTTCGATTTTATATTGTGTCTATTTGCGATGACAGATACGTTATTAAAATTAAAAACGTCTAAATCACGTCACGTCACGTCACGTAATCACAAAAATGTATGATAAATCACGTAATTTATGAGATGATTTAGCTAAATCACATTGGTGGGAACATGGTGCAAGTCTATTAAATTGTTGGATAAGGGGGCATTATATCGAGGTTCTAAATATTTCATTTGCCTTAAAACAAATTTTGTATTATAGAAATTGCATATATTGGACACCAGACTATAAAGCAAGGTTGGAGGTACTAGAGACATATGGACAGATTTGGGAACTTTAGTGTGGGTTCGAAAACTCAGCATCGCTTTATATGAATTTTATACGAATTGTAAGTGAATGTTCATAATTCCTCAAAGTATGCAATTCGTTTTACTTTAAATTGTTGTCTTCTTAGTCTAAAGATTAGGAGTATTCACGAACCGATGCAACTGGCCTCGTATCAATGCGAAAGCGTAACTTTTTTTCGCGAATATCCCTATTGTATGTAATAATTAACCGTAAAACTAGAACTTCCAAATCAAACGTTTTGCATACTTTTAGGGATTACTCTAAATAAATAAAAGAAAGTGACGTTGGTTACTATAATTATGTACTACGCTTATAACTCAAGAACGCCTGGACCGATTTCGATGATTCGCACCAATTCAGACTGGTCTCCGTCCAAACAAGAATACCCAAGAAAATTCCGGAAAAAAATAAACGAAGAAAATTCATTTTCCCATATTCTTGTTTTTGAACCAAATTTGTGTGAGAATTTTTTTTGTTACGCATTGAAAACGAAGTCATATGGCGTTGTGTGCGTCAACTTTTGACAGCTGATTATTTGCACGCACAGTCTTGTGCATAAACCAAGTATTAAATAGACCGTCAGCTCCCGCGCACCTACACAATTATCCCCGCAAATTTTGTAAAGAAAATTCTCTCTTAAATTTCTTATCTGTGAATACGTGTGAAGCAGCAAAAAAAGAAATCCTAATTGGCGGGAGAAGTAAAAAAAATAATGACACTCAGCAGTGTTCCTACATAGTAGTATTTCTACCTTTTTGTGGGAATTACGATATCCGAAAAGCTTTCCATGCGTTAATGGAAAAAACATCAAAATCGTGTGAATATCAACAATTTGACTAGAAAACATTCAAACTATATTTCACCATGAATATCAACGCACTAAATGTACATAAAAAGGAGATTTGCATTTAGCAACAATTTCTAGTACATACCAAAAAAATTCATTATAATGTTAGCAAACTGCGATTTTTATACTGAAGATTAATTTAATGTGAGTTTATTTCCGAACAATACAAATTTTACATTTAAAGTACGGTTTGTTTCATTAAAAAATCGAGGGAATTTGAGTTTAGTGAAAAGGGGACAATTAATACGCTTCGTGGGAAAAATAAAAGGTTCGTTCGGGTACTTTTTTGCAAACGTAAAATTATTAAAAATTTGCTAAGAAACTGTGCGAATGCGACCACGTACTGAGAAAATTTAAAAAAATGAGAGAGAAATCCATTTCCCCTCTTTTCATTTTTTAGTAATTTTCTACTCGCCGAATTTCGACTTACTGAAAAATGAAAAATGAAAACTGACAACTAAGTGAGAGCTCAAAAGTTTGACAAGTAAAACTGTATTTATTTTCGTCTTCAACGATGTCGGAGGAATAAGTTGTAAATTTAGTATTCCCCTAGAACATATCAGCGCATTCAAATTGGTAAGTTTAATAGGTATTTAGCTTATGAAAATTGCAATTCCAACTTATTTTGTAGATGCTGCATTGTACGATAATGTCAAAATGACATTTGTTAAACTTTTTGTAAGAAAACCGATCAGGTACTTCTCTTGAAATTGAATGATTTCTCTCTCGATTTTTAAAATTTGAAGTTTTTCATTTTTCTATGCTGAAAGTACACGAACGAACCTAAAGAGAGAGCGCTAAGAACACTGCTGAGAGTTAGTGTATTTTGTGAGTTTCTGTCAGCTGATGGATGCGTTCTGAGAGTTTAAATTCGTTGTTTTAATTCACCACGAAAACATGTATTTTACAAAATGCGTAAAGCGAATGTAATCAATATGAATAAATAAAGGAATAAAGTGTGAAAAATGCATTCGTTAAAATAAAATAAGTTATTTTTGTTCCTATAATTCTCTGCTGAAAAGGTAAACTATCTTAAGTCGACTTAGGCGAATTTTTAACAGTTTTGTGCATTAAATTCGACAATTCAAAACGCATTGTTGTATCTTATCCTGGTACTTGTATCTAATTTATACCCTGGGTTATAGAAAAACGAAATCATCTTAAGTCGATAAAAATGCGTATTAACATTTACTAAATTATCTTAAGTCACCATAATGATATACGACTTGTAAAAACCTTTCAGTTAAGATGTTTTAGTCAAAACATAATTGGTATTTCCTGAAAACCTAAAATATCTTATTTCGATATAAGATTGTTTTGGTCGAAATATGAATGTATATAAAACATCTTATATCGATATAAGATTGTTTGCTCGGTGTAAGTTACTAAAAATTGTGTACCTAAGTCGACTTAAGATAAAATGCATGTGAAATGTATATCAAATGTGTGAAAAAGTAAATTACCTTAAGTCTACTTAGGATGATATTCAAAATTAAAAAAAAAAAAATATCAGATTTATGTCGACATAAGATATTTTACCAGGTGCAAAAGGCGAACCGTTACTAATTTATAGCCAGTTTAAGATGTTATTTCAGTGCAGTGCAGACAGCAGTCAGAGTGGTTTATAGTCTTTGTAGTGGTCTTTTGTGTATATGAAAACTGATTTTGGTTGCAGAGCATCAAATTTAAAGCTAACTATAACGGTAATTTGTTTATAATAGGTTAGGTTAGGTTAGGTTAGCGGGTTGGCAGAGCAGGGGAACCTGTACGTGCCACACTTAGATCAATGTAGATCCGTTGTGATGCCCTAGGGTTTTACTACCCCCATACACTGGAAACCTATGAAAAACCTACGGATTAGTAAACCAGTCCGTTTTATTTTCAAATTTTAGTAGGTCGTTAATGCACCTATCTGAGAGTTCCTCGAAGAGGTAACTGCCAAGGAATTTATTTCTTATGTGACAGAGTGCTGGACAGTGACAAAGAAAGTGTGGGGTGTCCTCATGCACCTCCTCATCACCGCATCCTCTGCACAGGTCATCTGAACTGATTCCCATCTTCTTGGTATGGTATTTCAGTGTATTGTGTCCGGTGATAATGCCCACAATTAAGGACAATGATTTCTTGCTTAATTGTAGGATTTTCTCCGTTTTCTGTTTGTTGTTGATTGGCCACATTTTCCTGGTCATGACACAGGAGTCTAGTTTGCTCCATCTCTCAATTGTCGCCTTTAGTATTCTGTTCCCAATCACCTGTCTGAGATTACAGGGGGAATCATTACTGTGGTGTCGGCCTGGTTTAGTTCAAGGGAGGATCCCTTTCTTGCCAGCTCATCAGCTTTTTCATTCCCAGATACACCTTTGTGCCCAGGAACCCAGCATAGTCTTACGTTGTGCTGCGCGCCAAGAACCCGCAGCTCTTCGCGACAGCGACTTACAAGCTTTGATTTTAACTCAACCGCAGCGATCGCTTTTATTGCCGCTTGACTGTCAATGAAAAAGGTAATATCTGCATGAGGTATTGCCATCATTGCAACCTGTTTAGCAGCTGTTGTCACTGCCAATACCTCAGCTTGGAATACGCTGCTGTGGTTAGGTAGTCTGATTGAACTGGATAGTCCGAGACGTTCCGAGTAGAAACCCGCGCCAACGCCAATTTCCATATTTGATCCATCCGTGTAAATGGGTATGGTTGGTCCAATGGATGTTGGTTGGTCCTCATTCCATTCGTCCCTGCTGGGGAAACACGTGGTAAATGGTCTTCTGAAGTCTAGTCGGGGGGTGATATAGTCCGTGCATATATTATTGCCCGCGAATTTGTTTAGAATTTGTGCGTGTCCTGTAAGGCTGTGTTTCCAGTTTTTGGTCTGGCTTAACCGAAGGGCGCTGTTAGCAGCAGATTCTTGTACAAAGAGATCTAGGGGTTTGAGATGGAGTATAGCCTCTAGTACTGCTGTGGGGCTGGTTCTCATTGCCCCCGTGGTGCCAATACAGGCCATTCTTTGAATTTTTGTCATGGTTTTTAGGTTGCTAGACTTTAACAGCGCTTGCCACCAGAATAAAATTTGTTTATAATAAGTAAGTAATTTATAAATAATAAGTAATAACAATAATTTTATACATAAGTTGTTGGAGAAAGGCAAATGAGGGTGGCGAAATATTTAAATGGAGCAGTATTAAATGGCTCAGATATTCGAGAGAATTTGGACGACTATACTACAAGACCAGCTGGAGTAATGACAAAGAGTTTAAAGTATTAAACGTTGTAGCAGTATAACTTTTTAAATAATACTAGCTGACCCGGCAAACGTTGTTTTGCCATATAAATTATTTCTAGTGAATATTTTGTTTGTTAAATGAAAAATAACGAATGTATTGTAAGTGTGTGTATTTTATTTTATAACTTAAGTTTTTGCATTAAAGAAGTACCAAACATCTTATGTTATGCTAATGTTTCATTAAACAAAACACAGACATTTGCACTTTATCTTAAGTCGATTTAGGAACTGAAATCGATATTTTACGAAATTCGCTAAAGTATCTTATCTCAACTTAAGATTCCATGAGGAGCAGACATGTGAAAGGTAAATCATCTTAAAAAGCAATTGGCCTAATATCTTGCTTATTTTATAAGATATAGTTTTGAAATGTGACTAGGATAAAGAATATAAAATTTCGCTCCTAGAATGTTCTTGCTTCAGAGTTAATAGTTAAAGGTTTTTTTCAAATGACGTTTTTTTATGTTTTTTCGCTCTCCTGAAGAACTATGAAAATGGACTTAAGATAGTTTACCTTTTTAGCAGAGAATTATTGTGTCTGTTTTCGTTGGTTGTTCTTGGTAAAAAATTATTTCGCCTAAAATGTCGACAGAAAAACGGTAACCAATATAAAGATAAGCATTGATTCAAATATGCTCTAGGGAAAAGTTATACACATTTCTGTGTGGGTATGATTTTTGAGTTATACTGCGCGTAATAATAACAAATTTAACATCGACTTTAAATTTACGGAAGCTCACATTTGCGAAATTTGTATGGAAGATATAACCACTGTGAACTACTCGTACTTAAATTTAGTAAGGCCCATTCTTTTCACGAAGATTCCGTTTATTAATGGAAAACAAAAAAAAATTAAATTTATTAAAAAATTTGATACAATTGACATAATTAAAAATTACATTTGAAATGAATTGCGTGAGACCAGAATATTAATAATTTTGTTTTATAAAAAGAAAAAGTCGAATAGACACAACGAAAATTTATTTTCTTTAAAATGTATACGGGAAAGCACGAAACTTTAAATATAGATATAGGTATAGGTACCCACATTGGAAATAAACATGTTTACTGATTTGTACCCTGTGCCCATGTTCTGTAATTTTAACATCGATATATTTATCACAAAAACGATATGAATTGAAAGAAAATGCTTAAAAAGTATCGATGCGAAAATTTATTTACTTAACTCAGGAGCATTTTCTTTCAATTCATATCGTTTTTGTGATAAATTTATATCTATGTGATAATAACAGAACATGGGCACTGATATGTCTCACACATTTAAGTTTTGCTGCTTACAATTTTCTTTTAATTCCTTCGATTCAAAATCATTACCTATATAGTAATCAGATTTTTTTTATATTAATAAACATCTTTTTTTTATTTTTGTCAATGACTCATAAGTTCATCGATTTCCATTGTTTACAACAAAAATGTAAACATCCCGTACTATATAGGAGATTATCAAGGTAAAATGAAAGAAATCCTAATAATGTATACCTACCATGCGTTTTAATATAATTTGGTACTAAATTCACCACACCACACCCACCGCTTTCTTAACACGTCCCGATAACGGGCAATTATTTGAATTATTTGAATTTTTCCAATGTTACCACGGAATAAACTGTCAGAGGCATCTGTCAGGTTAGTATGTGCAAGTGTATGCGTGCGTCTGATTTACTTTAACATTGGTACTCATACTTTGGCACATAGTAACACCGAAAACAGCTTGTAGGCAAATTCTCTTAAGTTGAAAGAGCTGACGGTCTATTTAATACTTAGTTCATGGTCTTGTGCTGTGCAGGCGTGCGTTGCGATTTATCTGCATTTTTTTTTAAGTTTTATCAAATTTTTATCAGCTTTCGACAGTTATTGTAATTCAATTTGATTAAATACATTGTTTTGAAACGATTTTTTGTGAAAATTACCAGCGAAAAGTGATTTCCTAGACGTGAGTTCAGTTTGATTAAGTGCATATTGTGAAAGGTTATGTTCTTTGTGATTGTGTGCGCATCGACAATCAATCCAAACGTTTATTTCTGATTGTGCAATTAAATCTTAGGTGGGTTACTTTTAAAATGCACTCTATATTATTTCGGTAGTTTTTGTAGTATATTTACCTCTTGCGGTTCACACGCTCTTAACAAATGAAGTTAAAAAAAAAGATTTTCTGGGTGCAAACTATGATTCGGTTTCGGGGTAATACTTTTATTTCATTTATCATGCCCGTACATACGAAGCCACGAAAGAGAGTCGACGGCAAAAGGGAGTTACAGTCATAACTTATTATAGTGAAAATATGATACTCTTGTGACTCTTCACGCGTAGGTATTCACATTTCACTGTTCACAGAAAGGAAATCTAAAAGAGAATTTTGCTCTCAAAATTTGTGGGGGAATTCGGTAGGAGCGCTGGGGCTTAGTTTATGAACAAAATTTTACGTAAGATAAGGTGATAGGTGATAGTCACTTTTGTAACAGTAAAATACGTAAGGTGATCACAAAATAACTGTACAAATTTGGCATCACTTTGCTTTTTCAAAACATAGCTTTGTTTTCAATTGTCATTTGCACAGAAAATTCAAGGCAGCCTTGGTATAATCTTAGTATTATAAATGCGGAAGTCAGATTGTTTCCTTTTCACGACCGCCAAACCAATTTTTCAACATTTTGGTACTTATAGGGATGGATGGGACCTCTGAAAAATAAATACGGCTTATTTTACCAATAAATTTAAATGTGTGGGGCTGATTGGTTGGATTGAAAGATAGGAAAGTTTTGGACCCGATAAGTGGCGCTGCTTTTGATATGAAAATTTTAATTGAGTTACTCGAAGTTCTACGCAGACGAAGTCGCGGGTACCAGCTAGTTTATAATGAGTTTTTTTTTGCATACTATCTGTATACAATATTTCTCCCTCAAAGTTTTTTTTCAACAAAACTTCTGCCCGAAAACTTGTGAAACAAAAACTATTTCCCGCCGTGAATGGGAAACTGCGAAACATTTCATAACCATTTTTTTTCTGTTTAATGTATGAAATGTTAATAAAATATTTATGAAAAATATAACTATCGCAAGAAATGGGCCTTAAAAATAAACATTCTTAAATATCTTGTAAAAAAAATTATAGTTTTATATCTCATTGTAGGTAGATTTTTATTTAAACTTAATTTCTATTTGTTTTTTGTTATTACACGGAAAATTCATGAAAAGGTTATAACTCAGAAATGTTCATATCTCGCCCCTGAACTCCAACATACTCTAAATTTTAATGTTCCTTATAAAATTCTTCACTTTGAATTCGTTGACTTTTTTCTTTCGACATTAGCCGTCGAAATAAATTTTCGCCAAACACAACAAACGAAAATAAAGTAACTAACATTGTCTTGGAATAACAATTTTAATTATATTTGCTGTTTCATTTATTACTATTTGCCCCATATGTTTTTCTTTGCTTTACTTGCTAAACATAATATAGCAAATAAATTCAAATTATATTCTTGGTACACAGGACCACAACGAGTTCAGCCTGAAGTAGGACTTGCGTTTGGAAGCTTCGAGAAATTAAAAAAAATCCTAGAGAAGTACCAGCAACAGGAGAAGCAAGTGTTCACAATAAAACGTTCCAAAAGGCTTGCGGAAGAGTGCAAGCGATTAAAGTACTCGCTCCTACACTTTGGTTGCAAGTATGATGACCGCAGGAATTGAGAATCCGGCGGATTCCGGAAGAGCAGCACTTTCAATGTGGACTGCTCTGCTTGCATTAAATTGCGCCCATCGGAAGGAAAAACTATTTAAAAGATTACATTCGTGAATTTGGAACATTCGAACCATCCAAATTCTAAAGTACTTTTTGAGCTCAATAAAAGCTATGATTGTGAGTATTAAATAAATTCAACACTAAATAAGGGGTTTTTCAATAGGGACGCTACAAAAGTAGAGCGACAGGGACAGCAAACGACGCCGAATTTCTTGCCGCTCTTTTAACATTTCTCTTCAGTAAGGTTTGCCATTTCATGATGGAAAGATATACGAGCCAACAACGAGTCGAAATTATTTAAATTTACTAAGTGGCCTCAACGTTAAGAGCGCTGCGTCCAATTTATGGTCGTCATAATCGTCCTAGCAGATCAACAGTTGAACGTCTAGTGGAAAAATTTGAATCCACAGGCACAGTACAAAATGTTCCCGTGCCAGTGAGACAAAGAAGTGCCGGTAGTGTCGAGAATATTGCTGCCGCTGAGGCTTCAGTTGAAGAAAGCCCAAATGTGTCTCCCACACGTCGTTCTCAAGCGTTGGGCATCTCTGTGACGTCGTTGTGGCGAATTTTGCGAAAAGATCTTGGCCTACATCCTTACAAGATTTAATTGACGCAAGAACTGAAGCCGCTTGACCACCAGAAGCGTCGTATGTTCGTGAATTGGGCTGAGCAACAACTTGAAAATGATTCGGATTTTAATTGAAAAATCATCTTCAGCAATGAGGCTCATTTCTGGCTGAATGGCTTCGTCAATAAACAAAATATGCGGTATGGGTCAGGCAGCAATCCACACGTACTCCATGAGTCATCATTGCATCCCGAAAAAATTACGGTTTGGTGTGGTTTATGGGCCGGCGGCGTTATTGGGTCGTACTTCTTCCGTGATGATCAAGACCGGCACGGTTCTGTGAATGGGAATCGCTACCGTTCAATGATTACCGAATATTTTTGGCCCCAATTGGATGATATGGACTTGGAGGACATGTGGTTCCAACAGGTCGGCGCCACAAGCCACAAAGCGAATGTCACAATCAATTTCTTGGAAACCAAGTTTGGAGAACGTGTTATCTCACGTTAGACTATTTCCTATGGGGCTACTTCAATTCTATGGTCTATGCCAACAAGCCAGCGACGATTGATGAACTTCGTACGAATATCGAACGTGAAATTGCAGCAGTATCGGCCGATTTATGCTTGAAAATCGTCGAAAATTGGGTTCAGGGTCTGGAATTCTGCAAGCGTGCCCGTGGTGACCATGCAAAAGAAATCGAGTTCCATACATAATGGCATCGAACGTACTTTCACAGGAATAAAGAATTTCATTGATATCCAAAACCGTTTTTGTTTTCTTTAGAAAAACTTTTGTAGCGCTCTTATTGAAAAACCCTTTATATGCTTCAGTTCGTACGGCTGGCTATACGCAATGCAATGCAATTTTTGGTTTGTGACCACCGCATGTACATAAGATATGCAGATGCCAGATACCCTGGGGCCAGCCATCATTCATTTATTTGGAACTCAAGTGAGCCTCGGGGAATACTAAAAAGGAATTATGACGGAGGGGATAGAAACACCTGGTTTTTAGGTTCGTACTCAATCTATTTTAATCCATTCTTAATTGATAAATATTTAAATTTATTAGGCGATGCTGGGTACCCTCTGGAGCCATTCCTTATCGCACCATTTCGATCAGCAGCCGAAGGTAGCACCGAGAGCAACTTTAATAAAAAGCATTCGCAGACCAGAAATATAATCGAAAGAACAATTGGTATTCTAAAGAACAGATTCCGGTGTCTCCTCGGTGCCCGGCAGTTGCACTACACACCCCGAAAATCGACACAAATTGTTAATGTATGTGCGACTCTGCACAACATTTGCCTTCATTATAAATCAGATCTTGAAATAGATCCAAATATAATGAATTTAGCAAATGAATCGGCCGTTAACATATCAAATGGAAATATTGCGACTACCGATGATCAAGTAGCCGCACAGACGAAACGAGCTGCTGAACGTTATTTAAAAACGTGATAAACAAAAAATCGTATCAAAATAATAACTTTTTAATTCATTCTGTTGACTTAAAATATAAAAAAAATTAAAAGTCAATTTAGCGTTTATTTCCTTTAGAACAGCGGTTCCCAATCTTTTTTGGTCGAGGAGCACTTTTTAGGTCAAACATTCCTCGCGGAGCACTTCGTTACACTTACGCTATTTTCGCAGTTATGTATGTGTAAATCGGGGATTCCCACATCTTTTTACACGAATTATTTTTTAGTTTGTTTGTATGTATTGATTTCTTTTAAATGAGCATTTCAAATTCGATTGCTGCGATTAAAATGACAAGTTCAGAAGCACAAAATAAAATAGTCACTAGTGTAATGGAATTTTGTTTCACCAAGCACCAAGTGCTCCGCGGAGCACACTTTGGGAAACGCTGCTTTAGAAGACGCAAGATGCATTGCTCGTTTTTCTTCGCGTTCTAATTGCATTTTATATAGTTTAAGTTTCTCCTCTTCCAAATAAAACCGCTTTCTTTCATATCTAGCACTTTCCTTTAAATGGCTATCTATACGTTTCAGGTATTCTTTAACTTCTTCGTACAACCTCTCCTGCACGTTTGTTTGCTTCAAAAGAAAACTATTTTGTCAGATTGCTTTGATAGTTTTCGACGATTTTGATCAATTTCTTGCGTCGATACTTCAGATTGAGGTTCAATTTCAGTGATGAATTGTATATTTTGAGTTTCTTCAGTTGCAGGTTGATTATATTTATAATAAATCATAATCATTAACATCATCAAAAAAATCATGGTTGGTGTCTATAATTCTAGATGGTGGCAAATTTGAACTGGATGTTGCTAGGTTAGGTGTGGATCGATGGATGAATGAAGTTGATGTGGATGTACAAGGATAATTTTTCTTTGATGTGGATGACATCGGAGTTGAACCAATTTGTGCACCACCCAAGACTTTTCTTTTCGGACTTATCATTTTGTCGTAGCTAAGAAGATTTGAAACAACTTATTCTCATAAATACAGATTCGCAAAATTGCTCTTACGCTTTTTTTGCGGCCAATGGAACATGAAATCTGACAGCCAGCCGATTTCGGACGCAGCACGACAAAAAAACGACATAAGGCAATCAAAACTGAGATGCTTCAAGTCAGCCAGCTGTCATCAGGATTACTAAACTAGATACCTACTTGAAAGTCCCCATTGATGAGGACGACGTGGGAGTGCGTCTCAAATGGCAGTCGCTCGGCAGCAATTTTAAAGCTCATTTGGACAAACTTCGAGCCAGAAAAACTGGTTGGTCAAGCAACAGCGGAAAAGAAATGATCTGCGATACTAATAATCATTTTTAGTGTCCAGGCCAAATTTTTCGAACTCACAATGACGGAAATTTCAATACAAAATTGCTTATTGTGACCCACAAAATATTTACTGTTGAGGTTAAAAATGATTAGTAAGGCCCGATGTGTATTGAGTCTGCCAAAATCTGAAATTTCAGAATCTGATGTATAGATAATTTTGAAAAAAATTTGTTGTTTCAACTGAACAAATTGTGTTTATAATTTTTTAGTAAATGTAAGTATGTATTAGTTATAAAAGCTAAATATCAATGTAATTCAACAGTGAAACACATACACAAATTCTTTTGAGCTAAAAAATGGCTCTCTTTTATGGGATGAACATCAATTTTGTCACTCGTGTTTCGCTTTGTGATCGCCTGTCAAGCGTCGGTCATGATTTTGTCAATACCACTTCCATGGAATAACAATTCTAGTCGCGGATTTCGGGACAATATGTCGCAGTGTGATCGGGTGACAAGCGGTAGTGACACAAAGATAACACACACGACGATAAGTAGGTACATTTTTGTCACGTCACTATGTCAAAATTAGACACGAATCGTCTCATATGTAATTGTTGTTTTATACTTTCGAATGCGCTTTTTATCCACAACTAATTTTCAGAATCTAATAAACTGTCAAAAATTATTAAAATTGTCTAATTCTGTATACCTACCTACGTTTTTCCTTTCTGGAGATTTACTGGACCGCGTTTCTCAATCAAATTGAATAGTTATCATTATTATTGCCTTATTTTCCGATATTATTTATGCGAAATCTAAAATTTCACAAAATTTTAACCTTGAAATACAAATTTTGTCCGTGGACTTGTAGAAAAAAAAAAACTTGGAGATGCGGGGCATCGATCCCCGTACCTCTCACATGCTAAGCGAGCGCTCTACCATCTGAGCTACATCCCCACACAAAATTTTTGTGTCAAAATATGTATTCAAACTGCATCTTGAAAAACCTTTCATCTAAACAAGTCCAAAGTATTTGCATACAGTCATAAAAGGGGATTATAACTTTCACCTGTTACAATAAAATTTAACTGCAAATGAAGTTAATTAAAATTGTTTAAATAATCATTATCGGCTCAATGGTCTAGGGGTATGATTCTCGCTTTGGGTGCGAGAGGTCCCGGGTTCAAATTCCGGTTGAGCCCGATTTTTTGCTGCCGTTACCCCCGGTGTCAGAAGTTGTAATAAAGTAACCAAACTGAACTGATTAAAATAGACACCTCTAGCTTACAACACAAATTTATTTTTTATCAAAAAACACTTATCTAAGTCTATAAATAAAGCTACGCACGGCTTCATCCAAAGAAAGGTGGGGCACCTCCAAACCCACCAGCGCCATATGGATATTGTGGGTAGCCACCTCCATATCCATAGCCTCCTCCGTATCCACCGAACGGCGAAGGAGGATAATAACCTCCATAGCCACCCGGTCGTCCACCCAAACCTAGAAGATTTGAGAAGAGTCCTAATATACCTCCAATACCGCCACCTCCACCTAAACCGCCGCCCAAAAGTCCGGGTAAAAACCTTTCCTGAGGTGCATTATCCAATGGTATTCCATTTTGTGGGACAGGTGATGCTATTACATTTATCAGCGCAATCGTCACAAAGGTAAGAATGATTTTCTGCAATACGGAAGTAGGTTTATGTAACTTTCGGTCTTAGAAATGTTTTTGCTAATTTAGTGCTTACTTTCGACGGCATCTCTTCCAATCTCTCCTAATCGTTGATTTTTTTGATATTTTCTGCTTGATTGCTTTGCTTTATATAAGAGTGTCCACCAACACGAACTTACGATTTTGTATATATACAATGATGTAGGTAGTTTAAAACCTTGGTTTTGATATTGGTCCATTTCTAATTAAACAGCTTTTGGATCGGTACCGGTATTCGTTTGCGCATCGCTATAACTGAGCGCCACCGCTTAAAGAAGCAAGATTTGGTCAAGGGAAGTAATTGGGTTTTTTTGCAGCATAAATCTACATAAATGTATCTGCAGTTAATTTAAAAACGAAAATACTACATAGAGAGGTAAGATTTTGCATTTTAAACGATTTTATACTGCTTTACAGGTCTTTCAAAAGGTGAAATGGCTTAAGTCGATTTTTCATATTTTTCAGAAGAGCAATTTTAAATTGTAGCCTTAAATGTCCTCCTTTAGTTCCTGATTCTACTAGTTTTTTAAAAGAATCGACGTTTTCTCGTTGTATGCGTTCCCGGATCTTCTGATGTAATAAGCCATACACCATGTTTATTTGCATTTCTTCTTGAACCGCTTTTTCCAATTGTGAAAACAGTACTCGTTTTCTGCATATAAAGCTGTCGATAGGTTCATTGGGTTGTTGTTTGGACTCCATTATTTCCATGTAAATCCGCCAGTCGGGTTTAGGGGTGAAAAGGTAGATTTGATTAATTGGATACCACCCTCAAATCGAACTATACCCTTCTGTTCACCAATCCACCATGAAGCAGCATACCCCTCAAACAGCAGCGGCAGTCCATTAATGGCATCGTCATCACTTATGTTTTAAATTTTTCTGAATGTGCTGATGGCTGCAAAAAATTCTTTTAATTTAGCGGCATCTCTCTCCCCGCGAAATCGGGCCGTACAGGTGGTAAAACAGCCAGCTCGGACGTTTCTTGCTGAGAGCACTGTCAACATCTGGCTAAAATCTGGCTCCGGTGAAAATGAAGCCATAATCGCTGAATTTAATAGTAGTTGCGCTATTCTTTCACTTCTTCGAATGTTGACTGTCATAAACAGGGCCACTAGTTGGGTGCCAATTGTAGCCGTAAATTTCCTCCTTTCGGAAAATAAAAGAGTCGTGGGTATTTTATTCGATTTTAAAACGATTTTAAATTTATTTGAAAAGAAACTAGTCGCTTGGTAGTACAAATGAAAAAAACAAAATAAAGAGCGTCGCTGTTATTAATACTTTGGAGGAAGCCTGAGCAAATAGCCTTGTCTGTCCACCTAAGGATTAATTACAGCTTAAAGGCAATCGCTGAGAACCTCCTAGGAATGGCCTTAGAGAATTCGGAGTTCTTACTTAGTCGCTGGTTGAAAGAATTATGAAATAAACAACATTTCGGCTGTCCTTTTATACTGCCGAAATAAAGCTTTTACATTTAAATTTAAGAAAAAAAAAATTTGTACGCAGTTTGAATTTCTGCAAAAGAAAGTTTTTCATAGGCAAAGTGATTAAGGATTTTTTAAAAACATCAAAAATTATTAATTCATTTTAATGTGATTATTATGTTACATAGATAAAATATTTTTAATGTAATGATAAATAATAAAAAAAATTATATAAAAAGTTGTACTGCCACAAAACTCATAAAAACTTGGGTAAATAAAACTACTTTGAGTAGAAAGCTACAATAGACAGAATTAAGACGTTAATCCAAATGCAATGTTTTTACTTTTATTGAGTAAAGTCGTTGTAAGAGAAGGTAAAACAGTGTTCCGGGGGAGATAGCAACAAGGTTATTACACCAAAATATAGCTAAATTTGTTCTCATTTCAAATATTCAAAAATACTTCTCTAATCGATTTTGTACGCGGTGACAAGTAACAATTATTAAAAAATTATAATTACCTAGCTATTATTATTATTAACGAGCTAAAAAAAATTTTAGCTGCTCTCCAACTTTTTACTCCAAAACTTTCTTCAAAAATTGATTCTCCCTTATTTCAACTATTTTAGATTCTAGGTACTTCTCGTCCATTTTGTGAGAGTTAAAAAAGCTTATCCTTGCATACTTTTGCTCAACAGAAGAACAGAACAAAACGATCTGTCACAATTAAGCTTGAGAAAATGTTTCGACCAATTAAATGGCCGCGCTAAATTTTGACAGATAAATGAAGTACATTCTTGAACAAAAGATCGATTTTTTAGCTAAAGGTGCGTATAGCTCGGTTAAAGGGATTCGTTTAAATTTAGGTCAGTTAAATTTTGGAGAGACTTTCATCCATTTTATGGAAAGTCCACAAACTCTGGCAATATTTCCTAATGAAGATTTTGTATTGAAATTCGAACGTGCGATAATGGAAGAATGGAATTATTTTTGAGCCTGACACGAAAAAATTATTGTTTTTCACGAACGTCCTAGGTATTTACAATTTATGTCGTCTTCGATTTGGAAAAAATTTTGAGAAAAAATCCAAAAAATTGTTGGCGGCCAGCTTAATACAAGAGCCAATAAAATTCGGATTTAATGTTCGATTTGTCTGCAGAAATCTGAGAACTCAGATCAAAATCTGAAAAGCCAAATCGAAAACGACAATAATTAACTTTTAATAAACAAAACATTCAAAATTCTTAAATTGTTTTATATTAGAAATAAGCGTTAAATATATTTAGCAAAAGGTCTGAGTCGGCTAAATAGTAGACGTGGATTATCGTAGCAATTGCTATGTTTTATATCGATCTAAGTAAAAGGTAAGTGAAAACGCTTTTCGAACATGCCAAAACGTTGGTGTTAACTGAAATCAGTTCTCATTCACACGAAACGTAGCAAATACTTTGATTTTGACATTTCGGTTGAGAAAAAGCAATTGGGGGGGGACGTTCAAGTATCTAGTCTGACAGCTCTCTCACTAATGGCGTTTTCGATTGAAGATCCGAGAGAATTGCCCCGAACGAAGTTCAGAACTGCTCTTTTAAATGAAATTTAAATTTAATTTTTTGTATTGGTAGTGGTGACATATGCACAAAGTGTCAGATTTGTTTCTCTTTGTTTTTAATTTTTCTGGTTTGTACAACAGGAAGACGAGCGATTGAAGTTTCACCAGAAAATGTGGAGGTGTACTATTCCGATGATGGATCGATTTCTGTGGATATAGACGGATTTTGCAAAATAATAATTAAAGAAAGTGAGAGGTTTAATAAAGATAATTTAATTGAGTAGATGGTGTACGTGCATTTATACGTTTCAGGCGGGGTGCTTAGATATGAAGTTGCTTACGTCTGAAGAACAGAACAGCAATAGCGAAGATATCGATGATCCGGGAACAAAACATGATAATAACGCAAATATACTACTAAACATTCCTTTCAGTTCCAAAACAAAGCGGTCTATTCAGTTGTGGGGAGATGTCGAAACAGCAATGCTACATTCGCTATATGCTGAAAACGTATCACTTATTGGTCCTCAAAAAGCATTTAATACGAAAAAGGCTATGTGGGAGTATATCCGATCATTAATAATAAGGAATGCATTACAAGCTTTTCTGTTGAGCAGGTTGAAGGTCGGTTCAAAACGACTATGAAACGAACCAAAAATAATTTCAAAAACAATAGGGGTATTCACGATCCGATGCAACTGGCCTTGTATCATTGCGAAAGTGCGAAAGTGTAACTTTTTTTCGCACTACAACAACAAGACATACTGACTGAAATTTCGCTACACTTTTGCACTTTAGCTATACCCTGACCCTATTGTAATCGAAAAATACAACAGAGTAAAGTGTAGCATTGTCAAATTGACAATTCGCTAAATTTTTAATTTCTGTGTATCGGAAGAAAAGAGAATGAAAAACAAAAGTAAGTGCCACCGAAGAGAAAATCCAATTAAAAAATGGTCAGAAAATTGGGGTTTTCACGATATCATCTTCGTCTTTACTCTCTCAATTATCTAAGATATTTTTTCTTTTCGCCTTTTTTCGGCAATAAACAATAAAAAGCAAATTGTCCAGTTTTTGCAAAGTTTAGAAGTTTTTTTTCAGAACAGCATGGAAAAATCTGTCATTTTTTTTTCAGGTTTGCAAGAGGTGAGAAAAAGTGTGTTCACGATCTGTTAAAGAAAAATAAAATTTCGCAATTTTACTAGGTCTCTTGCACCGAATCGTGAATACCCCAAATAAGATTAGTGGTTCAACTAGAAAAGCTACACCTTATGACCGGGAAGTAGAAAAAATCATCGCTATAGATGACTGAATTATCCCCGAAATAATGATGACGACAGGAAGCATGACAACGAAACGTTCGGTGGGTATTGACGAAAGGGAAAATATTTCTTTAAACGCCAATCAGTCTCAAAAACCAAGCACATCCAATACGCCGCCAACATTAGCCCGACCTAAAAGTTCAACAAGCCACAAACTGACGCCTCACGAACAATACTTAAAGCACCAAAGTGAGCAATTCGAGGTGAAATAAAGAAAAGCTGCAAATGATAAAAAGTTTAATTGAAAAAGTAAATTCTACTTCAAAATAACAGTTCTTGAATTACGTTTGAAATACACTTTATAATTTATTATTTATTTTGTTAAAGAATTACCTACTTTTTAGTTACTTTTATTTTAATTAAATGCTTAAAGTTTGATGTATTTTCACTTCACCCAATAGGGTAGTTCGCGACAACGTCAGTGTCAAATGAGAAGAAGAAAAATCCAAGTGACAGCTAAAAAACTTGTAGGAAAACAAAACGGATTTTGTATGGATGTAGTCTAATATGTTAAAAAATTGCTGAAAAGTGCATAAAAAAGTGCAAAAAACAAGATAAAAGCATTGTAGAATTAAAAAATTATGTTTATCAAACGTATTTGGTAACAACGGAGAAGTTAAAGTAATGGCAATTGTGCGCTTTTCAACAATATTTGAACAAAACACTACTCTGGCCATTATAAACCAGCTTTGTTATCCTACAATTTTTTTTGACGTTTGATCAAAGAAGATAGCCCATCTGTGAAAGGATGGGCTTCGCGAAACACTTTATCGACGAAGCTGAGGATCTCGGTCAACGTCCCGAGTCTCTCCTGTATTGGGTAATTGATTTTCAATTTCGATCCAGGCATCATTTCTTTCTATATACATGTTGTGCAATACACAGCAGGACAGAATATATTTGGACATGGTTTCAACTTTAAAAAACTGAAGTTTAAGCAGCTGATTTATTCCCTGAATTTGGAAACTAGCATATTTGCAGTTTCCCTGGAAACTCGGAAGTTTTCTTTGAACTAAAATAAGGAGTGTTGTTGGTATATTCAAGCACATAAGTATTAAATTAATGAATAGATAAATACCTCCGACTCAGTATATTTATCCACGACATCCGAAATGAAATCTTTCACTCTAGACTTCTTATTCCTTCGGCCACTAAGGATTTTGTAAAAATAATACCCATCACTGCTTTCAGAGTCCCATGAAGATGAGGGTGATAAAAGCGGTTCTATTTTGGACTTAACTTTGAAGACCGAATGAATTACTCTATTCCCAAAAGAAAACAATTGTCATTTGAACATTTTTTGACGAGTGTCATTTTCTATGTATTGGTGAGTTCAGGGCAATTCTCTCAAATTATTCCGGGCACTACTTTCGTGCTAAGAATTGACCTGGAAATGCACCTTTTTTTTAATGAAACATAGAAAGAGCACTTCTAGATTTGTTCTTTTCTTAGGATGGGCACTTCTTTTCTTCAATCGAAAACGCCATAAGTGTATCTCGGTTTTGACTGGGGGAAATCGGTCAAATGAGCAGCTGTTTCAGTTGGCGTTTATGGAGGGGTAGCCGACGAATCTAGTCAAGAAATTCGTGACTGACTACTAAGTTGACAGTTCTCATTATGTACCTGACGCAGAAAAAGTGACGTTCCAAACAAATCTAGTTTTTGCGTTCAGGTTACATCTCAGCCAGACCAATCTAGTCGACTTAAGATAACTAGATTCTTGAATGCGGCCATTGCTACGCTTTATTCATAAGAACTACTACAGGCTGAATTCCAAAACGCAGTACTTCTGCATTACTGCTTAATCAAGCGTTCCAAAATGCAAACAGACCATTATGATGCAATGCACACTTTTCTAAAACGCATTGTGAATGCATCAGCTGCGCAAACAAAAGCAAACAGAGCATCGTGAATGATTATGATGCATAGAAATTTTTCGAGTAAACTGCTTCCTTCCTAAATAAAGAATACGCTTAAAAGTGTTGGCATTGTATGAACCAATATTTTTTATGAAGCTGTTGAAAAGCGTGTTTGTTACTATGTAATCGTATTATTGGTATTTAAAACATTTTTAGATAGTTCGCATTATAATCGTTCCATAACGTCAAAAATTGCAAAGCATTACAAATGCAAAGCAGAGCAAAAGCATTGTGCATTCATAATGCGAGTTTTCTTGACGTTTTGGAATTCAGCCACAGTTTTGGCATTTTTATGAAGAATGACAAATAAATTCAAGAGTCGGTGTGAATGAAATTCCATATACAACAATTTGAAAATAGAAAACCTATAACCATAGACATACTAAATATGGACTGCTAGTGAAATGTCATTGGCCGCGTTCCACTGCCCGCTAGATGACTAGCGGCATGTCAAACTCCATATAAAAAAAATTGACATTTCACCATTTGCGCTAGATGTCTAGCACTTTTTGTGAAATATCCCTTTCAGGGAAATTTCTCAATCTAGCGCAAAATTACCCACTGCATTGGGAGAAAAAACAAAAAAAAAAACCACCTGTCAAAGGAAATCGTTCAAACTTTTGCAAAATAAAATTAAATACGAAACCGAACAAGTGGAATTGTGATAAAATTGTTAATAACGTAAGTAAAATAGCAATTCAGATATCGTTTTTATCATTTCTTTGATTAAAGTGTGGAAATAATTAGTCAATTAGTCCTAAGTGTCACTTTGCCGCTGCCGCTAGAGTTCTAGCGCGGACGTTCCTTCATCTGGGATATTTTGTGCTAGACATCTAGCGGGCAGTGTTGCCATTCTGACCGGATTCCGGTCTTATCTGACCGAAATCTTTTCACCCTGACCGGAGAAAATTTTGAAATCCGGTCTAACCGATTTCTAACCGGAACGAAAACACTCTTTAACCGGAAAAAACCTTTTTTGAGCTGAAAATTAATATTGTTCTATGACTAGTAATAAAGGATAGATCTCTATACTTTGCATAATACTTGGCCATACTTAATGAACACACTCACAATTTCATACAGAAACCAGTCTCATTTGAATACTCCCACCAACTGCGACTGGGTGTGTGAATTCAAACAAGACCGAAGTGAAGACGATTTAGCATATTTTGCAATTTTGGTGTTGGTTTTACGAGTTTCAAAGACCGAAGTGGAGTGGAAAGTTCCTTTTTCTGCAAAACATTGTGATGCGAAGCTTTTCAATGAATTGTTTGTTTTTTTGTTTTACTAAATTCAAGATTAGTTGCATATATATTATAATAAAATATATTTTTTTGTTAAAATATATTATTTTATACCATTTTTGACCGGAATTCTGGTCAAAAAATTTTATTTTATCTTTTGACCGGATTTTCTGACCGAATTAAAAAAAATAAAAATCGGTCATTCGGTCAGATTTGACCGGATTCATTTTATTTTAGTGGCAACACTGCTAGCGGGCAGTGGATCGCGGCCATTTTTATATACTTCTGCGAGAAAATATGTTCCAAAACACACACACACACGCATTACTTTTTTACTATTAGCAAAGAAGCACATGCCGCCGTCAAGTTTAAATTGCCGTAGCAACGTAAACAAAAAACCGTTTTAAAAAAAAAAACTTCGTTTCTATAGCCACATGTAAACAAAAGAGCGACATCTTGTCGGGAGCGATTCATTTCCATAGTAACAAAGCAAAGCTACAAAGAGTTGAAATTAATTTTGTAACATTTTATTATTTTGAAAAAGAAAACGAAATAACAATTTCTTGACTCACAAACTAAAATAAAAAACGTACAGATTTATCTTCCATGTAGCGTTCAATCCTTTAATATTTATATCTCGGCAGGTAAATCTTTGGTGAAATTGAAATAAGTGCCGTGGTCAGTCGACGTATTTCTTTTTTAATTCATCCCACTGAATTTTCTTACCTATAGCCATTTTATCCATCATATACCTAACTTTTTTCTTATTTTTTTCTTTCAAAGGATATAGTTTCAAGATCTAATGCATCGAATGACTTTTTAGTGAATCCAGCCGTCACTTCAGTTTTGGAGGACCATGATCCAAGCAATTCGAACAAAAAAAGTGTGAACAGCTAGCTAAACAAATATTATACCTACATAAATAAATAAATAAATAAATACTTAGCGCAACAGATTAATGTAGGTACCCCAGGCCTAACTACAATAAAGCATGTTGGTAATGGCCGCCCACCAATCCTCTTGCTTTTATGAGAATATCGGTGGCTGTTCACTTGTTTTGTGTTTCGTATTGAATTCGCTTGGGTTGTGTTAAGGGTTTGATTAAATTGAGATCGCAGTATTAAAATTTAAATTACGGAACTGAGTATGTACTACGACCAAGTAAAATATAGACACATACATAATTGGTATATAATGAATAAAAAAAACACACAAATCCTGCATTAGTTCTCACCCTCTCAACGTATAGGCACTCTACACGCAAATTTGTAATGAAAGTAAACTTGGTGTTTCAAGTTTATTTTGTTTTTCGCTGTAAAACAGAAGCGCTCTGTATTTTTGGAACACGCGTGAAGTTGGTACTAGCAGCCCATATAATAATAAGTCAATGGGCCTTACTAATAATCATTTTTAACCTTCACACTAAATATTTTGTAGGTCACAATATGCAATTTTGTATGGAAAATTTCGCTACTGTGACTTCGAGAAGTTTAGCCTGGACACTAAAAATGATTATTAGTATGGCGGAATGCCTCTATAACTATACATTTAGATCAAGCTATTGAAATAAATATTGCGACATAAAAATTCAGAATTCTGTATAACTACGATTTCTGACTACAGGTTTCCAGCGGTTTCCGTAGTGTAGTGGTTATCACGTGTGCTTCACACGCACAAGGTCCCCGGTTCGAACCCGGGCGGAAACAGACCGAAGTTAGATTTTTTTTTTCTTGTGTTATATATTTTAATATACAAACATTTATTTACTTTTTTATAAGTCTCTTCAATACCACGCGATGGGTTGTTGTAGATTATACCATTGTCTATATGTTCTTAAGACATCTAAGGCCAAATGCAGACACACTCTTTTTCAGGTGTCGAATTGTAATAAATAAACGCAAACACCCCGCATCGTTAAAAGTAAACAATCAAACCTTCTCATACGTTTCAAATGCCATAACTCGTTATTGACATTGTAAAACGCGACTGACCTAATCGAACATTATCTACGGTGAGCGGTGGTTAAACCCTAATAACAAGCAAGCAATCAAAATTAATTTTCACAAATTTACCCAAATAGGTGCCCGTTTATGCGTCGCTCACAATATAGTAAAGCTAACCTTCACTAGTCTTAGCCTACTGACAGACAAAGATCGTTCGAGGTCATTACTCTTGTGTCTGGTTGTAAGCGCGAACGTCGCGTCGCATGGCTCCCATCCCACAGCCCACACCACATCTGAAATTGCCAAAAGCAGTAAAGTGTAAGTTTCGAGTGAAATGAAATCGAAATTTAAACCGCAAAGCGTTGGGCAATGCGTATACACATTAACCAAACAAAAGACGACGGAGAAGAAGACGAAATAAACGATCATTCATGGACCACGTTCACTATTTGAGGTTTCCGACGCCGCGCCGATTGCATAAGGCGACAATATAAGGCATTCGGGCAGTTGGATCCAGTTTAATCAGTTGCGTGAGACGGTCGAGTCGCAGTTTTAAGTTATCGATAATGAATTTTACCGTGAGTTCGTGTGACTATTTGCTTTGGGTGACTGTGTGTTTAATGAAAGTCCTTTTCGCCCTCAGAGATACGCGATAGCCATCCTGATGTTGGTCAGCTATGTTCTGGCTGGGAAGCTGAAGATCCTGGCGGTGCATCGACCGGGGCTGGGATTTTTTAGAAAGGGCAAATTCGCTGCAGCCGGCTTCGGAGGAGGTGTTGGCGTCGGTGGCTTTGCCGGAGGATATGGTGGACACCACGAACACAGCTACGGATATGAGCATCACGAAAGCCATCACAGTAGCTACAGTAGTGGCGGCGGTGGTCATGCCGGTGGCTTCGGTGGTGCCGTTGGTGGTTTCGGAGCTTTCGGCGGAGCTGGCGGATTTTTAGGCAAATAATCCTGTTCTTATATAAGTTTAGTGAACTGTAGTAATGGAGCATTCTCATTGTGGTTTGTGATAGTATGTATGGAAGCATTGAAAGTTCAAATTTTACCCACGTAAAACGTGCAATTCATTAGTATTATACCAGTGCATTATAATAAATTAAATATTTAAGCCGAAATTTCTATAGTGCGTTTTTAATTGTAGATTTCAAAAGTTTGACAACCCCTGGAGATACATAAATACAGTGTGAATGGAAAGCCATCAGGATTTAGATATCTGAAGGTGTGATATATCGGGATCTTTCCATAAATTTGCAAACATTGACAAGGATCTTAACAAAATTTTAAATGAAAGTGACGCAACGATCAAAGTTCAAGATAGGGTAGCCTTTTGCGGTTGGCGCTTTTTCACAATTTTTTATTTCAATAGTTCAAGTGTGTAGGATGTTATAAAGAAATCTTCTTGTGTTGAGAATAAATTCAAACTTTAAGTATAATCGGTTCTATTTGAAACCTATAAGACGTGAGAAGTATACAATTGGATTGTGTTTAAAAAGTTACGTGTCACCAATGAGTAAAATAACACAGGAATCGACAAATCGTACTTACTTTTTAATGACCATTTTTCCATTGGGCAAAAAGAAGCGTTTGGGAGAATCCGGAATCGAAACAATAACTTCTGAAAATGTTCCATTGGCACGAAAAATACTCTTTTCTGATTCTGCGAAGAGAATTTCGCTTCTCGATTTGAAGTCAGAATCCACTCAAAAAGCACTCACACAAGTGTAATTTATTTATTTTCTACAAGTCAGCTGACAGCAGCCGTAGATTATTTTTTGGCCTTTAACCAATACTTTTGTGGATTCAATCAGAAGCAGCTTTCTTGTTGAATTATATTAATAGGTCTATTCGCGTACTTTCCCGAGCTAAAGGCCGGTACGCAGCTGATCCGAAACAAAAAATCCCATACAAAAATGACGCAACGAAATCTTGAACGAAAAATTCCGCTCTCCTTTTCGGTTTGCAGTACGCAGCTGTTGCGAAATGACGGCGGAAAAGTGGGTAGTTGTAGTAGATTTCTTGGTACCATTCTCCACTCTCTTTTCGCACACGTTTATTGTCCGGGACATTCGATTTTACAATGTTAAACACGTTAAGAAAAACAAACGCCTATGGAAACGAGTTTTTTATATTAAACTATTTCCAAATGGGTTTGTATAAATGTATGAAAATCAATTGAAATGGACTTGCAGTGCAAGTGAAAAAAGAAATTTGTTTGCGGCCAACAACTCAATACAAACAAGAATCAATAAAATTCGGATTTAATATTCGATTTGGCAGCACAATTCTGAGATCTCTGATCAAAATCTGAAAAGCCAAATCGAAAACGAAATTAGTTAAACGAAATGAGTACGTTCGCTATAGAAGTATACATTTAATAAATTCCTAAGGAGCCTAAAAATCGCCAAACTTTAAAGTGAATAGCGTGAATTAGGAAAAATCTCAAATGACAATCTTAAGGAGCCAGCGAAAAGTTCGAGTAACCAAATCAGATATAAATAGCCAGTGCTGGTAACACTGCTACTTGTGTATCAGCTGATGGAACTCCCCCCGAATTATTTTCCGCTGCCTTTTCTCAGACGTTTCGCTCCCCATTTGGAGACCACCGGTAAATTTCGTTCCGGAACAGGTCCGAACTAGGCTTAAGCAGGGTTCGGACTTTAGTGCAATTGCAGTAGATCTACTGATATTTTAGGAAAAAAATAAAATCTACTGCAACACTGCGCTCGACTGACAATATACTACAATTTATGTGAATTTCGGAAACCTTAAATCAAAAACGAGTATTTACACATTTTCGTTTCTTAGTATATTTTTATAAGCCCATTGCAAATAATCAGTTACTGGAAGAACTGTTTATTGATTCTGCAATCTATTACAATATATTTTAAAAGAAAATGTGCATGCCATCTCGTTTTCACTGCATTTGCCTGGAATGAACAGATACTGAAGTCAAGTTTTTTTTTCTTTCCATACATTTTAAAATAAATATTTGAAAACTTAATTTTCATCGCATTCTTTTCTAAATTCAAAATCTACTGCCCTTTTTTTAAGATCTACTGCGAAATTTTACAACTGTAGTTCGAACCCTGGCGCTTAGCACTAAAAATCTGTCAAACTCAAAAAATCTAGCGAAACTTTCTCAGACAGTTTAAAAAAAATACTCCAAAGTACGTGGACAGACTTGGAGCTACTTTGAGCCACTTACATCTTTGACATCTTATCCATATCACAAATAGAGATATAACTCACCTTTTTGCATCATATAAAAGCTTCTGGAAGAACATTCGACCACCACCGAATTTTGTTTATTTTCACAACTTGTTTTTTTGTTTTAAGACGGATTTTAAATTTGTCTCTTGTCTACTTTGTGCATTTGACATATTTATCAGTACTTGCCGGTTGAAATTCTCTGAGCTGTTTCAAACCAAGAGAGAAACTGCTCGTTACTCGTTATTTCTTAATTTTCTCTTTTTCTCTTATTTTTGATGAGTAGGTACGTATCAGTATTCTACCACTTTCTACAGTTTCGGAAATTCTACCAACCTGAACTCGAAATCTACCACCTTTTACTCATCGCTACTCGCTAATCATAAACTAAGTATTAAATAGACCGTCAGCTCTTTCAACTTAAGAGAATTTGCCTACAAGCTGTTTTCGGTGTTACTATGTGCCAAAGTATGTGTGCCAATGTTAAAGTAAATTAGACGCACGCATCCACTTGCACATACTAACCTGACAGATGCCTCTGACAGTTTATTCCGTGGTAACATTGGAAAAAATTCAAATAATTCAAATAATTGCCCGTTATCGGGACGTGTTAAGAAAGCGGTGGGTGTGGTGTGGTGAATTTAGTACCAAATTATATTAAAACGCATGGTAGGTAGGTATACATTATTAGGATTTCTTTCATTTTATCTTGATAATCTATATAGTACGGGATGTTTACATTTTTGTTGTAAACAATGGAAATCGATGAACTTATGAATCATTGACAAAAATAAAAAAAAAAGAAGCTTATTAATATAAAAAAAATGTGATTAACTAGGTAATGATTTTGAATCGTAGGAATTAAAAGAAAATTGTAAGCAGCAAAACTTAAATGTGTGAGACATATCCCACAACTCCCCCCTGAGTTAAGTAAATAAATTTTCGCATCGATACTTTTTAAGCATTTTCTTTCAATTCATATCGTTTTTGTGATAAATATATCGATGTTATAATTACAGAACATGGGCACAGGGTACAAATCAGTAAACATGTTTATTTCCAATGTGGGTACCTATACCTATATCTATATTTAAAGTTTCGTTCTTTCCCGTATACATTTTAAAGAAAATAAATTTTCGTTGTGTCTATTCGACTTTTTCTTTTTATAAAACAAAATTATTAATATTCTGGACTCACTTAGTTCATTTCAAATGTAATTTTTAATTATGTGAATTGTATAAAATTCTTTAATAAATTTAATTTAGTTTTTTGTTTTCCATTAATAAACGGAATCTTCATGAAAAGATTGGGCCTTACTAAATTTAAGTACGAGTAGTTCACAGTGGTTATATCTTCCATACAAATTTCGCAAATGTGAGCTTCCGTAAATTTAAAGTCGATGTTAAATTTGTTATTATTACGCGCAGTATAACTCAAAAATTACACCCACACAGAAATGTGTATATCTTTTCCCTAGAGCATATTTGAATGTTCTTAATCAATGCTTATCTTTATATTGGTTACCGTTTTTCTGTCGACATTTTAGGCGAAATAAGTTTTTACCAACAACCAACGAAAACAGACACAATAATTATAGGAACAAAAATAACTTATTTTATTTTAACGAATGCATTTTTCACACTTTATTCCTTTATTTATTCATATTGATTACATTCGCTTTACGCATTTTGTAAAATACATGTTTTCGTGGTGAATTAAAACAACGAATTTAAACTCTCAGAACGCATCCATCAGCTGACAGAAACTCACAAAATACACTAACTCTCAGCAGTGTTCTTAGCGCTCTCTCTTTATTTTTCCCACGAAGCGTATTAATTGTTCCCTTTTCACTAAACTCAAATTCCCTCGATTTTTTAATGAAACAAACCGTACTTTAAAAGTGAAATTAGTATTGTTCGGAGAGAAAATCACATTAAATTATTCTTCAGTATAAAAATCGCAGTTTTCAAACATTATTATGCATTTTTTTGGTACTAGAAATTGTTGCTAGAGGAAAATCTCCTTTTTATGTACATTTAGTGCGTTGATATTCATGGTGAAATGGAATTTGAATGTTTTCTAGTCAAATTGTTGATATTCACACAATTTTGATGTTTTTTTCATTTAACGCATGGAAGGCTTTTCGGAAATCGTAATTCCCACAAAAAGGTAGAAATACTACTATGTAGGAACACTGCTGAGTGTCATTATTTTTTTTACTTCTCCCGCCAATTAGAATTTCTTTTTTTGCTGCTTCACACGTATTCACAGATAGGAAATTTAAGAGAGAATTTTCTTTACAAAATTTGAGGGGGGAATCGGGTAGGTGCGCGGGAGCTGACGGTCTATTTAATACTTAGTTTATGTCGCTAATAATCCGCCTTATTGTGAGTTTCGCCTGGACAATATTCCACCCGAAAAAAATTACATTTCAGAACAGAAATCTGTTTTTTTCGGTTGGAATATTGTTCGGGCGAAACTCACAATAAGGCTGAATATTTCTTTTCCATTATTGCATTAAATTGAAAATTGTTCCTATACATACTCGCCTTATGTCGTTTTCCATTGGGACCACCAAAAATCTTTTTCAGATCTCGGATTTAACGCGGCTCATGGAACATGCAACGAAATTTATCTGCTTTTTTAAATGGATTAAAGCGTTATTTGACAGCAACATCAGCTGTTCAAATTGCATTCGCTTTTGGAAAAACAGCTATGGATATCGACTTAAAAATGTTTCCAATGTTGTGGATACAAATGAAGTAGTTTCGGTAGTTCGTAGTTTCCAGAGGATGAGGAAGGCAATGAAGATAATAATTCCTCCAACATTATATCAATTGCTTTTTATGTATTTCTTGATATGCTTTTCACGAAACTTTGCGCATTTGTTTTGAAAGCAAACTTCTTAAAATGACGTAAAACAGCTGTGGGTATTTGTGGCAGTATGTGTAAATCTGAAAAATTATCGAGATCTTCAAAAAGTGATCCGAATCGATAAAAAGATAGATTTTTTGCCCAATGGAAAACCCATACACACTCAGCTGTCAGTATTTTTATCTGAGAATTGCATCAGCAAAAACTTACCGTCCAGTACACCATTTACTGCGCAAAAATTTAATTATTTGACTGTATTTCTGAGAGGGTGTTTTGCTATGTTTTGACATTTTGTGGTTAAAAATGAGTTGAATCAATGGCGTTTTTTCTGTAGTTCCAATTTATATTGATGCGTTTACCTCAAAAACTTTTAATTTTTAAATAATATCAAGAACTATTGAAAGTGAAAATGCGTAAATTCTTGGTCCCTACAACAAGTTATTGTGCTTTCTCCAGTGCTTGCATTATTTTAGTGCAAGTGGACAATTTTATTTTCTACCACTTTTCTACCACCTTTTTTTAAGGCTATATAAAGGGTGATTTTTTAGCTGGTTTGGTTTTGGCAACACTGGTTTTGACAGCTGACGTGTGTTTAGTACCTTGTGTCACTGTCAAACAGCTTCAGTTTGGTTTGCAATTTAACCATGGATCGTCTTACAAATGAACAACGCTTGCAAATTATTGAATTTTACTATCAAAATTCGTGCTCGGTTCGAAATGTTCATCGCGCGCTGCTTCCATTTTATGATCGGCATTCTCGACCTTCTGAGCAGTCTATTCGGAAGAATATTCGGGCCGGTCAATTGGCCGCCTAGATCGTGCGATTTGACACCATTAGATTATTTTTTGTGGGGGTATGCCAAGGCTAATGTGTATAGGGACTAGCCCGCTTCGATTGACGCACTGGAAGCCAACATCCATGCATTCATTCGTTAGATACTGGCAGATATGTGTGAAAGAGTATGCCAAAATTGGACTCAGCGGATGGGCTACCTGAGACGCAGCCGCGGTCAACATTTGCATGAAATTATCTTTAAACATTAAATTGCAAGGTTCAAACTATCGATTCAAATAAATATTTCATTCATTTTTTCGAATTTTTTGTGTTTTTTTTTTTAAAAAAGTTCTAAACCTCTTAAAAAATCACCCTTTACCTACCACTGTTTCGCTTTTCTCAAGTCCCATCACTGGTACGTATATAGACTTTGTGCTTTTGCGATCGGTTTATATCGATTGCGTTCGATTCAAACCGCGAACGCTAACAAACCTAATGAGAGAATTCCCGAGTGAAAATAATGGAAAACGACGTAAGTAGTTTGACATGATTTCATAAATTTTTGACGGAACGTTTTTGAAATGCGTTTTCCATTGATTTGTAACGCAATTTTCATGGCTTTATCTGACACGTACCTTGGAATGTTTGTTTTGTTACCTACTATCCGAAAGTTAAACCCTAACGTCGTTCGAAAATTATTAAAAGAATCGCCAAAAATGTTTGATAAAATCGAATTTGCGCCCTTCTCACCTAAATAATAAAAAATTAAACGAGTTCTACAAAAAGGGGAAAGAGAAACGAGTAACGAGGAAGTTTCAATAGTTTTTCCCTTCGCAGATATCGATTCATACAGAAAATTTATGAGTTCATGCCGTTTCCTCACAAATCATTGCGCACTTTTAGGCTCAACGTTCAATGACAACAACTCATGCAGATAAACTGTACAAAAATATATCAAAATGTAATTCTACTTATAAAGGACATAAACAACAGATTATTCTATAACAGCTTAGCTTCTCCTTCCACAAAGATACCCCGTATATCCGCAGCCAGTATTTTGATAAATTTGGCCAGGCATCGCAGACGCATACGCAGTAGGATACACTGGATATGGCTGAAAGGGCTGATAGTTCCCATACCCAGGCTGTGGGCCACCATATGCCGGCTGCGGGCTCCCATATGCAGGCAGTGCTGGATATTGATATGGCGGCAGCTGCGGTTGGGCCTGAACTGGATCGTGATTTTGCTGACTCACGGCCTGAGCATATGTACTTGGCTGAAAGACTTGAGCTTGTTGCACGACTATAGGTGTCTGGACTATTGTCGGAACCGGCTGAACTGGTTGCACTGGCGGTACGGGCTGAATTTGCTGAATTGGTTGGACTGCTTGAAGTACCTGCACCGGCGGTGGTGGTCGACAATTGTAAAATCCGCATCCATAGTATCCTGTATAAACGGGTTGGCTGCCATACGGAGAAGGCGGCGGCGGCTGTTGGTTTTGCCAACGTGATCTGATTCGTCGAAAGAGCCCTCCGAGGAAGAACAACGATTTGCCTCCTTGTTGGGGGCGATCCTCGTAGTCCCTGCTCCTGTCAGCGAGTATATCTGCTGCTACCAGACTGAGGAGAAATACAAATCTCTGTAATTTATTCAAACTGGAGTCTTTTTTTATTCGTTAAAAGGATACTCACCGCAGTATTGGACATTGCGTCGAGTTGTTTGCAGTGCAGATTTTGAGCGACTAAGCAGATGGTACGGATTTAAATTTTCTTATATTTCTGGGGTTATATGCTTGCTCTACCACTAGTTGCGTTCGGCTAAGGCTCATTACCAATTAATTAGGTTCGCTAACATCGGTTAAGTCTGTTGCTACACGATGTCATTTATCTGCACAAAGTCATAAGCCAGTGGGTCTGGAGAAGACGATGCATCTCTTTATGGGTCATTTCTGTTTGGCGTTGTTTAGATGAATGAGTGGGGGACTCACAAAATTGCAAAATTAAAAAAGCAACGCACGGTTAATTAACGAATGCTTGGCAAACTAAGAGGTGCTACGAAACAAAACCAAAGTGTCAAATGTGATAACAAAAAGCGCTGAGATACAGCTTCTTATAATACTCTAGGTGCATAGGTATAGAGTCACTTGCAAGGAAATTCTTATTTCAGCATGTTTAGGTCAGTCCCTAAGGCCATGGGTCCATTATGCTACTCTTTTCGACGTAATTTTGTATTCTAATAGTTTCCACGGTCATGTCCATTCCTAGATTTAGGTTAACGATGCAGTATTCGATGATCTTCTCAAGAATACTCATAATGCGTGCTAGAATTCGGCCAACAATGTTTTTGGCGTGATTAACGCTAAATAGTCTAAAAGGAGGGCGGCTTTGGCCTTCGAGAGGAGAGCATTATTTGCTTGCCAATCGTCTCTGAAGGCGATGCAAACTAAAAAAGGTTTGAGCAGACAGTATGAAGCTGTGAGGCTGGCCAAGCAAAACAAAATGCGTTATGTGAAGACCGAAAGCGGTACAATTTGGGCGGCGCATTCACACACACGTTGTCGCGACCACTGACAGAAAGCCAATAGTTTCGTTATTCATATTCTCGAAGTCTTGCGGTTGCAAGTTAGAGCTAGGTACGGATGGAAGTGCTGACTAGTGTCACAGATGAACTCTGTTGACAACCCTAATCATCTTCGTGAATTCGCTTTAAAACCCAAAACCCGAAAAAAACCCTTGTGGGATCAATAGAAAGTGCCAGTGTCATTCAGAATAATCCGTTAAACCCGCATGGTGACAGTCATAATGTGATGACCGATGCCCAGTTTTTAAGCTAGGTCAATTTCGCCGCATAGTTTGTAAAGATCGTCGCTGAATCTCCGCCTCCGAAATTCGCCAAAGCAAACGGGACCGAACATTTTGCAAATTTTTTGTTTTTACTCGAAGCCAACGAAGATGGTTGCTCGAATCGTTTCCGGATTGTTGGCATAACATCGGTCCTTCACAGTTCCCCACAAAAAAAAAAAGTCAAAAGTTGTCAATTGTCAGCACCGAGGCGGCCAATTAACATCGCCAAGACGGCTGATAACACGATTTGGGAATTTGGTGCGCAAAAGGTTTTGGCATCGGGGCCATACACCATGAACCAGAAGTCGTCCAAATCCATGTCTTCAATATCGTAAAAAAAAAAATCAGTTAACATGGCTCACCGTTGACCGAAACGTTGTTCCCAGCCTCATTTTCGAAGACGTTCGTGAATTGAGTGTGACACAGTCGGGTACTGCAGCCATATTCTCGTCTCTGCGCACCGTACGACGACGGGGACCATGAGTGTTGTCCACTAGCATAGCAGCCTTACGAACTTTTAGGACAAACTTCCCAACTTTGTTCCAGCGTAAAGCTATTCATTTCCTTTCGCGGAGGTATGATACTGACTTTCTGTCAACATTTCGAGCTGGAAAAAGCTGCCAGTGTCAAAATAAATTGAATAACAAATGCACGAATTAAGAAAGTTCTTGAGGTAACATTTCGCATTCTAAATATTCTTTCTTCGATCGAGATTAATTTTTGAAGATTTCTGAAATAAGTTATTAATTTAAGAAAAGTGTTTCCGATGCCTCATTATAATTAAGCAAATAGTTTCGTGGGTCAGGAAAACCAATGCACGATTTAAAAAATGAAATCTTGTTGGAAAAAAACAACTCTTGGGGGACGAAAGCTCATTAAACATTTTTGATTTCTGAAATCAAGAATAAATTTCTAGTTCTTGGTATTTTTTTCTCGTTCTTGACTCATGCGCAGAAAATGTTAAAAATTTGACATAATTGGCTTGTGCCATAACCGTAATTTATGATCTTGTTAAAAGAAACTTCTACTTGCTGTTTAGAAAATATTCTCTTCTGTGAAGTTTCGACATCCCTGTCAAACTGGTTTGTATACTTCGTCTCGGAATGGTCACATTAGTTAATGTTGTTCCAAATTAAACACAACTTGCGCCGCTTCAAAAAATCAGTTTCATCGGTGATTCAATGTTACATACCTCAGTTTCCACCAACTTTCACAATTTACTGACTCTGACGGACAAGAGAAGGATGCGATGTATTCTATGGGTCGACACCTGCGGGCTCGTTTATGTTAATTGTTCTTTGAAAATGGAGGTGGTCGAGAAAAGAACTTGTACTGTGTAAGTTTCTGCTTTGCCTTAAATTGCTCTCAAAATTTGTTATTTTCAGCTCTGCCTATTAGACCCGCCTATAAGGCCAATGGTAGTTTCTTTTAGATACAATTTTGCCATGCGGCTCAATGGTCTAGGGGTATGATTCTCGCTTTGGGTGCGAGAGGTCCCGGGTTCAAATCCCGGTCGAGCCCACACTTTTTTCCTTTTACTTTTTGCTCTCTATAGCATGTCACATTTTGGATGAAATTGTGGTAAAGTGCTCATGCTATTTATTTGAATTCCAATGAATTTCTTTCCATTTGTTTAGGCCAAACCAATATCCATTGTCAACCACACACTTCCTCATCGGGAGCTCACTGCATCGACGATAGCAATCCACGTTTTAGACGAAATGAAGGTTACGCTTTTGTCAAGGCGATCTCTAACAAAATTGTTTACATCTGAATCATTGATCTGCCAATAGTTCGACATAAGTGATAATATCTGTTTGAAGACCGACATCTGACAGACAACAGAAGGAGGGCAGAAAAGCTTTCAGTTTTAATTGCGTCTTCTTGTTTTCCAATTGTAAGCAAATACTAGCAGGCACATCGACTCAGCTACGTGCCGTTTCAATCGACTTACGCAATCGGTCTGTGGTTGCTCCAACGAGAATAAACACAAATAAAACCTGCCGGGGAATTCCCCCAATGACATTATTATTGTACACGAGTTCGTCATCAATCAGGGCCATTGGTCATTCAAAGTGGAAGACTTCAAATTTCCGGCTCTGCATGTTCTTCAACGTCAATTCACATAGACACCATAATACAGTTTCCCTTGCGTGTTCTTGAAATCCTTGAAACTGTTTAACCAACCAAATATTGTCCAGTAGGTACATATACGAGTGTAGTTGTAGCTTTAGTTGACTTGGAAGTTGGAACATACAACGTGTACAAATAATCGCTGCGACCACATGTGCAACCAGTTTGCAATCAAAAATCACAATAAAAGGGCTCGAGCAAAGTTACGTAAGCTGCTTCCAAAAAGACCGGTCTCCGAGTGATCACTTCTAGAGCGGAACACATTTTGGGGGCACGGAAAATCAGAAATTCATGCATGACGCATCACTGTCTACTGTATACACACCTGTTTTTAATTTTACCCTTCCCACTCTGTGTAGAAAGCGAAAGCGAACGTGATCGGCCGGCGGTGAGATGAGTGCGAGATAAAATCGGGGCAACCTTGAAGATCTTTTTTTATTTCTTTTGGCTTGCTTGTATCCAATTAATTGAGAAGATAAAGCCAACGACGACATGTGAATCATTTGGTAAACATATTCCAATGTACACATACGCGTTGTCAAAGAGACATTCAAATTCGCTTGCTGAGTCTGTAAATGGATTTTGACAACTATTTAGACTCGCATCTATTTGCTAATTTTGTGGATTTTACTCAACAGCAATTATCGAGCTGGCAATTAGGTATCCAATCGGCAGTTGAACTATTTTCTTTCATTCAATACAAACTTTTAGTGAACATGAAGATTTTTGAAATCCACCATTTGTTTGTCGGATTCCTTATAACTTGTATGGAGATATGAGGCTAAAGTACATACGGCATATTAATTAACATCATTGGGCATGGACACATTGAAAAATCTTGTTATCTTAAGTCGACTAGATTGGTCCGGATTAGATGTAACCTGAACCCAAAAACTAGATTGGGCGGGCACGTCACCTTTCCAAAGTCAGCCACATATGCGAACTGTCAACTTATATCTCAGTCACGAATTTCTCGAATAAATCATCGACTACTCCTCCAAAAACATCAACCGAAACAGCTGTTCATATGGCCGATTTTAGCCAATTGAAATACATCTAGTCAGACGGACTTTATAAAATAAGTACTTTAACGTCCCTATTGAATAACCAGTGTCAATCTGTCTGAATGACAGATAATATGAACCCCATATGTGAGCTACTTTGACAAAGGGCTTTTCTACTTCAGAAAAGATCACTTAACAGATTGTTGATCATTATCTGAACCGAGCGTGTTTACATCGATCTAAATTGTTGTTTAAAACACCTTCGAGCACTAGCTGTCAACTGTCATGTGATTATACCCGATACACCATGAGAACGGTATTTGTTGTATTTTAAAAGTCCGCTTCGGTTTTTGTAGATCTACTTTCTTGTTTTGTACCAGGGGCCCAATTCCGCAAGAGTGAGTTTTTCGCTCGGGCGCACGCTTAACAAAACTCACACTCACTGCCCATGTACACCAATCGCAGTTCACGCGATTCCGTAATGTGATGTGAGTTTGAATGTGCTGAGTGAAACATTTTTTGTCAGCCGACTGAGCTGAATTCTGTTTGACAGCATTTTTGTTTACAAAAAAGGAAATTGAACGTGATTGTAAGGAGACACACAAGACGAAAAAATCGGTATGCATATTAAATTGTTTTTAATTAACTTATTTTGTTGATATTTTCGCAGGAGAAAATTAATTATAATAAGAAGAAATATTAGGAACTCAGGAGATCCCAGAACATATTTGTAACAGTTTGTTGATTTGTATCGGTTCCCAAAGAGTTTGTGTCTGGAATTTCGGGGAAAAATTCAACATCTTTTTCATAAAATTGAACGTCAATCTATGTTTTCCTCCATAAAGACCAATAAATACTCTTCTCGCTCATCACTCGCTTTTTTCATTGTCTTCGGTTCGCTCATTTTGCTTTAATACCTCAACTCCCAATCGAAAACAGAGTGAAACAATTTTTTAAATTGTATGCACGAAATCTGTCAAAAAAGCCTACTTACACTCTTGCGGAATCAGAACAAGACAGTGTATACTTTTTTCGTGTACCCAAAAGAACTCACTCTTGCGGAATTTGGCCCCTGTTCTGCGTACACCGCACCGCACACATTAATTATGTGAAAGTGGTTTTTGTACTGCGACCATTTTTTTGTTCTATTGTAACCCCAGAGACCTAGCTTTTAAAACTATCAGCTTGTGAAAAAAGATTAGTTTAGGTACGAATGGAGTAGTCCTACAATTTCGAATCGTATTGAAATGGCAGAGTTTTGAAACATTCATAGGACTGTTCGAGTTTCTGTTGCATGTTCGCGAAAGCTGGTGCAGTAGAACAGAATCCTAAGTTAAGTATGTGTTTTTCCGCGTGTTAAATGTACCCCTTCTTGCGTTTGTAGCTGATCAATTGCCGGAGGCCCTAGATCGCTACAAAGCAGACTCAACTGCCATCCTGGAAGTGATGGATCAGACGCAAAATGGGACAGAAAACTGTGACATCTCTTAAGATGAGCGCGTAATTGGAATTAGATTTGTCATACAAGACATGCTTAGGCAAGAAGTCTTGAGCTTGTGGTTTCTTTGGCCTTGAAGTAAACGAGCCATTTAAAAAATAAAAAATAATTTTTGTGTAAGACCCCACTATCTCAGCTTTGCTCTTAAGCTGGAAAGCATGGACGTTAACAAAGGCGGATGAAGGGATATTTGAGCCCAAAACTTGTCGAGTAAATTTTGGTCCCGTTTCTGTATTTGAATATGCAGAGTTAGCAGCAAAATGAACGAGCTTTACAGCCACATCTATCTATCGATCATAAGAAAAGAAAATCAAGTGCGCGGCCAAGGAGTCTTTGACTTCAACCCTATATAGGAGTCTGCAACTGGAGACAGGTATAACAATGGCGGATGTAAAAGCAGCTCCAATCTCAGTTCATCAGTATGCAATGTAACTAAAGCCTTTAGATTACCCACTATCCAAGGTAGGGTTATGCTTTGTCAGTCTGCGACTATTGAATTCATTTGGTATTGTGCCGTCAGGGTAATTAAAAGTTTGAAGCCACATATAGTCAGTCAAGCGAAAGCTGTTCTTGAGATAAACGCTATAAAAGTTGCTACAAGTCAGGATTTGTTAGCCTGGGATTGTAAGTTGCAGGTAAGACCATTTCCCATCTGCTCTGATAAGGTATAAATGATTGTCTGTGGAGAACATCTTCCGGAGCCTTCGATTATCGATGGTACTTTCTATATTCAATACCCTTAGGTCAGTACCAATACCAATTCCAATCAGGGGATTCTGGAGGATTTGTCTTTGTTTGAACAGGGTTTGTTCCTATTGTGAACTTTTAGAAAATATCAAGCCACTGGCAAATAAGACTTGATAATATTAGTAGATCTTCCAAAATTCATCCGAGTCCCTCTGATGGCCTCTGGGGAACGAAAAAAGGAGGCTTATGCCTAAGAGTTAATTTTTACAGAAAACAGCTCAGTCAAAGCGTTTGAATTTCCTAATAGCAGTTCACACCGCGAGCAGTATTTTCAACTTAGATTAGGTTAGGTTAGGTTCAGGTGACAGGACATTGACCTATAAACTAGCGTGCTTTTTACACTTTGTTTGACTAAGGGTTTGCAAGTAGCAAGAGGCATTTAAACGATTTTTTTTCTTATTTAGAATCAATATAGTTCTTAGTCGTGCCATGCCTACAGCGAGTTCATCGGCTGTGCAATCGCCTAGAAGGTCAATGCGGCCCGGTGTACCCCAAATGAGGTGAATTTTTAAATTGCACCGCCATCTTGTGACCGATTTGTGGGATTAAATAGAGACTTTCCCATCTGTAAAAATAGTGATACGCCTTGCGGATATAACACTAATTTGCAGACACGACATTGCCCCCTGGATCAACTTCCTAAAAACAACATTCCTTCCTTGTATCTAACAGATAATTTAAAACTCCTTTACCTTAAGCTTAGAATATATTTACAGAACAAAATAAATAGATTACACAAGTCTTTGTTTTCGTTTCGTGCCTTTGAATCAACCAAAGAATCCATTACCACCTCCATAACCTCCGCCATAACCGCCGCCATAGCTTCCACCGTAGCTTCCTCCATAGTGACCGCCATAATGTCCTCCATAGCCGCTACCATGGCCGCCTCCAAAGCCTCCACCGTGTCCTGGATATCCACCACCGAAGCCTGGGTAGCCGCCATGGTAGGGTGGTCGTGGCCTATAGTATCCGCCACCAAATCCTGGACCACCACCATAGCCGCCACCATAGCCTCCACCATAACCTCCTCCGTGGCCGCCGCCATATCCACCGCCGTAACCGCCACCATATCCACCACCATATCCACCGCCATAGCCACCGCCATATCCACCGCCGTAGCCGCCGCCGCCAAGTCCTATTCCAGCACCGATGCCACTGCCAAGTAGTCCAAATGTCCTCCCCTCTGGCTTATCAGCCGCCATTACACCGGCCACACACACCACAGCGAAGAGAATCTGCAAAATACGATGAACGATAGTTAGTCCCAAATGTAATCCACAAATTCACACCGTGCCTCCGAGAGAGGTTACTTACGAATGCACGCATGTTTTGTTCGGCTTTTTTTTTCTCTGCCCACTATGGTTATACAATCACGTCTCGAGTTAAACTAAGTTGATGCCCAACTGGGGGCAATGCTTTATATACGCCTAAAACGTAAATACACAACTCGCGGAAATGGTCAAGAGAATTGCGTTTTTTTTTTTCGGTAATTTACTTTGCCTCCCAAGAATTTGGCTTCACTTAGTTTAACAATATTTCAAGTGCTGTGCGCCTGGCGAATACGCTGCTGACAGAACAATCGCGGCGATGAGACGCAGTCATTCGATCCGTTCGCGCTCAGCGAAAGAGCAAGGTATGGGTATTGTTTGGGTTTTGTCGAGGGTCAACAAAACAAAAAAAAGTCAAAATAACGACAGCGGGAGCGCGATGGTTACACTAATGCACACGGTATGGTAATTAACCGGCTGATGAGGTGCTAATACCCTCCGAGATAGTAGTGATAACTAAGGTCAGCTTTTTGGGAAATTCCAACTTTTGGTTGGGTCTATGTCGAAATGGAGATACTGTCTTGGATCATTGAATTGACTGACAATAATAAAAAAGACAGTTGTATGAATATTTATGTTGCATAAATTGTTAGACAGACCCAAAAGGCTCGGAGCGGCCAAAAGGCGACGCATGGCAAAAACCGAGATGAAATCGAAAGCATTTTGGTTGAAATTTTATTTCAACTGACAGATATAGGTAGTGGTCTTGAGCGCAGTTAAAGAAAAGGTTAATTCGAAACAGCAAAGTGCACGATCGAAAACAAGTTCGTCAATTTAGCGACGCATAGATGCAGGGTGTGTCGGATAAGCTACGATTACACATGCCACTTTTCATGTCACATTTTTGACATGCCGACGTCATTATGACGTAAAAATTTGTTATAAATTTGTCACTATATGTGATCGCCTGTCAAGATTCTGGGCACTCTTACGAAAGACACACGAACGACTACTGAATGGTCAGATTTTTGTGACGTCAGCATGTCAAAATTTGCCACGAAAAATGACACGTGTTACGTGTAATCGTAGCAAAAACAAGACTTATTATAGTTTTTACTGGTTTTAGTCATAATAAAGTCCTTTTTGCATTTGTCGAACAGCAATGTGGGTTTTAGGGTTAATTCCGTACAATTGCATTTATCAAAAATAAGTGACCGGATAAGTGACGCTCGGTAAATTGCGTTCCTAGTTTATTATAATATCCGAATGAGCAAATAAAGCATTCCATAAGAAATGTACAGAACTTTTCCCGTTTAAACGCGTTACCCGGTTATTTGCTCTACTAAAAGTAAAGATGCTCGTAAAACTTCGTACAAAATCTCGGTTAAATGAACATCATACAACAAAGGCTTTGAAAATTGTTTGTGCTTTTAAAATGAATTTAGAGCAGTACGAAAAATTCAAATACTCCAAGTGTCACTGAATTTCAGTTTATGGAAAATATCTCCCTTGAGATATTTGAGGGCAACAATATCAGTAACAGAGGGATCTCCCTTTTTTTGACGGGGGTCTTATTGATTCGTAAAAAGAAACCGAATCGAAACAACGAAAGTAAGTGTGATCCAAGTAGTTGACCTTATACGGGTTAACCTTTCTTGATCTCTGGCAGATATTTATGTAATTCCTTACAATTCGTTCTAAACATGAATGAATCGAGTCTGCTTCCATTTGGGTATGGCCCTTAATAAAAACTTTCGTGCAATTGTTCTTTTATGTAAAAGTGAAACATTAAGCAATGCATTGGCCAGCGTGGCATTTCTATTCTGGGCAGTGCACCGCGTCGCTGTATACAAAATGGTTAAGACCACCACCTCCTACTTGTGTCGAAATGAAGCTGGTTATGATTGTGGAAAATTCTTGAGCTGTTACATTTCCTTCAGTTATATTCCAAAGGAAACAGAATCCGTCTTTTGATTTTAGATCGTAAAGGGTAAAATTTTGTTTTGTAGTACATCGTAGAAATATTAGACTTAGGGCTCAAGAGCACCGAATGGAATTCCATTGTAAAAACAGATAATTTGGGTTTTTTTTTAATCTGCTTCATTCGCTTTAAGTATATATTTCTAGAGTTATATTTTTAGATTCGAAGGCTCCACAAGTTTCGCACCTGTCTTTTTTTTGGCGAAAACAAGCTCAAATTCTGGTCTTCAAACTCATGCATAAATGCGCCAATTGAAAGAGGAGCGATGTCTTGTAGTTTGCACCATTCTTTGGAGTAAAATTCGAATACGGCTGATTTCGAAAGCCGGTTTATCTCTAAGTACAACTTAGAAGAACTTGACCTGCAGTAATGCGATTCCATTTTTGAAAGAGAGTTGAAAAAATCCACCAAGCATTTCTATGAGATAGCATCAAAAAGTAATTTTTGCCAAAAATGCAGTTACGATGTTTTCTAATTAAGCCGACGACATGCTATTAAAAATGCTTTATTGTCTTTTCAAGGCAATAAAACAGGGTTTTCATTATTGCCTTGGATATAATATTGAATATAATATTTGTTCTTACTTTTTTTCCTATTAAGCAAGGAAGACTTTGACCAGTCAATAATGCTACCTCTGAAGTCTGAGTTACCTACTTTATTTTTGCATCCAAATTCCCACAATATAACACTCTTTTTATATCTTACTTGTTAGTGATGTCTGATGTGTTAAATAACCTCAAACTGTGTTTTTTTTTAAATTAAAAAAAAAATCAACTTAAATAAAATATGCGTTTTCTATTAATTCGAATCTTACGTCAATCTCGGGACACCCTTTATTTGCCAAAAATAAAAAAAAACCGCACAACAAATGTTAGGTAGTAAAAAGTGTTGTTTAATTTTTGTGGAATTTAATTTTGATTTTCCCATCGTTTTTCAATTGGGTTTTGTAATTTGGAAGTTGCTCTTAGGGGCAAAGGTTGCAGAAAACTAATCATTTGTAGTGGTCAAAAATTGGAAAAGAGTTTTTGTATAATTTCGCTTCACGTATTGCTTGCTATAACTGCTACCTTACTGCAGAAGTGGCAGCATAATGGTTATTTACAATTCTTTATCATTACTCATGGGCTTGACAAATAACGTGAACGTACGAAAACGTGTTGTGCATTATAAAGTTACTCAACAGCAAGTAGCAGGCGCTCGCATACAGTAGTTAATTGACGCGGAAATGGATTGTTCCAAAAATCTGTTGCTATTCTAAAGAAATTTTAAGAGCTTACAAAAAGGGGATTTTTTTTAAGAAAGGCGACAGCTATAGAATATTTAATTTAACTCTAAACTAATACTGTTGATTATCTAGTAAGCTAGATGTAAAAATGTTCTCCTTGCGGCGGACATCCTTTTTACCCGACTGGACACAAAAGTGGGGTAATGGGCTTCGCGCGTATATAGGTCTGTTTCGACGAGAACTTCTGTAGCGTGAACGGCTTGATCGATATTCAAGAGGTGTCATTAGATTCGTATTCTTCGTCTTCCCCGGAGTGTCATAGCGTCATAGGCTAAAAAAAAATTGCCACTCAGTGGCTACGCATAATTTTGTTATTCTGCGTAGGCAGTCTCCCAGGCATGCCAGATTTTTTTTTACAAGTCTGGCCTCTTTTCCTAGGAAGAAAGCCAGAATTTTCTGGTTGCTTTCTGAAATTTCAGGCAATGTCGACTATCGCCAGACGATTTTCGATTGAAGAAAAGAATTGCCCCTTCTATGAAAATATCAAACCTAGAAGTGCTTTTTCTATGTATTCTATGTTTCATTGAAACAAAAGTGCACTTCCAGGTCAATTCTTATCACGAGCACGACAGAAGTGTCCGGAATATTTTGAGAGAATTGCCCTGAACTCACCAACACACACGAGCAAAATGTCAGATTGAAATTTTTGTTTTGCAAAGTGAAAACTGAAATTGAAATATATTGATTTAACCTTTCAATAAAATATTCTATGTGTACATAGAAATTTATAACTCTAGCGTTTGATTATAAATATCAAGAAGTTGTAAGTTTTTTCGGGTACAGAGGTGCCACCTTATTATTTTTAGATTCAATTTTATACATTTCTGGTAGCCAATGAAAGGTAGAACATTTTGGTATACAAGACTTTTCTTTTCATTTTCCTTGCCATAAAACATTATAGCTCTCAGCCAGCGATATGAAGATGGAGATGAAAATTATAAATGTCTATTCTGCCGGAAAATCGTTGCTGACACTCTTCAAGTTTATGTTTAGTAACGAAACATAGTTTTAGTATACCTAGTCCTGCCATAAATTCTGTTACAAATATAAAGCGGTATAGAAAAAAAAGAAGTACACATTTTGAATTGATTTTTTCTTCATTTATTAGAGCATAATATTGGTAAATAAAAAAAAATACATCACTCGAAATCACCACCTTTTGCCTTAACACAAGCTCTCAAACGTGTTGGCCATTGAGCTATTGCAGCACGTAGTGTTATCATGGACATCGTTGAGACTGCCACGGTCAACGATTTTTTTTAAAGCTCTCCAAATTTCTGTGGGGTGTTTTGCAAGCCTAGCTCTCCAATTCTGACCACAAACTATAATCCAATAGGTTCAGATCTGGACTTTCCGACGGCCAATCCTCTGCGGCTATAAAAGCAGGAATATCGAACCTGAGCCACTCCCGCGTGGTTTTTGCTTCATGCGAAGGACCAGAGACTTGTTGAAGCACCCATCTTTCTCCATTAAATAGAGTATTTGTTAGCGTCTTTACGGCCACGGATGATGGCCACGCTGAACCCTGGGAATTACTTTCTTCGCTTTCTTTAATGACAAAGCATAAACTCTATTATTTTTTTTGTTATAAACTTCTTTCACCGTAAAATTGTTTTCATCCATAAAAAGAATGTTTTCATGCCCATTGTTCGCATGCCACCAGCAAGAGGCTCTTGCATCTCTCCGCCATGCAAGTTGAGGAGTTAAAAGATGGCCTGTTGATCGACGATAGGTTTTCATGTGAAGATTATCCCGAACTAGCCTAGACATCGATCTGGCGGATATGTTCAATTCGCTGGACATGATCTTCTGCTTCCGAAGGGGATTTCTTCGAGTACGTTCACGCGCGTGAGATCTTAAAGACCAAGAACCATTTCGGTTAATTACAAACTTTTATTTTAAGAAGTAGGTACAAATGTCACTAAAACTAACAATGCTAATATTAATATCTAAGTTCCGATGACGGATAAATCTAAAAGTGTCCAAAGTGATCTCCAAATCCATCGTAGCCACCATGAAGTCCTATATCATCATGCAAGTGGAGTCCGTGATGTAATCCCTCGTCAAAGTGACCAAAGCCGATATGTCCTTGGTCGAAATGCCCGCCATAGAGAGCTGGTCCATGGACAATTGGTCCATGAACAACTGGCCCATGGACTACTGGCGCATGGACAACAGGCCCATGAAGTGCTGGTCCATAAATCCCCGCTCCATGATCGATACCAACGCCATGTCCTGAATAGAATCCTCCATGCAGCTCTGAACCATGAACGACTTCTCCAGAAAAATCGCCTTCATCGTCATCGTAGCGATGGTGGTCTTTATGTCCATGACCATGACCATGACTATGACCATGACCATGACCATCATGACCATGTTTGCTTTTCTTGTCCTTTTTGAAAAAATCAAAGTCGAAGGTGCGTCGTTCGGCTTCCTGTTGTTCTTCGGCCAAGGCGCATGCCACCACAATCGACAAGACAGCAAAGATGATCTAGAAAAGCGAACAATTCAGTAAAACTCTAAAATATTGTTAAATGCAATATCCTTACAAGGAACTTCATTGTACTTCAGTAATGATTTGGATTTAATTAGCTGTGAGTTTGTACAGAAGACCTGACTGTGATAGATAGAATTGACGGCGCAGCTCTTTTATACTTTGATCAAGATACAAATTCCGATCATCTGTGACATCTTGGCTGACATTTAATTACAACTTTTCTATATTAGTTGCATAAGTTAGCACAATTGCATATGCAGTGCAAGAAAGTCCAAAGACAGCTCGACCATCACGCTCGGTCGCATTTCGACATGAGGTGGAAGTCGCTGTTCAAACGTTTTGGCCGTAAATTAGCCAAAAATTCGGAAATATTAGCAAAACAATGAGCTGAAGTGACGTAAATTGGAGGGAAATTCATCACAGATTTACTCAACTGTTGAATGGGCTGCTCTGGCGGTGGAGGTAGTTTTGCTTTTCCCATTGTGGCAATTTCAGCGGTCAGTGATCTACCTTGAGAAACGTGAGACACATCCGATATACGTTTGTTTTATTTTGTAAGCAAAAGTTGGGAACTTAGACTGATGACAGTAAACTGATTAAAATGGTGATTGACTATCTTGCGGTTTATGGCAACACATGGAATTCTAAAATGGGCTGCTGGGGTCTATGGAAAAGCTTCTCAAAATAATGATTGTCGAGTATTGGACCTTGTTATTTTTGATAATGTTGTTTCCTAGCTAAAGAAGAATCGTAAAAAAGAACAAAATACTACATCTCCACTTTTTACTCAATAAGTCGACTGTAGAAAAAATACTTTTGTTTAAAGTCAATAGGCTCTGCCGGCCTGTTAAAGCGAATTTCTACCCAGACATTGTTTATTCAATCTCTTCCAGCTCTCCCTCCATAGCCGGAAATTGAAAAAAAAAATTGACCTAGACCAATCAAAAACGGAGAAACATGAAGTCAGCCAGCTGTCAGACTTACGAAACTAGATACTTGAACGCCCCCATTGACAAGTAGTTTAATGTAATGTTTGTTCGGTTATATTGGAGCAACTTCAGATTTTTAAAATTCATTTACAGAATAAAATTGTAGTAAAAATTTACTAAAAAATTACCTCAACTGACTGAGAGAAATTGTCATGAATTTCAAATGAATTGAGACTAAGCTCGTTTATTGGCGGACATTTTGAAACGCCGATGACAGTTCAATATGTATGGCTGACGTATATAGTTACGTTTTTGCGTTTGGGATGCATCATCTAGTACAGACCACATAGTCGACTTAGGACAATGTGCCCAATCACATTCCAATTTGAAATGCTATTTGCTTTGATGTTGATGTCGAATTTGACAATCGAAATAACTGTGCTTGAAAAAGGGTCTTAAAATGTGAAAATAAATGTAATTTAGGTCGATAAAGTTGTAAAGCTTTGTAATTGTTACTTAAAAACGAATTAGTTTGAGAAAATAGGAAACGTCAGCATTGGAAATTTCCCTCGGAAAGTATTTAAATGCGCCACATATTTTTTACATAATGTTGTATATTTTTTCTCTATCAACTCGCAGAAAACTTGTAACTCCTTAGAAGTTGACTGTTTTGTTCTTCCGAGTGGACTTTGGTGAATCGCCGGCGATTATTGCATCTGCTTTTGGTATCGAGTCCTTTACGTTTCATTTTCACGTGCGAATTCCATTTCAGCTTTGCGTCGAGTGTTATTCCCAGGTATTTGGCCTCGTTAGCAAAGGGTATTCGAGCCAAGTTTAGGAAAATTGGCAAGTCATTAGTTTTCCTATATGTGAAATTTACGTGAACAGATTTAGTTTCGTTGAGGGCGATCCGCCAGTCCCTCGTCCATTCATTTACTTTATTCAGTGTGGTTTGCAGCTTTGCAGTCGTTTCTTCGATCGTATTACCTACTGCAAGGATAGCGGTGTCGTCGGCGAAGGTAGCAAGGATAGTGCCATCTTCTCTTGGTATATCGCGAGTATACAACAGATACAGAAGCGGCCCAAGGACGCTTCCTTGCGGTACGCCGGCCGAAATTTCTTTAAGCTCCGAGTATTCTACACCATGTCTAACACGGAAGAGTCTGTTCCCGAGATATGATTCTAGGATATCATATAGGCTTACGGGGAGAATTTGTCGTAATTTAAATTTTAAGCCGTCGTGCCACACCTTATCAGAGGCTTGTGAGACGTCGAGGAATACGCTTGAGCATATCTTTTTTTCTTCAAATGCTTTCTCTATTACGTCAGTAATTCTATGCACTTGGTCAATCGTTGAGTGCTTGGTTCTGAACCCAAACTGGTGGTCAGGGATTAGATTATAATCTTCTATAACCGGTTGTAGGCGCCTAAGTAATATCCTCTCGAAAACTTTAGATATGACTGGAAGAAGCGAAATTGGTCTATACGATTTTACTTCATTTGGCGGTTTTCCTGGTTTTAAAACCATAATGACTTCCGCGACTTTCCATTGGCTCGGCACGTGTTTAAGTCTGAGCGCAGCATTTATAATATATAGAAGCTTAATTAATGCTTTTCGAGGTAGAACTTTGAGAACTTCTCCGGTGATCAAATCATAACCAGGAGCTTTCTTAGGTTTTAGAGATTCGATTTCACGTTTTAGTTCCCTTAGCGTTGCATATGTGAGTGAAAAATCGTTAGATAGTAATTCCGTCCCACCATTGGTACTGCCGTAAGCCGCTCGACCATCGTACGGTTTAAAGGTTTCCTGTAGATGGGCGGCAAAAACGTCCGCTTTTTCTTTATCTCCCCTTGCCCATTCATTTTGATTTATTTTTATTGGCGGCGCTGGGATTTTGGGCCTTTTGGTGCCTTTTACAGCTTTCCAAAGTGAATAATTAGAATCTTTTTTGGCTGTTAAACTTTCAAGGTAAGAACCTATCGCTCGATTTTTAAAATCCTTAATAGCTGTCTTCAACAAATTGCACAAATAATTCAAATGTGCTTTATGTTGCGGAGCGCGACTCTGTTGCCATTTTTTACGCTCTTTCCTTTTTTCGTTGACCAATTCTTTTATTTCGGGCGGATATCGTAAACCGTATTTGGCCGGCGTTTTTCTTGGGTTAGGCGTATTATTCCAGGAAGCGAGCTGAACGACTTCAATGAAGCGATCAACTTCAACCTCAAGTTCGTAAGGTGTCGTAAGTGGAACCCTCAGTTCAACATTCTCTTCAATTTCGTTTCTAAAGTCTTCCCAGTTAGTTGTTTTACCAGTAAGTCTAGCTGGCTCTTGGTTATTGACTAGTTTTGCGCTCAACGTTAAAATAACCGGTGAATGATCAGATGACAGATCAAAGCTCTCTTCAACTTTAATGTGGTTGGTAGATATTCCTTTCACGACGAAAAAATCTATCAGATCAGGTATTTTTGAAGTATCAGTTGGCCAGTAGGTCGGTTTGCCCGTCGAGTGGAAATCACAATTGTACTCCATACCTGCCCCATAGAGCATTCTACCTTTTCGCGAGATGAATCTAGAACCCCAGAACGTGTGTTTCGCATTAAAATCGCCGCCAATAATGAAATTTGGTTTGAGCGATTTAAGCAAGTTAGTAATCACTTTTTTCAAGCGCGGAGCGTGGTGGACAGTAGATAGATGAGATTCTAAGAGTACGCTGATTATTTTTTACTCGAATCGTGCACAGTTGCATATTTTCAAGCTCTATCTTCAGGTCTTCGTATTGTTCAATGCAGTCTTTAATAAACAATGATGATCCACCTCTCGCGTGTCCAGATGGGTGACAAGCGTGCAAATCATTGTAGCCTTTTATTTTTAAAATTGATCGCTCTTTTACGTGGGTTTCAGAAACTAAGCAAATGTCAATATCCTTTTCGCGCATGAATACTTCCAATTCATCGAGTTTTTGCAAAAGTCCGTTTGCATTCCAAGTACATATTTTTAACATTGGTTTTTCATTCATATTATATTTGAAGTACGCGTTTTCCTTGAATTATTTTCGAGCTTAACCAACCGATCGAGAATAATTTTATTTATTTTGCTTTGTTCTTCAAGTTTCCCGAGAATTACTGAGAAAACATGAGAAACACTGTCTGGCGAAGTTTCAACTTTTTTTGGTTCTTCGAATGCCACAGCCTGAGCGTAGGTCTGCACTCCGGCTGTCCGAGGGCCACTATTCGGTGGCTTTCCTGATGGCAATTTTTGAATAGGGTTTCCTTTGACAACAGAGGTCGAGGGCATTTCTGCCGACTCTCTTTTTTTGAAATTCTTACGTTCAGGAACCGGAGGTTTTAGATTGTTTACTATCCCCTGAACAATCAAATCAATCCAAATTCCCCTTTTCTGTATACAGGGGGTGAGTACAGAATGACATCTCCTTCCCCCTTACTCGTGGGTCCAAAATAGAATCAATAAACAAAAAAACACAAAACAAAGGGACTGGTGTAATTGAATCGGGCACCAAGAACTTCGGCAACACCGATTCTCATACGATTATGACGGAGGAGGAAGAAAATCGCTTACTCCAAGAACCGTCGACTAGTAGGGCAGCTTCGGTTGAGGGAAGCGTCAGAACGGTTGACTTCGGACTCGAGAAACTTTTTCTCGAGGAAGATGACAACCGCTCGATCGCCAGCTCATCCAAATTCTCCATATCGTCTACAGCTTCAATTAGGAAAAGAGTGCTGAACTGTAAGATGACGATTAAGAAATTGAAGAAAAAGCACCAACTAGAGGACAAGGACAAACAAAGACTTCAAAACGCCCTTGAATTTCTAGAAAGGCAGTCCAGGGATATTAGCGTGCACCATGCTAGTAATCCTGAGGCGGACCCTATGGAAATCTCGAGTGAGGGAGCGCTTATGCAACCACCAATGCCTGTGATATGCCTTAGCCTATCGGGGCACGGGTCGGCTGCATCTGACCCCGCAATTGAAGTGGACAAAAAGGACGTTGTTTCACCGGGAGAGGCGGACTCGACTCTGAACAGCGCAGTGACTGTTGTTGATAAGTCGAAGCCAAAGGACGATGAAAGTTTGGACTTAACCGAAGCCTCATTTGTCTCTGCGGCGAACACGACGGAAGGCAACAAGCTGTTCAGAACAGTACAACCGACGGATCCGCTAAAAAGGAGAAAAAACGCGCGTCGCCTATTAAATAGGTTTAGGAACCGCGATCCCAGCTCCTTCACGGAGAGGGAAAAAGCGCAGTTAGCTAGGGCCCGGGAGACAGTCAAGTCTACCGAAGACGCATGGCGCAGCAGCCTAATAGCGAGGAGGCAGAACCCAATCAACAAAGGGAAGTTGTCTGGACCAAGGGAGGAATGCCGCTTGCCTTCCGCCTTGGGAAAGGCAAAACCCGAAAAATCGGGTGCCGGCCCAGCTAAGGACTTGTCTAAGGCTGAGCAGACACCTGGATGTTCGAAAAAGGTTCTGCCTGTTAGGAAGGTAGCCAGGACGACTTCTGGAGGAGTCAGCACAAGATTGGCCGTAGCGGGGGCGAAATGCCGATTGCCTTTCACCTCGACTGCGGTTGATTCAAAGTGTCAAGGGGCTGCCTCGGGCAAGGATACGTCCAAACCTGGGAACGCACCGGTGGTCTCCAAAAGAGGTCGCAACGACGACACGATCTCCCCGGTAGTAGGTAGGCAGGCTAAAAGGCTGAAATTCGCCGAAAAGGTGAAGGAAAGTCTGCGCGTCGCTATTGTCGACTACGGCAACCCAGACCGGAAGCTCTCATCTAACCAATGGGAGTTAATAGAACAACGCATCCTTGATGGTGTTAATGACGCCATTGTGAGGGCAGATGGCAAGCCTCCACTATTTGGCCAGCTATCTACCTTCAAAGGATTCAAGACTATGGAGTGTGACAACCAAGAGACCTTGGACTGGTTAAAGGGCTTCATAACCAACATGAACGCACCTTGGTCAAAAGCTGACCTGCGCGTTGTTGACAGGAAAGAAATCCTGAACTTGACCAGGCCAAAGGGTATTATCCGCATGAGGGGACCTTACCTACCCGTTGAAAGGATAGAACGGAATCTGCAGTTCCTTAACCCGGAACTACAAAGCAGAGAATGGAAAGTCCTCGAAACGGGTGAATATACCCAGAATGGGATGGATGTGACTATATTGCTATGTCACAAATCGCTGCCGCTACTCCGTAAGCAAGAGTTTAAGGTCCGCGTAGGCATAACGCGGTGCAAACTCCGGTTGCTAGCGGCGAAAGAAAAGGGAGAGCAACCGACTACCCGTGATGAAGATAGTGCAAATAAATCTTCATCACAGTAAGGCGGCCAGCGCCAACCTCGTTCTCCTTATGGAAACGAAATCCATAGATGTCGCCCTGGTTCAAGAACCCTGGATTCTCCGGGGAAAGATAAGCGGGCTGAGCTCCAAAGATTTGGTTATATACCATAACACACCAGAAAATGGTAAGTCACGAACATGTATTGTCGCCAGAAAACAGCTTAAACTTTTTCTTCTACCTAGTCTCAGCGGCTCGGACCAAACAGCAGTCAAATGGGACAGGACAGGAAAAGGCGCGCTGGTACTGGCGACAATCTACATGCCACACGAAACAGACAATCCACCCCCAGAGCTATCCTGCACACTCGTCAAAACAGCAGAAAGGGAGGGTTGGGACCTGATTGCTGGCTGTGATGCTAACTCCCACCATACGCTCTGGGGAAGTACGGACATAAATGTACGAGGTGAGTCCCTCTTAGAATTTATAATTAGCAACAATCTCTTAGTAGCTAACATTGGCAATGAGCCGACCTTCGTAACTAGGAATAGACGTGAGGTGTTAGACTTAACACTCTACAGTAACTCACAAACTCTAACTGTGAAGGAATGGAGAGTCTCCCTTGAGCCATCCTTCTCAGATCACAGAATTATAGAATTTCTAGTAGACGAACAGTTAGTAGGTAGAGGTAAATTCAGAAACCCAAGACTTACCAATTGGGACACTTTTGTCTCAGAAGCTGTGAGGAATAGTCAGAATCTCAAGAACCAAGAAATGAGATCACCAGACGAAATCGATGCATTCACAGATAGTTTAAATAAAATCCTAAGCAATGCATTCGATATAGCCTGTCCTCTACGGACAATCAGGAATAGAAACACTCAATCGTGGTGGTCCAAAGATCTCCTTGAAATCAGAAGGAAAGTTAGATCTCTGTTCAATTTGGCCAAACGCACTAACTTACAGACAGACTGGGATTTATACAAAGCCGGTCAACGTAAATTCAAAAGTGCTGTCACAAGTGCTAAACGCACAGCCTGGCATAAGTTTTGCAATGAAATAGAAAGCACTAGGGAATCAGCTAGACTTCGGAAGATCCTATCCAAAGAACCTGCGGTTCCAGGATATCTAAAAGACAACAGTGGTAACTGGACGCAGTCCTCTGAAGAGACTCTAAGTCTGCTTCTACGGACGCACTTTCCGGGTTGCATCCCAGCAACAACCGTCCAGTCTATTTCAAGCATAGCAAATACCTCTGCTACAATTCCAGGGGGTATAGTAACCGAAGAAAAAATTAAATGGGCGATCGATACGTTTGCACCATTTAAGTCACCTGGGGTGGACGGAATCTTCCCGATCATGCTCCAGAAAGCCAGGTCAATAGTTATACCAGCCCTGATGAGACTCTTCACACGCTGCCTGGAATGCGGTCACATTCCCAAGGTATGGCGAGAAGTAAGGGTCGTCTTTATTCCGAAGGCAGGCAAGTCCAGCCACACGGCTGCGAAGGACTTTAGGCCTATAAGCCTAACATCCTTTATCCTGAAAACCTTCGAAAAGCTTTTAAACGTTTTCATCCGCAGTCGGATTGACAATATGATATCAACGGCACAACATGCTTACATTAAAGGTAAAGGAGTTGAGACCGCGTTACATGAGGTCACCGGCATCATAGAAAAGTCCTTAAAGGACAAAGAATATACACTAGCCGCGTTCCTAGACATTGAGGGAGCTTTTAACAATGTCAAAACGTGCGCAGTAAAGAGAGCGCTACTCAATTCCAACGTTGACCTACCACTTATCAACGTGATTGAAAGCCTACTTAATGAAAGGAAAATTAATGCAAAACTAGGTGACACTGACCTTAGAGTGACAGCCTCTAGAGGTACACCACAAGGAGGAGTCATATCCCCCTTACTCTGGGTCCTTGTCATAAATGAAATACTAGTGAAACTCGAAAATAAAGGGGTCAAGGTAACCGCTTATGCGGACGATGTAGTAATACTTGCTACAGGCAAATTCCTACCTACCATAAGCGAATTGCTAGAAAACGCATTACGGATACTCAATATGTGGGCAAAACAATGCGGTCTTGGAGTCAATCCACAGAAGACTGAATTAGTCTTGTTCTGTAACAAAAGAGTGATTCCGGACTTCGATCCTCCAAATATTGAAGGCATACCCCTCAGGGTCGCCGGGAGTGCTAAATATCTGGGTACAATCCTAGATAGGAAGCTTAACTGGAAAATGAACGTCAATGAAAGAGTAAAGAAAGCTGCAAACGCTTTCTACGCATGTAATCGAATCTTCGGCAAAAGGTGGGGACCAAACCCTAAAATAATTTTGTGGATGTATACGGCTATTGTGCGTCCAATACTCACGTATGGAAGCTTAGTTTGGTGGCAAGCCACAAACAAAGCATCAAATCTCAAATTAATGACCAAAATACAAAGACTAGCGTGTATTAGCACAACCAGTGCAATAAGGACAACACCTACGGCTGGAATGGAGGCAATCCTCAACCTGATACCGTTAGATCTTTATATGCAAGAATCTGCAGCCAAAAGTGCCCTTAGGATCAGCCAATCCAAAAGCTGGAAACCCTATAAAATGGGACACGCACAGATTCTGAACAAATATATGGGAGATGCTGTCAGTTCTGACTACTTGTCTCCCTACCTTGACTTCGATAAACCATTCTCTTGCTATTTTCCCAGCAGAGAAGAATGGAACACAGATGAACCCACAAAAAGGAAATCGATATCCATCTATACAGATGGTTCTAAGATGGACTGTGGAACAGGTGCTGGAATTTTCTCTGAAGAATTGAATATACATCACTCGATCAGATTACCTGACCATAGTAGTGTGTTTCAAGCGGAGGTTCTGGCTATCGGCGAAGCTGCCCACATGGTGTCAATGTTGGAAATACCAAGGGATGATATTACCATATTCATTGACAGCCAGGCGGCTATAAAAGCAGTGTCTGCTATTGAAATTAAATCAAAGCTAGTTCGCCGCTGCCGTGAAGAGCTTAAGGCTCTCTGCTCGCAGCACATCACGCGCTTATGCTGGGTTCCTGGACACAGGGATAAAACCGGCAACGAGAGAGCTGACGAACTGGCTAGGAATGGATCCGCTATGGATCAAGATCGTGCGATCAAATTTATCAGGCCACCACTCTGTAATCTCAGAGAGAGGGTGGAAGATAAGATCCGAATGAAAGCCAACAACAGGTGGAAAGAATTAACTACCTGCGAATTATCAAGGAAGCTATGGCCGGAATACAATCCAAGTCGGACTAGCAAACTCATGCAGTTTGATAGAATGTCGATGTATAAACTGGTAGGGGCCCTAACGGGTCACAACTTCCTAAGAAACCATACAATGAAACTGAAACTCAAGAATGACGACATATGTAGGGGGTGTGAAGACGAAGAGGTACATGAGGATACACCTCACTTCCTCTGTCAATGCCCCAGTCTTTGTCACTTGAGATATAGAACACTTGGTAGATACTACTTCCAAGACGTATATGAACTTTCGAATGTCTCTCTATCTGATCTTTCCAGGTTCATAAACTTATCAGGATGGCTGGACAAAGTCGAGTAATGTGAGGGAGGAAAATTTCATCGCCAACGACATCGGCTAACCCCTCAACAAGGGTATCACAATGGGTCCACAAGGACCTAAGTGGGGTGCTGCAGGGTTACTCTGGAGCATCCACCCATCAACCTAACCTAACCTAACCATCCCCTGAACAGTCTTACGCTTTGTCTTAGTTAGCGGTTTTGATTTAGCTTTTTCGGGCTTAAGGAGCGCATCTCTCCGTTTTTGCAACTCCTTAGCTACTTCACAGCCTCTATAATTTGCCGGGTGCTTTCCCTTGCAGTTAGCACAGGTAGCGGAGGACTGTTTTTTAACTCCACAGTCTTGGGAGAGGTGATTTCCGGCGCATTTCACACATCGTGGTTCTTTTTGGCAATACATTTGCATATGATTAAATCCTTGGCAACGTTTGCACTGTGGAACTATTCTTACATTTCTACGCATGGGTTCGATTTTTACCACGATATTTAATATTGTTTTAATTCGGTAGATATCTTCGATATTATCTGACCTATCGAATGTAAGCATAAAGAGCGGAAGTCCACGTCTTACCACGATATCCTTATCGACTTCCGTTTGTTGCTTCTCCTTCTTAATGATATTTACGGCATCAAGAATTTTATACCCTTTGGTTTGAAGGTCGTTTATAACCTCGTCTTTGGTGCATGAGGGGTGGAGTCCCCTTGCTACAACACGATGTGGCCTTTCAGACTTTATTTCGAAAGTATACCACTGGATCTTCTCGGTATTTAGCTTTTGGGATACTGCCCGGTAATCATCGTGGTTATCGAAGCTAATTTTCCACGCATTATTCCTTAAAGATGTAACCTTAAATTTCGATGTTATCGTTCCTTTAAGGAGGCTATGCAACTTATTATATTCCGTCACCCCAACGACGTTTATGGGAGGCGGTGCCCGAATTTGTGATCGAAGTTGTTTTTCTTGCGGTTCTTTACGCTTTTGTTCTTTTAGGGGCTCGACTTCGGGGGAAGAACCGGCTCTCCTTTTCTTACTAGGCCTTTTCTTAGCGACCTGATCCGTTTCGCGTGCTAGTTCTTATTCGTCGGTGTGGTATTCCTGACTAGCTAAGCGTGGTGGAGTACATTCGCGTTCTTTCAGCAAACGATTGCTCCTTAGAACCTTATTTTCTTCTTTTAGCAGATCTATCTCTTTCTTAAGATCTTGATAGAGTAGGTCCATTTCCTTAAGCTTGATTCGGAGTGCTTTATTTTCTTCCTCAAAACTTTTATTTTTCACTGAGTCCTGTTTTTCACGCGCTGGCGCTCCCGGCGGACTTCTTTTCCCGGGGTTATTCGATCTTGATGGAGGAGATCGAGATACCCTTGAACATTTTATAAAAGGGTCAATGGATTGCAATAAGCGGCTCTCCCCAGAATCCGTAGAGCCGACCTCCGAAGAGGGTGGATTTTCCAGTAAAGCTGGACTGCCACTTGGGGTAATTAATCTTTTTGTTTTGTTCATTGCATTTTTTGTATACACCATAAGCTCGGTATACGGAGGTTGAATTTTAGTCACCTCTTACGACAGGCATGCCTACCTCGGGTATATTCTTTCCCCTACCCGAAGGGGTACTTGAACAATTACGTGTGTATTTTTTGAATCTTCAGGCATATTTTATTGTGCAGGAAATTATTTTAAATTAAGTGTTTTCTTATTCATTATTATAAATTACTACTACAAAAACTATACTTCAATTTTCATTTCGTTTAACCCGCGACTTCGTCTGCGTAGAACTAGTACTTCGAGTGTAACTCATTAAAATATTTATATCAATCGGGTCCAGAATTTATAATTTTAGGATTATATCACGGTTACATCGAATTTTCTGTGCAAAAATGGCAAGTAACAACAAAACTGTGTTTTCAAATAACATAACAGCTCTCCTATCCGATTCCTCCGCAAAATTTTGAAAATTCTCTCTTAGGTTTTCTATGCCTGAAATTCTTCTCGGCCGTTGACTCTTTCGTCGCTTAGTTTGTGGTTGGCAAATGGGTACGCCTACGGCGCTACAGGCATGATGAATGAAAGAAATTATTATCCTGAATTATAGTTTATACTTTGTACACAACTGTGTAATTAAAATTGTATGTACTAAAATTCAACTTTTTCAATTGTTAATATCTAAAAAAAGTAAAAATGCATAGCTAATCACCCCGAAAATCTCTTATTTTTGACGCTTCATTATTTGTTAGGATTGGTTGAGTGTGTGAACAGCAAGAGGTAAATATACTACTGAAAAAACTACAGAAATAATAATAGAGTCGATGGATGGACTATTTTACACACAAAAATTGCAATCTATGCTTAAAACGTATGAAACTTATGAAACCATCAGTTCCCTCGCAGGATTGCGCCAGCAAATTCAAAAACAATGCCTAAAATATTTTTTTTGTAAAGCCTATGCTGCTCGCGCTTATAAATACAACAAACAGTTTTCAAATTTGTTTCCAATTTCATTCATCAATCCAGCTTCCACTTCCAGAAGTGGAATGAAATTCAAACAAATTTGAAAGCTGTTTGTTGTATAAATAAAAATTGTTTTTGTTTATTTTTTCTATATTTTTGTTTTATATAAATAAAAATAGTTTTTGTTTATTTTTTCTATGTGTGTGTTTAATTTTTTATTGACTGTTCCACTTTACAGAAAAAAAAAAATATTTTAGGCATTCTTTTTGAATAAAGCATCTTTTTTTCAAGTTTAGAATTTTTTCGTTAAAAGTGTCTTGCAACGATGCCGAAAGATCAGACAACTTAGAGAATTGTTTTGCCCAACAAATGTTTATATACAATTGACAACGCGCCTCAAGAGTCTTCACGAACACTGGTGTCGCGAGTTCAATGGTTTCATCACATATCAAAAGTGCTCAACGCGCCTAAAGAAGTTATCGCTTCAACAAGCACCCAGATGATGTCGATTACAGAATCCGCAAAAATGTATTCCCGGCGATTTGACCATAAACTAAGTATTAAATAGACCGTCAGCTCCCGCGCACCTACCCGATTCCCCCCTCAAATTTTGTAAAGAAAATTCTCTCTTAAATTTCCTATCTGTGAATACGTGTGAAGCAGCAAAAAAAGAAATTCTAATTGGCGGGAGAAGTAAAAAAAATAATGACACTCAGCAGTGTTCCTACATAGTAGTATTTCTACCTTTTTGTGGGAATTACGATTTCCGAAAAGCCTTCCATGCGTTAAATGAAAAAACATCAAAATTGTGTGAATATCAACAATTTGACTAGAAAACATTCAAATTACATTTCACCATGAATGTCAACGCACTAAATGTACATAAAAAGGAGATTTTCCTCTAGCAACAATTTCTAGTACCAAAAAAATGCATTATAATGTTTGAAAACTGCTATTTTTATACTGAAGAATAATTCAATGTGATTTTCTTTCCGAACAATACAAATTTTGCTTTTAAAGTACAGTTTGTTTCATTAAAAAATCGAGGGAATTTGAGTTTAGTGAAAAGGGAACAATTAATACGCTTCGTGGGAAAAATAAAGAGAGAGCGCTAAGAACACTGCTGAGAGTTAGTGTATTTTGTGAGTTTCTGTCAGCTGATGGATGCGTTCTGAGAGTTTAAATTCGTTGTTTTAATTCACCACGAAAACATGTATTTTACAAAATGCGTAAAGCGAATGTAATCAATATGAATAAATAAAGGAATAAAGTGTGAAAAATGCATTCGTTAAAATAAAATAAGTTATTTTTGTTCCTATAATTATAGTGTCTGTTTTCGTTGGTTGTTGTTGGTAAAAAATTATTTCGCCTAAAATGTCGACAGAAAAACGGTAACCAATATAAAGATAAGCATTGATTAAGAACATTCAAATATGCTCTAGGGAAAAGATATACACATTTCTGTGTGGGTATGATTTTTGAGTTATACTGCTCGTAATAATAACAAATTTAACATCGACTTTAAATTTCCGGGAGCTCACATTTGCGAAATTTGTATGGAAGATATAACCACTGTGAACTACTCGTACTTAAATTTAGTAAGGCCCAATTTTTTCATGAAGATTCCGTTTATTAATGGAAAACAAAAAAAATAAAATTTATTAAAAAATTTTATACAATTGACATAATTAAAAATTACATTTGAAATTAATTGCGTGAGCCCAGAATATTAATAATTTTGTTTTATAAAAAGAAAAAAGTCGAATACAACGAAAATTTATTTTCTTTAAAATGTATACGGGAAAGAACGAAACTTTAAATATACCTATATATAGGTATAGGTACCCACATTGGAAATAAACAAGTTTACTGATTTGTACCCTGTGCCCATGTTCTGTAATTATAACATCGATATATTTATCACAAAAACGATATGAATTGAAAGAAAATGCTTAAAAAGTATCGATGCGAAAATTTATTTACTTAACTTATGATATGTCTCACACATTTAAGTTTTGCTGCTTACAATTTTCTTTTAATTCCTTCGATTCAAAATCATTACCTATATAGTAATCAGATTTTTTTATGTTAATAAGCTTCTTTTTTTTTATTTTTGTCAATGATTCATAAGTTCATCGATTTCCATTGTTTACAACAAAAATGTAAACATCCCGTACTATATAGATTATCAAGGTAAAATGAAAGAAATCCTAATAATGTATACCTACCATGCGTTTTAATATAATTTGGTACTAAATTCACCACACCACACCCACCGCTTTCTTAACACGTCCCGATAACGGGCAATTATTTGAATTATTTGAATTTTTTCCAATGTTACCACGGAATAAACTGTCAGAGGCATCTGTCAGGTTAGTATGTGCAAGTGTATGCGTGCGTCTAATTTACTTTAACATTGGCACACATACTTTGGCACATAGTAACACCGAAAACAGCTTGTAGGCAAATTCTCTTAAGTTGAAAGAGCTGACGGTCTATTTAATACTTAGTTTATGGATTTGACTCGATCCACACCATAAACTAACTATTAAATAGACTGACAGCTTCAGCCAAAAAAGAGAAATTGCCTACAAGCTGAATTTGACCTTGATGTAGCTCAGTTTGAATTCATGTATTAGTGCCAATGTTATTCAAAGGGACTCACTCATACTTGAAAAAAAACCAGCCTACACTCTTCCGGTTTAGACCGGATGTCGATAACCTGAGGTGGGGGGTCATTTCATTATCGTGTGTTGCGGCTGTGTTGGGCAAATTAAAGTTGTTCTTAGTTCCTGTTCGAATTCGTTAGTTATATTTTGAACGTCATTAAAACATAATATAAAAAAATATTCGACTTGCTTATTTGTTCGTTGGTATCAAGTTATTATATTATATCAGAACACCATGATATAAACAATTGTTGTGAACAACGAAACTACATTAGTCAAAAGATAAAATTTCAATTCAATGTCAATTTTTGTTTGTTCTTGAGTCCTTTTCCGGCGTATATAATAACAAAATACTTATTGTAATTAATTTATCACCGTCCGATTTCTTTTTAATGTTGTCATTATTGATATTTGAAATTCGCCATCACTTTTTCTATTAATTTTTCCCTCACATTTTTTCTTGAATATTTGCTAGTGATTCCTCTGCCTATTTAAATGTTTTGAAAAGTCAGCGCTGTGTAAAAGAGACTAAAGGTGTATTAAGAAAGCCGCAAATTTTCAAACCTTTATTTTCATATAATCTTAAAATGTCAAAAATAAGCTGCCACCAGCTGGAAAATATAATTTGAATGCATTTTTTGATGTGTCTACATTAATAAAATTGGTGTGTACGCACTCACTCCCATTGGGAATTTTAGTTTTAATTTTTCGTACTGCTCTAGTTTCATTTTAAAAGCAGAAAAAATTAAAAAAAAAAAATTTGTGTCATACGGGCTTTATTAATAATGAAACACCTAGTAATCAGACATTTTGAATGTGATGTAGGTAATTCGTATGATTTTTTTTGTTTTCCGCAATTAAACGGAATTTTTACGAAAAGATCATTACTAAAAAATATTTCAAATCTTAATATTCGTAATCAATTCTTCTTTTTAAATTCTTCGGACATTACTGCGGAGTAATTTTTCGCCAAAAACAACAAACGAAAACAGACTCAATTATAATTATAGGAAGAAAAATATTTTATTTGAGCGAATGAATTTTTTCCTTTATTATTTATATTGATTACATTCGTTATTATACAATTTGTAGAATATGAGCATTTATTCGTTGTGAAATAAAACAACGAATTTGAACTCTCAGAACGCATCCATCAGCAGACAGAAATCACCAAACACACAAACTATCAGTCAGTGTTCTTAGACGTCTCTCTTTATTTTTCCCACGAAGTGTGTATTTTTCCTTTTTCACTAAACTTTAATTAAATAAAAGTAAAATTTGTATTGTTCGAACAAAAATCACACTTAATTAATCTTCAGTATAAAAATCGGAATTTGCTAGCACTTTAATGATTATTTTTTGGTACTAGAAATTGTTGCTATAGGCAAATCTTCTTTTTATGTTTATATTCATGGTCAAATGTGGACCACAATTTTAAGGTTTTTTTCCTTTTACGCACAAAAAGTTTTTCGAAAATATTAAATTCCCTCAAAAAGGTTGAGGTACAACGATGTAGGAACACTGCTGAATTCACACGTATTCACAGACAGTAAAATTGCGAGCGGGAGGGAGGAGCTTATATTAAAAAAAATTTGCGGGGGGAATCGGTGAGTAAAGCTGTCAGTAGGCCTGTTTTTTTGAGCTTCGATCTCAGCAAAGCAACGTAAAGTAGGATTTTCAGCACGCAATTACAACAACTACGCTCTACTTGACACTTCGAGACTCGCAGTAGTTGTTGTAATAAGTGTGCTGAAAATCCTACTTTACTTTGCTTTTCTGAGATCGAAGCTAAAAAAAACACGCCTAGTCTATTTCATACTTAGTTTATGATCTACACTCGATTCACATCCGCCATAAATATAATTATCAAATCCGCCGGAAGAACACCATTGCCAGTTCGTAAAACTTCCTTACCATTTTCGAACTTTATCGATGCTGTCAGTTTTTGGCATTTAATTTCAAAAAAGATAAACAAATAAGAATTATCACCAAAATAAAAAAAAGTGTGTTAACGTAAATAAAATTTTAAGCCAAATAAGAGAAAAAAAATGGATTCAATTCCATTTTATTTATTTGCTCGAGAACAATCTTTGAAAAGAAATAGGAGGGAGATAAGGTATAAGGCCAACAACATTTATGACCTCTCCGATGCTATGTAAGTTCATGATTTCGGGTAATCTTTTTGTATTCCGAGTGTTGTTTGTATTGCTTAAATATGAAAAAGTTTTATTTCGATGGACTGCGTATTTCATAATCTACAAATTTTCAAACTACGCTACCGCCATCCGCAGTCCGTTCATCGGATTCTGTAATCGGGGTGAATATCTTTTTTCTGTTACGTAATTTGTTAATATTGGTTGAGCGTATGTGAATCGCAAGAGATAAAAATACTACTATAGAAACTACAGACAAAAATAAAGACAGACTGGCGCCGTTACGCGTTACGTAACGAGTCGGTTTACCCTCCCATAAGAAGTTATCACTTCAAAAACCAAGGAAAAAAGTCCAATGGCAGCAATTTTCACGCCATCAAAATGAAAATGAGTCTTATCACTGAAGATGATTTCGTTCGAAAAATCAGCATCCACTTGCTGTTGTTCCCAAATCCATTCAACGAACTCTATTCGCGCTGCATGGTCAGTAGTTTTCAGTTTTTGAGTCAATTGAAGTTTGTAAGAATGAAGTTTCGTGGGAATTCGCTGTAGAGAGCTTCTCGAAATGCCGTTGATGTTCCTGGACTGTCAGCAATACTCCCGCGAACGTTTGTTTTCCGTTGAACGACTTATGGCAGGACACCCCACAGTATTTAACCCTAGAGAGGTAATCATCAGTGTTGCCATTCTGACCGGATTCCGGTCATATCTGACCGAAATCTCTTCACCCTGACCGGAGAACATTTTGAAATCCGGTCTAACCGATTTCTAACCGGAACGAAAAAATTCTTTAACCTTTTTTGACCAGAAAAATAATATTGTTCTATGACTAGAAATAAAGGATAGATTTCTAAACTTTGAATAATACTTGGCCATACTTAATGAACGCACTCACAAGTTCATACAGAAACTAGTCTCATTTGAATACTCCCACCAACTGTGACAGGGTGTGTGCATTCAAACAAGACCGAAGTGAAGACGATTTAGCATATTTTGCAATTTCGGTGTTGGTTTTACGAGTTTCAAACGCCTAAGTGGAGTGGAAAGTTCCTTTTTCTGCAAAACATTGTGATGCGAAGCTTTTCAATAAATTGCTTGTTTTTTTGTTTTTTTGTTAAAATATATTATTTTATACCATTTTTGACCGGAATTCTGGTCAAGAAATGTTATTTTATCTTTTGACCGGATTTTCTGACCGATTTTAAAAAAATAAAAATCGGTCATTCGGTCAGATTTGACCGGATTCATTTTATTTTAGTGGCAACACTGGTAATCATATTTTTTGATGCATTAAAGTTAATCATTCGTCGAATCGACAAAGTGATATTTTACTCTAATTTTTACGAAAAGTATGCACAAAATTCTTTTCATTTATATTAGATTATGTTTATAGTCTATTTCTTTTTATAAAAATGCCATAATTTTGTATTATTTCTTTTAAATTAAGTGTTTATTCTGAAAAAATTCTTGGAACGCCGGTTTATTGAGATCAATAAATTTTATTTTATTTTTTACAAAAAAAGAAAAAAAATATTGCATAAAAACATTGAAAAATAGAAATTAATTCATCAAAGCACATAAATAAAAAATATAGCAAAAAAAACAAATTTATTTTGGACATTTGTTGCACATCTCCAGTTTGGGCTCGCCGTAAATGCTCACCTAACACTAACTTATCAAACGATGATTTGGTCATGCGGCTTTTAGTGTACGGGCAATAAGTACAAATTTTCATCTTCTTTATTCTTATTTTATTCGGGGTTCCTCTCTTATTTTTTCGAAACGTGTGAAGCAGCAAAAAAAGAAATTCTAATTGGCGGGAGAAGTAAAAAAAATAATGACACTCAGCAGTGTTCCTCCATCGTGGTATTTCTACCTTTTCGAGGGAATTACGATTTCCGAAAAGCTTTCCATGCGTTAAAGGAAAAAACATCGAAATTGTGTGAATATCAACAATTTGACTAGAAAACATTCAAACTATATTTAACCATGAATATCAACGCACTAAATGTACATAAAAAGGAGATTTGTCGCCTAAAATGTCGACAGAAAAACGGTTACCAATATAAAGATAAGCATTGATTAAGAACATTCAAATTTAAAATATGCTCTAGGGAAAAGATATGAACATTTCTGTGTGGGTATGATTTTTGAGTTATACTGCGCGTAATAATAACAAAATGTAATATGGACTTTAAATTTACTATACATTCTTTAAAATGTATACGGGAAAGAACGAAACTTTAAATGTAGATATAGGTATAGGTTGGAAATAAACATTTTTACTGATTTGTACCCTGTGCCCATGTTCTGTAATTATAACATTGATATATTTTTCACAAAAACGATATGAATTGAAAGAAAATGCTTAAAAAGTATCGATGCGAAAATTTATTTACTTAACTCAGGAGCATTTTCTTTCAATTCATATCGTTTTTGTGATAAATATATATATATATATCTATGTGATAATAACAGAACATGGGCAGTGATATGTCTCACGCATTTAAGTTTTGCTGCTTACAATTTTCTTTTAATTCCTTCGATTCAAAATCATTACCTAGTAATTAGATTTTTTCTTATATTAATAAGCTTTTTTTTATTTTTGTCAATAAGTTCATCGATTTCCATTGTTTACAACAAAAATATAAACATCCCGTACTATATAGATTATCTAGGTATTATGAAAGAAATCCTAATAATGTATACCTACCTTGCGTTTTAATATAATTTGGTACTAAATTCACCACACCATACCCACCGTTTTCTTAACACGTCCCGGCAATTATTTGAATTTTTACCAATGTTACCACGGAATAAACTGTCAGAATCATCTGTCAGGTTCCTATGTGCAAGTGTATGCGTGCGTCTAATTTACTTTAACATTGGCAGACATACTTTGCCACATAGAAACACGGAAAACAGCTTGTAGGCAAATTCTCTTAAGCTGAAAGAGCTGACGATCTATTTAATACTTAGTTTATGGTCGTTTCGACGAACATTGGAGGCATTTTTTGATAAAAAACAACACTTACCCAAGCAGCTTTTGCAGAGAACTTCCGCACACTACAACAACTTGGGGCTAATTGGTCTTGCACGAAGAGAGAATGCGATCGGAATGAAGATTCAAGAGAAAATTGAAAAAAACAAAATTTGTGTTCGAAGATTACCCTTCTAGGGTTAAGGTCACTAATTGATCCAGTCTGCCTGAATTTTTCCATTATTCGCTTCACAGTTGATGGTTTTAAATTAATATGACGGATATATTTTGTACGAAAATTGCAGACTGTAGCTGAAAATTCATTGGGCCTTAGCAATAAACATTTGTAGTTTCGACTCTAAATTTTAGTAGTTCACAACGGCTATTCCAGACAAATTTCGCAATTGTGAGCTTCCGTAAATTTAAAGTCGAGACTAAAATTTGTTATTAGTGGGGCGCATTATTTTTAGAATATTGCTCAACAAAATTCGTTGTTCTTGCATATAGCGCACCGAACTGTCAGCTGACACATTGTTATCTTTTTCTTCAGTTGGCATCACTGTACTATTAAAATTAAAATTTTGTGTGCATTATGGGACACTCTTTATTACGAAACATACTTCACCAAGGATTCTAAGCGAATGCAAACCTTGCCAAGCCATTGAAGAAATTGTTATAAAACAGTTATAAAATGGCGTGCATTGAAGAAGTATAAATAAATTTATATTGAAGGTAGAATCATTCGCACGATATTCCAATATATTACTTGAGTTCATTGGTCAGTGATAAAAGGTAACCCACACGAAAAAAAACATATAAATATTAAAGTAATGTGACAAGTAACGTCGTTGTCGACTTACGAGAAGAACCTAAATAAGCTTGCAATTTTCACTGAAAAGATTCAGGATAATATTTTTTAGAGAATGTATGCGTTTTTAGCTAACCAAACTGAAAAACCATTTGCAGGGCAAAACATTATATAACAATTTACTAAAACGTTTCTATGAATATAAACGCTCCCACTGCGCTTAAAAGGGGCTTTTCAAATATTATTTATATTACTATTTTCCATACTCTGATTCAATAGTCAAGCCAACACTCGTCTTCAAATTTACGCTATGGGAGGAATTATTTAGCTTAGGCCTGAAATAAACGCTAGTAGTAACTGCGCCGGTTTGGCGTAGGAACTTTTTTCGATGGAGAAAATGCGGCATGCGTCATCCGCGGTTGTATTTGAAATTTCTTATCAGCTCTGTGGTCACCGACGGCGAGTGTAGTTTGTGTTTTCTTATCAGCTTTGTGGTTTTTCTTATAATCTTTGTAGTGGTAGACGCCACCCAAGTAAATCTGACACGCGTTGTACAGAGACTATTTTAATCAGTCCAATCTCGGTGTTTGGATTTCTTATCAAAATCGTTTAGTCAGGCCACAAAAACATCCGTTTCTGAAAAAAAAATTAACAATGTTAAGAAAAGTATCAAAGATTTAAAGATTTTGTCCATGGTTTCGATAGTATAAAAGCTGGTTGTTGTGAAATTATGAAATTAGTTTACATTCTGCGTTCAATCTATCAAATATATCATTCTTTAAAAAAAACTGAATGTTATCGGAAAGAACAAACCAATAAAGCGATCAAAAGTCTGAAGCAAAAGAGCTGAAGCGGAAGAGCTGACTGCAGCGGACTTAATGGAGATGACCAACTAGGTATGCCATGGAGTTATTGGAACCATTGTTCAGTCGTTTTCAATAGCTTTCCACGAAAAGCAAGGCAGCTTGACTACTGAAGAAGAGCAGGTACAGTTCGACAGTTCGACTTTCTGCAATCGCAGAAGCACTCTTTTTACGGAAATTGGAGAACAAATAAAATATTTATATTGATTAATATGAAAAATTATGTTTTGTATTACTTATTTTCTAACTCTACTTGATCCTAATAAAAATGGTTGCTTTTCCTCTATTTTCGAAAACACAATTCCTACTCCTTAATTGCACGCATTTAGAAAATTTTTTGTTCTACAATACTTTCTGTCTTCTCTTTTTAAATGTATAGCGATTCGAGGTGTTGAATGACTTGGAGTCGCGTGTAAAACGATTTGACCTAAAGGGTCGTAGAATCGATTTTAAGATTAAACCCATCCCCAACAACAAAGAACCAACTTTATGGATGAAGGAGGCTATTAATAGCATGCCTGGATATGCTGTAACAGGATTAAGCTCAACGGATATAGTAGGAATTACTTTTTATGGAAACGGTTTTTCTGCTGAACGGGGAAATGGATGGATTAGTTACCGAAACTGTTCAGAGCTAAAATTCAGTGATGTATGGGAAGTGATATCCAAAATCTTCCAGAGTAACTCAGAAGGTCTGAGTACAGACAGTTTTTGCATGACAATAACTTCTGTTAAGCTCCCTTCAGGGAGATGGAACAACAGAAAACCCAGTATTATGTTCAATTCATTCGATGAAGAATGTATAAGACGGAAAGGAATAATAGTCATCCAAAATAAGGATAATTTATGCCTACCTCGTGCCTTGGTTGTCGGAAAAGCTTACGCTGACAATGAAGTTGGTTTCAAAAAGGGATAGACAAAATATTGAGAAAGATGTGCAAATAAATATACCAGATACAGGTTGTGGAATTCCAGAGCTGAGAGCCTTTAAAAATTACTTGCAAGGATATAAGGTTACTGTATATGAATACGGAACTAAAGGCCGAAAAGCGATTTTTGAAGGTGGTCATGATGATGACGAGGAGAAAAAAATAAATTTATTGTATTGCAACAATCATTATAGCGTTATAACATTGTTAACCACTGCATTTTGCTGTAGGTACTTTTGCGAAGTCTGTCGCGTACCATATGATACGAAAAGGCATCATAAATGTGCCCACAATGTCAGCAAACACCAAGTTGCAGCAAATCAAAAGAAATTCTTTGTGGCGATTTGCAATCGAAACTTTAGGGGTAAACCCCGTTTTGACAATCACAATTGTCGTTGAATGGCATTAAGCAAGAAGAAGACGTGGTATCCAAATTTGTAAAACACATACTAAATGTTCGGCAAAATTTTAAGAACGTAATTGTGATAGCTCATAATGGACACGGACAGGCATACGACCATCAATTCAATTTGAGCTCTATACTGGAAAAAACAAGTCTGTCCCCCGAATTGATCATGCGTGGTACTAAAATTATATTCACGTCTATCACAGAATCCTTCGTACTCGGAATTTTGCTACGAACCTCAAACGAACTATCACAGAATCCGTCGTAGGGGAAAGTTTTGATTTTTCGTATTGCGCAGACAAAGAAGAATCAAAATGCAAAAACCGTAAGTTTTATTACAGAATTATGGAAAAATAATCATTTTTATTCCATTAAAGGTCAAAAATTTCAACAAACAGATTGCAATACGAGAGATTGGTGGAGCTGCTTTTGCAAAATCCTGGAATTGCTCAAGGGCTTACAAAAAGCCCAAAAGAAGAGGTAAACGCTTTCTGGGAGCAACAACCCAGACACGGACCTCCTTCAAAAGACACCAGTAGTTGGAAAAAAGTAAGTTAGAGAATGAGAATGTTCTGTTTTGGGGTTTTAAGATCGTTGAAAAACGAATACAAAAACAGAATATAACGATAAAGACTATTAAATAATAATTACATTCCATTATACACTTAGGTTTGGTTGGATTGGAAGGCCCAAATAAAAAGAAAACTATCCGAAAATAAAAAGGAGTGCAAAGGTACCGGAGGCCTTCCTTTTCCAATGCATTCTTTTAACAGCCTTGAAGAAACTGCCATAAAATTGACAGGCTTAGAAACCTCGACAGCCGGAATAAAAGGAACTTCCACATTTGGACTTAAAAACTCGTCCACATACGTAGACCATACATAAGAACCTGAGCTGGGTGAAAACTCAGAGGAAGCTGATGATCCACCGGATGTTTCAATGAGTTCCAATCGAGGGATCCGTATGCGGCGGAATTCCCCTTCAACCACACAGCGAACAGATACTGCCAGCCTTTTGAAGGAGCAAATTAAACTCCAGAAAGACTTTTACACCAAAACTGAGGCATTCCGTCAAAATAAAACAAAAAATCATGAGGAAATCATGACTTGTTTTAATTTTAATTATGCAATACAATGAAGTCTGAAGTATATGCTAAATTTGTTATAAACGGTTCTGATTTTTTTAAATAAAGCAAAAAAATTCTAGTATGTGAAGTTCATTTATTTAAATAATTATGTTAATGTACTCAATATGTTGTCCCTTATTCGAGATGCTACATTACGGTAAGTAGATGTAGTGATTACGGAGTTCTCATCGGCTTCTTCTTCTTCTTCTTCTTCAATTTCACCTTGAAAAATGTTACTATCATCGCGAAAGTGTAGGCATATTTGTTATGCAAAGCGCACGCCACATTGATAATTTGTGCGACCTTACAGGGTGAGTAATGCAGTTGACGTGCACCCAATATGCACCTAAATCGGTTTTTCAATACACCGATAGTCCTCTCTACAATATTGCGAGTTCTGCTGTGGCGTTTTTTGAACGTATACTTTGATTACTATCACTTGCGGGCGAAAGATATGGAGTGATAAGCCATGGCTCCAGAGGATATCCGGAATCTTCTGGGAAAACATTCAGTGTTTCTTAATTTACCATACAAATTGAGATATGTTTTATATACATTGTACATACCTAACATCCAAGTGTTTCTTTCTCCTTCGCGGTATTTGCTTTAAAAAAAGTCCCTGGACTACTCAAATTCCATATATGAGAATCGTGGTTTGATCCGGGATATCGTGCATCGATGAATCGTATACGGATTTTGCTATCGCAAATCTAAGAAAGATTGAGTTAGGAGCATTTGAAAATAGTGCTTAGCTAAATATACCTACCAACATGTTTTTTATTTAAAAAATATTTCACATTTGTTTTACTTGACTTATAAACTTGCTTAGGAGATACACGTTTTGAAGCGCACAGCATTTTTCATGGTAGATACATTTCATAATTTTATATATATATATAATTCAAATGCACCTTGACATTGCTTAAATCACAACGATCGAATTTGGTAGCATCTATAGCTTTTTTGATTTTTTCGATCGGTTTGTAGAGCGATAATAATATATCTTGGCTTTTCAAGCTGACTTGAAGTTTTAACTGTCCATATATGATCAGTAACCATTGGTAGTGTGGGATATTCGGTGACCACAAAGCTGATAAGAAATTTCAAATACAACCGCGGATGACGCATGCCGCATTTTCTCCATCGAAAAAGTTCCCACGCCAAACTGGCGCAGTTACTACTTACGCTGAACTTACCATTGAAACCTTTAGTCTACTCAAACGTGTGTAATATGTTTTAAATACAAAAAATGTCATCCAGCATCAAGGTATACTGTCTTTCGATGGTTGGTGGCAGTGTTCTACTCCACACTTTGTCTTTACTTTAAAACCTCTTTTATTACCTACGTGACATATAAATAAAAATACAAAAGTCTTAAGCTAGTATTAGACGATATGTTCAGTGAACATACGTATGCTGACAATCATATGCTAACAATTCTCAGCAAATATGCATATGTTCACCTGGCGTATGATGCCCTATCACACGATATGTTGAATTTGTCCCAAAGTAGCAAATTGTTTGTTGACAGCGTATGCTAGCAAACAGTTTGCTATCATATTTTTTCAGCATATATGAAGCCCTATTACACGATATGTTGAATTCGGTTTGCTGAAAAGTTTGAAGACCCGTATGATTAAATGCCGAAAAATGGACAGATCGCGATTTTCGCATACGTGCGTGTTGTATTTATCGATTTTCTGCGATTCTGGTGAAATGAAGGTGTGGTGTATAACACTGTAGTGTATAGTACTATAGTTTATTATTATTATTTTAATTATCATTTCATTGAGAAAATTGTATGTATCTGATTTTATCTGTTGGTTTGTTGGTTGGAATAATAAAATGCGTCCAAAAAAAAGAGCCCTCGCTGTAATATTGGCCATGTGCATATTAGACGACGATGACGAAAAGGAATTGCTACGGAAGCAGCGAAAAGTTTGGGTAAGGAATTGGGTCATGCTGCGCGCCAAAGAAGGATTTTGTGCAAAATTGTACCGCGAATTGCGAGAAGAAGAGACGGATTTGTATCGAACGTTTGTGCGCATGACACCTGGCAATTCGACCACCTACTTGTCTTGGTGACACCGCACATTATGAAGCAAGACACGGTGATGCGCAAAAGCGTTTCACCATTAGAACGGCTTTTATTGACGCTTCGCTTTCTGGCCACCGGCGAAAGTTTCAATTCACTGCAGTTCCTTTTCCGCATACCGCAACCAACCATTTCGACAATTATTCCAGAAGTACTGGATGATGTCTTCAATCGCTGCAACTTTGCACAAGCGATGGATACCAATCAGTTAGGTTTACCACCACCTGAGCCGCTGCCCGGTCGAAAATTCCCCGTTCCGTACACTCTTGTTGCCGACGATGCATTTGCTTTGCGTCCGAATGTTTTGAAACCATACGCACAGCGTGGCCTCTCGATGGTGCAGCGTGTGTACAATTACCGACTGAGTAGAGCACGACGCATTATAGAGAACGTTTTTGGTATCATGTCGGCACGTTTCCGCGTCCTCCGAAAACCCATCCATCTGGACGCAGAAAAGACGAAGAAAGTGACGCTCGCGTGCTGCGTGCTTCATAATTATTTGATGACCTCAAATAAAAGGAAGTATGCACCGATCAATTTAAATACAAAAACACGTGCGGCGCGTTCAAAATTTATCGAAACTTCAAAAATATCAAAGCCGTATGCTGAAAAATGTGGTGTTTGCTGATGAGCCTACTTTAGCTCGTCAGCATATACAATACGAGTCAGCATACGCCGAAAATTTGTCCGAATGTTAGCATACGGTCCCAAAAGGGGTATCACACGATATGTTCAGGTCACCAACTTACATATGCTGACTAGCAAACAAATTTGCCAACAAACAGCTTTTAGCATACATATGATGACAAAAATTTCGCTATTACACGATATGTTGTGATTGGGACACATTTTTCAGCATACGTATGCTGATTCAACATATCGTCTAATAGCAGCTTTACACTTGGCTCAGTGGATTTAAACAATACCATTAAATTTCTCTAAAAAGGTGTGATTAATGAAGTAAAAAAAAAAACTGAAAACAACGTATAAGTTGAAAGGAACCACCGAAATTTTGATGGAAAACGGGCCCATAACTATTGCAATCGAAGGAAGTGGCAGCACTCTTTATTCATTACGCCATAGAACCTGCAACCGAAGACAAGAATCTATCAGCAGGTTTGTTTTTCGTTCGTTTAATATTTCAATGCGGTTTGTGTCTTGAGTTTCATGGCGGAATTGTTGTTTGAATCAGAGCATCCAAAACATTTTTTTTGCGACTCTCAAACAGTTTGTTAGGGCCCGGTTCCGACAAAAAGATATAATTTTGGTCAAACCTCAAACCTGAGGCAAGTTGCATTTTTCAATGTTTATGTCAACGAGAGGTTTCTCTTGTTAACTAATATTTTATCTGTAGCATTTTAATAATCCTTAATGTATCACATGTAAAATGTCCCTTATTCTTACGAACTAAATGTTTATTTTTTTCTTTTCTTTCTTTAAAATTAATGAAAATTGTTTTTGTAAATTGTAAGCGGAATCAGTTTGCAACTTAAGGTAACATACAGTCGTTCCGCCATACTAATAATCATTTTTAGTGTCCAGGCTAAACTTCCCGAAGTCACAGTAGAGAAATTTTCCATACAAAATTGCATGTTGTGACCTACAAAATATTAAGTGTGAAGGTTAAAAATGATTATTAGTAAGGCCCGTTACCTAAATAGAAATTGGTAAACAAATTTGGAAATTATAGTGGTGGCTAACAACGGTAAACTTCTCAGTCCTCAATTCGACCACAAACTCACCCCACGAGTCGCGGAGACATACCCATTCCGTAAATGATGAACAACTTTAGCCCTGTTTTTTTTAGCTTCGATCTAAGCAAAGCAAAGTAAAGTAGGATTTTTAGCACGCAATTACAACAACTACGCCCTACTTGACATTTCGAGACTCGCAGTAGTTGTTGTAATATGTGTGCTGAAAATCCTACTTTACTTTGCTTTGCTATGTCCTTAGCGAGGATGACAATCAAGAATACGACTGTGAGGCCAGTACAATTTGCGAATGCATACTCCATTATCTCCTATAAAAAAAGACGGATGCAAGCTTTTCTTCATCTTCTTCCATTTCACTTGTTAAGCCTTTTTATTTCAGCCTCCCTCTCCGATTGCTTAGTTCTAACTCACTTAGGCATAGCTTACCTTTACACCTTACATCCGTCAGCACATTTGCGTTTTCTTCCTCATTCTTAGTTTCACCTTCATTCTACCGTCCATGGCATATTTCACTTTTTATCCTTCACGGTACCAAAACTGTGGTCGCTTGACTCCACCACTTTGCTACTTGCCCCTGGTCTTGTGTGTGCTCTCCTCAGGTCTATTATTACAAAGAAATTCCGACAAAAAAAAAACGTCTACCCATCGAATAGTCTCATGAAGATAATTCTTGTTGTCCATCCATCTACTAGCCTTGAGGCACCCACATCAAGTATACGATACCCTATACATCTATCTCGCTGGCACTTGGTTATGATGAAATCAAAACAATCCCCACCCTCGCTCAATATTCGAGCGTCAATTGAGTGAAGTTAGCCAGGGTCGTTGGGTGGCGGCAAATGTGCCCACTGTCCAGTACATGGGAGATGGGAGTGAAATGACGATGATGATGAATTCCTTTTTTCCAATTAAAAGCGAATTGTTTTCTTGTCTGTCCAGTGTTTATTTAGGACTTGTGAAAAAGGTTGTACATCATTCCACCATTTTGGGCATTTCCTGTAAATGGTTCACAGAAATCTATTAAGGTATCTTCTCGTGGCGAATGCCTGAGTGGTCAAGAGGTGTAGAGTAGACAAAAACAAAAACTTTTCAAGTTATCAGCAAGAAACTTGCAAAACTTTCACAACGAGTGCTACTTTAAGAAGAGAAATAAAAGGAAACGTCAACAGTTGTGAGTTAATAGAGTTTGCACTGCCTTGCCGCCCGTCTTCGATGTCTAATGGTGGACATTTGTATGGATGAAAATTTAAATACTTCTCTGCCGAACAGATGTTGTCGCAGTCATTTCTTAGGGTGCGCGTCTTCTTCCTCTGCCCGGGTTATAATTTTAGGAATTTTTTCTTGATTTTCGACGGATGGACCTGTCCAACTTTTTAAATATAACTTTGTGACTTTTTTAATTACGCCAATGGTAGAGAGAAAGCGTGGTGGAAAATGGACACTAGTCGATATTATTTCAAGGAATGAAAGCAGATGAGAACTGTCCTTGTTCGGCCAACATTTTATTCGTTTTGGAAGATAATCTTATGCCAGAAGAGATCACCGCGACAATAATAACCATTTTTAGTGTCCAGGTTACATTTTTCTAAATCACAATCGTGATATTTTGTATAAAATAAATTGCATATTGTAACCTAAAAAATGTTTAGTGTTAAGGTTAAAAATTATTTTATTATAAAAAATACTCTTCATGGAAGCCTTAGAGAGTCACACTTCACACACTCATCTATAATGAAAATGAGGGGCAGCTCAATATTTTCATTGGCTGAGTATCGCAGCATAGGGATAGGGATACTAAATAAAGGTATTTACATTAGGCATTTCGATCACATCATTGAGAACTTATAAAAAACTGGATAGAATCAATAGAACAAGCCTAATGTGGACGATGGGAAAATGCCCAGGTCCAGCGACAAGCAGATTTGGCCAAAGTTGCCTCTAAAAGGTTTAAAGGGTTCATCTCTCTCGGTAGACAGCGCGTTGCAATTGTGACATTTTAGTCTCGACGGATGTTCACAATTGCGAAATTACTATGGAAAATATATCCACTCTGAACTACTTAAATTTAGAGTCGAAACTTAAAAATTTTATTGCCCATTATATTAGGGTCGGTGTATATTCAAACGATTTTTGTCGAAGCTGTGTGGGACGAGGACAAGTTGGCACAGCGGTTCAATTGTTATATTGAACTTAACTACTGAGCATGTGGTTTCTGGTTTAACCTAAAAAAAAATACAAACCTTCTGTTTTTTTTCCGAAGCGCCACTTCTGGCAACCGTTTGACATACTATCCTGAGGAAGCCGTTCGTATTCGACAAACTGCTTACCAACTTTTTTCCATTGTAGCAAGTTTGACCCAAACCATAGATTATTATATGGAATTAGTGGTTCTAACTTTTTTGTGCGGACGAGAGCTCTCTCTATAACGAAGACTCCATCCACAAAACCAAGAAGCGAGAACTACTGTTTCTTAGCTCTTAGACAATTGTTGAGGTGGTTTTCTGGGCTATCTTATTGTGATTTTCGTTGCGTTTTTCGTCTTCTTAGACCCATTTTTAAGACGCTTTTGAAGCGAACTTTGGAATTTTTCGAGACGTTGTTAAGGGTTTGTTTCGTGGACTTAAAGAGCCTTATCACTTTCAAGACCTCTATTCCATTGATGATTTTTTGGAGCATTTTCCGTGGCGTTTTTTAAACAGACTTTCGTGTTGTTGTTTTGTTTTTTTAACCAACTTGCGTTTTGCGAAAGTCTTAAGGGTAAACTTCTCAGGTAATTTTTAGGGTCAGTTTTAAAATTTTTAAGGTAGATACGTGCCTTGGGCACAGATTCTTCGACTGTATTTTGTGCTTTAATTTGATGGACCTGTTTTGCTAACAGTGCCGATGTTTTAGGGAATAACATTTTTAGAGTTTTTATGAGGTGTTTATGTGATTTTTCTTTGAGTTAATTTAAAGGGCTAATTTTGGGGTGTGTTTCTTTATTTAGAACCGTGACATTTTTAAGAATTTGTTGTCGAGTTTCTTACATTTTTTATGTTGGCTTTTACCTACGGGCGATTTTTATTGCGTTTTCGGATTGGGATCTAAGCCAGGTTTCGTTTTTTTTATATTCTTGATGTCGTTTTGGAGCTCTTCTTTTTTGACGCGTGTTTTGTCGATTCATTGAAACGTGTTTCAGGCCAATGTTGATGTAGTTTTAAGGAATAAGGAATAAGCCTTTGCTCTCAGAAAACTTTTTGGAGAGTTTTAAAATTCGTTTTAGTGAGTCTTTTAGGATGATTCTTTCAAGGTGTATTTTTGAATGATTTTCGAAGTGTTCTAATGTGCATTTTGTATTGCTCCATACCCTTTTGCAACTATTTGTAGAGGCTTTTTTGGAGAATTTTAGGTTATTTTTTGGCGTTCTTTAAAGCATTCTTTGGAACTGTTTGAAGACAATCACCCTTATTTCAAGTGGCGTTTATATTGAACGACAATTGTCGTTTCAGGAGTCGTTTCACTTTACTGTCGATTTGGTATCGGTATTCCGCGACTTAACGCCATGAGAGTCATTCTCATTTACATTCCACATCAATTCCACAACAACAGTTGTTTTTGACAATCAAAATTTGGCAATTTTAAGATTTCAAATATACTTTTTGCCATTTTTTTTGATCTCGTATGGGAGGTACCAAACCGTTTAGTTCTGCAGCAACGTCTTTCCAACCAGTTTTAAATTCATCCGATTGTTGAACCTTGAACACATCTTTTAAAATTCGTTGCAAGATGAAGATGCGTTTCCATTAACTTCACCAGGCGTTTCATTTGTTTTTGATTTGTTATTTTCACCCTTGACGAAAAATAAATGGCTAAATAAGTAAAATTTTTAGCTAAATGAGTTGAAAATTTAACAAAACTCACATTTTAAGTCGATTTTGTTGCTTGGCGTTTTCAAATTTCCTAACGCCAATAAATGTCGTTAAACTTGTCGTTATGTGAGACTAATACGCCGGCTAGAATGCGAAAAACTGTTTCAACGTTTGTATAACTTGTGTTCCACACTACTTAAACGCCACAAGTCGTTAAACGACATAAAACGCCTAGAAACGCGCCACCTGTAACACCGATTTCAAAAAACGACAATTGCCGTTTAATATAAACGCCACGCGGAATAAGGGTGAATCCTTCCTGGATAATTTCAGTTTTTTTAATGACATATTTTATGGTATTTTCTGGGTGTGTTTCCTATTGCTCTTATGTCCTTTTCGGGAACGTTTTAAAGTTTTGACTTACGCAAAAAAATTTTAGTATAAAAATACAAATGAATCCTTTGTAGAAATACGAAACTTCAGACATTCGTTGAATATCCAAAGGTTTCGCACATTCTACGAACGCATCTCGTATACTTTCGAAATATGGCGTTTATATTTTACGTAATTTCTACTTAGTACATTCACCATTTTTTTTCTGTGCAGGGACATTTAAGACCCATTTATGTGGCGTTTTGCATTTTTTTAAAGCGTTCTTTTGGACGTTTTTAGTGCGAATTTTGTGGCGTATTTTGAGACCCGTTCGTGGATTTCCTAGTCCAATTTTTGGGCTGCATTTGTGGTGTCTTACACGGTGGTTTTATGTGGCATTTCGTAAGAATTTCTGGAGGTATTTATCAAAACGAAAAGCTCTAGGGAATTTGTTGATTTCTTAATATAAAATGGTAGTCCCGGCCTTTCAATCGAGAGAGAAATGCAGGCTGAATTAAGTTTTCGATCTCGCTAAAACGTAGTGAATGGATTAGAGGTATTTAATCCTGCTGCAAAAGGTCATCTTTAAAATTTGCACACATAAGTATTCTTCTTAATTGCGATCCCAAAAAACCTATATAACTGAAAGCATTTAAAAGTTGAAGTACTAGGAGCTCACATGTGCCACTATTACATCTTCGAAATCAGTGACTCAAAAATGCGGCTTAGTCTTTTTATTACTGCACTTGCTTCAGGAAAATAAACCCCCCAAACTAATCGTAAGGCTTCTTTTTTATGTCAGGACAGGCTCTTTTTTAAAGCTTCAATATCGCGCCTTAATTTTGGCATATACATTTATAAAAAGTCTGCCATTTAAGTTCTTTTCACGTCATAAAGTCTTCTTTCTCTAACTCTAGGTTGAATAAATCGACACCCTACTTTAGCCCGGCCTATATTAGCAACTACACTCCAACAGCAATCAGGTGTTCGCATTTTAAATAAATTAACTTTTCCACTCGACTAGCCAGTTTTGATTAAGTGCCGAAAAACCGCCGCCACCCATCTAGTTTTGTGAAAAATTCCCCAAAATTCACCAGCGCACGTTCCGGTGATATTTCTTTATTAAAAAACATTCACTTGCCCCCTCCGCAAACCTCTTTCCACACTGCAGTCCTTCGAGCGACTTTCGGTGTCGTTCCATTTGGCACATTACACTCCACATCTGACAAGAATTATCGCACTTTATACCCGGTTTTAACCCGGCTACGTATGAATTATGACAGACAAGGGTGACGGTCGTTCCTCCCACAGGTGACACAAAACATTCCAACTGCGATACATAAAGCACCAGCTTCCCTCCCCAGCCCAGCAATGACGATTTAAATTTTCACTTCACGCCTCCGCTGGCAAAACAAAGCAACGCGTAGCAGCGGCCCCAAGTGCCTTCCCGGAGTTTGGGGACGAAATACGTGCCAATAAATGTTCGCACGTTTTTATTGTAATTTCGGAAACGTACGAGAACTGTCAAGATGATAATAATAATGAGGACGACTGTTGTATACACTTTCACCGCAATTCAAGTGGAACTGAGCTTGAAAAATCGCAGCCAACTTTGAATTTTGTGTGCGTGGAGGAACGTCCCACCCATGACCCATCACTGGGGAAGCTCATATATGCAGATCCCCATTTTATGGCCATCTGCAGATGAAGAGTCGCTCTGTTTGCTTATCAAATTGTAATTGATTGACTTCGTACGGTGCAGATTCATCAGGCGACAATATTTTCTGTCCACTGGCCATCAATTTCCGACTTCCGCTGCAGGATGCCATAGGTATCCCTGGCACCCGCCACCGACCGAGGAGACCGATCCTGGCCCTATACGTATCGACGATGCAAACGGACCATACTGTGTGTGCATTGAGTGCGATGAATCGATGTCATGTTGTGTAAACATTTTTTTGCCGGACAAGTCGGACGGCTTAATGGAGACACCTGTTGTTGCAGAAAGGAGATTGCCTATGAATGGGAAAAGTCATCGATGAAAAATGTATAATTCAATTATCTTATTTGCAATTGTCTGATGGTTGCAAAAAAAAGAGTGTCCTTCTGACGTGCCCACAAAACCTAAGACCCCTTCATCATGCTCCGCTCCCTGGAAAATCCCATAAAACTCATCACCCGGACATCAGGATGCGATGACAAACAGCACCACAGCACACGAACCCCGGTCTGTGTTGTGATAGCAATTTGCAGATTTATTTTATTTCGTTATCTATTTTTTATGCCCAAACGAACAACAAGGAACAGGATAATAAGGACAATGGCTTTATTATACGTATTACTTTTATGGATTTAATTTCCAATGTCCTGCCGTCGTCGACGGGATATCAATGACAGGGTATGGTGGAGACATGGGTGGACCGAACGTTTATATGTTGTGGACAATGTCCTTTCTAATTTCCTTGAATGTTGGACACAATAAGCAAAGTGTGCGCACCCGTATCCGAAACCGAATCATCGTTCTTAGACGAGATTGTTCCAGAGGAGGACATGATTTTTCCACAAATGTCAGCATTTTTGCCGTCTACTCTGTGGTGTCCGAGATTTGTACGTTTTTATGATTGTCCTCTTTTGCGTCGGGGAGAAAGTGGAGCTAAACGGGTATGTCCGCACCCCTGATACGTGTGGCATTGTTGGAGGCGGACGTTAACATAATTTATGTGGTTACATGCGGATGCTACTACAAATGTGAGCGGCGATAGTTTCAGTTGAATGCATACTTGTGTGCGATGTGATAGTTGCTTTCGGGAGATTGAACTTGCCATGGGGTTGTTTTTTGGGAGAGGGAAATTAAATGAAGGCGTCTTCGAAGATGCGTTTGATTAAAGCTCATGGTTTTGAGCGATTTTTTGGAAGCAATCCAAAAATTAACTGCAAAATGGTCCTTGGTCAATAGACGAATTAGATTGAAGATGAGTGCTGTACAAAACATAGAGATTAGTAAAGTGGGACTTTAAGACATCAGTCAGCTGGTTGGGTGTTGCTTCATCTGGGCAGACGAAGGATGGTTAATTGGTTACCTCTATTCAATTTTCTTTGCCATAAGACTGCGATGTCGACAATTCATCAGAAATGCCTCCAGATTCACTCGACCACACACTTGACAGTTGACACAGCTCGTTTGTCTATTGGAGTTACGCCAAGCTCAAGCAGCTTTAAGAAAAGCGGCCCTGCACAGATGGGCGAGGTTTGCTCCGTTTTAACATTATTTGGCATTTGCCTCCCGTCACTTTGAAGCATAGACTAACCAAACTATAGACAGCCAACTGAGAGCGGAAACGGTAGATTTGCCTACAAGCTGTCTATACTGCATAACGGCCGGTACGCAGCTGTTCCGGAACGAAAAATCAGATACAAAATGACACAACGAAATCATGAACGAACAATTTTGCTCTCCTTTTCCTTTTGCAGTACGCAGCTGCTTCGAATGATGGCGGAAAAGTGGGTAGTTGTAGTACAAGGTGGCCAAAAGAAGTCATCCGATGTTGTTTGGCTCTCTCTAAATGAAAAACTTCGATTCTGTTTTATTATTTTATGTTTATTTGAACCTTTAGAATTTTATTGGTCATGTCGAGAAGATGATATCGGCCAAATGGGCGCGGTCAGAATTGATTGCCATACGAGCTCGTTTTATGGCATTTTTCATCATTTCGGCGAAAATTTCGGGCAACAAGTCTGGAACGGTTAAAACAGGCGATCTTGCGGGCCAGTGCAAATCGGTGAGGCGACCAGGGAACGCCGCCTCCAGAATATCGGTTGTGGCTCGCGCAGTGTGTGCCATAGCTCCGTCCTGTTGGAACCACATGTCCTCCAGTACTAATTCTTCCAATTGCGGTAGAAAAAAACTCGGTTAACATGGCGCTATAGCGCGCACCGTCCATTTTTGTCGTTTGACCAGCGGCGTTCTCGAAAAAAAAAAATGGCCCGATGACTCCTCCAGCGTGAACAGCGCACCATGCAGTAACTTTGAGCAGGTGTAATGGCTCCTCGTGCAATACTCGTGGATCTTCGGTGGCCCAGAAGCGATAGTTTTGCTTGTTCACGTACCCGCTGAGGTGGAAATGAGCCCCATCGCTCATTATGATTTTGGTCGAAAAATCGTCCACTTCGTCCTTGAGATTGAGGATGACTTGGGCGTAGGTTACACGCGTTTGGCGGTCGACAGGCAGCAGCGGATGCAAGTAATGGACTTTGTACCGGAACATGCGCAAGTCGTTGACCTAAATTCGCCTTAAGGACGACCGGCTGATGGCTGATTGCGAGGCACGGCGGATGTTTCCGGCGGCAGCTCGAAATCCTCGTCAACAGCGGCGATATTCTCGGCACAACGGGCGCTCTGGGGCCGGGCATTCTTGGCAACGCCTCGTGTGGTCCCATACTCTTCATGGTTGGTGGCCAAACGGCGCAGTGTTAGCGCAGTCGGTGTCGGACGGCCGTGTCCAATGGGTTGATCTCTTTTGGTCCACCTTGTAGCATCCCTTTTACCCACAAGTCACTTGCAAATTTTAGAGTGCTGGTCCGTCACTAGTCAAATCTGATAAAAAGACTCAAATCACATTAGCAAATGCAGTGCCGATTCGTCTTAAATTGAATTTCTGCAACCAATTCAATTACACTGTCGAAAAAAGGACCTCCTCCACCACACTAGCAGTTGAAATTAAAAACTCGTACATTTTAATTAAAATAAACTTCCAATGCATTCTTATCGCCCATCTTACCTCCTCCCCCACTCAGCTGCTCACGAAATATTATGCCTTCCAGAAATGTAGCGTCTTCATCCCTCCTTTAGTGTTTGCTCCCGCAACCAATTTGCACCTTTTGCCATAAAATCAATGAAAACATCCTTGAATCCGAAATGACTCAATAAAATAATATTTTGCATCAGCAAATCCTCTGCCATCATCTTGGCTCCTCATCGTTAAGTGGCAACGGGGGCGGAGGGACTTAGCAAAGTCGTTCCCGTACTGACTTTTCATTTCACCTTTCCTTTCCCTTTATGTATATACATAGTGCTGGCTAAAACCAATATCATAGAATGGCTCTTATAGGTGAAAGCATTACCCCAGGATACACACAAAAAAAGGTGTGGATCCGAAAGATAAATAAATATCTAGGTATTAAGAAGCAAATTTACCACGGATTACTGTGGGATTACGGACGGCTGACATGACTCTGACGGAATTTCATGGCGGCCCCTTTGCTGAAAGATGATGAGCGTTTTTTTTTTAGCGCTCAATAACAAGATGAATATATTTTGAGGATGATTTATTTTTTCTCAATACATCGTTGATTCTGTTTTTAAGTTCAATAGTCACTCCAGTGTTGCGAAGGTCCAAGCGGCCCAGTGTCTGGTTGAAGCCCACGATTTTGTAGATCTTCTCTCCAAGGTCCTGAAAGAATGCCAAACAAGTTTCATGATGTGTTGAGTTGGTGATATGACTTAGGTGCGAGTACCTCTCCCAAAACGTTGTTGGAAGCGTCCACCTTCAGAAGCGTTCTATTCTCGACAATCAATTGCATCAGGAGTTTAGTTATCGTGTCCGTCACACTGCATCCACTCACATCAAGCTCTTTGATTGGCAACTTTGGGATGACGGAAAATATTGCCGCTACTCCATCGCTTTCGATTGGATTCAATCGAAGTACTAGCTTTTCCAGAGGTCTCCCGCGAAGAACCCGACCCAAAACGAAGGCTCCTTCGGGTGCTGAAAAAATAGAATTTGTTTCAAATATCCTTTCCACCTTAAAGGCGCCCTTACAAATGAAATTGTTCGTCAAATCGAGTACCCGCAAGGCAGCGAAGGACTCCCTGGTGCATGCGTCCAAGAACTGTTGCAGCCCATCGTCGTGCATGTCACAGTGCGTGACGGATAGTCGTGTCAAGTGCTGACAGCCCTTGTCCAAGGATCTGGCTATAAATGCCAACTGGTATGGTTCCAGTTTGACACTGTGCAGCCTGGAAAAGTGAACCATTTTAAAGAGACTAGAGCCTGCAGCTTCAACCACTTCCGCTAGATGTCATTGAGAGCGGTTTGATGTCAATTCCAACTCCCACTATGGCCACCGACTTACCAAAACTCTGTCAGCTCATAGCACCTGCTCAGGCCCCGGCTAAAGCTAACAATATCGTTTCGGGAGAATGACGAACAGCCTAGGTAAAAATTCGTCCCTATTGTCTTCGTGCAGTAAGTCACGCGGAAGGAGCGCAATTCCGGAAGGTTGCTAAGCACAAAGTCCAGCGGAATATGATCTACAAGAAGTAGAGGAAGTCTAAAAAATTACCATACAGGTCATTAAAAGACCTCACCATTCCGGTCCCCCATCGATGGCTGAAGGAAGTCTATCTGCAGTCGGTTTATGTGGGGGGCACATATCTCCAAAACACCCTGAACGCTCTCCTGATCGTAGTCGCAGATCTCAGCATTTTCAAGGTACTCCTGGAGATGTCTCTCCATGTACACATTGATCCACGGGCGGTTCTCGATAGCGGAGGGCAGAGTCTTCCAGCGGTACTGATAGGACTTCCTCCAAAAGAAGTCGTCTTTGATGTGAGCGCTGGACATTTTCAAAGGTACACTAAGGTCCAAGTTGTTGAGGATGTAGTTTTTGTCAGCTTGCTTGGGTATTTCCTGAAAGAACGGCATTTCTAGGAAAAGATCGCTTGTAGTTGCATCGGAGGAGTGGTAAAAAAAGTCGGTTACCAATCCAATTGTCCACAATCGTATCCAGCGCTAGCTTGCGCAGCGTCTTCGGTTGGGGGGCGTTCCAGTCCATGTCGAATGCTTGTAGTTTCGTCTTGGATTGTGACGTTTTTGAACTCTTTGCGGGCTCTGTATTGAAGTATGCTTTGTAGACATTTATGTCAACCGAGAAGGGAAAGTCAAAATTGCCAAAGTTCATTTGCAAAATTAAAGGAGGCACTTTATTTACTTATTTTGTGAGACGAAGAAGTACACTGTTTCTGGTTGAGGAAAGGACTGCTCCATGACAACGTGTTTACGGTGAATAACAACATTGCGTTGTTAGGGGGCAAATGCAAGCTAGCACCACTTGAATTGCTTCCCCAGGAGCGCGGTAGATAGGTGAAAAACAATATTTGAAACCTGTTCGTTAAAATACCAAAAGCATTTTCTACGACGCAGACAAAACAGTACCAAATGTTGCAATACTTAGTTTGAAAAATACTATCCCTTAACTATTTAGCTGAAAACCGAGCCGAGTAGTGTACTAGCTATTGTTCGGGATGTAAGCTTTACATGGATTTTTAAAGTTTTCTCCAAATGGTTGGTTGGTTTAAGTGGCTGTATTCCTGTCCTCTGACGCGGAAAAACACAAATAGCGCATTGAGCGCCGTTTTGAGGCCACAACTAACGGAACCTGAAATAGAAGGGGGATAAAGGAAGTTGTAAGGAGCTCAAAACCAGCCTGTGGAGTTGAGAAATTTGATGATTTTGTTGAAATGGATACATTGTAAGGCGGAAAGGTCATCAAAGAAGGGATGACCTAGTACACTGAGTCTGGTTTTAGCTAGTGCCGGACATTCACAGAGAAGATGAAACACGGTTTCACTCTTGTTTGTATCAGCGCAGCTACGGCAGTGGGAATTATGGGGGATACCAAGCTTGGCCGCGTGGGTTCCCAAGGGCCAGTGGCCCGTACTAATTGCCGTCAGCCGAGCTACATCTACACGCGTTCTTGCTAAAAGGTTGTTTGTTCTGGCATCGTCGTAGGTTGGCCAGATCTTTCTTGAAATGACACAGCAATTCAAGTTCGCCCATCTAGTCTCGGCCCCTGAGGTGAAGAGCAGGAGGATTTCTCTCTTGACGTATCCCAGTGGAGGGAGGACTTCCTTCGCCTGAGACACGCAAAGAGCAGAGCCACGCCTGGCAAGTTCATCGGCTTTTTCATTCCCGTCTATATTCCTATGACCGGGAACCCAGACGAGAGTGATTTCAAACCGATTACAAGCTCTGGTAAGTGACCTCCTGCATTCCAGAACAAGTTTGGACGATGACTTAGTTGAGCCGACAGCCTTAATCGCGGCTTGACTGTCGATGAAGATGCCTATTTTTTTCTTTTGAGTTGTTATGTAAGGGAGCAGAATGCACGCCTCCTTGATTGCGAATACTTCCGCTTGAAAGACGCTGGTTGCGTTGGGGAGGCGGAAAGATTTGGAGATGTCTAATTCTGTTGAGAAAATGCCCGCTCCCACTCCACAGTTCATTTTGGAACCATCTGTGAAGATAGGAATGTCGAATTCATTTACGACTGCATTATCCTCCCATTCTGACCTAGAGGGGAATCGAACAGAGAAGTTTTTATGGAAGTTGAGTTTGGGTACAGTGTAGTCTGTAGATATACGACCTATGCCATCAGGAAGGGAAAGTAGGATGCTGGTGTGGCCGTAGGGCCGTTCGGACCAACATTTAGATTCCTTCAATCTAACTGCACTACACGCTGTGATGTATTTTATATGCAGATCCACTGGCAGAAAATTGAGAATGACATTGAGCGCCTCCGTCGGACTTGATCGAAGGGCCCCTGTGATTCCAATTCCAGCTGTTCTTTGGACTCTACTTAATTTAGTGATGTTATAAGCTTTGCTTAAGGCGGGCCACCATACCAGTGACCCGTAAGTGAGGATAGGACGTACTACTGCTGTGTACATCCAGCGAACCATCTTTGGTTGAAGACCCCACTTCTTGCCGAAAGTTTTACTACAGGCGTAGAAAGCTATACTTGCCTTCTTCACTCGGTGTTCGATATTAGACTTCCAGTTGAGTTTAGGGTCGAGGATGACTCCTAGGTATTTGGCACTGGTGGATAAAGTGAGATATTAGTTATTCAAGCGGGGAAGTGAGAAGGTTGGTATTTTGGTTTTGGTGGTGAAAAGCATCAGTTCAGTTTTACTTGGGTTAACGCTTAGACCACAACTTGTAGCCCAACCACTAATCTTTCCAGTGCTCTTTCCATGATTTCGCTTATCACGTTCGGAAACATTCCTGATACTAGAACAACCACGTCATTCGCATACGCAACAACTTTAATACCTATCCTGTCGAGACTTGACAGAATTTTATTGAGTACCATAATCCATAAGAGTGGCGAGATCACCCCACCTTGAGGTGTTCCTCTACTTACTGATTTGGTTAAAAGGGTGTCTCCGTCGACTTGCCCTTGAGGTAAGCGTGTTTGGAATGACATGAGGGAAACCTTTCAAGGCCTGTTCTTATGTGAAGGTCGAGTGTGCGTTCTAAAGTTTTAAGTATGAAGGAGGTTAAGCTTATAGGTCGGAAATCCTTCGCGGATTCGTGACCTCTTTTGCCGACTTTCGGTAAGAAAACTACTCGGACAAACTTCCAAGACTGCGGGATGTGATTAAGTAAGATACTGCTTCTGTAAATTTTAACAAGTAAGGGTACCACTATCCCTTCATGTTTTTGTAGCATGATGGGGAGAATGCCGTCCTGCGCGGGGATTTATACGGAGCAAAACTATTAACGGCCCAGGAAATCTTTTCCTTGGTTATAATGCGTTCAATTTCTTCACGATGCGAGAGAAAACTACCCCGCAAATTGGACGGGATTTCGCAGTGATTTTTACAACCAGGAAAGTGAGTGTTGAGTAGAAGCTAAAGGATTCAACGGTTGATTCCGTCCAGGTTCCGTTCGTTCTCTTAATAAAAGAAGGAAAAGAGCGTTCTTTGGATAGAATCTTACCGAGTCTTGCAGATTCCTTTAGAGTATCAATAGATTGACAGTATTCGGACTAAGCTTGTGTCTTAGCTGATCTAATAGACTTTTTGTAGAACTTTAGGCAATCTTTATAAGGTTGCCAGAACTTATGCCTGTAGCAGATATTGAAAATGTCCCTAGTCATCCTTCTGAGGATGGTAAGGTCCTCATTCCACCACGGTGGTAAGGATTTTTTGCTGTATTTAACGGGACACGATGCATTAAAGGCAGTATTCAACGCCCTTTCTAATGCGAGCGATATGGTGTCCAGTTCTACACCTGTGTCAATTTCAGGGTGTGGGATGTTAGGGAGTTTAGATTTTAAGACTTGACCGAATTTCTTCCAGTCAATTCTCCTAGGGTTTCTGTACAGGATTGGAGTATCAACCTTAATACTCAGATTGAAAAGAATCCACTCATGGTCCGAGAAGGACTTTAAGTTGGAGACTCTCCAGTTTTCAACCCTAACGATATCATTATTTGTTTTGAGAGTAATGTCTAATACTTCTTCCCATCCAATAAAATTATCCGTGCTCGGAAATATAAAGGTAGGGGTGTTACCAACGTTACAAACACATAGATCGACAGTTAAAAGGAAATCAAATAAAGACTCACCACGTTCGTTGATTTCTTTGCTGCCCCAGAGATGATGTCTTGCGTTTGCGTCACAGCCAATAAGCAGGTTGCCTTGCCTCGCCCGTATCGCTGCCGTAAGCTGCTGTACTTCTTCTGGCGGGGATGGCCTGTCGTGTGCCATATAGGCTGACGATACGAAGGAAGTAAGTCCCTGGGTGTGTTCTACCTTAACAACGGTTAAGTCACCCGAACTAAAGTTGGGACAGAGGAAAGCGTTAATGTGTTTTTTAGCTAAAATGCAAGTTCTAGGCTTACCGGCGTCTCTTTTATAAAAAAGGTTATAGTTGCTGTCTGAGAGGCCCATAATGGTCGCGTTCCTGACCCAGGGCTCCTGAATTATGCCTAGGTCAATGTCTTCCTCTCTGAGGTAGACCAAAAGATTCTCCGTTGCACATTTCGAGTGCTGGAGATTCGTTTGGATGACTTTCAGCATATGATTATTGGGCTTTGTTGGCGATCGCCAGGTCCTCCAACAACTTGTTGGCAGCGACGACGTCGTCCGTGTCGTCTTCAGGTCCTTTCGAACGGAAGATCTTAAGTTTGGCGAGTCTTATGCCAAACCTAAGTTTGAAGTCAGCCGCTTCTAGTGCCCCTAGGCACTCCTCGTTTATAAGCAGCAGGTAAGATAGGCTGTTTTTCTGGGGGGCCTCTGCCTTGATGACCGCCCAGTCGTCCATGGGTATTTGCGGGTTTTGCATCTTGAGGCACTTCAGAAGACTCTCAGAGTCTATCTTCATAACGGGTAACCAAATACGTGCCCTGGGTCTCGTGGGGATATCCTTGGCTGGGATGAGCTTAAGCTTTAAGCCATCCCAAGCGTCGCCAATCTTGGTGATGCATGACTCAAGAAAATCCTTGGAGTACAGATCCACGCACTTGATCACCCGGTAGCCTCGAACAATTTTCGCGCAGTCAAAACCTGGTTGTCTGCTGTCAACACCAGAGAGAACATGTTCCACAACCATCTCTGATAGTTTGGCTTCAATTCCGCTCCAGTGTGACATGATCGAGTTTCCACTTTTAGACCGCTCGTCTATAATAGCAACTTGAAGGTGATCCCTCACCACCTCGGTGAAGGTTCTTGTTGCCTGTGAAGTGGATGGGCCTTGGAGGTTGGTAAGTCTCGGTGCAATCTTCGACTTTTTAGAGGCGTGAGAGGTCTCGTCTTGTGACCTGTTTCTTTTCAGGCTCTCTTTTTTCAGTTGAGTTTGCTTCGGATTTTTATGGAGATTGACGTACTCGTCGACCACCTTCTGATATTTTAACTTGTCCTCTTTGTCCCTCTCGTGAATCGTACCAGTCTCTTCATTCTTCGCAATCTTTGCAAGGATAAAGACAGCCCTGGTATACCTTGATTTCAAGATGGAGCCGGAGGACTTCTTGGATTTAGGTGCACTATGGCTGGTGCTCCCAGTTGAGGCTAAATCCTTGTTATTAGGTGGCTTTTGGATACTGTGGCTGGTATCCTCGGCCCCTACTGTTAACGCTGCTATGGATGGTTGATTGCCTGAAGGAGTACTATGGCTGGTGCTCCTTAGGCTTGAGGGGTCAGCTACTGTCTCCTGGCTGGAGGCTAGTAGGTTCTCCTCGGAAGAGGTCCCTAAGAGGGATTCTTCCTTTTTTGTTTTTTTTGTTTTTTTTTCCTCATTTTTATTTGGTTTATTGTTCATTTTAATTTAATTTTGGTCCCACGAGTAAGACGGAAAGAAAATCGATCTCGGCAGAGCCGACTTACCGAGATAGGGCACTTATTACAACCGACCTTGCCTGAGCATCGGAGGGAGCTCGTACGCGACTGGTTTTACCCCCAGCCTTTCATCCTTGGGTACGGTTTGCTATCTGCTCACGCCACCACTGGAATTAGGTTGGATTTAAAGGTTTACTCCTACCTCAAACTAATGGATCACGACAAACGATTGAAAACGTTAGCGTAAATCCTTGGCTGACACTAACCAGTAAACCAGTTAGCCATTTTCAGGCGGGCGCCCACGTGAAGGACTGAAGAATGAGGATTTGTGCCCAAGCCCCATTCTCCAAATAGTATGGACCGTTTTCGAGATAATATCTCATATTATGTCCAAAAGTAGTACCAATATTACTATTTTTAGCGAAAAACTGAGTATGCAGATATGTTAACCTCACCTACTTAAGCCTAAATATCAATTTTGGTTGAAATCGTTAGAGCCTTTTTCGAACAAATCAAACTGGAATGCAAATTTTATATGAGAAGTACCATTAATATTGAGGTTACCGTGCAAAAAAGGCCCCCGAACTGTAAAGCCCCAGACTCGCTCCACATTCGAAGATAAAACAAAATCCAGGTAGCAGTGTACTGTACGGACAGGCTGTGAAATTTATACGACCCATTTTTTTGAGTTCCCCTATCATCGTAATGTCAGAATTGATTAACATCTCGAGTTCAAAATTTAGTACGAATATAATTACTTATAATCATTTTTAACCTTCACACTAAATATTTCGTAGGTCACAATATGCAATTTGTGTGAAAAATTTCGCCATTGTGATATCGAAAAATTTAGCCTGGACACTAAAAATGATTATTAGTGGCGCGGAAAGTTAAAACTACAGCTCAGTCTTGCATCTTTTAAGATTTTTGAGTAAAAGTGTGGTGTGGCTTGTGGATCCTTCAGGGCTTTTAGTGAGTGGAATAAATTGCTGATACTGTGGTAGAAGTAGAGCTCTTGGTCTTGATACACAAAAGGTTGTGCAAGAACTATTGAGCTTAACAAATATGTAACAGGTGTGAATAAATATCGAAATATGGGCAGTGATATTTGAGAAATATTTTTTTGAGGAAAGATAAGACGTTATCGTATTTAGAATTGAATTTATGCAATCAAAATTGTAACGAATATTCCAAAGATTGGTTGAAAAAGTACTGTTCATCTACTGCTTAGCTAAAAACTGGATACATGAACCTGTTCACGGTGCAAACATAACCTATAGATACCCTCCAATTAGATTTGTATCCAAATCAAAAATTGGTTTTCTAAACTAGAAAGCATTTTTTTTTTATTTTTAATTGTAAATTTTTTAACAACAAAGTTCAGAAATCCGGCAAACGGCGGATTTTTCTTTAAAATTTTTTCAAATAGTTCAAAAATCAATGTCCGATTGGTCGAAAGACTAGGTGCAATCCCATAGGGGATGACGGAATTCAGTCCACCAGAGAGTTCTTCACTTTTTAGCTCTGCAATGTCTTTCGATGACTTTCACTTCCAGCGAAAAAAAGAAAACTTCCTCTCATAGGGACAGCTGCATGTGGCTTGCTGCTTCACTGTATAGTATCTTTGCAACTCTTTACAATATCTAATCGTAGAAATGAAATACTATTGATGTCTAATTTACCGATGTAGGACAAAATATTCGCCTCAAATTTAAATCTCGTTATAGTCACTGAGATCAATATCTTATCCTCTTTTTGAATGGCTGTAGGCACTCCTTCACCAAGACACTATTTGCTGTTGATGGACCGGCTCGATTTCTGTCAAAGTAGGAGGGGAAACAGAAATTACGAGTATGATCCAACCCAGTGGGCACAGTAAAAATTGTCCTCACAGTGCATGATGCCTACTCATCTCAATCTAGGTCGATTGCCTTCAACAAGCCCAAATCTCACTTATCATTAACCAGGCAACATTTGCATTTTTTTTTATTTCAACTTTCACTCGTTCATAAAATAAATAGAAGCACCGTAAAATTACACATAAAAAGCAATAAAATAGAAAGAACACGTATACGCCACCGATTCGTATGCGCAAACGAGAATAAAAATTCAATTCCCACATGCGACATGGTGGGAAAGGATTCGCCATGGGAATCCTTTGTCATCGCAGAGCTTCTACCCCTCTCGCCTAGAATAATATCCAATCGAATGATGTGGGAATTGTTTTTATTCAAACATCGGAGACATTTATAGCGAGCATAAAGAAGAAAAGCACCCCATCGCATTTGCATAGAGCAATAAAGGCTCGTCGCTGCTCCCCCCTCCACTCCATTCGCCATGTTCGCAACGACGCAACTTCCACCGGCAACTGGTCATAATTTTCTCGAATAAAATTGATAAATCATAACTTTTTATGATAATTCCAATCGCTCGTAAAACCAACAAGAAACGCTACCCACCAATCGATTAACATAAATGAAATACAAGATGAAAATGTTGTCGCAAATTTTATTTACATGCGTCCCAGATGGGGGATGATGCTGCTACACAGCATTGAAATTCGAATCCTTTTCAGACACCCATATTGATTTGAAACGTTGTTGCAAACCGACAGGCATTTAATTACGATCCGCCGCCAAAGCCACACGCACAAATGTCCTTCCGCAATTAAAAATTAAATAAAACTTTTGCGAAAAGTGATTTGCCGAGTTGCGTTTCACAAAATCACAGAACACCAACTTCATGATTTAGGTAGCATCCTGTTTTTTTGGGAGATTTTTGAAGGAATTTTTCAATTCTCTGTGATTTATATCCGCATTGCCGCTGGTGTGGGAACAATACCAGAACAGAAACGAAATTGACCATTTTCCTGTCCGGAAAATTCCAATAAAACGAAAGTAAATTGAATGCGACAATGAGTTCGGATTGAAGGTACTTACTTACAGCGACAGTCGGATAATAAGCACAATGGAAATGAATAGAAGCCGTCGAAAGCGTTTGGATAAACTGTCTTCCCCTGTCAGACAGACAGAGAGAGAGATAGCTCTATTGGATGGAGTGGGTGGAGATTTCGATTTGGCATACAAAAGGACGAGAAAAAACAAAGTGAAAACAGGACAGTTGAGTTTTTCTTTATTAAATTCGAACACCCGTGTCCTGGGTAAACCACAAATGGCTGGAATATTTAAATCGACTGCGGGTTTATAAATATTCAAGTTGCGACGGTTGGCAGGAGTGAAGGTTGCAGGCATTGATTGCGAGGGGAAGTGATTTTATTTTTCGGCTTCTTTTCAAGTCAATCAGGTATACTTTCGGACAAAGGATTTTTTTTAGAGAGTAGCCCTGCTGTGGACATCAGTGTCGAGCATTTTTTAACCGCCGAATCGTTGCTTTGAAGGAAGTTCTTATCTCGCAACATAAAGAAGATAAACTTCCTTGGTGGCTCGTAAAATTAGCATAACAAGAACCGAACAAGTCCTTTATTCGACTCAATGGAAATTTGAGCCGCCTACAAGATGATTATGACCGTAATTACACGACGTAAAGCTGTGATTATCCGCGGAGGATATTTCTTTCTGTCATATTGTCTGCGGGGACTTCGATTTGCATAACACTGATGTACTTTTATTAAAAAATAAACGCTTTAAGGAACATTTACTTGTTACGCAGATCTATTTCTAAATATTGTAACCGGATCGGTTTACCCGTGAATTGCTTGCTTAGAGGATGAAATGTGTTTTTGTTTCGTGTGGAAAATTGGCAGCGTATTTATAAATGCGACGATTTGACCCCAGGTTTCTTTTCCACTCGCATATAATTCTTACCTTGTCTAATTTTTTTTTGATAAAGAACGAAGAATGGTTGAACGTTGAACACCCCAGATGGAGATCACACTTTGGATCGAGGTAGAAGAAAATAATGGTAAGTACGATTTTTGCAGTGGCACCGCAAGCAGTCGGAACAAAAATTGGCGAGCTGATGAATATTGGGGGAAGTTTAGTGCTTGGAAGACATAGCAGACAAAAATAAGGAAGTAAGTGAAAAATAACCTAACTTAGGTGCATGTTTGCAGGAGTCTTTGAGTCTTAAAAAAAACAAACCTTATACCGATCGAGCACAGCGTATTAATTTCGAATTCATTCGAATGCATTCGAATTCTATATACGAGGCTCTTTAACTCCATCGCACAATTTATATTGCGTCGCATCTTACAAGGTGTAAATATTTTTTTCGTGTTTTAGGTGCCTCGGATATTTCTGAGCCTTTGATAAAGCTTTGCACCAATTTTGATATAGGTTGATTCAAGATTTGACGGCGACAGAATGGACTTAGTTAGGGTTTCTCTTTTAAAGAGAACACGTCCTCTTTTTTGTCAGCGATCTATTTTAAACTTCCTTTTTTTTGCTTGGACTAAGGATATGCGGACTGAGCTTTTTTTTGTTAACATAAAAATACCAAATTTGCTTTCTATCAACTATGTTTCAAAGTTGTGAACCCTGCGAGATTGACTCCACCAACAATTTAAGTCTTTCCGGTAAATATTATAAATAAGCCTGCGAAGTGGTTGTTTTTTGAAGTGAAATTCACTTCCTTATAATCAACTTTAACGACGCAGACGATAGCATTTATAGAGTCGACCTAGTGTCACCCCTTGTAATGGAATTCCTGTCAAAATTTGTCAGGTTTTGCCAAATGATGAGGAAGAACATTCCCTGCACGATTAAAGTCGAAAAAAACTTTACTTTCCTACACCTTTGGTGTTGAAGAGGAATCTTAAAGAATATGATGCACTGTCAATATCATACACAGATGAGAAATTCGCATAAGCCAACACAATTTTCCAAAGGACCAAACAGCTTTAACTTTGAGGTAGAGCTAAGGACCTCTTAAGACCTTGTCTACTTCAGTTTGGCTTTAATCGTTGAAAATGTCATCAAGGCTCTATGTAACATAAGTTGCAATACGTTCCTGCTTTATGATGCCGAGAAGGACATGGTTAGTGAAGGCAGATGAAGGTCATCTCAAAAGTACAATTATTTCGAGTGATTTTCTGTGCCGTTTGCATTGGGATTTGGAGAAAGGTACTTAAAATATCAACTTTATGAGCTACAGGGAAATTCATCGGAAACAGCGGAACTTGTAAAGTGAAATATAACCAATAATGCTCCGGCCTAAAGAGTATTCGATTGCAAGTCAGGGTTCAGGGAGACGACACAGCAGAGAAAGACCGCGCCTTTGCGAGTGATAACAAAAGGAAGCTACCCTCAGTCTATAACGTCTTCTGTAAGCCGAGTTCTCGACAGCTTGAATTTGACAAGAAACTCAAAGAAAATGAATATTAACAGAAGGAAGTGTGTAGAAAATCTGGCAACCATCTGCCAAACCTAGACTCTGGATGTACACGGCTATTAGTAGGATCTAAAGGGCTTTCATTAAGGACTTGACAACTTCTTTTTAAATAAAATGCAAACTACTTGAGATATCTCAAAACAAATATATTCTTAATTTACTATCAAAACATTTATGAACGGAGTTCGACTTCCACCTCCGGAACGTATGCAGCGGTCGGCTCTGAGCTCCTCTAACGTCATCGATGAAAAAAAACGGCCCAATGACGCCACCGACATGGCAACCGCACCAAACAGCGACTTTTTGCGGATAAAGTGCTGTTTCATGAACCGCATGAGGGTTCTCTGCCCAGTAACGCATAGTTTGCTTATTGTCGAAGTCATTAACCAAACATGCGCTTCATCGCTTACGGCCAAAAATTGGAGTTAACGCTCTTAAAGTTGTGACCACCGACTCGGAATTTCGGTAGTAAATTTTAATTACCTATTTGTAAAAGTAGTTCGTTCGTTTACTTCACCACGATGAAAGTTTTTATTTTACTGAATATTTTGACATTGACAGTTCGGTAATCGGTTTGAAGGTGCGTTCACACTGAAAGTTCGAAGTTGTCATGTCGCTAATGCAAAACCCTCTATATAGACATCTGGGCGGAACTTGCCTTGCGGTTATTCCAAAAGGTCCAAGACTAGATTGTTGCCAAAAGGTCGACTCCAACAGCTAGCCATGAGGCTATTCACAATCTCTAGTAGACAAAAACTTAACCTACGTAACGAGCATCATGCTATTGACTTGAGTGTGGCGCGGAGGGTTTCTTCATGCCGGCTACTAACCTAGCATAACCTCAAAACCACAATAAGTGTTGTCCTAAATTGTTCACTTAAAGATATCTTCATCGCATCCAATGTTTTATTGGGGGATTTTCTTAGAAAATTTGTTGGTGTCCTCTAACATCGTTGTAACGTACGAGTGCGTCTTCTACAAAAAGCCAACATAAATCCTCTTAAAATTAAATTCGATGGCAGTGAACTCATGACTCGCATTATTATTACCAAATTATTTGCTTATACCGTAAATTATCCCCGCAATGATGATGGAGCAAATGCTTTGCATCGTCATCATTCACCTTCACTCAACCGCATTGCATAGATACATTGTAAGAGTATCTAGTTTGAGGAGGAGGGGAGAGAGAGAGCAAAAGATCCCAAGAAAAAAACGCACCACGAAGCCAATTTTTATGTGAAGCAATTTATTTTGAATTATTTTTATGGCACTTATCGTCTCGTTGAGTAAGCATAACAATGAGCCCAGGAATATGGATATTGCGATGCTGATGGTACATTCTTATTTCTTCTTCGGGGTGCCGGTAAATAATATCGAGACTATAAGGGCAATGGAAAAGCTGAAGATTTTAGCCATTTGTGACCTAGTACCTGGGTCCTTAAATTTCATTTAGCCCCACATAACCGGTTTATTAAACAATTTTTCATTTCACCCCACCCTCCTTTGCCCAAAAGACAATGAATTGCGATGAACGAGAAAAAAAATCGCTATCCCTGTCATGTCCTAGACTAGAGAGTCCAAAGTGTATTTAATCCGCAATCGGATACTGTGTCCACTTTAGTTTTTTTTTTGTTCCTGATGCCCACCATCATGTTCCGAGTGAAAATGAAGACTTATGTGGAGAAGTGAAAAAAAAACAATCCAGTCCTACTGGGATGAAAACAATCCTCATAAAAACAGAACTTGCGATGACAAGATACCCCGATAACGAGGATATCTCTTACATGCATGCTCCATGGAAAGTTGAAAAAATGGAATTACAAATGAAAATACAAAAAATCACCAAAAGTTTGCACTCGTACAGTCGGTTTGAAGTTCGGACTTCTGGCACTGAGCAGTATATACTGACCATCAGGATGTGTACATTGTCGGCAAGAGGACATCTGTTGACATAAAGCATAAACGAAGCCTGCGGGTATGCCAGCTATGTAGGTGGCTTTGTTTTGAAATTGTATTGTTCAAACTGCTAATTAGCATGATGTGATGCGCCTGGCAGAAGAAAAAAAAACCGAACGAAAAATGTCCCGGCATTGAGATGGGATAGCTAGGTTTTTAGTTCGACAGTTACAAAAGTGCACCCGCATTGGGTGACAGGTTTTACGATATTGGGTGACGGTTGAAAGACGATGGCAATGGCAATGTACTAGAACAAGGAGGCAGGAAAATAGTCACATAGCTCTATTTTTTTGTTTTAAATAAAGCTCGCGGGAAAGAACAAGTGACAGGTCTTCAATACTGCTTGCAGATAGTCATATACCTGAATAAATGTAAGTTTAAGTCCCTTATATATACAGGATGGACCATCTAGTCTTTTCTTTTTAAATCATATGTTATTTTGACACTGACAGCTGTTTCCCGCTCGAAATCTTGACAGAAAGTCTGTATCATACCTCGGCGGAACGAAATGAGTCGCTTTACGCTGGAACAAAGTTGGGAAATATTGAAACCTTATTTCCAAAGTGAGTGCTGTGTAACGCAAACAGTGCGTTTTTGAAAAGAAGTTTTGGCTGAAATGAAGCACCCACCGCGGATGCTGTACGCAAGTTTGTGCAAAAAGGTCGTGAGACTAGTGGACAACACTCATGGTCCCCGTCGTCGCGAACAGTGGCAGTGAATGTGGCTGCTGTAGCCAAAGGTGTGAGACTCAATTCACGAACGTCAACCCGCCAACGATCTCAACCGCTCAACATTTCACGCACTAGCCTGAGGAGAATTCTGCACAAAGACCTCGGATTATTCCAACTGACTCAGCAATGGAAGGCGCACGACCGTCTGTTATGTTCCATAATTAATGGAAATGTTTGTTGTTACTAATAAAGCCATAATACACGGCAACAATTACGTTTTGTTTATTTTATTTTTATTTTTAAAAAGAAGCTTGTATTTGGCCCACCCTTTACAGTGGAGTGCACGTAATTAGAAACGGCAACACTCAGTTTATTCACAGATATCATGCAACTGTACTATATGCCATATTTTTGATCTGAATACAAAAGGTTGGTTAATATGTACAGTAAAACTGAAAATTTTACTCTGCTAAGGCCGAACACTCTTCCTTCATAACGAAAAAAAATGTTTGCCATCTTTTTCGTTTCTAAATACTTGCACTTTACGTCCAAAAATGAACACTATCGGCCCTAGAGAGGTATCCGCTTGAACGGGAAATTCTTCGATTTTATACGAATCGGAGGGTTTTTGCAGCGAGGTATTCTTTCTAACAGCTGTTCGGAGAATTGTTCCGATACAAATGTCACGCAGTCCAGCGTTTTGCGTTGCAGTGCGATCAAGTTTGTTTTTGAGTGACATTTTTGACAGCTTCATAAGAATTGTTTCCGATATCATCCGACAACAACAATCAGCCGCGGAATTTATTTACGATTTACATTTAAGTGTTAAAACACATTTTTTCGTATGTATTGCTTTAATTTCTGTTCTAATTGCAAAATCAAAAACAATCAAATCAATCAATCAAAAACAAGCACCATACTCCATACAATAAGAGGACGTGAAATCATTGCATAATCGCATTTCAATTATTTTTTTGTATGCGCTGCACCGAATATTTGAATTTTGCGCCAGTTGCGCTGTAAGGTGCTGCCAAAGCAAACAGAAAAAAGATATTGTGACAGCTGACAGTTCAGGGTTCCTTATTAAAATGAAGAGCAATGCAAAAAAGAAGATTTATTTTTATTGTTCAGCTTTACATACATAAATTGACGGTTTTGCAGCCTAAGTTAGCAGTTGTCATTCCTAAGCAATGAAGTTAATTTTTTTCTTGGTGTCTTCGTCAATTGTCAAAATTGTAAGATTTAGTGGGTAGTACTTCAACGCGAGATTATTAAGAGGCAGGTACATCCGCAACGTATCAATGTTTGATGCGGATTTTGGGCAACACCGTTCTTCTTTAAAAATAGTGGGATAACATTTCAAAATACCCGCTTTATGGTAGTGTAGCTTGTTGTGCTTTAAATCCAAGATATGAATTTGGAAAAATGTGGTCTCATGTTGAGGCTAACCAAAATTGAACGGCTATGCGAAGAGCTTCGCAAAGAAATATATTAAAGCCGAAAATATGGCTATTAAGAACTTGTCAAAAGTTCGGAATGAATCAAATTCTAGCTCAAGCAATCATATAAAAACTGACTACCATACGGAAGAACAAGAACTTCGCCACGAAACCAATTTGCTAAAGAAACGAGTGGGCACAAAAGGAAAGCCGTTTCCTCACCAGAGAGCTGATACATATAATGAATTGAATTGAAGTTGGTTGGGGTTTGCCATCTATCAACGCGCATGAAAAACCTAATAATTGTTCCAGATGGTTGTGCTACACGTTCATAGATGGCTTTAACAACATAGACATGCATTTCTGAAAATATCTTCTCTCTACTGCCCACCAAACCTAATCAATTCGCTTGGACAACATTTTCTAATTGACGGTGATTTTACCTCCGAACAAAGTTTCTGGGGATCTAGATGCATATCAAGGAAGGAAAAAATACTTCACAAAGTGTGCAGTACAATTGCGATTTTCATTCGACGGGCAAACCGAAATACTGGCCGATTGATGTCGCTAAAATAGCTGAAGCGATTGATTTCCTTATTAAAAAAGGACTACCCGCCAAACGTATTAAAGTTGAAGAAAGTTTTGATCATTCTTCTGATCATTCCAGGGTAATTTTAACAACCACTGAGGCGAGTATAAACAAATGAAAAACCACCGCGGGTAACAAACGCCAAAACAGACTAGAAACATATTCAGGACAATTCTTCACTGAGTGCATCACACAAGACGCCTTACCAACTAGAAGTCGCGGTCGACCGCTTAGTCAATATCGTACAAAAAGCTGCATGGAACTTTAATTGCGCCAAATACCTGAAGGAAATAATAGATATGGTCAAGAGAAACCGAAAAGCGCGTAAAAGATGACAATAAACTCGAGCTCCGCCAGATAAAGTGCTGAAAATTCCTAGAATCGTATTTTAGAGAAATCTTCAATCCCATATTTTGCGCCAAACAACTACTTCTGACTTAACCCCTTTCTAGCTTGCACCAGAGTTATGGCACCATACCTACAAGTGGGTGTTGGAATTAGATTTTCTAATGGGCCTTTTTTATTCGGTTCACATGATCTATATACCTACAGGGTGGGCCAACAGAATCAATTCCATTTAGAAGAAAAATGAGTGCCAAACAACATCGAATGACTTCTTTTGGCCCACCTTGTAAAAAGTTTTCCAATAAGAGGTGTCATTTTGGTATTCAAAGAAAAATGCCAGTTTTTGAGACAAATGATCGGATTTTTATTTCATAATAAAGAGGAAGGTATGCCGTTAATAATGAAAACCAACATCAGCCTAATGGCCACCACGAGCACGCATACAGGACCATATCCTTTTCATGAAATTTTCCATAACCAAATCGGAAAGTGGCTGCCCTATGTCCTCGATAGCCTCACGAATTTTATCTTTGAGGTCTTGCATCGACGCTGGGCTGTTAGCGTAGAACTTATCTTTTACGTGGTCCCAAAGGAAAAAGTCGCAAGGTGTTAAATCAGAAGATCTCGGTGGCCAATTGTGATCACCTCTTCGAGAGAAAACACGGTCCGGAAATCCGGATCATTTTCATGCATTTCAAGGATACAATCAGCAAAGACACGACGTTATTGATGATCGTCCGGCTTGAGTTTTTGTGTTAACTTAACTTTATAAGCCTTAAGACCCAAGTCTTTATGGAAAATACGGTTAATGACGTTTGTGGAATGCCCAATTCCAAAGAAAGACGAGGAATGGACAAACCTGGGTTTTCTTCAACACTTTGGGCTACAGCAGCAATATTTTCAGTTGTTCTTGAGCGACGTGCACGGGTTTTATTCTTCACATCACTAACTTGTCCCAACAGCTCGAATTTTTCCACCAATTTTTGTATTGCGGTCCAACAATGTGCTTCACGACGACCAAAAAATGCTTTAGTTTTGCGAACTGTGACTGCAAGATTTTCATCATTTTTGTAATGAATTTTAATAATTTCAATGCGTTGTTGAAGCGTGCATCGTTCCATTTTTAGAAATGGCGTAGTTTCTACTTGTCAAATGTAAAAGAATAAAAGCTTCAAAAGTGACAGCTACCGAAATAGCGGGTCATTCACAATAACACCTCTCATTGGAAAACCCTTTACTTCTGACTTAACCCCTTTCTAGCTGGCAGCAGAGTTATGCCACCATATGTACAAGTGGGTGTTGGAGTAAGATTTTCTAATGTTTCAGAATTTCTTTGAATCCATTTAAACACGCAAACGTAGCTGTCGCTAGCGATGTTAAATCCTCCGTATAGCCAATTGTATTACTGAGCTACTGTCAGAAGGGCCACTTCAAAGCTGACTGTTTGCTCCATTACTGCATTTGAAATCTACCACACAGCTGTAGGTTTTATTTTTAAAAGTGCCTATACGTCTGTTGACTATCCATTGATTTTTTTTAACTGCAAATAGCAATTCAAAAAATGATTTACGAATTAGAAAATCGACGCCATAACTCCGGCAAGGTGCTGCTAAAGGGTCAACCAAATTAAAGCTCACAAGAAATATGTCCACTCTTGGAACATTGTATCCCTCAGCTAACAGGACGGCCGGCGTCTGGATATAAACGAGCTCCAATTTTATTAGGCGAAACAGTGCCTTCAAGTGTGAATGGCTGCGTAAAATATTATACTCATTTCCAGCCGACAGAATGAAAAAGCAATACTACCGCAATAAAGTGTAAAATGCGAGTAAATAAAATGCACACCACTTGTTATTCGAAAATTCAATATTTCAATTTACGCACACAAAACTTTACAGCCATTGTGCGAGTGTCTGAAGGAAATCAAATTCACTGCATAAAACCACTTCCGGTTATCGTTTGTTGTTGTTGGGAAACCCTCTAACGCAGCTACTGATGTTAATGGGGCTGTGAATCAGAGAAGAGTAAACCTCGCTCGTTCCACTTTCAGCCGGAGGGACATAGCTGTGTGGAGGATAATGAAGAGTTTATTTTATTTTCTTGCGGTAATTTATGTATTATTAACGGTGTATGATTTTCATTATGTCTTCTTTGAATTAAAACCAAACAATCATACCGCTGGTTCTTGTTGCACTGTCGTGTACCTTATTATTGTGGTGGCGGCCATCTTTTGGGAGGGTGACTTTCTCTTCTGCTGGGGTACTTATCCTTTAGATTGTTTATGAGTAAAGTTGTGTTTCCTTGGTTTGGTATTGTTTTATGGATAATTGTTGACGTCTGTGGCGTATGGCGGTCTGTTTATATGCAAAATTCATTTTTAGGAGTAGTGGTTTACTAAATTTTTGTTTTTGTGCTAAATTTACGATCAGATCCTTGCACTCAATACTGTTCTGGTCATTCGCCTTGGACAGAACAAGAAATATTTTTCAATTTTTGCAATTGAAATTTAGTTTCTGTATGTAAGGAAGGCTCAAAAATTGACTCGGAATATGAGGAAAAATAAAATTACAGACTGTTTGGAGATGCGGGGCATCGATCCCCGTACCTCTCACATGCTAAGCGAGCGCTCTACCATCTGAGCTACATCCCCTGGTAATGGTTTATCCGTTACCTAAGTCCAACAAACATTCAGCAAAATCCGAAACTGATTGTGCATTCAAAGCAAGCGATAACAAAATGCCAACGAAGCTTCGCATAGCAATACTCGTTAGCATAGTGATCGCTGAGCTGTCAACATTAAAAACGCCAAAACCACAAGTGGGAGCACATTGGGCAGCTCTGCGTTCGCTTCTTGTTGCCTCATTCGCGCAATTCAACTTAATTCCAACTTGTGGCGTGTGTCGTGTGCCAAACGACTGGTTTTCACTTTTGACTGAAAGACATGAAAAGAAACAAAAGCCAGCGACCTTGATACCGTTCGAAAGATGTAGGTATACCCATCTTGCGTGGATTTAAGTTAAAAATAAAGAATGGCTCGTTTGAAGTGGTTTGATTTGGCTAAAATGCATATAAGCGGCTCAATGGTCTAGGGGTATGATTCTCGCTTTGGGTGCGAGAGGTCCCGGGTTCAAATCCCGGTTGAGCCCGGTTAGCTTTTTTGACTCCACTAGTCTGATTTAAACCAGTTTAATATTTTATAAAAACTTGTTGTTCATATGATGCACGGGAGCTAACCACTCTAGAAGGTGACATCGTTGGCCTTTTGACCAGAGCAACGTCGCTGTACCTATGAAGTTCATCGGTTAATCTTCTTCTCGGTACGATACAACAGGTCTTTTTAGCTTATGAGACAGGTAAAATTATTTTTTAAATGCCTTCTCAGACTGAAGAAACAGCGATAGGCAAGAGGAGTTCTTCGCTGGACCTCTGTACTGATAACATTTTCTGTTTGCAAAGCCCTAGGTATAGACAAAGCCTTAAAATTCTTTGAAGTTTTATCTGTACATTGGTAATGTCGACGTCAGCCCATTTCTGCTACCTAATACTTATACCTTGTAAAGCGGCACTCCATTTAGCCACTTTCTACCTAACTCGTCAATATTATTAGTAAACGCACGTAGTTGAACAGACTATTTAAAGAATGTGCCTCGGATTCAATCCGTTTAGTTTAAAATAGCTTCCTCCCCCCCCTTTACTGGTCCCCTGGAGGCAAGTTTTGTTTGCCATTGTTTAGATTAAACGGATCAATCTATCTGGCAGGGGATTGTTAGCTTGCTTCGGCATTTGAAAGTCACCAGATGCGATCTTCTTGATTTAGAAGTAGTTTTGCATACTTTTTCCTTTTTCTAGAAAACTCTGTCCAAAAATGTCAGAAAACTCCAACAAACGACTCAAACGACGCGAAACCCCACTAAAAACGCACCAAAAACCCCCCTAGAAAGTTTTTTTTAAATGCCCTTGAAAAGGGTCTTACACAAAACTTCAGAAAAACCAGAAAAAATGCTCCAAAAAAGTCTCTAACAAAATTATTAAAAAAAAGACTCGAAAGAAAGAAGGTTCGTTTTTATGAGATGAGACTATGGGATTATGGTAAAACCTATAAATTTATAAATGCGAACAACAAAAGTTGTCAAAAACAGCCCAAAGCGCAACAACAGTGATTACTGACGTGCGCAATTTGCTTTTAGTTAAATTAAATTCTTTTTCCCTATCAAGAATATTTTTGACATGGGGACGTTCGGAATTTCGGAAATAATATCTCGTTTATGTAAAACGTCAACTAGATTTACCTGAACTAGGTATACGAACGCGTTGACTAAGCAACTTGTTTTTTTTTTGTATTCTCGCTGTCAGCTTTACAGTCGTGCAAACTTAAGTCGTAATTTTCTGCTTTTTCCGAGCCTCTCACAATTTATTTATATTTTGGCCTTTTTCATTTGGAAAATTTTCAAAAATTGTTCTTGCCAAATAGGTACACGGTTGCCTATTACAACACTACAGTGTTATGCGAGGCAATTCTTATTTAATATCGAGCGGAAATTCTAATTTGCAGAGATGCTTCATAAATGACACCTTTTTCTCTCACCGTCCCTTTTTTGTACTTTTCAGAATTCAGCATCCATCCTATTTATTTTGAATTTGACTCTTTGGAATGTCTACTGAGTATGCAGGCAGGATTTTCTTGACTAGATTTGTCGGCTTTCCCTCCACAAACCTCAACTGAATAAAACTATTCACGTGACCACTCTGGGCCAATAAAAACTGATATACATGAAGAAAGTAAGCAGTCAGACTTACTAAACTAGGAATCCAAACGTCCCCAATGGAATAAGTAAATTCAAAGACATCTCCAGAATTTGAATCTCAGAGAAATAATCTCCGGTAAGTTCCATGTTAGGAGCTAGTATACCTTACAGTCCAGTGAAGTCGTAAAAGTTGGAATGGATTTGAAGGAGTATAAAATTTGTCAAAGTACCTTTTGGAATGAACAGGCAAAAATTAATGAAATCTTCCCTGATTCTGGACTCAATCTAAACGAAGAGATTAGATACAGCTGTCCGAAGAAAGCCTTCAAGCACAGGGTGGAGTATAATATCATGGTCTGAGGTTGTTAATGATACCATGGTTTCGGTCCTTTATTTATTTTCAACAAAACCATGACAAAATAAGAATATAGAACAAAATTGGAAAATATAGGGCTCACTTTGTCAAGAACAACATGCCCCTCCGATGACACTTTCAACAGTACGATGTTCTGAAACATACAGCTGATCTTGCGATAAATTGATTTTGTATTTAAAATGTGTCTGACATCTCATGCCTGATGCCTATAGAGTCAGCGGGAGCCGAGCCGTATATTAGAGTAAACTGGACCAATTTCATTTACTGGATAAATTTCGCTGCGACTTATTCAAGGCTTCCCAACACCGTTGCCGTTTGTCCCCTTTTTTGAGATTCAAGACCCGTGACCCCCACTTTTTTCAAAATGATCGAAATGGTCCCTTTTTAAATTTAAATAATATTTTATTCGTTATTAAACAAAAAAGAATAAATTTGTTTTTTTCTTATTAATAAATGTGTTTGCTGTTTTTTTATTCATATTATATAAAACTGCATTTATACCATCACACGGAAGATAGAATGGATGTCCAATAATAAATAAACGTATGACTAAAAGGGACAGCATTACCCAACACGCAAAAAATATGAACACGTGTTTTGGTCGACCATCTTGTGATAGGAACTAGGAGAAAGTTCAGCATGTTGATATTTTTATAGCGATGGCTTTCGAAATTTCACTTTCCAATAAAACAGAATGGCTTTCGGAAGTGATGAACGGATAATTTTTTGTTTATTTTGTATAGCTGATTGATGAATTGTTGGTGTAATTTACTGAAACTAATAACCACCCTCATTTCACGTGTTTTTAATTAGAAATAGAAATGTTTTCAAGTGATTGCAGAAATGTTGGTCTCCGGAACTTGTTTGTTTCCGTTTTACGTATCTTTAATTATGGGCAGCAAATCCATTACACTTTAGGCGTCTGATTTGTGAGCTCATTGTTATAGCAAAAAGGCTCATGTGTGAAGGTGTGGTTGCTTTATAATGATTTTTAATTTTTTCCATGCCGTAGCAAACGGTTCATAAGTATTTTATGTGGGGCTCTTTTTTTGACTCGGGGACTATTTTATTTTTATTTTCATAGGCAACACTGCTTCCTAATTCTAGGTCCTACAAGATTTTGCTTAGGTCAGAGGACATTTAAGGAAGATACCCAACCGATTAAATGTGTAATCGGAGCTCGGAGATGTAATATACAAAACAACAAATGCTTCTAACTTATGTTCTTCGAATGCCCGGCTAAAACGAATTTTCTTCCACGAAGATATATATTGTTCAACGCAGTTAAATTCTGCCACAAAAGACTTAAAACCCTTTATAGTAGACCTGGTAAGTCTTTTAGTACCTACATATTTACAAAATACCTACCGAATTCGATACAAAAGACCACAAAGTCAATTATATGGGCAAAAATTATCACCAAGAACTATATTAGCCCTGTTTTTTTGAGCTTCGATCTCAGCAAAGCAAAGTAAAGTAGGATTTTCAGCACGCAATTACAACAACTACGCTCTACTTGACACTTCGAGACTCGCAGTAGTTGTTGTAATAAGTGTGCTGAAAACTCTACTTTACTTTGCTTTGCTGAGATCGAAGCTCAAAAAAACACGCCTATTATAATGATACCTGATCTGATCATCATTGAAGTCTTTGGCTTAAGCATTACGTCTATTAAAATATTTGATAGGTACGCAATGTTATATGTAATTTCCTAGAATATATGCCTCAACTCCTTAAACAGTTTGCACCATTCTTTTCTGGGTAGCCTTGACAATTTGATATGCTCTCTGGCAAAAGTTTGAAAATCCATTCTTTGAGTGACTTTTAATATCCCCTCAGCCGTGAGCTCCTCGTCGTATTTCTTTTTCATCCTCTTCAGAGATTTCGGTGTGGAGACTTGCTGATTATTTATGTTCTGTTGTTATATATTTTCCGTTCTGAAATATACTTTATTTATTCATTATACATATATGAAAAAATAAAAGAAATAAGACCTTTCTAGAAAAAGATTGTTTTGAATTTTAGAATCAAGAACTTACCGGTCTTTACAGTCGGTATTGTAAATTTGAATCTCTTAGTGAAGTAGTTCTTTTCTCCACTCTTATGTATTGTACATGATGAATTCCTCTTGAATGGTCGCATTTGCGTGTATTTTCCATCAAAAAAGGTATTCCTTATTTTTCTTTATTTTCCGTTGGTTTCTACCATAAACTAACTATTTATTAAATAGACTGACAGCTTCAGCCAAAAAAGAGAAATTGCCTACAAGCTGAATTTGACCTTGATGTAGCCCAGTTTGAATTCATGTATTAGTGCCAATGTTAATCAAAGGGACTCACTCATACTTGAAAAAAACCAGCCTACACTCTTCCGGTTTAGACCGGATGTCGATAACCTGAGGTGGGTTGTCATTTCATTATCGTGTGTTGCGGCTGTGTTGGGTAAATTGAAGTTGTTCTTAGTTCCTGTTCGAAATCGTTAGTTATATTTTGAACGTTATTAAAGCATAATTATGTAAAAATATTCTACTTGCTTATTTGTTCGTTGGTATCAAGTTATTATATTATTTTAGAACACCATGATATAAACAATTGTTGTAAACAACGAAACTATATTAGTCAAAAGATAAAATTTCAATTCAATGCCAATTTTTGTTTGTTCTTGAGACCTTTTCCGGCGTATGTAATAACAAAATATGTACTTATTGCAATTAATTTATCACCGACCGATTTATTTTTAATGTTATCATTATTGATATTTGAATTTCGCCATCACTTTTTCTATTAATTTTTCCCTCACATTTTTTCTTGAATATTCGCTAGTGATTCCTCTGCCTATTTAAATGTTTTGAAAAGTCAGCGCTGTGTAAAAGAGACTAAAGGTGTATTAAGAAAGCCGCAAATTTTCAAACGTTTATTTTCATATAATCTTAAAATGTCAAAAATAAGCTGCCAGCAGCTGGAAAATATAATTTGAATGCATTTTTTGATGTGTCTACATTAATAAAATTGGTGTGTACGCACTCACTCCCATTGGGAATTTTAGTTTTAATTTTTCGTACTGCTCTAGTTTAATTTTAAAAGCAGAAAAAATGAAAAAAAAAATTTGTGTCATACGGGCTTTATTAATAATGAAACATCTAGTAATCAGACATTTTGAATGTGATGTAGGTAATTCGTATGATTTTTTTTTTGTTTTCCGCAATTAAACGGAATCTTCACGAAAAGATCATTACTAAAAAATATTTCAAATCTTTATATTCGTAATCAATTCTTCTTTTTAAATTCTTCGGACATTACTGCGGAGTAATTTTTCGCCAAAAACAACAAACGAAAACAGACTCAATTATAATTATAAGAACAAAAATATTTTATTTGAGCGAATGAATTTTTTCCTTTAAACTGCATTTACACCATCACGCACGCGCATTTATACACGAGACGTGACAGAGAAATCCGTTTTTCCCCAGTCAAAGCTAGTAAAGGAGTAAGAATGAGATCACAAATCAGACGCCTAAAGTGTCATGGATTGCTGCCCATTATTATAGATACGTAAAACGGAAATAAACCCAAGTTCCAGGGAATATAATTTCTGTAATAACTTGAAAATATTTCTATTTCTAATTTAAAACATGTGAAATGTGAGCGATTTTAAGTTTCAGTAAATTAAACCAAAAATACTTCAATCAGTTATACGAAATTAATAAATAGTTGTCGGTTCATTTGTTCATTACTTCCGGAAGTCATTTTGTTTTATACGAAAGCGAAATTTAGTGAGCCGTCGCTATAAAAATATCAACATGTATAGCTTTCCCATAATTCCTACCACGTAAACTAGATGGGCGACGAAAAACCGTGTCACGTTTTTTTGCGTGTTAGCTAATGCCGTCCCTTACAATCACACGGCTATTTAGTATTTAGCATCCCTTTAATTTTCCGTGATAAAAATGTGTGACTGTGTAAATGCGGCATTATTATTTATATTGATTACATTCGTTATTATACAATTTGTAGAATATTATGTGCATGAATTCGTTGTGAAATAAAACAACGAATTTGAACTCTCAGAACGCATCCATCAGCAGACAGAAATCACCAAACACACAAACTATCAGTCAGTGTTCTTAGACGCCTCTCTTTATTTTTCCCACGAAGTGTGTTCATTTTCCTTTTTCACTAAACTTCTATGAAATAAAAGTAAAATTTGTATTGTTCGGACAAAAATCACACTTAATTAATCTTCAGTATAAAAATCTGATTTCGTTAACACTTTAATGATTATTTTTTGGTACTAGAAATTGTTGCTATAGGCAAATCTTCTTTTTATGTGCATTTAGTGCGTTTATATTCATGGTCAAATGTGGCCCACAATTTTGAGGTTTTTTTCCTTTTACGCACAAAAAGTTTTTCGAAAATATTAAATTCCCTCAAAAAGGTTGAGATACAACGATGTAGGAACACTGCTGAATTCACACGTATTCACAGACAGTAAAATTGCGAGCGGGAGGGAGGAGCTTATATTAAAAGAAATTTGCGGGGGGAATCGGTGAGACGTAGTAAAGCTGTCAGTCTATTTCATACTTAGTTTATGGTTTCTACAACTGTTCGTGTTTCTGTGTTGATTTCTCTATCAAGGCTATACTGCTCCGTCAAAAATAAAAATTATGATAGAGTGCTTTCATCGTTGCTGCGCTTTGTGTAGGAGGGATAGGGAGCATAAGAATACGGATGAGTAGGATCTATAATTTGTCTAAGAAAGACCAGCAGATATTAACAAAATACACTGCATCCGTCCGCTGTCCATATACTAAACCTGCTCAAGAAAGGAACTACTGACTAAGCACTTTGACAAAATGAATGTCCCATGAAATATTGCCCAACTTGGCCTTGAAATAAGCAAAAAATCTGGAGATGCGGGGCATCGATCCCCGTACCTCTCACATGCTAAGCGAGCGCTCTACCATCTGAGCTACATCCCCGTTAACAACTCCCAATCGAACTTAAAATATCCACTACAGTCGATTGAGAGCAAACTCGTTGCACCACTTTAATTTATTCAGATCTAGTGCGCTGCAAAAGAAGTGAAAGCTTAAAAGTTGTCCACACAGTTTCACCGTTATCACGCACTTTGATTAAGCCAAGTTTAAGCGGCTCAATGGTCTAGGGGTATGATTCTCGCTTTGGGTGCGAGAGGTCCCGGGTTCAAATCCCGGTTGAGCCCGGCTTTTTGCTATTCATCTCAACATTTTTCATGCTTATGGACTTATGGCATGGCCATCAATTTTATTTTGTACTCTCAGCCTCCTGTCTGTCTGTAATGTGACATATCATGGTAACGCACATACCACACCTCGAATGCGAATTGAAATGCAAGCACACTTCAATTCAAACATCTGCTCAATCATATGTTGCTATACCTCTGCTGACACATGCAAATCATCGCAACGAAGGCCCATGTACCGACATCTGCTGCTGCGATTTGCATACTTCCATGACGCACTGTTTGCGTCTAATTGGAACATGTTTCGACACCATCCCTCCAAGGAAAACCGTTCTGCAAAAAGAGATATCCACTTTATCCAATAAGAAACAAAAAAGCTTATAAAGGACAATGAAAAAGTTCTTGCCCATCCCCAGTCCATATAGAGCGATTTCGTGTCTTATCCCTTTTCTATGATTTATTGACTTTTAATCAGAAACGGCACAGTCATCAGCATTTATTCTGCGTTTTTAATTTAATTTGAAAACTTTCGCCGACTCGGCTAAATGCCAAACAACAGCCCAAAACAGACGAAATGGGATAATAGTATCCTTGCTGGCGCCAATCTTTAATTTTTAACCCTATACACATCAAGGAAATTATCTTTTACGAAGAACAATTATTTTTAATGGAAAAATTAAGCAGGACGCGGTGGGTGGTGCCCCCACCGATAGCCTCTGGGGGTCAGAAACTTTTCGTGTTTCGCTTATCAAAGGGTTGCTCTTCCTCGCCGCTGAACATGCCGTTGCGTGGAAAAATTAGCCGAGATTTAATTGGTCTGCGTCTGAAATGGTTAAGTGTGTTTCTGTTTATTTTGTATCTGTTTGCTTTTGAAATTAATAAAATGTATGAATCCTCGGGATGGGTTGCTTCTCTGCCACAAAATATCAATGAGATAAAAATCAATTTCCTGCGACTGGTTTGTTTTGTTTTTCTTGCGGAGAAAACAAAGAAGACAAGAAGAAAAAAATAGAAACGAATGGCTCCCCTTCGGCATAAATCACATGCGAAATCCTCGAAAGATTTATGGGGTGTTAATATCTCATTTGAATGGAAAAATGTCGGGCGTTGGGTGGGAAGTCGTGGTTAACTAAAAAGAAGTTGCTACGCTGCAAGAATATCCAAATGGGTTTCAGGGGGGAACGCAAGACTTTCTTGTTCGAAATTTATTTCAAGTCTTTTCAGTTTTAAGAACCGTGCGACAATGGGACGGGCAAAAAGCAAAAGTCGGGCTCAACCGGGATTTGAACCCGGGACCTCTCGCACCCAAAGCGAGAATCATACCCCTAGACCATTGAGCCGCTTAAACTTGGCTTAATCGGAGTCAGTGTTAACGGCGAAACTGTGTGAACAACTTTTACTTTTCTACAGCGCACCTGGCTTGAATAATTTAAAGTGGTGCAACGAGTCTACTGTCAATCGAGTACTGCAAAAGTACATAGTTCAATTGGGAGTTGTTAGCCGGGGATGTAGCTCAGATGGTAGAGCGCTCGCTTAGCATGTGAGAGGTACGGGGATCGATGCCCCGCATCTCCAAATAAGTTTTTGGCTTCCTTTTCCACTTTTTACACTCTGAAAACGAGTTGAGCTACGACAGTCCTATGAAATGCGCCAAATCTGTTTTATATGTGTACAGAAAATGGTTGTAGCTGCTTTAACCAAAAGTAAGCCATGATGCCATCAGTCTTATGGCCACAGGAACAAACAAATAATAATAAATTCGCACCCAAGCTAGCTATGAGATATGTTTTGACCTCTTCAGAGAAGCTGTGAATGCAAATGGAATCATACATATCCTAGTCAAAGTTTTGTTATTCCCATACATATATGTCCTACCGTGGGAAGTACTGTATATCTTCATAAAATCCTCATAGAGCCCTTTTACTATAAGCTTGCAGATATCATACCTATACCATTTATAGCATATCCATCAGCTATCTGGGAAAGAACTAATTAAAAAAAAAACAAGTCATGCAAAATTGGTTTTGTGAGGGAGGTACCAGAACTACTTCACCGACATAGCCCATTTTTAATACCAACCTAACGAAGATATAAAGAAAACCTTTCACCAAACATCATTCTCCTAGGTTGTGTTCCTTTGGACGCTATCGTGTTTTCAACAGATGAAGAGACAAATGGATCCAATATTGACTTTGTATGGGAGGTACCAGAACTACTTGACCGACAGAGCCCATTTTCAATACCAACCTGACGCCGATAAAAAGAAGTGCTTTCACCAAATTTCATTAGCCTATGTCAATTCCTTTGGGCGCTATTGTGCTTTCAACAGACAGACAGACAGACAGACATACGGACATGGCTAAATCGACTCAGAATGTGATGCTGATTCAGAATATATATACTTTATGAGGTCTCCGGTGACTCCTTCTTGGCGTTACAAATGTATTGGCAAAGTCAATATACCTTCCTGTGGAGGGTATAAAAAAACCTTCTAAAGACTTGACAAAGAAATGAGGCTCCATTTCTTGAATAAAAAAGGAACAACTGATAGCGGGTAACTGGCAACTTCAGTGCACGGTGCTCATACTCATAACTCCCGCACTCTGATGCTGTCTTCATTGCGGCATCGGTTAGCGGATGATATCCAAGATACAGGTAAGTTTGATAAATTGTTTGGTATAGCAAAGAAGTTTTCACCTTTGGTGCCTTTAGATTCAAAATTCATTTTCTCATCGTATTTTAGTTTGATTTCAAATAGGTTTGATTGAAGATTATTAGCTGCTGCATGGAGCCTCAAATATTCGCTACAGTCTTTCATAAACCCAAGTATCATTCGAATACACATTTTAGGCCTGGCGACGTTCTGGTGTCAATTCGTGATCCCATTTAGGAACATATGTTTCGAAACAACGTAGTTACAGTTCCTTTTTTGTTTCGGAAGTGGCGCAACACAAAGTCGGTATTGTTTTTGACGCAAATCCTATATATACACAAATTGGGAAGAATGCCATACCATATAATTTGTGACGTTATGATACGTCATTCATTTTGCGTACCTGTGTTATGTAGCACAATAATATTCTGACTGCATCAAACATTTCATTATTAAACAGAAAACTGCAAATTTTATGGGGAACATCATTTTGCCTTGAAATGTTACTAATGTACTTCGAAAAAAAACATGATCCTTCCAAAATATGCTATATTTAATGAAAAGTCTCTTTTGTAATTATTTGTCGTATTTTAATTGCTGATAAGGATCATTATAAAATCAGTATAAAATAAATCTACGATGTCTTTATACACATAATAGTGACATTTTAATCTATTTAATTTCACCATATCCACCAAAACTGCAAATTTAAAATTTCTTATTTCCCATACACATTTTTTTTCCAATGCAAAATGGATACCTAACAAAATATTCCCAATTAGGAATTCGTTCTTATTTGTGTCGTAAATAATCTATTGGGAATTGTGTTTATTCTGTGTGCCACAAACTTCCCAATCGGGAATCGCGTTTAATCTGTGTTGACAGTAAGTTTTTAGGAAATGTGTGCATGTACACACATCTCCACACATTTTACACGCTGCGGACATAATGTTTCACTGAAGAAACAATTTTGACACAATAAAGAATCTGTGTAGACATAAAATCCCTAGATTGGAATATTCCTAAATGGGAAATGTTACCTAGCATGTGTCGAAAAAGTTACTCATTGGGAATATTTTCTGGTAACAAAACCGTCTTAACGTCGTCGCTCATGACACATGACACATGAAGTCGCAAAATGCTCCTTGGGAAATTCGTTGGTCATTGGAATTTACGAGTGTTATGACCAACATTACCAAGTCAGTGCTTTCAGCGTTAATTTTAGTGCCGAAAAAGTAGATTTAAAAATATATTTTAGTGTTTTTTTTTAACGCTGCCGCAGCACACCGCTTTTTTTTTTCTTTCTTTGAATGCAGCCATCTTTTTATACCTGTTCATTTCTTTTGAAATGTAATGCGTTCTCCTTGTTTGCCTTTCACTCACTTTGTGCACATATGAACACAAAAATGATCCTTAAAATTGGTATGTTGGCCACACTGAAATGGAGGTGTGGAAAGGGTTTTTAAGCCAAATGAGTTTAATCAAAAATAATCTAAGAAATAAAATGAGTTTGGATATGTTCCATGCAATTATAGCAACTCGTTTTGGATTGCAGAAACAGAATAAATAATGTAGCACTTACACCATCCCTGAAAATGTAATTTCCATAATCGGTACTTTGCAGGCATTTACCACAGGGGCAATTTAAAAAAAAACAAATTAAATGTATGTCGTTTTGAATTTTTTTTGAAGTATTAATTTTTGTTTATTTTTATTTTACTGTTTAGTGTTCAATATAAATATATTTTTGTTGCTGTGTTTTGTTTTTACATAGGTATATGTACTTTGTAGCTGTTTTTAAAAAAAATTACAGCGGTGCTCAAACGCCAGAATGACTTGGCAACGCTGGTTATGACCAGTTGAATACCTTTCGCAACTAAAAAGAGAAGTTTTTCAAAGAACGATTAACATTAAAAACTTATTTTTTAAAAGGAGCTCACAATAAGCTCGTAAGAGGGTACGGTCTACGGTCTTGTAGGTATTTTTGTTTTAATTAAGAAAATTAAGAATAATAGTTAAATATAATAATTGTATATAATAGACGATTCAATTCCAAATTCTTTTGAAGCAAAAGCCTCCGTCAAAATGTTAAAAATATTATCGTGCACATTCCAATCTTTTTATAAATACCTTAATTAAGAAATCGCTTAGAGAAGAATCGGTCGGAAGCGATCAATTAAATTACAATTTCTTAATTGAAAAAGCCTCGTTCTGAATTTGACACTCCGAATGTGTATACAGAAAATGCTGAATTACGATACTCAAAAATCGTGTTTTGTTTGTAAGCAGTATCATCTGCAAATGTCGCCACAATCATTATCACTATTGGGCAAGTCGATGGTAAATAAGAGATATAATACTGGGCCTAGCACACTGCCTTGCGGTACACCAGCTTCTTTTCTATTCTACTGCCTTAAGTCACTCATTTTTATACCCTCCACAGGAAGGTATATTCTATTCACTTTGCCATTACATTTGTAACGCCAAGAAGGAGTCACCGCAGACTTCATAAAGTATATAAATATATTCTGAATCAGGATCACATTCCGAATCGATCCAGCCATGTCCGGCTGTCTGTCTGTCTGTTGAAAGCACGATAGCGCCCATAGGAATTGACATTGGCGAATGAAATTTTGTGAAAGGACTTCTTTCATCGTCGTTAGGTTGGTACTAAAAATGGGCTATCTCGGTTAAGTAGTTCTGGTACTTCTTTAAATGACTTGTATGCAGCGGAGGGTATCAAAGCATCGGCCAGGCCGATGATAACACTTTTACTTGTTTTCTGTTTATATTTGTGACAGACTCAGTGACTTCGAAGGAATTTTGGCACAACATCTAAAAATACGTTCACAAAAAACTTTCGGAATGCTAAAATTTTTTATTTAGAATGAGTAACTTATGTGGTGGAGGAATCTATGGAATCAGAAAACCATGCACTGTTGCGTTATATTATTTGACGAGCCAATTTCCGACTCTATGTGTTAAAATACATCGCATTTTAATCCGCTTTTTAGTTCATTTGTAGAAGGTTTTGCCACATGTTACAAAGGCCAAACTAACAAAGCGTTAATGTTTGCTTTTAAGACTTTTTTTAAAAATACGTTATCTGCAGCTAACGTATTTTTAAAAAAGTTTTTTTAACATCCTTGGACTGCTTAGTTTTAAATGGTTTGAAGAAATCCTCGATCCTCCTTAACCACGCACTGCGGCTAATTGGATTTCAATTTAAGAAGAAACCATAAACCTTGGTTTTGAGATACGGCAAAGACCAAACCGCCTTTTAAGGTTCTGCTCCAATCAAGCTTAATGTTCATTTCTATCATAGCCTGGTATTTTTAGTTCGGATGAAGTAGCAGGATTCGTGTTTTAATTTATAACTTGGAGACCACGATCACTCGGCTTTGTCGAAAATGGAAAATGCACAGCAGATTGAACTAGTACCTCCCCAAATATCTCGTATTTAATTTGACTAGGTACATTTTTCAGGGAATTTTCTCTGGGTGTGTTCACAATGAGAACAATTTGTAAATTGACTGTAAAAATTTCTGTGGTACTTTCTTTCTTTCAATAATAGAGTACCGAGCAACTTTGGAACAGTAACTAACTAATAATAATTAAATCTCGTCAATGGGACTTTTAAATTTTAGAGGCTTGCAGTGGCTACAATATTTCCATATAAAATTCGCAATTGTAAGTTCCGTAAATCCACATTCAAGACATTTGTGTTCTAACAAATTTTAGTTATTTAATTTTTCAATGTTTAAGTTTTTCTTTTATAACCCCAAAGCTGTTCTAAGGGTAGGTATTTTGATTGTGATACAACGGGGACTGTAAATTGAAACCAACAATTATCTTTTTAAATCATGAGATGCGCATTCTCCTACGCTCAATTTTTTTTTTTTTCCTTATAACTGGGTATTGAACCAGACACCTCTCGACTCAGAACATCATACCCAAGCTTCTAAGCCACGCAAGCAACTTGATTGCCACGTACGAAATGTTAACTAGAATCATACATAGCTTGTGTTTTGTGTATAGGTACCGCTCGGGAGTCGTCGTGATCGCGACACGCTGCTTGTGTGTGACTCATTCAAAAAAATTAACAAGTGTATTATAAACAAAAAGTATGTAGGTATAAATCGAAAGTACTCTGTGTAAAAAATTGTTTTCAATGAAGCAGTTCAGAAACCAAAATTGAGTTGAATATAAATGGGCATTTGCAAGGGACTATGGAACAAAAATAAAAAGCTGGGCTCAACCGGGATTTGAACCCGGGACCTCTCGCACCCAAAGCGAGAATCATACCCCTAGACCATTGAGCCGCCTGTAAAAACTCCCTCAAAAGCTTGTTAGGTGATAAGCCATAAACAAAGTGTAGAATAGACTTTCACTTTTAGCCAATCACGCTGAACAAGCTATTTCTTAGCCGATCTCAAGGTTGCCTTCTGCTGTTTTGTTGGCTGCTTTGATATTCGACTTCAAACACAAGTGCTTGCTTGCGTAAGTGGGTAGCACATTTATTTAAAAATACGTCTGTTGCCTGCGGATATTTTTGTCGCTTGAATGTGTATGTGTATCTAGATAATTAAATACATGATCAGTGTTTTCTTATTTTATTTTTTGAATTTATATTGAGACGCATTTTTTACCAGGGGATGTAGCTCAGATGGTAGAGCGCTCGCTTAGCATGTGAGAGGTACGGGGATCGATGCCCCGCATCTCCAATACTTTTTTGGCCACAAAATGAGTTTAAACATTTTATTTGAATGGCTGGTGACAATTTTTGTTCTGTAATTATATAGTAATTAATTAAATGAATGCATTCTGATGGGACTCACTGCCCCATTCCCAACACCGTCTACCCGTACACCCCCTAATCTGAAACCGTTCCCCTATTGGGATTCCAAGAATCGGAATAATGTTTTTAAATAATTTCTACGTGTCAATATTTACGCAAGTGAATCAAAAGCATTGTTTCGCTGCGAGAAACGTACATTTTTCTCCTCTGCTGTTTGGCATTGTTTCACAGTTTGGTGGGGTGTGCCACGTTCGTTTATTCTTTAACCTGCTGATGCATATAATTATGGAAATTTAAAATTCTCCTTGAAAAGCATTCTGATGGGTAAAATCACGATTTCCTTGGGCGGTTTGAGGAGAGCAAATACAAGTGCAGAAGAGAAAGACTTTTCATTTGGATAAACAGTGATTTTTCATTTCTTTTGTTTTCTTTTTTCTCCGTGTTTGGCTTTTATTTTATTTTTTTTTTGCCTTCATCCTTCGGTGTTCATTTTTACTTTAGTGCTCCTGATGGTGCTATTGGTGTTTTCGTTATGATGAATGTTTTGCCAAGAGGTGGCTGGAGAATATGATAGAAGAGTCGACATCTGCAATGCAAAACTTTTCTCATGGGAATTGTTTTTTTTTTCGCTGTTATTCGTCCTCTAATAAAACAACAACAAAAAACAGAAAAAATAAGCCAAGTGGAGAGTTTGAAACAAATCGATAGAAGTATTGACAATCAACAGAAACCCCTAGATCAGATCATAGGTTTATTCCTTTACTATTGTAAATATGTATTAAGAATGAAAAGACTGTCAAAATGGCACTGGTGGGGATAAATGCTCTGACAGAGAGAGACACTTAGGGCCACTTGCACCAAACTCATTTGACAACAGTATTTATTCGTTTATCCACTGTTTAGTCCTATTCGGTAGATTAAGTAAAAATTGCGTTGCACGACGACACTTACTCATCTATCCTTGGATAAACTATTAAATAGTTATCCATGTTCAAAAGGCTGGATAGTTGTACCCAAACGTCAAATAGTCTAACAAATACCCGGTAGTGTCAAACATTAAAATAAAAAAATATAAAGAAATATCTACAATGGACTTAAATGTAATTTCCGACAATGACGATGAAGAAATTGTAGATTTTATTCATTGTGATTTTTATAACCGAGCAACATTAGAACGGAAAAATCATTTTGAAACAATGAGAGATATACAGCTTTGCGTTTGCTGAAGAAATAGAAGAAAAATTGGAGTTCAATAGCTGCCGATATACCAAAATACTGTAATAAAATTTTATTATCTTGTTAGAAATAATTCAGTCTCACCAATAAACCAACTGTTGTGCGCTCTACGATTCTATGCGACTGGCAGTCAGCTAATTTCATGTGGTGATATGACAGGAGTGCATGAATCAACAGCATGTCGGATTATCTGTCGTGAAGTTAGAAGATCTGGATCGCTTTATGGCATAACTGCTATCGAATTCGTCCATATTTAATATCACCGATTTTTTTACGTCCGCAGAATTTGAATTAATTTGACATTTGATCGTTTTTTTGCGTTGGTTATTGCAAAATTTCATATAATCTAAGGTTACTTATCCAGGCGGAATTTTGAACTGGTGCAACGCAAAGCGGGGGAGTAACTATTTATTTGTTTATCTTGGGTTAGCTATACAGAGGTTTATGAATTTATGATATAACTTGGTGCAAGTGGCCCTTAGGGAACGCTTTTCTAGTAATCTATGAAAAATGACAGATACATAATTTTAAAATTCAAAAAGTAGTAAAAAAAGTCTTTAAAATGTCTTAACAATATTATAGTTGAATCATTTATTAGTTGATTCATCTACATAGCGATGAAAGTGATTCCGAATAAATCGAACTTCTTTTTGATGAATCTGAGTATGTGAAAGAGTTTTTACTGATTGAACTACAAGCATTCGAGAAGAGGAAAAGTGATACTGCATTAAAAATTACGTGGTGGAGATTGTTCCTTCTTACAGCGATAAAGAATTTCGTCGCCACTGTCGAAAAGATTCTTGAGGAGAACATTTAATTTTGTTTTGCCGCCTGTTGATACCATTTTAATATACAGGGAATGAAAACATAAGCGAACAACAATTTCAAATCATTATCAGCTGACTGACGGCTTTTCAAATTGCTATTCCAAGAAATTTGTTGAGTAATGCCATGATGCAACCAAACTACAATCGCGAGGTTTCGATCAGAGACAATACTGAGACCACCAACTTCGGCCGATTTCCCGTTACTTAGCCTACAAGCTATATTTCTATGGGGTGGCAAATGCTAAGCTCGCTTGTATTGTTACATAGAAATTCGTATTGACAAATGTCACGTAACTTCAGAAACTCCGGCTCACAAATACACTCGCACCTTGCATATGCCACTTCCGCTTTGGGCAAAGTGGCTTGCAGCGTTCATAGAATTTCATCCGTTAAATTTGAAATGGTTTGTTACGTGTGAATAATACTTTTTTTTAGGAATAAGTGCACATTTGCTTAAAATATTTACGAGAAATTAAGAATGTATGTTGGTTGAGGAAAAATAAAAACATTTTGAGCAAATTTCCTTTATTATTTAAGAAAAAATTTCACACGAAATCGAAGTTAATTATATCCAAAAGTGGGAAATACACAACCATATTTGTCCCAATATATTTCTAGTATACAAAACATCTGCTTTAGATAGTTGTATTAACCACACAAATCAAATTATTCACCTTTAAAAAATTTATAATTACTAACCAATGGCATTCAGTTATGCTAAAATGTGGTATTCCCGAACTCTTTCACATTTCCCCACGGTTGCATTTATTTTTGTATTTTCTGTATGTTTTTGCATGTCACACGGATTCCCAATTGACAGAACACCGATAAGAATACAAAATGGCGAATTTGAAAAAAAACTGCCAGCTGCAAGAGGATTGTGAGTTCGGGGTCTCAGTATGGTTTGTCTATGGTTTCGATGAACTTTTCCCGAAACCTCGAAGTCGTTCCCACCGAGTTGAAGTGATTTCCAAAGTGGCTGCCAAAACAACTGTTTGCTGGCACAAAGTAATAGTGCGGAAAAGAGGAATTACTACAAATAAATTCTTAACAAGTCGGCGCAGTGGCTTAGTGGTTAGTGTGTTGGACTACTAAGCGAGGGGTCCCAGGTTCGAATCCCGAGAAAAACCCAAATTTCAACTCAAGGTTTTTTTCACTGCGCCACCTCTCGCGAACGTCTGACAAACATCCGAGAGTATAACTGTCATGAAGAAGCTTCTCAATTAGCCGTTTGGACTCGGCATAAAATTGTAGATCCCTTCCATTCGTCCCAAAAATGAAAAACTCACACAAAACGAATGGTTGCGAGAAGCTAGGCCCAGGGTCCTACCGACCTGTAGCGCCAACTATTTATTTTATTTTTTAAATTCTTAACAAATTAAGGAAATAACTTCAGCGTTTATAAATATTTCCCTTAAAAATATTGCTTACCTCTTTTTTTGATTCAGATTTTGATTTAGATTCTATTTTTCTTTTATTATTTTTTTGATTGTCACAATTGTTTTGGCGTTTAATATTTTGACATCCATAAATGAATACAATGGCCGCGTTCCACTGCCCGCTAGACGTCTAGCACAAAATATCCCAGATGAAGGAATCATAGCGGCAGCGGCAAAGTCACACTCGAAATTTTTTTCTACTCGTTTTGAAATAAAAAGGTTAATATTAGCCCTGTTTTTTTGAGCTTCGATCTCAGCAAAGCAAAGTAAAGTAGGATTTTCAGCACGCAATTACAACAACTACGCTCTACTTGACACTTCGAGACTCGCAGTAGTTGTTGTAATTAGTGTGCTGAAAATCCTACTTTACTTTGCTTTGCTGAGATCGAAGCTCAAAAAAACACGCCTATTGTTTGAAAAAGTTTTTTTTGAGAAAATGGATCTATTTGATGACGATTTAATGATTGGTATGTTTGTATATTTGCTAAAATTTGTTAAAATATTTAAATTGCTATATTTTCCAGTGGAAATCGGGGAACTTATGTCCATAAATATGGGGTCAGCAGTTTTAGAAGATCCTATATTGTGGGGATTTTTCAATGAAGGTACTCGAAATCAGCATTTTTACGAGGTGGTTGCATGAGTTCCGGTGCCACTTTCGCATGAACCGAAGTTGCTTCTCAGTGAGTAATATTTTTGAGAGTTTATCTATCAGTTATCCAATAAATTTGCAAACGTTATAGGATTAAATGAACAAAATTGCACTAAGCGGGAGAAGAAGTAGCTTTTTACTGTTTGGATGGTTAGCAAGCAAGAGAGTTTTTTGGCAGGTGGCGATAGGTTTAATTTTTGCAAAAGTGTTTCACACAAGTCTTTTTGCGAAATGCTAAATGCAATATGCGCTTTGCATAATGCCTATTCTTGGCCTAACAGGGACAAATACGAAGAAATAGCTGAGGTAATCAATTCTCATACTAATTTATCTACCGACAAATAATATTCTCTTTAATTTGTAGAAATTTCAAGACAAAAGCGGTGGTTACATACCAGTTGTCATTGGGGCTATTGATGGGTGTCACATCCAAATAAAACAGCCAGTGAGAAATCCTATAGATTACTATAATAGGAAAAATACGCACTCGCTTATCTTACAGGGTAACTTAAAAATATTTAAGAAAACAACCATATTATTTCTAATTGTTTTCATATTTAACTGCAGCTGTATGTGACGACTGACGACCGTACTGTGTTTACAGATGTGCACATAGGAGCCCCGGGACGTCTACATGATGCACGTGTCTTTCGCACAAGTCCGCTTCATGAACAAATTGATTTTTTAATTCCACCACAGTATCATTTGTTAGGAGACTCGGCATATCCGTTGACTCGAAATTTGGTGACACCATTTCGAAACAATGGACACTTAAGCATAGCTTTGCGCTAGATTGACAAATTTCCCTGAAAGGGATATTTCACAAAAAGTGCTAGACGTCTAGCGCAAAGGGTGAAATGTAATTTTTTTTTATATATGGAGTTTGACATGCCGCTAGTCATCTAGCGGGCAGTGGAACGCGGCCAATATAAACCAAAGTTCACGCTGTAGGCTTGTTCGGTTTGATAACCTCTCGCAGACGGATGAACTCAGAGGGGTTTTAAAGAGGTTTCGCTGAAAACCCGATGTTTCGAAACCTCACAAATGTATGGCGAAACCTCAGAGGTTTGGATAAATTTTACGAAACTTTGCGCTTTCGTTTGGTGGGGACATAGCATAAAAACTCGTAAAATTCTCGGTGGAGACGCTCTCTTTTACGAATTTTTCGAGTTAAGGAACGGCATTCAGTAAAAATTCGTAAGAGCTAGTAAAAATTCGTAAAATTTAAAAGGGATTCATGAGAAATAATTAAAATTTTTTTTTTTTGATTTTTTGGGAATAATTAAAAACGAGATCTTATTTAAAGTACATATATTCGGCCTTACTATACTCTGTTCATTTTATATTTTCAGTACAGGCCTTATGGGAAGCTGTTTTTTCTACCAATGGTGCCTGTAGATACTCTCACGGCACTGAATCGCAATAATTGCCATTGAAACAAAAGCCAAGCTCACTATGGCAACCATGTGAGATCTTTAAAATGGAGACAGCTTATTAAAATCCATAATAGTAAGGGTGAATGGCAAATAGCCTATCTTCCCTGTACTGAAAATATAAATTGAACAGAGTATAACAACCAAATTTAGGCTCGACTTTAGGGCAATAGTCGAAATTAAAATAAACTGTATACCTACCAATAATCAAGTTATCTTCGACTTTAAGATAATCGAGACTGTAACTTTCGATCCGAAAAAAGTCGAATCTAACCCATTTTTTAAGTTTAAACGCCAGTCCGAAAAAAATTCAATTGGCCGTTTTGAATAATATTAGGTAAGTTGATTGGTAAGTTATTTAAATATTTTACAAATGTTGTATCTCACAATATAAATTATAAAGCCTTTTTGTTTGTCCTGTGCAGCAAATCGGACATTTTATTCATAAATCCATTTAATATTATGAATATTTTAAGGTTCGTGTGTGCAGTGGAAGTGTTTAATAATGGACAGCAAATGAAGAGAAGCCGCAGCTTATATTGAACTGCTAGTTGACTGTGTAAAACCATTGGCTGATATCATTGATAGCAAAATTAACAATGCTGCAATGATACAGTCAAAAAACCAAGCATGGGAAAAAAGTTGGTTTTACATTTCAGTCCTCTGGATATTCCCCAACAAGCAAACAGTTAAGGGGGCAGTGGGATCGCCTGAATTGCAGTGCTCGGCCCAAAATAAGTGATTTCAAAAAATCGCAAAGGGAAACGGGTGGGGTACACCGCCGAAAGAACCATCGGAACTGAATTTTAAGGTGTCTGAAGTTGCTGCTCTCGATTTCGAAGACGACACCGCTGAATTTGATTCCGATGCACTGTATTTCACCGGAAATCTGTAGGTATCGATACATTTACATAGTTCATAGTTCGTATATACATTTTACAGGGAAAATGAAACCCCAAACAGAACGCAGAAACACAATACGGAAAAGAAGAAAGTGATAAGCGATACTCCGAACGCAGACGCACATCTTCTAAACTAAGGCGTGTTGTCTCAACCTCAGTCACTTCGGAGGAATTGCTATTAAAAAGAATTGCCCAACTCGAGTCCGAGAGCGCTAAAAACAAGGAGATACTATATCTGAAAAAGCAAATGCAACAGAAGAAGCTGGAGGTGCAAGAGTCGAAGCTAATATAAGCACGGCCTAGAACTAGAGCTGAAGAACAAAAAGTCTTCGATTATTCGTAATAGGTATTAGTTTAATAGTTACTTATCACCTTATATTATTATTATTATTAAGTATATACTTGAATAAACTAATGTATGGACTGACCTTTTTTCTTGGTGCTGTTGAATACACGTTTTTTTGAGTTTAAATTTCATGAAACCGGCTTCTAGAGACATGCGCTACTCTTCTTTGTACCACATTAACTATGCATGAATCTCAGGAGTTTTATGTTAGGATTTAACAGTCCATCCAACTAGTAACTGAGGTGATAAAGTCGGCTTATATATTCAACTTGATTTTAGTAAAAATCTTAGGAGCCTTTACATTTTTCTGAGATCATATCATCATACCCTCCAGTTCATCAATAAAGTTACTTTTTCCTTTACCCTTTCATTTGCATTTCTTTTGTTAATCTTGTAGAAAATTTATAAAATTAATTCTGGAAACATGATTACATGATGTGCAGAATCTTTTATTATTTTACTTTCTAATTACAAATTGAACAAGTAAATATAAGCTCTCTATGCAAAAGAAACTACTTAGAAAAATATTTCTGTATAAACCGACTTCTATACGTGCTCCCGGCAATTCTTTTTCCTGGGAAGACTGCAACTGTCGTCAAGGTCAGGAAACTCTTTTTCCAGATGGACTTGATCACTATTGCTCTGCGTATTAAGTTGCTCCCCGTCGTCTTTGTCCAAAAATCCCACTGCAAGTTAAAAGGTAAGGTATAGTAAAAAACTATATTTTCGTTGTGTTCCTTACGATCCAATGAAACCTTGGATATGTTGTGCAAAATAGCGATTGTTACTATCGTTGCTTTAGCAGTTGTGTAGTTCAGCTGAATTCCATCCCAAACACGATCGAAATTTGTTTATCATCTGGCCAAACAACCCTTCTACCTTATTTCGTGTTCGAATATGCGCTCGATTGTACCTCTGTTCAGATTCAGATAAAGTTGCAGATAATCTGTAATTAGTCAGCAAAATTTTGGAACAAGGACATCCACCATCACCCAATAGAACACCTCCATACAGTTCCTTATTTTGCAGGCGTAGGTAAATTGCAGATTCTCTCCATATACGCGAATCAGAGCAGATCCTTTCCATCGCGCTACAATGTCAAGAACCTTCTCATTGGCATCACAGATGATCTAAAAAAATGTAATACTAACATTTATTAATAAGCGAAATGAACTAAAACCCACTTGGACATTGAGAGAGTAAAAATACTTCCTGCATCTGTGGCGAGCTCCAAATTTCTGGCCAGGATTTTTTATTTTAAAGTGGGTGCCAACACACTTTTCCGCAGTGTCGCGGTTCTAAAAAAATCAGTTTTAAGCTGGCGAATTTCATTTTGACTTTCCGGATATTTTATAAATTGTCCCAGTTTGGATGCCAATGCATCTATGAATTTTTTTATGCAAGTCCTCTTTAAATTGCTTCTTTAATTTAAATGCGTTATTACCAACATCCCATTGCCAGGTATCTTATTGCGGTTAAAGCAATAATTTCAGCAGACAGCGCTCCACTATTCCGAGTTATTGGAGCAATATCTTCGCGGACTATATTTATTATAAATCGAGCCGTGTCTTTGGTAAATCTGTTAAAGAAGATTGAGTAGAATTATTATTTTATTTTATAAAAAAACGAAATACTAAACCTGTAGTGCCCAAAGAATTCTTTCTCGTCATATTTTTCAAACGGGTCTATTTTTCTATTGTACACTTTTCTTTTTCGCGAAAACGCTGCCACGTTAACCATGCGAATATCAGCAAATATAAGTATCCTCGTCGCTGCTCTGCCTAACATTATTTTAAAAGTGAACAATATTGGAAGATATGATATTTCAGCAAAATATATGAAAGCTCAGAAAAAATTATAACGCATTTGAGTAATAATTTTACTATAAAGTCAGATGTAGTTAATGCCGCATTTACACGGTCACACATTCCTAACACGGAAGGGATGGTAAATACTAAATAGCCATGTGACTGAAAAGGACGGCATTATCTAACTCGCAGAAAAACGTGACACGTTTTTTGGTCGGCCATCTTGTTTACGTGGTAGGAATTATGGGAAAGCTATGCATTTTGATATTTTTGTAACGATGACTTATAAAATTTCGCTTTCCTATAAAGCAAAATGTCTTCCGGAAGTGATGAATGGTCAATTATTTATTAATGTCGTACAACTGATTGATGCATTTTTGGTTTAATTTACTGAAACTTAAAACCGCTCTCATTTCACATGTTTTAAATCAGAAATAGAAATGTTTCAAGTGACTACAGAATTTATGTTCTCCGGAACTTGTGTTTATTTCCGTTTTGCGTTTCTATAATTATGGGCAGCACATCCATGACACTTTAGGCGTCGGATTTGTGATCTCATTCTTACTCCTTTGCTAGCATTGACTGCGGAAAAACAGAACTATCTGTCCCGTCTCGTGCAACAATGCGCGTGCGTGATTGTGTAAATGCAGTATAAAGATCCGAATATTTTGATTGTTGCTACCTACAAATTAAAAGTTAAAACTTTAGTTAGTTTCGAAATTAGTTGAACTAGAGTTTACGTTTTGGTTGTCGGTAAGGCCCTACATGTATTTCAATCAAAATAGTTAGCGCGGTTTTTCTAAAATTTTTGGAGAAATACCATTGTTTAACTATTTAGCTAGAAAATTAGTACATATAGTACAGGTATAGATCGGGATGTGAGCTTTACCTGGTTTTCAAAATTTTATCAAAATAAAAAATTGGGTTTTGGAAATACGACCAGTTTCTAAAGTTAATTGAAGTTTTCAGTTAAACTAACGAAAACCAAATTTAAAAAAAAAATATTTTTTCAAAAACCCATTACATAGTAACATTTAGAAAAACCAAGTTCGTTTTAAGTTAGAAATGACCATATTACCTTAGAAATAAATTTTTTGTATTGGACCGTTTTCGAGATACCTATGTCCAAATTTCAAATAACTGAGTATGCAGTCATGTTAACCCCACCGTTAGAACTGTTTTTGAACAACTCGTGGTAAGAACATTTTTAAGGGATAACTGGGGAAGGAAAAAAAAATGGTCGCAAACTGTAGGCCCACAAACTCCAAATCCGAAAATTAAACCAAATCGGGGTAGCAGTTTAGGCTGTAGGCCACGGGAGCATACTGACAGACGGACAGAATTTCTAGACCGTCTTCTCCTCTATCCTTTGAACGAACTTGAATTGTGAAAAATTTCCTCATTTTATTGTTTTCCAACAAGAAATTTTTGAAAGATCCCATACGTCAAAGAAGGTGCCATCTCCAAATTCGATTGAACCGTAATACAACCGATGTTTTGATAGCATCCCCCAGTTTCTCCACTTCCACACAGCTAAGTGGGAGTAAAAATCTCCACCTCACGAAGTCGATATACCACTTGAATCCTTATTTCCACACGACTTGTTTGGTTTGCTGCCCCCTTTTTTCCTGCCTCACAGCTCGTATGCGGGAATTTTTCGTTTCCACCTGTCTGCGAACAGATAATCATCCAATAAATCTTGACAGGATTATCTAGTTGATTTATTAAGACGAAAAATAACCCGAAGACAATATGACAAAGGTGCTCGCCAGACACCGAACTCTGTTTCCGCACGCACTACGTGAGTTGTCCTTTTTCTAGAGAAACACATATAAAGCTGCCCGACATTCCACTCCCCTGTCATATCGTGCGCTGGCAGTGTGCATATAAAAATTTAAATATACGTATTCCATAAGCCGATTAAAACGACTGAATTGAAATAAATTATTATTTTGTTTTTGTCAGTTTTAATCCTTAAACCTTAAGTCAAAGACAAGCAAACGCCCAATCGGGCTACCCAATCCTCTCCGGTGGAAGTTTATAAAATGCCACTTTTATCGTCGTTGCTGGGCGGGTACGCCCCATCGGTACTTGAATGTGAATCTGAAGTGAAAAAGGACACCCAGCGAACATCTTTGGATTGTCTTCTCGTTCGATTGGAGACTGCCGGTATGCAAATGAAAAAGGGCTGCAACCGGAAATGAGCTGGGACTTTCAATAAGCACCGTTCTTGAGCTTTGATTAATGTGTCTCCAGTCTCCTGTTCCTGTCTGTATATATGCAGTTAATGTAAATAGTTATTTGCCAATCCTTGACCGCGAATATTTTATGCATATGCACATTTTATAGTGATGCCCACTTAGTTTTGCTGGACAGGGCGGGCAGAGTGCAGACCACGGGAGTGCTTTTACCCCAGAGAGCGACCGGACCTAAACAAACACACCGCACAGACAAGAAGAATACGATTTGATTTTAATTGAAAAAGGACCAAAGTATGAAGAAGCACCAACAGAGAAAAAAAAACACAACATCCAGGACTTTCTGGTTAGTAGTACAACAGGAGAGATCCCTTTTTTTCCCAGGTCCGGTGAGAGTGTGTTTATTTTTCTCATATCTGGGGAGACGAATGCCTGCTGGGAGATAAAATATCCGCATATCATCCCCTGTCCAGATATATTAGGGAATCATATTGTGATAGGTGGTGTGCGGCGGATGAGCCTTCTTGATTGGAGCAAGTGCGAGAAGAGGGCACCAGAAGAATGTAACACGTCGACGACGTCATGTAAAATTGGTTCGAAGGAGGTCCACTGGGGAGAACAACTTCATATAGGAAGAGGAGGGAGTGGCGAAATGAAAGAAAAACAACTCAGCAAGGCGGTGGTGGTATGTGTAACACATCAGACACGATTTTGGATATATTCCAGTTGATAATTGTTGTTTTTGTCTGAGAGGTTTCTCACTGCGTGTTTTTATTACTTCGAGTTTAAATCACACACTTGTGGGAAGTGGCAGCAGAATATCTGTGAATGCAGAAAAGTTTCGCCTCACAAAAGGGAAAAGGACCTAGCTATGCGGAAGGAATGTTCCAAGTTTTTTGGATGCCAGTTTGTAGAGAAAGGGAGCAGCAAAGACAGGACAGAACAGAACCTTAGATACAAAGTGATCATCGAGGAAGTGACTTCTCTAAACTTGGAAGCTTATTCACTCCTGAGGACTCATTTAAGCTTTCTAGACCGTCGTTGGAATTTTTTCAGCGCAAATATTGTTCAAAAGCTCTTATGTGATGATGACTTCGTGTGTGTTTATAGTTGTAAATAATGTTGCCTGAATGCCGTTGTCATGACAAAAATGAGCTCATAATTTGGGACGTGCAAGTATCTTATATTTAATAAATCTGACAGCTGTCTGACTTGATATATCTCAGTTTTGATTGGCTTAGATCGGTCATTTGAAAAGCTGTCTCAGTTGACGTTTATTCAGGGGTAGCCGACGAATCTATTCAAGAAATTCGTGACTGAGTACTAAGTTGACAGTTGTTCGCATATGTGGCTGAGGTAGAAAGCGTGAAGTTCCCGATCAATCTAGTTTTTGCGTTCAGATGTACTAGTCCAGAACTCCAGATCAATGAAGTCGACTTAAAAAAAAAATTGATATTGGAATCATTGCATATATGAACGAAAAGGTTAGTTCGTGTGCTTTGAGCATAGAAAAATGAATAAATAATAAATAATAAAACGGATAGAAACAGTTTTTGAACTTTTCAGTGAAAGTGAAGACGAATATGAAATGTTATTCGAATCTAGTGACGAAGAAGATATTCTCAGTGCTGCAATAAACATGTGCGGCAGAAACCCACGGGCTTACATTAAGAAATATTTATCTGAGGTGGTACCATCAGCGACGAAGAATTCAAGAAACACTTTCGTATAAACGGGGGATTATATGAAAAACTGTGCAACATGTTTGAGTGCTCCGATGTTTAGATAAGCGATGTGCAGCAAACAAACACATTTCTGTTTTCCTTTGGTTCGCCGGTCACGAAGCATGTAGTGTAAGGGACCTGGCCGACCGCTTCAATCTGTCACAATCCACAGTGAGCGTACTCTTGAATATAGCAATTACTTTTATTAGTAGTCTAAGTCCAGGCGTTTTCCAACGGCCTAATGAGGAAGAAAAGAAAAGAAGCAGCGACCAGCGACTTTTTCCAAACCAAATCTGGATTTCCGACAGTTATAGGTAAATCAAACGAATGAGTTCGCTTTAATATCAGTTAACGTTGTCATGTTTTTTAATCTAGGAGCAATTGACTGCACCCACATCACAATCGATGCACCGAGTTTTTGCCAAAGATGACTATTTTGATCCCACAGGGAATAAAAGCATTATCTTGCAAGCTATATGCAATGAAAAGAAAAAATTTCTGGACGTTTTTGTGGGTTTTCCTGGATCTTCGCACGACAGCTGGGTCTTTTAGAACTTTTCATCTAGGTACCCAAAGCTGCGTGGGGTAGATTCTTCAACAACTTTTTTTCTTTGCAGATTATTTAATATTGGGTAACTCTGCATATCAGTGCATGGATAATCTACTCACTCCATACCGAGATAATGGACATCTTACAAGAGCTAAAAAAACGTGTACCGTTAAGCTCAGTTCCTGTCGAGTTAGGATAGAGCACTCTTTTGGAATTTTAGAGCAACGTTTTCGTCAGCTATATTATTGTAATCTTAGAACTATTGAAAAACTTTGCCATTCGTTAGAGCTTGCTGTGTCTTGCATAACCTTGCTGATGAAAGTGACTTTCCTTTTTTTGAGAGAATCCCCACTTGAGGTGGACGTGGATTTAACAATCAAAAATGGAGATAACAGCGCTGGAAAAAATCTTCGTGATCAAATTTGCACACAATGGGAACATCAATAAAGAAGCAAACGTTTTATTAAATCGTTTTATAATTGGAATTAAAATACATCTTACATCTGCCTAATAAAGTACTAGTGTTAGGAACTTGTTTTTTTTATTTTCTTAAAATGGATGGTTTCTTTTTAATTATACATAGCATATGAATTATCAGTCTTTGTTCTAGGTAAGATTTTTTTGAGAATACTAAACAATAGCTCGATTTCAAAAAGCATACGAATCAGTTTTTCATCTCTAAAAACTTCTCCAGTAGCTGAATGTTCTTCACATTTAGATTTTTCCTCCATTAACTGCAAGGCCTTGGCATGGAATTGTTCTCTTTCTTCTCGTATTTTCCGCAACTCCTGTAAGATAAGAGACTGGTTCGATCTTCTTTTGGGCGTCCCTGTTGATGTTTCCAGTTCATTATTATTGATTTCGTCTGCTAAAAATATAGGGTACTCAATTGCAGCCTTTAATTTGGTATTTAAATATTTCCTGTGGCGCTACTAGCCTCAGTATCTTCAACAACTTGTTCCTAGGGGCTCAGACCTGCTTGCATGAGTAGATCCTGTCTCGTGCGGCTTCTGTCGTTTCGAAGAATAAACTCAGGAAACATGCCCCTCTTCTTTTCCAAAATAGTTCCCATTTCACTGCAGTAATAAAATAATAATTTCAATTTTTAATAAATAAAGCATTCAATACACAAACCTTTCGAATGCACAAGTCTTTTCGTGTCTTCATTTACCGACGGAAAATCGAAATCGTCGAGATATTCGCAAAAGTCTTCCATGTGATTTTCAATAGGCAAAATCTTGTTCTTCGGATTCATTTGGCCCTGTACCTTGTTCGGAGATTAAAACTTGTTGAGCAAGGTTATCTTTAAATGCAGCATCTACAAAATAAGTTGGAATTGAATTTTGTATAAGCCAAATACCTATTAAACTTGCCATTTTGAATGCACCGATATGTTCTAGGAGAATATTCGACTAAAATTGTTGAAGACAAAAATAAATTCAATTTTTACTTGTCAAACTTTTGAGCTGTCACTTAGTTGTCAGTTTTCATTTTTCATTTTTCAGTAAGTCGAAATTCGGCGAGTAGAAAATTACGAAAAAATTAAAAGAGGGGAAATGGATTTCTCTCTCAGTACGTGCACAGTTTCTTAGCAATTTTTTTATTATTTTACGTTTGCAAAAAAGTACCCGAACGAACCTAAATTCATAAATGACGGAAATAAAAAAAATTCTCAATGACAACTCGGATGTTTGATATTAATTCCGATTCCATTCCAAGACAAAATGGAATAAGAAGTTTTATGTCATCATCGGACCAGTGTAATTGCACTTGTCCTTTTGCAAATAGAAAAAGTTATTAAATAATTAAATAAAATTTTACTAATATTTAATTTTCTGCCATTTTTTTGCAGCGCGGCAACAAAACAGAAACACATGCACTATTGGCAACATGCTGACTGGACATTTTTTTTTTGGACGTAAATGCTGCCAACCTCGGCAACAGTGGGGAAATGTGAAAGAGTTCGGGAATACCACATTTTAGGATAACTGAATGCCATTGGTTAGTTATTAAACATTTTTTGAAGATGAAAAATTTGGTTTTGTGGCTAATAAAACTATCTAAAGGAGATGTTTTATATACTAGAAATATATTAGGACAAATATGGTTGTGTATTTCCCACTTTTGGATATCATTAACTGCGATTTCGTGTGTACATTTTTGTTAAATAATGAAGAAAATTTGCTCAAAATGTTTTTATTTTCCGTCAGCCAATCTACATTCTTAATTTTTCGTGAATATTTTCGGGAAATGTACACTATTCCTAAAAAAAAATGTTTTCCACAAGTAACAAACAATTTCAAATTTAACGGATAAAATTCTATGAACGCTGCAATCCACTTTTGCCAAAGTGGAAGTGGCATATATGCAATTTTTTAAGTTACGTGACATTTGTCAACACGAACTCCTATGTAACAATACAAGCGCACTTAGCATTTGCCACCCCATAAAAATATAGCTTTTAGGCAAGTAACGGGAAATCGGCCGAAGTTGGTGGTCTCAGTATTGTGTCTGGCACGCATGGCAGAAGACGAACAACGCTACGGTACGACTGAAGACAGATCTGCCCATGCATAAACAACTTTGGAATAAGCAATAAACAGTCCAATAGGTAGTCTTATTCCAAAAGTCGCGCAGTAGACGGTTTTAACAAGACGATGGGATCACACACAAAGCAACACTACTGCCATCAATCGAAGTCACAAAACATACATACACATTACACATTTCGACAAAAGTTTTTAATTGACTTCGCCGAAAAAACCCTACTAGGTCATTACAATGAAAAAATATAGTCCAGGCTACTAGGTCAGCCGGCGACATTGTCACAATTGAATTTAATGAATAATCACGGGCAAATCGCAAAAGCTACCATCAGCTGATGAGTGGACACAAAAACGATGACGCGCTGATGGTTTACTGCTGACTAAAGATTTAATTGTTAACGGCGTTCGATTTAGTTTCAATTAAAAAGGTTGATTAAAAAAAAAACGGTCATTGCATTTTCAAGTTTTCTTTATTCATGGTAGCTACTTCCATTTACGTCTGTACATCAGAAATGAAGCCGCGTTCATAGCTGTAGAGTGTTTACAATTCGCCAAGTTAGGTATATAATATTGACAAACCAAGAACGGCGCAGTATTTTATATGCCTCTTTTAAACGCATTTTCTTAATAAATTGTGGTTCAGGCTCTCGATTTTATATCTGTGTGATTGCGTTTACTGTCTTCAGTTGTGAGTTTATGATGAATGAAGCATGCCTGTCGGTTTACAAGACCGTCTGGAGCCCATTGTAAACTACCCGTCAAAGACTTTGCGATAAAAGGAATTTTTTTATAGATTCCCTTTGGCAAAAGAACTAGTTTTTGGTATCTCCAAGCCTCAAAAAAATCGTCTATCACAAGATATGCGTCAAACAAGTTCGCAACAAACTCTGGTAGCGTTTCATTGGCGAATTTTAGAGCTCATTTCGAAGAGCCGTCAGTACTGGTACTTTCTAATTATGAGCTTTATAAAAGCGTTGTCATTGAGGCTCTGAGTTTTGACTTCCGTGCTCGATATACCAGGTGGGCCAAAAGAGAGCACGCTATTGAAGATGCTCTTATTTTTGCAAATGGCTGCCAATGTCAAATCTTTTTTGTTGGGTTTTTTTGAAGTCCCGTGTTTACGTGAACAAGCCCGAGACCCTAGAAGCCCTTAAGGAAAACATTCGACAAGAGTGCGAGAATCTGTCGCCCGAAGTTCTCGCCGAAGTGATGAAAAATGCTATAAAACGAACCCGTAAGGCAATCAATTGTGACGGCGCCCATTTGGCCGATATCATCTTCTCGAATAGAACAGAAAGTTTTGCATTTAGAAAAAAATTAGAGCCAAACAACATCGGATGACTTCTTTTGGCCCACCTTGTACGTATACCAGCTTCTTTTTTGTTAAAAACGATAGATAAAGTTGATCGCAGTACAATATTACTTTAAATAGTAAATTAGAGAAACCAAAGCTTGGTTTTCTTAAAAGGTGAAAACCATCCGATTCGAATATAAAAATTCGACTATTTCTCCCCAAACAGTGAAAATATTGCAATTTCAATAACACAATTTCAGACACAAGACAAAACAAAACCAAACCAATTCCGATTGCATTTGATTGCAGCCATCAGGAAATTGTTTCCCGATAAAAGTCCCGCCGAAATAAAATCACCAGAAGTGCGACCAAATTATCCATCATAAAACTTTTAATAGCCGCGGAACGTGAAAATCCCCAAAGGGATTCAGCGAATCGCAGGCAAGTGTTGGTTTCCTTTTTATAACCTCAAAACATGACACACACAAATGAGGGTGGTAGGGAAATTTCAAAACTTCCGAAAAGTTATTTTTTCCCTCGCAATTATTATGCCAGAAGAAAATCACACAACAAACCAGAACCGTTGTAATTTAGTTTTGTTTTTTTTCGACCGAATTAAACGCCACTAAAAGTCGGGGTGTGCTTTACCGTGGGGCGGCGGATTCGACCCCTTGGGGAACGATTTTAACCAACCGACAGGCAGCCACCGAGGAAGTAAACGATTTATCTGAAATGGTAAAAGTTGGGAAGAAAGTTTTGCATTATTTTCAAGAGATTAAATTATTTTAATGGCTCTAAGTTTGGTTAAAAGTTCTCGATGCCAATGTTAAATTGTTTTCCACACAAAAACGTATTTAACTCTCGAATAAGTGGCGGTTTACCTACTGTTCTCTGTTTGGGAAGCGTGGGGGGGGGGGGGGGGGTTGAGAGGTTAAATACTTGAGCAGGAGTGAGCGATTTTCTGAATGGTGATAGATGATGGATGAATATTTTGGGAATTTCTAAAGCACTTCACTCTGGGTCTGGCTAAAAAGACACTATTTACACTGGAAAACCAGCTGTGGTCTCTCGAATTTTTGAAAGTAGCCTGACATTTTAGAAGGCATATCAGTTATGACAGATCGTATTGAATTATCCATTTCGTGGGCATTTTACTTTTCAAAATAAGCCAAAAGGACGAATAAGGGCATTTTTATCTCTGAGAACAATAAAAGTGTATTTTGTTGTTTTTTAACGTCGGCATGGGCAAAGAGGTAATTTTTGGGTATTTTTGATAATCGTCTTGGGAAATTTAGTCCGAAAAGTATGGCATCACTTAGGGCATATCAAATTTTGTTAAAAATAAATTCTGTCGCACTCGTTCGCTCTTTGATTTTGAATGTCAATTGCAAAAATTAATACCTGATACACGTTTTTAACATTTTCGAATACAGGAACTCGAAAAAGTGGGTCTTCTCACAATTCTGTCCGTCTGTCCATAAGCTTCTGAGGCCTTAAGTCTAAACAGTTGCCATGATTTGATTCAAACTTTGGATTTGGAGTTCGTGGGCCTATAGTTCGTTTGATTAGTTCGAAAACGGCTACAACAATTTCAACCAAAATTAATATTTCAGCTTAAGTAGGTGAGGCTAACAAGACTGCTTACTCAGTTTTTCGCTAAAAAAATCAAATAACGGTACTTTGAAATTTGGACATATCTAAAAAACCGATTTTTCTTTTAAATTTGGTTTCTTTACTTTAACTAAAAACCGATTGTAACAAAAATTTGTTCCAAAGGTAATATAGCTATTTCTAACCTAAAAGCAAACTCAGTTTTCTCTAAATTTTCGTTTAAAAAGTTTTTAAAAATTTAAAAACTTTAGAAAAATAACGATTTTGACCCAAATGCATACTTAGAGTAAAATGTATGTTCTCAAAATTTTCTATTCGGATCACCGAAAACGATAATTTTAGAAACTGCTCATATCTCAAAAACCCCATTTTCGATTGGGATAAAACCTTAAAAACCCAAGTAATGCTTACATCCCCAACAATATTCAGTACTTAGTTTTCAGCAAATAGGTATTTAAAAACCGATTTTTATAAAACATCAACAATTCCTCGTAAAATAATTTCCTCGTGTTTTTTCTTTCGACTTGAATCCAACATGTAAACATCTAAAGTTCATATTTCGCCAGTTGTATATATTGCTGCTGCAGGAAAATAACTTTAATAAATTTACATGGGAAATAACTTTACCTCTAGTGGGAAAAAGTTTCACTTAAAAATCCAAAACAGAATTTTAAAAATTATAAGTGGGAATTTATGGGTCCTGTGTGCGAGGAGGGCGAATGGAGGAGAAGATACAACCGCGAACTCTATGAGCTGTACCAAGATGTGGATGTAGTCCAAAAGGCCAAAATACGTCGACTATATTGGCTCGGCCACATCGAGCGAATGGACAATAATGCTCCAGCTAAGAGGATCTTCGAATCCCAGCCGCCAGGTTCGAGATAAGGAAGACCGAACCTCCCTTTCAAAGACCAAACCATCGCGGATGCCAGAGCGCTTGGTCTGGATAACTTGAAGCAACGTGCCCGGAATCGCAGATGATGGAAGGCTACAGTGTCTCAGGCAGGAGACTCTTCACGGGTCGGGATCCCGTTAAGTAAGATAAGTAAGTGGGAAATATCTTCACAAAATTTGTGGTGAAAAAAAAGTAAAATTATTTCTCACTCGTGGTGAATTCATTTCCCATGTGAGACTATTGTCGTTGAAGTTATTTTCCCGCAACTGCTTACCAAGAGCACCTGTCAGCATTTCCAACACCAATTTTCGCGGTCGCGAATTCCTTAGACAGTAGTATTAACTTGGCTAAATAGCATGCTCCACCAACAACCAGAGTCGCATTAAAATCCAAATGTCCCTCAACTATAAAATCCATTTTCCAATTACCACAAAAAAAAGATAAAACGGTCCCTTACCTTAATTTAAACTTGAAAATTAACACACCACCCATTAGCTGCCACTCCTCGTCTCCCACATTTAATAACTTCAAATTAGGCAATTGTCCAGTTAGACAACGCAAATGTCGGTCCACTGATTAAACATTCCAAGGCAAGGACATTACACCAGCATGCTGTGGCGTGAATTGTCATCATCGTCGTCGCCTCGCCTTCTTGGCTCCTAATTAAAGTTAAGCCTCGGAAAACGACCGCACAATTAGGAATAACAAGAAATTACCTCTGCCTCAAAGGATTACATCTTTTTCTCCTTTAATTTCTTTAGTCCCATGGTGCGGCCCATGTACCTGGTGGGCCCCCCTCACGAGAAATATTAACTCTAACAAGATAAGGGAAATTATCGTTTTGTTTGTCTTATTTTTAATTGTTTGGCATTTTTTTCTGTGTGCCTACACAAAACGTGCAGAAACCAAATTTACTCGTCCTTTGCGTGTGTAAATAATTACGATGCCGCATCCCTCCCTCCGCCCCCCCACACTCATTTAGAATGAACAACGATATGCCGCATGTCTGACAATAAACCTTAATTTATCAATTTAATTTCAAATTATGTTTCTTATTAACTTATCTTCGGTCTCAAGGATACGCCAAAGACGTGTTGCAACTGCCAGGCATGTGTACCTATATATTCGGGTCCGGGGGTATGGCTTCTTCCTTGAAGAAGATGTTGAATTGCGAAAATATGGTTTGCCATTGACAGGGGAGGACACGATGTTACACCTAAATTATTCATAACGATTTTCTTCTGTTGTGTCGTGTCCCTTGTCCTTATAAATAAATGTCCTTTTTGGCCGGAGGAGTGTCTTTCATCATTTGGTCGGTGCGATGTCTTGGGCGAACGGTCCAAGTTCGAAGGGACGTATACGTTGAAACTAATTACGATCTCGCATCCTTATCCATGTGAGTGGTGGGTCTTCTGTGGAATCGCTGACACATGTTAAATGGAGTCAATTGGCAATTGCTGCCGTATAGTGGATGTTATTAAATCAACGCTATCAAGGACATTAAACTATTATTATTTTTGGGTTACTAAATATTTGTGTTTGCATATGCATGAGAAGGGACGCGGTGTTTTCGTTGGAGGAAGAGAACAAGAGATAGTTTGTAAATTAATTGATTGCCCGGGGAGTGGGCAGTACGACTTGGTGGGGTAGAGTATTTTTTTTTCTGTAATAGCTTAATTGTGTGGAACTGATTTTGGAAATGGCTTATGAATTGTTTATGGCGAAGGGATGAAATCTAATAGTAGACTGATATGGAACTGGCAATGGATTTAGAAGACATTTTTGGAGGCGATGACCTTTTGTCATCTTTTGACTTTAGGCAGAGAAAACTGTAGCAGGCGGTGGAAGTGGCCGCATTCAAGAATCTAGTCATCTTAAGTCGACTAGATTGGTCTGGATGAGATGCAACCTGAACGCAAAAACTAGAATGGTCGGGAACGTCACGATTTCTACGTCAGCCACATATGAGAACTGTCAACTTAGTACTCAGTCACGAATTTCTTGACTAGATTCGTCGGCTACCCCTCCATAAACGTCAACTGAAGCAGCTGCTCTCTCGACCGATTTCGACCAATCAAAACCGAGATTCACTTAGTGAGAGAGCTGTCAGACTTACTAAACTAGATACTTGAACGCCCTCAGTCTTTATAAAGGGTGTTTTTTTCGCCCGAAGGCTTGTATTTAAGTTGATTCAAAATGTTGTCCACAGCACCCCAGACAGATGCTTGGTTTGAAAATAATAAAATAAATATGGTGTGCGACCGTTTGTTTTATGTGAGTTTTTAATTTTTGGAATGAATTCGAGGGATCTACAATTTTATGCCGAGTTCGAACGGCTAATTGAGAAGCTCTTTTTTGTACTCTCTCACATGTATGTCAGACGTTTGCGAGAGGTAGGCGCAGTGGAAAAAACCTTTATTTGTAAATTTGTGTTTTTCCGGGGATCGAAACTGGGACCCCTCACTAAGTAGCCCAACCCACTAACCAGTCATCCACTGCGCCTACTCCCTTCAATTGCTTTGCTATGGTGTGACTTTGCGATATTTTTAGAAATACCTCCCCAATAATGGAGGAAGTTCTTCGCTGTCGACGCTCTCTCCACAAGTTATTTAGATGAATGTCCCAATTAAGCTTTTAAAGGAGTTCGCCGGTTAGTCGCCTGCAGTTAAAAATACCGCCGAGCTCCTAAATAGAAACACGGCCGAAATTTTTTAAGACAACTTTTCTTGGAGGGTAGGGGCTTCCAACTTATTTTTTCATATTTTTTAATTCCCGGAATATTCTTGCAGTATAAAAGGCGAAGTTGATCGTCAATAAGCCCAGTTGGCTTAAAAGTTTCTAGTCCTAGGTCAGGTAAGGTTAAAGTGGCTTCCGAAACACTTTGTCACCTACGGTTCCTTGTGACACCACATGAATTTAGTGTTTTCCTCTACTCGTGTTGAACTAGCTTGCATCTGCGAAGCGTATAAGAAGCTTCAGAAGTCTGTGTGTTAGATCGTTTCAGAACGGATCCAAATGAATTTTTTGTTTGTAAGTAAGTAAGTAAGCAAGTAGAAAGAAGGCTGAAAATGATCTTCCCATCCCTACAGCTTGAGAAAATACGTTAAGCATTGTTGCATGCTTGCCAAAAAGACTGTGTTCAATGATGACAAGTATTCCAGCGCTGATATGCAGCTTTTGGAGAAAGATCAAACTCTGATCAAGCTCAAATCCTTTTTTGTTTTTGCTAGACTAGCGATCGGAATACCTTAGTGATACTAACCTGTTAAAATAAAAAGTGTAGTTCCGACCAAATTTGTCGGGGTCATACCAGTGTTAAAATTACCCGGAGTGTGTCCATATGCCATATGAAAATAGCTTCTGCGGTAGCTCTATCTCATAAAGTCGCAGCTCCGGAGTCTGCTTTATCTACGGCGGCTATTTTTTAATCACATTAAGGAGGAGACTTTTTTCAAGTAAAAATATGGTTGAAAATGGTTAGAGCACATTTTTATTATCAAAATTTCTAGGTTGGATGAAATGAATTGACTTGGTCTTTGAAAACCTATATGTATATCAAGATTACTACCTAACTCCAGCTTTGCAAGAATTGAGAAGTCTTTTCTCAATTCCTGAGAAGCTTGCATATCTTCTTATTTCTTATAGGTAGTAGAAAGATGGTCCTTAGAAGAAAAAGGGGACATTTGGAGGTCAGTTTAAAAAGAGGACAATGTATTTTATTTTTTGTCCAACCGACCAAGGCCTAATATTCACTCAGCTGTAGCCTTAAATGCTGGGCCAACTTACATCAAACTACGTATCCGGTTACCTTAAGTGTACTGCTCGATGTCCATTTAGAAGTTTTAATTTAGCTTCTAAATAAACGGTACTTCCCATACACCGGTTTTGGAAAGTTGCGTGTGACCCAGTCGTTCACTTTTTCCATTCTTGCAATTCGCTGGCCAACAGAGGTGCTCTGTCAATTGAAGTGGGCAAGATGTTGTAAGCTAAGCTTGCGTTCCATGAATCCTTATACCTACTCTGTTTCTTTGTAGCTGCATATTTAACGAATTGTATTTTTCGGATAAAAGATAGGTCGATGGTGTTTCACATCAGAAGATTCTGCAACAATAGCTTCAGTTTTGGTTCAACAGGGTCTCAACCAACTGCAACCAGGTGAATTTATTTTCAAAATGAATGACATATAAATATTTAATATTTATTTGCTCATCATCTAGGTACAGAGTCAAAAGACAGAAAACTGGTGTCCTTTTGGGCGATCTCCAATCGAACTTTATTCCAAAGACTGACGTACTGTCCCTGTAATGTTGGAACGCATAGTTGACCACCGAAAATTCTCCAAGTCCCCTACAAACATTATGTCCCATTTGTAAAATCACAGTCCTGCAAATAAATACCAGTTTAAAAATAAAAAAAAACTTCTCTCACCCTACAATTGATTTAAACGTTCGGCCACATTTATGCAAGGCAACCTTTCCCAATGGGATATGTTGAAAATTCAATATTTGTAAAGGATTCCGCTTCACTCTCCATAAACACATTTCGTTCTCTTTCGGAACAGCAAAATAGCCGAAAAAAAAACCGAGACTCCCTACGAATTAACAGCATTTACCCGAACGTGTCCTTTGTTTAACGAATCGTACAAATGCGGGTATCAGCCACCCAAACGCCTCGCCAGCAACAAGAAAAAACCAAAAACAACTAATTTTTCCATATTTGCACTGTTCCAGATATGATTCAGTTACACAAATCGCCAAATTTCCAAAAAGGACACCCACCAACATCCGCACTGTACCCTCGCATGGATATTTCATGTAAACATGTGTAAATAATGAAGCATTCAACTTTGCGAGTTTACCTTTGCCTTTGCTCAGAAAAAAAGGTGCACTCCCGCCATATACTCGCATATGACTCCGACATTAAGTATGGCAGCATGTCCGTTTTGTTTATCCTTCGAAATATAATAGCTGCAAAAAAGAACGAGCCCCTTCCAAACAAAAACATACCAACACACGCAAACAGTCCTCGATACGAGTATAAGGGAATATTGTTAAAAGGATAAAAGGTCGAATGTTCTCCTTATTGAATGTCTTAAGTTTTATGCGGTCGTTGAGTGTGCAAATGTTTTTTTGTTCCGCAAATCCTATTGACATTTGGCGTCCTCTTTCACTTGTATATCGAGCGGATTCCTTTGGCGCAGCATCGACTTAAGTGTGTTTGCGATTTGGCTTTTTATGTTTGACAATAAAAAATCAAACTTTTTTTATGAGGTCATCTATTATGGCTAAAGACTTTAGGCAAACAGAGTTTTTGTTTCCGAGGGGGGAGGACAAAGATACCATATACGCCGTGAGACAAGACGCCATCATGAACATACAAAGTTATTGGAGCTATTGATTTGTATTGAGACGATTTCTTGACTTTGCGATGTGAGTAAACAAGACGGATGTTTAGATGTTTACTTATTGTTTTTTTTTTGTATTTTTGGTCGTGTATACAGCGGCTTTCCTTTGTGTCCTGTGCCGAACAAGCGATAGTGCTTAAATTTTTAATTCAGTTTCTCTCCCGAAGAGAAAATTGTTTAACTGCTACTGATTGAAGAATAATATTGTTAACTATTTGAAAAAGGAAAAAACTCCTCCGACAGATATAGGGGTAATAGCTTTGTGTTGTCTCATCGCGTGCGAGTCCTAAATAAACAACAGCCAGAGCAGGAATAAAATCTGATTTTAATTGGAAAACGTTCTTTTTATTTTTACCGCCACGCACCGGTCTTCGAATTCAAATGTTTTCCAACACAAACAATACTAAAAGCTTTCAGTTTTCATATACGGATTAGTGTGCTTTATTTTTTAGAAATATCCTTTTCAATTTATCCAAGCCGTATGTACCTACAAATTTTGCTGAATAAAGGACGGAAAAGAATTGTATTTGTAATTGTTAGGAATGTTTATTAGATTTCTGTCAAAAAATATTTTAAAGTTTTCCTGGATTTTTTTTTTCATTTATGGAGAAATCTAGCATTAAATTTGTATACCAGGATTTTTTAAGAGACTTTCAGGAAAATTATTGAAAGTTTCAATGTTTTTGAGACGTCTTTTACTGCGATTTCAGAAATTTCCTCACATTCAGTTAATGACCTACCTTTACCACAGTCGTAATTTGTAATGTACCTTCTCCTAGTAAGATCGCAGGTGTAGGTAACTTGAGACCATCCCTAACCTATATCTGCCACTTTGTCGGAATGGGTAGAGATGATGACAGAATTTATCAAACCACTTTGCCGTAGACTATCCTAAAGAACACCACTGACTGCTTTCAACTTTTTCTTTTCTTTTTGTAACCTTTGACTGCGCATACGAGCAATTTTCGAACTGAAAAATTTTGGAACAAATTTGCGATACCTACGATTTGCAAAGACATCTGTCATTTGCGTGACTTTTGTTCTTATTTTTAAGGCTAGGATCAGGTCGACATTCTGCTTTCAAAATTCTGTTTTCAAAATTCTGCTTTAAAAAACTTAGATCTTTAAATTTACAGCAATAAAATTCAGATTTTTCTACATTTGTCCAAGTAATATTTCCAAGGAAATATAGGGCTACAAATAAAAATTAATAAAAAAGGAGTAAAAATTAAAAAAAAAACAAATTAAAGCTGCATTTTGAAAACAGAATAGCCAAAGCTGAATTTTGTAAGAAGATTGTTAACCATAATTTTAACCCCAACCCTTAAGGCTTAAGGCTATTTTCACTTTAGGTTTGCAATTGCAATATCTGAGAAAATATTTGGTTCAAGTCTTAAGAACATATTTTGACATTTTCGTTCCAATTTTTGGAGACATTTTGGTACGACTTCCAAATCTGGATTAAACTTAGAGCGGCTTTTGGGTAAACTTTCTAATATGTTTCTAGCAATATATGACCAATTTTTAGGGCAAGTTTTAAATGCGAATTTCCCCGATATTAAAGGAAATACTTTTGGCCCACAGTAAGATTTCTGAATACCAATTTAACACGAATCTTTGACAATATTAATCGATATTTAGAGAGATTTGGAAAAAACTTTAAAGTTAAGACAGCCTTGAAGGCAAATTTTGTTTCCATTATTGTCGAATTAACTCTATAGCGACTACTCTGTTTCAAGTTTACTACTTTCGAGACACTTTTAGTGCGTGTTTTGTTTATGTCATAATTTTTAAAGTCCTGTCTATATGTATATTGGTATTGTCGCGTTCTTAGACTACCCTAGAATCCTTTACTAGTCTCAATCTTTCGCAACTCTAAATGAATACGAATAATTCCAATTCAGGTTAAGGTGATGTCAGACTATGAGTAAACCAAACCATTTTATCTTGGACCTTATTGGGGGATACCTACTTATTTTAAAATATTTGTTTTGATTTTCAGTCCAGCGAAGCTATTTTTAATCGACTTTCAAACAGGTAGGTATGGCAATTACCTGCCCAATTTTTGAAGCAGTTTTTAAAACGATTTGCGGACTTGTCTGCCAATAGGGGGACTTTATATTTATAAGGTTCAACAATTTTTTAGATTACCTGAAGAAAATATTTTTTAATTTTTTCGTTTTTTTTTGGATTTTAGTAAATTTTTAAGCAGAATTTTAGCAATGCATAAGATGAAACATATTGGAAATTCTGAGGACATGGTTTGGCATTTTAGTTGCAATATTTGGAGCTATTTCTGAGCTAATTTTGTCGCCGACCTTTTAGACACAAATTGCCGGACAGTATTTGGAACTATATTCCATCAGGTAGAAGGCTTTGAAGCATTTGCATGTACAAATGAACGATTTATGGTTTTTGAGTTTATGATTTCTAGTATAGGAATTTTATTTCGAAGTCTAAATCGATTTAATGGACGTTATCATTGTTATATTTCAATATATTTTGGGGTTGGTTTTAGTTATTTGATACATTTGGAGATTTTTTTTTTCAACTTTAAAAATGGTCTGCCGCGATTTTACAAGATTTTTAGGTGCATTTCTTAAATTGACATTTTGGACTATAATATTTCTTGTTTAACAAAAAAATGGTGATTTTTTTAAGACCTTCAGTTAAAGTAATGATGAAGTATTGTTTTTTCTTTACCATTAGTTTAACTGAAGGTTATAAAAAAACACAATCATTTATGGGATGGAATGGTTTTCTGCTTAAAATTTCTTACATGCATGTCAAATTTTTGGCAAGGAATTATTCGTGCAACAACTTTGGTTAATTTAAAAATGTGATTCGCTTAACAATTACATTTAGTCTCCTCCCGGAAAGGTTTTCAGTTCGATTTTTTATTATGGGCCCAATTTTTAATACATTTACCCCCGTATTAATAAACTCTGCGTAAAAGTTATCAACTCGTTATTCAGCAGTTACGTCAAATTTTTGTATGCTATCTGATGTCTACTAGCTAACTTACTTGTGCGCATTTGTTTGTTAATACGGGGGTTAGTTTAGAATTATAGCTATCAAACATTAATAGCCGTATTAATAATTGTCGCGTAACTACATGTTAGGCCTAACTATTGGCAAACACATTTGTTAAACTCAAATTGCTATTTATAAACATTTTCAGAAGATAACTAACGCTTCGTAACTTTCAAATAACTAACTTACGGTAGGAGGTCTGTTAGCGAGTCAATAATTCTAGTTCCCGTCAAAATGACAAATAAAATATTTAAATTTGAAAAATTGTGGCAATTGTGTTAATGAATAAAGAATTTATATGTATATATAAGTGCATGAAACAATTCAAAAGTTCATTTGTACCACCCCATACTGAACCTCTTTCCCATTCTCTCTGAAAATATCTTATATGTTTTCTCAATAACACAGCTCGGATATAAGTATCGACTGTATCACATCCTCAACAGTAATTACAAACCGGTCTCATGAGCCATCGTAACAAAAAGGCACAACATAGTGCTACCTGTTAAAGCTACACTACTGAAGAAAGTATAAACAATTGCAACACATACGTATATTGAGACATTTCAACAGCTTTATTTATAACTAGCTGTACCCGCCCGGCTTCGCCCGAGCAAAATGTGGTTTCAGAATAGTTTATGAAAAAAAAAAAAAGAAATTTACTGTCTTCTAGGGGACACAATTTTTTATTTCTTTTGATAATCGCTGGAAGGAAAAATCAAAAAATCATCGAAAGTCATTGTAGAGGTATAAAGTGAGGAAGCCTTCTTCAATAGTGAGGGACTTGAACCCGATCTAAAAAAAACTCCCGAAGGCTGAGTCTGAGTGGACAATGAAAATGAAAGAAAATAATTTAAAATGTTTAACTCACTTTTTTCTATTAATGTAACGCTTCTTTGTATACTATGTTAGTGGTTTTGTTTCTATCGGCTAAGATAGGTAGTGATATTTCCTGCTTTAATTAGCCTGGAGCACGCTTCATATAACTGCCCGTGGGTGAAGCAATTCTTTCTTAAATCAACTCCCGCTTTTCTTAAAGTTTGACCCTGTGACTTATTGATTGTCGTGGAAGACAAACATTAATAGGAAATTGAATCCGTTTAAACTGAAATGAATAACTGCGGGGAATTATTTGTGGGTATTCTTGTTATAAACACCGTTTCTCCTTTACCACACCCAGTTAAAATGAACGCCTTAATAAAGTTTTTCTGTAACGATATCACTCTCGATCTGGTTCCACTACAAAGCTCTGGGGGCATTCAAATTGCGATAATGGGATCTCGAACTTTTAATTCAATTTTATGCGCTCTAATGCTATTTAAAAACTCGAGCGGCTAATTTACTGCCTCATCTTAATCGCTCTTTTAGCTTTTTTTGAAAGGTAAAATTCCCGCGAAATGGGTAGTTACCCACGATCTGGTATCACTGATACCTATAAATACTTGACATTTCTTTCAAAAATACTTTTTTTTTGTAAGCAAAACAGAGATAAACAAACCTTTCCTACATATTTGACATTTCATTTATGGGTTTCTTTTTTTTCTTAACAAACCAAACAGCACACTGCCTCTGTCTGTCTCCCTCTCCCTTACAGGAGTAAAATAAGGTTAAAAAAGATGTCAATATATTGCGAGGTTAGTATGTTTGATTTGAGATGAAGTGCATATCAACCCACGCAGGTGAAAATCGTAGAAATGTTTCAAATTTTGCCTATTTCTTTAAAAACCTATTTAGTTTTCGAGTTAATGGATATCCTAAGTTGTACCCGCAGATGTCCTTTATAAGATGGTGTTTACTATATTTAAATGCTCCCAGTATTTTCGAACGGAAAGCGTTACAAAGAAAAAAGCGAAACAAAACGAAAAAATAAGTTACTCTTGTCCAATTTTTCCCGAAATTTATAGAAATATAGATTTTAAACAAAGTGAAGATTGTAGGAATAGGTATCCTCTATAGACCTGTGAAAAATGCACCAGAATATATTTAGTAGTTTCGAAGATTTTTGCATTTAAACACATGCAGTCAAATTCAATCGAAGTCGAACAGAACTACACAAATTTTATTTATATGATGATGATGATAGATGGAGGTAAGGTAGTGTACATAATGATTTTAAATTATAATTTTTTTAATGCTTTATCTCCAGCTCGATTTTCTCGAGTTCTCGTTCCCGACACTTCCTTTCGATTTGCATTATGCTAATGCGTTCCTCATGCTCGCTTATCATGTGTTGTTTTGTGAGTTCAAATAAGTTGCGTTTGAATTCACTTTCGGTCAAAAATGATCAATGAAAATATACCGCTTTTACATTGTAAAGTATAAAGGAATTACGAAAAAAATCTTACACTCAAAATAACTGGCTTCTTGTTGTGTTGCCTTTTATTTTTACTTTTTATTGGAAGAGAACATGCAGGTATATTGTTGTTTTCTGCAGAATAAAAGTAGATAAAATCTAGCTTAAAGTAATATTATTTTCATTTACCTGTATTTTCCTCATCTTCGTTCAGCAAGAATTCAATAGCGCCATCATCAAATTCATCTTCATCTTCAGGATTCTGTAAAATTAAGAAATCGGTTTTTATAAAAACGATAACGAATTTAGCATAAGTGCTTACCTGAAGAATTCGAACATCGCTGTCATACCTGTTCAAATCCACTTCAAATTCTCTTGTCGCCCAAGCCCCAATTCTCCGACCGCTTTCGCTTTTGTTTTTTTTTTCAATTCCATTTCTTTTGAATAAAATATAAAACTCATAGGTATTTGTTTATACACATATCAAGATTTATGAAATAATATCAAATAATACTTACATTAATTTGTTTTGATTTTCTGTAGTTTTGCTTGATTTTGAATTGTTTTCCGTTATTTTTTTTGTTTTATTTTCTGTTGCTTGTTTTTCTTTTTCACTTGTGACAATTTAATTTATGATGACAGCCAATATGTAATAGTTTTTTGTACGATTTGGTTAGGCGATGCCAGCTCTAAGTAGCTTTTTTAGAGAAAACGTCAGTTAGTTATTATATGAGTTATTTTCATTTATTAATAAGAAAATTTAACTAATATGTTATTTATTTAACTAGGTCCTAGGTAACATACGAGTTAGAGAGTAGTTGCGGTCTTTTTATTAATACGGCTATAAACTACTAATTCATTTGCAAACTTTTTTTTTTAAACCTCTGTCTCGCCAAGGCTAAAAATAGGCACATCGACCTAGGAAAGTCTATTGTGCCGGGAATTTGCAAACTTACTTGAAATAGTTGAATTGTGACAGTCAATTCTTCGTATACTTACATTCCACTCGGGAAGACATTTCCGTTGTCAATTGACTAAAGTGACATTGTGATTCTTTTAACAACAAGTTTTGTTTTAACAGCCTTATTTATTAGAATTTGCTTAACACATGTATAGTTATGCAGTGTATAAATATTTATACAGCCTTTAAACACGCTTCCAAAAATTCTTATTTATAAAACATTTTTCCACGCATACTATTTATACAGGGCTTGCGTCAGAAAAAGTACTAAAGAAGAGAAATCTATCACATTTTTCGGTTTGAAAATATAAAATAAAGTTAGCAGGTCATGAAAAATACAAATTCAAATTGCAATTAGGTATAAAGATTTTGGTTTTTGATTGTCATTTGCGGAGTTTAAGATATTTATAAATGAAAAAAAAAAGGAAACGTTCGGAGAATAGGGACTCCTATGAAAAGGTATGTACATAGTACCTACATACATGATTTGATGTATTTTGAAATACAATACATAACACAATTTAAAATATGTATTTCATATCTGCAGATACTTCTAGGGCAACTTATCGAGGATAAAATCTTGATAATTGAAAATAAAAATGTCGATACAAATACATACCTCCAAATTGAAAAGGGAAGCTTGGAAGGAAATACTGCCCGTTATTTCTTCACGCTATTTCCTTATGACTTAATTTTTTAGTTTCAATAAAATGAGTGCTACTGCTAGAGATACGGCACAACTGGAGGCGCAATGGCGATGCACAAAGATGAAAGCAAAAGCATCTGCATCCGCCTACAGAAAAAATCTAAACGCAACAGGAGGTGGACCACCACCAAAGTCTCCTGATCCCTACGATGACTCATTGGTTTGTATGTTAAGATAATTTATAAGCTATAAATAGATTTCAAAGGTGAATTGGTTCCAAAGGTGAATGTGTCTGGCCAATCGGATATTAAAACCTAAACTTCTTTTGACCAACCAAGGGGTCAATTCTCGTTCTGTGAAAGAGTGAATCGAATAAATCGTTTTCACATTCGCTCTCACACATTCCTTTCATTTTTTCGATTCACTCAGTACTAAAAAGCGATTCTCGTTCTATAAGTGAAAATATCGTGGTGAGTTTAGTATCGTATACTGTGTTGTATGATATCAGGTTCTCAATTTTCAAACTCTCACTAAAAACATTCACTTGCAAATGAGAACGTGAAAAAAAATTATTCATATGAAAATTTTTGAAGTTTGGTTTCACATTTTCGTAGAACGAGAATTAAAATTGCTGTGAAAGGGTGAAAACATTTTCGTTTCACTTTTTCACAGAACGAGAATTGACCCCCAAGTGTTGAAAACCCTCTGGTAAGATGAAACCTGTTCCAAAATTAAGAAAAGACAATTTATAATATTAAATATTGTAATTGAAACCGAAGAGGATCCTTCGAAAAGGTAGAATACCTGAAGTGCGTCGAAAAATCTTCCAAGAAAATAGTAATTTATGTCTTCGATGTTTGGTTGTAAAATTCAATTTGTTTGCTTTATTTATTCTTAGAGAAATAATAAAGATGATGCGCTAAAACAGGAACTATTTGAGATGGCGATTGAAACAAGAAGACTGTAGAATAGATATTTGAAAGAGGAGCATGAAGAAAAAATTAAAACACTAGTAGTGGAGCGCATCGAATTGTTGAAGACGTTGGAGATGGAGCGCACCGAGAAATTCAAGACGTTCCAGATTTTGCGGACTGAGCAGATAGGGATCAAGAAGAATTGAACAAACAACTTTTTTTTATTAATTGCATCCGATTTTTAAGATAATTTGTTATTTTATTAACATTTTAATTTTTAGATACATACAAATGAAATATTTGTTAACGGTTATTGTTTTTTTTTTATCGAAATTAAACACGCGGCGGGAGATACTTTGTTGACCTCGTATCTGCAAGGTTTCTTCACTTTCCCGCAAAATTTTGTTCGGGAATATTGTCGTTTAAAGTCTCATCCGTTTTGGAAAAGTTAAAATCAGTTAAATCATATAATTTAAAGCACAAATAAGTATGTGACTGAAGAAAGAAGCTGGTCTTGAAAGTCGATTGATAAATTGTGTAAAACTGCTAATGCGATAATTGTTATTTTGGCGTTTTTTAAGGTACATCTCATTCCTGACAGTAGAATTCGCAATCTTTGTTTCCAAACCCCAAATTACCTTTCAACTGTATTACGAGTTAATATTTGAGCGACATTGTACCGACGTTCTCCATTCGTTTGAGGATTTAATAGCGGGGTAAAGAGAATGTTAGTACAGGCGTATCCACCATCTCCAAGTAGACGACCTTTAAATTCACCGCGTTCGAAGCGTTGTTTTATGTAGCTTTCTCTAAAAATTGGAGAGTCTGAGTACTTCCTCTCCAGCGACAAACAATGTCATTTATTCGAAGTGATGCGTCGCACACAACTTGAGTATTTAGCGAATAATACCCCTTCCTATTTATATAATATTGTCCTGACGGACCATTTACTTTCGGAATTTTGATATGGGTGCAATCAATTGCACCAATTACTTTTGGAAAGCCGCGAATATCGAGAACTTGTTCATAGTACTTATCTGCTTGGATATTGTTGATGGCATTTTCACGTAACTAGCCCTTTTCGACGCAAAAGCTCTTGCCACACGCTTGCATATTTGTTAAAGAGTGGGTTGGCTAAATCCGTGAATATAAGCACCGTCGTCTTGAATCTTAAAACAATTTATAAAAGTTCTTAGCTAAAAGATAAACCCCAACCGAGTGCAAGGTAATACTAAACAGTGTACCTACCTCATTTCGTCCCCAATATCGAATAGCGGCCATAACTTGAAGACCTACAGGAATGTGACCGCCTCTTTTGTCCCCGCTAAGATCTGAATTGACAATTGCGATTAGTTTTCGCATATTTGCTTTCGAGAATCTTTACTTTGAACGAACATGTGATCAAATCTCTTTTTATATTGCTTTTGTGATCTTAGGCCCGTTTGCTGATACTACTCATAGCGATTTAAGTAACACATAAATTACTAAGTGCTACCCATTGGTTTGCACCAAAATCAAAGTTTGTCATAAATAGGACTAAGTGGAACTTATTTTATGGGGAGGAAATAGTAGGCCATAAAGCGTTTAAGTTGCACTTAGGCAATTAGGTGATATGTTTTATAATGACATTGGAGTGAATTGAAGCGTAAATGAAAATAGTTCTTGCTTTAAACAAATTAAAATAACAAAATTCACTTTGAATTAACGGATTTGTTGGAAGACGATGTAGAAGTATTGGAACTCATTGAAGTGGGTGTTCCTCGTCAGATAAACGATAGAAATGAGTATTTTTTTAGCTTCGGTGAACTTGACTTCTACAAACGATTTCGCTTAACTAAAGACAAGACTGTTCATGTTCTAGAACAAATCGAGGAAGCTTTAGAACGGCCTTATAGCAGGTATTTAAGTAAGTTTTTCTGACTTCGTTTTATTACTTTATATCCTCTAGAAACAATTCCATCGCACCCATTAACCAATTTTTGGTATCTCTACGATTTTTTGCGACTGGGAATCATCTTCTAAGTATTGCTGATTTTGGTGGGATGCATGTTTCCACCGTTTCAAGGATCGTAGTAAGAGTTTCAACGGTAATCGCAAAGCTTTATCGAAAATATATCAAATTCCCAACTACACCAGCTGAAGTTTCACAGGTCAAACGGTCTTTTTTCGATATTGCATCTTTTCCTTCGGTTATAGGTGCCGTTGATGGAACTCATGTTAAAATTCAATCTCCTGGTAAGATCGTATTGAATGATTTTCTTCATATAAAATTCAAGTTATTTTTAGGTAGATTAGAAGGTGAAATATTCAGGAACAGAAAAAGCTACTTTTCAGTATATGTCCAGGCAATATGCACTGCAAACATGATGTTTACTGATGTGGTTGCAAGGTGGCCTGGTTCCACACATGATTCCACAATATTTCAAAGTAGCAGAGCAAGGGCCAAGTTAGAGCGTCCGGATTTCGCAGATTGCGTTATTTTGGGTAAAACAATAGTTATATTACATGCTCAATTATGTAAACTAATTCAACTACAGGTTATTCCGCTTACCCTCAAAAAACGTACTTGATGACACCATTACTCAATCGCAAAATCTGTCGGAATACTAAAAAGACGATTTCCCTTATACTAGCTTATGGCTGTCGTCTAAAATTAAGAACTGTTTTTATAGTAATTGTGGCCACATGTGTTTTGCATAACATACTAAGAAAAAATGGTGAACCGTTAGAACCTCCTGAAAGCGTTGATTTTGATCCAGAAGACATTCAACGCGCAGTAAACTTAACGCAAATCCCCTGTGCAAATAATTCTGGAAATACTGTTACTGGAGTTACATCAAACCCAGGCATGCAAAATCGAAAAAGATCTAATAAATAACTACTTCGGAAGGTTGTAAAATTTGAAAAAAAAATAAAAATTCTAACAACAATAGTACAAACTGTTTTTATTTCGATTAATTTAAAGATACACGATATTTCATTGAATCTAAAACCAAGCCCTAAGAAACTTATTATCAGGAACTTCTTTTACTGTAAGTCATTAGTATGATTTTAAAAACGGATCCATATTCTGCAAATTTTTCAGAACACTGCATGCCTCCGCAGGTTGAATAGAATTCATCTTGATTTGTTTTAAAAGTTCAGTTTTTATTTCAATATCTAATTCCAATGAGGTTTTCCTAAATTCATGTTCAATTGAATCACCATACTTCTTTTGAATTGCTTCTTCTTTTTGAGTGTCGTATTGCAGCTTAGCAAGCTCAATTTTTATTGCTGACAGTTGTGAATGTTGCTCACTTATTTTGCTGCTGGGCAATGTTGAAGCAACTGGTCTACGTCTATCAGACCATTTACTTTGTTTTTTTTTGGTCCATGTTAGAATTGGAGGTGGTAAATTGCTTTTTAAATCCTTTTGACATTGGAACATTTTTGTTAGGACTATAATTGACATCAGCACATGGATCGTCATCATCTTCTGATAAACTATCATCAATAACTTGTCTAGTTTTTAGTTTTGGATGAACCGGCTGTTTAAACTGACTTGGTTTAAACTTAGTCCAATCTGATGCTTCACTACGTTTTTCTTCATTCTAAAAATAATAATGAATGTTATTGAAATAAGGTAGATGGGCATTTATTTTACATTTTTTGTACTGCTACATGGTTGGTCTTCTGCTACAAGGAATAACTCATCCAATCCGTCACCATCAGGAATATTGTCAAAGCCTTCTATTGTCTTCGGATTCATAATTGACAATGCGAGGTCAAAATTGGGATCGGTCACTTGTTGCGCTTTGCCACCTCCAGTCTGAATCACAGATAATTTTTCGCCTGCGGCAATCTTTCTAACTTCTTTTTTGTACGATTGGTAGAATTTCTTCAGCGCTTCAATACTCCTGTGGCATCCAGAAGCCGATTGGGAATTAAAACTAGCGGTAATTCTTTCCCAAGCCGCTTCCTTTTCCTTCCATGTCACTCCGTCTGTTTTTTTGTTTTCAATTATTAATTTTTCTTCAAAAGCGCATTGAAGAAGCGTCCGTTTTTTATTTAAGGAGAAATTAGGATTTCTCACTCTTTTTAAATTTTTTTTATCTGCCATTGCTGAACTGAAACTCTATACACTTTTCGATTTTTTCACGTTTGCACAATGTTTTATTTCATTTGAGGTTTATTTGACATTTAGCAATACAGCAAAGTTAGCTGTGTTTCAAATTATTTTTATCTTAGCAAAGTGCAACTTAAATATTTTCTAACAACTAAAAATAAATTAAGTTGTACTTAGATCTTAAGGTAAACTTAGTTTTGACACAGATTTAAGAACAGTATCAGCACAGGGGCCTAGTCTTGTAGATCCAAAAATAGTGTCCAAATCGTTAATAAATGAGGAATAGTGAAAAGGCATTTTGCAAATTTATTTTTGATTTTATTTAAAATAAAATGTAACAGATTTTGCAGTCAAAATGACATTTCGATACTATTCTACCTCTATACAGGCACTAAACAACCTCCAAACGCGTTAAGCTTATACAAGCTCTATACAACGTTGAATAATTTTTATAAATAAGATTTTTGCGTTTATAGCCATTATAGAGCATGCATAACTTTATACACTACCAGCCTTATTTATTACAATTTGCTAAACACGCTTATATACCTGTATAGTTATGCAGTGTATACGAATTTATACAGCCCTTATACACCCTTCCAAAAATGTTATTTATAAATCATTTTTCCACGCATACTAGTTATACAGGGCTTGTGTCAAAAAAAGTACTGAAAAAGAGAAATCTATTACATTTATCTGTCCGAAATGATAAAAAAAACCTAAGCAGCTTGTGGGAAATACAAATTCAAATACAAATAAAAATAAAAAAATGGAAATGTAAAAAGAAAAAGATGGGAGATTTAGGACTCCATGAACCGGTGGTCTTATGCAAATTAAATCAAATTTGTTTTAAATTTTCTGTGTCTGAACATATTTCGTATCAAGGATACATGTAGAGTCTTAAAAATTGAAAATAAAAATGTCGATACAAACTATCCAATTTATTTTCGATTTTATTTTAAATAAAATGTGACAAATTTGTTAAGTCAAAATGACATTTCGACTATTCCACCTCTATACAAGCTCTAAACAACGTCCAAGTGCGTTTAGCTTATATAAGCTCTGTACAACATTGAAAATTTTTTATAAATAAGGTTTTTGCGTTTAGAGGCATTATAGAGCGTGCATAACTTTATACACTCTTTATAATACGTTTATAAATAAGGCTGTAAGTTTTTAAAAGGTTTCCAATTCGACATTTCCAACCACTTTAGAACGGTTTAGGTAATTTTTAGGTTGATCTCAGCCCCAATTTTTAGGACACTTTTCTGATGAAATTTTGGACGATTTTTAGTATTTGTAGTAGTTGGGTTCTCTTCTGCGTACAGAGTTCTTCAGTAACAAAACACTTTTTTGTTAGCAAATGGTTTTATTTACTTTTTTTTTGAAGAGAATACTTCTTTGTAAACTTCTACAGAGGCGGAAGTGTTTTGCCGAACTGCTTGGTTTACAAAATTGAAGTGAATAAATTACAAATTATTATCGTTTCATATCGTTTTCAAAGAGCTTTTAGATTTGAAAATGCTAGAAGAGCTTTTGAATTTGAATAAAAAATTAGCTTTTATACAAATAAATGTGGTTGCTATGATGTGGCTGCTACATATATAATTAGGTGCAGCTTTAGATCAGATTTTCTTGTGATATTTGAGAACACATTCCCGAAAATTTTGGTCGAAATTTAGGAGTGTTTAGAAAGATTTGCAATGGATACTTTGATTACCAGAAGAAAAAATTTTTTTTACCAAATTTAGATTAGGAATTTCCAGTTTCCATTTTGGAAATTTTTGTACGGTTTCCCAGATGATTTACATGTGAATATTCATAAATTTCATATTCTCATGATTGTGTAAACGATTTCTAGAGCCTCATATTTTATATATTTTGTCCCCAATTTCCGGGGATAATATTTATGCAATTTTGAATGCACTTTTAAGGGTAGTTTGTTCTTATTTGTATGCAGTTTTTGAAGCTATTTTAAAAGCAATTTTTGTCACTACTTGTGAATCGCTACAATTTTTATGTTTCGAAATTTTAACCAATTTCAGTGTTAATTTGTTGAATATTTAAACTCATTCTCGGAAAGATCTGCAGGCCCTCTGTAAACTTCTTCTCGTGGACAGTTTTGCCTTTTCAATGTACATGCCTACATGATATACTTAGGTCAAGTTCCGGTATGAGTTTTAAAGATTAAATGGAAGAGATTTTTAAGTCGATACTTGAGAAGAACTCAAGCGCAATTTCGCGATTTTAGGATGATATATCGTACAGCATTTTGAAGATTTTTAAATGGAGTCTTGAGGTTAGTGTTATACGATTCTGATGCTAATATTAAAGATTGCGAATGTAAAGCTGACTTGCATAGCAATTTCCAGGGCCATTTGCAATAAGTTCTAAAGGTCTTAAAAACGACTTAAAAAACGCCTTAAGAACGTCTTTCAAAGCGTTCCAAAATTTAAAAAATTAACTATACATATAATCGCTCAAAAAACCTACAAAACGACAGAAAAATGCCATAAAAACTGCAGGAAAAATGCCCAAAATCGATTCAAAAATCTTATTTCTTTCTTTCTTCGATTTTAGTTGTATTGTCGTTTTAGAAAAATGTTTGCGAAAAATGAAATTGAATTATTAAGACGTTTTCGGATGTACCTACGGTTGGAAGCACAAGCTTCCACTGACCAGACAGACAGACCACAGGTGCATTTTGCAAGTGATGGGACTTTAAATCTAAAATGGCTACTACCTACTTATAAGTAGCAAAAGCACTAACAGCTACATTTGAATATATTCCACCCTGCCAACACGATACATGACCAAACTCACCCCAAGATGCCTGCAAGTGAAAACACATCATCTCCATCTAGTATTTGTACAACATAAAGAACACAAAACTATCCATGTACGGCAATGTTCGCAGATATCCTTAAACTTTTGTGCAAACTAAATTTATGGCGGGGCAAACAAACACAAGAAATTCCGCATGTCGTACAATAGGGAAAACTTTTCCTTCAAAAGCAAACACTCTACGTTACAATACGGCAGCGGATCGTTCACGTTTCAGTTTCAGCCTCCCCAAACTCAGGCCACCAAGAAGCACTCGTATGTGTCTTTTCGCGGCCACATACGCGCCGCAGTGGTGAACATATCCGGTGTAAAATTTACGATGAGCTCATCAAAAATGTGCGCGCCGAAAATTTGTTAATTAATTAGTGGCGGCGCATTGGCATCGCATGAAATTGCCCAAATTGAAATTTATAAATTATGCACATTAAATATTTGAGAAAGAAGAACAACGACGACGACGTCACTGTTGACTCTGTGTAAGGATGTGAATTTTTCATCAACATTGTACAACTTCTTGCGATGTTCGAGTGGGTATATACAAATGTTATTTGAAAGACTTGCCGAACGGAGTCCTTAGCCCAATAAACGCAGTCCTGGCAGACACATAAATCAAACAATAAGCACTCCTGAGGAGTTTTGTGGGGCTTATTGAATATGAGGTACTGTATGCCTTTCAAGGACCATATCGCCGCAGCAAAAGAAATAATAACGATGGCTTCTTGTAATAGCGGTTATTTGCATAAAAGCCACGTTAAAGTTCATCGAAGAACTAGAGTGTGTCCTGTTTTTCAGCGCCTGATGATCCCCATCGAGTGCCTATACCTCTGTGTGTATCGAAGGATAAATCTGTTAAAGGAACGTTTTTAATTTATAACGTCATTAAGTTTGGTATGAGCCAGCACACACTTGATGTGAAAAGGACCACAAATGACATTAATTACAGCATAAGGCACATTTGCCTGCCAGGAGCGCTGGTGGATAAAAACTTTTAATCACTGACAGAAATTATTTTACACAACCGTTGCGGCTGTGTGGGGGGAACATAACACACGGATACGTTTCATCTGGATGTGTGGGCTCACTCGCGGTGAAGTAGGAGGCTAATCTCGGAAAGGAATGCTTGTTTTTGGGTGACAATACGTTCATTGAGCGGTGATTTAGGAGTTTCATTTACTCGGGTGCCCGGCATGGCGAGAGTCCTTCTTCCAAATCCGCTTAAACGTTATGGAAACAACTTGTGTCACGTGGTCGAGTATGGTTGTGCTGATAATTAAAATGTTTTCAGATGAAAAATATGACAGGATGGATGATATTTTATAAAATTGTTCAGCCAACTTCGGTCCTTGGACTCGGACTCGGGACTTGGTTAAGGCGATAAAGGAACTCAGATTAGGCTGGTGATTTATTTTCCTGGGTATGACCAAGTCCAAGTTGAGTTATTTTTTGTATGTGAAATTAAATGGCAAACTAACTGATTGTAACTGGCTTTGGGGGAGTCTTAAATAAAGTTTTAAATGTCAGAGAATTTATTTCATTGAAATTCGATTGGATCTTGGACGTGCAAAATCATTTTGTTTGGGAATAGATCGAAAAGCGGATTTACAATCAATGGGTAGCCAGAACAGAGAATTTCGGATTGAGAAGATGACGTCTGACCCATTTTGGACAGCTATGTCAAAGATTCTATCCAATGGTGAGTACAGATTTTTTTTGTATTTTTTGACATTTGTTGAAACTCGTAAGCTGAAAGTTTCAATTTCGTCTAATGGATTCGAATCCCCTAGAAATGAAGAATTTATTTAGTGGCTCAGCGTGAAGCTACCTCCCAGCTACGGATCATCAATTTCTGTTCTAAGTCGACTCTTTTCAATGTCATCTTCTCATCCTTAGTTCAGGTTATAGATAAATAAGGGATAGTAGACCCAGCATTTACCAGATTTAACTTTACTTCTGTACATAAGGTGGCGCTTATCATCGTAAAACTGCTCCTCAACCAGGAAATCTCCACAAAAAACCCAGGTCTATCTAGCTACATGCAGTTTAAACTCGTTTGCGGTCGCCTTAAACTTATTAGCACCTATATACGAGTTTCTGGTTTCTGCAAGCCTCGCTTCACCACCTTCGTATTATAGAAGAGCTTAGCTTATAGCCCATTACAGTCAGCGGCCTGATTAATGCTCTTGCATTCCTGCCTTTCCTTTGCCAACGTCTTTTCATATCCATCGTCATAGTTAAGGTGGTGCTACAGTCCGGGGTGGGCCTGGGCCTCCAGCCAGCTGTCTTCAGTTTTGAACGTAAAATTGGTTAAGGTTGCCTCCCACTTGCTTGCACCACCTGAGTCGCCGTCTTTCTCTATTGTTCCGTCTCTCGGGTGTGGATTCGACGATCTTTCAAACCATGCATTCGAGTATTACAACTTTTTTGGTGGTACGGTAGTTTCAGTTACCTTTCTAATAAAGTTACCATTTTGGGACACACTTTGGCGCTCTCTCTATATACTCATCCTCGGAATAGCGGACTCCTTCCTTTCGGTGGTCAACAGCTTCTTTCGTTGGATAGTCGAGCATCTGCTCTTTGTTGATTGCAAAGTAGACACTGTCACCGCCCACAAGTTTTTAAGAAAAAGCTATCGTGTAAAGCGTTAGTTCGTGAGTACTTTTTTGGTGCATAGGTAAGCTGATTTAGAATGACCATGCCGGAGTGGAAACTCCTTATGCCCCTCTTTGTGTCTTATAACAATTGTTGCACACCTTTTCCTTCTGTCTGTACGTTACGATTGAAGTCTTTAATGGATGTCTCTATTTTATTTAGGGTGTTGGGAATGTCCGTATACGAACCCTGGACATTTTTATTTATTGCAATAATAACAGCAATTACGTTCAAAAAAGAACTCAACTCAAAACGCATCTTCTGATGCTTTAGGTTAAGGTTATTTGAAAGACATTTGTTTTGGTCTTGCAGTACTAAAAAGTAGCTGAAATGGGTCGGATTATAACATGATGGCATCTGTGCCCTTAGATTGCATTTTTCGTTGTCTGTTCATGAACGTCAAAATAACGTTTCGAAAACATAATCGTATCCATTCCGTCGCTGCATATAGTCTTAAAAAAAACGCGAGTAACCTTACAAAGCCGTCTCATCTATTCCATCGAACACGCCTACCCTCAACTTGTTCCATCGTATTCCCACCCCGAGCTAGCCACTCTGTGCTTCTGTTTTAAATAAGCTCCTAATTCCGTTCACCCGTACACAGAACATCAAAAGACCACAATAAGCGCACACCTATTAGAAATCCCCTGGGGATCTAAGTGATCCATTTATCTTGTTCCACCGAACGACACCGCACATTTACAACAATCGATTTATCTTCAAGGAATAAGACCAAGAAAAAAAATACATTTACTTGTACAAATCCAAACGAACGACAGAGATATCCACAACTGGCATTGCCAACTTGGAACTGTCGAAGGAATTGTAATCGAAAAGCAGAAAGAAACGCAATCATCGATTGCGAACGCTATCTGCTACATACGCCCGCAGAAAGATTTCCAAAAGGGCGCTCAAAAGAAACGAGAACTCACTAAAAAGTACCAAACGGACATAATTTATACCCAAGCACCCCTCACCCCACCTACCGGTACAACGATTATCCATCGAGATAAGGAAGTGCTATACAGAAGGAGCCACCCATCCATCGGTTATCGATTGATTTTTGTTACCGAAACAAAACAACTTGTTTTCCATTACCATGCGTCCTTCCGATGGCGGGTGCAAAGGAATAAAATAAAATGTCCAAAACAAAAAAGTACTTCTGCTCGGCGCTAAGCCCCTTCTAATGGACATCTTGGGGTGCGCATTGGGGTAGGTTGCAAGCACCATGCCTTCAACACTTCGGCATCGGGGAAAATCTGTAATGAGGGTGATTTGGTTGGGAGATTTGTCTGCCGGTTATCCTGTGTCGTGTTAGTCCAGAGAAAATCATTTGTCCATTTAGCAGTGGATTTCGAGGTTAGCCATTTATCCTCTCTGTGTGGGGGGGTGAGTACCACAACTATGTATATACTACGATTGCTGATTGTGGACTTTCTGCTGATTGTGTGGTTTCGCACAAAATTCTGCCATCCCACAGGATATTAGTTGTTTATTACTTTCAGGCCATCAGCACAAATCACAGAAGATGGTAATTCGCAAATTGTTTCGCATCTAAAAATATGACACCATAAAGAGCAATCTGTCCGGCGAGGACGTAAAAAAAACTGAAGGAGAATGTAGGGAAATTCCGCAGGACACGTCAGCATTTTCTTTTTGCCTTTTCACAAGGACCAGCAGTATGCTTTTGGTCTCAAATAGAAGTAGTTACTGGTTGATTTCTTAAGCTGAAATTGAACAATTTTAACGATTACCAATGCAATTCAACATGAAAATAAGATTTTTCGCTGAAGTCAAACTGCTGAAAGCAAACTGTAGCTGTAAAGCTTTGATATTTGTAAGACAGCTGACAGGTTCAGGAATGTAAATGTGTTCTTTTTTAGAGCTAAGTTGTAATAACCTCAAATTGTCAGCTGTCAAGCTGTATTTTTTCTTTGCTTTGGCGGCACTTTATCAATCAAATAGCGCCAATTAATACCTTTCGTGAATTTCGGGACACCATTAGGATGGTGCAGATATTAACCCTCTTTAGGTCAATCTTGGAGTAGCATATTTATACAAATTTAAATCGGAGGCAAATCATCTTACTGGGGTCACTTTTCAAGGACTAGAACAGAAGTATGCAGGTCATACCAGTACCGGTTAAATTTGTCAGCTATATTTAACAATATTCCTATATTTTACTCAAATCTGGAGATCTGGCCAGTCAATGTCGCCATTTTTTGGCAGTACACTTCCAAGGAATTTCCGTTGCAGCATCTGCATTGTTCGATTTGCAGTGTAAAATGGCATAACGTCTTGTTGCAACCAGTAACCGCCCAGAACTTTTTCGCGAATTTGTTTATATTTGTTTAATTTTAATTGTCAGAATTAGTGATATATATAAACTTATGTCTGCATTATGAGCCAACTACCATCGACATTGACGACAAAAGGGGTTTTCAAACGGTGCTTGTTTGCCACGATATTTTCGACGATTTATGCACGTTGAGTTAACACAACTGAACGACTATTTCCCACGTACATCGGGCCTTACCAATAAACAATTTTAGTTTTGACATTAAATTTAAGTAGTTCACTGTGACTATATTTTCCACAAAAATTTCTCAATTGTGAGCTTACATAAATTTAAAGTCGAGACTTAAATAATTTATTATTAGTACGGCACATCGTCTCTTTTTTAGCGAGTTGTTTCGGTTTGAACCGATTCGTGGTTGAAATTGTGCTAAATTGACGTTTAAAGATCGTGTCTATTCAAGTTAATCGGTTGCTAAATGTCAAAGTTATTCAATAGATCCAATTCGCGTACTTTCCCAATCCAAGCGATAAAAATCTGTCAAACTCAAAAAATAAACTCCAAAGCAGCGCTACCGATGGGCGACTTTTTACACCTCAATGCCTTCGACGACGACTTGTCAAAAATTATCTGTTTTCGGCCCTTTTTACAACATTGGCGGCTTTCTTCTCACTATTTCCATAAAAAGTACTCAAAACTGTCCAAAAAAAACTCCCATTGCCCTTACAAAGGGAACACATTTAAGGTAATATAATATTTTGGTTCATTCCATTTCGTGTTATTCCATTGCCCTCCCGTCTTTGACTATATACTTGACTATTATTTTTATTTATGAACAATGTTTTGCTTTGTTATTTTTATATATTTGTATTTAAAATTCCCGCACACTTTTTTTATCGAATTTGTCATGTATAGAGCTACTATAAGCCACTCACTTTTTGACCTCTACTAGTGTCAATAATGAAACAGGATTATGTCAGGTGTGCCTTAAAAAAAAATTGTAGGAAACATATTCGACCACCACCGAAATTATTTCCTCACACTTCTTTTTTTTTCAACTTAAAGACGGATTTTGAATTTGTTTCTTGTCAATTTTGTGCATTTGACATATTTATAGTAGGTACTTGCTGGTTGAAATTCTCTGAGCTTTTTCGAGCCAAGAGAGGAACTGCCCGTTAATTGTTATTTTGCTAGTTTTCTCTTTTTCGTTCACTTTGTGAAATTGAAACCGCGTACGCAAATGAATTTAATCTATAGCTACATAGCGTAAAGGATAAAGTAGTTGTCACCCATAAGGAAATTTTGATATTAAACAAGGGTAGCTTCGTTATTTTAAAAGCGATCTTATATATTTTCTTTTTACTTAAAATGTACTTTTCCAAATAATAATTTAGAATTAAATACATTTTAAAAAATGTCTTCCAAAAAGTAGTTGTATTTGGCAATCTACGAAACTACAGTTGCTGGCACAAAGAAATAATGTTTAAGACCGGTATTTATCAAGCGATCTTAAGTCGATTATTAGTTTCCGAACGCGTTCTAAAACGATTTTTTGTACTCTTTTTCGAAAATGTTAATTGTCAGAATTAGTGATATATATAAACTAATTAATTTTCAATTCGTGTGTTTATATTAGTGATCTTCTTAACACTTCGTCTAGCAATTCTTCATCCTCGGAAAACAGCTCAGACGAAGAGGGGTTCTGCAAATATTTGGAGGAAGCCGCAACGTCAACAAGTGAATGAATTGACTTCATGTAAAAATTTGCCGACGAATTCGAGAAGAGGTTTTGTTTGCCAAAATATGTGGTAAGCAAATTATCGAGCCGAATTGGTTCTGAACTGGTTTACCTGGCAATCCAGTCTCAAGGCTATTATTTGCTCTTTTTCCTTATCGGAAATATTTGGTGTCCTTCCCTTACCTTCAATTTTGAAAACGGCAGCTTTTCGAAATTATTACTTCTCTCAACTGAAGAGTTGTCGGGACCACTCGTAAGTTTTATGAGCGCTCTTAAATATGCACTAATAGCTTATGATGAATAGTTTTATGGAGCTCTTAGTTTAATATTGGTCGGTGAATACCGGCCTAAATATTGATAAGTTTATATTTAAATAAAATAAACAAAATGCGCAAACAAATATTTGTGGGTAAATGTCGCCAATAAAGCTGGTAAAATTAAGTTAACAATTCCCCACACCAAATGTTTATCAGTTAAAAGAAATGAAAATGCCATAGTAACGTAATCAAATATATACCACCTTAGATTAGACCCTATTTTCGAAGAAACGAAATTTGGCTTCTCATAAAAAAAACAACAGAACCTATATTATAAATATCTAGATGTCGCTTAGGATAGATTTTCGACCACAAGCGAAACTAGAATTTATTTATCTAATAAACAATATTAGTAAAATATAACCAAAATTTTATAAAATAACCAAATTTAAAACTTCTAAGGAGCATACTTAAAACGAATTTATTGCAATTTTGAAATTTTGATTAAAAAAAAAATGCTTGCCAAACTAGCTAGTTAAAGCCAAGTCCTAATTTTTTCTGTTTAGGAATTTTTTTAAAAACCTAAAAAAATTACCTTCGTATACTATAGTTGTTGGTACCATCACATGTACAGTTATTGGCAGTGCCAACATCTGGTTCCATATGAACAAATTAATGGCACCCCTGACAATAATTAAATCTATTGCTTTTATTTGATACAATTATTGGCACCCCTCTTATTTAATATACGAGCAGATAATTTAAATAGGTATTTTAACTTAACTTAAAAATATCCACTCTATATTATTTCTGTAGTTCTATAGTTGCTTAGTTGCTTATCTTTGCATTTTTACTTTTTTTAAATATTAACAATTGAAAAAGTTGAGTTTTACTACATTCAATTTAAACTACACAATAGTTGTGTACAAATTTTCTTTCATTCATCATGCCCCAACCCCAAATGACGGCCGAAGAGAGTACAGTCGTAAGAATCACAGAGCACTAATAGGAAATTTAAGAGAAAAAGTTTTATTTTATAATTCAAAATTTGCGGAGGCAGCAACCATTGTGCGACAATTTACAATTTGGCAATTTTTTCGAAATTTTTTTGCTATTTTGGCTGAAGAGAGCTATTCAACGACTGAAGAGAGTTACAGTCATAGGAAATTTAAGAGAGCATTTTCAAAATTTCCGGGGGAATCGGGTAAGAGCTAGGAGTAGGAAGAACGATGGAGTGCTGTCTGCTATTATGTTATTTCAAAACATAGTTTTGTTGTCAGTTGTCATTTTCAAGATAGCTTTGATATAATACAAATATTATAAATGCGAAAATAAGATTATTACTTTTTAACGACCGTAAAACCAATTTTTATGAATTTTGGTATAGGGATAGATGGGACCTCTGAGAATGACACAGGCGAAAACAAAACGTGAAGGGGGTGAAGTAGAGGGTTCAAGTTTAAATGACGAACCAATTATTTCTCAAGTTAGGGATTATAAAATTTATCATAGGTACCTATATTTTGTAAGAAAGAAATACACTTGCAGCGTATTTTACCAATGATTTTAATTGTGTAGGGCTAATTGGTTGGCTGGAAAGATAGAATAGTTTTGGACCCGATAAGTGGACCTATTGTTGATACATATAAATACTTTAATTGAGTTACTCGAAGTACTAATTCTACGCAGACGAAGTCGCGGGTACCAGCTAGTTTCATATAATGCTATAGTTTTTTATATAAGTTCAAAGAATTTCAGAAAAAATATATGCTAACAAAACTTTACACTTAAAAAAATAACTGATAAGTGCATACAACTATCGATTGAAGAGATCTTTCTCGAAAGAAGTAACTCGAAGGAGGGCAAATCGCTGTTGAAAATAGAGGTGTCAACTACTGTATCCGTTACGCTACTGACATTAAAGACGGCGTACCCTGTATGTGCATGGGTGCCACCTCACTCCCCCTTCAATTCAATTCGCAATCAAATCTGATGAAGGCTACGTTCTCATCTCTTGGAATTTTATTATTGAATGTTCTAATGTGAGAGATTTAAAACTTTAGGAATGCTTACCTCGCTTGTTATACCTCGATGTTAGTGTTCAATGAACTCATGCAATAGTTATATGTACGTATACACCAACCAATCTGATGGGGGACACAATGCGGGCCATTTGTCTTTCGAGAGTATTCACATACTCCCTAATCGATTTGTTTGTATTTCTTCCGCCTCCATATTGCTAAGCGAACAAAAACAGCGATTCTTCTTATTGCTATTTTTTACTCGTACATCACTGGAATTTATTTTCTTAAGGGAGCGTATCAAACGCAGAAGTACCATAAAAATAAAAATACGATCCCCCCTCCGTGTCCGTGTCCAGGGGTCATCGCTCAGCGATATATTAAGGTACCATTTCCAAACGCACCCAAAAGCCAACCGAAATGCTAATTTCATTTCCATTCGAGCGTGTAAACCGATTACAACGATAACCAACCATTTAACCATCGCCCACCATTCGAACGTAAAAAGGATAAACACTGTACAGATCCACTTGCAGGACTCCGCTCGGATTATGATGATGGTGTGGCAGCAAAGATGATGATGACGATGATGGTATCCGCTGTCACTTACATTGGTCCCTCGGGTGCTATCGCAGCCAATTAGGAGAACATTTTCGGACTAAATCGGCGCTTAGCTATACAAATGGTGTCCTCTGGAGCTCGCAGATGTGTTAAGGGTTATTCGCATATGAACTTACACGAGTGAATCTGAATAGATGGCGAACACCCGCTAGAATGCAGATTAGAAAATTATTTTTTAGCCAAAGGATATACAAATGCGGGATGGAAAACGGGTGTGCGTGTGCATGTGTGCTTATGAATTCGGGCGTTGTCTTTGATTTTCCAATTTCCGCTGCTTTTTGCCAGCACACAATGGAAATAGAGGAATTGTTTCTCTGATAGTTTTCGTGCACAAAAGGAGAAAACTTACCACCTATTGATTGCTACTAGGCGATAGAAAGACTTCTTAGAAGATGTCCTTTAATTAAATATCTCCCAAGCGGAAGGACACATTCTCTGATTGTGATATTCGTATGTGGGCAGAGGAAGATAAGATTGTCAGTTTGAGGAGGTTTCAATGGTGCTGAAGAACTTTTGAAGGAGTTGTTTCTAAACAGGGTTTACAAAGAGCGTCAGTGCTATAAATAAATGAACGTAGGTACAAGTAGTATTCGGTGGCTTCGATTGGTCGGTCAGGTGTTTAAATTTGCTGTGATTGTGGTAAATTATACTTTTTTTTCTAGGTAGTCAAGGCCATGACAGTTCTTTGACTATTTGGTAGAATTTTCTACCTTTCACACTGTGTACCTATACATGAACTCGTTTTGAAATATTCATCAACTATAATGTTGACAAAACGCCTGATCTATTAATCCTCTGACATGCCCATCGAGACTAAGGAAAAGGGTAAGCTGCAATGTCTTTCGTTCAAAAGCAAAGCAATGAACACAGAGCTTGCTTTGTACCGAGCATGTTCAAAACATGCATACAGGAGGGGGCAAACTGAATCATCCAATTTGGTTTTTGAATTACCTTTTTACTAAAGAAAAAAAAAATATTTTGAGTGATGGTAATCTTTATTTTGATCTTAAATGGCTGTGTTGATAAATATTTGTGCTCGTTTCCGCAAGATTTCCGATGATACTTGCTCGTATTCCTGTACAATATTCTCCTTAAGGACTGCGATTGTCTGAAGCTTGTTGGCATAAGCTCGCGATTTCAAGTAGCCCCAAAAGTTTCAAAGGTTCAAAGGTTCAAGGGTTCAAGGGTGCAAAGGTTCAAAGGTTCAAAGGTTCAAATGTCCAAAGGTTTAAAGGTTCAAAGGTTCAAAGGTTCAAAGGTTCAAGGGTTCAAAGATTCAAAGGTTCAAAGGTTCAAGGGTTCAAGGGTTTAAAGGTTCAAAGGTTCAAAGGTTCAAAGGTTCAAAGGTGCATATTTTCAAGGGTTCAAAGTTTCAAAGTTTCAAAGGTTCAAGGGTTCAAAAGTTCAAAGGTTCAAAGGTTCAAGGGTTCAAGGGTTCAATGGTTCAAAGGTTAGAGGGTTCAAAGGTTCAAAGGTTCAAAGGTTCAAGGGTTCAAAGTTTCAAAGGTTCAAAGGTTCAAGGGTTCAAGGGTGCAAAGGTTCAAAGGTTCAAAGGTTCAAAGGTTCAAATGTCCAAAGGTTCAAAGGTTCAAAGGTTCAAAGGTTCAAGGGTTCAAAGATTCAAAGGTTCAAAGTTTCAAAGGTTCAAAGGTTCAAAGGTGCATATTTTCAAGGGTTCAAAGTTTCAAAGGTTCAAAGGTTCAAGGGTTCAAGGGTTCAAAAGTTCAAAGGTGCAAAGGTTCAAGGGTTCAAAGGTTCAAAGGTTCAAAGTTTCAAAGGTTCAAAGGTTCAAATGTGCAAATTTTCAAGGGTTCAACGTTTCAAAGGTTCAAAGGTTCAAGGGTTCAAGGGTTCAAAAGTTCAAAGGTGCAAAGGTTCAAGGGCTCAAGGGTTCAATGGTTCAAAGGTTCAAGGGTTCAAAGGTTCAAAGGTTCAAATGTCCAAAGGTTCAAAGGTTCAAAGGTTCAAAGGTTCAAGGGTTCAAAGATTCAAAGGTTCAAATGTGCAAATTTTCAAGGGTTCAAAGTTTCAAAGGTTCAAAGGTTCAAGGGTTCAAGGGTTCAAAGGTTCAAAGGTTCAAAGTTTCAAAGGTTCAAAGGATCAAAGGTGCATATTTTCAAGGGTTCAAAGTTTCAAAGGTTCAAAGGTTCAAAGGTTCAAGGGTTCAAGGGTTCAAAAGTTCAAAGGTGCAAAGGTTCAAGGGTTCAAAGGTTCAAAGTTTCAAAGGTTCAAAGGTTCAAGGGTTCAAAGGTTCAAAGGTTCAAAGGTTCAAAGGTTCAAAGGTTCAAAGGTTCAAAGGTTCAAAGGTTCAAAGGTTCAAAGGTTCCAAGGTTCAAAGGTTTAAAGGTTCAAACGTTCGAAGGTTCAAGGGTTCAAGGGCTCAAGGGTTCAAATGTTCAAAGGTTCAAAGGTTCAAAGGTTCAAGAATTCAAGGGTTCAAAGGTTCAAAGGTTCAAAGGTTCAAAGGTTCAAAGGTTCAAAGGTTCAAAGGTTCAAAGGTTCAAAGGTTCAAAGGTTCAAAGGTTCAAAGGTTCAAAGGTTCAAAGGTTCAAAGGTTCAAGGGCTCAAAGGTTCAAGGGCTCAAGGGTTCAAAGGTTCAAAGGTTCAAAAGTTCAAATGTTCAAGGTTTAAAGGTTCAAAGGTTCAAAGGTTCAAAGGTTCAAAGGTTCAAGAATTCAAGGGTTCAAAGGTTCAAAGGTTCAAAGGTTCAAAGGTTCAAAGGTTCAAAGGTTCAAAGGTTCAAAGGTTCAAAGGTTCAAAGGTTCAAAGGTTCAAAGGTTCAAAGGTTCAAAGGTTCAAAGGTTCAAAGGTTCAAAGGTTCAAAGGTTCAAAGGTTCAAGGGCTCAAAGGTTCAAGGGCTCAAGGGTTCAAAGGTTCAAAGGTTCAAAAGTTCAAATGTTCAAGGTTTAAAGGTTCAAAGGTTCAAAGGTTTAAAGGTTCAAAGGTTCAAAGGTTCAAAGGTTCAAAGGTTCAAAGGTTCAAAGGTTCAAAGGTTCAAAGGTTCAAAGGTTCAAAGGTTCAAAGGTTCAAAGGCTCAACGGTTCAAAGGTTCAAAGGTTCAAAGGTTCAAAGGTTCAAAGGTTCAAAGGTTCAAAGGTTCAAGGGCTCAAGGGTTCAAAGGTTCAAAGGTTCAAAAGTTCAAATGTTCAAGGTTTAAAGGTTCAAAGGTTCAAAGGTTTAAAGGTTCAAAGGTTCAAAGGTTCGAAGGTTCAAGGGTTCAAAGGTTCAAAGGTTCAAAGGTTTAAAGGTTCAAAGGTTCAAAGGTTCAAAGGTTCAAAGGTTCAAGGGCTCAAGGGTTCAAAGGTTCAAAGGTTCAAAAGTTCAAATGTTCAAGGTTTAAAGGTTCAAAGGTTCAAAGGTTCAAAGGTTCAAAGGTTCAAAGGTTCGAAGGTTCAAGGGTTCAAAGGTTCAAAGGTTCAAAGGTTCAAAGGTTCAAAGGTTCAAAGGTTCAAAGGTTCAAAGGTTCAAAGGTTCAAAGGTTCGAAGGTTCAAACGTTCAAGGGCTCAAGGGTTCAAATGTTCAAAGGTTCAAAGGTTCAAAGGTTCAAAGGTTCAAGAATTCAAGGGTTCGAAGGTTCAAAGGTTCAAAGGTTAAAAGGTTCAAAGGTTCAAAGGTTCAAAGGTTCAAAGGTTCAAAGGTTCAAAGGTTCAAAGGTTCAAAGGTTCAAAGGTTCAAAGGTTCAAAGGTTCAAAGGTTCAAAGGTTCAAAGGTTCAAAGGTTCGAAGGTTCAAGGGTTCAAAGGTTCAAAGGTTCAAAGGTTCAAAGGTTTAAAGGTTCAAAGGTTCAAAGGTTCAAAGGTTCAAAGGTTCAAAGGTTCAAAGGTTCAAAGGTTCAAAGGTTCAAAGGTCTAAAGGTTCAAAGGTTCGAAGGTTCAAACGTTCAAGGGCTCAAGGGTTCAAATGTTCAAAGGTTCAAAGGTTCAAAGGTTCAAGAATTCAAAGGTTCAAAGGTTCAAAGGTTCAAAGGTTCGAAGGTTCAAGGGTTCAAAGGTTCAAAGGTTCAAAGGTTCAAAGGTTCAAAGGTTCGAAGGTTCAAACGTTCAAGGGCTCAAGGGTTCAAATGTTCAAAGGTTCAAAGGTTCAAAGGTTCAAGAATTCAAAGGTTCAAAGGTTCAAGGGTTCAAGGGTTCCAAGGTTCAAAGGTTCAAAGGTTTAAAGGTTCAAAGGTTCAAAGGTTCAAAGGTTCAAAGGTTCAAAGGTTCAAAGGTTCAACGGTTCAAAGGTTCAAAGGTTCAAAGGTTCAAAGGTTCAAAGGTTCAAAGGTTCAAAGGTTCAAAGGTTCAAAGGTTCAAAGGTTCAAAGGTTCAAAGGTTCAAAGGTTCGAAGGTTCAAGGGTTCAAAGGTTCAAAGGTTCAAAGGTTCAAAGGTTCAAAGGTTCAAAGGTTCAAAGGTTCAAAGGTTCAAAGGTTCAAAGATTCAAAGGTTCAAAGGTTCAAAGGTTCAAAGGTTCAAAGGTTCAAAGGTTCAAAGGTTCGAAGGTTCAAGGGTTCAAAGGTTCAAAGGTTCAAAGGTTCAAAGGTTCAAAGGTTCAAAGGTTCAAAGGTTCAAAGGTTCAAAGGTTCAAAGGTTCAAAGGTTCAAAGGTTCAAAGGTTCAAAGGTTCAAGAATTCAAAGGTTCAAAGGTTCAAAGGTTCAAAGGTTCGAAGGTTCAAGGGTTCAAAGGTTCAAAGGTTCAAAGTTTCAAAGGTTCAAAGGTTCAAAGGTTCAAAGGTTCAAAGGTTCAAGGGCTCAAGGGTTCAAAGGTTCAAAGGTTCAAAGGTTCAAATGTTCAAGGTTTAAAGGTTCAAAGGTTCAAAGGTTTAAAGGTTCAAAGGTTCAAAGGTTCAAGGGTTCAAGGGTTCCAAGGTTCAAAGGTTCAAAGGTTTAAAGGTTCAAAGGTTCAAAGGTTCAAAGGTTCAAAGGTTCAAAGGTTCAAAGGTTCAAAGGTTCAAAGGTTCAAAGGTTCAAAGGTTCAAAGGTTCAAAGGTTCAAAGGTTCAAAGGTTCAAAGGTTCAAAGGTTCAAAGGTTCAAAGGTTCAAAGGTTCAAATTTTCAAGGGTTCAAAGGTTCAAAGGTTCAAAGGTTCAAAGGTTCAAAGGTTCAAAGGTTCAAAGGTTCAAATGTTCAAAGGTTCAAAGGTTCAAGGGTTCAAATGTTCAAGGGTTCAAAGTTTCAAAGGTTCAAAGGTTCAAAGGTTCAAAGGTTCAAAGGTTCAAAGGTTCAAAGGTTCAAAGGTTCAAAGGTTCAAAGTTTCAAAGGTTCAAAGGTTCAAAGGTTCAAATGTTCAAGGTTCAAAGGTTCAAGGGCTCAAATTTTCAAAGGTTCAAAGGTTCAAAGTTTCAAAAGTTCAAAGGTTCAAAAGTTCAAAGGTTCAAAGGTTCAAAGGTTCAAAGGTTCAAAGGTTCAAAGGTTCAAAGGTTCAAATGTTCAAAGGTTCAAGGGTTCAAATGTTCAAGGGTTCAAAGGTTCAAAGGTTCAAAGGTTCAAAGGTTCAAAGGTTCAAAGGTTCAAAGGGTCAAGGGTTCCAAGTTTCAAATGTTCAAGGTTCAAAGGTTCAAGGGCTCACATTTTCAAAGGTTCAAAGGTTCAAAGGTTCAAGGGTTCAAATGTTCAAGGGTTCAAAGTTTCAAAGGTTCAAAGGTTCAAAAGTTCAAAGGTTCAAGGGTTCAAAGGTTCAAAGGTTCAGAGGTCCAAAGGTTCAAAGTTTCAAAGGTTCAAGGGTTCAAAGTTTCAAAGGTTCAAAGGTTCAAAGGTTCAAAGGTTCAAGGGTTCAAAGGTTCAAGGGTTCAAATGTTCAAGGGTTCAAAGTTTCAAAGGTTCAAAGGTTCAAAGGTTTAAAGGTTCAAAAGTTCAAAGGTTCAAGGGTTCAAAGGTTCAAAGGTTCAGAGGTCCAAAGGTTCAAAGTTTCAAAGGTTCAAGGGTTCAAAGTTTCACAGGTTCAAAGGTTCAAAGGTTCAAAGGTTCAAAGGTTCAAAGGTTCAAAGGTTCAAAGGTTCAAAGGTTCAAAGGTTCAAAGGTTCAAAGGTTCAAAGGTTCAAAGGTTCAAAGGTTCAAAGGTTCAAAGGTTCAAATTTTCAAAGGTTCAAAGGTTCAAAGGTTCAAAGGTTCAAAGGTTCAAAGTTTCAAAGGTTCAAGGGTTCAAAGGTTCAAAGTTTCAAAGGTTCAAATTTTCAAAGGTTCAAAGGTTCAAAGGTTGAAAGGTTCAAGGGTTCAAAGTTTCAAAGGTTCAAAGGTTCAAAGGTTCAAAGGTTCAAAGTTTCAAAGGTTCAAAGGTTCAAAGGTTCAAAGTTTCAAAGGTTCAAAGGTTCAAAGGTTCAAAGGTTCAAAAGTTCAAAGGTTCAAAGGTTCAACGGTTTAAAGGTTCAAAGGTTCAAAGGTTCAAATTTTCAAAGGTTCAAAGGTTCAAAGGTTCAAAGGTTCAAAGGTTCAAAGTTTCAAAGGTTCAAGGGTTCAAAGGTTCAAAGTTTCAAAGGTTCAAATTTTCAAAGGTTCAAAGGTTCAAAGGTTGAAAGGTTCAAGGGTTCAAAGTTTCAAAGGTTCAAAGGTTCAAATGTTCAAGGGTTCAAAGTTTCAAAGTTTCAAAGGTTCAAATTTTCAAAGGTTCAAAGGTTCAAAGGTTGAAAGGTTCAAGGGTTCAAAGTTTCAAAGGTTCAAAGGTTCAAAGGTTCAAAGTTTCAAAGGTTCAAATTTTCAAAGGTTCAAAGGTTCAAAGGTTGAAAGGTTCAAGGGTTCAAAGTTTCAAAGGTTCAAAGGTTCAAATGTTCAAGGGTTAAAAGGTTCAAAGGTTCAAATTTTCAAGTCTTCAAAGGTTCAAAGGTTCAAAGGTTCAAAGGTTCAAAGGTTCAAAGGTTCAAAGGTTCAAATGTTCAAGGGTTCAAAGTTTCAAAGTTTCAAAGGTTCAAATTTTCAAAGGTTCAAAGGTTCAAAGTTTCAAAGGTTCAAGGGTTCAAAGGTTCAAAGTTTCAAAGGTTCAAATTTTCAAAGGTTCAAAGGTTCAAAGGTTGAAAGGTTCAAGGGTTCAAAGTTTCAAAGGTTCAAATTTTCAAAGGTTCAAAGGTTCAAAGGTTCAAAGGTTCAAAGGTTCAAAGTTTCAAAGGTTCAAGGGTTCAAAGGTTCAAAGTTTCAAAGGTTCAAATTTTCAAAGGTTCAAAGGTTCAAAGGTTGAAAGGTTCAAGGGTTCAAAGTTTCAAAGGTTCAAAGGTTCAAATGTTCAAGGGTTCAAAGTTTCAAAGTTTCAAAGGTTCAAATTTTCAAAGGTTCAAAGGTTCAAAGTTTCAAAGGTTCAAGGGTTCAAAGGTTCAAAGTTTCAAAGGTTCAAATTTTCAAAGGTTCAAAGGTTCAAAGGTTGAAAGGTTCAAGGGTTCAAAGTTTCAAAGGTTCAAAGGTTCAAAGGTTCAAAGGTTCAAAGGTTCAAAGTTTCAAAGGTTCAAAGGATCAAAGGTTCAAAGTTTCAAAGGTTCAAAGGTTCAAAGGTTCAAAGGTTCAAAGGTTCAAAGGTTCAAAGGTTCAAGGGTTCAAAGTTTCAAAGGTTCAAAGGTTCAAGGGTTCAAAGGTTCAAAGGTTCAAATTTTCAAGTGTTCACGGGTTCAAAGGTTCAAAGGTCCAAAGGTTCAAAGGTTCAAAGGTTCAAAGGTTCAAAGGTTCAAAGGTTCAAAGGTTCAAAGGTTCAAAGGTTCAAATTTTCAAAGGTTCAAAGGTTCAAAGGTTCAAAGGTTCAAAGTTTCAAAGGTTCAAGGGTTCAAAGGTTCAAAGTTTCAAAGGTTCAAATTTTCAAAGGTTCAAAGGTTCAAAGGTTGAAAGGTTCAAGGGTTCAAAGTTTCAAAGGTTCAAAGGTTCAAATGTTCAAGGGTTCAAAGTTTCAAAGGTTCAAAGGTTCAAAGGTTCAAAGGTTCAAAAGTTCAAAGGTTCAAGGGTTCAAAGGTTCAAAGGTTCAGAGGTCCAAAGGTTCAAAGTTTCAAAGGTTCAAGGGTTCAAAGTTTCAAAGTTTCAAAGGTTCAAAGGTTCAAAGGTTCAAGGGTTCAAAGGTTCAAAGGTTCAGAGGTCCAAAGGTTCAAAGTTTCAAAGGTTCAAGGGTTCAAAGTTTCAAAGGTTCAAAGGTTCAAAGGTTCAAAGGTTCAAAGGTTCAAAGGTTCAAAGTTTCAAAGGTTCAAAGGTTCAAAGGTTCAAAGGTTCAAAGGTTCAATGGTTCAAGGGTTCAAGGGTTCAAAGGTTCAAAGGTTCAAGGGTTCAAAGGTTCAAGGGTTAAAAGGTTCAAAGGTTCAAATTTTCAAGTCTTCAAAGGTTCAAAGGTTCAAAGGTTCAAAGGTTCAAAGGTTCAAAGGTTCAAAGGTTCAAAGGTTCAAAGGTTCAAATTTTCAAAGGTTCAAAGGTTCAAAGGTTCAAAGGTTCAAAGGTTCAAAGTTTCAAAGGTTCAAGGGTTCAAAGGTTCAAAGTTTCAAAGGTTCAAATTTTCAAAGGTTCAAAGGTTCAAAGGTTGAAAGGTTCAAGGGTTCAAAGTTTCAAAGGTTCAAAGGTTCAAAGGTTCAAAGGTTCAAAGGTTCAAAGTTTCAAAGGTTCAAACGTTCAAAGGTTCAAGGGTTCAAAGTTTCAAAGGTTCAAAGGCTCAAAGGTTCAAAGGTTCAAAGGTTCAAAGGTTCAAAGGTTCAAAGGTTCAAAAGTTCAAAGGTTCAAAGGTTCAAGGGTTCAAAGTTTCAAAGGTTCAAAGGTTCAAGGGTTCAAAGGTTCAAAGGTTCAAATTTTCAAGTGTTCACGGGTTCAAAGGTTCAAAGGTCCAAAGGTTCAAAGGTTCAAAAGTTCAAAGGTTCAAAGGTTCAACGGTTTAAAGGTTCAAAGGTTGAAATGTTCAAAGGTTCAAAGGTTCAAAGGTTCAAAGGTTCAAAGGTTCAAATTTTCAAAGGCTTAAGGGTTCAAAGTTTCATAGGTTCAAAGGTTCAAAAGCTCAAAGGTTCAAAGTTTCAAAGGTTCAAAGGTTCAAAGGTTCAAAGGTTCAAAGGTTCAAAAGTTCAAAGGTTCAAAGGTTCAAGGGTTCAAAGTTTCAAAGGTTCAAAGGTTCAAAGGTTCAAAGGTTCAAAGGTTCAAAGGTTCAAAGGTTCAAAGGCTCAAAGGTTCAAAGGTTCAACGGTTTAAAGGTTCAAAGGTTGAAATGTTCAAAGGTTCAAAGGTTCAAAGGTTCAAAGGTTCAAAGGTTCAAAGGTTCAAATGTTCAAAGGTTCAAAGGTTCAAAGGTTCAAGGGTTCAAAGGTTCAAAGGTTCAAATTTTCAAGTGTTCACGGGTTCAAAGGTTCAAAGGTCCAAAGGTTCAAAGGTTCAAAAGTTCAAAGGTTCAAAGGTTCAAAGGTTCAAAGGTTCAAAGGTTCAAAGGTTCAAAGGTTCAAAGGTTCAAAGGTTCAAAGGTTCAAAGGTTCAAAGGTTCAACGGTTTAAAGGTTCAAAGGTTGAAATGTTCAAAGGTTCAAAGGTTCAAAGGTTCAAAGGTTCAAAGGCTCAAAGTTTAAAAGGTTCAAGTGGTCACGGGTTCAAAGGTTCAAAGGTTCAAATGTTTAAGGGTTCAAAGTTTCAAAGGTTCAAATTTTCAAAGGCTTAAGGGTTCAAAGTTTCATAGGTTCAAAGGTTCAAAAGCTCAAAGGTTCAAAGTTTCAAAGGTTCAAAGGTTCAAAGGTTCAAGAGTTCAAAGTTTCAAAGGTTCAAAGGTTCAAAGGTTCAAGGGTTCAAAGGTTCAAAGGTTCAAAGGTTCAAAGGTTCAAAGGTTCAAAGGTTCAAAGGTTCAAAGGTTCAAAGGTTCAAAGGTTCAAATGTTCAAAGGTTCAAAGGTTCAAGGGTTCAAATGTTCAAGGGTTCAAAGTTTCAAAGGTTCAAAGGTTCAAAGGTTCAAAGGTTCAAATTTTCAAAGGTTCAAAGGTTCAAAGGTTCAAGATTTCAAAGTTTCAAAGGTTCAAGGGTTCAAGGGTTCAGGGGTTCAAAGGTTCAAAGGTTCAAAGGTTCAAAGGTTCAAAGGTTCAAAGGTTCAAAGGTTCAAAGGTTCAAAGGTTCAAAGGTTCAAAGGCTCAAATTTTCAAAGGTTCAAAGGTTCAAAGTTTCAAAAGTTCAAAGGTTCTAAGGTTCAAAGGTTCAAAGGTTCAAAGGTTCAAATGTTCAAAGGTTCAAAGGTTCAAGGGTTCAAATGTTCAAGGGTTCAAAGGTTCAAAGGTTCAAAGGTTCAAAGGTTCAAAGGTTCAAAGGTTCAAAGGTTCAAAGGTTCAAAGGTTCAAAGTTTCAAAGGTTCAAAGGTTCAAGGGTTCCAAGTTTCAAATGTTCAAGGTTCAAAGGTTCAAGGTCTTAAATTTTCAAAGGTTCAAAGGTTCAAAGTTTCAAAAGTTCAAAGGTTCAAAGGTTCAAAGTTTCAAAAGTTCAAAGGTTCAAAAGTTCAAAGGTTCAAAGGTTCAAAGGTTCAAAGGTTCAAAGGTTCAAAGGTTCAAAGGTTCAAAGGTTCAAAGGTTCAAAGGTTCAAAGGTTCAAAGGTTCAAAGGTTGAAATGTTCAAAGGTTCAAAGGTTCAAAGGTTCAAAGGTTCAAAGGCTCAAAGTTTAAAAGGTTCAAGTGGTCACGGGTTCAAAGGTTCAAAGGTTCAAATGTTTAAGGGTTCAAAGTTTCAAAGTTTCAAATTTTCAAAGGCTTAAGGGTTCAAAGTTTCATAGGTTCAAAGGTTCAAAAGCTCAAAGGTTCAAAGTTTCAAAGGTTCAAAGGTTCAAAGGTTCAAAGGTTCAAAGGTTCAAGGGTTCAAAGTTTCAAAGGTTCAAAGGTTCAAAGGTTCAAAGGTTCAAGGGTTCAAAGGTTCAAAGGTTCAAAGGTTCAAAGGTTAAAGGTTCAAAGGTTCAAAGGTTCAAAGGTTCAAATGTTCAAAGGTTCAAAGGTTCAAGGGTTCAAATGTTCAAGGGTTCAAAGTTTCAAATGTTCAAGGTTCAAAGGTTCAAGGGCTCAAATTTTCAAAGGTTCAAAGGTTCAAAGTTTCAAAAGTTCAAAGGTTCAAAGGTTCAAAGGTTCAAAGGTTCAAAGGTTCAAAGGTTTAAAGGTTCAAAGGTTCAAAGGTTCAAAGGTTCAAAGGTTCAAAGGTTCAAAGGTTCAAAGGTTCAAAGGTTCAAAGGTTCAAAGGTTCAAAGGTTCAAAGGTTCAAGGGTTCCAAGTTTCAAATGTTCAAGGTTCAAAGGTTCAAAGGTTCAAAGGTTCAAGGGTTCCAAGTTTCAAATGTTCAAGGTTCAAAGGTTCAAGGGCTCAAATTTTCAAAGGTTCAAAGGTTCAAAGTTTCAAAAGTTCAAAGGTTCAAAGGTTCAAAGGTTCAAAGGTTCAAATGTTTAAGGGTTCAAAGTTTCAAAGTTTCAAATTTTCAAAGGCTTAAGGGTTCAAAGTTTCATAGGTTCAAAGGTTCAAAAGCTCAAAGGTTCAAAGGTTCAAAGGTTCAAGGGCTCAAATTTTCAAAGGTTCAAAGGTTCAAAGTTTCAAAAGTTCAAAGGTTCAAAAGTTCAAAGGTTCAAAGGTTCAAAGGTTCAAAGGTTCAAAGGTTCAAAGGTTCAAAGGTTCAAAGGTTCAAAGGTTCAAAGGTTCAAAGGTTCAAAGGTTCAAATGTTCAAAGGTTCAAAGGTTCAAAGGTTCAAAGGTTCAAGGCTCAAAGTTTAAAAGGTTCAAGTGGTAACGGGTTCAAAGGTTCAAAGGTTCAAAGGTTCAAGGGTTCAAATGTTCAAGGGTTCAAAGTTTCAAATGTTCAAGGTTCAAAGGTTCAAGGGCTCAAATTTTCAAAGGTTCAAAGGTTCAAAGTTTCAAAAGTTCAAAGGTTCAAAGGTTCAAAGGTTCAAAGGTTCAAAGGTTCAAAGGTTCAAAGGTTCAAATGTTCAAAGGTTCAAAGGTTCAAGGGTTCAAGGGTTCAGGGGTTCAAAGGTTCAAAGGTTCAAAGGTTCAAAGGTTCAAAGGTTCAAAGGTTCAAAGGTTCAAAGGTTCAAAGGTTCAAAGGTTCAAAGGTTCAAAGGTTCAAAGGTTCAAAGGTTCAAAGGTTCAAGGGTTCCAAGTTTCAAATGTTCAAGGTTCAAAGGTTCAAGGGCTCAAATTTTCAAAGGTTCAAAGGTTCAAAGTTTCAAAAGTTCAAAGGTTCAAAGGTTCAAAGGTTCAAAGGTTCAAATGTTCAAAGGTTCAAAGGTTCAAAGGTTCAAGGGTTCAAATGTTCAAGGGTTCAAAGGTTCAAAGGTTGAAATGTTCAAAGGTTCAAAGGTTCAAAGGTTCAAAGGTTCAAAGGTTCAAAGGTTCAAAGGTTCAAAGGTTCAAAGGCTCAAAGTTTAAAAGGTTCAAGTGGTCACGGGTTCAAAGGTTCAAAGGTTCAAATGTTTAAGGGTTCAAAGTTTCAAAGGTTCAAATTTTCAAAGGCTTAAGGGTTCAAAGTTTCATAGGTTCAAAGGTTCAAAGGCCCAAAGGTTCAAAGGTTCAAAGGTTCAAAGGTTCAAACGTTCAAAGGTTCAAAGGTTCAAAGGTTCAAAGGTTCAAAGGTTCAAGGGTTCAAAGTTTCAAAGTTTCAAAGGTTCAAAGGTTCAAAGGTTCAAGGGTTCAAAGGTTCAAAGGTTCAAAGGTTCAAAGGTTCAAAGGTTCAAAGGTTCAAAGGTTCAAAGGTTCAAAGGTTCAAAGGTTCAAAGGTTCAAAGGTTCAAATGTTCAAAGGTTCAAAGGTTCAAGGGTTCAAATGTTCAAGGGTTCAAAGTTTCAAAGGTTCAAAGGTTCAAAGGTTCAAAGGTTCAAAGGTTCAAAGGTTCAAAGGTTCAAAGGTTCAAAGGTTCAAAGGTTCAAAGGTTCAAAGTTTCAAAGGTTCAAAGGTTCAAAGGTTCAAGGGCTCAAATTTTCAAAGGTTCAAAGGTTCAAAGTTTCAAAAGTTCAAAGGTTCAAAAGTTCAAAGGTTCAAAGGTTCAAAGGTTCAAGGGCTCAAATTTTCAAAGGTTCAAAGGTTCAAAGTTTCAAAAGTTCAAAGGTTCAAAAGTTCAAAGGTTCAAAGGTTCAAAGGTTCAAAGGTTCAAAGGTTCAAAGGTTCAAAGGTTCAAAGGTTCAATGGTTGAAATGTTCAAAGGTTCAAAGGTTCAAAGGTTCAAAGGTTCAAAGGTTCAAAGGCTCAAAGTTTAAACGGTTGAAGTGGTCACGGGTTCAAAGGTTCAAAGGTTCAAATGTTTAAGGGTTCAAAGTTTCAAAGTTTCAAATTTTCAAAGGCTTAAGGGTTCAAAGTTTCATAGGTTCAAAGGTTCAAAAGCTCAAAGGTTCAAAGTTTCAAAGGTTCAAAGGTTCAAAGGTTCAAAGGTTCAAGGGTTCAAAGTTTCAAAGGTTCAAAGGTTCAAAGGTTCAAAGGTTCAAGGGTTCAAAGGTTCAAAGGTTCAAAGGTTCAAAGGTTCAAAGGTTCAAAGGTTCAAATGTTCAAAGGTTCAAAGGTTCAAGGGTTCAAATGTTCAAGGGTTCAAAGTTTCAAAGGTTCAAAGGTTCAAAGGTTCAAAGGTTCAAAGTTTCAAGATTTCAAAGTTTCAAAGGTTCAAAGGTTCAAAGGTTCAATGGTTCAAAGGTTCAAAGGTTCAAAGGTTCAAAGGTTCAAAGGTTCAAAGGTTCAAAGGTTCAAAGGTTCAAGGGTTCCAAGTTTCAAATGTTCAAGGTTCAAAAGTTCAAAGGTTCAAAGGTTCAAAGGTTCAAAGGTTCAAAGGTTCAAAGGTTCAAAGGTTCAAAGGTTCAAAGGTTCAAAGGTTCAAAGGTTCAAAGGTTCAAATGTTCAAAGGTTCAAAGGTTCAAGGGTTCAAATGTTCAAGGGTTCAAAGGTTCAAAGGTTCAAAGGTTCAAAGGTTCAAAGGTTCAAATTTTCAAAGGTTCAAAGGTTCAAAGGTTCAAAGGTTCAAAGGTTCAAAGGTTCAAAGGTTCAAAGGTTCAAGGGTTCCAAGTTTCAAATGTTCAAGGTTCAAAGGCTCAAGGGCTCAAATTTTCAAAGGTTCAAAGGTTCAAAGTTTCAAAAGTTCAAAGGTTCAAAGGTTCAGAGGTTCAAAGGTTCAAAGGTTCAAAGGTTCAAAGGTTCAAAGGTTCAAATGTTCAAAGGTTCAAAGGTTCAAGGGTTCAAATGTTCAAGGGTTCAAAGTTTCAAAGGTTCAAAGGTTCAAAGGTTCAAGGGTTCAAAGTTTCAAAGGTTCAAAGGTTCAAGGGCTCAAAGGTTTAAAGGTTCAAAGGTTCAAAGATTCAAAAGTTCAAAGTTTCAAAGGTTCAAAGGTTCAAAGGTTCAAAGGTTCAAAGGTTCAAAGGTTCAAGGGTTCAAAGGTTCAAGGGTTAAAAGGTTCAAAGGTTCAAAGGTTCAAAGGTTCAAAGGTTCAAATGTTCAAAGGTTCAAAGGTTCAAAGGTTCAAGGGTTCAAAGGTTCAAAGGTTCAAATTTTCAAGTGTTCACGGGTTCAAAGGTTCAAAGGTCCAAAGATTCAAAGGTTCAAAAGTTCAAAGGTTCAAAGGTTCAAAGGTTCAAAGGTTCAAAGGTTCAAAGGTTCAAAGGTTCAAAGGTTCAAAGGTTCAAAGGTTCAACGGTTTAAAGGTTCAAAGGTTGAAATGTTCAAAGGTTCAAAGGTTCAAAGGTTCAAAGGTTCAAAGGCTCAAAGTTTAAAAGGTTCAAGTGGTCACGGGTTCAAAGGTTCAAAGGTTCAAATATTTAAGGGTTCAAAGTTTCAAAGGTTCAAATTTTCAAAGGCTTAAGGGTTCAAAGTTTCATAGGTTCAAAGGTTCAAAAGCTCAAAGGTTCAAAGTTTCAAAGGTTCAAAGGTTCAAAGGTTCAAGAGTTCAAAGTTTCAAAGGTTCAAAGGTTTAAAGGTTCAAAGGTTCAAGGGTTCAAAGGTTCAAAGGTTCAAAGGTTCAAAGGTTCAAAGGTTCAAAGGTTCAAAGGTTCAAAGGTTCAAATGTTCAAAGGTTCAAAGGTTCAAGGGTTCAAATGTTCAAGGGTTCAAAGTTTCAAAGGTTCAAAGGTTCAAAGGTTCAAATTTTCAAAGGTTCAAAGGTTCAAAGGTTCAAGATTTCAAAGTTTCAAAGGTTCAAGGGTTCAAGGGTTCAGGGGTTCAAAGGTTCAAAGGTTCAAAGGTTCAAAGGTTCAAAGGTTCAAAGGTTCAAAGGTTCAAAGGTTCAAAGGTTCAAAGGTTCAAAGGTTCAAAGGTTCAAAGGTTCAAAGGTTCAAAGGTTCAAAGGTTCAAAGGTTCAAAGGTTCAAGGGTTCCAAGTTTCAAATGTTCAAGGTTCAAAGGTTCAAGGGCTCAAATTTTCAAAGGTTCAAAGGTTCAAAGTTTCAAAAGTTCAAAGGTTCAAAGGTTCAAAGGTTCAAAGGTTCAAATGTTCAAAGGTTCAAAGGTTCAAGGGTTCAAATGTTCAAGGGTTCAAAGGTTCAAAGGTTCAAAGGTTCAAAGGTTCAAAGGTTCAAAGGTTCAAAGGTTCAAAGGTTCAAAGTTTCAAAGGTTCAAAGGTTCAAGGGTTCCAAGTTTCAAATGTTCAAGGTTCAAAGGTTCAAGGTCTTAAATTTTCAAAGGTTCAAAGTTTCAAAAGTTCAAAGGTTCAAAGGTTCAAAGGTTCAGAGGTTCAAAGGTTCAAAGGTTCAAAGGTTGAAATGTTCAAAGGTTCAAAGGTTCAAAGGTTCAAAGGTTCAAAGGTTCAAAGGCTCAAAGTTTAAAAGGTTGAAGTGGTCACGGGTTCAAAGGTTCAAAGGTTCAAATGTTTAAGGGTTCAAAGTTTCAAAGGTTCAAATTTTCAAAGGCTTAAGGGTTCAAAGTTTCATAGGTTCAAAGGTTCAAAGGCCCAAAGGTTCAAAGGTTCAAAGGTTCAAAGGTTCAAAGGTTCAAAGGTTCAAAGGTTCAAAGGTTCAAAGGTTCAAAGGTTCAAAGGTTCAAAGGTTCAAGGGTTCAAAGTTTCAAAGTTTCAAAGGTTCAAAGGTTCAAAGGTTCAAGGGTTCAAAGGTTCAAAGGTTCAAAGGTTCAAAGGTTCAAAGGTTCAAAGGTTCAAAGGTTCAAAGGTTCAAAGGTTCAAAGGTTCAAAGGTTCAAATGTTCAAAGGTTCAAAGGTTCAAGGGTTCAAATGTTCAAGGGTTCAAAGTTTCAAAGGTTCAAAGGTTCAAAGGTTCAAAGGTTCAAAGGTTCAAAGGTTCAAAGGTTCAAAGGTTCAAAGGTTCAAAGGTTCAAAGGTTCAAAGGTTCAAAGGTTCAAAGTTTCAAAGGTTCAAAGGTTCAAAGGTTCAAGGGCTCAAATTTTCAAAGGTTCAAAGGTTCAAAGTTTCAAAAGTTCAAAGGTTCAAAAGTTCAAAGGTTCAAAGGTTCAAAGGTTCAAGGGCTCAAATTTTCAAAGGTTCAAAGGTTCAAAGTTTCAAAAGTTCAAAGGTTCAAAAGTTCAAAGGTTCAAAGGTTCAAAGGTTCAAAGGTTCAAAGGTTCAAAGGTTCAAAGGTTCAAAGGTTCAAAGGTTGAAATGTTCAAAGGTTCAAAGGTTCAAAGGTTCAAAGGTTCAAAGGCTCAAAGTTTAAAAGGTTCAAGTGGTCACGGGTTCAAAGGTTCAAAGGTTCAAATGTTTAAGGGTTCAAAGTTTCAAAGTTTCAAATTTTAAAAGGCTTAAGGGTTCAAAGTTTCATAGGTTCAAAGGTTCAAAAGCTCAAAGGTTCAAAGTTTCAAAGGTTCAAAGGTTCAAAGGTTCAAAGGTTCAAGGGTTCAAAGTTTCAAAGGTTCAAAGGTTCAAAGGTTCAAAGGTTCAAGGGTTCAAAGGTTCAAAGGTTCAAAGGTTCAAAGGTTCAAAGGTTCAAAGGTTCAAAGGTTCAAAGGTTCAAATGTTCAAAGGTTCAAAGGTTCAAGGGTTCAAATGTTCAAGGGTTCAAAGTTTCAAATGTTCAAGGTTCAAAGGTTCAAGGGCTCAAATTTTCAAAGGTTCAAAGGTTCAAAGTTTCAAAAGTTCAAGGGTTCAAAGGTTCAAAGGTTCAAAGGTTCAAAGGTTCAAAGGTTCAAAGGTTCAAAGGTTCAAAGGTTCAAAGGTTCAAAGGTTCAAAGGTTCAAAGGTTCAAAGGTTCAAAGGTTCAAAGGTTCAAAGGTTCAAGGGTTCCAAGTTTCAAATGTTCAAGGTTCAAAGGTTCAAAGGTTCAAAGGTTCAAGGGTTCCAAGTTTCAAATGTTCAAGGTTCAAAGGTTCAAGGGCTCAAATTTTCAAAGGTTCAAAGGTTCAAAGTTTCAAAAGTTCAAAGGTTCAAAGGTTCAAAGGTTCAAAGGTTCAAATGTTTAAGGGTTCAAAGTTTCAAAGTTTCAAATTTTCAAAGGCTTAAGGGTTCAAAGTTTCATAGGTTCAAAGGTTCAAAAGCTCAAAGGTTCAAAGGTTCAAAGGTTCAAGGGCTCAAATTTTCAAAGGTTCAAAGGTTCAAAGTTTCAAAAGTTCAAAGGTTCAAAAGTTCAAAGGTTCAAAGGTTCAAAGGTTCAAAGGTTCAAAGGTTCAAAGGTTCAAAGGTTCAAAGGTTCAAAGGTTGAAATGTTCAAAGGTTCAAAGGTTCAAAGGTTCAAAGGTTCAAAGGCTCAAAGTTTAAAAGGTTCAAGTGGTCACGGGTTCAAAGGTTCAAAGGTTCAAGGGTTCAAATGTTCAAGGGTTCAAAGTTTCAAATGTTCAAGGTTCAAAGGTTCAAGGGCTCAAATTTTCAAAGGTTCAAAGGTTCAAAGTTTCAAAAGTTCAAAGGTTCAAAGGTTCAAAGGTTCAAAGGTTCAAAGGTTCAAAGGTTCAAAGGTTCAAAGGTTCAAATGTTCAAAGGTTCAAAGGTTCAAGGGTTCAAGGGTTCAGGGGTTCAAAGGTTCAAAGGTTCAAAGGTTCAAAGGTTCAAAGGTTCAAAGGTTCAAAGGTTCAAAGGTTCACGGGTTCAAAGGTTCAAAGGTTCAAATGTTTAAGGGTTCAAAGTTTCAAAGGTTCAAATTTTCAAAGGCTTAAGGGTTCAAAGTTTCATAGGTTCAAAGGTTCAAAGGCCCAAAGGTTCAAAGGTTCAAAGGTTCAAAGGTTCAAAGGTTCAAAGGTTCAAAGGTTCAAAGGTTCAAAGGTTCAAAGGTTCAAAGGTTCAAAGGTTCAAAGGTTCAAGGGTTCAAAGTTTCAAAGTTTCAAAGGTTCAAAGGTTCAAAGGTTCAAGGGTTCAAAGGTTCAAAGGTTCAAAGGTTCAAAGGTTCAAAGGTTCAAAGGTTCAAAGGTTCAAAGGTTCAAAGGTTCAAAGGTTCAAAGGTTCAAAGGTTCAAAGGTTCAAAGGTTCAAAGGTTCAAATGTTCAAAGGTTCAAAGGTTCAAGGGTTCAAATGTTCAAGGGTTCAAAGTTTCAAAGGTTCAAAGGTTCAAAGGTTCAAAGGTTCAAAGGTTCAAAGGTTCAAAGGTTCAAAGGTTCAAAGGTTCAAAGGTTCAAAGGTTCAAAGGTTCAAAGGTTCAAAGGTTCAAAGGTTCAAAGGTTCAAAGGTTCAAAGTTTCAAAGGTTCAAAGGTTCAAAGGTTCAAGGGCTCAAATTTTCAAAGGTTCAAAGGTTCAAAGTTTCAAAAGTTCAAAGGTTCAAAAGTTCAAAGGTTCAAAGGTTCAAAGGTTCAAGGGCTCAAATTTTCAAAGGTTCAAAGGTTCAAAGTTTCAAAAGTTCAAAGGTTCAAAAGTTCAAAGGTTCAAAGGTTCAAAGGTTCAAAGGTTCAAAGGTTCAAAGGTTCAAAGGTTCAAAGGTTCAAAGGTTGAAATGTTCAAAGGTTCAAAGGTTCAAAGGTTCAAAGGTTCAAAGGTTCAAAGGCTCAAAGTTTAAAAGGTTCAAGTGGTCACGGGTTCAAAGGTTCAAAGGTTCAAATGTTTAAGGGTTCAAAGTTTCAAAGTTTCAAATTTTCAAAGGCTTAAGGGTTCAAAGTTTCATAGGTTCAAAGGTTCAAAAGCTCAAAGGTTCAAAGTTTCAAAGGTTGAAAGGTTCAAAGGTTCAAAGGTTCAAGGGTTCAAAGTTTCAAAGGTTCAAAGGTTCAAAGGTTCAAGGGTTCAAAGGTTCAAAGGTTCAAAGGTTCAAAGGTTCAAAGGTTCAAAGGTTCAAATGTTCAAATGTTCAAAGGTTCAAGGGTTCAAATGTTCAAGGGTTCAAAGTTTCAAAGGTTCAAAGGTTCAAAGGTTCAAAGGTTCAAAGTTTCAAGATTTCAAAGTTTCAAAGGTTCAAAGGTTCAAAGGTTCAATGGTTCAAAGGTTCAAAGGTTCAAAGGTTCAAAGGTTCAAAAGTTCAAAGGTTCAAAGGTTCAAGGGTTCCAAGTTTCAAATGTTCAAGGTTCAAAAGTTCAAAGGTTCAAAGGTTCAAAGGTTCAAAGGTTCAAAGGTTCAAAGGTTCAAAGGTTCAAAGGTTCAAAGGTTCAAAGGTTCAAAGGTTCAAAGGTTCAAAGGTTCAAAGGTTCAAAGGTTCAAATGTTCAAAGGTTCAAAGGTTCAAGGGTTCAAATGTTCAAGGGTTCAAAGGTTCAAAGGTTCAAAGGTTCAAAGGTTCAAATTTTCAAAGGTTCAAAGGTTCAAAGGTTCAAAGGTTCAAAGGTTCAAAGGTTCAAAGGTTCAAAGGTTCAAAGGTTCAAGGGTTCCAAGTTTCAAATGTTCAAGGTTCAAAGGCTCAAGGGCTCAAATTTTCAAAGGTTCAAAGGTTCAAAGTTTCAAAAGTTCAAAGGTTCAAAGGTTCAGAGGTTCAAAGGTTCAAAGGTTCAAAGGTTCAAAGGTTCAAATGTTCAAAGGTTCAAAGGTTCAAGGGTTCAAATGTTCAAGGGTTCAAAGTTTCGAAGGTTCAAAGGTTCAAAGGTTCAAGGGTTCAAAGTTTCAAAGGTTCAAAGGTTCAAGGGCTCAAAGGTTCAAAGGTTCAAAGGTTCAAAGATTCAAAAGTTCAAAGTTTCAAAGGTTCAAAGGTTCAAAGGTTCAAAGGTTCAAAGGTTCAAAGGTTCAAAGGTTCAAAGGTTCAAAGGTTCAAGATTTCAAAGTTTCAAATTTTCAAGGGTTCAAGGGTTCAGGGGTTCAAAGGTTCAAAGGTTCAAAGGTTCAAAGGTTCAAAGGTTCAAAGGTTCAAAGGTTCAAAGGTTCAAAGGTTCAAAGGTTCAAAGGTTCAAAGGTTCAAAGGTTCAAAGGTTCAAAGGTTCAAGATTTCAAAGTTTCAAAGGTTCAAAGGTTCAAGATTTCAAAGTTTCAAAGGTTCAAGGGTTCAAGGGTTCAAAGGCTCAAAGGTTCAAAGTTTCAAAGGTTCAAAGGTTCAAAGGTTCAATGGTTTAAGGGTTCAAGGGTTCAGGGGTTCAAAGGTTCAAAGGTTCAATGGTTCAAAGGTTCAAAGGTTCAAAGGTTCAAAGGTTCAAAGGTTCAAAGGTTCAAAGGTTCAAAGGTTCAAAGGTTCAAAGGTTCAAGGGTTCAAAGTTTCAAAGTTTCAAAGGTTCAAAGGTTCAAAGGTTCAAGGGTTCAAAGGTTCAAAGTTTCAAAGGTTCAAAGGTTCAAAGGTTCAAAGTTTCAAGATTTCAAAGTTTCAAAGGTTCAAGGGTTCAAGGGTTCAGGGGTTCAAAGGTTCAAAGGTTCAATGGTTCAAAGGTTCAAAGGTTCAAAGGTTCAAAGGTTCAAAGGTTCAAAGGTTCAAAGGTTCAAAGGTTCAAGGGTTCAAAGTTTCAAAGTTTCAAAGGTTCAAAGGTTCAAAGGTTCAAGGGTTCAAAGGTTCAAAGGTTCAAAGGTTCAAAGGTTCAAAGGTTCAAAGGTTCAAATGTTCAAAGGTTCAAAGGTTCAAGGGTTCAAATGTTCAAGGGTTCAAAGTTTCAAAGGTTCAAAGGTTCAAAGGTTCAAAGGTTCAAAGTTTCAAAGGTTCAAAGGTTCAAAGGTTCAAAGGTTCAAAGGTTCAAAGTTTCAAAGGTTCAAAGGTTCAAATGTTCAAGGGCTCAAATTTTCAAAGGTTCAAAGGTTCAAAGTTTCAAAAGTTCAAAGGTTCAAAAGTTCAAAGGTTCAAAGGTTCAAAGGTTCAAAGGTTCAAAGGTTCAAAGGTTCAAAGGTTCAAAGGTTCAAAGGTTCAAAGGTTCAAAGGTTCAAAGGTTCAAAAGTTCAAAGGTTCAAAGGTTCAAGGGTTCAAAGTTTCAAAGGTTCAAAGGTTCAAGGGTTCAAAGGTTCAAAGGTTCAAATTTTCAAGTGTTCACGGGTTCAGAGGTTCAAAGGTCCAAAGGTTCAAAGGTTCAAAAGTTCAAAGGTTCAAAGGTTCAAAGGTTCAAAGGTTCAAAGGTTCAAAGGTTCAAAGGTTCAAAGGTTCAAAGGTTCAAAGGTTCAAAGTTTGAAATGTTCAAAGGTTCAAAGGTTCAAAGGTTCAAAGGCTCAAAGTTTAAAAGGTTCAAGTGGTCACGGGTTCAAAGGTTCAAAGGTTCAAATGTTTAAGTTTTCAAAGTTTCAAAGGTTCAAATTTTCAAAGGCTTAAGGGTTCAAAGTTTCATAGGTTCAAAGGTTCAAAAGCTCAAAGGTTCAAAGTTTCAAAGGTTCAAAGGTTCAAAGGTTCAAAGGTTCAAAGGTTCAAAGGTTCAAGGGTTCAAAGTTTCAAAGGTTCAACAGTTCAAAGGTTCAAAGGTTCAAGGGTTCAAAGGTTCAAAGGTTCAAAGGTTCAAAGGTTCAAAGGTTCAAAGGTTCAAATGTTCAAAGGTTCAAAGGTTCAAGGGTTCAAATGTTCAAGGGTTCAAAGTTTCAAAGGTTCAAAGATTCAAAGGTTCAAAGGTTCAAAGGTTCAAAGTTTCAAGATTTCAAAGTTTCAAAGGTTCAAGGGTTCAAGGGTTCAGGGGTTCAAAGGTTCAAAGGTTCAATGGTTCAAAGGTTCAAAGGTTCAAAGGTTCAAAGGTTCAAGGGTTCCAAGTTTCAAATGTTCAAGGTTCAAAGGTTCAAGGGCTCAAATTTTCAAAGGTTCAAAGGTTCAAAGTTTCAAAAGTTCAAAGGTTCAAAGGTTCAAAGGTTCAAAGGTTCAAAGGTTCAAAGGTTCAAAGGTTCAAAGGTTCAAAGGTTCAAAGGTTCAAAGGTTCAAAGGTTCAAATGTTCAAAGGTTCAAAGGTTCAAGGGTCCAAATGTTCAAGGGTTCAAAGGTTCAAAGGTTCAAAGGTTCAAAGGTTCAAAGGTTCAAAGGTTCAAAGGTTCAAAGGTTCAAAGGTTCAAAGGTTCAAAGGTTCAAAGGTTCAAAGGTTCAAAGGTTCAAAGGTTCAAAGGTTCAAAGGTTCAAAGGTTCAAAGGTTCAAAGGTTCAAAGGTTCAAAGGTTCAAAGGTTCAAGGGTTCCAAGTTTCAAATGTTCAAGGTTCAAAGGTTCAAAGGTTCAAGGGCTCAAATTTTCAAAGGTTCAAAGGTTCAAAGTTTCAAAAGTTCAAAGGTTCAAAGGTTCAAAGGTTGAAAGGTTCAAAGGTTCAAAGGTTCAAAGGTTCAAATGTTCAAAGGTTCAAAGGTTCAAGGGTTCAAATGTTCAAGGGTTCAAAGTTTCAAAGGTTCAAAGGTTCAAAGGTTCGAAGGTTCAAGGGTTCAAAGTTTCAAAGGTTCAAAGGTTCAAGGGCTCAAAGGTTCAAAGGTTCAAAGGTTCAAAGATTCAAAAGTTCAAAGTTTCAAAGGTTCAAAGGTTCAAAGGTTCAAAGGTTCAAAGGTTCAAAGGTTCAAAGGTTCAAAGGTTCAAAGGTTCAAAGGTTCAAAGGTTCAAGATTTCAAAGTTTCAAAGGTTCAAGGGTTCAAGGGTTCAGGGGTTCAAAGGTTCAAAAGTTCAAAGGTTCAAAGGTTCAAAGGTTCAAAGGTTCAAAGGTTCAAAGGTTCAAAGGTTCAAAGGTTCAAAGGTTCAAAGGTTCAAAGGTTCAAAGGTTCAAAGGTTCAAAGGTTCAAAGGTTCAAAGGTTCAAAGGTTCAAAGGTTCAAAGGTTCAAAGGTTCAAAGGTTCAAAGGTTCAAAGGTTCAAAGGTTCAAAGGTTCAAAGGTTCAAAGGTTCAAAGGTTCAAGATTTCAAAGTTTCAAAGGTTCAAAGGTTCAAGATTTCAAAGTTTCAAAGGTTCAAGGGTTCAAGGGTTCAAAGGCTCAAAGGTTCAAAGTTTCAAAGGTTCAAAGGTTTAAAGGTTCAAAGGTTCAAAGGTTCAATGGTTCAAGGGTTCAAGGGTTCAAAGGTTCAAAGGTTCAAGGGTTCAAAGGTTCAAGGGTTCAAAGGTTCAAAGGTTCAAATTTTCAAGTCTTCAAAGGTTCAAAGGTTCAAAGGTTCAAAGGTTCAAAGGTTCAAAGGTTCAAAGGTTCAAAGGTTCAAAGGTTCAAAGGTTCAAATTTTCGAAGGTTCAAATTTCAAAGGTTCAAAGGTTCAAAGTTTCCAAGGTTCAAGGGTTCAAAGGTTCAAAGTTTCAAAGGTTCAAATTTTCAAAGGTTCAAAGGTTCAAAGGTTCAAAGGTTCAAAGGTTCAAAGGCTCAAAGGTTCAAAGGTTCAAAGGTTCAAAGGTTCAAAGGTTCAAAGGCTCAAAGGCTCAAAGGTTCAAAGGTTCAAAGGTTTAAAGGTTCAAAGGTTCAAAGGTTCAAAGTTTCAAAGGTTGAAGGGTTCAAAGTTTCAAAGGTTCAAAGGTTCAAGGGTTCAAAGTTTCAAAGGTTCAAAGGCTCAAAGGTTCAAAGGTTCAAGGGTTCAAAGGTTCAAAGGTTCAAATTTTCAAGTGTTCATGGGTTCAAAGGTTCAAAGGTTCAAAGGTTCAAAGGTTCAAAGGTTCAAAGGTTCAAAGGTTCAAAGGTTCAAAGGTTCAAAGGTTCAAATTTTCGAAGGTTCAAATTTCAAAGGTTCAAAGGTTCAAAGGTTCAAAGGTTCAAGGGTTCAAAGTTTCAAAGGTTCAAAGGCTCAAAGGTTCAAAGGTTCAAGGGTTCAAAGGTTCAAAGGTTCAAATTTTCAAGTGTTCATGGGTTCAAAGGTTCAAAGGTTCAAAGGTTCAAAGGTTCAAAGGTTCAAAGGTTCAAAGGTTCAAAGGTTCAAAGGTTCAAAGGTTCAAATTTTCGAAGGTTCAAATTTCAAAGGTTCAAAGGTTCAAAGTTTCCAAGGTTCAAGGGTTCAAAGGTTCAAAGTTTCAAAGGTTCAAATTTTCAAAGGTTCAAAGGTTCAAAGGTTCAAAGGTTCAAAGGTTCAAAGGCTCAAAGGTTCAAAGGTTCAAAGGTTCAAAGGTTCAAAGGTTCAAAGGCTCAAAGGCTCAAAGGTTCAAAGGTTCAAAGGTTTAAAGGTTCAAAGGTTCAAAGGTTCAAAGTTTCAAAGGTTGAAGGGTTCAAAGTTTCAAAGGTTCAAAGGTTCAAGGGTTCAAAGTTTCAAAGGTTCAAAGGCTCAAAGGTTCAAAGGTTCAAGGGTTCAAAGGTTCAAAGGTTCAAATTTTCAAGTGTTCATGGGTTCAAAGGTTCAAAGGTTCAAAGGTTCAAAGGCTCAAAGGTTCAAAGGTTCAAAGGTTTAAAGGTTCAAAGGTTCAAAGGTTCAAAGTTTCAAAGGTTGAAGGGTTCAAAGTTTCAAAGGTTCAAAGGTTCAAGGGTTCAAAGTTTCAAAGGTTCAAAGGCTCAAAGGTTCAAAGGTTCAAGGGTTCAAAGGTTCAAAGGTTCAAATTTTCAAGTGTTCATGGGTTCAAAGGTTCAAAGGTTCAAAGGTTCAAAGGTTCAAAGGTTCAAAGGTTCAAAGGTTCAAAAGTTGAAAGTTTCAAAATTTCAAAGGCTCAAAGGTTCAAAGGTTCAAAGGTTCAAAGGTTCAAAGGTTCAAAGGTTCAAAGGTTCAAAGGTTCAAAGGTTCAAAGGTTCAAAGGTTCAAAGGTTCAAAGGTTCAAAGGTTCAAAGGTTCAAAGGTTCAAAGGTTCAAAGGTTCAAAGGTTCAAAGGTTCAAAGGTTCAAAGGTTCAAAGGTTCAAAGGTTCAAAGGTTCAAAGGTTCAAAGGTTCAAAGGTTCAAAGGTTCAAAGGTTCAAAGGTTCAAAGGTTCAAAAGTTCAAAGTTTCAAAATTTCAAGGCTCAAAGGTTCAAAGGTTCAAAGGTTCAAAGGTTCAAAGGTTCAAAGGTTCAAAGGTTCAAAGGTTCAAAGGTTCAAAGGTTCAAAGGTTCAAAGGTTCAAAGGTTCAAAGGTTCAAAGGTTCAAAGGTTCAAAGGTTCAAAGGTTCAAAGGTTCAAAGGTTCAAAGGTTCAAAGGTTCAAAGGTTCAAAGGTTCAAAGGTTCAAAGGTTCAAAGGTTCAAAGGTTCAAAGGTTCAAAGTTTAAAAGGTTCAAAGGTTCAAAGGTTCAAAGGTTCAAAAGTTCAAAGGTTCAAAGGTTCAAAGGTTCAAAGGTTCAAAGGTTCAAAGTTTCAAAGGTTCAAAGGTTCAAAGGTTCAAAGGTTCAAAGGTTCAAAGGTTCAAAGGTTCAAAGGTTCAAAGTTTCAAAGGTTCAAAGGTTCAAAGGTTCAAAGGTTCAAAGGTTCAAAGGTTCAAAGTTTAAAAGGTTCAATTTGTCACGGGTTCAAAGGTTCAAAGTTTTAAGGGTTCAAAATTTCAAAGGTTCAAAGGTTCAAATTTTCAAAGGTTCAAAAGTTCAATGGTTCAAAGGTTCAAAGGTTGAAAGGTTCAAAGGTTCAAAGGTTCAAAGGTTTAAAGGTTCAAAGGTTCAAAGGTTCAAAGGTTCAAGGGTTCAAAGGTTCAAAGGTTCAAAGGTTCAAAGGTTCAAAGGTTCAAGGGTTCAAAGGTTCAAAGGTTCAAAGGTCCAAGGGTTCAAAGGTTCAAGGGTTCAAAGGTTCAAAGGTTCAAAGGTTCAAAGGTTCAAAATTTCAAAGGTTCAAAGGTTCAAAGTTTCAAAGGTTCAAAGGTTCAAAGGTTCAAAGGTTCAAAGGTTCAAGGGTTCAAGGGATCAAAGGTTCAAAGGTTCAAAGGTTCAAAGGTTCAAAGGTTCAAGGGTTCAAAGGTTCAAAGGTTCAAAGGTTCAAAGGTTCAAAGGTTCAAAGGTTCAAGGGTTCAAAGGTTCAAAGGTTCAAAAGTTGAAAGGTTGAAGGGCTCAAAGGTTCAAAGGTTCAAAGGTTCAAAGGTTCAAAGGTTCAAAGGTTCAAAGGTTCAAAGGTTCAAAGGTTTAAAGGTTCAAAGGTTCAAAGGTTCAAAGGTTCAAAGGTTAAAAGGTTCAAAGGTTCAAAGGTTCAAAGGTTCAAAGGTTCAAAGGTTCAAAGGTTCAAAGGTTCAAAGGTTCAAATTTTCAAAGTTTCAAAGGTTCAAAGGTTCAAAGGTTTAAAGGTTCAAAGGTTCAAAGGTTTAAGGGTTCAAAGGTTCAAAGGTTCAAAGGTTCAAAGGTTCAAAGGTTCAAAGGTTCAAAGGTTCAAAGGTTCAAAGGTTCAAAGGTTCAAAGGTTCAAAGGTTCAAAGGTTCAAAGGTTCAAAGGTTCAAAGGTTCAAAGGTTCAAAGGTTCAAAGGTTCAAATTTTCAAAGGTTCAAAGGTTTAAAGGTTCAAATTTTCAAAGGTTCAAGGGTACAAAGTTTCAAAGGTTCAAAGGCTCAAAGGTTCAAAGGTTCAAAGGTTCAAAGGTTCAAAGGTTCAAAGGTTCAAAGGTTCAAAGGTTCAAAGGTTCAAAGTTTCAAAGGTTCAAAGGTTCAAAGGTTCAAAAGTTCAAAGGTTGAAGGGTTCAAAGGTTCAAAGGTCCAAAGGTTCAAAGGTTCAAGGGTTGAAAGTTTCAAAGGTTCAAAGGTTCAAAGGTTCAAAGGTTCAAAGGTTCAAAGGTTCAAGGGTTCAAGGTTCAAAGGTTCAAAGGTTCAAAGGTTCAAAGGTTCAAGGGTTCAAAGTTTCAAAGGTTCAAAGGTTCAAAGGTTCAAAGGTTCAAAGGTTCAAGGGTTCAAAGGTTCAAAGGTTCAAATTTTCAAAGGTTCAAAGGTTCAAAGGTTTAAAGGTTTAAAGGTTCAAAGGTTCAAAGGTTTAAGGGTTCAAAGGTTCAAAGGTTTAAAGGTGCAAAGGTTCAAAGGTTCAAAGGTTCAAAGGTTCAGAGTTTCAAAGGTTCAAATTTTCAAAGGTTCAAAGGTTCAAAGGTTCAAGGGTTCAAAGTTTCAAAGGTTCAAAGGCTCAAAGTTTCAAAGGTTCAAAGGTTCAAAGGTTCAAAGGTTCAAAGGTTTAAAGGTTCAAAGGTTCAAAGGTTCAAGGGTTCAAAGTTTCAAAATTTCAAAGGCTCAAAGGTTTAAAGGTTCAAAGGTTCAAAGGTTCAAGGGTTCAAAGGTTCAAAGGTTCAAAGGTTTAAAGGTTCAAAGGTTCAAAGGTTCAAAGGTTCAAAGGTTCAACGGTTCAAAGGTTCAAAGGTTCAAAGGTTCAAAGGTTCAAAGGTTCAAAGGTTCAAAGGTTCAAAGGTTCAAAGGTTCAAAGGTTAAAAGGTTCAAAGGTTCAAGTGTTCAAGTGCTCAAGGGTTCAAATGTTCAAAGGTTCAAAGGTTCAAAGGTTCAGAGGTTCAAAGGTTCAAGAATTCAAGGGTTCAAAGGTTCAAAGGTTCAAAGGTTCAAAGGTTCAAAGGTTCAAAGGTTCAAAGGTTCAAAGGTTCAAAGGTTCAAAGGTTCAAAGGTTCAAAGGTTCAAAGGTTCAAAGGTTCAAAGGTTCAAAGGTTCAAAGGTTCAAATTTTCAAAGGTTCAAAGGTTCAAAGGCTCAAAGGTTCAAAGTTTCAAAGGATCAAAGGTTCAAAGGTTCAAAGGTTCAAAGGTTCAAAGGTTCAAAGGTTCAAAGGTTCAAAGGTTCAAAGGTTCAAAGGTTCAAAGGTTCAAAGGTTCAAAGGTTCAAAGGTTCAAAGGTTCAAAGGTTCAAAGGTTCAAAGGTTCAAAGGTTCAAAGGTTCAAATTTTCAAAGGTTCAAAGGTTCAAAGGTTCAAAGGTTCAAAGGTTCAAAGGTTCAAAGGTTCAAAGGTTCAAAGGTTCAAAGGTTCAAAGGTTCAAAGGTTCAAGGGTTCAAAGTTTCAAAGGTTCAAAGGTTCAAAGTTTCAAAGGTTGAAGGGTTCAAATTTTCAAAGGTCCAAAGGTTCAAAGGTTCAAAGGTTTAAAGGTTCAAAGGTTCAAAGGTTTAAGGGTTCAAAGGTTCAAAGGTTTAAAGGTGCAAAGGTTCAAAGGTTCAAAGGTTCAAAGGTTCAGAGTTTCAAAGGTTCAAATTTTCAAAGGTTCAAAGGTTCAAAGGTTTAAAGGTTTAAAGGTTCAAAGGTTCAAAGGTTTAAGGGTTCAAAGGTTCAAAGGTTTAAAGGTGCAAAGGTTCAAAGGTTCAAAGGTTCAAAGGTTCAGAGTTTCAAAGGTTCAAATTTTCAAAGGTTCAAAGGTTCAAAGGTTCAAAGGTTCAAAGGTTCAAATTTTCAAAGGTTCAAAGGTTCAAAGGCTCAAAGGTTCAAAGTTTCAAAGGTTCAAAGGTTCAAAGGTTCAAAGGTTCAAAGGTTCAAAGGTTCAAAGGTTCAAAGGTTCAAAGGTTCAAAGGTTCAAAGGTTCAAAGGTTCAAAGGTTCAAAGGTTCAAAGGTTCAAGGGTTCAAAGTTTCAAAGGTTCAAAGGTTCAAAGGTTCAAAGGTTGAAGGGTTCAAATTTTCAAAGGTCCAAAGGTTCAAAGGTTCAAAGGTTTAAAGGTTCAAAGGTTCAAAGGTTTAAGGGTTCAAAGGTTCAAAGGTTTAAAGGTGCAAAGGTTCAAAGGTTCAAAGGTTCAAAGGTTCAGAGTTTCAAAGGTTCAAATTTTCAAAGGTTCAAAGGTTCAAAGGTTTAAAGGTTCAAAGGTTCAAAGGTTCAAAGGTTCAAAGGTTCAAAGGTTCAAAGGTTCAAAGGTTCAAAGGTTCAAAGGTTCAAAGGTTCAAAGGTTCAGAGGTTCAAATTTTCAAAGGTTCAAAGGTTCAAAGGCTCAAAGGTTCAAAGTTTCAAAGGTTCAAAGGTTCAAAGGTTCAAAGGTTCAAAGGTTCAAAGGTTCAAAGGTTCAAAGGTTCAAAGGTTCAAAGGTTCAAAGGTTCAAAGGTTCAAAGGTTCAAAGGTTCAAAGGTTCAAAGGTTCAAAGGTTCAAAGGTTCAAAGGTTCAAAGGTTCAAAGGTTCAAAGGTTCAAAGGTTCAAAGGTTCAAGTTTCAAAGGTTCAAAGGTTCAAAGGTTCAAAGGTTCAAAGGTTCAAGGGTTCAAAGTTTCAAAGGTTCAAAGGTTCAAAGGTTCAAAGGTTGAAGGGTTCAAATTTTCAAAGGTCCAAAGGTTCAAAGGTTCAAAGGTTTAAAGGTTCAAAGGTTCAAAGGTTTAAGGGTTCAAAGGTTCAAAGGTTTAAAGGTTCAAAGGTTCAAAGGTTTAAGGGTTCAAAGGTTCAAAGGTTTAAAGGTGCAAAGGTTCAAAGGTTCAAAGGTTCAAAGGTTCAGAGTTTCAAAGGTTCAAATTTTCAAAGGTTCAAAGGTTCAAAGGTTCAAAGGTTCAAAGGTTCAAAGGTTCAAAGGTTCAAGGGTTCAAAGTTTCAAAGGTTCAAAGGTTCAAAGGTTCAAAGGTTCAAAGGTTCAAGGGTTCAAAGGTTCAAAGGTTCAAATTTTCAAAGGTTCAAAGGTTCAAAGGTTTAAAGGTTTAAAGGTTCAAAGGTTCAAAGGTTTAAGGGTTCAAAGGTTCAAAGGTTTAAAGGTGCAAAGGTTCAAAGGTTCAAAGGTTCAAAGGTTCAGAGTTTCAAAGGTTCAAATTTTCAAAGGTTCAAAGGTTCAAAGGTTCAAGGGTTCAAAGTTTCAAAGGTTCAAAGGCTCAAAGTTTCAAAGGTTCAAAGGTTCAAAGGTTCAAAGGTTCAAAGGTTTAAAGGTTCAAAGGTTCAAAGGTTCAAAGGTTCAAGGGTTCAAAGTTTCAAAATTTCAAAGGCTCAAAGGTTTAAAGGTTCAAAGGTTCAAAGGTTCAAAGGTTCAAGGGTTCAAAGGTTCAAAGGTTCAAAGGTTTAAAGGTTCAAAGGTTCAAAGGTTCAAAGGTTCAAAGGTTCAACGGTTCAAAGGTTCAAAGGTTCAAAGGTTCAAAGGTTCAAAGGTTCAAAGGTTCAAAGGTTCAAAGGTTCAAAGGTTCAAAGGTTCAAAGGTTCAAAGGTTCAAAGGTTCAAAGGTTCAAAGGTTCAAAGGTTAAAAGGTTCAAAGGTTCAAGTGTTCAAGTGCTCAAGGGTTCAAATGTTCAAAGGTTCAAAGGTTCAAAGGTTCAGAGGTTCAAAGGTTCAAGAATTCAAGGGTTCAAAGGTTCAAAGGTTCAAAGGTTCAAAGGTTCAAAGGTTCAAAGGTTCAAAGGTTCAAAGGTTCAAAGGTTCAAAGGTTCAAAGGTTCAAAGGTTCAAAGGTTCAAAGGTTCAAAGGTTCAAAGGTTCAAAGGTTCAAATTTTCAAAGGTTCAAAGGTTCAAAGGCTCAAAGGTTCAAAGTTTCAAAGGTTCAAAGGTTCAAAGGTTCAAAGGTTCAAAGGTTCAAAGGTTCAAAGGTTCAAAGGTTCAAAGGTTCAAAGGTTCAAAGGTTCAAAGGTTCAAAGGTTCAAAGGTTCAAAGGTTCAAAGGTTCAAAGGTTCAAAGGTTCAAAGGTTCAAAGGTTCAAAGGTTCAAAGGTTCAAAGGTTCAAAGGTTCAAAGGTTCAAAGGTTCAAAGGTTCAAAGGTTCAAAGGTTCAAAGGTTCAAAGGTTCAAAGGTTCAAAGGTTCAAAGGTTCAAGGGTTCAAAGTTTCAAAGGTTCAAAGGTTCAAAGGTTGAAGGGTTCAAATTTTCAAAGGTCCAAAGGTTCAAAGGTTCAAAGGTTCAAAGGTTCAAAGGTTCAAATTTTCAAAGGTTGAAGGGTTCAAAGGTTCAAAGGTTCAAAGGTCCAAAGGTTCAAAGGTCCAAAGGTTCAAAGGTTCAAAGGTTCAAAGGTTCAAAGGTTAAAATTTTCAAAGGTTCAAAGGTTCAAAGGTTCAAAGGTTCAAAGGTTCAAATTTTCAAAGGTTCAAAGGTTCAAAGGTTCAAAGGTTCAAGGGTTCAAAGGTTCAAATTTTCAAAGGTTCAAAGGTTCAAAGTTTAAAAGGTTCAAGGGTTCAAGGGTTCAAGGGTTCAAAAGTTCAAGTGGTCACCGGTTCAAAGTTTCAAAGGCTCAAAGGTTTAAGGGTTCAAAGTTTCAAAGGTTCAAAGGTCCAAAGGTTCAAAGGTTCAAAGGTTCAAAGGTCCAAAGGTTCAAAGGTTCAAATTTTCAAAGGTTCAAAGGTTCAAAGGTTCAAAGGTTCAAAGGTTCAAAGGTTCAAAGGTTCAAAGGTTCAAAGGTTCAAAGGTTCAAAGGTTCAAAGGTTCAAAGGTTCAAAGGCTCAAAGGTAAAAATTTCAAAGGTTCAAAGGTTCAAAGGTTCAAATTTTCAAAGGTTCAAAGGTTCAAAGGTTCAAATTTTCAAATTTTCAAAGGTTCAAAGGTTCAAGGGTTCAAAGGCTCAAAGGTTCAAAGGTTCAAAGGTTCAAAGGTTCAAAGGTTCAAAGGTTCAAAAGTTTAAAAGGCTCAAGGGTTCAAGGGTTCAAAAGTTCAAGTGGTCACCGGTTCAAAGGTTCAAAGGCTCAAAGGTTTAAGGGTTCAAAGTTTCAAAGGTTCAAAGGTTCAAATTTTCAAAGGTTCAAAGGTTCAAAGGTTCAAAGTTTGAAAGGTTCAAGGGTTCAAGGGTTCAAAAGTTCAAGTGGTCACCGGTTCAAAGGTTCAAAGGCTCAAAGGTTTAAGGGTTCAAAGTTTCAAAGGTTCAAAGGTTCAAAGGTTCAAAGGTTCAAAGGTTCAAAGGTTCAAGTTTTCAAAGGTTCAAAGGTTCAAAGGTTCAAAGGTTCAAAGTTTAAAAGGTTCAAGTGTTCAAGGGTTCAAAAGTTCAAGTGGTCACCGGTTCAAAGGTTCAAAGGCTCAAAGGTTCAAAGGTTCAAAGGTTCAATGGTTCAAAGGTTCAAATTTTCAAAGGTTCAAAGGTTCCAAGGTTCAAAGTTTAAAAGGTTCAAGGGTTCAAAAGTTCAAAGGTTCAAAGGTTCAAAGGTTCAAAGGTTCAAAGGTTCAAATTTTCAAAGGTTCAAAGGTTCCAAGGTTCCAAGGTTCAAAGTTTAAAAGGTTCAAGGGTTCAAAAGTTCAAAGGTTCAAAGGTTCAAAGGTTCAAAGGTTCAAAGGTTCAAAGGTTCAAAGGTTCAAAGGTTCAATGGTTCAAAGGTTCAAAGGCTCAAAGGTTTAAAGGTTCAAAGGTTCAAAGGTTCAAAGGTTCAAAGGTTCAAAGGTTCAAAGGTTCAAAGGTTCAAAGGTTCAAAGGTTCAAAGGTTCAAAGGTTCAAAGGTTCAAAGGTTCAAATTTTCAAAGGTTCAAAGGTTCCAAGGTTCAAAGTTTAAAAGGTTCAAGGGTTCAAAAGTTCAAGTGGTCACCGGTTCAAAGGTTCAAAGGCTCAAAGGTTTAAGGGTTCAAAGGTTCAAAGGTTCAAAGGTTCAAAGGTTCAATGGTTCAAAGGTTCAAAGGTTCAAAGGTTCAAGGGTTCAAAATTTCAAAGGTTCAAAGTTTCAAAGGTTTAAAGGTTCAAAGGTTCAAAGGTTCAAGGGTTCAAAGTTTCAAAGGTTCAAAGGTTCAAAGGTTCAAGGTTCAAAGGTTCAAGGGTTCAAAGGTTTAAAGGTTCAAAGGTTCAAAGGTTCAAAGGTGCAAAGGTTCAAAGGTTCAAAGGTTCAAATGTTCGAAGGTTCAAGGGTTCAAAGGTTCAAAGGTTCAAAGTTTCAAAGGGTCAAAAGCTCAAAGGTTCAAAGGTTCAAAGGTTCAAAGGTTCAAAGGTTCAAAGGTTCAAAGGTTCAAAGGTTCAAAGGTTCAAGGGTTCAAAGTTTCAAAGGTTCAAAGGTTCAAGGTTCAAAGGTTCAAGGGTTCAAAGGTTTAAAGGTTCAAAGGTTTAAAGGTTCAAAGGTTCAAAAGTTCAAGTGGTCACCGGTTCAAAGGTTCAAAGGCTCAAAGGTTTAAGGGTTCAAAGGTTCAAACGTTCAAAGGTTCAAAGGTTCAAAGGTTCAAAGGTTCAAGGGTTCAAAGTTTCAAAGGTTCAAAGTTTCAAAGGTTTAAAGGTTCAAAGGTTCAAAGGTTCAAAGGTTTAAAGTTTCAAAGGTTCAAAGGTTCAAAGGTTCAAGGGTTCAAAGTTTCAAAGGTTCAAAGGTTCAAAGGTTCAAAGGTTCAAAGGTTCAAAGGTTCAAAGGTTCAAAGGTGCAAAGGTTCAAAGGTTCAAAGGTTCAAATGTTCGAAGGTTCAAGGGTTCAAAGGTTCAAAGGTTCAAAGTTTCAAAGGTTCAAAGGGTCAAAAGCTCAAAGGTTCAAAGGTTCAAAGGTTCAAAGGTTCAAAGGTTCAAAGGTTCAAAGGTTCAAAGGTTCAAAGGTTCAAAGGTTCAAAGGTTCAAGGGTTCAAAGTTTCAAAGGTTCAAAGGTTCAAAGGTTCAAGGTTCAAAGGTTCAAGGGTTCAAAGGTTTAAAGGTTCAAAGGTTCAAAGGTTCAAAGGTTCAAAGGTTCAAAGGTTCAAAGGTTCAAAGGTTCAAAGGATCAAAGGTTCAAAGGTTCAAATTTTCAAATTTTCAAATTTTCAAAGGTTCAAAGGTTCAAGGGTTCAAAGGTTCAAGTGGTCACGGGTTCAAAGGTTCAAAGGTTCAAAGTTTCAATGGTTCAAGGGTTCAAAGTTTCAAAGGTTCAAAGGCTCAAAGGTGCAAAGTTTCAAAGGTTCAAAGGCTCAGAGGTTCAAAGGTTCAAAGGTTCAAAGGTTCAAAGGTTCAAAGGTTCAAAGGTTCAAAGGTTCACAGTTTCAAAGGTTCAAAGGGTCAAAAGCTCAAAGGTTCAAAGGTTCAAAGGTTCAAATTTTAAAATTTTCAAAGTTTCAAAGGCTCAAGGGTTCAAAGTTTCAAAGGTTCAAAGGCTCAAAGGTTCAAAGGTTCAAAGTTTCAAAGGTTCAAGGGTTCAAAGTTTCAAAGGTTCAAAGGCTCAAAGGTGCAAAGTTTCAAAGGTTCAAAGGCTCAGAGGTTCAAAGGTTCAAAGGTTCAAAGGTTCAAAGGTTCAAAGGTTCAAAGGTTCAAAGGTTCAAAGGTTCAAAGGTTCAAAGGTTCACAGTTTCAAAGGTTCAAACGGTCAAAAGCTCAAAGGTTCAAAGGTTCAAAGGTTCAAATTTTAAAATTTTCAAAGTTTCAAAGGCTCAAGGGTTCAAAGTTTCAAAGGTTCAAAGGCTCAAAGGTTCAAAGGTTCAAAGGTTCAAAGGTTCAAAGGTTCAAAGGTTCAAAGGTTCAAAGGTTCAAAGGTTCAAGGGTTCAAAGTTTGAAAGGTTCAAAGGTTCAAAGGTTCAAGGTTCAAAGGTTCAAGGGTTCAAAGTTTCAAAGGTTCAAAGGTTCAAAGGTTCAAGGGTTCAAAGGTTCAAGGGTTCAAAGTTTCAAAGGTTCAAAGTTTCATAGGTTTAAAGGTTCAAAGGTTCAAAGGTTCAAAGGTTCAAAGGTTCAAAGGTTCAAAGGTTCAAAGGTTCAAAGTTTCAAAGGTTCAAAGGTTCAAAGTTTCAAAGCTTTAAAGGTTCAAAGGTTCAAAGGTTCAAAGGTTCAAAGGTTCAATTGTTCAAAAGTGCAAAATTTTAAAGGTTCAAAGGTTCAAGGGTTCAAAGTTTCAAAGGTTCAAGGGTTCAAGGGTTCAAAGGTTCAAGGGTTCAAAGGTTCAAGGGTTCAATGTTTGAAAGGTTCAAAGGTTCAAAGGTTCAAAGGTTCAAAGGTTCAAAGGTTCAAGGGTTCAAAGGTTCAAAGGTTCAAAATTTTAAAGATTCAAAGGTTCAAAGGTTCAAGGGTTCAAAGGTTCAAATTTTCAAAGGTTCAAAGGTTCAAAGGTTTAAAGTCTAAAAGTTTCAAGTTTTCAAGGGTTCAAAAGTTCAAGTGGTCACCGGTTCAAAGGCTCAAAGGCTCAATGGTTTAAGGGTTCAAAGTTTCAAAGGTTCAAAGGTTCAAAGCCTCAAAGGTTCAAAGGTTCAAAGGTTCAAAGGTTCAAAGGTTCAAAGGTTCAAAGGTTCAAAGGTTCAAGGGTTCAAAGGTTCAAAGGTTCAAAGGTTCAAAGGTTCAAAGGTTTAAAGTCTAAAAGTTTCAAGTTTTCAAGGGTTCAAAAGTTCAAGTGGTCACCGGTTCAAAGGCTCAAAGGCTCAAAGGTTTAAGGGTTCAAAGTTTCAAAGGTTCAAAGGTTCAAAGCCTCAAAGGTTCAAAGGTTCAAAGGTTCAAAGGTTCAAAGGTTCAAAGGTTCAAAGGTTCAAAGGTTCAAAGGTTCAAAGGTTCAAAGGTTCAAAGGTTCAAAGGTTCAAAGGTTCAAAGGTTCAAAGGTTCAAAGGTTCAAATTTTCAAAGGTTCAAAGGTTCAAAGGTTCAAGGGTTCAAAGGTTCAAGGGTTCAAAGGTTCAAATTTTCAAATTTTCAAAGGTTCAAAGGTTCAAAGGTTCAAAGGCTCAAAGGTTCAAAGGTTCAAAGGTTCAAAGGTTCAAAGGTTTAAAGGTTCAAAGGTTCAAATTTTCAAAGGTTCAAAGGTTCAAAGTTTAAAATGTTCAAGGGTTCAAGGGTTCAAAAGTTCAAGTGGTCACCGGTTCAAAGGTTCAAAGGCTCAAATTTTTAAGGGTTCAAAGTTTCAAAGGTTCAAAGGTTCAAAGGTTCAAATTTTCAAAGGTTCAAAGGTTCAAAGGTTCAAAGGTTCAAAGTTTAAAAGGTTCAAGGGTTCAAGGGTTCAAAAGTTCAAGTGGTCACCGGTTCAAAGGTTCAAAGGCTCAAATTTTTAAGGGTTCAAAGTTTCAAAGGTTCAAAGGTTCAAAGGTTCAAATTTTCAAAGGTTCAATGGTTCAAAGGTTCAAAGGTTCAAAGGCTCAAAGGTTTAAAGGTTCAAAGGTTCAAAGGTTCAAAGGTTCAAAGTTTAAAAGGTTCAAGGGATCAAGGGTTCAAAAGTTCAAGTGGTCACCGGTTCAAAGGTTCAAAGGCTCAAAGGTTTAAGGGTTCAAAGGTTCAAAGGTTCAAAGGTTCAAAGGTTCAAAGGTTCAAAGGTTCAAAGGTTCAAAGGTTCAAAGGTTCAAAGGTTCAAGGGTTCAAAGTTTCAAAGGTTCAAAGGTTCAAAGGTTCAAAGGTTCAAAGGTTCAAAGGTTCAAAGGTTCAAAGGTTCAAAGGTTCAAAGGTTCAAAGGTTCAAAGGTTCAAAGGTTCAAAGGTTCAAATATTCGAAGGTTCAAAGGTTCAAAGGTTCAAAGGTTCAAAGGTTCAAAGGTTCAAAGGTTCAAAGGTTCAAAGGTTCAAAGGTTCAAAGGTTCAAAGGTTCAAAGGTTCAAAGGTTCAAAGGTTCAAAGGTTCAAAGGTTCAAAGGTTCAAAGGTTCAAAGGTTCAAAGGTTCAAAGGTTCAAAGGTTCAAAGGTTCAAAGGTTCAAAGGTTCAAAGGTTCAAAGGTTCAAAGGTTCAAAGGTTCAAATATTCGAAGGTTCAAAGGTTCAAAGGTTCAAAGGTTCAAAGGTTCAAAGGTTCAAAGGTTCAAAGGTTCAAACGCTCAAAGGTTCAAAGGTTCAAAGGTTCAAAGGTTCAAAGGTTCAAAGGTTCAAAGGTTCAAAGGCTCAAAGGTTCAAAGGTTCAAAGGTTCAAAGGTTCAAAGGTTCAAATTTTCAAAGGTTCAAAGGTTCATAGGTTCAAAGGTTCAAAGGTTCAAATTTTCAAAGGTTCAAATTTTCAAAGGTTCAAAGGTTCAAAGGCTCAAAGGTTCAAAGGTTCAAAGGTTCAAAGGTTCAAAGGTTCAAAGGTTCAAAGGTTCAAAGGTTCAAAGGTTCAAAGGTTCAAAGGTTCAAAGGTTCAAAGGTTCAAAGGTTCAAAGGTTCAAAGGTTCAAAGGTTCAAAGGTTCAAAGGTTCAAAGGTTCAAAGGTTCAAATTTTCAAAGGTTCAAAGGTTCAGAGGTTCAAATTTTCAAAGGTTCAAAGGTTCAAAGGCTCAAATTTTCAAAGGTTCAAAGGTTCAAAGGTTCAAAGGTTCAAAGGCTCAAAGGTTCAAAGGTTCAAATTTTCAAAGGTTCAAAGGTTCAAAGGTTCAAAGGTTCAAAGGTTCAAAGGTTCAAAGGTTCAAAGGTTCAAATTTTCAAAGGTTCAAAGGTTCAAGGGTTCAAAGTTTCAAAGGTTCAAAGGTTCAAAGGTTCAAAGATTCAAGGGTTCAAAGTTTCAAACGTTCAAATTTTCAAAGGTTCAAGGGTTCAAAGTTTCAAAGGTTCAAAGTTTCAAAGGTTCAAAGGTTCAAGGGTTCAAAGGTTCAAAGGTTCAAATTTTCAAAGGTTCAAAGGTTCAGAGGTTCAAATTTTCAAATTTTCAAAGGTTCAAGGGTTCAAAGTTTCAAAGGTTCAAAGGTTCAAAGGTTCAAAGGTTCAAAGGTTCAAAGGTTCAAAGGTTCAAATTTTCAAAGGTTCAAAGGTTCAAAGGTTCAAATTTTCAAAGGTTCAAAGGTTCAAATTTTCAAAGGTTCAAAGGTTCAAAGGTTCAAATTTTCAAAGGTTCAAAGGTTCAAAGGTTCAAAGGTTCAAAGGCTCAAATTTTCAAAGGTTCAAAGGTTCAAAGGTTCAAAGGTTCAAAGGCTCAAAGGTTCAAAGGTTCAAATTTTCAAAGGTTCAAAGGTTCAAAGGTTCAAAGGTTCAAAAATTCAAGGGTTCAAAGTTTCAAACGTTCAAATTTTCAAAGGTTCAAGGGTTCAAAGTTTCAAAGGTTCAAAGGTTCAAAGGTTCAAAGGTTCAAGGGTTCAAAGGTTCAAAGGTTCAAATTTTCAAGTGTTCACGGATTCTAAGGTTCAAAGGTTCAAAGGTTCAAAGGTTCAAAGGTTCAAAGGTTCAAAGGTTCAAAGGTTCAAAGTTTAAAGTCTTCAAGGGTTCAAAGGTTCAAGTGGTCACGGGTCAAAGGTTTAAAGGCTCAAAGGTTTAAGGGTTCAAAGTTTCAAAGGTTCAAGGGTTCAAAGGTTCAAAGGTTCAAAGGTTCAAAGGTTCAAAGGTTCAAAGGTTCAAAGGTTCAAAGGTTCAAAGGTTCAAAGGTTCAAAGGTTCAAAGGTTCAAAGGTTCAAAGTTCAAAGGTTCAATGCTTCAAATTGTCAAAGGTTCAAAGGTTCAAGGGTTCAAAGTTTCAAAGGTTCAAAGGCTCAAAGGTTCAAAGGTTCAAAGGTTCAAAGATTCCAGGGTTCAAAGGTTCAAAGGTTCAAAGGCTCAAAGGTTCAAAGGTTCAAAGGCTCAAAGGTTCAAAGGTTCAAAGGTTCAAAGTTTCAAAGGTTCAAAGGTTCAAAGGTTCAAAGGCTCAAAGGTTCAAAGGTTCAAAGGTTCAAAGGTTCAAAGGTTCAAAGGTTCAAAGATTCAAAGGTTCAAAGGTTCAAAGGTTCAAAGGTTCAAAGCTTCAAAGGTTCAAAGGTTCAAAGGTTCAAAGGTTCAAAGGTTCAAAGGTTCAAAGGCTCAAAGGTTCAAAGGTTCAAAGGTTCAAAGGTTCAAAGGTTCAAAGGTTCAAAGGTTCAAAGGTTCAAAGGTTCAAAGGTTCAAAGGTTCAAAGGTTCAAAGGTTCAAAGGTTCAAATTTTCAAAGGTTCAAAGGTTCAAAGGTTCAAATTTTCAAAGGTTCAAAGGTTCAAAGGTTCAAAGGCTCAAAGGTTCAAAGGTTCAAAGGTTCAAAGGTTCAAAGGTTCAAAGGTTCAAAGGTTCAAAGGTTCAAAGGTTCAATGGTTCAAGGGTTCAAGGGTTCAGGGGTTCAAAGGTTCAAAGGTTCAATGGTTCAAAGGTTCAAAGGTTCAAAGGTTCAAAGGTTCAAAGGTTCAAAGGTTCCAGGGTTCAAAGTTTCAAAGTTTCAAAGGTTCAAAGGTTCAAAGGTTCAAGGGTTCAAAGTTTCAAAGGTTCAAAGGTTCAAAGGTTCAAAGGTTCAAAGTTTCAAGATTTCAAAGTTTCAAAGGTTCAAGGGTTCAAGGGTTCAGGGGTTCAAAGGTTCAAAGGTTCAATGGTTCAAAGGTTCAAAGGTTCAAAGGTTCAAAGGTTCAAAGGTTCAAAGGTTCAAAGGTTCAAAGGTTCAAAGGTTCAAAGGTTCAAAGGTTCAAGGGTTCAAAGTTTCAAAGTTTAAAAGGTTCAAAGGTTCAAAGGTTCAAGGGTTCAAAGGTTCAAAGGTTCAAAGGTTCAAAGGTTCAAAGGTTCAAATTTTCAAAGGTTCAAAGGTTCAAAGGTTCAAAGGTTCAAAGGTTCAAAGGTTCAAAGGTTCAAAGGTTCAAGGGTTCAAAGGTTTAAAGGCTCAAATTTTCAAGTGTTCACGGATTCAAAGGTTCAAAGGTTCAAATTTTTAAAGGTTCAAAGGTTCAAAGGTTCAAATTTTCAAAGGTTCAAAGGTTCAAAGGTTCAAAGGTTCAAAGGTTCAAAGGTTCAAAGGTTCAAAGGTTCAAAGGTTCAAAGGTTCAAAGGTTCAAAGGTTCAAAGGTTCAAAGGTTCAAAGGTTCAAAGGTTCAAAGGTTCAAAGGTTCAAAGGTTCAAAGGTTCAAAGGTTCAAAGGTTCAAAGGTTCAAAGGTTCAAAGGTTCAAAGGTTCAAAGGTTCAAAGGTTCAAAGGTTCAAAGGTTCAAAGGTTCAAAGGTTCAAAGGTTCAAAGGTTCAAAGGTTCAAAGGTTCAAAGGTTCAAAGGTTCAAATTTTCAAAGGTTCAAAGGTTCTAAGGTTCAAACGTTCAAATTTTCAAAGGTTCAAGGGTTCAAAGTTTCAAAGGTTCAAAGGTTCAAAGGTTCAAAGGTTCAAAGGTTCAAAGGTTGAAAGGTTCAAAGGTTCAAAGGTTCAAAGGATCAAAGGTTCAAAGGTTCAAAGGTTCAAAGGTTCAAAGTTTCAGAGGTTCAAAAGTTCAAGGGCTCAAGGGTTCAAAGGTTCAAAGGTTCAAAGGTTCAAAGGTTCAAAGGTTCAAAGGTTCAAATGTTCAAAGGTTCAAAGGTTCAAAGGTGCAAAGGTTCAAAGGTTCAAAGGTTCAAAGGTTCAAAGGTTCAAAGGTTCAAAGGTTCAAAGGTTCAAAGGTTCAAAGGTTCAAAGGTTCAAAGGTTCAAAGATTCAAATTTTCAAAGGTTCAAATTTTCAAAGGTTCAAAGGTTCAAAGGTTCAAAGGTTCATAGGCTCAAAGGTTCAAAGGTTCAAAGGTTCAAAGGTTCAAAGGTTCAAAGGTTCAAAGGTTCAAAGGTTCAAAGGTTCAAAGGTTCAAAGGTTCAAAGGTTCAAAGGTTCAAAAGTTCAAAGGTTCAAAGGTTCAAGGGTTCAAAGGTTCAAGGGTTCAAAGGTTCAAAGGTTCAAGGGTTCAAAGGTTCAAGGGTTCAACGCTTCAAAGGTTCAAAGGTTCAAATGTTCAAAGGTTCAAAGGTTCAAGGGTTCAAGCGTTCAAAGGTTCAAAGGTTCAAAGTTTCAAAGGTTCAAAGGTTCAAAGGTTCATAGGCTCAAAGGTTCAAAGGTTCAAAGGTTCAAAGGTTCAAAGGTTCAAAGGTTCAAAGGTTCAAAGGTTCAAAGGTTCAAAGGTTCAAAGGTTCAAAAGTTCAAAGGTTCAAAGGTTCAAGGGTTCAAAGGTTCAAAGGTTCAAAGGTTCAAAGGTTCAAGGGTTCAAAGGTTCAAGGGTTCAACGCTTCAAAGGTTCAAAAGTTCAAATGTTCAAAGGTTCAAAGGTTCAAGGGTTCAAGCGTTCAAAGGTTCAAAGGTTCAAAGGTTCAAAGGTTTAAAGCTTTAAAGGTTCAAAGGTTCAAAGGTTCAAAGGTTCAAAGGTTCAAGGGTTCAAAGGTTCAAAGGTTCAAAGGTTCAAAGGTTCAAGGGTTCAAAGGTTCAAAGGCTCAAAGTTTCAAGGGTTCAAAGGTTCAAGGGTTCAAGCGTTCAAAGGTTCAAAGGTTCAAAGGTTCAAAGGTTCAAAGGTTCAAAGGTTCAAAAGTTCAAAGGTTCAAAGGTTCAAAGGTTCAAGGGTTCAAAGGTTCAAAGGTTCAAAGGTTCAAAGGTTCAAAGGCTAAAAGGTTCAAAGGTTAATGGACCTAAAAATAAAACTGGGCCCAAAACAAATAAAATCAATATCCAAGTGCCAAACAACAAAAAACATATGTAATTTTTTGCGAAATTTTAAATAGCGTAGGTTTAAAACGGGTTAAATTCGGTTTAAACTTTTTTAAATCGGCGTATTGCTTCAAGTTTTCTAATAGTTGCTTGTTGTTTTCAACTTCTTATTATATCATTGACGTTATCGGGAAATTACTCTTTCTAATGAAAAAAACAAAATGATACGAATTAAGGGTGCAAGTGTGTTATTGGCAATACTCGTAAGTTCTAAAAATGTCCATCAAAATTAGCATTATTTAACAAGTTAAAGTGTTATCATTGGCCGGGCCGATGCTTTGATACCCTCCCCTGCATGCAAGTCATGCAAAATTGGTTTTGGACACGGACAGAGAGACATATTGATTTTGTATGGGAGGTACCAGAACTACTTGACCGACTTAGCCCATTTTCAATACCAACCTGACGGCGGTAAAAGGAAGTAATTTCACTAAATTTCATTCGCCTATGCCAATTTCTTTGTTCGCTATAGTGCTTTCAACAGACAGACAGACAAACAGAGAGACTTGACACCCAACAGATAGACTTGACGTTACAAATGTAATACCAAAATGGTATAGAAAAGATATAACTATATAAACAATTATTGAATGGAAATGATGTAGGATTGCACGCAACGCACATTTGGCATAAATAAAAACAATTTGAATACGACTTCTTTTTGTTTCACTGTTTCCTTTTTTTCCATATTCACATTCAATATGCCATTCTTCCATCAATCTCTATAAATCTACATTCAAGTTCAAGCTAACAAACCGTCATCATGAATAATTAATATTTCCCGAAAAGGCGACGGGTCAGGTGATTGAAATGAAAACAAAAAAAAAGCTCCGAAACTCCTTACGGCCATCATCGCATCGGTTTTGTTGTGCCAGAAAGTGTTCCCGCAACTTTTTAATGGCTGCTAAAAGCACTTAGAAAAAGGTTCTTCTGTATATCTTTGCTCGAGCGGTTATGGAGAAGTAGAAGAGTCAAAGGCTCGAACCCAATTAAATTAATTTGTTGACCGATGAACTTTAATCCGATCCGAAATAAGGGCCATCTGGTTCGGGTCTCCTGGGGAATGACAGTTGGCAAAAAGTTGCACCATAGGCTTTCATCAAAATTGTTGCTAATTGCCTTTGCGGTTGTGTTTTTCTTATCTCTTCCTAATTTTAATGTTGGGCAACGTAGATGGATTAATCGGAAAAGATAACATTTCCATTCCAGATAAAAAAGTTGCAAAGCTGACATTCCCTATCACGAAGATTTTAACAGTACTTCGTTATCTTGTCGTTATTATGCTATCCGATTATGGCCGACTTCATGGAATTTCAATAAAATTTTAATTATTTTGTATCGCAACTAATGTAAAAGAAAACTATATATAGTGAACAGGGACAACTTCACAATTTTGTACCGAATCTTTCGTGGGGGATGTAGCTCAGATGGTAGAGCGCTCGCTTAGCATGTGAGAGGTACGGGGATCGATGCCCCGCATCTCCAATTTTTTTTTCTGTTTATGACAAGTCAAGTTCGATCGAGTTATAAATGTAAAAATTTTACATGTTCTTTCTAAATCTATCGCTAGACATTTGTTTGTCATTTATACAATACCCAGGCGTGTTTTTTTTTAGCTTCGATATCAGGAAAGGAAAGTAAGGTTTTTTAGCACGCGATTACAACTACTACTGTGAGTCTCAAAGTGTCAAGTAAAGCTAAAACCCTAGCTTACTTTCGAAGCTCAAATAAATAGGCCTATTATAAGCAACCGCTTTGCACTCAAACTGTAGAAAAAAAATTTCACTCCTCCCTGTCGTGTAAGACAACACTTTCCTAAATTTACCGCAGGCTAATTAAAATCCTGACTGTAATTGTAAAACTTTCGATTGCTTTACCAAGAATCGTTTTCTCTCGCCTCGAAGGCATTAATTGCTCGGCGTGTCCTTCTTAAAAATATCCTCTCACACCCGGTGACTGGCTAAAAGCTATTTATCCAAATGAGGCTACTCCGGTACAGTGAAAAAAAAAGGAAGAAGAAAATCGTCCGTTAATTGCCTGCGGCTTAAGAAAAAATTAAACAAAAGAATCACTGAAAGCCATTGAATCATTATTTACTTCCACTGTTTCGTTAGATAACCAATCTATGTCTGAATGGAAGCGAAATCATTAACGCCAGAAATTTCAACGCCCCCAACCCCAACCAGAAGCATGTATGTTGGCAGGCAAGCTACCAAATGTTAAACCAACCCTGAAACCACTCGGAGTGTAACTTCGGGTTTCTGGTTTCCAGGAACACCGCACTAAAACTCAAAATTAAACACCAAAGAAACGACACACTTCGGTGAAAACGACGTGAGGTGGGAGCTACGAGGACGACTGTGAGTTGATAGTTGGTAACCAAAACATTGCCGAAGGGGTTGGTTGCGGGTGTGAGACATCTTCGCGATGAATGTACGAGGAGTTTCTTTCTTTTTCGGCGAGAAAACTTTCCAAGCAAACAGCCTTGACTTGGCTTGAGCTGAATTTAATTATTCATAACTCCTTCGGGTTTGGTAATAACGATGTCATTAAACATGTTTTCTTACGGATTGGGAGGAGGTGGGTAGGTACCTTTTGTTTTGTGATATTGAGACAGCAGTGTAAATACGAATTGTAAATTGGTTAGTAGTCGGGTGGGGTAATTTCATAAAATGCGTATAGCTGTTCAATGGAATATACGCTGCATGGTTTGTTGGCGGCTGCTGGATGGTGAAAGAAACTTATGACCCTAAGATACGTTTTCTGACTCGTTAATTTAACTTTAATGCTTTGACATAGGTGATGGGGGGCTGGAGAAGGTGACAATGAATTTTCTTTAAAAGCGTAAGGAAATAAATTGCTTTGAAGTGTGGTAGAATGTTATTTAAGGGGTAGTTAAGTAGTAAGGCAGTCAAGTTGGGGCGAACTATATATGACTCAGCTACTCTTCTCATACAACCTGACTGCACCTAGACCCAAGAAAGCAAATAATCATATAACAACTTTTCGAAACCTTTATCTTATATAATTGAACTAAGTTTATTGTTTGCGCCGACTAACTGATTGGATTGATTTTTAAAAAATGTTTTTCATTGCATCCCATACGCTTACTAGGCCTGACAGTATTTTTTTCGTTTTTGATAGATTGGTTAAGTGAGTATTTTTTTCAATTGACGTTAACGGGTCGCAGGCAACAAACGTAGTCTAGAAATTCCCACCTAAAGCTTAGTATCCTGCTCGCGTAAAATTTTATCTCCCATACAAAAGTGTCTACAAAGATAAAATTTAGCGTGGCAGTTTAGCAAAGCAGTATCCTGTTCGCACGCTAAATTCTTAGCTTCATGTAGATGGGTCAATGAAAAGTCTCCACTCAGAAATAAATGTCCGGTACATTAAATCGAAGATAAATTTTGACATAAAAAACGGAGGAAAAAGTTTGTGTTGCGTTTACTATGGATATTTGCTTGAGAAAGAAAAGAAAACGCAAAGCCAAAAAAAAACAGCAGTTTGTTTGTCTTTGAACTTAGAAATTTGAAAAAATTACGTTTACTGATGAACAAATTTTTTTTTGTCCGATCTATATGATGTTTTATAATAATTTAGCGAGCATTTATCTTTGGTGTGGAGAAACGAAGTGGAGACTAGGGACGCTAAAATTTAGCGCGAGCAGGATACTAAGCTTAAAGGTGAATTAAAACTTTCACGATTCTCAGCAAGGCAGCTCGTTTTGACGCAGCCTTTTAAATAGGTATTTGAGAGAATATAGTTTGTTTAGTTTGACTATTTACTTGTGTAATAAAGTTATTCTTTTTCCGTAAAATTCTAAATTTCAGTATCGTGATTCGTAAAGCTTAGGTACTTAGTACGTTGTCTTTCGACAACATCAACCAATTTCCTGCCCCTCTTAGATGTTTTATGCAAATATGCAGTAGGAAAGTGTCATTAGAAACACAAATCTGCTGCTAAATTGAGAAATCGACTTAAATCGTTTTCGATTTGGCAAAAATATAATTTTTTTTTTTGATCGAGATTGCTTTTCATGTTCGATTTTTTTCTCAGATTTCACACAGGCTTTCACTAATACCAATGTTTATGACACACAGGACACAGCTGGCGGTTACGAATTGTTTATCGTTGGAAGGATTGTCTTTTTAACTGAATTATTAATTTTTCGAGTATGGAAACGATTTTGTATATCCAATTTTTTTTTAAAGGCTTTAATATAAATGTATGAAAATCAATTTAAATGGATTTCCAGTTCGAGGGAAGAAAAAAAATATATTTTGCGGCCAAGAACCAATAAAAGAACCTAAAAACCTAAATCGAAAACGACTTCAGTCTACACATTTTCAGATTTTGTGGTTGCAACTATTTTTTTTAGACTCAACAAGCTGTAATTTAAAACCTATATTTTAAACAAAGATAGCTCTAGCTACAACAACAACAACAAAAAAAATAAGAAAAACTGTGGAATGGTTTAGAGCCACTGGTGAAGACTGCGCAAGTAGTATTATTTTTCAACTACAGCCAACTTCATTTCTGTTATTGCCCGGCTGTTTTGCAAATGTCAGCTGTCACGTGTGGCGGTAATGGCGAAATACCATAGAAATCCCAAGTTAATCTTTTATTTTTTAACAAATAACTCACTGCCAGTGCATTTAACAAGCAATATCTCATCTGCAACTGTTAATTATAATATTCTTTCCCTTATTCAGCAATTAGTTCTGTTATTTCCTTTCGTAATGAGGCAATTCAGCATTTGGTGTCTATATAAAGTGAATTATCATTTGGAAGATTCGAAGTGTAAAGTGAAGTGAATATCTATTATGCATTTTCGTGGTATAAAAATGAAATAGTGAAATAATAATAAATCCAAATCGTAAAATGGATTCAAGTGCTTCGCAAAATTCGGGTGAAAAATCCCAATCGAAACCACCGGGCGGGTCCAATTCGAATTCACATTCGTCGCATTCACGAGAATCCAACAGTAGAAATGCATCCAATCACAGAAACAACACAAACGATAAAAGCTGGAATCCAAGTCAAGGTGGTAAAGAGAAAAAGAATGACATGAGAAGGTGAGTCGTACTCGTACATTTTCAAGTTCCAATGGAAAAAAATTACAAATTATATTGTCAACATTTCAGATAGATTTTGCCCAGAATTTCAACGAGTGGGTGCAAGGGGCAGTGGATAGCTACTCTGGTTAATATTTCTTGGGATCTTTCTTCCCATAACTGTCTGTAATGACAATGTCCTTCTGGGCTTTCCATAATTCTGCTAAAACTATTTAAAAAAAATTGTTTGTAGAGGCATTTTGTTTTGATAAATATGGTCAACGATTTTTGCAAAGGAAAACATAAGAAACGGTGTGCATGCGAATATTTCGAGTGAATCTTTTTTTATATTTCATTAACGATTCATAAAACAACGAAGAGAAGTGCTTCTATTCCCTATCATTGATCGGAAGCTGGAGAAATATCCACATCTCAAAGTACAGTCGCAGTCTCCAGAAATTTATTTTTAGTTTTGTTGACAACCTGTCGCCTCATTAGCCTACTGACTGCCAAAGCATTCACGCTGTAAGTATCTGATGATTTGGATACAATAAGCATGCACATTTTCAGTTGGAAGGACGGGTTGCAGTCAATGCTTTTGGGGTTGGCGGCGATCGGCCTTCGTAAAAAAGGAGAGCATAAAATCCTAGTGCGATAATTTGCCATTCCTCTCTGGAGGCTAACAATGTGACCATGGTGACAGTTTGCAGCAGCTTCACTGAGTCCGAGTCAACGTTGGGCGTCCACTACCACATCGTTGGGCGTCCACTGACATCATCGCCCTATCAGAGAAGGAATTATTGTCCACCAACAGCCGACCACTTTCCACCTTCTGCTGTTGTGGTGAGTGGTGACCTTTTGTTAGTGATCTTTGATCTGCCAAGTCGATGACATATCTTTCTTAAGTGGTGATGCAGTCCGAAGTGTACCGGCGCTATGCGAATCAAAACGCTTTATACATATGTAAGTGCCCCACCTGGAACATCCCCTGGTCTACATCGACTCATCTACTTTGAAACAAAATCTACAAACTCAGCAGAGAAAACCCTCATACGAAAGTATATTTACTTAGGCGACAGATAAAGGAGCGAAAACCCTTTTTCTGTCGTCACGTTTATTATCATAATGATATTCTTGATTTTGTCCCTCACCAAGGATAAGTAAATAAAAAAGCTCACACATCTCGCCTGCATAAATGATGGAAACGAACGAAAAAGTGTATTCTCACCACTTGGTCGTAGTCGTAGTTGGTTTCAGTACCTAACCAAGTACTCCATTTAATACAAATAACCACATTTGGGATTTTTAATCCGGCATGATGGACATGCGCTGATGTAGACACGAGCATTTTACACTTAACCAAAACAAATAACGTTTGTAATGATAATAAGGACGAGTTGGTGTATTTTGTAGACCCACCCACACCGAAATGGAGAGAACACGATTCATTGAATCGAATTTTTTGGCATTTATATCGCATTAGGGATCAGGACGCAAGTGTTTTTCGTTTTCCCATGCTCCACTTGCGCCAATATGAAGAAGTGTTGTGTGTTCGCATCGAACAACATCGAACCCCATACCCATCGATTATCGACACGTTTTCTCCATCATAACGCATTTGAAAGCCAACGCGTCCTTCTTCCAGAAATGGGTTTGAATTGTTTTTTTTCTTTTGGCAACATCTGCCTTTTAGAGCAAACGGAAGTGAGAGTGTTAATAACATCAGGGCGACAAAATCTCCTCACCCCTCAGCTTGATGGGGCAATATTTCATATGTAAAGTCACAAGTGTGGTAAATTCCGATGGGGGCGGCGGGAGGGCATAGTAAATGTAATAAAATTAAGCTCAACAATTTTTAAGGACGTGATGTCAAGCGAATTACGCGAGAGAAAAAAGAAAAATCTGCCGAGGTTTTTGTTTTGGGTTTTTTTTTATAACCTTGTCTCGGATAAATGGCCCGCATGTCGTGAATATTTAACATAACTATCCTTCGAATGCGATTATGAAAAAGGTTTTTTTTAATAAGCCGTACTGTACTACGGTATATCTCAAGGACAGACAAGGATGAAACTGGTAGAATATGATTGACTTTATGTGTCATATGACCATGATACCAGTGACACCTTCCACTACTGCCTGGAAGGCAAAAAAATGTTTTCTCCCCAAAAAGGATATTTGGAGATGCGGGGCATCGATCCCCGTACCTCTCACATGCTAAGCGAGCGCTCTACCATCTGAGCTACATCCCCGATGGGTTGTGGTCGACTTTTTGTCCAAAATAATTCACTTGGCAATATTACAAAAAAAAAGTGAAAGTGTACCACACAACCAATTACGCATTGACGTGACTTCAATGCCAATCCACTGGCCAAGTTAAGTGACAACGGAAGTACTTTGGCCGTGTGGTTGTAGTTGACCATTCGCATACATGGGGATGTAGCTCAGATGGTAGAGCGCTCGCTTAGCATGTGAGAGGTACGGGGATCGATGCCCCGCATCTCCAAATTCTATTTTTGTCCACAATGTGTTGTATTTTGAATTAAGCCTTCTAACTTTCACCGGTTGTGCTGGGCAGGGACCAAAAGAGTGACAGGGACATTTGAACCAATTTTTAATTTTGGTTACAAGACAGATTATAAAAACAAAGCTGTATGGCGGCCTAGTATCAGAGTCATTGTTGTTACCATTGGAATTCGGTGGAATTTACATTTCGCATTAAGTACAGGGTACTTTTCTGTCAACATGGGAGGAGGGTTCGCATCCAATTGTTGCTCCAGTATCTACACGAAGAGAAAGATAATATAAATGTTCTAAACATTTATTTAACTTGCCAATTGGTTGATTTCGTCAGAAGCTTCTGCTACTGTTTAACTTCAGGATTTTGAGCCTTAGACCAATTTGTTTAAAAAGTGTTGTTATTCTAACTAAGCTCATAACAGAAGGGACGATGAATGGACCTAAATGCGGCTCTTATCAGAAGACTTGAACTGATGTGGCAAAACCGCCGCATAGAAGGTCAGTTTCCTTATAGGAGCTTAATCTGCATGCAGTCTTCATAGACAATCTCACCATTAATGCAGACATGGAAGTCGACTGCAATTTGTAAAGAGCAAAGTCCATAACACACGCTGAATGTTTGGGGAATTATTCCCTTAACAGATTATGTTGGATGTTTGGACACCGGTGTTAAGGGTAACGAAAGTGACGACGTTTTGGCCAAAAACCTATCAGAGCTCCCACTGAATGAAATAAATTGTGCATAAGTTCACCAATAGCCGTAGCTGCAAAAATTATTTTCGATAAAACCATCGATTTGGCAGACTCATGGTTACATTTAGAAGAGCACAGGGTTCCTAAGGCCCTTCAAGACAGAATTAGATCGGCAAAAATATGGGGAGTTTATAAAACTCAGCAAAGCAAAGTTAAGAACAAAGTTTGGGACTGTTAGGATGCGTCGAGATTGATCCTTATCGCTGGCTGTATACTCGTTAGGGGTATTTCGGACAAGAAATAAAAGAAAAGAGAAAATCCAGAGTTAGAGTTTCTTTTACTTTATTCGAGTGCTTATTGAAAGGTCTTACCTTGTTGAGAGTTGGTACAAGAAGAACGATGTTCGGCTAATAA